>OW052220.1:27004461-28447379 GCA_932526605.1 Nephrotoma flavescens | reverse complement strand
TGCATTCAGTATTTTCATAGCCGATATCTAACAATTGGTTCGAGAATGTGTCTGCGGATGGATTTTGTAGCATTTGGACGCGCATGTTTATTTTTAGCTGAACTTTTTCCACATTACGCCACAGTGGTGATGATTTCAAGCAAGCGTTGATCTCATCAGCGTACGTTGAACGTGGATTGATGGGAAGTGTTTGTCTGAAATCACCTGAAAGGAGTAACAAAGTGTCGCCGAATAGTTTGTCGTCTTCGAGCAAGCTGAGTGCAAGGCATGCATCTTTATATGTTGGATACTGTTGTCCATTCACTTTGCGTATATCTTGAAATGACAATGGGTCGATGACATTAACCAACAACAGTTGCAGATAGAAGCACTCAATCTGCATTGGAGTGACTGTTTATACTCGGCCCAAAGTGTTTGATTTGAATAGGCCGGGAAATGCATCAATTGGTGAAATAGCGTAGTATAATAGAGTAGTATTCATGCAAAGGCACCACACGATTACACAATTCGAAAAATTCGGTGAGTATAGTTTTTGATGGATTTATGGCGCGTTCAATTGCTGTCTCGTTGGTTAAAAATACGCCCTGGCATTTTTCAAGATGGACGGCTAAATGTATAACTGCTGGGTCCCGTTCATGAATTGGAAAACCAAAGATACGACAGACGGCTTCATTGAAGCTGATGTACCGGCCAATTTGGTAGCGCATTATTTCGTCGTTGTCATTCAATCGAGGAGCATTTACATCGGTATTTTGAATTTGAATCACACCCATATCGCTGCCTTTATTGACATACTTGCAAATGTATTTGATGCTCTTCATCCAACTGCGGAATTCAACATTAATATGAGCATTGAGTGTTTTACTCAGCAGAGGCGGATATGGTACCACTCATAACGATTTTCAATGTCAATGTCTGCGTTGTTGATATTTAGCGTTAGCATAAATGATTGTCTGCAATTACCAGTATTTCTTCGACGATATATATTGGATATTCCGCGATTAAAAAAACGGGAGGATGGAGGTAGGAAGAACATTTTTTTCTGGATAGGGATACCTTAATCACCTAGCGGTATGAAATATACTTTATGACCTATTCTCATACCTACCAAATATACACAAAAAATTTCATAAAAATCGGTCGAGCCATTTCGGAGGAGTGCCACCATAAACACCGTGACACGGTTCGGTTCACCGTGAATGACTTTTAGGTTAAGTTTCAGTGGTTGACACTTAGGCCATTTTTTTGGCCCATTGTGATACCACGCATTCACGCCACATCATTAACCCATTCATCTATTCACCTACTCACACAATTACAGTATACCATCTGCACATTGCAAGCTCCATGTCAACCTGTACATTGTCATGGACGGTGGGTCGGCGTTGAATTCTGCACTCCATCAGAGGGTCTTAGTTGTGTTTATTAACATCACCGATTGTAATCGATGATGAAAATTCGATTTGCATCTAGCCTCTGATGGGATTTGAACCCAGTACCTTCCGGTCCAAGTGCCGAACCTTTAACCACTGTATCACTTGTCCGGTGACAAAGCAAAGAGACTTTACAAAACCATTGTTTTTATTTGACAGAAGATAATATAGCTTACAAAATTATGTTATTGGAAAGGCACACTCTTCTAGATCGTATTAAAAGAGGAAGGATCAAAAGACCTCTGTTTTTTTTAGTTAAATTTTTGATGAATGCGCATGCGATTTCTCTAAAAAACACTAAAAGTGAAATAATTTTTGCACCATCAACAATTCGAAAAACTTCACATGGCTGTTTTTGTTGGAAATAAGCTCTCCTATACCTATCACACTGCTTCGTGTGATCGTCCAATTCTGGACACCCTGATACCATTTCGTTTGATGTAAAATTTTGTTGTTGAATTTTTTTATTATGACTGATTCGAATTTAACTTGAGAAAAGTTAAACATCCATTATGAATAGTTTGATGAATGTGATTTATTGAAGATTAATTCAAATTTGGTTGTCCTAAACGCCCTGAATTCCCAATTTGGCTAAAACAATTGTGATTTTCTATTACCTAGAAGTACATACTTAAGTCACTGAAGTTGTACCGAAATTACAGCATTTCTTTATGTAAACGGATTAAAACATAACCCTTAAATATATTGATAAACATTTATAAAAACAATATGGAAATTTTTGTAAGGCGAAATCCTTAATGGAGCCAACACTATAAATGGCACTAGTGACGAATAGTTAGGAAATAAGTAAATGATCCTTGAGAGACCCAGTTACTTATCATACATACAAAAGGGAAATGTCGATTTATATTAAATTATATACGATCAGGAAAGACTCCTACGTGATTAAAATAATGAATCATTGCACGGCTGCGTTATATAATGAATAGGAAACAGTGTTCTTAATTCTTTTTATGAGCGATTTTGAAGACTTCTAAATGGTCGCGTATACCGACAAATAGACCTTTGTTATTCCGATCTACCCTCAGCAGCCGAGGTCCATATCATGAAAAGAAAACACTTTTGAATTAATTTTGAGAACGATTTTATGATTTTACCAGGTAAACTTTAATTTCTCTGGTGCTAATCCAAGAAATAAATCTAAGTGGTATCGTATACTGGCAGATAGGCCTTGGTTATTCCGATCTACCCTAAGCAACCCAGGTCCATATCATGAACAGGAAACAGGGATTTTGCTCCTCTAATCCTAGAGATAAATTTAAGTGATGGCGTATACCAGCAGATAGGTTTTGGTTATTCCGATCTACCCTGAGCAGCCCAAGTCCATACCATGAACATAAAACAGGGTTTTTGAATTATTTTTGTGAGCGATTTTATGATTTTATTAAGTAGACTTTAATTTATCTGGTGCCGATCCTAGAGATAAATCTAAGTCGACCTTGGTTATTCCGATCTACCCTCAGCATCCGAGGTCCATATCATGAACAGAAAACACTTTTTTTGAATTAACCTGGGCTGTTTAGAGTAGATCGGAATAACCAAGGCCTATCTGCCAGAATACGCCACCACTTAGATTTATCTCGAGGATTGGCACCAGAGAAATTAAAGTCGACCTGATAAAATTACAAAATCGCTTACAAAAATAATTTAAAAAAAGTTTTTTCTGTTCACGATATGGACCTGGCCTTCTCACGATAGATCGGAATAATCTAAGCCTATCTGCCGGTATACGCCACTTATAGAATTAGAAAACTAAAAATGATAATAATATACAGGTATTACGACAACATTATGCATATTACATATATTTTTCGGGAATAGACTACACTTTTTCTATACGTACATTTTTTCGGGCTGGTTACACTTTAGGGAAGGAATAAACCAAAAATTTTGGTGTGATATTTCGGATCAACTTCAGCGACTTGAATTACATATAGACTCGGATTATAGTATTTTCTAGGGAAATTTAGAAAAACCGTACATGTGATATAAAGAAAATGCAAATTTCCCCATAACTGATGCACGCACAGAACGACAGGTTGTGGCAATGACCAAGCTACATATATCCAAAATGGCGGGTAATTTAGATGCGTCCAATTACATTTTAATGCAGCCAACTTCAGAGCCTAGTTTGTCCAAACAATATTCAAATTTAGAACCCCCAATAAAATAAACTCATGCACAGACCTTTGGAAGCAGTGAGCTTTGTCGTGTTATCTGAATCGCACACCTCGGCGTTTTACGAAGCATATCTGTAAAACGATATGGTTAAATGCACATGTAAATAAAAATGTCAATCATATCGCCAATAAAGTCTATTTGCACAAGGTAGTTACACAAAAAAAAATTCTAATTAACCCTCCATTAATTATTGACACTCTACTGTAAAACAGAGTGAAAAATTCTAAAAATAAAACTAAAAAAAAATTGGAAAATGTTTTATATTTTTTAAACACGACGAGTATTAAATTAATTATGGCAGTAAAATATTGATTTTTCGCCTCTATTCCAAAATGATATAGTTTGGTTAGTGTTAGATACATAGTTTTACTATTTAGTAGATATACTTAAAAAAAAAAACTAAGTAATGGGTGTATCTCTATTTTATTACAATACTAAAACGGAGTAGTTTTGATATTTTGATTTGTATACGCTGGGATTTATTTATTTATTTTAATTGAGCTTTATACTCGATACACCACTGTATCCTCTATTGTCTACTTTGTAATAAAATAATTTATACTTTCTTGCATTAGAACAAAGCCTTTTAAAAACACAACTAGGGTATAATATATGTAGAAAAACACAAGTTTTTAATTTCCCTGGCATCCCTATATTTTTCTAACTTTTACACACACACACACCCACACACATAATATATGGTGTTTATACATTATATTATTATGTGTTAGGATAGGGGTTAATTGGATCTATAAACATGTATACGTGTATATGAATTATATTGGATTAAGTATTATCATGATTACGAAAAGAGCTTAAAATGTTCATCCTTTATTTCGTCCTTTTTATTACGATTTTATTTTTTTTAGAAATGTTTTCTTGTTCTCTCACGAAACGAGAAACTCAAAAACTGTGTACTAACACAATGATAAACTGACATTGCGAACTCGAAACTTAAATTTAAAATACAAAAACAAAAAAAATATTAAGGTTAATCGATTTATTATTGTCTGAATTTCTACGTATTATATAATGTAAGGCAGTGCTGTTTAAACTATAAGCTGCGAAACAAACCCAATTTTTGATCTAATAACAATCTTTCAAACCAAACTTTTTAAATTTTCAAGCTTTCACTGTTTCTTCCTACGTGTTTGACAATCGTCAGAATTATTAATTTAATGCTGTGTGCATGACACAGACACTTCCGAATAAATTTCCAACTTTTCTAAACTGTTTGATAGTAAACAAATACCCTTTTAATCATAATTTCATCATTCCCTTGGTATAATCCTTCAATTCCATTCGTACAAGATTTATTAGGTAATTGTTTCGGACCACTGTTTTCAATGCTCGTTTCGCCATACATCGTTTCGGAGGATACCAATGCCTTTCGCAACACATTAATCCCATTTCAGTTTGCTCATCCTTATGATCACATTTAGACGTTGTTTTGCTGTTATCTGCCAAATACTTCATTTGCTCTACAAATTTTACCATCGATCAATCCATATATCCAACAACCTATGCAAAATTCACTTGATCTACACGATTTTCTCGAATTCGATCAGCAATCTTTCTATTATTCACTCTGAAACTCATTATTGCACATTTATTCGGATTCATCTTAAGATTCCAATTTACCAAATGTTCAATTATTTTATTTACTCCCTCTTGCGTATTCTGTGTCGCCTGATCAATGTGACGACTCAGAACCAATTACATCAAAATTATCTGCAAATTATAAAACAAATTGTTTTATCAGACGCAAAGATCAGATCAGGTGTTCACCCGACTTCCACGGAAGCTCAATATACACCACCCCGTCCAACTTGTTCTCCTGGCCTTTCAAAATAATTTTTCTGTCACACATAAATTCTTTTATCTACTCGCGTACTTTCCGTGGAAATCACAAATTAACAAGAATTTTTTTGTAAATTTCACGAAACCAAATAGTCGTACGCTTTTCAACAACTAAGAATATCGCTACTACTTTTCTTCTCCTTTCACCTTTCTCATACAAACTTTACTTCACATTCAATTGCCCAGAGGCGCTTGAAGAACCCGTAGATTATTGTGGCCAACAACAGAAACCAATCGGCGCTGTTTCCACTCATCCGGTATAATGGCATTCATCCATACTTTGTTAATACCTTCCGTAAATTTACTTTGCTTGCGTACTCAATACTTTAAGCATTCCATAATTCACACGATTCGTTCTTGGAGTGGAGGATAAGAACTCATTTCATTCAAAACAACCTATCATTTTCTGACTATCGTCCCCTTCTTCCCCCATTAACTTTCCAGAAGGTTATTTTCTCTCACTTTATTAAACATATTCTATATACCCTTCGTTGAAATGCGATGTGAATTTCTGGCACAAAGTCCTTTCAACATTTCCTTTTAGCCGTATACGTTTTTTCGCATTCATATTCCTATTAAAGTCACACAAACCTATTTGCTTCCTCTTATACCAACACTCAATCTTCTTCTCAATCTTCTTTCACGGTGTTTTCACTTTTATTTCATTCATATTGACAGTTCTCAAACATTTTGCATTCACTCGTTCTATCTCACTATTAAGTTGAACCTCATCCAATTATTTAGGTTCATTATTGAACCATAGTTCAACTTAACCATTGTTTTCGCCATAGCACTCGATTATCACCCATCGTCAATTTGATCATGCCTTGAACAGAACCCAAATTCTATTCCTCCACATTTCAAGTGACTTGGTGAGCCAACCCATTAGAAATTTGTGGAAGATTCAGTGCGTTCACCACCCACCTTTGCTAATCTGGTTGACCTACCATTATTCATGGTTATACCAAGCCAGACTCATTAATGCGACCTACCAACAGATTTCTTCTCATGCATTTGTAACACAACACATTCTCGTATGAGCATTCAAGCCTGCACAAACAATTAAGTCTGTTTTTCGGATCCTATTTCACACCACAGCTACATGCTTGAGATAAAAATTACGAACTTCTTCAGGAAACGTTAATCTCTCTACTGTTTTAATTTTCCCTATTCTCGTTTAAGCACACGACATCTTTGCTGTTGCTTTGATGCCCTTTTCCCCGCAATACACGTGTTTGAATGTAGTACACGGTGGCGCATGTGGGCTTGTTTCACTGCATTTATGAATCACCAGATGGTTTGTGAATCGCTTCTTTGTGTGTAAATATTTCTGGCATGTATCTTCATGGTCTTTGATATGCACGTTCCAACAGTAAGCTGAATAAATCCGGCTCTCACATTCTCGGTTAGTATTGGACATTTGAAAGGAAGAATAATTACTGCTGTATCGTTCAGATTGTTTTCGAAATATTTTTTAAATTTTCTTGGTTCAATTACATCTTGATCCTTAAAATCATTTTTAATTTCTTACTCATCCAAATGTCATGAAACGTGGCAGAAGTTTATTTCTTTGGAACTGTTCAAGATCGAGGGTTCTCAAATTTTTTGATTCTAGTCATTCTAGTCCACAATGGTACTATTCCACGGGGAAAAAAATATTACTAGCAAATCTCTCAGCAAAACTAAAACGAGACAAATATATAGATCGACTATTTGAGAGAAAGGCGCATCCGATTATAGCTTGTTGGGCATTTGCTGAGCAAATTGTTGTTGTATTGCCATAATTTTTCATAAAAAATATAAAGTTTAGTATTTTGTAAAGCAATCAAAACGTAAAAACCATCCCTACTACTTTTTAATTTTATTTCTAAAATATTTTTATGGACAAAACGGTGTTATTTTGTAGGTTATGTATTTTATAGCAGAGCACTTTTTATTTATTTTCGAGAATTGAATATAGAAATGAAATAACATGATTCTGCCTGTCCCGAAAATATTATTTAATTTATTAGTAATTTTAAGGATATTTATTTATTGTCAAACATTAAAAATAACAATTTTTCGTTTTTTTTAAATAATTTCTAGGTTAAATTTTGTTAATGCTAAAATTTTCCCCTTACATATTTATAGTACTGCATTTTTTTTATATATATTTTCAAAAATTAAAAAAATATTAAAATCACATGATTCTGCAGGGATGAAGATAAATTATAGAATTTTGTTATATGACCAAGTATAATAAAAAATTCTTGTGCCAAGTCTAACATTTTTTATTATATTTGGTCATAATACAAACATTTATTAACTGTCCCCTCCCCTGAATAGGGAGCTCCTGTTTATTTTTTCTATTTCTTCAGAGACATGGATTAACTGAATATATTTTCTATCTGAAATGGTCTAGAACTAACCCTCCAAAAACCTGAGGTTGTGTTAAGATCTATAGAGATACCTTAGTTGGCCTAATATGTTTTATTATATTTGGTCATAATACAAAACTGTATTAAATTTTGGCACTCCTGGATGGGGAGCTCCCCAATATTATTTCTAGCTGGCATTGTCTCTAAGAACACGCTAAATATCTGAAGTTGTGTTAAAATCTCGGAATACCTCAGTTGGCCTAAGAATTTTTATTAAATTTGGTCATAATACAAAATCCTCTAAACTGTTCCCACCTGGATGGGGTGCTCCTGATAACTTTTTCTAATTGGCATGGTCTCCAACTAATACCCCATATACCTGAGGTTGTGTTAAGATCTCTAGGGATATCTAAGTTATTCTAACAATTTTTAATATATTCGGTCATAAAACAAAATTCTCTAAATTATTCCACCCCTGGATTGGGAGCTTCTGCATATAAAATTCAATAAATAGTCCCCACTCTTTATTAGTTCACATGGTTGTATTTAGATTTTTAGGGATATTCAAGTTGATTCAAGAATTCTTAATATATTTGATTATAAAACAAAATTCTCTAAATTGTCAACACCCCTAGATTTGGATGTCCTCACTAATTTTACTAATTAATACGAACCCTAATTAATATTGTATCTTCGTTAAATTTATTTCTAATTTTAAATAAGAGGGACTTCCCTTCCTTTGGAGCTTGGTATTATTTTTTATAATTTGTCTATTACCTCACTCATTTTACAAGAGATTGAATTTGGATTTCTCCGGTTATCTCATTTGATTTCAATAATTTAGTGTAGTGTGTGTTACTATTCTGCAAGATATGGTAAATATATTATAATTTCTTTCGGTTTTTTTGAAGTTAACTGCCAAATATTTCAAATAATGTTAATAAAATAAAAGTTAATTTTTTTCCGCTTTATACATGAGTCATGTTGATAGTTTAGTAAAAAAAATTCACACTGCTTTATACACATGAGAAGTTTTTGCTAATATTTTTTAGATACTACTGCTAAGATACTTACATGCTTTCACTCGTACCTAATTAGAATATCAGACAACTTTTGTAGAAGATAGAATAACAACAGTTCAAACCATTGGGGTTCATCTAGATATAAATCAGGGTGTTTAATAGATCAAATCCACAGATTTGAGGATTAAAGCTACTAACGTCGCTTATTACTCTGAGAAAACTGTAAAGTTTTTTAAATGTCCCATGCGCAATGCAACTCTTTCGGATGGGACCCTATGATATAACAAAGGATCAGAGAGACTAAAATCGAGATAATAAATTTAAATTTATTAATTATCTTGAATTGAACGGGAAACCCAATACCGTGGTCTGAATGAACACTAAATTTAGTAACTTTTCTTTTAAACTGTTGTTAATGGAAGGTTTTATGATTAATCGGTTAATTATTTTGGCCCCTAACACATCAGAACTACATAGAAATATCACAATATTATTACATTTTCAAGTAATGCCTAAAGAAAAAGAAATTCCTAATAATTTATTGGCATCGTTATTCTAAAAGCAGTTTTTAGATTTAGCGTCAAATTAAAATTTCTCGGAAAATTATTAGGCGAGATTTTTCGATTCCAAACTATAGTTGCAACGGTCGAGTGATGATTTTCCGATACAGAAAATAACGGGCCCTATGCCATATATTTAGTTAATTTTGAATGAAGTAAACTTAAATTTGTGGAGCGGGAATTTGTGATATTAACAACGGGAATTTATGATATGAAATTGCGGCAGCTGATTTATGTTTTGTCATTAAAATAAGCACTCCAGTTTCTTAGAACTTTCTTATCGACAATCTTTCCAGTCCCAAGTAAAACGCATCTAATTAAATGATTGCAGTACTAGGTGAAGACCAAGAAACTGAAATCTTTGGAGAACCGCATCAACGGTTGAAATCCCGCTGTTTGCAATCCCAAAAATAGTTGGCCGTTAAATAATACTTTTAAAATGTCGTTGTTATTAATATTACCTTAAATTGCTGTTGCCTAATCTCGACTTGGTTGCTGAAAAATATATTATTCTGATGTGAGTCCAATCAGCTGTAATTCAATTCGCCTTGAAATTTGCTTGTAGATTTGCTGAAATATTGGTTTAGTTGGTAAAGAATCCACCTTGAAAAAACTATTTGCACTTTCAAGTTGGATTTAGTACTCAGTTCTTCAAAAATTTAGTACTTTTGGTGTCTGGTCGATACCACCCTTGATGTACGTCATTACCTTGTAAAAACATGGGCTTTGATTTTTGCGGAGTAAAAATGAAGCTCTCCGTTTTGAAATGGTTCCATTAACAAAGAATGCAGAGAATTTGCTGATTGTGAACAGGAACAATTATTTTCGAGATTGTTGACATAATTTCTACATTCTCTACATTTTCGACACCATTTTATTAATTCTCTATATACATTGTCATTTGTTTAAAAGGCATTAATATGCCCTAGGATGGGATATTAATGCATTTTAAACAAATGCCGGGTGAACATATTGATGCCTTTTAAACAAATTTCGAAACCCAAAATTGAAAAAAATGAAACTCAAAATCGTAATTTTTTACACACGATACGACCTTAAGGCTTGGTCCAATATATTTTCAAATATCTTTAGATCAAGTGGTATAATGTGTTTTCCAATTTCAGAAGTCTTTATAATTTGTCAAACCAAGAAACACGTCTCATCCAATGAACTAATTTAAGAAATCGACATAGCACATAAATTGCAGTTATTTTTAATCTTCAAAATGCAATAAAGATTTGCATAAACTGATTTAAGATGCGTTTGTAAATTTTATGTTTTACCTTAGAATCGAAAGTACTACCAAGAACACATTTTGAACAAATCACAGCACGAACTGTGCATTTATCTAAATTCTGGAGTGTACGTTTTTATCTAAAATAAATTTCCTTTAAACTTTAGTGCGACCATTGCTTTACAAAACAAAATCAAGATATTTTCGATGCTTGATGGCGAAATATTACAAGGAGTAGATGAGACCCACGAGCGTCTACCACACCTGTTCCAATCAAACTAGCTTTAGATATAATATAAATTAACGCACATTCGAAACGAAAATAAAATTCTATATACCCGATGACTCATTTTATTATCGATGCCTTATTCCCACCCTAATTTATTTCTATAAACTCAATTTCTCGTGTATGACCTAAATATCGACAATCCATAGACTAATAACGAAAATATCATAAAAATGGAAAAATGAATTTTCCATCTTCTGTGCTATATATCTTTTCAAATGAATCGTTTAAATTCTTAATGCATCCAATAAAATTGCCATCAACCAATGAGTCTAAAAATACCAATACATATGTGTACCTGTGTGTTATATACCTACCTACACGCAAAAGATTATTTTTTTTTTTATAATTTTTTTTCATGAAAATTTCACTTCGTATATAACGCAACAAAAAATTCTTTTCCAACAAATCGATTTTTTATTTATTTCATTTTCCATAACCATTTTCCTTTTCGAATTTTATCCGAAACAGTTTTTGTTGGTTCTGTTCGATTATTGTTTGTCTTAAAGTTTGATAAACCATTAAATTATTTATTCTGATTTTGGTTGTTTTTTGTATAGCTGAACCGAACGAACTAAAGAAAAGTTTTTTTTTGGGAATCAAGATTTATTGGACTAGAACCAACAAAAACAACAACAAATCCAGAAAAAAGCAAACCGAAAATATTGAGAACGGAAATTGAAGAAAAGTTCGAACGTCTAGAAGTTAATGAAAAGAACAAAAGAATTTTTTTTTGCTGGCGAGTTTTCCAGAAGCCAGCAAATCGAATTATTTATGCCACCTGATTTTTTCGGATAAAATGTATCGTCATTTGACCGTTATACATTTTTGATTATATATAAACCTGGTGGCGGTAAATTAAAGCATTTCAATTAATAACTTGAACATCTATATAAAACTCATATATACACCTGCCTATAGGCAGGACTGGGAATATATTCTAGACCTATTTATTATTTCGAGATACAATTCGAAAATATTTTGTTTCAGGTTGTTATTTTATTTCCTTAAACTTTAACCTTTGTCAAAATGTGGTTAAGCTTTTTAAAAGAACACCGAAAATCAATAAAGAAAACAGGCCAAAATCAACTAATAATTTTTTTTCTGTTTTTTATGCTGTGTGTGTGTGTGTATCAATACATATATTTATGTGAGTGTTTGCTCTCTGGGAATGGGTAAATTTAATATAAAATACTGGGTTTGATAATAAATTATGGTCGCATTGAATATTTAATTTGATATCGAAAATGAGATAAATAACAGTCAGCTCTAAAAATATTATACATATTGGCAAAAATAAATTTGTTAGACAGTTACGAAGATATTTTGGTCGACAAAAGTTTTTAAAACAAGCATGTTTGCAACAATAATCTTTGTAAAACTCACTATTCAATTTATTGCAATAGTTAAAGATTAGCTTGGGAAAAGGGGAGAGTGAGGGTTGGGGTTAGACTATTGAGAATATCATGAACATGAGAACTTCTTGAGTATTTAATCTTTAAATTAATTTAAGTCTTACTTCTTAGAATTAATTCTTGTTTTTCTAAACCACTTTTCACCATCATTGTAATTTGAAAAAGCTCCTAGAGAAGCTGTCACTTCCAGTACATAAATTTTCACCGCATTTCGCGAGGTCCTTGCAGTTTATGCGGAAAAAGTTTTGTGTGAAATTTCATCTTAAAATATCAATTCGAGTAGGCTGTGGAGATGCCGAAGTTTGGTGAAATACATTTTTTTATAAAAACTTATCATGGCCAAATTGTAGAAATTGATGTGAAATAATTTTGTATACAATTTAATTTACAATCATTTTGATTTTAATTGTTTTCCTCGATAATATCATATACTTTTCATAACATTAAGACCAAAATCTCCTATAGAAGCTACCTCTTCCGGTGGACTGATTTCTGCCGAACATCACTTGGGCTTCCCATTTGGTAGAAAAAGGTAATGTATATATGATGTACGATTGATCTTCCGATCAACCAATCCGTCTGGACTGTCTGTACAGAGACCGAATTTTAGTAGAAAAAATTATATATTTAAAATCTTTAAAAAGTAGATAATAAAAGGCTTTGAAAAGTAGAAAATAAAATTTTTCTTCCTTATCTCTATCAAGGTATATTTATAATAAGAAATTTAAAATTAATATGACTAAAAATATAAGCGTGGGGCGCCCTTTACGGCATTAGTAATTTAAGACTACTATAGACACATGAAGTAAAGTCTTTTAGTAACACTAATTGAACAGTATATTCTGATGTATCCTAAGAATAGATTTTTTGCTGGAGCATTTTAGTATTAACGAAAAAAATGATATATTGAGAGATAGTCACGGAGAAAAAAAAAACACTGAATTTTTTCCTATATATGTATGGGAAACCTGTTATAATATTGGTTCCCATATATTGTTGCCAAACATACTATGTACATGGTTCGCCCTCCGATTTGCATATGAGCCAGTGCCATATAGGAATCGCTACTATATATAAGCAAATTATTCATAATGTATAGTAATATTTATTATAAATAATCGGATGTGTATAGGAATGGTTCCTGTTTGTTTTAGCAAAATCCCGTTATACTTAGTTAAGTAAAACACTTTTTATTGTTTTATAATATAAGTACACCGTTGAAACGTAGGGTTTTTATTAACAAAATAAATCAAAATTGATAAAAATGTAAGCTTATAAAAATTATATATTATCTTATAAAAAGTGGATTTATCTAAAGAAGAGTGTTAAAATATATTCCAAAGGAACAATAGCCTAGCACCTAATTCTTTGCAAATCAGAGAGCATATCATACACATAGTTAGGGTTACAAAAATATATAGGAATGCATCACATTTTATTTGATTTTCTTCATTTCATGAATTTTGCTCTCTTCCTTAAGCAGTAACATTTTAAATAATGCCGTGTGCGGTTCGTCAAAAAAAATCGCCGTAAGTGTCGTTATCAATATAATATAGTGTGTCAAAAAATGAAATTTAACGGGATGGTGTATTATTTGTGTGATATCAAGTTATTAATAATAAAGGTAATAATTTATGTGTTCCAATAATTTTTATTTTGTGATTCATTGTGTTAATTTGGAATAAGCTTAATCTTTTGTCAATCATGTTTTATTTTATTAATAAAAAGTTGACCGTTCTACGGATTCCTTAATTTTCAAGGAAATATATACGTACACTGAAGAAATATTTTATTTTATTAATAAAATTATTAAATTTCTAAGCTAATCCCAAATAAATAAATTGATCTATTATATGCATAAATATAATGTTTTATCTATTTATAAAATGTGTATGCAGCAAAATGGAGGTTGAATTATATTGCGGAGCCCAGATTCCAATATAGCATGTCACTGAATACTAAGTAAATCGGAGAACGTGTCATACTCATAGTTAAAGTTAGAGCAATATATAGGAATGCTTATTGTAGTTTCAATACGTATTCCCATTCATTATTGTAAAACTGATCATGTAAATGACGCCCGTCCCATTTGTGTAGTATTAAGTGCTATGCTACATAGAAAACATTGTTTCTGTTTTGGCAAAATTCTGTTAAACTAAACATTTTAATTTTATTTTTTTACGGTCTTATTAGATGGTATAATGGATAAGGCATGTGATAATGAATATATGCGATGGACGATCCGGATATTACCAGTATTTTATTCAGCACGGAGATGAAAATGAAGCCCTATTATCCAAATTGTAATTATATTTTTAATACTAAGGCTGTTTTCCAAACACCGACTTATTTGTGGACATAAGTCTCCTCGCGAGCTGACTTATTTCAATAAAGTTAAGTCACCTCGCGAGGCTTATTTGAATACGTACGTCTACACAGAATAATCTCCAAAAAATGTGATAAAATGTGATATAATGTCAAGAAATTTATTTTCTTCAATTTAATAGAAATTGCGTTTTGTGTTTTGTTATTATTTGTCACCTCAAATAAGTCAGTACATACAATGAACTGAAATGATTTGACCGACTTATTCAAGATGGCGTCAAATAAGTCAATAATAAGCCGGTGTTTGGAAAAACCCCTAATAGCTATTAGTTAGTTAATTTAAGCATATAATATAAATTTAAAAAATTATTTATTTGCAGTATTCGTGAAAACGAAAGAACTTTCAATAGTTTTAAACATTTTAAACAACAAACCGAGATAAGGAAATAAATTAAATGTATATAGCTGTTCTTTGCATTGATAAAGGCATAATACGGATTCTGAAAAAATATTAAAGAAGTAAAAAATAATGATGGTGATACTCTCTCTCTCTCTCTCTCTGGCATTATATCCCATCAAGGGATTTGGCCGCCTCAAATGAGGTTTCATAATCATATTTTCATTTCGGATAATGAGTGATTAATTCATTGATCCTAAACCAGCCGTGAAATTTTTTCCTTGTCACCACCGGGAATCGAACCCGGGACCTCCGGTCGCTGGAGCAAGCATGCTAACCACTTTGCCACCGGGGCGATACGACGATGGTGATACGACAGATTTAAATATTTCAAATACCACCTAAATAAGTGAGCTAGTAGAAAAATCAAATTCCAGGTTGGTACAAGAATTACAAAGACTGCTTAACATCAACAGAAAAGATTAACGTATCGTAAAGGTACCAAAAATTATGATAATTAATTTAAACGAAAATAATAAAGACGAGTCGATATTTTTTAAAATAAAATGATATTTAAGAAATAAAAATAACGTAATTAATAGTTGGTAGTAAATGAAATATTTTATTTTTCATAAATATGTTTTTGTTGTCTTGTGATCGTTGTAAAACATAAATTCGGAATAAACGAATTTAACCTAACATTTAATTTAAGTCTAACATTAATACGTTAAAAGAGTTAAACGCGAGATCAAACTATGTAAAATTAAATAATGTGCTTTGTTTAAGATAAGTTAAAATAATTTATAAAAATTATATGTTATAATAATTGTATATTGAAATAATTTAAAATAAAATGTCAGTAACTAATTAACATATCAAAATTGAATTTTATTTAACACTTTCATAGGAGAATTTACTATTTTAAATAACCGATTACTAAAGTAATCTTGGAAATCATACTATACTAAATCAGAAATATAGCTGTACAACATAGTTGACCCTACCATAATTGTGAAAAATAGTTCTAGATGTTATGGAAAGTACACCATGCTTAAATATAAGTAGTGCTATACGAAGCAGTGACCGCTACCACAATTATCAAAAATAACCCTATTTGTCTTGGACAATGTACCATGCAGAATTATACGTATAGATATAAAACTCAGCAGTCTTTACCATAATTATTCAATGTAGCGCTATATCTCATATAACTCAAGACATTTCAAATTATAAACGCAACAATATTATATTAGAATAGTTAACATTATTATAGCTAGCATTACTATCAGGATTAACAAAAATTTCTAAAATGAAAAGGACGCTCTACGTCGTGTGATGGTAAATATTACCATTTATTAAAAATATTCTACTATTTTTATGATAACCAGTACCAAGTTTGTAATAAATATTATTATACTTCATAGAATATATTTAGAGTATTATATAGTACACTCTCCGATAATAGGCCACAAAGGCGTGGGCTCCGATATTTTATTGAAATAATTACTATATTTTTTTTTCCGTACATACATTCAGAAGGAGCGCCCCACGCTTATATTTTTAGTCATATTAATTTTAAAATTCTTCTTGTTATAAATATAACTTGATAGGAGTAAGAAAGAAAAAAATTATTTTCTACTTTTCAAAGCCTTTTATTATACTCGTATTATCTACTTTTTAGAGCCTTTAAATATAAGCGTGGTTTTTTAAAAAGTTTTTTTTAAATATATTTTATTTTCTACTTTTTAGTCATCGAAATTTTTTAATGTCCAAAAATGTTAGAATATTGTATTGTCATCGGAGTTAAGCTTGCATGCAAAATTTCAGCTCAATTGGACTATCGCAAGTGGTTGAAAAATTGATTACAAAATTTGACGATACAAACAGGCACACAGAGTGAGCTAATAACGGGTGATTTTTTTGTGGTTAGGATTTTCATGCATTAGTATTTGACAGATCACGCGGGATTTCAGACAAGGTGTCAAAGAGAAAGATGCTCAGTATGCTTTGACATTTCATAATGAATAGACTTACGATCTGCCACAACGTCGAATTTTCAGTGAATGGGCCCTAGAAAAGTTGGCAGAAAATCCGCTTTTTTATCGACAAATTTTGTTCAGCGATGAGGCTCATTTCTGGTTGAATGGCTACGTAAATAAGCAAAATTGCCGCATTTGGAGTGAAGAGCAACCAGAAGCCGTTCAAGAACTGCCCATGCATCCCGAAAAATGCACTGTTTGGTGTGGTTTGTACGCTGGTGGAATCATTGGACCGTATTTTTTCAAAGATGCTGTTGGACGCAACGTTACGGTGAATGGCGATCGCTATCGTTCGATGCTAACAAACTTTTTGTTGCCAAAAATGGAAGAACTGAACTTAGTTGACATGTGGTTTCAACAAGATGGCGCTACATGCCACACAGCTCGCGATTCTATGGCCATTTTGAGGGAAAACTTCGGAGAACAATTCATCTCAAGAAATGGCCCGGTAAGTTGGCCACCAAGATCATGCGATTTGACGCCTTTAGACTATTTTTGTGGGGCTACGTCAAGTCTAAAGTCTACAGAAATAAGCCAGCAACTATTCCAGTTTTGGAAGACAACATTTCCGAAGAAATTCGGGCTATTCCGGCCGAAATGCTCGAAAAAGTTGCCCAAAATTGGACTTTCCGAATGGACCACCTAAGACGCAGCCGTGGTCAACATTTAAATGAAATTATCTTCAAAAAGTAAATGTCATGGACCAATCTAACGTTTCAAATAAAGAACCGATGAGATTTTGCAAATTTTATGCGTTTTTTTTAAAAAAAAAGTTCTCAAGTTCTTAAAAAATCACCCGTTATAAGCGTGGTAATAGAAAGTCATTTTTGACAATTTAAAATACAATTAAATGACAATTTGGGCCTTTTTGGGCAAAGCCTACTCCAAGCCAAATCTGCATTACGGTGAGCATTACCGTCAACAACAATCAGACCATAGTCTATGATATAATAGATTCTAAGTTATTGGCTGTTAATCATCATTTAAATTCTTATCATATTTACGTAGATAGAATGGATGTAACCCTAAAATACTTCAGACTCATAAATTATGTATTCATCGAACATTAAAAGAGAAAGTTCAACGATTGTATATAATAAAGAAAAATTACTTTACAGTTATAATCTAAACAGAGTTAAGATTAAATAATCTTTTGCTAACAATTTAAAATATATATAGAGATTTGTTATCATTCGTATTATTATGATAAGATAATCTTACTGTGTTCTAGTTTTTCTTTGATATACGAACTCGTACATAATTTCAAAAATATCTAAGTGTGTTTATTATACATATTTGTATATACATGGTAAGATATAAATTTTATAGTTCATATGTTAATAAATATTAAGATGAAAGCTTTGTGCTTTTTCGACTTGTATATATTATATGTATGTGTGTATAAAAGAAACTAACGAATATTTCTGCTTTATTTAAAATGTACTATGAAACAACATGATTTGCATAATGATTTTCCCTTATAGAATGTGAACGGTGGTTCGGGAAACTAATAAAATGAATCGCGAATTTTAATCAAATCACGTAAATGAGCGTAACCAGAATCGAAAATGAAAGTTCATCTAATTAACTATACTGGTACCAACCGTTTGTGTAACAATTGACTAAATGTTAATTAGTTAATATTTTTTTTTGTGGGGTTGCTTTACCCTACAAGCGAAATATAGCATGTCTGATTGCAAAATTTACATAATAGAATTTTAACGAATTATAGGGTTCGAAAAATATATTTTTTTATGTTATTTTGAAACTTTACTTATTTATTGATCAAACATTATAAGTAATTTTTTTTATTAATTTTAATGTTTTCGCTAAAAGGCCGCATCCGACTCTTTCCACTTATCTCATTGAGCGCGAATTTAAAAATATTGAAGTAACTGGTTCTATTGATAAGATGATATAATTTTGAAACCTTTGATTGCGATCTTAACAGCAAAAGACATTGCAGTATAGATTAGTGTGTCGAAAAATTATTGGATTAAGATGCAGCTTCTACGGGCGGGCCCAACAGGGAACTGCCTACTAAAAATTTTAGAAAAGGTTGATGGTAAAAATAATTTGTTAAACATCTGTCAACACATTGTGCTAATCAATATATCGATATGAGTATTTATTTAAAATCAAAAACTAACATAACGTGGACTCAACTAAATCTGTTTTTGTGTAATAATCCTAAACAATTAGTATGCAAATTTTCAGCACTGTCCCATTCGATAACTTTGAAATCTTACTGTTACTAATTGTATTGTGAATTCCGAATGATATAATAGTCAGTGTGCCATTATTGTTTTTTAGTTTCTGGTGATTTTTTTTTCATCGACCTCTTTTTCACACAACTGTATTTCATGCTACTGAAGTTAGCAGATTTTTTTTGGCGCTTTCAGTGGCACTATTCTGGTTCTCCCTGGTAATAGGGAATTTGGAAAAATATTTTTATAGCATTTTTACCTTAATTGTATTTTTCTGTCCTACTGAAGGAATAAGTTTAGTGCAAAAATCTACGCCAAACTTATTCCCTCAGTAGGCCAGAAAATTTAGACAAAAACGCTATGAAATAATTTTTTTCTCCGATCGTAGGAAAAAATATATCTTTCCGTTGTTTTTTCGAAATGAAAAGCTCATGATTCCAGTGGCACTATTCTGGTTTTCCCTGGGAATAGGGTATTGGGAAAAATATTTTCATAGCATTTTTGTCTAAATTATATTTTTCTGGCCTACTGTTGGACTTAGTTGGGTGTAAATATTTTCGAAACATAGTTGATTGGGAAACTTTTGTTCCACAAAATTTTTATAGGGAAAAGATATTGCCAAGATATCTTTGTTACAAAAATATTTACACATAACTAATTCCAACAGTAGGCCAGAAAAATATAATTTAGACAAAAATGCTATGAAAATATTTTTCCCAATTCCCTATTCCCAGGGAAAACCAGAATAGTGCCACAGTATGTTGTATTTGTTGCTAAGCAACAAGTAATAATAGTACGAGAATATTTTTTCTGGCCTAGGCCGGGAATATATTTTATTATAGTTTTGAAAAAAAAAAAAAACAAAATGTATTTATGTCTTATGATGTCGTGGCTAACTAAGCAATAATTTTATGTTATTTTCGATTTTTTACTTTGTTTTGATTTCTTAATGTGATAATTAATGAATAAAACTAAAAATTATTTTGGGTTTATATCCAATTCGGAGGAAAAGTGCATTCCCGGACTCCCCGTGAACTATCGTCCGGGAATGCAGTACTTTTCCTCCTAATTATACAATATACTATTCTCAATTCTCTATTCCCATGGAAAGCCAAAATAGTGACACAGGTCTCTGAGTGTATTCATAAGAAATTTACCAAGCTGAACCTTACGGGCTATTTATTATACTCGAAAATGTTTAGCACTATGAAATTTTCATACCAAATTGTCGATGATTTCATTAATCATGATATGAGGGAGACCTGTGGCACTATTTTGGCTTTGCCTGGGAATAGAGAATTGGGAAAAATATTTTCATAGCGGTTTTGTCTAAATTGTTTTGTCTAAATTTTCTGACCTACTGAGGGAATAAGTTTGGTGTAAATTTGTGCACTAAACTTATTCCTTCAGTATAGGTCAAAAAATACAATTTGGGTAAAAATGCTATAAAAACATTCAGAGAAAACCAGACTAGTGCTACAAAAAGCGCTTATTGAGGCAATTTTTGTACGACTATTTAAAAAAATCGAAAATACAGTTTTCTACAGAAAATCGTCTAAAACAACAAAAAATTTCTGCTGATTTTTGCTGCCAATGTATATAAAGGAGATCGGTAATGCTGTTTTTTTCTGCTGAATTTTTCTGCTAACTTCAGTATCATCTATATTTTACCTACGCAACCATACAATTTGTTTTATTTTCAATTCTCATCTTTCCTTCCTTTTGTACGGTCGATGGGGCGTACGCGTTTGATTCTATCTTTGCAAATCTCATCATTTTTATAATAAAAATAAATAATTTTTATAATTAATAACTCATCATTTTTGTTAATCTTCTTGCTTGAAGCTTAACGACATTGATATCGTCGACGGTTTCCACTCGGAAATAACAATAATAATGCAGTACCTCATCGTCGAGGTGCTAGAAGGCAAGCAAATAGCCAGCGTCCATTAATAGACTTGCTCATTTTGATCTGGAGACTGGTTCAGTGATCACTCCTAAGCGTACCCGTATATCTTCCAGTATTACTCCGAAAATACTCGATCATTAAAAACAGAATTTCGATACCAACCATTCTCAACGAGGTAAAACTTGATTCGTTTGGTAAGGAAGTATACCGAACGTTGTTGGAGTCCATCAAGTAGCTAACTTTTATAAACCACTTGCTCTTCATTTGTAAATGGGCTAATGAAGAAAATTATCAGTGCGGGTTTGTGATGAAATCACAAAAATCACAAATATCTTGAACGATTGATAACTGGTGGTGGTGATACTCAAAAACCTCTGATATTACGCATCAAGTGTGTCAAAAATGATTGGAAGGTTGACCGGAAATCTTTCGACACCATTTCTGGTTCTGGAAATTCTGTTCAGAATATCTGTGGCAGAATTTTCTTTAAGATCATCTCAAGTCCATAGGTCGTCACTATTGAGTTCCCTTAGTAGTCATCTATCCTTTGATGTCTATGCACGAGCTTGGGAAATTGCTTTCTCTATCGCAAACAGATATGTTTTTAATTCAGTAATAACAAGATTTTGTACGAATAATGTATCGTAACAGACCTCCTGGCGTTAGTTGTTACTTTATATTCTCTGTATGGTTACATGAAGGTAATTTTCAATTCTGTATGTCTACCATATATGATTTCTCTGAACCTCCTGAGTCTGAATAAGAAAACTCCCATCATAATTGGTTGAGACGTGAACGCTCATCATATTATTTGTGGAATTTTAAATATAAGTAGTCAGAAGGGGGTATCCTTGTTTGTTTAATTCTCTAAGCTTATCTGAAATTCTGAACGTTGGATGACAACCAAATTTTTTCATCCCGCGCGCTGCTTAGTGATTGCCATTTGTTTGTGTTCCATATCCAACATACATTTAACGCTAAATTAGAGGGCAATAAGCGAAATTGCTACTACTGAACAAGCTAGTAATTGTGTTCCTACGGTGGACTGGTCTCTTTCGCAACGGCTAATGATGTAGGAAGTTCGTCATTGGAGGTTCTCCTTTTCACCATTTAAAGCCCTAATTTTAAGATTCCGATGGGATTTTTCCGGCTGAATTACAGCATGGTTATTCTTTCCAGATATGCTTCTTCTCTTTCAAGATTGCTTAGCCTTTGCGTATTGGAATCTTAACGTTAATCCATTCAAAACTGATATGGTGGTGTTCACCAAACGAAGAAATCAGGATGGCCTTACTACACGTTTTGGTAGCGCGATCACTAATTTAGGCCTCATTTTGGATTCTAAATTATCTTGGAATTCATATCGTGATCATAAATTTGAAAAAGCAACTGTTATTTATTGGCAATGTCACAGGGGTTTGTTATTTTCAGGGGATTGTCTTATAAAATATTCTGCTTCATCGACAAGTCACTAGTGCTACCTATGTTAAGCATTTATTGTGTGGCGGGCGGTAGTTAACTTAATGTGTTTGATTGTGAAAGTTAATGAGAAATAGCATTGATGAAGGCGTCGCTACCCAAAACTTTCCTTGTTCTGCTTTTAAATCTGGTTTGGCTCGGGCTTACGAAGCGCTAAGCTGTTATGTTGGGAACGTCAACATCGTCTTATGCATCGTCGATTGCAAAGTAGTGCTTAGCGTTGTGAGTAAAGCCTTGGTTGATTCTAAGCACATCAGAGAGTGTAAACATCTCATAAATCTACTTTGCAGTTAAATTAAAGTTACAGTCAAGATGGTAACGAGATTGCGGATTCTCTGGCAAAAGCTGGTTCACGCTCTGTTTTTATAGTGCTGGAGCCTGTCATTCCTTTATCATTTAATAGTGGTAGACTCGCAATCAAACATTTCTTTTTGCATCTGTTAAGCCAGCAATGGTTGAAAACAACTGGCTGCCGTAGAGCGAAATTATTTATTACTGAACCAAATTCTCCTTTCACGCCTTTAACCTGAAGGATAATCTAAGAAATCTCGTCGCGATTTTGACCGGGCATTGTCGTTTCAAAAAACAGCTGAATCGCATGGCGCTGGTTTCAAGTACTGATGTGTGATGATAACTTAGAGGCTAACGATGATAGCTTTCATTATGTCTGTACCTGTCCTTCTTCTAGTAGGATCAGGTTCCACATTTTTATTGTTTTAATGTCATTTAATTAAATTTAATTAATTTAATTACCTCCTAGGTAGTTCTGAGTGATGGCCAGATATTTGTTTTACATCGAGCCTGATGCGAATATCGATATTTTAATTTAATTCAAAATTTCATTAGTTCGAAACCAAACTTACAATTGTTTTGGTAACCTCATCTCGCTGTAATTCCCAAAATAAGAAAATAAAGAAAAGAGTGCACGATTCCAGAATATTTTCGAATTAGCGAACAATTCTCAAGCCGTAATTTTGGGTTGTTCTGAGTGATGGTGATATATTTATTTTACGAGGTGAGATTAAACCAAGATGTTTGGCAGTTTGGTTTCGAACAAATACAATTTTGAATTCTTTAAATTAGTAGAAATCGGTCGTCTTATTGAGCAGCAGGACGTTTCATACAGTGAGCATATTTATTGACCGCAACTCTTCTGGTGTGGTTGGGTCCCTTGTTTTTGGAATCTGCACAATTATTGATATTTTCCATTAATCTGGTACCACTGCTTTGTTTAATCATCAATGTCAGTAAAATGTTCAGAGAACATTTAATTCTGCATTTATTATTTTTAATGTTTGATTTTGTGTTGTTTTTTGGAATTGGAAATTTTGTATGTTTAAATTTACATTAGTAAGTTAAAAATCCAATATTTCGTGGATGTTACAGTAAATATCTACCGTGTTGGAGACAAATGAGTTAATTTAGTGCTTCTTCTAACTGTTCTTTATCAAGAATATCTGGAAATACGCCCGTCTCAAAAGAGGCATTTACATATAAAGCCAGCAATGGAGATATAATGCTAACTGTGTATTGTAGAAATTTACCAGAGATTCCATCCATTCCAGTAGCCGCATTCATGTTTAAATTCAAAATTATATTCCGCACTTCTTGTTCTGTGGGATACGTTAAATGTAGCGGATAAATAATTCTATAATTGATATAATCAAAATCTTTATGAACTAGAGCTTGAAAAATATTGGTAGATGGTATATTACCAAAGTAGTTGTTTGAATTTAGCTTTCTCTTTGGTTTTTTTATTTATTTATTTATATACATCTGTAGGATATAATCGGTTAAACTTAAAAAATGTATCCTGCTCATTGATGATACATAAAATATGATTTGTCATCCATTCATGTTGGTTATGTTTCATTTGTCTCTTTTTAATTATCTTTGTGTTGTACTGTTGTTACGATCTAGCTGTTTAACATTCCCCACCAAAATCATTAACATTAGTAGCATTAGAGATCCTATTCCAAATGGGATCATCATAATTTTTTTCATTATTAAATACCTTCATATATTCCCAATTAGACTTTTTTGGAACATTGATTTTTGAAACCTGAAGATACAGAACGCGGTGATCCGAGAAGCGTGTATCAGTATTTAGGTCGTACCTGTAACGTAACAGATCGGTTAAAATATGATCTATCATTGTGATAAATCGAGTTGCAAATTCCATCGTTAATTTATTAGTTACTAGTTACTACATATCCACATGAATTAATTATCCCCAAATATTTCAATATATCTCTATCCTGGTTATCCAGTAAATTTAAATTAAAGTCTCCCATGACAATAGAGTTCTTAAATTTAACTAAATATTCTTCAAAAATTTCAAAAAATGTAGGTAATAAGTTTTTTTTTTTTTGGAACGATACACCGCAATAATATTTATGTTGGACTCTACCCCTCGTACACCAACAACTTCGCAAACATTAATGTCATCTACTAACATTTTCACCGCTTTTATGTTTGACCTTACGAACATTTCTGTACCACCATACCCATCCTCTATATTACAAAAGAAACCATTACAATACATAAAATTGAAAAATTTGTTCTCATCTACAGACAACCAAATCTCCGTGAATACCAATACGTCAATATTACAACAAAAACTATTTATAAACTAGGTTGTTCTGAGGCGCTTCGCGCTTGTTTATTCCCAGCAAAGTATAGTTAAATATTATTAAAATAGATCGTATGTAATGCGAATTTTGAAAAAAGAATCACACGGACGATTTTTTTTGGTCACCCTGTGCGTTCTTGAGTAAGTCAGTCAGTGACATAGACTATAATATATTTTTTTTAAATAGATCGCATTTAATGCGAGTAAAATAAAAAAATCATACGGACGATTTTTTTAGCCACCCTGTGCGTTCTCGAGTGAGTCAGTGAGTGAGTGCCATAGACGTTATAATATCCTTTTTGCTGCCCACTAACACAATTGTGTGGGTATGGCAAAAGTACCATGTCAAAAATTTATTTTTGTATGTGTTTTGACCCAACTTACACATTTGTAAGTACACACCTTTTAAACTTATTTTCGTCCGAAAAAAACACTATAACTATACACACAATTGTGTTGGTTGTACTTAAAAATCAAGTGAAATTTTTTATCAAAAACGCCATTACATACTATGATTTTTTCTCACACATTTGTGTGGTTTGGACTTTAATTGAGCCAACAATTTTTTTTTTTTTTTGGTTGAAAAAAGGATATAGAAAAATAAATTTTCTTTTGGCCACCTTGTGCGTTCTCGAGTGAGTCACAGACACAGTCGTTTATATTTTTTGAATAGATCGCATGTAATGCGAGTTTTGTAAAAAGAAATCACACGGACGAATTTTTTTTTGAAAAAGTGTGTCCATAAATAAATTCCTTTAGAAAATAATTACCCAATAATCTGAAACAATGTTTTTTTTTCAATTTTTAATAAATTTTTCAACATTTTTTTTGTATGATATATTTCTTAAAATGATAAAGACGAGCAAGACTCGGGCAAATCAAAAAACGAACTACGCGCCTGAGTCACGCTCGGGCAAATCACTCAAGTGGTTAAATAGATCGCATGTAATGCGAATTTTGAAAGAAAAAAAATCACACGGACGAATTTTTATCGTCATTCTCTGCGTTCTCGAGTGAGTCAATGAGTGAGTGACATAGACGTAATAATATAGAAAAATACATTTTTTTGGCCACCCTGTGCGTTCTCGAGTGAGTCAGTGACATAGACGTTTATACATATTATATATAAACTAAATAATAATAATAATTTGAAATTGAAACCTGAGAGTTATTTTGTGTTAAATTGATCCATGCTGATTCCATGATAATCCAAAAGTTTGTTAATGTCATTCCGGGATGTAAATCGAATAACTGGAGCTTTCTCAATTTTCTGAAAATATATCACGGAGTGGTTTATCCTTAGGAATTTGTAATATTTGTTGGTTAATTTGTTTAACTTTTGCGCATCTCTGAAGTATATTTGTGTATCATTGTTTGCTGGAGCATATCCCAGCTGGCCAACGTGCATGATTTTTTTTTTTTTTTAAGGCTTGAATCGAGTATTTAGCTAATGTCGATTTGAAAGTAACTAATAATTTGCATCCAAATTTCCTTTCTGAAGTTTTTTTTGATGCCTCGTCTTCATATAGCAGAAATTTTTCACATTTGCTATTTCAGTTGGACAACCTAATATTTCAAGGATATTATACAAGACTACTGTGCCAGCTGCTAGGCTCTCATCAGGTAAACCCGAAATAACCAGGTTACTTTGAATATTTTGTTGTTGAAGCACATCTATACCAGCTTCGGGGCGATTGATATGTTCTTCTTCTTCTTGTTCACTGCGAGCATTTGATGATAATAGTTGCTCGGTTAGTTCCGAGTTTACTTTAAGAGCTTCTTTATGTTGCTGTTTGAGATCCGTAAACTTTACACATGAATTCTTGGGACTTATTCAATTCAACTATCATGCTTTTTAACTCAGAAAATTGCTTTTTATAGTTATTCAATTTCATAGCGATTTCATTTATACCCTTCGAAGACGAAGGTTTGCCAGTCGTTGATTTTGAAGTGTTCGACTTTTCATTTCTCAAACTATTGAGGCCTTTTCCTTGAGCCAGTTTCTCACATCCGTCTGAGCAAAACCAAAAAGGATCAGCACTTTTCCTGGCAATATGTTGCCCAAAGATACCTCTACACTTACATTAATGTATTTGTTTTTGCCACATGATGTTACGGCACAGGTTAGGTTATAACCAAAATTTTTAATTTGCTCTGCACGTTCAATATATGGCATGTTTTACAGATATAATATATTTCGAGATAACTAAATATTTATTCTTTAATTTAAATTAGTTTTTATTTATTAAAATGAAGTGTAACTATTTAATATTATTTATTTCTAAGGACAGCGCTTTCCACTTAATCGGACTATGGCTTTTTGTCCCGATTTTCTTGACAGTGATTTTAGTAATTTAATACCATTTATGAATGGCTCCATTATTTTGGGCGATATGAACTTTCCAGAGTTAGTCTGGGCGATGGGCAACAATGTCTTCATTCCAGCTACAAAAATATACTAAACAGTTGCGGAACTAATCTGAACTTAATTTTTTACACCAACAATAATCGATCTTATAAACTTGAGCCCGGTGATGACCTTGCTGGATCTACGAGTATTTATTACACTTCAGTTTCAATCCAGGTTTCCAGCGGATTTTCAAATAACATGAATTCCATTAAGAATTGCTCTGTATTTGATTATGCAAATGCCGACCACGGTTCTATAAACAATTTCCAAGCTGAAGTTGATTGGACAGTTTTTTCTATCAAACATGGATATCAATGGTGCAGTAGAAACCTCTAAATATTGCTACACGAAAGTTTGTCCCTAAAAAGTTAATAAAAAAGCCTCGCGCCCGTCATTGCCCATGATTCACTCAAGAGCTCAAACAACTAGAGGCCTTAAAGCTCACTGGAGATATAGGCGCACTGGTCTAGCTTTCGATTTTACTCAGTTTCAGTTTCGGCGCAGGCAGTTCTTCTGTCTTAACCAATTCCTGTACCATACTTACATGATTGATGTAGAGGATGATTTACGCTGTAACCCGAAGAAGTTTTGGAGAAACTGAAGAACCCAAATAACGGCTTACCGTCGTTTATGGAATTTGGTGGTCAAAAATCCGATAATCCATTAACAATCTGCAATTTCAGATCACTGGCTTCTAGGCGTACATGTACCAATTCTACCTTTGCACGTGATATTATTTGTGGTAAAGCTGATTGTGCTGACATACTTTCATTTTTAATATTAATGCTCCTCAACGCACCTCTAACTGCTCTTCAGTACTGCTGCAAAAGATTTTGGTTGCTCTGTGGGTTTTTGAATTTCGTCTACTTGACTTTTAATTTCTACTAGCTGGTGTCCTATCTTTAAATAGTTTGCCGTTAAATGTTGCTGCATTTCTATGGCACAAACCTAATGGTACAATTTCTTGCACCATCCCGAACATCTAATTGTAGTCCGTTCTCTCGTAAATTTTTTACAATTTTCACAATTAAAATTTTTTAAAGCTATTACCGTTCAATTTCTTGATTGATTTATACATTGATTTGTTTGTTTCCTGAGACTATTAAAGTTATCTATATCGAGTCGTTAAAAAATCTACCGATTAATGTGTTGTGTTGGCTGTAATTGTTATCACACCATTTTTAACCGGTCCGAATATTATTCTGTACTATGCTGTGCGTATGCTAATAACAAACGTAAAAAGCAAAAGGCAAAAGATCTTTGGTGGTTTCGTACAAAAAATATTTATAAAAATAAAAGACCAAATCAACTCCCTAGCTTTTGGCCTATTGGTAAGAATTTTTAATTAATTATTAAAATGGTTGTGAAGTGAGAGACTCAAGGATTCATCGAAAAATGGGATTACATTTTATAATAATCACAATAAAAATTCTGTGTAATTACTTTCAAGTATACATAAGTTGACTTGAACAATTACTGAAGCTTTATACTGACAATAGAATCCCCCATATACAAAATAATTATTTAGTACTTATACAAAAAAAAACTGAATAAAGCTTTAAACCTAAAACATGCCACACAAACCCCACCAATCTAACAATACCGAAAAGAATCAAACAAATTAAAATAAAATGTTGCTAAAATTTTTTATGTACATAAATTAACAAAAGCTTTATTGATTTTATTATTAATTAACGGAAAACCAAAAAAGCAGCGGAGAATAGAGATAAATTTCAATCATCCACATTAAACCCCAATATAATATTCATAAATATTTGTACTTTTCCTTTTCTGCCAAAAAAGCTCAAAAAATAATATTTAATTTTTATCTCAAGTAACTTTGGTACTTTGAATTTTGCCCTTTATACGTATCGCTTTAGTCAATGCTGATGGTTAAAATTAATTTCGGTACAAAGGAGTGAAAGCACGAAATATAACAACACTAAACGCTTTGATACAAAACAAAAGTGCTCGTATGTAACAAAATTAAAGAATATAAAGCTAATAATATATTATATAAGAAAAGACAAAAACTTTAACCATTTTTTTGCCAAAACTTTTTGAGCTTTATCTGTGGGTGCGGTAATTTTTTTTTGTTCCGAAAACAAAGTTTTTCTCGCCAGGCTATATACATATACATACATGCATATAAGAAAATCGATAAATTAAATTTCTCGTTACATGAAGCTTCAATAACACAATATAATCCTGACAACAATAACAAAATTTAACAAAACGCTTTTTTTTTGTGAAAAGTCTGTTTAATATTTAAAGAGGTAAATAAAAATACGTATGCATATAACAAAGAAAACTTTTTCCCAAAAGCTCTTCTTATTTATAAAATTTTATTGAAATAAATGAAAATCGATCATATTTTCTTTAACTTATTTATTACAAATCAAAACTTTTACACTAAACATATATACAAGTTACTGTATGTATGTGAGCTTTTTGTTCGAGTGATTTTGACACGGGGAGCAAAATTCCAATTAGATTGATTGTATATATTTCGAAAGAATAAATATATTTGTCTCGTATGCAAATTAGAACGATGTAATGTTAACTTTGACCTTTTTATTGTGCGACGCATATCTCGTTGAAAAGATGCGAGATTTTATGTCGCACTCACCGACACCAACGCCAAACACAATAAATATTAATTTCATTTAACTCTGTGATTATATAAAGCACGAGTAAAGCTCATATATACACTTATGAGAACATATTTTATGGCATGAGTTTCGTCGTTCGTTAAAACCGAAAAGCTTTTTCCAAGAATGTTTTAATTTATTTATTTTGTTTTGCCGTAAGTGCCGGCGCTTACTGTTCCTACACATTTCTCTTATTATTTCTGATTTTTAAGAAATTACATTACGACCATTATTATGTGAAAGTATAAATTACATTAGAGAGTGTTTTTATGTTTATATTTGATATACATATATACTGAATTACCGAGTATACGAAATCTACAGATTTTCGGGACAGAGCATCCCTAAAGATAAGCCAGTATAGTAGACTGGAAATAATATTTTTCGTTTTAATTTATTTCAGGAATTGCTTGCTTTTACAAAAATATTCTGAATTTGTTAAGAAATTAATTTCAGCGTTATAATCCAGTTGGGGCAACACTTGTGGAAAATCTTGTATAATGTAAAAGGATTTATCACTGATTTTTTTTTGTTTGTTATACAAATGAACTTTTACGTTACAAGAAAAATAAATAAAAGAAAATTTTTCTAGTTGAATGCTTTCCGATCCATACTGAACTATGCTTACAATGCTGTTTAAATTACTTCAAAAGCTGCTCATAACTCTCGATATGGATATTTGGGACCTGAAAATGTGATCTCTTTGAATTTAACGAGGACGATATTCGCCGGTACGAATGAATTTTTAACGAATATCTAAGGCTAAAGTACTTGGATTAAATTGACTCTGAAGACTGGAACCGTGCTGATTTAAGCTCCTTGTAGGAAATTTGAATCAATGGTTCTGGGAAATTATACTTGTCCAATCCAATTTTATTGACATCGTCATGCAATTAATCATGAATACTGTGGCTCAGGAAACATTTTTAGTCCAATTTTACTATCACAACATATTTGTCCATTTAAAAGTGCTTGTTGCCAACTCGACTCACTTTATTTCCATTCCATGAAATTCACGGAGTACTTTTTAAAAAATTGAATTTAATTAAAATTAATAAATTAATTAATTTTTGATTTCGGATTTTGAAAAACGGAATTTTGGGCCGCTTCCGCTCTAAGCCTGTAGTTATTCAGGCATATCTAGGCAGTTTACGTATACTTGAACATAATATTGATCGGACGTGTAAAGTTGATAATTTTTGGATCAAAACATATGAAATTTAGAAAACAGTTCAGAGCCTAAAACTGCAAATTGTTCATGCCCCAATAAAGTATGTTAAAATGAGTTATCAATCGTCAAGAGCAGATAACAAATCGGATGTGATTGCTGGACTAGGCAAAATATTAGGTTTTAAGAACAATCCAAACAAAGCTACACGAACAAAAATACAAACAATATAAACAAAAATACACGAATTTTGATTGCACTTTTATCCCATCTAAACTTCTATCGATTGGTAAAATTCGATTTTAGAAAAGAAAGTGTCTACAAGGTGGTTTTCAAAAATTCAAAATTCTGTTTCTGTTTTTCTGTAATTCTGATTAGATTATTGGAATCTGGTTAAGTTGAATGAAATTTGTCTATTTCTAGATTGCACTAGGCAACTTTCAGCTAGCCGTTCCAATCAAATTATTCTCTATCTCTCAACTTCTATCTTTCTTATCACATGAAAGGATTTGCACGCTCCTTATTCTTGTTTGACGTGGTCTACTTGAAACGTTTTCTTTTCTAAGTTTTAGTGTTCGTATTGTATCTTCTATACAAATAAGTAGACTAGTAACAAACCAAAAAAAAATCGGTCAGCTTTACAGTGATTACCAGTGATACCAGCTACGAGGTTATTGATCGCCACAAGCGAGAAAAATCGATTTTCCAGTAAAATATGTTTATTTGCATTAATTTTTATTTCGCATACCGTTTTGATACATGAAAATTGCCTAAGATTTATGTTATCAGTATCAATTTTGTTCTATTTTGTATGGTAATAAATTATCTATTTTCAGCAACTCAAAAATACAAAAAGCTTTTGTTGTTCTTTGCTGTTGTGTGTGTTCTATATAGTTAAATTGTGCTTTCATAATGATGAAAATACGTTACGAAACTAAGTTATTATCTCAGAGAGGAGAAACGAAATATTGGGCAAAAGTGAAAGTTCATTAAACTCGGGTCGTTCGGTAACAGCTATTATCGATTTGGGTATACGTAGTAGGTAGAATAAATTTTGGCATGGATATGAGTAATCGAGAGCGTCACTATACTAAAATATCTTGAAAAACTCCTAATACCTATAAAATAAAAATACGGTAACAAAAAAGTAAAATATGTATACTAAAAAAAACTTTTAAAAGTTCAAATTTTTTAATTTGTTTTCGTATTTTAGTATATCTGCACTGTACACTGTTATTATATGTACATGTTATGTACTCGTGTATTGGAGTGGTGCATTACTTTCGCTCGAAAATAAATTAGCATGGAAAACTTTCAAAAAAGCTGCAAGACATTTATTGAATATAATGAAAATTTCTAAACTCGGTACGTGAAGTGAAATTATTTTTTGTCGTATGGGTGCCCCCAAAAACGAAACGTAATAGACTTATACTTAAAACAGTGGGGAGGATGGAAAATTCTATATTTTTTTATAAAGCAAAATTATTAATCGAAAATCGATTTGAAATTTTTTCGACGATAGCAAAAATATAAATTTGGTTTTTTTTTAAAACGATTGATCTAATTTTTTTGTACAACAACGCAGGAAATGTGGAATGTGATTGAACCCAAGATTAGGTTCAAAGATAGAAATAGAATTAATTTGTTTATCCGTGAAATGAACATTTTTTGTGCTGTTTAATCCACATTACGACTTTATACGAATTTATAGGAGATATTCAGTAATTCAGGATATTTAAATATTTATTGATCGCTTCGAGTACAAGTAAATAGTATGAAAAATTTCGTGGTCAAAAATTGTTTCCAATTGATTTTACCTCTAAAATATTTGTTAGCACTTTTTGTTAGTACAAAAATAAATCACTAGTTGTCAGATTCTTTGAGTTAATAGGTATTACAGCCGCTGAACTCAACCGCATTTTAATCTGAACTTTCAGAATTTTTAGGTTTTATACATATTGAAACATGCCAAAAGATACACAAATCGGCAAATGCCGATGTCCTTCGATGTAATATTTCTAAACAAAGCATGTTCATTAATTTAAATTTAGATTTTGGAAATAGCTTTACTAAAAGTTATTAAGATTGTAAGCAGACAAATATAAATAGTAGTTTGCTAGAGACAAGTTAATGGAAAGGTTTTGAGACTGTAAACACATTCCTGGAAGGTTTGGTGCGAAATCAAAGGGTGTCCCCAGAGTATACCATGCCAATATGCTGCTGCTCAGTCGGTGGAGGTAATCTTGACCGTGGATATTGGTGTGCTCTGGTATTTAATAGACAATATATTGGAACATGAAAAGATACCCTCACTCATTACCACCAACACTTACCTCAGTTCAGTGCACTCCCGGTCAATCAGCCTATATCAACCCATAATGATCAATAATACATTCCACTTCATTATCAACAGGTTAAACATAGTTATTTATTTTAACAAAAAAAAATTAGGTACTCAATATTTTTATCAATTTTCAATAATAACTATTCTTAGTTTTTATTATTGAGAAAAGAGACAAAATATAAGAGAAAGAAGTTGTAAATTATTATCCAGGATTAGTTTGTTATGATTTCTAACATTCGATAACGGTTACGATCAAGGTTACTTGAACGGAGAAGCGCTTCCTATACCTCCGTGGCTCTGCATTATATGTAATTAATGCCTACAAAATGAAGAGAGAACAAATCATGATAATTTAATTATGAATAATAAGAAATAAAATTAGTATGCGTATTTACTTTAAATTATATCACAAACCATTAATAAAAACTTAATAATTTTAACAATAAAAAAATCAACTATTAAAGAAAATTAAGCAAAATAAAAAAAAAAATAGAATATAAACAAAATTTTAAGTAGAAAATTCTAACAATAACAGATATGAAAACTTAGACGTAAATATTTTTCCTGCTGTCACCATGTGTTTATATCAACCTTGACCGCCTCTATCGTCCTTGCCAAGTTATTACCTTTAACATCGCCTCAACGAAGCAGATTACTCCCAAACTCGTACACTAATCACCGAGCTTATATACTGGTCTAGTTCCCTCGTTGAGTATAACGCGCAAAACATAAAACCAAATACTCCGTGATTATGCCGGATCAGATGTGTCTTATTCAATCACTGATCACCATATTATATATTAAATTTATTCACACGTACGATGTTCAAAATGTATATACTCCCTTTTTCCAGCCTCGTATTAACAAAAAAAAATTTGATTACGAAAGCTCCAAAATATCGCAGCTTCCTGCACTACACTATTCAAGCAATTTGGTGTTTTTGTTCAAAAATCTATAGTATTCCCCTTTTATCACACTGGGAATTTTACTTTTATTTTTACCTTTATAAATATATTTTTTATGTGGGCTAAACTTCAACTCGAGTCCAACACAAAAAAAAAATAAATTCAAAATCAGAAATTTTTTGTTTTTAATTTTTGTTTAAGGTGAGCCTTGCACTATTGAATATCTGATAAGAAGTGACCGAATCAGTTTTCAATAAATCATGTTATCGCATAACAAAAAAGCTTTGATTTTTCCACCAATAAGATTACAGTTTGCCAAAAAAAAGAATTATCACGCGATACAAAAAAAACGGTCAGGTGCATACACCGAAAAACAATCATTTTTTCTCATTGAACAACTTGGTCTATATCAGCCTGTGAATTTTAAAAAATTAGTTCTTTTACAAAATATTTTCATGCAAAGTGTGTTGTGTACTGGTATCTCTAGAATTTTAATCAGGTAAAAATATAGTACAAGAAAAACTGCACAAAATTTAATGCTTTATCTACGAGTTGAAAAATAAAATGTTCAAGAAACCCTTGTATGTTCGGTAAGTACTTTATGAGGCAAAAATAACACCAGCAAATTGTATGGTGTAAGAGCCCGTAATTTTTTTAAAAACAACCTGATGAACCGACCAAATGGGACAGTGGGTAAAGCTTTGGCGTTTGGATCGGGAGGTACCGGGTTCGAATCCCGATAGGGGCAGTATGAGAAGTGAAATTGAATCAACAGTAATCAATGATCTGTGACGAAATGTAACACATCTATGACCCCTGTCGCCATGCAAAATCCATGGGCGGACCCATCTTTCACGCCAGTATAGACTGGCATGGAGCTTAGAAGGTGCAGATGGTTTTAAATCGGTCCTATACGTCCTCGTAAAGGACGTAAAGTAAGGACGTTAAAAGTATAACCGTGAAAGAGCAGGGAAAGCCTCGAGCCCTAAAACAGATTGCATGGTAAATAGAAAAAAATAAAAAAAAACCTAATGAAACCAGTCAAACTGTTGTTGTTTCTCCAAATAAAAATTAAATAAAATCTGAAAACTCCGTGATATGTTCATAAACCTACCCGTGATTCATTCATCTAGAGGTACACTGTAAAACTCATTTACAAGTGTTTACAAGTGTTGATACTATTATAGTACTTTTGCGATACTTTGATTGTACGTATATTATTCTTCAACACTATTAAGAAATTAATACAACTCATTCTTATAAATCTCCATGATATAACGAAGCTTTAGTATTTTATTAGCTAAGTGGATTGATTTGAAATCTAGCAATTTTGCTTCTTGAATGATTAATTATTTTTAACGCTTATATAAAACGGCGTAAGGGGTGAGTGACGGCAGGTAAAAAAGAACCTAAGTGATTTCGATGTGGCGTCAAAAATGACCATAATTTTATACAGTTTTAATTTGAAATATGGCAGAATATACCGTTTCAAATCGGTATGTTCTGCCATATTTCATAATCTCGCGATAATCTCTTGATTTGAAAGCGAAGTTTACTACTTTAGCCTGGACGATCACAAAACGAAGTGACTTTTGGATACGCACCTTTGCATTCTAAAAGATTTGCTACACCTAGACAGACAAAATTTCAAAGTTCTATGGTGAAGTGGTTTATTATTTTTTTAAATCAGTTCTTACATTTAGATTAAAATTAAAATTTCTCGGAGAACTACAGCAAATTTAATAAGGCAATGTTTTTCAAGCCCAAACCTCAGAACACGTGATGTCCATTTCGAGCTGATTAATGATTTGTCATTAAAATAAGCTTGACTCTGCCCTTTCCACAAAGTTTCAGGATTAAATATTGGTGGTATTATGATAAGATCCTTTACATGAAACAACAAGAAAGAGTAATGCTTATACATGACAAAGGCATATCTACAATAGCAGGTCTACTATACAAAATTAGTTGTTCATTGTTCGTAAAATCCTCCAATTTGAAAATAGTCTTTCTTTGGAAAGTATAACCATTTTAAACCTTAACACGTCTTGTTGACAACGTGTTTAGATGATATGGTATTTGACATTATTTTGTTCTGTGGTCTTCGCATGTGTGGAATTTGAAAAAAAAAAAACTTTTTTTGTCCCATTTGAAACTCTTGAACTACTTTCTGTTGGCATATAGTTTTTCGATAATTTTGTCCAAAAGTAAAGAGTTTTGCGGCGCTTTCATGCACCCTGCACAATATCTGCCAATCTCTACTTTTAGTGCAATTTGAAATGAAATTACGAAACGGAAGCGCGATAAAATGAAGCCAAAGTGAAAATGCTTGGTGGGGAAATCATAGTGTAAATGAAATAGAAGTGAAAAAGGGAATATGTACGTACAGTAAACATCACTTGAAAAACGATTCAGTGAGCGGACGTATGCTTAATTTTTTGGTGATGTGAACATTTCTTACGCTGGATTCACACTTTTATTTCTTCGTTCATTCATTCATTTAAATAAAATTTTTTGGGCCAACCATCTCTTGTGAATAAATGAAGAAGAACAAGAACTTCATTTTGGAGAAATATGATTAGTCGAAAAAATTGTTTGAATGAATGAATGAAAGAAGAAATAAAAGTATGAATCCGGCCTTAGTAGATTATTATGCACAACCTCTTTTAATGTGGGTAGGCTATCTGTACATCTGTTACAACTTTAGAGAAGTTTGGATAGAAAAAAAAACAAAGACAAAATCGAGAAACTTACACAATCACCAGAACTTTATAATGTAAAAATTAAAATAAAGGATGGTATTCTGCAAATATAATCGATTTATAAATTGTTGACGAATTATATGGATTAAAAATCTCGCCGGTTAGCAAAATTGTTTCGTATTCTGGAAACTAATCAAATTTTTTATTTACCACTCTCATATTTGTTGGAACAAATTTTAATTTGGGTTATAAATATTTTAACCCAAATCCCAGAAATAATTCACACATATAGCTCGTTAGGAAACATTTATTTTTATCGGATTAACTTATGCGAACTTGAAACTTACTGATTTTGAACCAGTTCACAAATTACAAGAGTATTTAGAGAATTGAATGCTCAAAACCGATAGGTGGTATTTCTGTTTGTCATATTTGTCTGTTTATTTTATTCACCATTACCTACTCAAAACATAATTCCATTTTTGGCCTAGGAAGATCGAAGGAAATAAAAAAAATTATTTAACTTAACCTGAAAATTTGAGAGTTGGCAATTTACTCAAATTTATTTGATCTGGCCACCCTATCACATACCATCTCAAAACAACAATCAACATATCTGGCAGGATGTTCATGGATGTTATAGACGATTTTCTTATAAATATATATAGCGCTCAATCGAAGGCGCAAGATTGTGCATCTTAACATACGGATGACACTAGGGGACCCACCATAGATAGTCCTTATCATCACCAACTCAAAATAGAAAGTACCATTTTGCACCTACAAAGTTCTTAAGAGATACAAATTTTTATTTAACATAACCTGAGATTTTGAGAGTTGGCTATTTACTCAACGTTAAACATACTGGTGATGCTGGCCAGTTGATCAAGTTTAACCCTATTACTAACTCATAACATATATGATGGAATAGTTATTAAAAAATCCCGACTGGGGTGGAATAGAATATCGCACTTTCGTATAAATAATAAACAAAGTATCTGGGAGGAAAAAACTGGGATAACTTCATATACATCTGCATTACAGAAAATGGTCCTTTGTCTATAAGAAGTAACCACACACATATGGTTTGGGACATATAGAAGAAGGCACCTCCATTGAAGCCTAAAATGATTTAGCAAATATTGTGTGATTGGAATTTCATTAAAAGTATTTTAGACACATTTATCAGAACAGTCGCCTGCTTGGAAACAATCCTAAGTCTATCAAATCAACACCTACGATTTTTAAAATTTAGAGGATAATACCCTCATTAAAATCTAACAATTTAGCAAGTATGTAAATGCCTAACCTCCTTGTAGTCCTACAATGGTGTCGACTTCATGTCCTGTTTTTTGGTACGATTTTGATGATGATTTATTTATTCCAATTATAGCCATGTTGCCCAGATCATTTCTGACCCCGAAGGATATTTCTCCTTATTTAATGCTACCGATTATTTCGAACATCATACGTATAAATTTGTACCAAATAACGGCCAGCTTTGGCTGTTCCGAATTGAGAGCCTTCAAGACTCTACCAAAAGTAACCACGGTCTCATCACCGCTTTGTATATACATATTTAATTTTTTTTGAGCAATTTATTGCGAGAATAAAAATGAAAAGTTAGAATGCGTTGTGTTTATTTACCGTCGATCCCAAATATTTAATCACATTCATCTTTTCGTATTGTGTATCGTCTGTTGAAGTCTGTCCTCCTATTTACCCTTTCCCGATAGCCATACGTTGGAATTTCTCTTCGTTGCTAAGAAGTTAGTTTCATTATGCTGTTACTTCCATACGGAAGCAGAATTGCTGTAAGAAGTAATTTTAAAAAAATGCGTAAATGTGACTAGACGACTACACATTCCATAATAAATTCCTCTGGATGATATCATACGCCTATTGAAAATCTATGCAAAGAAGATGTACAGAAAGAAGAAAAAGTTATTCAGAGAAAAAGTGGAGGGGTGTACTTGTTGATAAAAACTGTCTCGTAATCATCAATCAAGAAATATTATTCCTGCTTAAATTTCAGAAACCAACAAGTTCAACCCTTGTTAACGAAGGTAATTTTCCGGTACCACATCTCGCATATATCTCCCAATTTATGCAAAAAACTTAAGTATGCGAAGTTTTTTTCCGAATTGTCAATCCGCCTGGTCTGACAAGTTTTCAAATTTTGGCGAAATTTAATTTTTCTATCAAAACTCGTCATTTCCGGTAAAATTTAAAATATGATTATTCCGGTAGACCGATTTCGGCCGAAAACCACTGGGATCTTCCGATTTATGGATAGAGCTTAAGTATTTTATGTTTCTCTCCGATCAGTCAATCTGCCTGAGCTGTGGAGTGGACACATACATTTCGTCGAAAAACCGGGAACAAAAATTTTCATGAATACTAAAAAAATATGTTTCTGTCAAAAATCGACCTTTCCGCTTAAATTTTGGAAAATTTTCTGATTTTCTCATAATTGGGATATACTTTCCAAAATATTTTCAAAAAACGAGAAGCTCCTATGGAAAGCTCCAGTTCCGGTGGACCGATTTTGGCAAAATATCATTGGGTCTCCCAATTTATAGAAACAATTTAAGTATGAAGTTTTATCTCGATCAATCAATCCGTTTGGGTTCAGAAAACAGAAAAGCTCTTATGGAAGCTGCCACTTCTGGTGGACCTAATGTTTCGGTAAAAAGTCACTGTGATCTTCCAATTTATAAAAACAGCTCAAGTATGAGTTTCACCACGATCAATAAATCCGACTGGGCCGTACAGATTGTGATTTCTGGTTAAAGGGAGTTAAAGGAAGGGGGAGCGAGGGAGAGTAAATTTAGTTTAGAATCTTTTAGTATATCATAATTTTTCTCGTAAATGCTATATTTTCCAAAATATTTGTGAAAAGGGAAGAAGCTCCAATGTAAGCTCCAACTTCCAGTGGACCAAACAAATCGTCACACTACTGCTTTATTTTACAATGTAAAAGAAAATAAAAGTTTTTCGACCCCAGGCTGGGGTTATTTTTCACTCGTTTGGCATTTTGCCTTCAAACCATCATATCAACTTAAACATGCGGGAGAAGAAGTAATTGCCGCCGTTCTAGAGCATTTCGTACCAGATACACAGGTACCTTAATATTTTACATATATTGTATTTAAGGCTTTGCACATTATCCGTGGCACTCAAGGTGCAACAGAAGATACTGCCATTTCTACATTGATATCAAACTGCCATTTTTACATCTTCTTCCTTTTTAAGAGTAACAAGAAACAGTTTTGCCTCACTCTTACGACTGTGCTTGTGCCCATTTCATCTCCTAAAATTTCTTGCGAATAAGACAACGCGGTCATGTTGGTTGAAAGAGGTTTTATTTTCTGGCGATCCTTATGCCACAGTATAGGATAATGTTTGCCTGTTCCACGTTTGCAAGTTTTCTGTGGTTACAGCTAGAAATGCTTAAGTTGTACATCGCCTTTACTATAAATTTCGATGCGGTTAGGTTACAAAACAAAACCTATATACTTACAAAATTTAGAACGTATATAGAATTAAGCTATACAGATATGTATGACTCTTTGCATGTTTTTATATTATTCATAATGGTTGCGACAAAAGCACATACTTGTGAATAACACAAAACAACTTAAGCAAAAAATAATAATGCATAAACGGAAAATCTCACGAAAAAGCTTTTCAGCTATTATTCTAGAAATTTCTCTTTTAATATAAGGAAATCTATTATCCTGAAGTTGTTACGTCAAGCTGTATCATGTCCGCCCATAACGTATATACATATGTCTTTATGTGTATATATAAAGCACAACGTTTAAAGTTTTTTCTCTTTTCTTTTATTGTTGAGCGTAGTTTTCGTATTTTTTCGTTTTTTTGTCTTGATGCCTCTCTACGAATATAAAACACTCAGCTTTGTAGAGGTTACAGTGGATTGAATTAAATTACGACTACGTATGTGAAATGTTTTGTTTTAACTTGACTTTTGAACATTTCTTACAACAGGATATGTCTGTTGGTTTTGAAAAGTTCAATTAACTTGAAGAAATTATAATTTTTGTGGTTTTTGTAATCCCAATGAAAATTGGATAATTTTTTTTCGTCTATTGAACCAAAATTTTTAATGTTAAATTTTTTATTTCAGGTGAGTGCAATATACAATGAAATCCGTTCTGGGTGATTTGTATATAACTTAAGTAAATTAGTGGTAAGCAGATTTTATTTTATAAGTTTTAGTCAAACCTGATAAAATTAATATTTTTGTATAATATAAAAATTTCATACTTTTTACACTATTTGCCGTAGGCACTTAGCGAAACACACTTACACTTAAATATAATTCAACAAATTGCAACGAATAACGGATATCCAACTAGGTCTATATTAAAGTTATTAAATAAAAAGCTAAAACGTAAAACTCTAACACGGATTAGCAACATCGTGTCCGATTATAACAATATTAGTTTTGCTTTTTATAATAATAACACAATAAAGAAAATGATTTTTAACAATAAACCTAGAGTTGGTCGCATTTCCAAGTCTGGTCTTTATAGGATTTATTGCAATGATTGTAGTTTCTCCTATATTTAACAGACTGGGCGCAATTTTTGAGTTAGAGCTAAAGAACATTTATCTGGTTGCAATCAATCAACTTTCCATAACCATTTGTTAAATCATACAGCTAGCTTGAACATTTTAGACATATATATGTAACCTAAAGGCAGACGTTTAGATACCTTAGAGTCTTACGAAATTAGAAAATCAATATTTCTTATCCAAAATATCCTTAACAAACAGAGCGTTTCTCATCAATTATGGATGATCCCTTTTTCTATTCTCACATTCGTAATAGTTTGACTAATTTTTCCGTATATGAATAACAGTTGGTTGGGATGATCAATAGATTAATTTTTATTGCCTATTTTTTGTCTCTCCTTCTTTTTTTTCTTTTTTGCCTTTTTTCTACTATATATAATAAAATATTTACTTTTACAAATCAGTAGATACTCCTGATGATGACCTAACAAGTCAAAATCCATCGAGTGATTTTTTAAGCATTTTAAACAAAATTTTTCAAAAATCTAATTTTTGCAAAATAGAATAGCAAGTGTTTAATAAAATGTGTATATTAAGTATAAAAATTTCAACAAAATGCATAATTAGAACTATTTAAATAAGTTTTAAAAATTAAAATTACTAATTAATTAAGTCAATTATAGTATTTAGTCTACCAGCAAAAAATGTACATACATTAATTTTTCGTTTAATTTCTTTAAGTGAGATAACGGGCACCACCTTTTTAACACCCTATCTAAAGATTTTGACAAAAGTTATGATTGAATTCGTTTGGTCATCGTTTGGTCAGGATTGGCCACCACATTTTGACATTTTGTCATTAATGGGTCAGTTTTCATTGCGAAAAAAACTAAATCAAAATTGTATTAATGCAGTAAAATCAGGTTCGTCGTTTATTTGGGAATTTCATTTTACCAAATTAATAAAAAATCCAATTGGAATATACCATTTAGATAAAAATATTTCATTTTAAAAGAATTGTTACTAAAGTGGAAGGCATTAGAGATAATCAACTCAATTTTTTGGTTCTTCACGGCTCGTTGAAGATTGGTCATTAGTTATTTTCGTTTGGTCATCCCTACTTAATGGTTTATTGCGAAAATCCTTTAAAAACTCAGTGGAAATTATGAATTTTTAAAGAATTTTTGCAATAAATCATTATGTAGGGATGACCAAACGAAAATAACTAGTGACCAATCCTCAGTGACAATTGACCAAACGATCACGACCGTTGGATTTATTAAATTATTAGAATTGGCCAAGTTTCCAGTCCCAAGCACTTCGAATCGTGTGGAAATTTTGAATTTTTAAAGAATTTCCGTAATAAATCAGTATGTAGGGATGACCAAACAAAATCAACTAATGACCAATCCTCAACGAGTTGTGAAAAACCAAAAAATTGAATTGATTATATCTTATGTCTTTCATTTTAGTAACAATTCTTTTAAAATGAAATATATTTATCTAAATGGTATATTCCAATTGGATTTTTTATTAATTTGGTAAATTGGTAAAATAAAATTCCCAAATAAGCGACGAACCTGATTTTACTGAATTAATACAATTATGATTTTTTTTCGCAATAAAATCTGACCCATTGATGACTAAACGTCAAAATGTGGTGACCAATGATTGACCTAATGATTACCTAAGGAAATTCGATAAAAACGCAATATGATTTTCTTGCAATGGGGTGCTACCCGGGACATTTTTTTTTGTGAATTTTTCATTATTTATCTACCGTTTAATTGTAAGTGACCAAACGATAAAAACTAGTGACCAACCCTGATCAAATGATGACCAAACGAATTCAATAATCATCTTTCTCAAAACCTTTAGATGGGGTGCTAAAAAGGTGAAGCCGCGCATATCTTTCAAATACTATACGATATTCAATATTTTTCATTTTTTTGTTAAACCATTCACAGAAATTAAATGAAACAGTGGATTTGCTTCATTTTTTTGTTTGGCAGAATAAATAGAGGAATAAAAGAACAAAATGATTTTTTTTTGTATTGTTCTTTCAGCTCCCTTGTGCAATTAAATTTTTTTGACGAATTCTTGCATCTTTATTCTTAAGAAAACAAAAATACTCTGTACAGACAGCTGACTTTACAAAAATTTTGACGGTAATTTTTTAAACAGTTATACCGTATTTTCTAATAAACGTTCAAGGCTATGACGTCCCTCAAAATTCGTATTTAAATAAAGTGATCTCTAAGAGTGTTAGCAACTTGGTGTTATCGGTGTCAACATAAAGGTCTTTACATAACGGGTTTCAACAAGGTTAGGTTTTATTCATCACTCTTATTGAAAATACCACGGTTATTTATTATGAATAAAATAAAATTGTCTTATTTTGGTATCGATGTACAATCTATCACCAAACAATGACAGATCAGCAGTTTTATTTAAAGATAATTATTTATGCAAGTATATCGCATTTTACATATACAGTTTTGAGGCAATGATGCTCAAAATCGATATGTTCCGATCAACATTTCTGATTTAGGTCTGGACGTAAATAGTCTTGAGCTGGCACCGACCAAATGGCACAGTGGTTAAAACTTTGGCGTTTGAATCGGAAGGTACCGGGTTCGAATTCCGATAGGAGCAGGATGCAAAAGAAAATTTTCATTGACGTGATTAAAAGGAACACAACTACGACCCTCTATCGTCGTGCAAAACTCATGGGCCGACCCATCTTAAACTAACTTAAAATTAATATAGCCGTATGTTTTCGATTTGGCTTCGATTTAAGGGTAAATGAACCACGAAAGAACAGAGAGTGCTTCGGCCTCAGTACAGATGGCATGGATAAAAAAGGACTTAACATTTTATTCACCACTCTTATTAAAATTCACCACGGTTTTTGTTTTTGAAGAAAATAAAATTGCTTAAAGCATGTAGCCTTTGGACTGAGTTTTGAAGAGTAGTTTAATTTTGAGGGACGTATAGCTGTTTAAATATGTATAAATAACAAATTAAACTTCTGTCCGTTAACAATTGTTGGGGCATTTTTATGTTGTTCATAATAGAAAAATGAAGTGAATTTTGAAAGAAGTCCTAACTTTTCAATAAATATCACCAACGGAATTTCTTGCCGTATTGAATTTAGTTTATTTATAGTTCCTGCCTTGCTCGGTCGAAGATGGTTGAACTGGAGCCCTGATTCCTTTCAAATAGGTTGCCGGATCTAACCGTTTGGACGGCTTGACGTAGGTGTATTATTAATTAAATTTTCTTATGGAAGCTAATACAAAATAGAGGGGTGTATAAGTTGTGGCCAACACTATTTTGATAATTTTTATTTTTTTACGCAGAATCGTCATTTTGGTTAAATTTTAGTAAAATGATATGCACCAATTTTGTTGCCAATTTTAATTTTTTGAAATGATTTGACCGGTTTTGTAACTAGAACGAAAGGGTTTCTAAACATTTCTTTTATCGATTTTTTTTTATTATATTCATTTCCCGCGGATCAATTTCCACCAAATTTCATTGAGACCTCCCATTTTATGAAAAAAGTTTAAGTATGTTGTTTCATTGAAATCAGTAAATCCGTCTGTGGTGTTCTGATTACACAGGCTGTCTGCCTGTACACCACCTCGAAAACAAAATTTTCGAACTACGGCAATATAAATCTACAAAAATCTTAATGTCAAAAATGCTATTGATTACTATACTTACTGTTACTTTGTAAAAGAAAATAGTTGTGTTTTGTTTCAATTAATTTGGATATTTTTATTCACCAACCGAGGTCCATGCTATTCGTTTGAGAAAGGTGTCCGTTCGATCGAATTTACTTATTTTTCAAAATTACATTCGCAACTCATTTTTGAACCCTATCCTATTTTTGACATATACAAAGAAAGTTGTATCGCTGTCGGTTTGAAAATTGGTTAAGTTCCCATTTTCAATATTAATCTGGGTTCCATCCTCTTCGATTGAGATGTCAAAGTAGACATAAATTGTGGAACAAGGCACTACATAATACTTTCTGATATCCTTTCTCAAATTTTTTTCTGATCTTTTTTTAAATTGGGTAAGGATTTCATTTGAGAACCATTTAAATAAATGTTAGCCAATTTAGGGCTCATCACATTCACAACCGATTCTTATAGCATTTGAAACGCCACTCATTTTTATTAAAAATCGTTCGACTCTTAAAACCCTAAATTAATTTTCCTAAAATTTGAACTCACTGCAATCCAATCATGAAAGGATGATTGGATTGCAGCGAGTAAAAATATCACCGCAATTTTTATCTTATTCATTCAAGCCGGAAAAACTATAAAAATTCGAGACGTGAGTTTTGCAACGCCACTGTAACGCAACCAACATAACATGGTGCAACAGCATAGTACAAAATCGCGCAATATGGTGCAACATGATGAACCATTCGTATGAGTTCTAAATGAAATACCCAGAAATCAGCACTCCTTGTAATCATTTCCTCTTTGTAATTATTTCCTGCCAAATAAAATGTTAAAAGAAGGTCTCAAGCCAACATGATGCAACATAGTGGAATATTATACAATATCCCTCAGCAGGATTCAACAATAAGCAACATGGTGCAAGAACAAGCAACATGGTGTAATATGTCTAAACATGTTGCAACATCCCACAACATGGCGCAACATCGTGCAACACTATGCAACATGGTGTAATACCATGCGATGTGGTACAGAATCAAGCAACATGGTGCAATATGTTCAAACATTATTCAACATGACACAATGTGGCGCTACATCGCGCAACATGGTACGGTGCAATATGACCACCTACATGATTTGATTTTTATCAATTAACTTTTAGAAAGTCAATTTCTTTAACAGTGTGAGGTCTACTTGATCTGGTTCCCTGGTTATGTTGATTAATGAGTGTGATCGAGAGAGTGAATGTGACAATGAAAAGAGTTTATGTAACAGATTTAAAGTTGTTGGGTGGATGTTACCCAAGTAAGTTAATTTTTACGTAACCAACTAAACAATGCTCAATATCTTCGCAATAACAGGTTTATGTATTTCGTGTTAGTTTTCGATTAACATACAAAAGCTCTTCCAATTAATTATATTTTCTCAATGATCCGTATAGGCCGTAAATCTATTACCATTTGCTAATACTATTAATTATTGCGTACCTACCTATAGTAGACAGATATACCTATATACTTGTTTACCTTTTCTATTGTATATATAAAACAGGCTTGTAATTATCTATATTGACTTAACTATTTTTTGAAACCGAAAATGGTTTTGACCCAAATTAAAATCTCAATTAATTATTCATTAAATTTATTTTGTGTAAATGAAAAATCTAATTATGGTACCCGAAATAACCAGCAACAGTCGTAACAACAGGAAAACATTAAAATAAATAAAATTGTAATAAAAAGCTCGAAAAATTATTTTTTACGAACACAGAAAGCTTTCGTTTTTATCTCTTTTTTATAATTTGGTTTATTATTGAACGTAATATATACACATCCCGGTGCGTGTGCTTTCGAAATGTAATTACATACATTTTCAAAAAATTTTATATATGATTATCATAAACTAAGGAATTAAATTCAAAAAATATTTTATCTCGGGCTCATTAAAAATTCATTTGATTTTAATCATAAAAAAAATTTGTGCTAGATTTAGGTTGCGTGTAATAAATGTAAACCAATGGGTATTGAGAGTGTGTTGCAAGACGTACTCAATCAACAATCAGAGTACAAATTATTTTTATAGTGGTTTTACGGTAAACAATTATAGTTTGTGGTTAGTGAAACAACTACTTGTTGTTGGCACTTCGTCCATTCAAGCAGAATCTCATAATTACAGCTTGATGGTTTTCTGAGGGGTGTAGTGATTTTTGCTTATTCAAGACAGTTTTCACTAAAATTTCGGTAAGTTCAATTTTTCGCCGTAGAGATCAAGTGTGGTGCATTCAAGACAAAGTTCGACTTTGACTACAACATTTCACCCCTCCATTTTTTCGGGTATGCTGAGGAAAAAAGATTGATAAAAATTTTTAAAATGCACCAATCGTTTCATTCCTATATTTACAAGGATTTTCTACAACGTTTTACCTAAGTATGTCTCCGCACTACCTGGAACTATGTTATATCTCGGTACACTTCATGACTGAGTTTAATTAGCGTAACTTTGCGAAATTGGGCCCTGGACCAGATATATATATACAACTCGTATTTGAACAAAAATTACATTTCAATTTGGCACGTTAAAAGTATAAATTTGTCGGATTAAAGACATGTGGTTTTTAGATCGCCACACCCATGTCTTTCTTTTAGAAAAGTTAGAAAATAATCGTTTCCTGGCAACTTTGCGAAATTTTGGCTTAATTGTTCTCTATCTCGAATACTTAACATACAAAAATTCTCAAATAAATATTTTATGGTATATATATGTTAGTCCTTCCTCTATCACCTGATGTAACCCACTAGTCCGGCTATATCTCAAATATGAAACATTCAAAATTTTAGTATTTTAACCTTTATAATCGTATATTGAAAAAAATAATCTAATTAAAATTTTCGAATCTTCGGAACGATTTTTTGTAACTTTTCTAAAAGAAAGCCAGGAGTGTGTCGATTTCAAAACCACATAGCTTTAATCCGACTAGTTTATACTTTTAACGCGCCAAGTACCTTTATCGTGTCTAATGTAATTTTGGTTCGTACAAATACATGTTCTTTTGATATGACGGTTGCATGGCTAAAATTTGCAAAATTTAAAAGTAACGAATTTAATTTTTGTATTTAACGTGATTTTGAATAAATTCCGGGCTAGGCTAATTTCACATATTACTTTATATTTATTTTGAATCAATTTAAACAAATTCTTGGTTGGGCTAACTTCCCACAAGAGCAAATGCGGTTTATATTGATTAGTCTTGACCAGAGATGGAAACCAAAGTTTTTTTTTCAGTTGGTTCGGTTTTGGTTTAATAACAAATTTTTATTATGGTTTTTGGTTTAGTTCCGGTTTCGCGATATTTTAAAACTTGGTTTTTTTTGGTTTTGCTTTGGTTTGGGTTTGGTTTTGGTTCAGATTCAGAATTTAGATTCAAATTTTTATTCTTAATTAATTCTCGATTTCCGGCCATCGATAAACCTCGATTCTACAGACTCACTTGGTGTGAGCTGGTAAAGGAGCTTTCCTTCTAAATTTTAAAATTTAATACAAAAATGTAGTAGACGTGGAAAAAATAATGTAGTTGTTTCAAAAACATTGGCTTATGGTTCGGTTCAACTGTTATTTAAAAAACTAGTTTGGTTTTGATTTGGTTCAATCAAATCATTTTGAAAATGGTTTGGTTTTGTTTTGATTTTGGTTCGGTAAAATTTCGTTGGTTCAGTGGTTTTGGTTTGGTTCAAACGAACCGGTTTCCGTCTCTGGTCTTGACTGATGATTTTTTATTTTCTGGGATAGAATCATGGGATAACATCACATTCGTATTATTGAGGTTGTTTCATTCTTCAAAATCGAATTGGCACAGCATTATATACTACCTCCATTTATGAGTGTGGCCGCTTCGAAGTCTACTATCCCCTGAATACTCATCGGGATCGGCTAGAGGGTTAAACTTTATATTATTCTCGAACTACTTATCGATCTTATCGGACATCGTATCAAGATTTGCAATACCTCGTGCTGAAATAACAGCAGTAAAAGTGACGTCATAGAAAGTATGACGTAGTCGTAGATGATTGAAAAACATAAATTTATGAGCAACCAAGTTTGACGTAGCAGTTGATGATTATAAAAACATAAATTAAAGGGCTATTTCATTTGAAAAGCAAGCATTTAGGGGAAAGGTCGCTAATTTTACTCATAATTTATGATTTTTTAATCTGATGTACAGGAAAAATGTCCGAAATACTTACTTTTGTACATACAGTAGAAGGCGAGTAATCAAATATAGTACACAGACGATAACCCCAATCCCAGAAATCAATAATCATATTCCATTATTTTATAATGACGCCATGGTAGCGTATCATAGCATAGCTATCTTTAATCAAGTATCATTTATCACCGTGTGGATGAAGTGTGGTTTTCAATTGACTAGATGCTCAATGTTTGATTTCATGTACTGCAAATCAAAACTTTAAAAAATTAAAAATTTAAATTCGAAAGAGTAAAACATATTAAATACAAAAAAAATGAAAATTTATTTTAAAAAATTTTAAAAACTAAAAATTTATTAGAAAATATTTAATAATCTAAAGTTCGTGTTTATCACTTCACAATGAGTTGACGGAACCCGTCAACTTTAAAATATGAGGATCGTCGTTCTAACGACCAAAAAATTATTACGAATATGTTTGCAAATTTTTTCAAATTTTATTTTTCTAGTAGTGTTTTCGAGCCTCGTGTGAATTGTTTTAAATATTTGGGAGGTTGCATTCAGACATCCCTGGTATCCATTGACTTCGACTCTAGCACAGTTATTAGGAAAATGAACAATCTGATTGAGGATTTTTCGTTCGGTCCAGACGGTTAGCCAGCAGTTGTTGTAAAAAATTGTGCTGGGAAGTTGACTCAACCGCTTAGAACATTTTTTACAAAACACTCTCTTCTGGAATTTTCGTTAACATGTGGAAAAATTTATTCATAACCCCCATACACTGCAGATCTCCGTCCGGAGGTCGATCCGCCACAAAAACCTAGTCGAAGTCACATCATTCATTATTAAAAAAATTAAAAAAAAAAAAACACCATGGATGCGAGGAAGGAGGTCGATGTTGTCACAACAGATTTCAGAAAAGCCTCCGACCTTCGCACACTGTAGTAGCTTCGTAGACATGCAAATGAAAATGCAGATGTAGCTTTTTGTTGACGCACCGTTCCGACCTCTACGTACTTTGATGGGTATGGACCCTTCATAATCCAAGCCACTATGTGTCGAAACGGTCCTGGTCATCATTGCTGGCTCGTCGTTATGTGCGTTTGTAAGTGAGCCAGCATCAGCTGTGGATCACTATATAGCCCTATGTGATTGCGAAATAAGTAAATCTGTAAACTGGTTGTCGTTGTGAAGAACAAGATGGCAAGTTCAATTCGTTGAGTTGCACTCCGACAATGCCATCACTACCGGCGAAAGGGTACAGAGGTCGAAGTGGGGTTTTTCCTAATGGATTGGTGTCTTGACATCTTCTTAGGGAAATGTGTTTCTTAAACCAGCTTATCCCAGAACTCGAATGACCAATTGAGCTCTGACCTGTTGTTGTGCTGAAACGTCTAAAGAAGACCGCAACACGAGGTAATTTTCCGACCGAAAAATTTTGAGCGAGTAGATTTAACAAGTCATTGTGAGGCATGGTTTCTGATGTTAGTGTAAGCCTCGCTCGTTCTTTGGCGTGGCGATTGATTTGAAGTTCCCTATAGCCGTACAGAACCTACCCTGTTTGTTCCCTATACCGAAATAAAAGTCCTTTTCTTCAAAGAAAATAATTTATATTTTTGCTTTTGTTTTCTTCCGTCCAGTACACGATTTTCTTTTATAATAAAAACAAATACCTACATTTTTCATTTATTCCAACTATCGCTCGCATGCTTATTGTAAATTATTAACTATATAATTTACAAGAAGAAATATAACGCGTTCCGTTGATATCCATTACAGTGGCCGTAACATCCTGGCGCCTTGAGGTCTAACAACAATATTCTTCTCCTTCAAAGTAGTAAGTATTGTTCATACCACTTGGCTTAATACAAATATTCACAATCAACATCCGGCATTTGCTCTAAGGATACTGCAAAAACCTCAGGAACAACTTATTTTAACAATCCCTAAAGAAAACCAGCATCGGATGTGGCCACCTCGGCATTGCCCATTGGCAACAAACATAATTGGGTGATTGGACATACTATTTCACTCTTTTCTGTCCTCACAATCAACACCACAGTGGAAAAATGCTGGTGCAGGGTTTATTCGATTCTTTGGGAAATCTGCCATTAGCGATACCGACAATAAGTCACACAACGATATACCACGCTGCGCAATAAAATACGATTCTGCAGAATCCAATACTTGTTTCTCAAATACTGAGTGCAAAGTTGCACTTTTCATGACACAAATCCCCGTGAGCTTTCTCTGCTATCTTCCGGGCCAATACGCTTTTATGAGCAACAATTCTTGGCCTGCGCTTCCTCTTATTCTTAATAATTTACCCCCGTCCATCCACGTTGTTAACATCCAAAGTCGACTGGATCGTGACAACCTTTTACCTCGAAGCACTGCCTCATATTCTACCAGAAATGATTTTTTTTGTGAAACAATCAACCAATAATTCAACGCACGGTCAATTTCACTAACTGCCACTGTTGGAACTAATGCCTTCATACCTCCTTTCTCAACAATTACCACGTACCTATTTCTTGTTTCTGAGAGTTCATGACCGTCCAACAGACTATTCGCGCTCTTCCTACCACTATTAATTCTCCGTCTCCTAACTAACTCAAAACACAATTTACAAAATCGAATCACATATGTTATGCCGTAATACGACACACGCATTCATATGACAATATTTTGTCCATTAAATCTATTTCTTGTTTATTTTTTGTTGCTACGGTCAACAAAACGTTATCAAACCGTACTCGTGGTTCTTTACACTCCGCTTTAAATTGGAAAACAATTTCTTTATTGGACAATTTGGGATTCCATACAGGCTAATCCTCAATACACTCCCTTAACACATCTGGACCTTCCCACTACATCTTATTGCTAAGCATGTCACCAGTCCATACTCCACGAGATATCAAATCTGGCCAGATTTAATATATCGAACATAATATATCGCATAACTTCAGTCTAGGTATGGTAACCAACCTTATAAGGGCCACCCTACTCCTGGCAAGTAAAACCCTTGCACTCCACTGTCCTTCGATACATACCCGTACATAAACCGCGACACCATACGCTCTACTTGAGGCATCAGCAAAAATGTGAATTTGAATCTTTTGATTTTTGGATGTTTTTAACCATCTTGGTATACATACTTACCCCGTTAATCAATTTTAATTCCTTGCAATAATCTCTCTATTCCTGCTGTATGGACAACAACAATGGTTCATCCCAACCACTACCCCGACGCCACAATTCCTGAATAAATAACTTTGCTCTACTATAGTAATTTGAGACACCCATCCTTGAGGATCGAATATTTTTGCTGCTTCACTGGTAATAAATCGATTATTGATAACTTTGGGCTGATGACGATCGTATACCTGAAACTGAAATTCATCTTTGTCAAAGTCCTAAAATATGCCCAGTATGCTGGTGTTGCTTTGCATTTCTATACAACTTTCGCTATCATTTCACCTTCTATAATCTTCAAATAATTTGATCTCCACTTGGCCAATTCAAAACCACCTCGTCGTAGCAGCTCAATAATCTCAGCTTTCAAGCTAATTGCCTGGGATTCCGAATCAACTGACGTCAACATGTCGCCCATGCAAAAACCATTTTGTACCACCTGGGAAGCATTCGGTCTTTCCTGGGCACCATACAAAGCACACTGAATCAATGCTTTGACTCAATGACTCTGTTGTATCTCTACTTGGCGAAACATTTTGCAAAAGTCTGCAGAGATAGCAATTTTTCTTGTTCGAAATTTGATAATTATATCCAGTAAATCCTTCTGGAGACGATTGTACGTCATAAATGAGGCTGACGATTTGGATTGCTGCGAATTTTGATCGCCAGTTGTTGTGATCTTCTGACACTTTCTCAGTTATCCATCACGAATCTTTTGCTCTCAAAATGTAGTTGATTATTCTTGATAAACCAACGTTTCTTCTGTTGTAGTCGCACAACTGCATCCTCTCGAGACCTTCCAAGGAATGGCTAATTTTCATGAATGGCTGGGAGACGGGTATCTTCCATCTTTATTGCAACAGTGTGACGATTCGTAGTTCTCTATGGTTCTCGTTAAACTAGACGGCTGGTTGGTTGTGCTATACGCTCCACTTTGACGAATAGCAAAGTGTTGATGCAACAACCCTTCTGAAGCATCCCAATGACGTCGTTTACGAGTAAAATATCTATCTTATTGGGAAGATGGTAATGTCAAATGTGTATTGGCGTATATGTCCAATTCCTTCAAATGTGGCTATTGATGTGTGTTATACACATATTCCACTAATCGTGACTGCGGTTGGTCTTTTGACTAATCCGATAAATTTTGCTATATTCTCCGACATGAGGCTGATCTGGGATCCTGAATCGAACAAAATACGAGTGCGAAATGATAGCGATTGCTGTGGCGAGCGGTACATCCCTGAATGGCGATGCGACGTGACTGGCAGTGACCTTATTTTGTGATGAATCGACGGTGTAGTGGTGTCTTTTTTCGCAAATTCGCCACAAAGATTTCTCAATGTTGATGAATCCAGCTCGTAAAACTTTCAGACTGCAAACGGTGTTGGTCGTAGTATCAAGGATCTCGCGCAATCTTACGGCTGATCCGACTTGTAATACAGGCATGGTTCTGAACCTTCAAAAATGGCTGTCGATCCTCGTTATTGTGGTTGCATCTCCAGTTAAGTTCGCCTTCAGGTAGTGTATAGCTATCGACGAACAAATTTGCAAATTCGGGTTAGTTCGTGTAGTAGCTGTCAAAGACTGGAACCTTAATTCTGCGTTCTTAATTCGCTTTGTTGCGAACACGGCCTCTATCTTGTTCTGTATGCCACAGAATTCATTATTTCGGGCAGCCACCTGGTCGATCTGCGTCTGTATGAATTCGTTGTTGATTTTTCGCATATTAATCGCGTGCTCTTTGCTGTTCCTTGCCATTCACGAACCTTATCGTTACACAAGGTACATTTTTGTTGAGGAACTTAAATTGTCCAAAAAACTTCACACTGGACACTCACATAAATTTCTGTCCAAACAATTGGATAAGTTAAAAAAATGTAGACAAGTTCAAGAACTTCATACCACCATAACAGGTATTCGGTGTGAAAACTCTTTTGGTGAAAGCGTTTTCTTCTTAAATACTAATTTCAGTCATCTTGATTTTTTTATTCCGAAATCCGTATTTTCTAGATTAACAACTCAAAATATTCGTTGCTTTCTATTATTCTTGCATCGTCACAGTAAATTCTTTAAAAATATTTGTTATACCTTTTAAGTCTATTGTGGGTAATATGCATTTTCTTTTCCATTGATTGTCAAAAGGTACAAAAAAATTCAATAAAATGCGATTTTGTTTTATTGAAAATTGAAAAGGAAAAATCTTGGAAAATGAAATTTTTTATATTTTTCCCGGACATAATGTTCATAATACGAATACTTGTAGTTCTTCTGCGTCTATGTCAAGATGCCGCTGAACAAAAAATTAAAATGTTGAAAATTTTATAACGACGAAAATTTAACGGAACGAAAAATACAATGCAGAATGGTTTTCTTTTTGGTTGATAATAATTTAAACAATTTTCAATTTCAATGGAGAAATGTGAGAAAAAGCGGAAATTTCGTTTTTTGTGCAAGACATTAAAAATCTTATTATTAAAATTGTTTTTGTGGTATTTTTCACTTATTATTGTTTTCACGGTGGTTGCGTTTAATTTCACCATTATGCCATATAAATGATTTCGTGTACATCGAAGATATTTAACCCAGATAACATGTAACGTATATATATACAGAACATTTATCTATACTGTGGTCAAGATTACGTTATGTAAGTAAATTCATAAATCTTATAGTTTATCACGATAAATCTTGATTGAAAAAATCTCTTCGCTACGACTTGTAATATCCAGGTCATTTACTAAATATAAAAAATTTACAGTTCGTCCGATAAATTTTACCTGCGTATCTATTAACAGCACAAAGGGCAACTTACCATTTATTACACTCGTAAATCTTACAACAACAAAAACGGTACAAGTTTCCTTTCCAGTTATATTTCATTTCCTTTTAAGATTGATAACAGTTGATACAGCATCTCCTTGCGTAGTTTCAGTTTGGCTGTGTATAATACGCTGTATTTCCCAAGCAAAATCGTATTGATTAAATTTACTGTAATGAAAAGAAAAACAATTTTCCTTCTCGAGCTAAATAAAATAACACAAAACAAAACAATAAAGGAAAATTGGAAAAAAGATTTATGAGATATCAAAATAATTCATCTTCAACAAATTACTCTGCACACCACCACCCCCCCCCCCCCCCCCCTAAGAAAATAAACTCTCTCAATCCACTTCAGTGCACATAAGAACTTTACTGTTTTGTTACATTCCCAAAAACAAATCTGGAAGAAAGTTACCTTCCGAGATTATGATTTTCATTTCATTTCAATGATTTCGTGTTTCTTTTCTTCTACAGGTAAATATAATTTTCCATTTTCTTTTAATTATAACGTTTTCAATATTTTTCTTCACACAGCTCGATGATTGCTGGTTGATTGAATTAAATTCCGAGAATATTAAAGGGGCTGGATCGGAATGTAAGTGTGGTAGAATTTTCAATTGGAATTCTTTTTATGATTATGTGTATCTTTTATGTGTTCCTTGCTCCGTAAACATAACGATTTTATTTTTATTCATCGGGCTAATTTAATTTAGGTTTTTTTTTTGTTGTTATTGAATTGCTGTCAGTTAATTAAATATTTTTTCCTTTTTGGTGTACACAATTTTTTGTTGTTGTTAATATCTGGTACTTAAATATTATGTGAACGGACGGAATCGTGTAGAGTATGGAATTTAATAACGAAACTCATTTTGTATCTGACCCTCTCAGTTGGTTCAAGTAATATTTATAAAAATGCCAACTTAGTAAATGTATATATAGATGAACTGAAACTGAAGGACCCATTTATTATTGTTAATTAAGATGGTATTAAGACGATATCATTTCTGTTTAATAAAAAATAGGGAAGTTTTAGCAACAGGGTGCAAGTCAAATCGGCTGGAGAGTAAAATTGACATAATTTAACTTGGAAATTACGGTTTTTAATACAAATATTTTTACGTTTTGAAAATATAATGTGCAATGTACGTTTTTTATCCGGTACCATAAAATTTTAACCGGCTTCCTAAAATTTTAACCGGTAATATTTTATTTTAAGTTCAGCCCTAAAGCATAATAAAGTGATGAGGGAACGTTTATAATCGAGAAACATTCGCTGCTTGTACAGCACAATGTATTTTGAAAGAATCTGCGACATTCAATCTTTCATCCGGATTAACATAGCAAAGCCAACCGGAGCTACTATGCACTTTTGGGTAGTATAACACACAACCTTTCAGCCTGAACCTGTAAAGTTCCGGCTTTCTGAATTAAAAAAAGCTGAAATTTAAAATGTGGACTTAAAAATGGTGTCATACTTTTAACAAATTTTCTGACTTTAGAGCGTTCTTTACTAAATTAAATTTGTTGTTGAACCTAACCTAAAAATTAAATTTCAATATGTCTATTTATACATTTTTTCTTTATGATTTGAATCTACCAAAGAAAAGCTCCTTATTTGCATACCAAACAATCCTTGGCCCTCTATCGACAATTTTATGAGATAGTTTTCTTAATTTTTGTTGGAAATTATGGGTAGTCTGTTTTTAATAATTTTTTTTTATAATACAAAATTAAAATATTTAAAAACAAACAAAAGTAAGCTACTAAAATATTAAAAGAAAATTTCGGGAAAAGGAAAAACTAAGCACGAGTTGTCCGTAATAGCTATTGAATATCAAAAATCTCTAGAAGAAAATGTTCCTCCAGATGCTTATCGAACCTGCACAACTTATCCTTACTTAAGTAAAGAACACTCTTAAGAAAGGTGTTTTAGAAAAAAAAAAAAAATATTTCAAAATGACTTAAAAAAGGCATACATATTTCATGTCACATTATAAACATGAAATTTACATTTGTTTTTAATACACATAGAAATGCATGCGTATTTTCACGTTTTTAAGAAAATGGTTTCTTGTTTTTTTGTTACAGTTTTTTGTTGTATTGTAGAGAAAGATAAAAAACATGCATTTCATTTGTGAATTATTATTTGTGTATTAATTATCAATTAAAATATGCATTTTTTAATTCATTTTGAAATTTTCAATTGTTTTTTGCAATTTTTCATTAATAAAAGCATTAATTAAAATTCCGGTTAATCGCGCCGGATAATCGGGCTTTTACTGTAATAAGAATATTAAAGCCATTCCAAATTTTCAACTAATGCTTTCATTAATGAAAATGTGCAAAAAACAATTGCAAATTTCAAAATGAATTAAAAAATGCATATGAAAGAGAAAATAAAGAGAAAAAAGCAAAAGAGATCCTTCAAATTAAAATTCCGGTTAACTGAGGGTTCCGGTTAATTGGATTCCGGATAATCGGGCTTTCACTGTAATTTGAAAAATAGAGCCATTCTAAATTTTCAATTAATGCTTTCATTAATATAAATGTGTAAAAAACAATTGCAAATTTCAAAATGAATTAAAAAATGCATATGAAAGAGAAAATAAAGAGAAAAAAGATCTTCAAAGCTAAAATTCCGGTTAACTCAGTGTTCCGGTTAAATGGATGCCGGATAATCGGGCTTTTACTGTAATATGAAAATTAAAGCCATTCCAAATTTTCAACTAATGCTTTCATTCATGAAAATGTGCAAGAACCAATTGGAAATTTCAAAATGAATTAAAAAATGCATATGAAAGAGAAAAGAAAGAGAAAGGAGCAAAAAAAATCCTAAAAAGTAAAAGTCCAGTTAACTGAGGGTTCCGTGAGTGTTTCAACTAATGCTTTCATTAATGAAAATGTGCAAAAACAATAGCAAATTTCAAAATAAATCAAAAAAAGCCATATGTAAGGGGAAAGAAAGAGAAAGAAACAAAAAAAACTCCGGTTAAAAAAAAAATTCCGGTTAACTGAGTGTTCCGGTTAATTGGATGCCGGATAATCGGGCTTTTACTGTAATAAGAATATTAATGTCATTCCAAATTTTCAACTAATGCTTCCATTAATGAACATGTGCAAAAAACAATTGCAAATTTCAAAATGAGTTAAAAAATGCATATGGAAGAGACAATAAAGAAAAATAAGGAAAAAAAATCCTAAAAACTAAAATTCCGGTAAACTGAGTATTCCGGTTAAATGGATGCCGGATAATCGGGCTTTTACTGTAATATGAAAATTAAAGCCATTCCAAATTTTCAACTAATGCTTTCATTAATGAAATTGTGTAAAAGCAATTGCAAATTTTAAAATAAATAAAAAAAGGCATATGGAAGAGAAAAGAAAGAGAAAAAACAAAAAAGAAACCTCAAAGCTAAAATTCCGGTTAACTGAGGGTTCCGGTTAAGTGGATGCCGGATAATCGGGTTTTTACTGTTATTGAACATTTTTCCGTTTTATTTCGATCTTAAATACAAATGTTATTTCATTTTCAAAATGACTTAAAAATGTCATTTATAAACACACTTCTTAAATCATTTTCAAAATGACTTATGATATGCATTAATAAAGTCAACTTTTTCATTTCATTTTCATTACAGTTTTTAAGTCAATTTTACAATGAAATAAAAACGATGGTTTTAAGTTCGAAAAACACCATTTTTAAGTCAGCCTTTTTTAATTCAGGGAGCCTAAAGCGCCAGGTAGAAAGAAATTTTTACTTACCAGTGCAATTGGTCCCTAAACAATAAGCACAATGCATTTCGAATAGTTGTGTTATAAGCATTTAGTCGGAACTACATAGTCTGATAAAGTCCGCCCATTACGAAATGAGCACGACGAAATTGCATCAACCATAACAATCCGATGCTTGCATAATTGATAAAATACATTGTCAATTTGTCAATGGTTAAACTATATACCGGATGTTTATTTTAATTCGACAAATATGAATTTCTGGCAACACGACACAGGTGGTGGGATTAATTACAATTTGTTTTCCTAAGTATCGGTGAATTTTGGTTGAGTACCTATATTTTATTGCGGCCATTGTTAAATCTTATAATTTGAATTTTGTGAGTTACTATTTGGTTTAGAAGCTTTGAGATTTGACATATCACAGATTTCTTTCTGATCCCTTACAAAATCATTGATAATATGGAATGGGTACAAAGGGCCGAATGTCGAAGGTCCGAATGTCGAAGGGCCGTATGTCGAAGGGCCGATTGTGTCGAACGGGCGAATGTGTCGAAGGGCCGAATGTCGAAGGGCCGAATGTCAAAGCGCCGAATGTCGAAGGGCCGAATGTGTCGAAGGGCCGAATGTGTCAAAGAACCGAATGGTTCGAAAGGCCGATTTTTTTTTGTTTTTAGAAATTTAATTTTATAAATTTGTTGTTTTATTGAATATTTTGTTATTTTTTTTTTATTAAACATAAATGAATTTCTTACGAATTTATGTATTTTAATGCTGTTAAAGTTAGCCGAATCTCTCCAGCCAATTAATGTCGATAAAGCAGATTCGTATGTAACGATTAAAATGTGTCAGCCGAAAATGTCGACAATGCAGATCTAGTCCGAGAAAAAGTCGATAATGGGGATTCAAAACAACTTGCCGTCTGCCGTGTAAGGCAGATTCATATACATAGTCAGCCGAAAAATGTCGATAAAGCAGATAAATAATTTTGGTGTTAAACAGTAATTTCATTTTAAATCAAAAATATTTATTTCGATTCATTAACGTATATTACTCAAAATTAAACATTTTTATTAAATGAATTAAAACTATAATAAAAAACTATTTTACTACTGAGAATACTCGATGGCACATATCAAGCAAAACTTCAAAAATTTCAGGTCAATTCCCATGTTGGAAGTCCGGGAAAACACAACTGAATATATCGCACACACAAAATTTGAAAATTTCTAAAAATTGGCTGTTTGAAGTGTCATGGCTGGAAATAGATTCAAATGAAAGGTCTAAATGATGCTCACACCTTAAATGTCTCACAAAATTTTCAACAAAGAAATCGATTTGCAACTTTTTCCAAGTGTGAGTATCATTAAGACCTTTCATTTGAATCTATTTCCAGCCATGACACTTTAAACGGTCAATTTTTAGAAATTTTCAAATTTTGTGTGGGCGATATATTCAATTGAGTTTTCCCGGACTTCCAAATTAACATTTTTAGTTGATTTTTAGGAACAACAAAATAAAATTATCTAATTTTAATAATTATCCAGCATAAAATTTGTATCTGCATTATCGGCATTTTTCGGCTGAAAGTTACCAAACAAAATGGGCTGTCATTTTCGTTTGATTAGTTTGAATCTGCATTTTCGATATTTTTCGGCTGGAGTCGGCTGACTTTAATAGGGTTGTATTTTACTATTTTTCATCTTTGGAAATTCATGAAATTCGACTTATCCAGTCAGCGATACATTTTGGTGAAGGACAATTTTGTCATGCGCCACCTGTGACATTCGGCCTTATGTCAGCCTTCTGACAATAGGTATATGTGCAAAATATAGAAAAAATAATTAAATTAAATAACAAAATAAAAAAAACTATATGTATTTTAAAAACAAAAAAAAAAACCTTCGACACATTCGGCCCTCGACATTGGGCCCTTCGACATATTCGGCCCTTTGAAGTTCGGCCCTTCGACATTCGGCCCCTTGATATCATACCGATAATATTACTTCAATATGGCGGTAAAATTAAATCATCACCAATTCAGCCTTCATTTCAAACGATTCTGCTAAAGACAACATCAAATCAAACTTTATCAAAATCTTACTAAAAACAACTCTCCTGCTTCATTTATTTATCTTCTCAACTTATGCTATCCAAAAAATTTCATACATGCTTGAAATCCGCTTAACTGTTTCCGAGGTATAGTCACATTCAACGTTCCCGCTAAGCTGGGCACGCGGGCGGCCGCCCAGATTTAAATTGTATTTTGCCCATCATAATTTTTAACCCGCCCATCTGCAATATAGCTAACATTTTTTTCGTGTTAGTTACAAAATTTAAAAATTTGTAAACCCACGCAGGTTAATTTTTTTTACGTATTTGATTTTTTTTTAAACAATTTATAAAAATTTACTCCATTTACTGTAATGACAAAACAAAAATTTAATGTAAGCTCAAGCTCCACCAAAATATTATTAAGGACGAAGCTGTAACTACTATGGCTTGAAAATCTGAAAATGGACAAGCATACAAATAACATATGACCCGTTAAAAACACCCATTCGCAAGTTCTTTACTTATCACCACCCGGAATTGAACCCGAGACCGCCGAATAACAGACCCCCGAACAAACAAGACGTCTTCAAAATTTAAAGTAGAATGGTTAAATGAACTCGTTAAAACCGAAGTCCTGTCGTTATCAATTAAACAAAAAGTTATATTATATGAAATTTCTAGTTATCAAATTGAAACAAGTGATGTACTTTGTAAAATATGCATTGAAGCAAAAGTAGACAGTGATTTTTATAAAAAGGAAAAATCGGAAATTATATTACAATGCGTGGATTCCACATTGAAACAAATTTTTCCAGTAAAAAATACTGGGAAACCGAAAAGAGAAGAGTATATTTAAATTACGTTAGGGCGATAAAGACAGCAACTTTTGTTAATTTTTTCATAGCATAATTTATAGTCAAAATAGTGACAGATTGGAGGCAACATAACTAAAAAATTTGAAAATAAACGAGTTTAACAAAATAGAAAATGTTCAAAAATTTGAACGTAGTCGAACTTAAAAATAATACCACCTTTCATTTTTCTCTTGACATTATAATATTTTTTCAACCATAAAATTGTCGTAGTGTGCGAAAAATATTCCTCATCGCATACTATTTTTTGAAAGTGTATCGAAAATGCTAACATAAAAAGTATTGAGTTTCATACTTTTTATGGCAACATTTTCCCCACTTATTCTATTATTTGCCAGTAAATTTTACTGAACAATTTTTTTGTTTCTCGCTAACAAGTAAAGGATTTATATTTTTATCTCGTGTTAATTTTACTGAAAAAATTTGTTTCACTGTAAAATTCACGCATTAAAGTTTTTTTAAATTTATTTTTAAATAAAATTATATGTAAAAATTATTGTATTTCAATTTAGTTAAGTTTTGCTAAAAATTTGCTAAACTTAAAATACTTGCCCACAATGCAGTTATGCCGCGCATGATTTTGAATAATTAGAGGGAACGTTGGTCACATTCGCAACTAGACTGCCAGTATTCCATGCTCCGATACAGTTTGCGTAAATGGAGCATTTATGGTAACTTTATTCTCAGATCTTTCTGTTTTATGTGGCGTGTAACTGAGTTCTGCTGTCATTCGATTAGTTCAATCTATTTTGCTTTTGGCACTTTTCCAATATTCCTTTTGAGCTTACTCAGGACATTCGGTCTTATTTGATTGCTCAGAATTTAAAAATGTCCGTAACTTACATCTTATCATTTCCTTATTTTGTAACTATAGCCAACCGTTCACTCAATGTATCGATTGGGATGGCTTCAGCTAAGGCACTAACTGCTTCTGGTACTGTCACCGTGGTCACCAGTCAAAAACGCATCCACTAATCCTTTGTATATCTTAACCAAGGCACTTTGTTTCAAGCACCACCTTTCCGTAGCTAATTTCTTCAACATAAAGAAAACTTTTTTATTAATATCTGCAGTTCTTTTGCAGTGCGAGGTTACACCAAGTCTTTCATCAAAATTAGCTCCTAACCAAACCAGCATTCTGCTTCCACTAATAGCAATCAAAGGCGGTCTCCTAATTTCAATGAAACCTTTAAGTTTAATCATACCGGTCTTGAAGAAGGACAGTTCCATTTGTTTCTTATTGTCTTAAATAACCTGTCTAAGTGTTCTCCTGATTGCTCAATACTGAATTGTCAGTGAAGCATGACCTTGACGTCCGCAAATACTACTTCTTGGACATTATCCTGCATACTACTGTTGAAACCTATATTCCAGAGGTGCGAGCTCAAGTTCCTTGTGGACAAATTTTATTTACAGTCTTACAAAGCGTGTCGTTGTTTGACACAATAGTGGCTGATCTGTTAAAGACGTATGACCAAATAAAGATTAATTGGCCAGTCCATTCTCCTTAACTCTTATTATAGTAAGCCTCCACTCATTATGAAAAGATGTTCTTTTACTCTGACTCCGTAACCATGTGACCATTGCACCCTAGCGTCCTCTGTGTATCTTCCTCTACTCTGGAATATGTTCCTCAATCTGCTAATAATCAATATCTCAAGTAATTTACCCAAGATTGGAAGCAGCCGTTTTTGAGGATTAATTTTGTCGTTTTTTTAAGAATTTAGAAAAATTCTTTATCTCTATATGCATTCAGGAAGCCGCTATCCAATGATTGGCGAATTTCTTTGTAATACATCGACCTCGATGTTATCTATGCCTGGTACGTTACTTTTTTTCTTAACCATGATTGCAATCGCGATTTCATCACTATTGAAATGTTCCACCAAATCGGAAGATATCAGAGAGAGCTCATTGGTATCTATTTTCTTGCAATCATCAGGCAAGCGAGTATTCAGTAGATATTAGGTGTGCAAGTAGAACCTCTCAGTTTTTTGCAAAAATGCATTGAAGTAAATGTTGCTTATCGACATCCATCTCTTAAAATTGATGCACACGGAACGACAGCTGGTAAGTGACTGAAATATTTGTCATAAAATACCAAAAATGGCCAAATATCAAAAATGGCGAGCGATTTGGCTGCGCGTTAAAGTATATTTTATTGCCTATGGTTTAATAAAGGCGCCTGCAGAAAAACAATGTCATAACGTAAACACAAAGATTTCATCGCTAATTTAATCGGTAATATTGTATAAATATGGTCCAAATCGCCCTCTCATCATATATTAGAATTGAGGTCAAAGAAAGCTTTAAATGGTTCTTGTTTATTTTTTGATATTTTCGAAATCCTCATCTGATTTTCTCCGCACTTCCCTAGTAAAACACCATATTGTTGTGGAAAATGCGTAAAACCGATCATAAATAGCCAGATAGACAACTCCCACTAGCAAAGATGGTGAATGTAAAAAATATCGTTCAGAGAGTATGGGCATTCCCAGTGGTACTGGCGAAATTGAAGGATGACAGCTACAGATTCTGCGCAGATTCTCGTTGCCTAAATGATGCCACAAAAACCGATTTTTACCTATTGTCGAAAATCGACAATACTCTAGGGCACTATCGGCACTGCCGTGCCATGCACTATCGGGTTTTAAATGACTTTTGATCTTTGTAATGCCCCGCTGCGTTTGAAAGGCTAATGACGTCCGTTCTGAGTGGCCTGATCTGGGACACGTGCACGGTATATTTGTACGCTATTATTTCACATGGAAAGAAATTCGAGGAGTCACTCATAAATTTAGTACGGGCGGAATTTAGATCGACTTCGGTTGGTCAATATAAAACTAAATCCGTTAAAGTGAAACTTATTGCAAATGAGCGTCAGGTATTTGGTACACATAGTATCGGAAGAGGGAATCCTAAAAGAAAAAGATAAAACCGAAGCAAATTTCACGTGGTTGCAACCAAAAACCAAAACTGAACTGCGCAGCTTTTTGGGACTATGTGTACATATTACAGAGGATTACGTAGACTGCCATACTAAAACTATACACTGCCATTAATAAAACTATTGAAAAAGTCAAAACCTGTTATTATGTTCAGGCATACCAGAAGGATGTGGATGAATGGCCCAAAAGGTGTCACATTTGTCTTGTCAAAAAAGGCCCGCAGCCACGAAATAAGAGGGCTGCAGATATACTAAGTTGGAGAGCCATCGATATCCTAGACCCCTTGAAGAAAAATAACCGATGTGGTAGCGGATGTATCGATAACCCATGTGATAATCCGATTTACAGTACCTGGTGAACTATACCCAGACCAAAACAAACATTTGGAGTCAGCAGTGTTCGAAACCGTTGGGTGTTTATAAAACTGGAACTACGTCCTCAGTCGAATGGGCTAGCTGAAAGACAGAATAGAATAATACTCCAATTCCTGGCTAAGTTTTAAGATGACCATCTAAACAACTGGGATGAAATACTGCCACGACACTACATTTGAAATGCCGGCAGCTATGATGTTTGCCATAGAAGTGAAACTTCCAAGTGATTTACTGTGAGGGCCAATACTTTCTCCAAAAATAGAAGTAGTATAGCTTCAGTATGTAAATGCCTTAAAACATCTGGAAGGAGTTCATCAATGCACCTACGATTAGTAATGGTTGGAAAAGGCCTTATCAATCATGCAAACGTGCCAAACCAAAAATCGTTCACGTATTGATCGTTTAATTGAGACAACTTCGAAGTTTGGCCTAATATTGACGTAACGACGAACTGTAAGAGAAGGCGTGTGTAACGAATTTCTTAACGAAATTGTTGGCGCGTGGGCTTTCTAGAACAATAAATCAACGATTATAAACTTCCAGGTAAACTACTATCTTTGGACCAAAGCCGTACTATACCTCGAAACAAAGGAATGTGGTTATGTTTGAAAATTTCTAATTCGCCCGTTTCACAGTCTACTTCTTTGAAGTTGCTTCATCTTCTCCGTTTACCTATGAAACTGGTTTCAATTGCGACCCAGTTTTCAACCAAAACTTTTCGGTGAAGCAGCACTAGCACAAACAAAAATGAAATAAGAAAAGATTCAAGGGCATTTTTTACATATAGATTTTAGTATTTTATTTTCGAGAGAACAGAAAATACTATTACGACTTATTTTGAAGTAACAATTAGTACTTCAAAGAAGTACAGTGTGGAACGGGCCAATGAATGATAAAAAGAAATTAAGTCTAACTCGTTTTTAATAAATGCGAAATAAACTCACTTTTTTTACTTATGTCGGGTTGCACTTGATTATGATACTCGTACCTTTTCTTGGTATAATCGAGGTTTATAACCAAAATCTAATTAAACTTTTTTTTAGATATTTTTTCGAAGGAAGCACTTTAATTTTTTTTTGTTTTATAATGGTAAATCCCATCGGGTACGTGTACACATTATATGCTTATCGTGAGACTAATAAATTTTATTTGCGAGATGAGTTTTCATCTTCGATAATAATCCACACAAATTTTAATTTTTTTAAAATTATAACAAACTTAATTTATAATGAAAAAAGCTTTAGTTATGTATGTACATACGTATAAAATGACTATAATGATAAATAAATAATTTATCTTTTTCGTATACATGAGCATATCACAGGGTAAACAATTTTCCAATGGATTTTCGTGTATATTAGGTGTGCAAGTAGAAACTCCGCTTTTTTTGGTCAAATTCACCTTTATTGATAGTTTAATTATCGAAATATTCCCCATTACTATCATCTATCTCTTAAAATTGATGCTCACGGAACGATAGCTTGTAAATCCGCCATTCCACACCTTGATTCTTTCGTCGTGATTCAATCATTTCAAAAGATGAGTTGATTCTTTGAGCGTTTCTTTAATTATGTATGTGTGTAAAATTATGTTGTTTGCTTTATTCGTATAGTAAAAAAAGTTTATTATTTGCTGCGAAAACAAGCAAGGAAGTATTTATCTATGTAGTAGTGCGAGCATCAGTTGAGTAAAAAAAAATGTTGCTGAAAAAAGAATCAAAAATTTCTATGCCACAAAATTAGGTTGTAGGTCAAGGGGAAGAAAACGGAGGAACGAATCACGACGAAAGAATCATAGTGTGGAACTGAGGTATCATAAAAACAGCAATGACTAAGCTACATATATCAAAATTGGCGGGCGGTTTGGATGCGTTCAAGTCTATTTTAGTGCAACTTCAGAGCCGAGTTTGTACTTGCACACCTAATAGTTGGAAAAAAGAAAACAAAATGTAATTTTTTTTTATTTATTGATTTACATTTTGTTGGTTGATATGGTTGTGTGGCACTTGTACCTCATCTCGCCAAAATATATCGATTTCTTTGTTTTGTTGTTCATATAAAAATAACGTTAGATAATTTTGCCCGTGTGTTTTTACCACTATAACCGTATATAGATAGGCTTTTTATGTGTTTTACTTTACATGTTATCAGTCGTGTGTATTTTTTGTGTTTACATAAAGAGATTTACATAATACATGAAATTTGTGTTTGATATACATATATGGTACATGCACAATACATTTATTTATGCAAACACTGGACGGTTAAAAAGTATCAAGCTTTTGCTTAACCGAATTTAAAAAAATTATTTAATCTTAACCGGGATCTGGTAAACTAAACTTTAAAATCTTAACGCTCTGTTTAAAGATCAAAGAAAGCTTGCCGGTTTACTTTTCACCTTTTAAAGAAACTACAAAAAAAAAGTCTTGACTGAGATGATGATGTCATTTCATTCTTTTAATTCTAATTGAAATTTTGCCGAAAGTACTTTAGTTAAAGAGATTTTCTTAAGCATAAAACCGATTTGATTATCCGACAATCCGATGACAGATAATATTTGGTAAAGTTAGTTTATTTGTATAGACATCTTTTTCATCTTATACATATATCTTCTACTTCTTTGACATCTCTTACATCTGCATATTAGTTTTGTCCATTTTATACATTTTTTACATTTTTAAACTATTTACATCCTTTACATCTCTTGAATTGAATATGAATTGAATATGAATTGAATATGAATTGAATATGAATTGAATATGAATTGAATATGAATTGAATATGAATTGAATATGAATTGAATATGAATTGAATATGAATTGAATATGAATTGAATATGAATTGAATATGAATTGAATATGAATTGAATATGAATTGAATATGAATTGAATATGAATTGAATATGAATTGAATATGAATTGAATATGAATTGAATATGAATTGAATATGAATTGAATATGAATTGAATATGAATTGAATATGAATTGAATATGAATTGAATATGAATTGAATATGAATTGAATATGAATTGAATATGAATTGAATATGAATTGAATATGAATTGAATATGAATTGAATATGAATTGAATATAAATTGAATATGAATTGAATTTGAATTGAATATGAATTGAATATGAATTGACATGAATTGAATATGAATTGAATATGAATTGAATATGAATTGAATTTGAATTGAATATGAATTGAATATGAATTGAATATGAATTGAATATGAATTGAATATGAATTGAATATGAATTGAATATGAATTGAATATGAATTGAATATGAATTGAATATGAATTGAATATGAATTGAATATGAATTGAATATGAATTGAATATGAATTGAATATGAATTGAATATGAATTGAATATGAATTGAATATAATTGAATATGAATTAAATATGAATTGAATATCAAATGAATATGAATTGAATATGAATTGAATATGAATTAAATATGAATTGAATATGAATTGAATATGAATTGAATATGAATTGAATATTAAAACTTATTGCACCAGATTATTGGACACCTGCGGCGTGGGTCATTGTTTTTAATTCTTTTTAGATGTCGAAAAATTCATCAATAAACAATAGGGGTTGTTTTCTTTTATACTTGTAGTGTACGCCCGAATTTTATAAGGTGCTCAATACTTTTGGTCAGGTCTGTATATTTGAAGGGCAAATTAATGTTTATTTCAAAAAAATCACTTTCGGTTAATTAGATTTTATAGAACCTCCTATGTCAGCCTTTGCCAAGGATGAGTTTGACATCCCTAATGTACAATCGCTCTCTAGTGTATTGAGTTTCCCCAAATTTACTGTAAAAAATAAAAAAAATTCTCTGTAATGTACACATAGGTACATACATTTTATCGATTTTGATATTGACAACAATAATTTTGTAAATTTAATTATGATTGATACTTGAAAAACAATTTTCATATTATATTCAACAAAAAGTACAGAAAATTGAAAACATTAAACAAAGTCGAAAAGAAAATCATATATTTATATTTTTCTCAGCCCCAGTACCCCAATTTACACCACCTTCTTCCGCTTAAAGCTAACCAGTATCGGAATGTACAACATAAACAAATTGTTTTAAAACTTTTAAAATTACGTTACTGGTAGTTTACTATATAGACAAAGTCATCTACATGTAGGAACGACAAACGAAACGATTACGGTACACGTACATACATACCTAAGGGGGTCGGGTGATTTAGGGTGGCACAAAAAAATAATTTCCCAACGAATCTAAATAATAACAACAAGCAGATGAGGAAAAATCTATAATATCAAGAACATTTAATATCCTTAATGCAAAATCAATAATCCTTTTTGTTTTGTTTCTGGTCGCTTTTTGTTGGTGGATTTGAATACAAAAAAATGTTAATTCAAAGTATAAGCAAATTAAAATCAAGTTTATGTGATGTACTATAACGCTCTATATTTAGTAGACATAGCTACTCGTATAATGTACGAGAGTCTACTAGTAGAGTTGCAAGAGAAGAAAATAGTTTTGGTTTTCATGTATTTTCTGATTTTCATTTCGGCTCGTACTCAATGGTATGATGTTTTTTTTTTGTCGGGTCATGTGTATGTGTGTCGATATGTGCTTTAATTGAATTGTAATTTGTATTCTGGGGAATGGTGGTTTGAAATTATTCCGACTAGTTGAATGTTTAAAAAGATTTTTAATGGTTTTTGCTCATTTTATTGGGATTTGTTATTGGTTTTATAAACGAAATGAGTATAATGAAAAGAGTTTTAGGTAGCAGCCGTTCAATTTTAATTTCTGAAATTTTAATTTTCTCTTAATTGATGATGCCAACGTCCATTTCGTCGAACAGTATTCGATTTCCTCGCGTTAGAAACTTGGTGGTTTCAAAGCAAAATAGTCATCGAACCATTGTGCAAAACATCCTCTACTTTCGTAAACCGTTGTGTTTTCAAATATGTTGACATCGATCGGAATAAGTGGAAATCATACGGATACGCCGCATGCTGTAACACTTCCCAGCCTAAGAGAAAAATGAGCTCCTGGGTTAATTTTGCTGTATGTGGACGAACATTGTGATGCAATATCACATTACGTCTTCGTTGGTCCGTACATGGTCTTTTTCCCTCCAAAACATCACTTAATATGTTAAATTGGGTAAAGTTCAGCTGTAACAGTTTGACCAGGTTCCAGAAGCTCGTAGTAAATAACTCCTCTCCAATCCCACCAGATACACAGCAACAATTTCTTGGCATGAACGTTCATTTTTGAAACTAATGTTGATGGCTAGCTTGGATCAACCCATGCATTTCCGCATTTAGGATTATTGTGCACAATCCACTTTTCATCACCCGTAATGATTTTGTGTAAAAAATTCTTTCTTTTGTACCGAGAAAGCAAATTCATGCAGATGTCAACTCATCGGGTTTTGTTTTCTACGGTCAGTTTTTGGGGAACCCATTTTTCTTCCTTCTGTAACTTCCCATCGCAAGTCATCGAAGTGATATTGCTTGGTGAGGAGCTCCTTATTGTTCTGCAATCTCTTTTCGCGTTTGATATGGGTTTTCATCCACTAAAACTTTAAGTTCTTCGTCTTAGAGCTATCATGAAATTTTGCAAATAACTTTTTTACTGTTGTATGACAGAATGTTCACTCAAAGTCGATTTAATTAATTCCATAGCTTGAGCAGCATTTTTTTTTTTCATTTGAACACAAAATGCAATGACGTAAATGTTGCGTCGACATCCATCTCTTAAAATTGATGCACACCGACAGCGTGTAAATGACTGAAACTTATGTCATAAAACAGCAATACTAAGCTATACATATATCCAAAATGGCGGGTGATATTTTAATGCAACCAACTTTAGAGCCGAGTTTCTTCTTGCACACCTAATATTATAATAAAACGGCTTTGTTCAAATTTTACACACTATTTATTTAAATTAACTTAGTATAAATAAAATTGCTCTAATTGTAGTTTGAGCAGAAATGTCTCTTATTATCAGTTTGGCTGTAAACGAAAACTGTCTTTCATCACTAAATTGGCGCTTTATTATATAAGCACGGCCTCTTTTGATGATTAGCTTTTATTTTTTCTAATAATATCGTTTCGTTTTTTGTTGGCGTTTCAAGATAATGTTCCAGAGTGTAGAAAACTACATACTTCTTGAGATATTATTTAATGCAACGTTGCGTTTTTAAAATATTTATATATTTGCGACGCTTCCACGTTATCTTCATCTTGCTCGATGAATCCAATCGTACCATTTGTGCCAGACAATTGCGTGACACCCTGCTTACTACTAAATTACTTTGCAATTTTTGGCTCCATTTTGAACGCACGTGTAATGAACGGGGCTGACCACCGCCATAGAATTTTTTTTATTACAACAAGCTCTACGATCAATATGAACTCTGAGAGGGAGAAATTTTTAGGCAGTCAGTGTAGATATACTAATTGTAGATATACAAACCTTTGCCGACTTCAACACTACATTTCGATCGCTACTCCAGTGGTATTGTGGAATATTGTCCCTTTGAATTAGAGCAAACTTACCGATGTACATCTAAACGACCTTTGGTTTTGGAAAGATTGAACTCCGATCAGAGTATTTGCCCGTATGGATAATACATGACATTCTATGGTTGCGCTAAGAGCGTCCTTTTGGGGGCGCGTATTCTTGAATTCGGTGGAAATTTCCACATGTGGAATGTAATTTAAAACAAATTCTTAATATTATTCGAATTTTTCGCCGGCTACTTTAATCGTTTTTTTGAAATATGTTTGCTCCGACTGGGTAAATCGATGCGGAATTATTAACTTAGTAGGGGAAAAACAATAGAAAACTTGCATACAAATTTGAAAAAAAAGATTACAGTAGACGGCAAAAAATTCGAATAATATAAAGAATTTTAAAGCAAATTATCTTCCACATATGGAAATTTGGGCCAATTTCAAGAACACGTGTTCAGGGTGGTCATTTTATGATGGTTATATCACGAATTTATATAGACTATTTTTGTGATATAATTCAAAATAAAGTAGTCTACAAACACAACCCTGCAAAATGAATTTTGAGGGGAAATAATGAATTAAAAGTGATAATCTGACATTTCGTCTTATGAATGTTTTAGTTTTCGATTAGCTATAGGAATATTTTCTTACGAAGTGGTTATTACGTGGTGATATAAAAATAAAAATAATATAAAATATTGAGTGTGTGTTGAGTAGTGTTAAAATAACATAATTGAAAATTTTCAAATCAAATAAATTAATTTCAGTTATAAAATAAATAATTACTAGTTGTATTTCTTATAAATTGCAACTCATCATTCACTTTCAGCGATAGGGAATCGAAAATAACTCATAAATTGAGCTCCCTTCATTTGATATGGGTTAGACTATTGCATTCGCTGCTTTTTAATAATTCGCTACCTGTGTCAGTATTTATTCGCTATATGCGGGTTTACTGCGAGTTCATACGGCGGATAAAAATCTCGGATTTTTCTATCCCAGATTTTTTTTTCAATATTTTCAACTTTTTTATATGAAAAGAGGCGTACCCGTTGTATAATTTACGTGACGTAATTGGTTAAAAAGATGGGATAGTAAAATCCGAGATTTTTATCCGTTGTATGAACTCGCTGTTAGAGTCCGCCCCGGTGACAAAGTGGTAAGCATGCTTGCTCCAGCGACCGGAGGTCCCGGATTCGATTCCCGGTGGTGAGAATGAAAAAAATTCACTGCTGGTTTAGGATCAATGAATTAATCACTCACTATTTCCCAAAAAATTATTTTTGAATATTTGAATTAAAAATTTGTATAGTAGAACAAAGTAAAAAAGTAAATAAAATAAGGAGGGATAAAAAATAGGCAATAAAAATTAATCTATTCATCGTCCCAACCAACTGTTGTTCATCCGGAAAAATTAAGAAGATGGAGCTTGAAATGTTGCTTAATGCCTAAATAAAAAAGCTTAAGCCTATACTGATTTGTTTTGGACTAGACTACTTGTATTTATATAGACCTAAAAACCGGACAGGTAGTGCAGTGGTTCGATTACAATCGGTGATGTTAATAAACACAACTAAGACGCTCTGATGGAGTGCAGAATTCAGCGCCGACCCACCGTCCATGTCAATGTACAGGTTGACATGGAGCTTGCAATGTGCAGGTGGTATACTGTAGTTGTGTGAGTAGGTGAGTAGGTGAATAGGTGAATGGGTTAATGATGTGGCGTGAATGTGTGGTATCACAATGGGCCAAACATGGCCTTAGTGTCAACTACTGAAACCTAACCTAACCTAGGTTAGGTTTCAGTGGTTTACACTTAGGCCATTTTTGGCCCATTGTGATACCACGCATTCATGCTACATCATTAACCCATTCACCTATTCACCTACTCACACAACTACAGTATACCACCTGCACATTGCAAGCTCCATGTCAACCTGTACATTGACATGGACGGTGGGTCGGCGCTGAATTCTGCACTCCATCAGAGGGTCTCAGTTGTGTTTATTAACATCACCGATTGTAGTTGATGATGAAAATTCGATTTGCATCTGGCCTCTGATGGGATTCGAACCTAACCTATAGACCTAAAAATAAAAAATAAAAAGTTTGTGCCCAAAAATAATTTTCGGCTATGAAATTTTGAAAATGCTTAAATAAAAAATTTAAAATGGTATGCTAACTAATTGATATCGTACATGAGAAATATGTGCATAGAGAGGGCACAAAACAAAATTGGCGCACCAGCGTGTTTTGGTTCTCTCGTATTTACTTTATTTTTTATTTTATTTTATTTTATTTCGTTCTTGGGACAAAATTTCGGTGCATTTTTCTATATAATGCGACCCCAAAAACATCTCCTATGTTAATCGGGGAGAATTGATAAGATATGCCTAAATTGTTTAAGCTAGCTGTATGATTTTCTAAAGTTAAATGGTTATGGAAAGTTGATTGAAAATCAATATTCCTTAACCAAAATATCCTTAACGAACTGTGAGAAATCCGTTTCTCACCAATTACGGATCCCGCCCTTTTCTATTCTCACGTTCGTAATTATTTGACTAATACGTCTGGTAATTAAATGTACTTCAATATACCTTGAATTTTGATACTCAGCAGATGACTAATAGCTTACCTGCTATCCTTCTCTTCTTTTTATTATTAATTTTTCTGGATGAACAACAGTTGGTTGGGACGATCAATAGATTCATTTTAATTACCTATTTTTGTCCCTCCTTCGTTTATTTATTTTAAACCTTTCTTCTACTAACAAAAATTTTTACTTTTACAAATCAGTAGTTTTTCCTGATGTTTTAATTAAAATAGTCAAAAATAATTTTTTGGATAATAGAAAAACAAGTGTTAAGTGAAATGTGTTTGCTAAGTTTGCCAAGCACCTACGGCAAATAGTGTTAAAAGTAATTTATTCATAGTTGTAACATAATCAAATACAATTTGAAGTTACATTAACTTTCCCAACAAACTAAAATACACAGAACAGAAGCACCTCTATAGATAAAATTTGAATGAGATACAATCAATTTTAAAAACCAATTTTTTATTTGTGCAAACGAGATGGAAGATATTTTTGTATTTTTCATTCGAATAATTCAGTATATATAATTCAGCCAAATTCATGCAAAATTTGTCCAAAAATTCCCCCCTTTAACCGATACTACGACATTTTCTTTATATCACTCTTTATATCACGAAATATGACATAACCACCATAAAATGACCACCCGTCTCTTTTCACATTTTCTTCCACCCCACGTCTGGTGGGGCCCGAGATTGCTTTAATTAATTTTTTTAGACTCGCACGACTTTTATAAAAATTCTGGGAAAATACGGAGGAACTCGTTCCCTTTCTTTATTTTTTCTTCGGCTCGGACAATTTTTACAAAAATTGGTCAGTATAACGGTTTTCGAGTGTCAGAGGTCGTTTGCGATAGGTATTATTTTTGGGAAAATGCGTTCAGAAGGTTGCCCGGCCTTGATTCTTTTCTTTAATTTTTTCGGCTCAGACAAATTTTATAAAAATTGCTAGAGGGGCGTGTTCTAGTACCAGAAACCGATTGTGATAGGTTTTTATTTCGGCAAAATTCATTTAGGAGGTCATCTGGTAGGAGCCAGATTCCATTACTTATTTTTTGTAAATATGATAAAAATTGGTAAACTGGAGATTTTAAATGCCAGAAATAGGTTTTAATGCAGTCTCATCTCGTAAAAATTTGTTTAGGAGGTCCTGCGATGGAGGACCTTTTATTAATTTTTTGGCTCGAATGATTTTGATAAAAGTTGCGGTGAGTTCTAACTTCGGAAAAATCAGTATTGAAGGTCGTCCGATGAAACCTGAAACCCTCCCATTTTTTGAAAAATAAAAACGTTGTCCTCAACAATTTTGATAAAAATTGGTGAGGGGGTTTTCGGGTGCCAGGAATTGATCCCGATAGGTTATTAGTTTTGTAATCTGTTCTGAGGCTGAAGCACTCTTAACTGTTTCGCGGTTTGCTTTTAATGTCCGACCTTCCGCAATAGCCAAATCGAGGACGTATGGCAGTAGGTCAGATTTTAGTTGAACCATTGTCGTATTACATAGCTCCATGGCAGCTTCTAGTTCTGATATTGAAGATGGGTTGCTCGATGAGTTTTGCACTCGGACAGAGGGTCATACTTGTAACATTTTAAGAAAGAAGAAATGTAAGAAAATGATTTCAAGGAGCTCTGATTTCTGGAAAATTTATTTAGGAGTTATCCGAATGGGCTGTCATGTTGAACCATGTTGCATGATGTTGCACCATGTTGCGTGATGTTCCACAATGTTGTTATGTTGCACCTTGTTTTGAGATGTTTGTTGCATTATGTTTTGGAGTGTTCCACTTTATGTCATATTGCACAATGTCGCGTGGTGTTTCACCATGTTTCTCGATGTTGCACCTTATTGAAAGACTTCTTGTCTGTGGTGTCATATTGCACTATATTGTGATATGTTGCAAGATGATGCACCAGAATTCGGTACAAACGAATGTTATAAATGATGAATGTTTAGGGCTTTCTAAAACTGAATCCGGGCTCCTATTGAAATTTTTTTTTCTAACGATTTTGATAATCAATTTGAGAAACGATATATTCGAGCTTCACGAAAGGACTGTAATGAATCATAAATTTGAAAAATTGGTTGAAAGATGCTGTTTAGTCGTTATATTGCAACTTGCTTCACAATAGAACTATCCCATTTCCCAATCGGAGGGGATGGGACTCACTTTAATAATGAAAATAGGAACCTAATATAAATTTTGGGTATGCCTCTGGAAAATTGTAAATTTTAAATTAACCTATTGGGATACAATTGACTTAGTATGTTAAACATAGGATAGGATTCCAAAATGATTTCCAGATGTGATTTTGAAAAATGACTAAATTTGAAAGAGTAAAGACTTTTCTCAAACAAAAAGTATGAAACTTCTAAAAGGGATGTTTTAAACTGAGCATATGACCTTTTTATCATTGTAGGTCAATTATCTGCTGCATACTCCTCTATGATTAACTGGTAAAAGTGAACTATTTTGCTCGAACCAATTGCAGCCAACACAGAATAAGGAATATTTGAAGGTAAACATTTTTCTGAGAAACAGATGATATCAATTGGACCCTATTAAAAGTATGACGAAGCTCGTCATTTATTAAAAGCAGACTCTGAACGATTAAACTAACAACATTAAACAAATTGGACCTTGTCCGATGCATAGATTTTAATAAAACCGAGGTTAATGAAAATCTCTCGATAGGCATTAGGAAACGTGGCGCAGTTGAACATAATTACAGTTTTTCTCCACAGAGACAAGGTGTTAAAATTTTAAAGGAAGAAAAATTGGTTCAAATAATAGCGACGAACCAAATCCTTTAAACCAAAATTCGGTGGAGAAAGTCCCAAAATTTGATTTGGGATACTTGATCAAATACTTGATTTATCGTCACATTCTCCACATACGTCGCCCTTGATCAGCCAGCAAATGTAAAACATCGGAATCTATCAGACCGCATGGAGACGTTTGTGTTGTGGTATACCAGCTACGACGACAGAACCAGAGCAAGTGGATTTGCTGTCCGAGAAACGGCTGAAAAAAATCAAAATTTCGCTGCGCTATAAAATTATTGACTGTTTCGCTGACGATTTGAAAGTATTGATGTTTGAGCAAGGACTCTACAGACCGGAAGACGCTCACACGTTGGAAAAACTTCTTAACATGTTGAACAGCCAAGAGATTCAACTCGATGCAGCTGTGGCGGATGCTTTAAAAATGATATTGCGAGTCATCAACGTTGCAACAGCGTTAAGCAGCCCTAAAGTGGACAAGTTAATGGTTTCGTGCCCAGGCGTCTCGAATAGTGAAATGTTGGCAACGCACCGGAAACAGTAGTGAAATAGTAGCAAACGAAAGGCGAAATAAGAGGCACCCGGAGCGAAGTTTCCATGGTAAGGTGTGGGGCAATTTATGTCCACAGAGCTTTCACATTTCACAAAAAAAAATTTAATTGCAAACAGGTTGGTCACAAGGTAGGTTATTAGTGTTAAATTGGTTGGTCACAAGGTAGGTCAGCTCCATCAACACGACGCTTTTGTCGAGTCGAAAGATTATTGAGCCAACAATCGACAGCACGAATTTGAAATTGCAACTCGATTTCGGATCTAACTGAACGATTATCTCCAAGAGCAACTGGAAGTTGCTAGGAACGTTGGTAATACCTGAAAATTAAGCAAACGTTTCCGTCGCTATTCGGGTTTGTGGAACAAAATGACTGCATCTTTAAAACTGAACTGACTGTCGGTGCTCGCAGCAGCAGACGCGATCGAAAATGAGCTGAATGGATTGCAATTATTGGTAGTAATTAGTCCAGTCGATCACTTGGATCTCGATTCTCTGCCATAGTTCATATGGTTCAGTAAATTCGTAAAACACTGAAATAACTTCGTAGGACATTGAACGAGCTGGTATGAAATAACGTAAATTTTAAGTGGGAACTGGCATACCAATAAGCTTTTGAGACGCTTATAAAATGCTTACATTGAACTTGGCGTCAACCCACTATATCCGGAAGAAGAAAATTATCGTGGCGGCGAACGTATTGATCTATGGCATTGGACGCTGGGTTTCGCTCTGCAAAAGTTTCGTCGATACATCTGGACAAGGAGAGCTTCATGTAAGCAGATAGGTGCCAAAAACATTTCAGGCTCTGCAGTTTACGAAACCAATATATACGAAACATTTTGTTGACCTCAGCTTTCATCGAGCGTTGGCCACGATCATCTATAAGCAGATAACAGAGCCGTCCGAGGCTGCGACGAAGAAAACTAATGGTAATCCAAGGTTATGCTTTTTGTGGCGAACGCATCGTTGTCCCCAGTCGTATTTCATTCTTTTCGAGCTGCACTAAGGCCACTCAAGAGTCGCCCATTTGCAATTGTTGACAGGAAACAAGGTGTATCGTCCATCGATCGATGAAGATTTCGAGAAACTGGTAAGGCTATATAGGAATTGAGCTAGAAATGCGAAAACCCCAACCAAATGCACGTTGCTGTTATGACCAATACCGAAAGAGTGGCAAGTTTGGTACCTGCTAAACAATTGACACGTTTAGCAAATGGCCAGAAGTTTTTAAAATGCAATCAAGAACACCTAAAACGACGATCGCCCGCTTAGAAGACGTTTTTCCCATTAAGAACTCTACGACGGGTGTACTACGAAATCCCGGTTTCAAGTTCTAAAGTCTTGATTTTGAAAAAAATATTTTTTATTAATTCGGGCCGGCCGGACTAATAATATTTTAACATAAAAATAAGATATCTTGCACAAAAATTTACCAGAAAAAATCAAGGGTGCGAAGTCAGAGGCGGGAGTCGGTTTCGTGGTGTTGGTTCTATTTTATCGGAGTCGGAGTCGGAAAAAACTGAAATCCCATTTTTTTGTCAGATTACAACAACAGTGCCATAAATTGACACCCGCTCTGTTGACACCCGTAATTTGACGAATGTCAAAGTTCCATGTATCCAGCCAGTGATACATTTTGGTGAGGAACATTTTATCAAGCAAATTCATTAATATTTGATAAAAAAATTACGATATATTCTTTAAAACAAATTAAAACAATTATATTTCCGAATACGAAAGTAACCCCTTTGACATATTTGGCCCTTCGACACATGCGGCTCTTCCAGACATTCCGCACGTATCGAATTTCAACAAAATCTGTTAAGAAATTACCAAATTCCATCCCTGTTAGCCATTTTCTAGAACTTTATCGCAAACTCATTTTCTTAAAAATCATGATTTTTTTTATACAAAACCGGGATTTTGAAAAACGAAATTTTGAAAACAGGGGCTTCGTTACACACCCCTCTATGACACCATTTTCGAACAATGGTCCTCAGTTTATATCAGAAAGGGTTGAGCCATTTTGCATTGAAAACGGCGTTGATCACATCAGAATGGTACCTTTACACTCACAGTCAAATGGATGTAGACCGAATTACGATTTAAAGAAACAAGAAGGAGAAAGTAATGCCGATCAAATTTTATGCAAATGCAAATGTGCGATTGTTACACAACTTCTCTTGCTCTTGGTATGAAGTCACCTTTTCAAGTGATGATGGGAGACCGATAAAAACGAAATATGTATACGTAATAACATAGGGCCATGTAAACCAAGAGTCAAACATTAAATATAATGCGATATGAAAATGGAGCAACAGTTCAAACCGCACCATGGCGCAAAATGGAATAAGTTCGAGGGTGGTGTGAGCGTGTTGGTCAAAATGTTCAACAGTAATAAGTGGAAATGGTCACTGGGAGTTGTCATGAAAGGTTGCGGGTTGGAAAACTATCTTGTGCTAACCGAAATACAATAAGGTAAGAGAGACACACAAGTATACTGGGTCGTTAGACAGTAAGATTACTGGATTAATGGAATAGATTGCGTTCTATTCAAGTTGCTACCATAAACGTAAGGGTAGCTCTCCTTCATTGGCACGTGACGCTACAAATAAATTCTCGAGCAAATGTGGATTAATTAACATGGTACTTCTCAAACGCAACGGAAATATTTCATTTGATAATTGGTTTGGCTGTTGGTTGTTCTATAAAATCAATTGTGCGCTTAAATTATTCAAAATATAACAAAATAAAACGATAATAAGAGAACGTCAAATGAAATCAAAGCCTTTTAAAACTTTTAAAAGCTTTTCAAAAAGCATCATAAAAATCTATATTTATAGCGCAATATAAGATCATAAAATATAAAGATTCCTCGTACAAACACAAGCTACAGCAACAACAAAAATGACATTAAAAAAGTATATGGATCTTAATACATAATAATTTAAAAAAACATTTTCTTTTTATGATTTTCAATGTTGATGAATCATAAAACTCAATGAAATATATTGAAAAATGGAAAATTTATGATATTCAACGGAACACCTCTCTCCTTTTTATACTCGCTGCTGATTATATACCAATCGCATAAATATATTTATCATAATTTATATCGGCTGGTGTCTCGATTGTTCACCATCACAAAAAGCACAAAAATATCTCGAAATTAAATAAATTTTTATTTAACGGAAAGTTCAGAAAGAAAGTGATTGAAAGCTTTTTATTTATTTATTGGGAATTTATCGTTTAATTATAATCAATTAAATATTTATGAATTTCACATAACAAAAATGTGTTATTCCATTTAACTGGAAATATTTTATATATCCAGAAGGATAAATCAATAGAGAAAAATATTATTGGAAAAGTCATTCAACTGTGGAAAATTTAATTATCCCGCTTTCAATAAAACTGGATGACGATAATGATTGTAAATTTTATTTGCTATAAAATTATGTGACTAACTACTTGTTATTTAGAGTTTTACGATCGAAACTATTAAATATTTATATTGCGGTCGTCGTAATAATTATTTGTGTTTGTTAAATTAATTGAAACATGGTCGTTATTGCGGGGTTATATGGCTGTAAACTTTTCTTAGACGTTTTTTGTAAATCAGAGTTTTAACTTAAACTTAATTACAAAAATTATCTCTTAACTAATTTTCTTAACTATTCTAAAATAACAAAATGCCTTTGTCAACAATCCGAATAATATGATGTAGTTTGGCTTGTTTTTTGACAATATAACCGATTAACATGAGCGACTGATGATAAAGACAAACCTCCAGACGTGTCAAGATCCAACTCTGCTGATCCACATCTAAAGCAGTACATTTCTATTCGATTCCTATTCTGGATTTTTTTCGTGTTGATTACCTCGATATCCAGCGTTTTTATTAAGTTACGAGTTGCTTGGATATTGTGCAGCGCTCCCTGTATTTCCTGCATTTCACTCTAATGTCATATGCTTGAAACTTCCTGTTATTAAAGTTTATGGTACAGTTCCAAAATGTTATCAGGAAGTTTCCTGACAATATTCGATCGTTGGGTCAGATGACAACGTCTCGTTTTTTGCGTTGTTTATTAATATTTTACTGTCGGAGATGAATTGTATCGTTGTTTGTTTTTCCGAAGTCGCATTACAGTAGCTTTCAGTCCCCATAACCAGTGGTTTAATACAACCATCTTTGAATTCCTGTATATCCGAATGTCTTTGCACAAATTTGGTGGTTCGAACTTGTGTACAATTTTTGGTTGCATTTGATGAAGTGTTTCTGTTTAGGGTGATTTTGTGTCTACACTCGCACCGTTGTTTTGAAATTGTTCACTTTGTACAAACCGGGTTGAATGGTTATACTTTTTTCAATTTTGCGAACCCTGAGAATATGATTATAAAAATTCTCTTCCGGATAGTATCTTTCGAACTTATAAATGTGATTATATTTAACAAAATTAAATTCGATTTATAATAAATTTTAGCGTTCTTTTGTGTCATTGATTTCAAGTCCAGTATTCCATCGAAAAATGTATGGAAATTTAATTCAAAATAAATTTTTTGAGTTGGTAGATACTGTGGTAAAAGTCAATTAAAATAAGTCGCCATGGAGTACATGCTGTCACGGCTGATTTGGAACCGTGTTACAATGAGCCAATCAAAATTAGTGCATCGAAGAAAAAAGATTTTATAGATATGCTGCCACTAATCCTGATGAAAAGTATTTCATTCCTTCTATCAGAATTTGCCGTCCAAGGATCAACCAAACATTCATCCAAATTTCACAGAAAATGTTGACAATCAAAATGAATAAATTCTAGTTAAGTAAAATCAGATATTTTTTTATCTCGTTTTTTAATTGAATAGATTTTAGTTCTAGATTATGAAATGATATATTTTTTATTTTTGAATTATAAATAAATTTCCTAACATTCTAATAAAACATCTGAAAAAAAAATAATTAGTGTGTTTTTTTTGATAAAACACCTAAAAACGATATACCGCCGCATTTAATACCAAATTAAAAATAACAAAGTACTTAGTTATATTTAATAAAGCAATCAAAAATAATCTGAATTATCAAAACATCTTACATAGCATTTCAATTAATTTCTCCCAAAGCGTAAACAAAGTTAAATTTCGATTGCATACATTTTATTGTGCTTAACTTTATATCCATACTGTAACAATTTCAGACAAATCAGGTAACGTTTCCATTTTACAAAGCCAAAAAAAAAACTTTAAATTCAGTTTATTCTAAATCACAAATTTCGAATTAAGATACTTTAACTTTTCACCACAGGATTGTTACCTAACAAATTGATCTTGAAATTTTTATCGACCTTGTTTTTTAGAAATGCTTTTCTACTGCTATTTGTTGGGTTGGTTTTCACTAAACTTTGATTTCTGGCTTAATGGTGTTTTTGCTAAAGCCAGTGCCGATTAAAAGTGTTGTTGTACGCTTTAATTGTTCGCTATAACACAAATAGGGAAAGAAATTAAATCACAAATAGGGAAAGAAAATTTTCGTCCTGATCTTCCTGTGAGTACAGTTATCCGCTGATTTTCCTAATCGAAGTATTTGTAGATCTCACTGAAGTGTCCACATCCATAGGAAATGGTTTTTCCTTCACTGAGTACGTTCTTCTAACGTTTGTCGCACAGGAAAGCATACGCCTCCTGTATTCCCTTGGGCGGCTAATGCATCCTCATCTATGAATGCATTAATTGTAGGCCAAGAATCGTTATAAAATCTGTTTTGTTTTGATAACGATTTTATGTTTTGCACGATTTTTTTATACTTTTAAAGTATGCGGATATTCGTCGTTTCGTTTTGCTTAGTCGCCCAAAGATGCGATGTATATAATAAAACAATTCTTGCCGCTCCCCTAAAGATTCTAGCATGATTTCTTTAATGTCCCGGAATGTTTTAGGGTCGCCTGATAAGCATAGCGCATCCTCCACTGTGTTTAGCCATGCGGTTAATTTTTTTCGATTTTCATCGAATGTTGGGATCAATTTCATCGGATCGGGGATTCTGAACAGATCCAAGATATTTCCTCTATTCACAACCTCAGGAACTGTATGTTCCAGGCGTGGTTGCTCAGCTTTTTGGTTTAAATATGCCAAAATTTGATTGTGTTCGACCTGTTTTTGATTAACTTTCTGGAGTTGTTCATTGATAAAATTCAATGACTGTAACACTTGCTCAATTGCCTATCTTGCAGTACACCAAAAAAATGTGCTGTCTCTATCTTGTAGTAGACAGTTGACCGGTCTGCATCTATCTTGTAATGCGCAAGTTTGTTTGAAAGGTCTGCGTCTATCTTGTAGTGCACACTTTTGCAAAACGATTTTATATCACAAAACTCGATGAAAATAAATTTAATAAAAAATAATAAAAGTTGGTTACCTGGTTATACGAATTCACATTATTTCATGAACCGTCGTGTTTGCTGGACCAAATGTAGCTTGATGTTGTGTTGCGGTGGAATCTCGAATCATCTTAGCCGTTTGAACAACCTTCAGCCAGATATGTCGTAATTTGAAAATAAAATTTATTATTTATTTATTATTAGTTTTTCTTCACTAATTATTACACTGTTATACTAACACTTCACTTACACTGCCGCACGGCTGCGCCAGCTACATGTTTCGACCTAATTGTAATATAAAAAAAAATATTTTATGTTTCAATTAGTTCGTATAAGTGCGAAAATTCTCAAACTCGTCATATTTTCAATTAAGGCAAACTCTTCTCGACAAATTTAACACTTCCGAATCTGATCGTACACTGCGTAGATTTATCTAGAATAAGATACAATCTGAACGTGAGACCATAACAGAGTATATTTTAGAAATGAAGATGCTCAATGAAAGACTCTTGAAGTCGTTTCCGGAGGCACAAGTTGAGTAATCCGGGACAACATGGGGATAGCGGATAGAGAATTAACATTATATACCCATCCTTTACCGCTAATGAACCGCTTCGAATAGGTTGTGAGTAGTGTGAGAAATTGTGGCTACAAAACTCTAAACCTGTTGGAAGTTCAGGAAAAACTCCGAGATTATGAAGTATGGCAGGAAAGATACACACAAGACGTCCATATTGATGTTGTTTAAAGCCTAGGAAAAATATCGGAAAAATTCCAGGGAACTGTTGGTATCATGCAATGCATTAATATGTTGAAAATGTCGCGATATAGGACATCGGTATCAGAACTACACCTTGGCTCCGCAGGCAGTATTCTGTTACGGATGTTGTACAATTGACATAATTAAGCCTCAATGTACTAATTGTTTGAAAATAAAATCGGGAAACATTCTTCTGGGACAAATTATATCCCGACAAGTTTGAGCAGAGAATCATCCCACTTCCCAAAGAGAAAGTTCGGTGTAGAATGGTTTTTTAAACAGTTAGTGCTAAACCAAAACATATCTACTTCAGGGGCCAAACTATCGGCCTCTCAGATTTTACAAATCAAATTGAATGAAACGACCAACAAATCTGATTTTCCCTTTGAAAATCGAAACCCTAATCCTGACACATACCGAAACCTCAGAATTTCCAAACGATCCGCACCCATACATTGTGGCAAATATTTCTGTACTCGATGTTCGCATGCCATTCAGAATTTTTGTCTATAACTGGACGAAATGCTCGTAACTTCGTTTCCTATTTCGGAGCATCTTGATTTACTTAAATTTGTCAGTTAAACGAAAGCAAGCGGGCTTTTTATGAAACAAGTAAAATATTTGAGCTTTATTCCCTTAAATAGACCTCCCTTAAATAGACCGACCGGGCCACTGTTAGGAATGACGGGATATTCCGAAGGCTTATCCCGAATTATGCTGAAACCACTGCTCTAATTATCTTTTAACTACTGCACCTAATCTCGTGAATTCAAATTATTCCAAACTTTTTTAACCAACATGCGATTGTAAGTTTCTTGTCAAAAAAGCTGCACCAAGCCCAGTCCGACTACTTATCCACTTAGTTAGAATGTTGATCAGCCGAGTTGTCAGTAAAAAATTTCGCCAAGTGGTTGATGTAACAGTTTTGCCGCCCCGGTGGCAAAGTGGTTAGCATGCTTGCTCCAGCGACCGGAGGTCCCGGGTTCGATTCCCGGTGGTGACAAGGAAAAAATTTCACGGCTGGTTTAGGATCAATGAATTAATCACTCATTATCCGAAATGAAAATATGATTATGAAACCTCATTTGAGGCGGCCAAATCCCTTGATGGGATATAATGCCAGAGAGAGAGAGAGAGTTTATGTAACAGACAGATTTGAATGAAAGATTGGCCCGCTGAAGAAAACATAGATCCCGAACCCTTTTTCGTCTCAACAGCAAAGAAGTATCGATATAAGAAATCGATTTAGAAAAGACATCATTTTTGGATTCGGAGTATGCACAACTCCACAACAAAATAATGATGATTCCTACAAACCATCCGGTGTTCCAAATTAAGAATGACAGAATCTATATTAATGTTGGTGCAAACTAGGTCCACCGTTGACCGATTCTCTGTAGTGGGAAATCTGGGTACCCCGAAATATGAGGAACCTCTTTATTTTTGGCCCGGGATGAGCAAATAAATGTATAACTATGTTTCTAAGTGCATTTGTAAAACTTCTAAAAGTGCAAACAACATATTAAAACCGTCCTTGTTGTTAAAACAGAAGGGTCGAATTTTTATCGACATAATTGGTCCATACCCTCGTTTGGGCCATCTGTTAGTCCTTTTTCTGTTGTTAATGTTTCTGTTCTAAAAAATTCTTTGACATATGTAAAGCCAAAAATATGCCATTTATCATCATTGAGTCGCAAACACAACAACAACGCATTATGATTTTCCAAATTTATTATGAAAGTATTCGTTCAAAAACAACAGCATTTCGTAAATTACGTGAGAGCTTCGGTCGGCATGAACAGATTATTGATCGTTTTGAAGAAACTGATTTAGTGGAAGGTCATAGACCGTATTAACATGTTCATCCAGTTCGTACTCCTTCGTAATAAACCACAGATCTGAAACATTTTGTATGTTGATCTTGATTTGCATCCAAACAAAACTTAACTAACTCAAAAATTCAAGCCACTATACTGAACGAAATGAAGGGTTTCCTCTAAAGCCATCTTTCGCGATGTCGATCATTTGCATCTTAATGGGTAATTCAATAACCAAAATTGTCGAATTTGGAGAGCGGAGAATCCTCATGTTATTCACGAAACAGAAGTTCATCCTCCAAGAGTCCCTGCTTGGTGTGGTTTATGGGCTGGTGGCATTATTGGGCCGTTTTTATTTGAAAACGAACATGAAAAGTCCCTTACAGTGAATGGGAAACAGTATCTCAACATGTTAATTTGTTTTTTGTGACCCAAATTGAATGAAATGCGTGTCAACTACCTTTGATTTCAACAAGACAGAGCGACATGCCACGCTTGTCCTGCAACCATCCATTTATTGTCAATAAAATTTGCTTACCACCTGATTATTTTTTGTGGGTTTATTTGAAAGGCAAAGTGTATACTAATCACCCACAAACAATTCAAGAACTTAAAAACTACATTCGAGCTCAAATTGAGATCATTGATCCGCTTTTATTGGAAAAAGTCATAGAAAATTTTGATGTTCGGATGCAAGCCTCTAGATGAAACCGTGGTGAACATATGAACTATGTTGTTTTTGATACATAAATCGCATAGAACCACCTTTCCTTATCAATAAAAATTTTAGATGTTTCGTTCCAAAATGTTTGTGTTTATTTACAAATGAAATTAGGACTAAAAGATGGCCCACCCTGTACTTTGCTTTTGGTAATATTGGATTAGTTTTTCAAATATGTGTTGCTCAAACCCCTCAGTTCAAGCACCGCAAATAAAATGAAAAAACTATTTGAAAAAATGAGTTTTTCTCTTTTTTGGAGTATCGGAACAGGTTCATTCGAATAATGGCGTGTAATTTGTCAGTATAACGCGTTCAGAATAATATTGAACGATTTTAGTGTTCAGCATTGCAGAACGGCTCTCTATCCGCAAAAGCCCAATTCTGTGGAGCGAGTCAATAGTTCAGTAATATCTGTGATCAGGGCTTACGTCAAAACAGACCATAAACCGTAGGATAACCTCTTTTCAGAGGTCGCTAACCTATTTTCACCGTACTTTCTAATGTTTGGGTATAACTTAACCAATGGGAATTCATATAAGTTGCTTAGGGAAATGAGGACGTGAAGTAATTGCCCATGAATGATCGGTTATCGATTTGCTTCGTACCCCAAAATCTCCCAGTTAGCTATAATCCGGGCAAAAAAAGTTTATATACGGCAATATTCACTGTGTGACACATCTAAACAAATTTACGAGCTCTCAGAAAGGGTTGGTAACATTAATTATAAATGTAATGATAAGTCGGGCAAACTCCTTGAAGCATACCATGCGAAAGACATAAAATTGTAATGATCCATAAACGAAAGAAATTAATCACTTCGACGGATCGATACTTATTTTCGAGTTCTACGCAATGTATCTACCCTGTAACATTCATGTGGGCCGCGCTTATGTGTCGGCATATACGTTCGGTACTGTGCTACCTCATTTGTGAGACTTATGTACACCTTGTCAACGCCACCTCACTCTAGTATTCATTATGCTGCTGTCTTTGCGATAGCTTTGACCTTAGTAATCGATTGGTCTTGTTTTACCAATATTTGGACGTGTTTAAAATTTTCAAAAAAAATTAGCCCAAGAAAAATATTTTAACACTCTAGTAATAGCTCTTGAATAATATAAAATCAATACTTTACGTTACGCCTCAAAACAAAATTTCGTTCAGGTGTAATAAATTTGGTACGCAACAACCAACAATAACCCAATTTGTATGTAAAATTGCGCGCAAAAAATAATTGCCAAAGCGAATTTTGGTGTGTACATATTATAACATCATCAAAAACACACATAAAAAATAAAAGCTTCACCTTAATATGTATCATCATGTGAATAATATTCAAGCGACATGTACAAAACGTATAATTATACAAAAAAACTTTTTTCATTTTTAATTCCATAATGATTTCATTCGGCTACCTTTCTACTCTAATCATATCATCATGTGCATGTATATGAAACTTTTGTCACTTGTACTTTTATAAAATGCCGGAAAATTTTTGAAAAAGTTCCGCTGTCACAGTTACTCGTATATCGATGTGTAGATACCTGGATTTTCATGTACCGTATATACAGAATTTACATAAAAAGCACATTTGTACATACATGTATTGCATATACAGTTTTCCACACGGCATATAGGTATTGTTTTGGTAGGTATACAATAAATAAAATAGAAAATCATGAAAAATGAAAGAAAATGTCTATCGTTAGTACAATAGTAAAATACCTATCATTTGAGTAAAAAAGAGAGAAAAATTCTACCTTGTCATGAAAAACTAAAAAATTCGTATACAACGTTGCATGATTCTAGTTTTACCAGGTAGACATAACTATCATGATGTATTTTTAGTATCATGATGGTCATTAATTCCATAGAGATAATTGTTGTGCAAAATAGTTGTTTGTAAGCATGGAACATTACATAAGATTAGAAGTAGTTTCTACCTATCCTAACAAAAACATTTTACATTCTGCTTTAGTGTGAAATTGGCTATAACGACCACTAATTCATAATGGCTATTTAAATTTGAAATGAATATGAATTGAACATGAATTGAATATGAATTGAATATGAATTGAATATGAATTGAATATGAATTGAATATGAATTGAATATGAATTGAATATGAATTGAATATGAATTGAATATGAATTGAATATGAATTGAATATGAATTGAATATGAATTGAATATGAATTGAATATGAATTGAATATGAATTGAATATGAATTGAATATGAATTGAATATGAATTGAATATGAATTGAATATGAATTGAATATGAATTGAATATGAATTGAATATGAATTGAATATGAATTGAATATGAATTGAATATGAATTGAATATGAATTGAATATGAATTGAATATGAATTGAATATGAATTGAATATGAATTGAATATGAATTGAATATGAATTGAATATGAATTGAATATGAATTGAATATGAATTGAATATGAATTGAATATGAATTGAATATGAATTGAATATGAATTGAATAAGAATTGAATATGAATTGAATATGAATTGAATATGAATTGAATATGAATTGAATATGAATTGAATATGAATTGAATATGAATTGAATATGAATTGAATATGAATTGAATATGAATTGAATATGAATTGAATATGAATTGAATATGAATTGAATATGAATTGAATATGAATTGAATATGAATTGAATATGAATTGGATTTGAATTGAATATGAATTGAATATGAATTGAATATGAATTGAATATGAATTGAGTATGAATTGAATATATGAATATGATTGAATATGAATTGAATATGAATTGAATATGAATTGATTATGCATTGAATATGAATTGAATGTGAATTGAATATGAAATGAATATGAATTGAATTTGAATTGAATATGAATTGAATATGAATTGAATATGAATTGAATATGAATTGAATATGAATTGAATATGAATTGAATATGAACTGAATATGAATTGAATATGAGTTGAATATGAATTGAATATGAATTGAATATGAATTGAATATGAATTGAATACGAATTGAATATGAATTAAATATGAACTGAATATGAATTGAATATGAATTGAATATGAATTGAATATGAATTGAATATGAATTGAATATGAATTGAATATGAATTGAATATGAATTGAATACGAATTGAATATGAATTGAATATGAATTGAATATGAATTGAGTATGAATTGAATATGAATTGAATATGAATTGAATATGAATTGAATATGAATTGAATATGATTTGAATATGCATTGAATTCATATTCAATTCATATATCCGAACAAGTGGTGCAGTGGTTAATGCTTCCTCACTAAGAAGGGAGATGCTGGGTCTAATCTCACCAGAGACAGGATGTAAAGCGAATTATCGTCATCGATTACGATCGCTGGTGTTAATAAATACGCAAGGCACGCTGTTAGAGTGCAGAATTCAGCGCCGACCAACCGCCCATATCAGTGTATAGGTTGCAGGTTGTACACCGTAATTGTGTGACTAAGTGAGTGGGTAAGTGTGTGCGTGAATGAAACACGGTTATTAATTGACCTTAAAAGGTCTTAAAATCCACTCGGTAACTAATACTTTCTTTTAAAAATAAAAATAAAAATCATTCAATCCATATTCAATTCATATTCAATTCATATTCAATTCATATTCAATTCATATTCAATTCATATTCAATTCATATTCAATTCATATTCAATTCATATTCAATTCATATTCAATTCATATTCAATTCATATTCAATTCATACTCAATTCATATTCAATTCATATTCAATTCATATTCAATTCATATTCAATTCATATTCAATTCATATTCAATTCATATTCAATTCATATTCAATTCATATTCAATTCATATTCAATTCATATTCAATTCATATTCAATTCATATTCAATTCATATTCAATTCATATTCAATTCATATTCAATTCATATTCAATTCATATTCAATTCATATTCAATTCATATTCAATTCATATTCAATTCATATTCAATTCATATTCAATTCATATTCAATTCATATTCAATTCATATTCAATTCATATTCAATTCATATTCAATTCATATTCAATTCATATTCAATTCATATTCAATTCATATTCAATTCATATTCAATTCATATTCAATTCATATTCAATTCATATTCAATTCATATTCAATTCATATTCAATTCATATTCAATTCATATTCAATTCATATTCAATTCATATTCAATTCATATTCAATTCATATTCAATTCATATTCAATTCATATTCAATTCATATTCAATTCATATTCAATTCATATTCAATTCATATTCAATTCATATTCAATTCATATTCAATTCATATTCAATTCATATTCAATTCATATTCAATTCATACTCAATTCATATTCAGTTCATATCCAATTCATATTCAATTCTTATTCAATTCATATTCAATTCATATTCAATTCATATGCAATTCATATTCAATTCATAATCAATTCATATCCAATTCATATTCAATTCATATTCAATTCATATTCAATTCATACTCAATTCATATTCAGTTCATATTCAATTCATGTTCAATTCATATTCAATTTATATTCAATTTATATTCAATTCATATTCAATTCATATCCAATTCATATTCAATTCATATTCAATTCATATTCAATTCATATTCAATTCATAATCAATTCATATCCAATTCATATTCAATTCATATTCAATTCATATTCAATTCATATTCAGTTCATATTCAATTTATATTCAATTCATATTCAATTCATATTCAATTCATATTCAATTCATATTCAATTCATATTCAATTCATATTCAATTCATATTCAATTCATATTCAATTCATATTCAATTCATATTCAATTCATATTCAATTTATATTTAATTCAAATTCAATTCATATTCAATTCATATTCAATTCATATTCAATTCATATTCAATTCATATTCAATTCATATTCAATTCATATTCAATTCATATTCAATTCATATTCAATTCATATTCAATTCATATTCAATTCATATTCAATTCATAATCAATTCATATTCAATTCATATTCAATTCATATTCAATTCATATTCAATTCATATTCAATTCATATTCAATTCATATTCAATTCATATTCAATTCATATTCAACTCATACTCATATTCAATTCATATTCAATTCATATTCAATTCATATTCAATTCATATTCAATTCATATTCAATTCATACTCAATTCATACTCAATTCATATTCAATTCATATTCAATTCATATTCAATTCATGTTCAATTCATATTCAATTCATATTCAATTCATATTCAATTCATATTCAATTCATATGCAATTCATATTCAATTCATATTCAATTTATATTCAATTCATATTCAATTCATATTCAATTCATATTCAATTCATATTCAATTCATATTCAATTCATATTCAATTCATATTCAATTCATATTCAATTCATATTCAATTCATATTCAATTCATATTCAATTCATATTCAATTCATATTCAATTCATATTCAATTCATATTCAATTCATATTCAATTCATATTCAATTCATATTCAATTCATATTCAATTCATATTCAATTCATATTCAATTCATATTCAATTCATATTCAATTCATATTCAATTCATATTCAATTCATATTCAATTCATATTCAATTCATATTCAATTCATATTCAATTCATATTCAATTCATATTCAATTCATATTCAATTCATATTCAATTCATATTCAATTCATATTCAATTCATATTCAATTCATATTCAATTCATATTCAATTCATATTCAATTCATATTCAATTCATATTCAATTCATATTCAATTCATATTCAATTCATATTCAATTCATATTCAATTCATATTCAATTCATATTAAATTCATATTCAATTCATATTCAATTCATATTCAATTCATATTCAATTCATATTCAATTCATATTCAATTCATATTCAATTCATATTCAATTCATATTCAATTCATATTCAATTCATATTCAATTCATATTCAATTCATATTCAATTCATATTCAATTCATATTCAATTCATAATCAATTCATATTCAATTCATATTCAATTCATATTCAATTCATATTCAATTCATATTCAATTCATATTCAATTCATATTCAATTCATATTCAATTCATATTCAATTCATATTCAATTCATATTCAATTCATATTCAACTCATACTCATATTCAATTCATATTCAATTCATATTCAATTCATATTCAATTCATATTCAATTCATATTCAATTCATATTCAATTCATATTCAATTCATATTCAATTCATATTAAATTCATATTCAATTCATATTCAATTCATATTCAATTCATATTCAATTCATATTCAATTCATATTCAATTCATATTCAATTCATATTCAATTCATATTCAATTCATATTCAATTCATATTCAATTCATATTCAATTCATATTCAATTCATATTCAATTCATATTCAATTCATATTCAATTCATATTCAATTCATATTCAATTCATATTCAATTCATATTCAATTCATATTCAATTCATATTCAATTCATATTCAATTCATATTCAATTCATATTCAATTCATATTCAATTCATATTCAATTCATATTCAATTCATATTCAATTCATATTCAATTCATATTCAATTCATATTCAATTCATATTCAATTCATATTCAATTCATATTCAATTCATATTCAATTCATATTCAATTCATATTCAATTCATATTCAATTCATATTCAATTCATATTCAATTCATATTCAATTCATATTCAATTCATATTCAATTCATATTCAATTCATATTCAATTCATATTCAATTCATATTCAACTCATACTCATATTCAATTCATATTCAATTCATATTCAATTCATATTCAATTCATATTCAATTCATATTCAATTCATATTCAATTCATATTCAATTCATATTCAATTCATATTCAATTCATATTCAATTCATATTCAATTCATATTCAATTCATATTCAATTCATATTCAATTCATATTCAATTCATATTCAATTCATATTCAATTCATATTCAATTCATATTCAATTCATATTCAATTCATATTCAATTCATATTCAATTCATATTCAATTCATATTCAATTCATATTCAATTCATATTCAATTCATATTCAATTCATATTCAATTCATATTCAATTCATATTCAATTCATATTCAATTCATATTCAATTCATATTCAATTCATATTCAATTCATATTCAATTCATATTCAATTCATATTCAATTCATATTCAATTCATATTCAATTCATATTCAATTCATATTCAATTCATATTCAATTCATATTAAATTCATATTCAATTCATATTCAATTCATATTCAATTCATATTCAATTCATATTCAATTCATATTCAATTCATGTTCAATTCATGTTCAATTCATATTCAATTCATATTCAATTCATATTCAATTCATATTCAATTCATATGCAATTCATATTCAATTCATATTCAATTCATATTCAATTCATATTCAATTCATATTCAATTCATATTCAATTCATATTCAATTCATATTCAATTCATATTCAATTCATATTCAATTCATATTCAATTCATATTCAATTCATATTCAATTCATATTCAATTCATATTCAATTCATATTCAATTCATATTCAATTCATATTCAATTCATATTCAATTCATATTCAATTCATATTCAATTCATATTCAATTCATATTCAATTCATATTCAATTCATATTCAATTCATATTCAATTCATATTCAATTCATATTCAATTCATATTCAATTCATATTCAATTCATATTCTATTCATATTCAATTCAGATTCAATTCATATTCAATTCATATTCAATTCATATTCAATTCATATTCAATTCATATTTAATTCATATTCAATTCATATTCAATTCATATTCAATTCATATTCAATTCATATTCAATTCATATTCAATTCATATTCAATTCATATTCAATTCATATTCAATTCATATCCAATTCATATTCAATTCGTATTCAATTCATATTCAATTCATATTCAATTCATATTCAATTCTTATTCAATTCTTATTCAATTCATATTCAATTCCGATTCAAGTATAATTAAATATCATTTTGAAGTTTTTAAATTCGATTTTAGTAGTATTAATAAATTGTGTTGTATAAATATTTTATTTTGTGTCCAAACCATAAACCTAGTTTTGTTTAATAAACAATTTATTCATTTTGAATATTTAAACCAGAATTTCCATACAAATACTTTTATTATCTAGAATAATAAATAATAATTTATATTTCAACAGAAAATTAAAATATCTGGGCTATCTACTAAAAATAGATGGATATACATACAAACCCATGTTTCACCCCCTCAACTAAAATATCAAAATCCAATTTTTGCTAATCGCAATCATGTAAATAAAATGAAAAAAAAATCATTCAATTATTTTATTAGGAATAATTCGTGTGGAAAATTAGGTTTATTGTGAAATCAAAAATACTAACCACATGAACAAAAAGCTTCCATGTTTGGAAATTTTGCATTGTGTTTGTGGGGTGTGCTATTAATACCTAAAAAATATGTCCACCAACTCCTGGCGTACACAAAAAAAAAATCGCGACATAATTAATCAAATTTGCATTACTCGTACAGTCCTAACCAAAATATCAAAAAGCTTTATTCTCCGAGAAAGTAAAAAGTAAATTATAAATTTGTTTTTGACTTTGAAATGCAGATGAATGGAAATGAAAAGCTTTTTTTTGTATACGTACAAACCGAATACGTAAATTTTGTAAAGCTCAAAGTTCATTATACCGTTATATGCCTTTTAGTTACATTAATTTTATTTTGTGTCCTCGTGCGACCAATCCATGATTGATTAATGATAAAGTGGCGAAATTTTTCTTTACCAAACAAGTTTTTATTTTTTCTTGTGTTGGGGGGTTGGTTGAATTGATTTTTTTTATTTGTATGTATTGTGTTGTGTGTGTGTGTTGAATTTACATTTTCTTGTCACGTACATCGAACACATATTACATTCAGTAACCATCAGCACGAAATATTTTTATATGCGCTGTCGATTTTTTATGTATATTTTGTAAATTTGAACTGGACAATATATAACGATAGGTATATAGGAATATGTGTTTACGGGGGTGGTGGGTGAATGGTTAGATTTTTCGGGTTTATTTAAATGGAATTTTGATATTCATTTACCGTAACGAAATAATTTTTATATCTAAATGTATATTCGTATACGTATACGTTTTGTATCGAGAAACATGTTAAATAAATAACGATGTAGGACTGGAAATTTATTTATCATTTTGTGGTTATTGCTGTTGTTGTTGTTTTGGGGGTTTTATGTTCTTATAACGAGCATGTAACAGTTGAAAGATTTCTGGTGAAATATTTCGAAAATTTATATATTTTTTGTTTATTTTGTATTTGATGTGGACATTTAAATTATCAGTTGGTTGAATTATATACCGAATCGGGTTCATAAAAGTATTTTGGTGTTAAAGTTCTTATTTTTTAAACAACGAGTACTAAAGGAAAAATTGAAGTATTGGTAGGACGCATGATTGGTTATTTTGGTAATAACCAAAATTGGTATTATTTGTTCCATAAAAATTGAACATTTTCATAGTATAAATGGCAACAAGACGGGTAACCCTTGAACGTATTTATTTCGAGTCTTTCGAGCCATTTCCGAAAAACTTGACTTCCCATATTTTCGTGTTTAAGTTACTTCCCGGTTCACCAAGCATAATATTTGGTTAAATTTGGTTGAGTTGGAAACAGTTTTGTGTCGTTATCTACATATAGACAAAAACCACCCCAGATCATAAGCAGGACGGCAAAATTTCAATATTTTCATTCCAAAAACCTCTATAGGCTCTTGGCCATAAATGAGGCTTATTTTTACAACATACTTGATGCATTCAAGAAGCAAACATAGTATGAAGATATAACCTTCGGTGAACGACCAAATTTCAATGTTTTCGAAATAGGATGATCACGAAGCTTGAAAAAAGTCCCTTCACACTAAATGGGTTAAAACGGATATAAGCAACGCTTATTTTATAGGTTGAATCGTGAAATATCAATATTTTGCAGAACTCTTTTGCATAATACAAAGCGATCTCTATTTCAAAGGGCTGAGAAATTTTTCAAAAACACATTCGGACTAACATTTGAATAACATTTTCATCATACAAACGAAAGTTCAAGCACAAATAATAGAATTTCATGGTGCTTAAATCTAACCTAGGGTATTTACAGCAAGTCTTGTTGTCACTTGTTCTGCAAAATTGTATCATAATTATTAATAATTAGCCTAGTTCCAAAACATTTGACCATATTTATTGGCCGAGTAATAAATTTTCTAGTTATTTGTCCAAATTGGCCATATTCCGGTACTTCCTCCAAAAATAACTGTTGCATCCAATTTCCATTTTATTTATGCTATTTTGTGTTGAGACAAAACCCATCAAAAAACCTAGCTTTAGAAACCGGAGGGAAATCGACTGGGATATTTTTAAAACTATAGCCCAAATTCCACCCCGAAAAATGCGATGGCAACACTAATTATTGATATCATGTCTAAAAAATGGCATTAAAAATGTCTCAGCTCAAAAAATCTCCATATTTTTACTCTCAACCCCAAAAGTACTTGCTATAATGATAGTTAAAAACTTTATTTTTGAGCGCTCAGTAAAGCAAAATATTGGGTGATATTAAAACATCTGTTACGAATGTATTGAAAAAACATATAAAAGCTTCAAAAATTTTTTGATCCACATGTTATTCGAAATAATTTAGTTCGTCGCGATTTGTATCAATGACTCTTTGGTATCAAAGTGAAGAGGTTTGACCTACAAATTGAAAGCTAAATATTTCAAAATACTCTGTACCTTTTGGTTGTAATAATTTGTTTAGTTTACAATAATAGTTTTTCATCACCGTACAAATTTTCCGACCAAACTCAACAACACACATTTCTCTATTATATCGTTTTAATAAATTTTTTATCATTTTAATTAAATTTCCAAAATTTAATTAATTTCTGTGTATAATGCCTTAATCAATTTCCAATTATTTTCATAATTCCAATTTTGTTATGTGCCATACAAATACTTAATCTTCTATCAATTCTCACTAATTTGGCTGTCAATTCTATCATAAAACAGGCGTTATTAAAACTATCTACGTACACATACAACAAAAAATTATTAAGCCTTAAATCCAGTAGTAAATTAACATGATGGATAAAACTACGGTATGCCAATCAATAAAAATGTATTATATTGTGCGTAGTCAATGAAAACGAAAATGGAAAACAGGCGATGGGAAAATGCGTATACAAAGGATATAAAATATCTAACTTCAACATTCCACCTACTATATAAATACGAACCTGTATATCAAACCACATACTGAGTGCGCCTGTTAAATACATAAAAATGTCATGTTTATGTCATAATTTTTATTTATTTTGTAATCCGTATACACAAAATATACAAAATTTTCTTTATTTTTTCCCTGTAACAATAATGAGTTTTGAATTTTCATTTTCTAAATATAAACTAAGCAATGTTATATTATGGAAGATAACATTTACAGATCTAGGGTAACCTGGACTAAATCGATTACATAGGTACGGGGAGATAAAATAGTAATGAGATTTGTGATAAGCAATAATATAAAGATGTCATGCTGTCTGTATAAATCGGTTTTATGTTTTATGTTTGTATTTACGTAAAAAAAATTATTAATTTATTGTAACTTACACAACGGCAGCGTTTCGGCCAAGTAACTAGAACGTCAAAATTATCAGCGAAACGTTTATTTTTGGCCAGATTTGTACCATAAACCTTGTCGAAACCGGAACTTTAATGTACTAAAAGCATGTTGAACCCGGAAATTTCTGAATTTCTAAATTTCTAAATTTCTAAATTTCTAAATTTCTAAATTTCTAAATTTCTAAATTTCTAAATTTCTAAATTTCTAAATTTCTAAATTTCTAAATTTCTAAATTTCTAAATTTCTAAATTTCTAAATTTCTAAATTTCTAAATTTCTAAATTTCTAAATTTCTAAATTTCTAAATTTCTAAATTTCTAAATTTCTAAATTTCTAAATTTCTAAATTTCTAAATTTCTAAATTTCTAAATTTCTAAATTTCTAAATTTCTAAATTTCTAAATTTCTAAATTTCTAAATTTCTAAATTTCTAAATTTCTAAATTTCTAAATTTCTAAATTTCTAAATTTCTAAATTTCTAAATTTCTAAATTTCTAAATTTCTAAATTTCTAAATTTCTAAATTTCTAAATTTCTAAATTTCTAAATTTCTAAATTTCTAAATTTCTAAATTTCTAAATTTCTAAATTTCTAAATTTCTAAATTTCTAAATTTCTAAATTTCTAAATTTCTAAATTTTAATTCTAATTTTCTAAATTTCTAAATTTGTAAATTTGTAAATTTGTAAATTTGTAAATTATTTGTAAATTTGTAAATTTGTAAATTTGTAAATTTGTAAATTTGTAAATTTGTAAATTTGTAAATTTGTAAATTTGTAAATTTGTAAATTTGTAAATTTGTAAATTTGTAAATTTGTAAATTTGTAAATTTGTAAATTTGTAAATTTGTAAATTTGTAAATTTGTAAATTTGTAAATTTGTAAATTTGTAAATTTGTAAACTTGTAAATTTGTAAATTTGTAAATTTGTAAATTTGTAAATTTGTAAATTTGTAAATTTGTAAATTTGTAAATTTGTAAATTTGTAAATTTGTAAATTTGTAAATTTGTAAATTTGTAAATTTGTAAATTTGTAAATTTGTAAATTTGTAAATTTGTAAATTTGTAAATTTGTAAATTTGTAAATTTGTAAATTTGTAAATTTGTAAATTTGTAAATTTGTAAATTTGTAAATTTGTAAATTTGTAAATTTGTAAATTTGTAAATTTGTAAATTTGTAAATTTGTAAATTTGTAAATTTGTAAATTTGTAAATTTGTAAATTTGTAAATTTGTAAATTTGTAAATTTGTAAATTTGTAAATTTGTAAATTTGTAAATTTGTAAATTTGTAAATTTGTAAATTTGTAAATTTGTAAATTTGTAAATTTGTAAATTTGTAAATTTGTAAATTTGTAAATTTGTAAATTTGTAAATTTGTAAATTTGTAAATTTGTAAATTTGTAAATTTCTAAATTTCTAAATTTCTAAATTTCGAAATTTCTAAATTTCGAAATTTCTAAATTTCTAAATTTCTAAATTTCTAAATTTCTAAATTTCTAAATTTCTAAATTTCTAAATTTCTAAATTTCTAAATTTCTAAATTTCTAAATTTCTAAATTTCTAAATTTCTAAATTTCTAAATTTCTAAATTTCTAAATTTCTAAATTTCTAAATTTCTAAATTTCTAAATTTCTAAATTTCTAAATTTCTAAATTTCTAAATTTCTAAATTTCTAAATTTCTAAATTTCTAAATTTCTAAATTTCTAAATTTCTAAATTTCTAAATTTCTAAATTTCTAAATTTCTAAATTTCTAAATTTCTAAATTTCTAAATTTCTAAATTTCTAAATTTCTAAATTTCTAAATTTCTAAATTTCTAAATTTCTAAATTTCTAAATTTCTAAATTTCTAAATTTCTAAATTTCTAAATTTCTAAATTTCTAAATTTCTAAATTTCTAAATTTCTAAATTTCTAAATTTCTAAATTTCTAAATTTCTAAATTTCTAAATTTCTAAATTTCTAAATTTCTAAATTTCTAAATTTCTAAATTTCTAAATTTCTAAATTTCTAAATTTCTAAATTTCTAAATTTCTAAATTTCTAAATTTCTAAATTTCTAAATTTCTAAATTTCTAAATTTCTAAATTTCTAAATTTCTAAATTTCTAAATTTCTAAATTTCTAAATTTCTAAATTTCTAAATTTCTAAATTTCTAAATTTCTAAATTTCTAAATTTCTAAATTTCTAAATTTCTAAATTTCTAAATTTCTAAATTTCTAAATTTCTAAATTTCTAAATTTCTAAATTTCTAAATTTCTAAATTTCTAAATTTCTAAATTTCTAAATTTCTAAATTTCTAAATTTCTAAATTTCTAAATTTCTAAATTTCTAAATTTCTAAATTTCTAAATTTCTAAATTTCTAAATTTCTAAATTTCTAAATTTCTAAATTTCTAAATTTCTAAATTTCTAAATTTCTAAATTTCTAAATTTCTAAATTTCTAAATTTCTAAATTTCTAAATTTCTAAATTTCTAAATTTCTAAATTTCTAAATTTCTAAATTTCTAAATTTCTAAATTTCTAAATTTCTAAATTTCTAAATTTCTAAATTTCTAAATTTCTAAATTTCTAAATTTCTAAATTTCTAAATTTCTAAATTTCTAAATTTCTAAATTTCTAAATTTCTAAATTTCTAAATTTCTAAATTTCTAAATTTCTAAATTTCTAAATTTCTAAATTTCTAAATTTCTAAATTTCTAAATTTCTAAATTTCTAAATTTCTAAATTTCTAAATTTCTAAATTTCTAAATTTCTAAATTTCTAAATTTCTAAATTTCTAAATTTCTAAATTTCTAAATTTCTAAATTTCTAAATTTCTAAATTTCTAAATTTCTAAATTTCTAAATTTCTAAATTTCTAAATTTCTAAATTTCTAAATTTCTAAATTTCTAAATTTCTAAATTTCTAAATTTCTAAATTTCTAAATTTCTAAATTTCTAAATTTCTAAATTTCTAAATTTCTAAATTTCTAAATTTCTAAATTTCTAAATTTCTAAATTTCTAAATTTCTAAATTTCTAAATTTCTAAATTTCTAAATTTCTAAATTTCTAAATTTCTAAATTTCTAAATTTCTAAATTTCTAAATTTCTAAATTTCTAAATTTCTAAATTTCTAAATTTCTAAATTTCTAAATTTCTAAATTTCTAAATTTCTAAATTTCTAAATTTCTAAATTTCTAAATTTCTAAATTTCTAAATTTCTAAATTTCTAAATTTCTAAATTTCTAAATTTCTAAATTTCTAAATTTCTAAATTTCTAAATTTCTAAATTTCTAAATTTCTAAATTTCTAAATTTCTAAATTTCTAAATTTCTAAATTTCTAAATTTCTAAATTTCTAAATTTCTAAATTTCTAAATTTCTAAATTTCTAAATTTCTAAATTTCTAAATTTCTAAATTTCTAAATTTCTAAATTTCTAAATTTCTAAATTTCTAAATTTCTAAATTTCTAAATTTCTAAATTTCTAAATTTCTAAATTTCTAAATTTCTAAATTTCTAAATTTCTAAATTTCTAAATTTCTAAATTTCTAAATTTCTAAATTTCTAAATTTCTAAATTTCTAAATTTCTAAATTTCTAAATTTCTAAATTTCTAAATTTCTATTTTTGTAAATTTCTACATTTCCTAATTTCTAAATTTCAAAATTTCTATATTTGTAAATTTCTAAATCTAGAAAATTTTGAAATTTCTAAATTTTTACATTTCTAAATCTCTGAATTATGAACTTCTAAAAGTCTAAAATAGTTAACATATTTAACATAATGACATATTTATGACCAAATGGCACAGTGGTTAAAGCTTTGGCGTTTGGATCGGCAGGTACCGGGTTCGAATACCGATAGGGGCAGGATACAAAATAAAATTTTATCAACAGATTACGATCTGTGGCGAAACGTAACACATCTTTGACCCCCTGTCGATGTGCAAAACCCATGAGCGGAATCATCTTCCATGCCATTATAGGTTGGCATGGAGTTTGCAATGTTCAGATGGTCTTAAATCGGTCCTATAGACGTAGGTCCTCGAGTTAAAAAAAAAAAATATTTATTATATTTAACATACGAGTATTTAACATATTAACATATTTAACATATTTAACATATTTAACATATTTAACATATTTAACATATTTAACATATTTAACATATTTAACATATTTAACATATTTAACATATTTAACATATTTAACATATTTAACATATTTAACATATTTAACATATTTAACATATTTAACATATTTAACATATTTAACATATTTAACATATTTAACATATTTAACATATTTAACATATTTAACATATTTAACATATTTAACATATTTAACATATTTAACATATTTAACATATTTAACATATTTAACATATTTAACATATTTAACATATTTAACATATTTAACATATTTAACATATTTAACATATTTAACATATTTAACATATTTAACATATTTAACATATTTAACATATTTAACATATTTAACATATTTAACATATTTAACATATTTAACATATTTAACATATTTAACATATTTAACATATTTAACATATTTAACATATTTAACATATTTAACATATTTAACATATTTAACATATTTAACATATTTAACATATTTAACATATTTAACATATTTAACATATTTAACATATTTAACATATTTAACATATTTAACATATTTAACATATTTAACATATTTAACATATTTAACATATTTAACATATTTAACATATTTAACATATTTAACATATTTAACATATTTAACATATTTAACATATTTAACATATTTAACATATTTAACATATTTAACATATTTAACATATTTAACATATTTAACATATTTAACATATTTAACATATTTAACATATTTAACATATTTAACATATTTAACATATTTAACATATTTAACATATTTAACATATTTAACATATTTAACATATTTAACATATTTAACATATTTAACATATTTAACATATTTAACATATTTAACATATTTAACATATTTAACATATTTAACATATTTAACATATTTAACATATTTAACATATTTAACATATTTAACATATTTAACATATTTAACATATTTAACATATTTAACATATTTAACATATTTAACATATTTAACATATTTAACATATTTAACATATTTAACATATTTAACATATTTAACATATTTAACATATTTAACATATTTAACATATTTAACATATTTAACATATTTAACATATTTAACATATTTAACATATTTAACATATTTAACATATTTAACATATTTAACATATTTAACATATTTAACATATTTAACATATTTAACATATTTAACATATTTAACATATTTAACATATTTAACATATTTAACATATTTAACATATTTAACATATTTAACATATTTAACATATTTAACATATTTAACATATTTAACATATTTAACATATTTAACATATTTAACATATTTAACATATTTAACATATTTAACATATTTAACATATTTAACATATTTAACATATTTAACATATTTAACATATTTAACATATTTAACATATTTAACATATTTAACATATTTAACATATTTAACATATTTAACATATTTAACATATTTAACATATTTAACATATTTAACATATTTAACATATTTAACATATTTAACATATTTAACATATTTAACATATTTAACATATTTAACATATTTAACATATTTAACATATTTAACATATTTAACATATTTAACATATTTAACATATTTAACATATTTAACATATTTAACATATTTAACATATTTAACATATTTAACATATTTAACATATTTAACATATTTAACATATTTAACATATTTAACATATTTAACATATTTAACATATTTAACATATTTAACATATTTAACATATTTAACATATTTAACATATTTAACATATTTAACATATTTAACATATTTAACATATTTAACATATTTAACATATTTAACATATTTAACATATTTAACATATTTAACATATTTAACATATTTAACATATTTAACATATTTAACATATTTAACATATTTAACATATTTAACATATTTAACATATTTAACATATTTAACATATTTAACATATTTAACATATTTAACATATTTAACATATTTAACATATTTAACATATTTAACATATTTAACATATTTAACATATTTAACATATTTAACATATTTAACATATTTAACATATTTAACATATTTAACATATTTAACATATTTAACATATTTAACATATTTAACATATTTAACATATTTAACATATTTAACATATTTAACATATTTAACATATTTAACATATTTAACATATTTAACATATTTAACATATTTAACATATTTAACATATTTAACATATTTAACATATTTAACATATTTAACATATTTAACATATTTAACATATTTAACATATTTAACATATTTAACATATTTAACATATTTAACATATTTAACATATTTAACATATTTAACATATTTAACATATTTAACATATTTAACATATTTAACATATTTAACATATTTAACATATTTAACATATTTAACATATTTAACATATTTAACATATTTAACATATTTAACATATTTAACATATTTAACATATTTAACATATTTAACATATTTAACATATTTAACATATTTAACATATTTAACATATTTAACATATTTAACATATTTAACATATTTAACATATTTAACATATTTAACATATTTAACATATTTAACATATTTAACATATTTAACATATTTAACATATTTAACATATTTAACATATTTAACATATTTAACATATTTAACATATTTAACATATTTAACATATTTAACATATTTAACATATTTAACATATTTAACATATTTAACATATTTAACATATTTAACATATTTAACATATTTAACATATTTAACATATTTAACATATTTAACATATTTAACATATTTAACATATTTAACATATTTAACATATTTAACATATTTAACATATTTAACATATTTAACATATTTAACATATTTAACATATTTAACATATTTAACATATTTAACATATTTAACATATTTAACATATTTAACATATTTAACATATTTAACATATTTAACATATTTAACATATTTAACATATTTAACATATTTAACATATTTAACATATTTAACATATTTAACATATTTAACATATTTAACATATTTAACATATTTAACATATTTAACATATTTAACATATTTAACATATTTAACATATTTAACATATTTAACATATTTAACATATTTAACATATTTAACATATTTAACATATTTAACATATTTAACATATTTAACATATTTAACATATTTAACATATTTAACATATTTAACATATTTAACATATTTAACATATTTAACATATTTAACATATTTAACATATTTAACATATTTAACATATTTAACATATTTAACATATTTAACATATTTAACATATTTAACATATTTAACATATTTAACATATTTAACATATTTAACATATTTAACATATTTAACATATTTAACATATTTAACATATTTAACATATTTAACATATTTAACATATTTAACATATTTAACATATTTAACATATTTAACATATTTAACATATTTAACATATTTAACATATTTAACATATTTAACATATTTAACATATTTAACATATTTAACATATTTAACATATTTAACATATTTAACATATTTAACATATTTAACATATTTAACATATTTAACATATTTAACATATTTAACATATTTAACATATTTAACATATTTAACATATTTAACATATTTAACATATTTAACATATTTAACATATTTAACATATTTAACATATTTAACATATTTAACATATTTAACATATTTAACATATTTAACATATTTAACATATTTAACATATTTAACATATTTAACATATTTAACATATTTAACATATTTAACATATTTAACATATTTAACATATTTAACATATTTAACATATTTAACATATTTAACATATTTAACATATTTAACATATTTAACATATTTAACATATTTAACATATTTAACATATTTAACATATTTAACATATTTAACATATTTAACATATTTAACATATTTAACATATTTAACATATTTAACATATTTAACATATTTAACATATTTAACATATTTAACATATTTAACATATTTAACATATTTAACATATTTAACATATTTAACATATTTAACATATTTAACATATTTAACATATTTAACATATTTAACATATTTAACATATTTAACATATTTAACATATTTAACATATTTAACATATTTAACATATTTAACATACATATTTAACATATTTAACATATTTAACATATTTAACAACATCCATATTTAACATAATTATGTAACGTATAAAACTTCCCGCAAAATTCCCACATTTTACAAATTAAAAAAAAAAGTATTTTTTCTAATTTTACAAATGTCACAAATTATAAATTTTACAAATATTACAAATTTTACAAATACATATTACAAATTTTAGAAATTTTACAAATTACAAATTTTATGAATATTCAAAATTATACAAATTCACATTTTACAAATTTTTCTAATTTTATAAATTTTACAAATTCCACAAATTTTACAAATTATACAAATTTTACAAACTTTACAAATTTTACAAATTTTACAAATTATACAAATTTTACAAACTTTACAAATTTTACAAATTTTACAAATTTTACAAATTTTACAAATTTTACAAATTTTACAAATTTTACAAATTTTACAAGTTTTACAAATTTTACAAATTTTACAAATTTTACAAATTTTACAAATTTTACAAATTTTACAAATTTTACAAATTTTACAAAAATTACAAAATTCATTAAATATTACATTCACAAATTTATCAATTTTTAAATATGTTTGACTATCCTTAGCCAGTATTGGCCCGTTGCACACTTGAGCTATGTTTTCTGCCCGAAGTGAAAGTTGTTTAGTGAAAGCAGGTACTCGTATTATTGTATTATCAAGGAGATGAAACGGTTTGATATTAATGTAAAAGCTTAAAAGTTACTTTTGGAAAATGCAATATTAAAATTAAATGGAAATTCCATTTAAATAGCTTCTGAATCTTCGCAAAATTTTTATATATTTTACAATGTGACTTAACAGGCTGGAATGAAAAAATCATAAACCGATCAATTATAATACGCTTGGAGAAAAAATATAGAACGGTCGCCGCACAACAAATTGCACAGCATTTCGAACATGCCTATGTTTCTTTGTCCCAATTCGAACGTGCCCCGATCTCAAAGAATTTTTCAATTAATTTAATTTGAATCAAGATATATTAATGAATCGAAAACAACTGTGCAAGATTTTTTAGAACTGCAATAATTTATGAGACAACCCCAAATTATGTGCGCACATTAGAAAGTCCTGTCACATATCTAAAATAATCGATTTCGTTGAAAACATATTGAGTATCATTGGTCTATTATGCTGACTAAAATCGAGCATGTTTCGATATGCATACATTTCGTAAAATTGGTTATACTATGATACTGTATCCTATCGTCTCAAGTAATAGTATTTTTAGAATTTCCTTATTTTATGTACGTACGTTGTAAGAAACATCAGCATTTTTCATGTAATTTCTTATTTATCCAGAAAAAATAAAATATTTCTTCTACGTGACTTAAAACTACTGTGTATTTATATGAGCTTTTTATTAATGTTTCAGTTTCATGCTACTTAAAAAATTTTACGTATGTCTTCCGATGTCTCGTACATAAGTATTCATTCTGTAAATTGTTTGGAACCTAATTTTTGTACCGTGTAGTGTATATGATATAGTAAAAAACATATGTGCATTATGTATGTTTTTATATAAATCAAATCCTATATAAAGTAGTACGAGTACGAGATAAGATTCATTAATTCGAGAATTTTATTTTTCTTATTATTCCAGGCAAAGGATATTTATAGCACCTGAAATGGATTTACTACAATTAAAACTATGTAAATGGTAAGTGTATATGTCTTAGCAAATCGCTTTGTTTTGTGTAAAATTTATTTTGACAGATTTATAACATTTGATTTACGATTTGCTGTGTATATTGAAATAAAATCAATTTACTTTACTCAATTTTATATAATTTAATGAAAATTCAAAATATTTTTTTGAGTGATTTTCATTGTTTAAGTCTAACCAAACCAATGAAAGCTCATTGCTATCGAACCGTACAAAATATAATATTTTTTGTGGTTAGATTAGAATTTGGTTAGAATATACATAAACGTATATACATAAAATATTTAATGGACATTTTAAAATATAATTAATATTCAGTTTGATTTTAAAAATATTTTATATCATTCTGACACAGATACTTTTGAATAATTACTGACTTATGGTGTGTTTAAGTTCGATTTTCGGTTTAAATTATTGACCTTTCACAAAATGGCCACTATAACACCAATCTGGTTTCGATAGTGCTAGCAACTGTGGCTGGACAACTTTTAGCTGTTCACACTATTTAACCGAACTGCTATTATGGCGTAATACTACTTATGGCGTATTTTTAGTGGCGCCTATTGTCAGAGATTCTATTTGTAAAAAATTTCGGTAGCGTGTTCTCAATTTTGTCACATAATTTTCACTGAAATATGGGAATGAAACTGACATTTTGAAATGATTTATGAAATTGGGTATGTTGGATTTTAATAAAATTCTAAAAAGATTCTTCTCTTTAGAAGAACTTCCGGAATATGACTATTTCTTAAGCTAATATGATGGGATTGAGTATGTTGGATAGAATTGGGATTCTAATTTGATAGACGGAACTCGGCCATTTATGGGGGGGGGCAATTATGGCGAAATGAATTTTAGAAGAAGTTCTTGAATATGACCAACTGGGGTGGAACTCAGTCATTTGGAAAAGATTTTGAAATGTTGTTGAATATGGCCACTTTTGACGAAATTCGACTATTTATTAACCTAAATGGCTTTTCAATAAGCAGGCTCGATTTATAAAATAAAACCAGTATGTGAGATATTCACTCAATTATTTTTATTTAAAAGAAAATTTTATCGCATTAAGTATGGAATTAACGTCGTTCACATGTTAGTCCTGGTGTTTGCTTGGTGGTATTTGGAAGGTCTGATTTTCGATGCCTGTGTCGCATAAATAGCTGAATTTGCTGGAGTGGGGATGGCGTTCATTTTACTTTGAGGGCTAAACTTTTTGCGGTTTATTCTCAACCAGAAATTAAAGATAGGCCCAACCCAGATAACCATGCCATCAAATCGCTCGTGCAGGTTGATCATCTTGCCATATGCTTGTGTGGTAAGAAGCGTCATCCTGAGGACCCACATGTCATCAGTATCCATATCATGCAGGCTAAAAGAAGTTGCTTATCATCAATCTGTATAGCACTCGCAAATGACGGCTTTGGCAATGCCAGTTTCGTTTCAGTGTTGGCTGATTATTTATCGAGCCGAATTTTGCCACCAGATGACTCGGCAAGACGGTTGTGGCGTGGATAAAAATCACGTAATGAGCGGAACGTTTTTCTAACGGAACTCTAATTTTTATTTTTATGCTATAACCTAACAAATATCGACGGTCCCCATTGAAAGACGCTTTACTATGGTGTGATTGAGTATATTGGATGGGAATGGGAGTCTTGAGCATATTCGATGGGAATAGAACTCTAAATTTTAGGAGTATTTGGCCAATCGAAATGTTGGATGAATATGGATGAATCCTGAAATGATTTGTCGAGGAAGTTCTGGAATGTGGTCACATCTGACGGGGCATGGTTTCTTAACTGGATATGACTAGATTGGGTATGCCATAGATGAAAAAAGGAATCTAAAATAATTTTTGGAAGAAGTTCTGGAATATGGCCACTTGGGGTTGAGCTCAGTTATTAGGATCACTTTCTTACGAGTCTCGGCTGTTTTAATCTCCATTTTGAAACTTTTTGTGTTACTGTGTTCAATATGATAATGACTGCGTTCATTTTTTTGTAGTTATTCCGGAAAGCTCCGGTTTCTTATGTTCTGGTATATTATATGGTACATGAGAAAGAACCGCGTTAGTTAAGGTTTTTTTTTGGAAATTCGTTTGAAGTTCAAAATTTCGAAAAATCAAGTCTGTTCCGGTTACATATTAATGTTCGGCCACGCTCGAAACTTGGATATTTCTTAACTGATTATGATGAGATTGGGTGTGTTGGATGGAAATGGGATTCTAAAATAATTTTAAAAAGAAATTCTTGTATATGGTTCTCTTGGACGGAACTCGGTTATTTTTAACCGAGCATTATCAGATTAGGTATGTGAAATACTTTTAGTTTAATGATTTTGAGTATAACAATTTATGATAATCAACTTCCCGTTCGATTGTTGCTTGGTTGCACTTATAAAACTGAAGTTACAAAATTTCGCATTTTATTTTTATACGAAAACAGCAATACGTATCGAGCGCAAAGATTCTGCTTGTTAAAAATCTCGATAGTGAAGATTTTGGAAGAATTTCTGAAACATGGCCACTTATGGGGCCGAAACTCGGCCATTTCTTAAACGATTATGATGAGATTGGGTATGTTATATGGAAATAGGATTCTAGAAGGAGGATTTTTCGGAAAAGTACTGGAATATGGCTATCTGGGACGGAACTCGGTTATTTCTTAATCTATTATGATAAGGGACGGTGTGGAGCAGCTGAACCGATTATGATTGTGTATGTTAGATGGAAATGGTATTCTACATGATTTTTCGAAGAAGTTATAGAATATGGTTACCTGGAATGTTGAATGGAAATTAAACCTTAAACAATTTTTGGAAAATGTTCTTGAATATGGCCATATAGATTATGTTGGGATTGGGAACGTTAGCTGGAAATGAGATTCGGATGATTTTCGAAAGAGATTCTGAAATGTCGCCACCTCTGATAGAACATGGCCATTTCTTAACCGATTATGATGAGATTGAGTTTGTCTGATAAAAATGAGATTCCAAAATGATTTTTGAAAAAAGTTTTGGATTGCCACCTGAGACGAAACTCAGTTATTTCTCAATTGATTATGAAGGGATGTGGTATGTTGAATGAAAGAAACCACGAGTATTCACTATTTTAAAAAAAATTGCACGACCATCCGTATGTTTTAAGATTAGCACCAACACAATTCGATTTATTTCCCTATCTATAATCAACTCAAAGCTGTAAAATGAGATCAAAGTAATTCGGATATATATTTGGTTGACTCGAGCAGGATATACTGGATTGTTCCCGTACGAATTTAAATTGTTATTAACCAATCAGCTTATCTAGGTCGAGCGTCGAGGGCATTATTAACGCAGTTATTGTTATTTATTTTATTATGTTCAATACCTAAAAAGTAATCCTATAAAGGAAAAAATACAAATCGATACGATACCTTCATACCTTATCGCAGCTTTTCTTTTTTGTTTTATCACAAATTTTATTTTTATCATATACGGGTAAGTACTATGCTACATACATATTTTGAGTTCCACCGCACAACGTTCATACTAAGAAAAGATAGATAGCAACACCGCACCATAATAATTTTACTCCATTGGGGTTTTATAAAACGTGTATACGAAGAAAAACCCATATCACCCAAGAACAAAACAAAACAAAAAAAGGTCTGATTCAATTATGTCATAATACCAAAAAATAACAGTAATAATGACAACAACACCAGCAACAATAATCATAATAAAAAATTTCCACAATTTTCTTCTAGTATTTATTGTGTGTGGGACAATTCCATGAAGTCAATCTAAAAATCGGAAAATGTCAAATTAAATTGTTACAATGCACAGTGATGTGCTATAGTGGATGGTGGCGGGCGTTGTATTTTCATTTTAGATTGATTAGAATACTCTTAACGATTCAATGTGGTGTTGGAAAGTTTAGTACGGTAAAAAAAAAGAAATATTAAAACGTCAATAAAAATTTACAGACAACATGAAATTGCGATTTTCTATTTGTCGATTTTAATTTGAAACACGCGATTTCTGTCAGTTTATCTTTATATACTACACAAAATAAATACAAATAAATGTATTTTGTTTATTGTAAATTTATTGAGGCGATCAATCAAAAAAACGTAATTAAGTCATTTGTATTTAGGCACTACACATAAGAATTGCCGGCATAATTCCATTTTTTAATTGAGTTATTTCCGAACTTCGGGTGGATGCATTACGTAATAGATATCGTGCAAGTAGATTTGTAGTGAAATTTACACGAATGGTTTACAAGTCGATTAGAATAAAATGACGAGTCACGAAAGTGGCTGAACACCAACAAAATACGATCAAAATTATAATATTTATTATAATATTTTACACCATTTTTATTAACATAAAATGATTTATTAACAAAATTAATCAAACTTTTAACTCACTCTCCTTTTAAAAATATTTTTTTCGTTTTTTTTTTTCATGCGAATAACTTGCACACTCTCTATAAGGCGAGCGCTGGCCCGTTTTAAGAGCGCTAAATGTTATCGTGAGTCAAATTTAAAAGATCCTAAGGCTCTGTCATTCTTAAAAGATGCCAGGAGAAACTTAAATTTTACATTTGCTCAACATCGGTCACATGCATGCCAACAATTTTTCAGTAGTTTGAACCAATATAAAGCCTCCGATTGGTTACAAAAAACATTTGCTTTCTTGAGGCAATTCAAACGAAACAACATTCGCACTCATCACTACATTCCAATCTCATCTTGGCTGATAGAATTACGGAAATCTGAAGGAGCTTGGCCACCATTATTAGACGAAACCGACTACTTCCCTTTGGGAGAACCTCCAACAGTAGAAGATATAAAAAACACCATTAGATATATTCGTTCAGGAACTGTTCCTGGTAATGATGGTAGTTCCGTTGAATTGTTTAAACACGCACCCCATAATGTGCTTGAAGCCCTTCAACAAGTAATAGAGCACGCATGGATAAATAATAGTCCACCATCTGAATGGTTAGGCACTGTTCAAGTTCCAATTCCGAAAGTAAAATCACCCAGAACAACCGATGACTACAGAAGAATTACACTATGCAATGTGAGTTATAAAGTTTATTCGAAGCTTTTGCTCGACAAACTAGACGAGCATTTGAATTTGCCTGGCTCATATCAAGCTGGTTTTCTATCCAGCCGTTCAACTGATGACCACATGTACACTGTCCGTCGTGTTTTAGACGAAGAATGGAGGGTTGGAAATCATGTATCGATTCTATCAATTCATTTGAAAAAAGCTTTTGATACTGTAAATTTAGAAGTAATTTCTCAGTGCTTACAACAATATATACCCCATTATTTGGTGAACCGCATAATTAAGGCTTGCTTTTGTGAACGAACCGCTATAAAGTGGTATTACGTGAGCACAGAGGAAATTAATAAAAACAAGGGGGTCAAACAAGGATGCCCGACGATTATTTAATTTTATATTAAACGAAGTATTGTTGACGGTTGTTGATCAGTTTCCAGAATTAAAATTAGAGCAAAGAGAAGAAATACAACTACCGCTTATACTTGCGTATGCCGACGATGTTATAATCATCACTAGAAATACTACCTCTTTGAAACCTGTACTTAACGAGCTAGTAACTGTATTAGAATATGCTGGTCTGGAAATAAATGCTCAAAAATGCACTGTTTTGATTAGAGATCCAGATCCATCATATCCTATCACCATATAGTCTTGGCTAATATTTGTTTCAGTCGAGTCGATACGATGTGATACCTCGGAACTTATTTAACTTCAAACTTAAATTGACCCTTATAACTATATACGTACAAGATGTCATCAAGCAATTGGTCTCACCCGTCAAATGCAAAATTTCATTAAGAAAAACAAAGTCCCATTTGATACAGTTATTACTATGTATAACACTGTTTTAATGCCAGTACTGACCTATGGTTTAAAAACAGCCGCTCTTACTTATGCGAATCGAAGACGCTTAAGAAAATACGAGTTTATTATCTTAAAAAAATTAATTGAATTCAGTACTAACAAGCCAGCCCTAAAGAAATTAAAAGAAATATTGAAAGGAAAAACCATCACTAAACAACACATTCATTGGAATGACTCTTTGAGCCATGATCTAAGATACTTTGGCAGAACATCAACTGAATGGGTGTACTACTTCTACCAATTCGGGGTGACCTGCGAAAAGCAGCTGAGGAAGTATATCTGGAAAAGGAGTCAGATTCTAGTGATTGTCTTGACCATAAATTTATTTCTAAATATATATATTTGTATTCATTTTATAATAAAAAAAAAAAAAAAAAAATATCTGTATTGATTTCCTTAGACATGTTATGTACATAAACATGCGGGTGTACACTTACACATAGAAGCATGCATGGTCACATGCAGTATGCAATAAGGTGGTACACATGCGCAACACCCAACACATATATGTGTGTATGTGTGTGTGTGTGTGTGAAGGTGTGTAGGGGTATGTGTGTGTATGTGCATGTGTGTGTAGGTGTATATATGTATGTGTACATGTTTGTGAGTATGTGTATATATGCATGTATGTATATGCATGTATGTATATCTTACTATATAGTTATCTATGACAAAATCGTTAAAAATTGTTTTTTGGTGGGGCAGTAAAGTAACAATAATGCGAAAGTGTGAAACACCGAAATGCTTAAATTTAAACTAAAAAGTCAAAATCCCCCTTTAGATATCACGGGAAGTGTCATAGAACAGGAGTGGAAGCACCAAAAATTTGAGCCGATTCCACCCGGTTCGATGGATTTCGATGCATATGGCCACAAAAACAACACGTACATGTATAACAAATGACAGCACACTAATTCAAAATTGTGTATTATCACGTCGTATACGTATACATAAATTTGTGGTTTCGTATCTCATTTTCAGCACGATATAGGGCGCGATATAGGGGTAGTATTCTTCTATCAAGAATATATCATTATCAGTGAAGTAGCTATGATTATCGGAAGACTATATAAATACATATGTGATATGTTGCAGTTAATACCTATTTATTTGTGTGTTCTCTTTAGTTTTTGGGGAATATTGGTTTGGTTTTAAGGATTATACAATTGTAGTAGTTATTTATTTTAAACTGGATCATTTTATAGATCTTGATTGAGGAGGGTGATTGGATGAATCGTGTCTGAGGGTAGTGTTTAAATAGGTGTGGGCTGATAATATTAGTAGTTGGTAAAGCTTTTGTTTAGTCGGTTGTAGGTTGCCTAAATTATCAGCGCTGGCTGATCATTACTTGATTTAAAACCTTTCAATTAATATGTTCAAATGTTGACTATCAAAGAACTTGGACTGTTTTATCTTAATATTTTCTTAATTATCTTAATTATCTATTTCAAGTTGATAGCTGCTTATTATTAATTCTTCTTCTGCCATTTGGCAGATTCCTGTTTAGCTTAATAGTTCTATCTATTTCGGGTTGGGACTGAATTGTCATACATTAAAGTGTGTAGGTACATATGTGGATCCTGGAACTGTGCCAATCATCCACTATTTTTTCATTACTTTGTAAAAATCATATTTTTTTTGTTTTGAAAAAAATAAAATTAAATCTTTTACGATCATAATTAATGAAATTTTAACTCCCAATAATAAGGTTTTATTTCAGGATATTTACTGTTATATATGGCTTCTTAATTTATTATTTTCTAAATTAGGATTATTTTTAATAAATGATACCATTAAAACAACAGATTAACAAAGCCGTTGTAAATAGAAACGTGGTGTGTTATCTTCCTGCTTTAATACTATTTGGTGGTTCCTGGTGTTGATTAATTGATAATTAATTGATAAAATTGGTCTTGGAGAGAACAGATGAATCTAGTTATTATTAACCATATTTTTAACTATAATATATATTTAACTATATATACTTATTTTAATTATATTTTTAACTAACAATTTACTAACTATCGACTACTTAGGTGTCTGTAACCGGGTCGATTCGGTCATATTTAACATGCCTATCCTATCCTTCCATCTTGTTAAATGTAATAAAGGTGCATGGCGGGCCCGGCGTCATCCGGGAATCTCGCTAAATTGCCTGGTCATGCATTGCAATAAATCAATCAATCAATCAATGCGAATAGCTTGCACACTCTCTCTAACGTGCATCAATCGTACGTACCAAAACAAGAAAACACAAAAAAAAATATTCCTCTATACTTTAGCCGTTCACACACATGCACATTATGGTATGAAAAAAACATTAAAACAGCATATTAAGGTCCATGACCAATGAATTTTTAATGTGAGTGGCGCCGGGTAGATGGCACTAATTATTCAATTATAATGAATTTTTTTAAAATGTAAACTAAAAAAAAAAAAAATTAAATAATGTTATGACCCTCAAGGTGTCGTAACATACATACTCTTTTTACAACACCGTCTTCAATACCCTCGATAACTCCAACTGCACGGTGTATTTTCAAGTATAGTATTATCCATGATACAATAATTTCCTCTTCTTATAGATAAACCCACCATAAAACGTTCAAAAAATGAACTAAAACGGTGACCTAAAATAATTATCTTCTTATATAATATTCATAGGCTGATGACATACTAGGGTAACTTTAATCTGGTATTTTTTTCGTTTCTTTCCCCTTTACCAATAAAATCAAAAAATTGCGGCGCAGATAAAACCGATTTTATTGGTAAAGGGGAAAGAAACGAAAAAAATATCAGATTAAAGTTACCCTATAGTGTGGATATGCACAAAACAAACGAAAGTGAAAAAATATAAGGTCAATTCGTTTACTAGCGACAATATATTTCTAGTGAGTTGATCTGATAAAGAGAAAATTATTTTTTTTCGCCTCGGTTGTTCGCATACTTCAAAAAATCATTTTCACCTAACGAAACACTTTGTACTTTTCATACGCCCGAGCTTATGTAGAAACATTTTCAGCCCGAAAATTAACAGTTAAACCACAAATTATCACAACCAGATGCCTTATGACTCAGATATTTTTGAAATTTCTAAGATCGACTGATAAAAGCGACAATTGTGTGAGTAAAAAAGTAACTCGTGTCATATCACCGGATGTCTTTGCAAAGGTCTAAATCTTTACTATTATTTTTATGATGTTTATTTTTTTCATTTGTTTCATTCCGCTTAAAATTTCAAACAAATCCAGTAAAAAAAAAGCAATAATAAAAAAATTACTTGTATGTTTAACGTGTTTAACACGATCCCTCACCGCCATTTAAATAGCCCATATTTAAGTTCATACTAAAATTATGGCTACCTGCCATTTTAATATTATATTAATTCGCTTATAATGAACGGTCACAGGACCAATATTTTTGTTCATTATAAACGTATGTTCATTTTAACCAAATATTTGGTTATAATGAACGCTGTTCATTATAACCGTATATTTTAGGCTTGAGCATTTCGAGGTATATGCATAATAGGAATGTACGAGTATTTACACCAATTGATCAAAAGTTTCTAAAAATAAACAACTTTTATTTTCCATCCTTTTCAAAATACATAAATAATTTAAATTTCAATTCATTATTTTAATTATATAATATACACATATATAGTAAGTATTTAATGTATGTAACATTATTACATAAAACTAGTACAAAATAGGAACTTCTAAAAGAAGTATATATATTTATATACTTCTTTTAGAAGTTCCTATATTTTAACGTTTGTCAGCAAAATGTCTTGTTCATTTTCCAAAAAGGATATTAGTTTTCGAACAACAAATTCGCAATAATAACCTTTTAATATTTTAATAATCCCTTGGTCCATAGGCTGTGAGATTGCGGTCGTATTTGGCGGCAAGAACATCAACTTAATAGCGCGTAAATTTGCGTGTGATAGACAGTTATCTGCTATGAATAAAACATTACGTGCTTCGGTTACGTATTTTTGTCCAGCGCTTTTAAATATTCTTCCGATCATTTAGAATTACACATTTAGGGTCGATTTATATTATCCGTTCCTTTCAGATCCGTTCCTTTCAGATTCAGACATCATCAATTTATACTATCAGATCAGATATTTTCATCGTATGGTTATCGTATATATTCGTATTTTTTGGTTACGTATAAAGTAAAACCTGTGGTAAAACATAACATAAAAATCCAAAATGTTTTAGTAGCAATTTAATTTTTGTGTATGCAAGTTTGGGAAATAAAGTTTTCGATCTTCTTAAACCTGACCCCGGCAAAATAGTATCTTTATTTTGACCACAAAACGAATGATTTCTATGACAAATAGCATACCATTTTAAAGAGCATAAACTAGAGAATTAAAACAAAGCTAATTTCAAAATCACTTCTAGTTTTTTAAGTGAATTTAGAAGGTAGACATTTTCCATACTTTTACACATTTTGTAGGATTTGGAAGGCCATAAGTCATTTTTCTTTAACCAATTCTATTAAATAATGATTTATTTAGAATAAAATCACATTGCAGAATGCAATAAAAGTTATTTCGAGCCTTTACGATTACAAACAAAAAAGTTATGACCATTTAAAGGCGAGATTTTGGGTAATTTAAAAGAAACTTAAAAATATCATCTCAATTATCGTGATACTTTGGAAATCTGTTCCATAGGATAAAAGTTGGTTCCACACATCAAAACCCTGTAAAACGTTAAATAACAAGAAAAAAAAATTTAAAACGAATTAAATAGAAAATATGAACACATGTTTTATTGCTCAGTTCTTGAGATATAATATTCCAGGTATATACTCGTATGCTCCTTACTTTATTTTACTTTAACAATTTTTTTTATATTTTATAGTTTATTAGACTAAAACAACTATAAAATATATGGGATATTTAAAAGAGCATATAAGAAAAGTTAAGTTTAGTGGCGACAAACATTAGCATACGATTGGCATGACGAATATAAACAAATATTATTAATTTGTTACACACATGCTGCATGTATTCGTATCTTTGGTTACGTATAGATTAAACGAAACCATAACAAAAAATCCAAAAATGTTTTAGTAGCAATTTAATTTTGTTTTGATTGTTGTTGCTGGAATATATATAAATTCCACTTTCCTCGCTATTCTTTCGTATTTTTACGCGTTCAGACATCAGATAAAACATTCTTTTCAACAATATTTATCTGAAACGGAAAGTAAAGGATCTGAACGGAACGGATAATATAAATACTTATATAGAAAGCATATGCAACAATGTTTTTTTTGTCTGAATCTGAAAGAAACGCATCTGAAAGGAACGGATAATATAAATCGACCCTTAGATGTCATCCAAGCCTTCCGATTATTTTCATATCGTCTTATATTTTTTAAACACCGTGGTTTCGCGCTTTTACCTATGATCAACAGAGGTAGCTACTTCGGTCCCATCAGAATTACTACTAACCAAAACAGTAACTCGATCTTTGCATATAGTTTTCCACCTGAGCAAGAATTATTTTTAAATTCTATTGTTTTTTTTTAGGAAGTAACTTGTAAAACAGACCTGTTTCATCCAGGTTGAAAACATTTTGTTTCCTGTACCCATCAATAATAAGGGGCAATTTTTCTGGCATCCAGTCGGTGCAAACGTCCGCCAATACAGCACCTTTTTCTCCTACAATGTCTTTGAAACCCAAGCCGAGCCAGCCGCAATTTGGTTTGAAATCATTTCATTGGCGTTTAATTTTTCAGCAAAGTGTACAGCTTTTTCTTTTAAAATTATTCCATTTGAAGGTACATCTTTTGCACGAGTTTACAAAAATTAAAAAATCACATACGCACACATCAAAAAATACCGACAATTTTCAAATTTCTATTATTTTTTTTTTGACTATTATGTGTGTATATTCCCAATGCCTCCTAAACTACAGGCCGCTTACACCAAATGATGACGACACGCTATGTCGACGTTTTTGTTGCTTTCTCTAGTTGTTTTGTTAGTGTAAATATCATAAAATTATTATTGCGCAGTCTCGGTTTAGACATAAATTGACGTCATGTGCGAAAAATAAAAGTAGTAAGAGAGAGGCCTGTAGTTTAGGAGGCATTGATATTCCTAAAATTACACATGTTACAATAAAAAACAAAAATACTCATAATTATGTATGTATTTGAATGAATAGAAACAAATATAATTTAAGAGAAACGGAACAAATCAGAATCGACGGTCATTATAACAGTAGATTTTTGCACTACATAAGCACTAGTAGGAAAAATTTGTCGTTCATTATAAGTTTATAAACGAAGTTCATTATATGTAGTGGAAAAAAGAAAAATTGCTTATGTAAATTGAAGGGACTAAAAAAATCGTTCGTATTATCCGTTTGTTCATTATAAGCAGGGTTGCTTATAAACGAATTCTACTGTAATTTATATTACATATTATGATTTGTACGATAAACATTAGCTTTATGTTGGAAATAGATGTGCGGAATTTACGCATGCGAAAACGCAAGTTAACTACATGAGCGTATTTTCATGAGCGCAAATTCGTTGCAGTTTTCAATACACAATATACAATTTGTTTTTGAATTTCTGTCACAGCGAGTTCATACGACGGATAAAAATCTCGTATTTTACTATCCACTAAAAAAGTTGAAAATATTGAAAAAAAAATCTGGGATAGAAAAATCCGAGATTTTTATCCGTCGTATGAACTCGCAGTCAAAAAATTGAAAAGCCGTCGTGATGTTAATATTAATTCATGATATTTTTTTTGTTGTGTAGTTCCGCGGTGCGTTTTTTAGAAATAGAGACAACTTGCGGAAAAATGCATCCTAAGCGGAATACATGTATTTCATTCCATTTAAAGTAGCGTATTCTAATTTAAACGCAAGCGTTTCTCCGCACATCTGTTTCAAGCATTATGTTATCATTAGAATATGTTGCAGTCGAAAGCACACGATCGAATTTCGTTTTTCTGTTCCTTATATTTAAAGGGCGAGGAAAAATAATTTTGTAGAAACTACAATAAAAGATATGTTTTTATACTTTTACGTTATTGTCAAAAAAAAAAAAATTTGATTGTGTGTGAGGGTTGCGCATACATTCATACGAAAAAATAAAAAATTATTTTCAAAACATTCTTTGCTCTAAAAATTTAAACAGTAAATTTTCTTTTTTTGTTTTAATCCATGCCACCTGTTTTGAAGCCGAAGCACGCCATGCTCCTCGCCAGCCTCTATTACTGGACATGGGGGTCCTAGTTGTGTTCCTTTTTATCACAGATCGTAATCTGTTAATGAAAATTTTGCTTTTGCATCCTGCCTCTATCGGGATTCAAACCCGGTCCCTCCCGACCCAAAAGCCAAAGCTTTAACCACTGTGCCATTTAGTCCGTAAACAGTTAACAGAAAAATAAAAAAACATTTTTTTATATATTTGCTCGTCTTCCTTCAATTCCCAATTACTATTTCCTTATTTCTAAAAAAAAAAAGAAATATTCACAGACAACAGAGAATAAAAATATTTTTATTTTTTAAAATACTTCTCATGAATTTGTTTACGATGTGGGTAGTTGCGGAATTGTATTAAAAATTCATTTTATTCCCAGTTTCAATCTATATATCGTCACCCCAATGGGATTTTGTATGCATTTAAAATACTTAAATACTCAGGTGACGATATGTTTATGATTTTTGTTTGTGGTTAATCTAAATAACCGTGTACCTGATTTACGTGAAATATGTCCTAATCTGTCCTAAAACACAACAACAAATATTTAGGACAATCTTAGGAAAAACTTCACATCTCTATATAGCACTATGAAGTTTTTCCTTAATCCTAAATATGTTTGAAAGTATTAGTGAAAATAATAAAATAACGTTTAAATTCAATTTGATTTGCCGGAATGTTGGCTATTTTGAAATATAAACACATGCGAACACTACGGCAAAATAAATTTAAACTCCCATGCAAATTATTAAGAAATAACAGTGTATAAAAAAAGAATCAGAATTAAAGTTATATTCAAAAACTACTTATAGCTACTTATGACAATATTTTCATGTCTATGCTGGGATGTTCTATAACATCGTCTTTAACTCATCTCTATCTCCATCGTTTTATTTATCGTTTCGTTTCTGTATCTTATCTCTGATTCAAATATAATATCATTTACCAGCCTGAGATTGAAATATGGTGATGTTAAATATAATTATTTTTGATACTAAAATGAAATTGGTGAAACAGGTATTGTTCAAATGTATTCTAGTAGGTTGTGATAGCAATGGGAAGAAATAGTTGACAAAAGGAACAGAATTCAAATTATTTCTAGCAGAAAGACAAGTTGACAAATTTTCCAAAAAATAAGGAAAAGTAACGCGAAGGTCTGTTGAAAAATTTTGAAAGTGGTATTCATTAACTATAAGATTAAAGTTAAACTATTTTAAAACGCCATGATTTTTCTTTGAATTATTGCTGAGAACTACCACAACTGGAATACCTATTTTTTAAAATACAAAGGGTATTAATAAGCTAAAACGTAACGGTTCTTTGAAAAATCCAAGCTATAAAAACGATGGTATTCAATGATTTTGATCGAGAAATTGACTACGATTGAAGCAGGAAATTTTCTTTGAATAAACGCAGACGGCTACCACACCTGGAATTGAAATATCCTTATAGTAGAAAGCCTGAATTAGTCCTCTGGATTTTTCAAAGAACTGTTATTTTTTGAGTAATTCAGGCTTAAGAATATTTCAATTCCAGGTGTGGTAGCCATCTGCGTTTATTCAAAGAAAATTCATGAAAATTTCATGTTTCAATCGTAGTCAATTGGTCAATCAAAAACATTGAACACTAACCCCCTTCTCCTCTGTATTTTCCAAAGAACTGTTATTTTTCGCGTAATTCAGGCTTTTTACTGTAAGAATATTTCAATTCCAGGTGTGGTAGCCGTCTGTGTTTATTCAAAGAAAATTCATGAAAATTTCGTGCTTCAATCGTAGTCAATTGGTCGATCAAAAACATTGAATACTAACCCCCTTTTCCTCTGTATTTTTCAAAGAACTGTTATTTTTCGAGTAATTCAGGCTTTCTACTATAAGAATATTTCAGTTCCAGGTGTGGTAGCCATCTGCGTTTATTCAAAGAAAATTCATAAAAATTTCCTGCTTCAATCGTAGTCAATTGGTCAATCAAAAACATTGAATACTAACCCCCTTCTCCTCTGGATTTTCCAAAGAACTGTTATTTTTCGAGTAATCTAGGCTTTTTACTATAAGAATATTTAAATCCAAGGTGTGGTAGCCGTCTGCGTTTATTCAAACATAATCCATGAAAATTTCCTGTTTCAATCGTAGTGAATTTGTCAATCAACAGCATTGAATACTAACCCCTTTCTAATCTAGATTTTCCAAAGGCCTGTTATTTTTCGAGTAATCGAGACCCTCTACTATAAGTGTTTTATAGTTCCAGGTTTTTTGCAGTATTCCTTTCTCTTTTACTTTTCTATTTTATGCATACTTTTTTTTTGTAAAAATATATACGTACTTGAATTACCAAAATTTCATAATATAAAATATAACAGAACACAAATCTCATTTTCCCATTTTCAATGTCGCCTAAATGTAGAGTTTTTTATTTTATTACACTATTACTAATACATTCTCACTATAAATTTTTTTGTTGTTGGTTTAGGAAAGTTAGGACAAACTTCCATTCCATTGTACCTGTACATATCTTTGGTCCCAAGTCAAAAGTGCAAAAGTCGACTTAAGTACAAATCCATATTTTATAGTTCCCTAAACTTAGCACAAAAAATTCATTTAAAAGTCTGTATAATTTGGAAATATAACAGTAAATAATTCCAAATTTTACAGACTTTTAAATGAATTTTTCATGGATAAGTTTTGAAAAATATAAAATATGGATTTGTACTTAAGTCGTCTGTGACTTTTTTGACTTGTGACCACAGATAGTAGATTTACAATTCTCAGTCGAAATTTTATTACAGATTTACTCTAATCGGGATTCATTTCGTTTGAAATATTATTTGCCATAAGGCCTCACGAAAATATCAAAAATTTAATTGAATTGAATTTAAGTTGTGTTTGATAAGAACCCGCAGTTTTCAACTAAGCATGAAGAGGCCTCTCTCACGGTGATGTTTTGCCGGCTAGATCTCAGGGTATTGACATGGGTCGTGGAGGAATTATAGGCATGCGTGCTCCTGACTTACAAATAAAAACTAAATTTAAAATAAGTGGACCAGAATTAGTAGAACGAAACTTGAGGAAACGTAATAATTAATCATAACCGAGTGTGTCCATCCGGTGGTGACCAGATCTTCCCAAGTGACAAATACCCAGTCTGTTGAAGACAACCCCCGCCCCTCCCCCGAATGACTCATTGCCCCAAAAAACGATGCCCAGCCACAACGAAGCGGTATAATAGGGTAGAGACGTCTGCTAAACAATCCAGGCCTCTTTTCATCCGGAGAGACCTCCGGCTATTCCCCCACAATTCACACTTCGACAGCATGAGACCGCCGAAGTGCCACGGAGAGACCGTGTGGATTTTACGGTCGTCCCTGAATGGACGACACATACGCTGGACTCACCAAGAGAATCAAGGAGAGTGGCAAGCCCAGCCTGTACGTATGGAACCAACATAGAATGGCGTCTCCCCTCCCACCATACCGACCCGAAAATTATTTAGTAATTCATTTTATTTAAAAAATCGTACCTTTGATCTCCGGGAAGGCGACCTTGGATTGCAGTGCCTTTCACCGAAATGGGTTGGCTGCCTTCCTACAAAATGGCCGGCCTCGGTTATCCATAAATTATGGAATGGCCACGTGTAGACTACCCGTAAATTTTGGTAGTGCTCGTGGAATAACACCCCGACTGGCAACCTTGAATACACTCGACTGCGGTATCACCTGGTCTAAAACGTTACCTGTAAATGAGACGATGTCCTTTACCAATGTTAACCGTAGATAGGACGGTGACTTTTATCTCCCGCAAACCAAAATTTCGCCAATGTAACCCCAAAAACACCAACGAAACCGCAATTAATCACGAAAGGCCAACTTTATTTTTTCCTCTTATTGAAACAAAACTGTTTAACAAATTTTAAATTTTATTCGAAAACGACATATATTACATCGTTATATTAAAAAAAATATATTACGCCAAAAAAATTTACATCGTTGGATTCATGAAATTATTAGTATTGGTCAAGCTTCCAGCCCCGAACACTTGAAATCATGTGGAACGTATGAGTTTTTCAAGAATTTTCGCAATAAATCATTTTGTTGGGATGACCAAACGAAAACAACTAGTGACCAATCCTCAATGACAGTTGACCAACAGATTCCGATCGTTTGATTCATAAAATTATTAGTTGTGGTCAAGCTTCCAGCCCCGAACACTTGAAATCATGTGGAAATTATGATTTTTTCGAGATGTTTCGCAATAAATCATTATTTTGGGATGACCAAACGAAAAAAACAAGTGACCAATTCTCAACGAATCATGAAGTTTGAATTGAATATATCATATGTCTTCCACTTTAGATACCATTCTTTGAAAAAAGAAATATTTTTATCTAAACGGTATATTCCAATTGGATTTTTTATTTATTTTGTAAAATGAAATTCCCAAATAAGCGACGAACCTGATTTTATTGAATTACTACAATTTTGATTTTGTTTTTTCGCAATAAAAACTTACCCATTGATGACCAAATGCCGAACGTGGTGACCAATCCTGACCTAACGATTACCTAACGAAATTTGATAAAAACGGTATAATTTTCTTGCAATGAGGTGCTACCCGGGACATTTTTTTTGAATTTTTCATTATTTATTTACCGTTTAATTGTAAGTGACCAAACGATAAAAACTAGTGACCAAACGAATTCGTTCATCACTTTTGTCAAAACCTTTTGATGGGGTGCTAGAAAGGTGGAGCCTTAAAATCAACTCCTCGTTCCAAAACACTCAAAACTCGACTGAAAAATTTCTCAAAAAAATATAGAAGAATATTTTTTTTCGTATGTTTTCTCGTTTTCGTTTCCCATATATCAAAAAGAGAGAACAAACAAAAAACATTCCTCTACAACTCATCAGTCGCACACACGCACAAGGTATACATTGGCCTCACTAATTGGAGCTCCCGACGTTTATGTAGTAGAATAGGGTGAGTCAAGAAAACAGAAAAGGATATTAAGGCCTACTCAAATGAAACTTTAACTTTAATGTATGCATGCCGCGGGATAGATGGCACCACCAATTCGATTTTATCGAAACTTATTTTTTTAAAAATGTAAAATGAGAAAAAAACAAATCAAATCATGTTATGACCCTCAAGGTGTCGTAACAAGCAACACAATTTTTATTTTCATTTAGAAAAACATATCGCAGAGTAGATGAACAGGCCTAAATGATGCATAATTACTAAATGAAACAATTATGCCGATTGTTATGTAACAGAAAATATCGTATCGGTATTCATCAATCCGCCATTCCACACTTTGATTCTTTTGGGATTCTTCTTTCTCTGCGAGATTTTGGAATACGGGATTTTAAGGCACTCGCGCAGCAATATATGTATTTAAGATGCATACGTGTAATTCTTCGTATAATCTGCGTATCTACCTCAAGCAGAAAGTGATAATGAAAGGAATATTGTATCTCTGCTGACGAATACTTTATTCCAAGTTGGCACCTTTGATGTAGTGCAACCAGAAAAGAGAATGTGGGCTAACACAGCAGACGTACTAAATCTTTCACTAGTTTCTATCAAGATATGAGTTTAGTCTACATGATCAAATTGGTCACTGCAATGGTATGAGACAAACAGAATTGAAATGCGTTATTTGAACAAAAATATTAATGCGGAAAACAGACTTATATACTTAGAAATTTGTCTTAAATTGTAGACCGAAACTGAACTACTTTTTAATTTTCGATTTACACAAAATTTGTACCTATTATTTTAATCAAGAATCGGTTGCTAGGTGTCCCTAGGTTGCTCTTTGGTCCCTAGAAATGTGAAATCTTTAATTTTTAATAATTTTTTTCTGGCATGTACCTTTTTTGATATAAAAACCCCAGGCATTTTTAAACATCTCACTCTGCAAAAACTTGATATTCTTATAACTGAAAATCTGAAACTTAATCCCATCAACAAAAAAAAAAAAATTCAATACACAATTACACAGAATCTGGTTAATCAAACAACGAACAAAACCAAATTATATACATCAAAATCAAATTCAGGGAAGCCTACATTCTATTTTTTTTTTTTGCTGTCGCTCGAATATATAAAAGAGATATAGACATAGACCGACAGGTATATGAAAAGCGCACGTCTTCTATTTTCTTTTTTTTTTTAAATAAGTTATAAAACAACACAAAACGCCCTAAAGGCAACGTTTTCTTCGCTGTGTACAATTTTTTTTGTTGTATTTATTGGTTCCACGCATCGCAATTTATAAATAAAGCTTTTCTATATTAAGCTCGTTATATTTGGTTGTTTATACATTTTCAAATTTTCTCGTCATTTTTCCGAAAGGTATTTTTGTTGGTTTTTCGGTTTAACTACACCACCATCGGTATATATGAGTGTGTTGTAGATGGTATGAGAAATTTTTGATTGTGCTTTATTTTTGGGTGAATGCCAGAATGGGAAGCTAAATAAATAAATATTTTTTTTTCAAAGTTATCAAAGTAATCGCCTAAAGATAAATTAAGACAAGTTTCAATCTGTATTTGGGATTTTGTTTTCGGTCGCTTTTCCTTTTAAAACATTTGTTCGTTATTTTATGGTATTACGACTCCGGCGAAATTTATGTTAATTAAAATTAACAAAAGACAACAGTTTTTTAAAGGAAATGTTATTACTGTATTAATTATAAAAGCTTTTTGGTGCGCATTCTAAAACAAACGACGTGAAATGTTGGGTGTTTGCAAATTGAAATTTGCAAATCGTTAGCTTTTTGTAAGAAGCCCCATAAAGGGTTCATTTTGAGAATGCACTAAAATATTTCAGGTGGTAGCTTTAGGAACAGTAGATAGAGAAGATCATTTTTTTCTATTACTTATCGTTTTATCTTTTATTATGTACAGGTCCAAGAACAGGGTATTCAAAGAACACGGTTTCGAAGAACACGGATACCTAGTGGATCGCACCAATGGACCAAAGCGCATAAAAGAACAAAGCCTTTAGAATTACTGGTGCCCTAAGCCGCTTAAACCGAAGGACTGGCAAAGCAAGGATGAACCAATAGGTTTCATCCCACAAGGGTAGACTACTAAACTAATAAAATAGTAACTAGATAATCCATGAGATTAGTTGTAAAATTTAAAAAAAAAGAAAATTTTTAATTTGCAATTTCCGTTTGTTTGGTTTTGTTACTCCAGCTCTCATTCGCGCACCTTTCTGCCTTCGATGCCATTCCTATACAGAATTTAGTGTCCTAGCTAAGTTTGTTTGAGATTTATCCAAAACAGACCAGCAAATTGGAGAGTGCACTGCGGTTTCGATGGTATATTTAATTTTTTTGAGGATTTCCAGTTAAATAATTTACCTCGAACCACTTGCCGATACGTCGAGCATCAGGGTCGAATTTTCTTTTGTGATCCTAAACTTTTTACGTATGTGAAGTTTTCCCGGATTCTATCCCCGAAATTAAAAAAAATAATCAGGCAACACTAACATAATTATATCCCTCTAACTCATGTGTGAAGTTAGCCCCGCCCCGTTTTATATTATATTTAACTACAAATAGACTTCATATGTGAAGTTATCCCCGAATTTTATTATATGAAAAATAAAAATGTTTATTAAAATTATTTTAATTCAGAAAACACAAAAAATAAATGTTATAATTTAATAAAATGAAGTAAAATAATTTTTAAAATGGCTCATAAATGTGTCAGATTTTAATTATAGGATGGAACACACATATTTCACATTTAAGAAACACACGGAAAACAAACGTACCGTTCCAGCCTTGAGAAATTATGCTCCGAGCAAAATATTTCCATTTAATTTATTTTAGACCAAAAGTGATACTTTAATTTGACATGTAAAAGTATTAATTTGTCGGATCAGAGCTATATGGTTTTGAGATGGTCAGAACCTTACGTCACTTTTTGCCAAATATGAATAAAATCGTACCGTTGCAACCTAGCGAAATTAAATATGTCTAAATATGCATAATTTCGCTAGGATGCAACGGTACGATTTTGCTCATATTTCGCAAAAAGTGACATAAGGGTCTGACCATCTTCAAACCATATAGCTCTCTCGGTCCAAAATAAATTATATGGAAATATTTTGCTTGGAGCCTAATTTCGCTAGGTTGCAACGGTACGATTTTATTTTTATTTGGCGAAAAGTGACGTAAGGGCCTGACCATATCAAAACCACATAGCTCTGATCCAACAAATTAATACTTTTTACATGTCAAATTAAAATATCACTTTTGGTCCAAAATAAACTAAATGGAAATATTTTGCTCGGAGCCTAATTTCTCAAGGTTGGAACTGAAATAAAATGAAATATGTGATAAAAATGTAAAAATGTAAATAAAATGAAATATGTGTGTTCCATCCTATAATTATAATCTGACAAATTTATGAGCCATTTTAAAAATTATTTTACTTTATTTTATTAAATTATAACATTTATTTTTTGTGTTTTCTGAATTAAAATAATTTTAATAAACATTTTTATTTTTCATATAGTAAAATTCGGGGATAACTTCACATATGAAGTCTATTTCGGGACGGGGCTAACTTCACACATGAGTTAGAGGGATATAATTATGTTAGTGTTGCCTGATTAATTTTTTTTTAATTTCTGGGATAGAATCCGGGGATAACTTCACATACGTAAACTTTTTAACATTCTGATCTGGATTTATGTACCTGTCTCCAGATCATCTGCCCAAAGTGAATCAAGCAGTCTTTAAAAGTAGTTTCGGAAAAAATGTCCAAATCTTTAACGCCCACCGTTTCGAACGAATTATGGATTCAATCTTATTTCCCAATTGCATGCCCATCTGCATACTTTGTTGAAGAATTCGAAGGTGCAGTCTCCTTTCCAATTTTACCATGAATAGTGAACAATTGACGCATAAACGCAGGGATTACCTCAAATGTACCATCCAAAAGCCAACATTCTGCCTCTGCCAATAATTTCAAACTGAAAGGTTTTGCTAATACTATATAACAACATGATCTCCAAAATCCTTTAAAGACAAAACAAAAGGTTCTCCATCGATATATAGCAGCTCCCCTGGACCGTTTATATTTTTAATATTATCCGGTTCCTTTATAACGGCACGTTTTATACGCGTTATTTTGTGTTGTTGCGCCTGGTTTGTTGGCAAATAAACGCGTGTTCCTGCACTACGGAATTTTTCTGATGAATTTTTGTGATAGTTACTGAAATGTCAAATTTATAATTTTAATAAACTCTCTTCTGTTACTATACCTCAACCGAGAAACACGTTGTTTTTAATTCTTCCTGATCGGCTTCTGGAAACGCATATTTAAATACTTTCAACAGGTTATGGGCCCAGACCCGTATAAAAGGAAGATATTAATAATTAAAAAATACAATATAGGTAAAACAGGTTAAAGGAAGCGGGGTGCTTGTTTTTGTAAATCAAAAGTGAAGTTTTTGAAGGTTAAAAAACAAGAGTATCTGTGGTGAAGCAGCATCTTGGAAAAACGAAAAACAAATAAATTAAAATGGGAAAACATTTTATTGAATTCGACGGGAGCATCATCGTCAAATTTAAAATTGGAAGGGTTATCAAATTGGTCCACTTGGAAATTCCAAATTAAAGTAATTTCGAAAGCGTTGGAAATATACGACATAACGGATGGTACGGTGGTTAAGCCAGCATCAAATGAAGAAAATATCGCAGAGATAACAGCATGGTTAAAAAAGATGCGAAAGCGCAAAGTATTTTAGTTACTCGATTGTCAAATAAGGTTATGAACAAACATCAGAGACATCGCTTCATTTAGTACAAAAACATTTTTCTCGATATTTGAAAGTTTCTACGGCTGGAGAATAATTTAAAGAAAAGGTCTTGGTGAAGGTTGAACTCTGAAAAAAAATTCTAGTTACATTCTATGTGGAAAGCATGGAAAAGCTCGTATGAATATATCACACAGAAAAAATTTGAAGATTTCTAAAAATTGAACCTTTAAAGTGTCACGGTGATGGTCACCACTGCAAAAACTTCTGGTTACATTTCACGTGGAAAGTCTGGAAAAGTTCGTTTCAATATATCACACACACACAACATTTGAAGTTTTTTTTAAATTGAACGTTTAAAGTGTCACGCCTCGAAAATAATTCAAAGGAAAGGTCTTGGTGATGGTTGCCTCTCAAAAAAAAGCTTAATTACATTTACAAATTTTAATTACATTTTATGTGGAAAGACTGGAAAACACAGGCAAAGCTCATTTGAATATATCACACAGGCAAAATTTAAAAATTTCTAAAAATTGAACGTTTAAAGTGTCATCACTGGATAATAATCCAAATTTTAGGGCGCGATCGTGTGGAAAGCCCTGGACAAACTCGGTTGAATATATAAATTTTTCAAATGGTAGTTATCCCTAAGACATTTCATTTGAATTATTTACTTTTTGATTTGTAGAATCGATACTACAGAATCATCCACGTAATCCAAATCGAGAAAACTAGTGAAGGTACGCGGAAAATAGGAGCAATTCTGGATTAAAGACATTAAAATGATCAATTGTAGTCGAAATTGAGCTCATCAAGATCTATTTTGATGAGAAAAAATAAACGTCGTAACGAAGCTGAATTATAATTTAGGTAGCCACTAATCAACATGATCAGCATTCACCGTTGTGAATCTTGTATAGGCGCAATGCCTCTAATTAACTGCGTTGCTGATTGGCTAAAACCAGTGCGGATTCCTCGAATTGTTAAAGTTTTATTATAATACTTTTATAGATGCGGTCACGCACTTCTCAAAAAACATAAAGAAAATAAAGTCAGTATTTTAATACTGCTACAGTTCAGTTTTGAGGAGCGTGACATTTGATGTATTTTAATTTAAGTAGTAGTAGTAGTACCAGTAATTTGTGGGTCCACTTGTTGACGTCCTACTCAATTGAGTATCACCAAAATACAGGTTCGACTCACTTTGAAAGTTAGGATGTTTCTATAAAAAATTCAACTGGCACAAGAATTATGGCCGAAGGAAGAAAACATAAACTTAAATTTTGAAAATGTTGAACGACAACAATTCAATATTAAAATTTGAATTCAAGAAGCCTGTAAATTGGAAAATATTTAAATTAAGCATATTGAAGGGTTTTAGATAGCTAGCAGGTAATTTGCTTTTTGTTAGATTACCAAGGAAGAATTCCAACAATAAAAGAACACGTTGTTATGACTGCTCACTTTATTCTCCCTTAAATATTACATTTTATACTTTTTATATACACTCGCGAGCAATTTAGTTTGACTCAAACCTTCAACGCTCACAGAAACACGATTTTTTTTTAAAACGGCTTAACCGATTTTCACAGGACATTGTTTTTTTGAAAGCCTGATATTTTTCTTTAAAATGACACAAATAAAATGGGTTCTGTACTTTTTTTTATAATCGAATTTTGGAAGAAAACGCAACCAAAATTGATTGATTAAAAAAAATATTGGAAATATTTAAATTTTAATCACAACAAAAAATTCAAGCAAAACAAAAACAATTTTACTGGTTAATTCTTAGTATTTTCCATGTGGTTCCAGCTGGCGTGACGGACACCCTTTAACACATGTTTAGAAAATTGGTAAAGCACTGGTTTATCAGAAATTTCCAATGCCATGATAAGTGTTTGGTGTATTGTGTTTCTTATTTTAACACATTTGATAATTTGGCTAAGTTTATTATTCAAGAATATGAAGCTGACCTAGAAAACGATTAACATTTTCCACGTTTCATTTTTATATTTCCCTTTTATCGAACTGCGGTGTAATCATCCATTGTTTACGTATTCATTTCCATTATACTTTGAATAAAAGAAAAAATTCGATGACCTAATTTTTCCAGCCAAAAACAAAACAAAACAGCTTTTGAATCAAAATATCATTTTCCAATTCATTTTCCAAAACAACATTCAGCAACAATACACTAATTCTAAATGGAAAATTCTTTTATGTATCTCTGTATAAAAATTTTCCTCCTGCCAACAACTACTGTATACAGTAGTATATAGTTGCAAAATATTATAGAGATGAATATTAGTATATCAAACAATAAAAATACCATCCCCTTACCATATCGCCAGTTCTGCTCTCCACAAAAAGAAAAAGGAAAACCCTAAACAGTTCTGATATCTGTAGACGAGAGATACATACAACTTTGCCTAATGGAAAAAGTAACAAAAGCAGCAGCTCAAAATCGTTCACATAATTTGCAATATCGTAAAATTTTATGTTTATAAAGAAAAAACGTTTTGATAGAAAAAGGACAAAACAGGCTAAACTACTGCTGGACAGAATATCATCCTCGTTTACCACCACCCATATTATATCCATATCACATGAAATAAAAACAATTTTTTAATGGCTCATATGATTTTATCGTAAAGGGTTATCCAACTTAAGGCGCAAAAAAAGGTTTCCATATTTTCAAGATACGAGGTAATCTTATCTTCGGCCGTATCACATTAAAATTAAGTGGTTTTGATCAACATCCATAGATTACGATGCGATTGGTCGATAATGTACTCAAAATATTAAAAAAAATGAAATCTTTTCCGCCTTTCCATAACATCCGTCTCAACCAAATATTATAAAGGACTTGAAAAAATATTTAGTTCAGCATTTCTGTTGAACTTTATGGTGGTTTTCGATTCAATCCTACCCTAAAGGCTACTATTCGGATTTATGTATATGCGATAATAATTTATGGTTACTTATGTATGTATGTGAAATGGATCTTTTAGCTAAATGAATTAAAATAATAATTTATTATTGAAAAGGATATAAAAAAAATGTTGTAGTTGTTGTTTTAAATTATCGTAAATACAAGAAGAAATAAGTCAGCATCGCTTGAAAGATTGATGATGCTGTTCAAAAAATTATTGTTGGTTTAATTTGGGGATGCCTTATATAAGAAAAAGTGATTCTTGCAAAAATAACATGTTGAGATAGGAGAGATGTGGGTCGAGATAATGTGGCACTCTTCATTTTATGATATATAGGGAACGACAAGCTACTCAAGGATTTGTCCGTACTCTTACTTATATTCAGTTCAGCGGCACCTATGTTTTATTACTATGGGGTCGTTGACTGTGATGTTTGTTAGAGGCGACAAAAATATTCTGATTTTGTAAGATTTCAAATTTAACAATTCAGGAATTAATAGCGGCGGGTAGCTTTATTTGTGCAGTACTGAAAATGTGGCCGGTTTCTAAATGACATATACAGGGTGGTCCAAAAGCCTGGAAACGGTGAATTTATTTCGCGCACGGGTGGAAAATCGGAATTCTGATACTGGGGTCTTTAGTAATTTCACCCGAGGAATCGAATGGACCCATCAGATTTTGGGCCCGATGAGGCCTTATACGAGATATGAGGCCCAACTTTAAAATTTCAAATGCAAACCCATCTTTTTTATTGCAGATTCTGATTCAGCGGGAAATTTTACATTTAAAACCAAAAAAATTTTTGTCCATTTCTGGGTCCTATGCAGCGTTTTTTGTTAAAAAATCCGGGGGCGTCTGAATCATTCAGACCAGGGGGCACATATCGATATTCTGATACTGGAGATTTTCGCTGTTACAGGGCTCAATTGAAGAGTGATGGAATATGTTTTATTCTGACCTTAAGTAAACCATTTGACACTCATAGGCCTATAGGGCATGTAAAGGGCTCAGCCCTGGTAATTCAAATAACAATCTATATTTTATTGCGGATTTTATTTTATTTATAACTTGTCACGGTACTGGACATGATTATTTTATAAGATGTTCAAATTGGTGTCCATCCACTGCAGTGCAGTGCGCGACTCGTTGGTAGATTTCCTCATTCACTCGTGCCAACATCTCCGAGGTTATCGTAGCTCACACCTTCACTATCCTTCTCTGGAGTTCTTCGATATTCGCAGGCTTGGTTTCGTAGACTCTATTTTTCAAATAGCCCCAACAAGAAAAATTTAAAGGAGTGAAGTCGGGAGATCTTGGTGACAACTCGATGGTGCCTCTTCTACCTATCCAGCGCCCAGGAAATATAACATTGAGAAGCTGCCTAGCGCGTAATGAAAATGCGCAGGTGCTCCATCTTGTTGATACCACACGTTCTCCAATTGATCTCCAACAACAGCACGAATTGCTGGAATGATATCCCGTTCTAGCATCTCCAAGTAACGGTCGTGAGTGAAATTATTTGGTTATTCAAAATACCAGCCCAAACATTGATTTTATCCTGCCATTGCGTGTGTGTATCTCGCATCCAGTGACGATTTTCATCAGCCCAATATCTCATATTGTGGCAATTAACCTCCCCATTCAAACTGAATCCCGCCTCATCCGAGAAACCCGTAAAAAAAAGGTGAAATTATCAGCAAGATATCTCTCCATCATTACATCGCAATATTTCAGACGACGATCGATCAAAGTCTTCTGGGGTGAGCTCCTGCACTAAGCGGATTTTATAGGGATGCCAACCATTCGTTTTTAAGATTCTTTGGACGGATGATTTACTCACCCCAACATTTTGGGACAACCTTCTTTGTTTCACATGAGGATCTTCGATGACATTGAGAAGAACCTCCAAGGCTTTCTCCTCATTAGTTGCACTTTTACCCCGACCTGATCTCGGCAAATCTGCTACAGACTCGGTCGCCGCAAACCGGTCAACCGTTTTTTTCACCGTGGATTTTGAAGTCGGTGGCACTTCAGGATGGGTGTCGTCAAACAAACTCACAGCACTCACATATGACCTCTGTTTGTCACCGTATCCACGCATTATCAAGATCTCTATTCTCTGACGGCTAGTTAAGGAAGCTTAAAGCTCGAAGAAAAAACTTATGAAACAATTATCGCACACATACGTACATCACATATACGTACTAGACGTAAATATTGAATTTTTTCGCTGGTTGTATTAAACGATTTATTGTTTTAGGTTTAGCAGGTAAGTAAAACAACTGCAGTTCTCATAATTTTTATTTCCATTTTTTGATTAAAATTTTTTCCGCTGAATCCGAATCTGAAATAAAAAAGATGGGTTTGCATTTGAAATTTCAAAGTTGGGCCTCATATCTCGTATAAAGCCCCATCAGGCCCAAAATCTGATCGTTTCCAGACTTTTGGACCACCCTGTATATCTAAATGGGTGAATGGGTGAAATCGGTCCTTGATATTATTTGGACAGTTTCGGCATGACATTGTTAATTAATTAGTGAAAACATATATTGTGAATTACTGAACATTTAGTGAGCATTTTTGATGCTGTATAAGATGGCGGAAATCTCCAGCGGAAAATAAGAGATTGCGCTATTCGCCGCAAGTGGCAGCACAATCGTCGCTAAAGAGAAATAATTTTGTTATGTAATTACAGGCGCAAATTTTTTAACTAAATCAAACATCTCAGCTGAATATAACATTAAAAGTGATCCTTAAAACATAATATTAAAGTTAGCCGAAAGTTTCCAGCCGAAAGATAAAAAAAAATCGATAATGCAGGTTGATCAACATTCTTCAGCCGAAAGTTATCAGCCCAATTTGAATGTTTTAGTATGCGAAGGTTGTTGTTAAACCTAATTCTATTTAAATTTGAGAAATATAAACGTTTAGATCAATCAATTATAATTTGAAAAGCAATATTGTTAATCTTCATCCAAATTAACATAAAGTAAGGTGGGGATGCCACTATGGCCATTTGTATGTCATAATTGTTGGTAAACTTCGGCCTAATTATGTAGGGATTCTGAAGGGGATACAGAGGTGTAATTTATCAAAATTTCGCTAATTCAATATATCGAAAATGCATTGAATGGCATGTCGTTCTAGGTTAGCATGCCTTGTCATTGATGCCACTATGATCATTTGACAGGCCACCGTGCTGGTCAACTTTGGCCTAATTGTTGACATAATGAATTAGCAAAATTGCCCCTCGTATGCGAAACGAAATTAATCAGTTAATGAAGCGGTTAACCAAATTCTGATTTGGATACGGGGGTCCAATTTGACAAAATTTTCATAGTTCAATTTCTGAAAAAAATAATTGAATGGCCTTTCGCTCTTATTAAACTTAAATTCTCGTTGATGCTATTATGACCATTTGGTAGGCGCTAATGCCTGTTAACAACAGTCAAATTTTGAAGAAATTCTAATGGGGATACGGGGGTGTAATTTGACAAATATTTCCTCTGTATCTCCGTCAAAGTTTCTTTAAAATTAGACTGTTGTTAGCAGGCATTAGAGCCTATCAAATGGTCATAGCGGCATCAATGCGAATTTAGGCTCAACAAGAGCGCCGGGCCATTCATTTCAGAAATTGAACTGTGGAAATCTTGTCAAATTATACCCCTGTATCTCCATCAGAATTTTTTCACGGTTTGGCTGGATTAGACATAACATATGATAAACTGAAATTTTTGTTTTAATATCAAATTAAAGAAGTAGTTCGGCTGAAATATATTGAAGTTTCAGTTCGGCTGAAATATATTGAACTATTCTTTTTGGCTATCAAACTGCATTATCATTTTTTTATTTTCGGCTGGCAACTTTCGGCTAACTTTATTAAGGTCCTTAAAACGGCAAATTGATGGATCTCCGAAGCAAAGGAACTGGGTAAATGAAACCTTGAAATTTAACAATGTTCCGTCTTTCTGCAATTTGATCAGGGATTTTAAATAAGTTTTGGACAAAATTTTAGGATCTGTTCTTAAAACCACTATACCGGCCATTTCATAACCAGTCCTTATGAAAAATGGTATGTGTACATTCTACACGATATGGAGGGAACTGGAGGGAACTCGGATATTTCTTAATTAAATTTTGTAAAATTTGCATCGCATACAGGGAGAATTTTCAGTTTTTGGCCAATATCTCAAAAATTTCCACTAGTAACCAATACGTTCGGTTGTTCTATAATAATCCATCAATTTGCCGTGTTAAAATACTTTTAGTATTTTATTCAGCTGAGATGTTTGATTTAGTGAAAAAAGAGATACATAATGAATACAAAATTACCGCTTGTAATTATAAAAAAAAAACTCTTTAGTGATATTGCTGCCACTTGCGGCGAATAGCGTAATCTCTTATTTTCCGCTGTCAAATTTTCGGTATTTTATACAGCATAATTAATTAGGTTCTTAAGGAGATTGAACGTTGTTTTAACGTGAACCTATTTTTGATTGAAAATATTCCGCTGTATAGCAATCCAACGGTTCCTACTTCCTCACAACAACCACTGTGTGCTTGTCATTTTTGATGTATCGAAAAAATCCAATTGCTGTGAGGAGCGGAGGAATTGATTGGATATAGCAGTGGGCGAATATATTTATATTTGCTGTATTTACAGTGACCGTAGATATTTGGTTCTTGACTATAATTAAAAGGTGTTGTTGATTTTATTTAATTTTTTGTATTTCCTCTTCAAGGTGCCTCGTGTCGCGATCGCCATGAACTCAAAATATGTGACTTCCCAAATTGCCTACATTTTATCCAAGAGACGATATTGCGAGTTTTTTTTTATCTAAAGTAGAAGAAAATGTAAGCCAAATAAAACAAATAGGCGGGGAAATTCCGGATAAAATGGTTGTAACAAAAATAGTGTCCTCTTTGAAAAAAAGGTAAAGGAAAAATAATGGTTGCTGCTTATAATTGTGAAAAATGAATAAAAATAACAACCTTGATGTAAAACTACTATCTGGCTATCATTCCAGAATAACCCAAAATTTCATATAGAAACAACAATATATAACGTATTATATGTGTCAAAATTGACAGTCAACTTATTTTCGGTTAGCATAGCCGTGGTATTTGTACAGTAAATGTAAGCAGTGAAATATATAATTTTATAAAAGATAATAATGTTCAAGCAATAGCCGTAAAGAAACAAAAAAAAATTATACGATAGAGTTCGAAGTAAGTTTTTGTCTGACAAGGCAGGGGCGCGAAGTGTCCCTCTCTAATTTCGCTGAAATTTGAATATGTGAAAGTAGACTGAAAAATGAAGGATATGTATTTTTTTTTTATCGGTGGAAAAACACTCTGAGGGGGTGAAACACCCCTCGGAAGTTGGGGGTAAAAAACGGACTTTTGATAATTTCGCCTAGAAAAATCAGTGAAATTTCGAAGAAACTTATTTAGGAATGTGTATTTTAATGAGCTAAATAATATACTATTTTTTGAAAAAAAATCGGAACAATCCAGGGGGTGAAACACCCCCTAACAGGGGTAAAAAAGTCAACTAATTGATGTAAAATTCTTACATTAACGCGGAAAATTCTGAAAAAATATATGTTACTTAATAAGAGAAATCAAGGTTGACGTGTTCGAGGATTTTTTGAAACTACCCCCCGTATGGGGTAAACTACCCCTACCCTGAATCTTTGAATTATGGAAAGGAGAAAATTTTTTTCTCGACGCAAGTTTCTTATTACCCTTATAAATGGTTAATACTAACCTATCTCATTAATATTAATAATTTTTAGGGTTAGAAAATTTTAAATCAGCTTAGAATGCTGGTCTCATAATTCATGATAAAGATTTGCGTAGATGGACTTTGCAAGCCAAACGAGAATTAGGTTTCGAAGACAATAGATTCAGGGCTTCAAGAAAGTGGTTAACTAAATTTAAGAGTGCCCACAGAATAGTGTCAAGGAAAATTAACAAATTTGTTACCAAAAAAACATTGGAAAATGCTACTTTCATTAAAGATGTTAGGAAAGATATAGAAAAGATTGGATTAAAAATTGTTTATAATTCAGATCAAAGCGGATTTCAATTAGAGATGCACACTGGCAGAACTTTGGCTGTTGAAGGGGACGAAAAAATGGAATGTATTGTACAATCCATCCCATCAACAACTCATAGTTATACAATACAACCACTGATATCGGCGGAAGGAAAACTTTTCTCTCCCTTATTTCTGGTTTTAAAGGAAAAAAGTGGAGAATTTGGACCCACTGTTGAAGCAAATTTACTTAAACCAGAGAATGTTTATGTATTGGCTTCAGCTTCGGGAAAACTTACCTCAGGTATGGAATATATTTTATTTGAAGGACTTTTTTAAATATGGCTGGAAAAAATATTTTTACCAGTTGTGGGAAAGAAATCTGTACTGTTACTCGATTCTGGCCATTGTTCTGATATCGAAAAAGATTTTACGGATAAAGAAGTAGATATAAAAAAAATTCCTGGAGGAACTACAGGGAAAATTCAACCACTTGACGTTTATGGATTTCGTATATAGAAAAATTTCGTTCGGCATTTTTCAGATTCGGTTATTTTGTTAAATTACGACATTAACTTACATTTAAGGAATAACATCATCAAATTGCAATCATTAGTACACAATCAACTGTCTTTCCCCCGCTACATCGATCTTTTTAAATATTCTTGGTATTAAAGCGGATATATCGATAGAAGGCCAGACGAGTTCGAAAATCCCGTTTCTTTCAGCTTCCGGGATTCTTGTGAAACAAATTGTGAGAATTGTAAGAAGTCACTATGTTTGAAGCATTCTTTTGATGATTATCATTACTGCAAAAGATATGATGAGTGAAAAATAATATGTAATAGCTTTAACTAGACCTAAATTGAAATTTGAATAATAATTTTACTCTCATTGTCAGAAAAGTATATACAGTAGAGCCTCGATTATCGCAATTAATATATTCGAATTTTATTAAATCACAAAGCAATAATTGGGATAGCATCCTTAAACTCTGAAGGTCATTCTTGTTGATAAGGGATGATAGTAATAATAATGTTCAAGGAGAATAAAAGATTTCTTGCCGGAACAAATGTTTCCCAATCGAAAAATTCAACGTTTCGCTAAAGGGGTGGTTAACTTCCTGTCAGTAGAGGTAGGGGCATTACGATATATTCTGGGACAAACCAAGGGTATTGTTAAAAACGCAACATTATACAATTTTTCTAGATTTTTTCCAGAAGATTTTGAACTTTTTTCTGAATATTTCGTAATTTTTCAAATTAATAAGCCGATTAGGAGATGTTTCGAACCCTAAAAATTATTAATATTAATGAGATAGGTTAGTATTAACCATTTATAAGGGTAATAAGAAACTTGCGTCGAGAATTTTTTTCTCTCCTTTCCATAATTCAAAGATTCAGAGTAAAGGTAGTTTACCCCATACGGGGGGTAGTTTCAAAAAATCCTCGAATACGTCAACATTGATTTCTCTTATTAAGTAACATATATTTTTTCAGAATTTTCCGCGTTAATGTAAGAATTTTACATCAATTAGTTGATTTTTTACCCCTGTTAGGGGGTGTTTCACCCCCTGGATTGTTCCGATTTTTTTTCAAAAAATAGTATATTATTTAGCTCATTAAAATACACATTCCTAAATAAGTCTCTTCGAAATTTCACTGATTTTTCTAGGCGAAATTATAAAAAGTCCGTTTTTTACCCCCAACTTCTGAGGGGTGTTTCACCCCCTCAGAGTGTTTTTTTGCCGATAAAAAAAAATATGTATCCTTTATTTTTCAGTCTACTTTCACATATTCAAATTTCAGCGAAATTGGAGAGGGCCACTTCGCGCCCCTTCCTTGTGAGTGATATATTCAAACGAGCTTTTCCAGGCTTTCCACATGTAATGTAACCAGATTTTTTTTTTTCATAGGCAACCATTACCAAGACCTTTCCTTTGAATAATTCTCCTGCCGTGATACTTTAAACGTTCAATTTTTAGAAATTTTCAAATTTTGTCTGTGTGATATATTCAAACGAGCTTTTATAGACTTTCGACTTGAAATTAGAAGTGAAAACCTCAATTTACTGAACTATTCTTTGCAAAGTTAGATTTCCATCGAACGTTAATTTATTTATTCTTTTAAATATTCCTGCGCTTGTCGATACCAATAGTTTTTAAATTGTCAACTCTAACCTTTAATTATACAACAAACAAAATTACAATTTAAAAGCTTAACGCATTCCAGCGCATTTCGTTCTTTTGAGAAAATATAGAAAATTATCGAATTACGAAAGCCAATTAACGTTGGATACATAGCACGGGGATTAACGAAAGTGTTAAAAAAAAAAAATAAATAAAATAAATACAATTCAATGTAAAAATTGAAAAATTCTTTTGATCGAGGTTTTTCCTCTTCAAGCCGTATATATGTATGTACATGTAAAATATTATTAAAAATTCGTTTGTAGTTTTCGGAACAGGAAAATGCCGGAAAAATAATATCAGCATGGTATAACATTTATATGAAGATATAGTTTTTGTGCGCTAAATCCGTATGTGTATATGTATACAGCTGTATACTTGCACAATCATACTGATTGGTTTGATTTAATAATTCATATATTGAATATGAATTAAATTGAATTTAATTTACTTTGAAGCTTTTTTCTGTATATTTTCTAGCTTTCTCTCTATATATTGTAAAGCAGCGACGATATACAGGTAGAGAGATGTGGAGCTTTATACAATTTCCTGTATAATATTTCTCAACAATGAATGCTGCTGGTGTATAGTTGTTGTTTGTGCAATAAAATCCTAGATTTTTAATGAAACAAATCGATTACGTATCTTTAAGCGATCTATTTAAAACGAAAGATAAACAGATGTTTCAGATTTTTATTGCTGTTCTTCCGAATAGTTTTGTATATATAGTTATATAACCACATAGTTTAAATACGTAATATGCAAATGTGTTTACGTTGGCAAATTTTAATTTGTTTTACTTTTTATTGTCGTACCCAACATTATACAAATGTATTATGTTGCAACGTGCATATAGAGGAAATGAAACGTGCACCACATGGAAATTGATATATGCGACATACAATTTGCATTCGATATGTACGTTTTTTTTATTAGCTACGTGTAATAGTTATAAATATAATGTAGGATAATAGGAGAATTTACATATTAGTGATATTTGGTGTTATTTAGGTATATCAGAAATACTAAAGATTAAAAGCCACTATACAAACCTACATACAGTGCTGGAAAAAAAATTGGGCAAACATTGTTTATTGCAAATTGGAGTCTTTTTTTCCTAAAATTACAAAACTTTTGAAAGCAATTGGCTTATTGTTTCATTTTAAATACATGTATGACGTAATTTTTTGAAAAAAAATTACCTGCAATTTAGGGACAAAACCCCGAAAAATGTCAAAATATTCAAAATACGTTGATTGGAGTTAAAATAATGGAATAAATTAAACACCTATTTTTTAATTTGTTTTTTGTTTTGTTTATTTTTTCTTGTTTTAATATTAAGATTTTGTCGGACCACCTTTTGCTTTTATTACACAAGGTCAAGTACTGTCGCATGCAATACATTGACGTCGGAACCGTTTTAAAACTTCATCGGACATAAGACGGGATGTTGAACGAGCAATGGGTAAACAAATTTCAGCCAGCTTAGTGAAAAAAAGACCTGTTGAAGCAGGTTTAAGAGCACTTAAACCAGTCCAAAAGCTTGAGTTCACATTAGTAGTCGTAAAAAAACGTTTGCTATGTGCCCAGTAGCATGTTTCTTGGACTCCAGAGATGTGGAGTGATGTGGTTTTCTCAGATGAATCAAAATTCAAAATGCATGTTGGAGATGGAAGAATTCTCGTAAGAAGAAAACTGGTCGAGAAGCTTTGCAACGAATGTCTTTTAAGATTGAGGATGCTTTTCTGGAAATGAAACCGATCTATTGTGCTTCCTTAGTACCAGCATTACAGCAACTGTTTATCTGCAGGTCATACACATCGAATTTGAGCCTTCTGTGTTAAAGCTTTTCGGCGATACTTGCAAATTTATTTTTCAACAGGACAACGCTCCGCGTCATACCGCCAAAGTTGTTAACTATTTATTTTGAATTGTAGATAGAAAAATTTTCTTTCATATAAACATAAATAATTTGTTAAAAACTTGTTTTTTTCTTATCTCTTCATTTAAAGGTAAAAAAGTACTTCGAAGAAACAAATATCAATGTGTTGAGCTGGCCTCCGTATATAGTCCAGACTTAAATCCCATTGAAAATATTTGGTCTCTAATGAAGCTAGAAGTGGCAAGAAAGCGCCCAGAATCGATTCAAGCTCTAAAACGTTTGTTGATGACGATTTGGGAATCCATACCTCCTACGACTTTGAAAAATTTATGAAATTCAATGAATGGGAGGTGTATCGCTGTAATAAAAGCAAAAAGCGGTACAACAAAATATTAATATTAAAGATAGAACTTCAATAATTCAATAAAAAACAAAAAAAAAAATAAAAAATACGTGTTTAATGTATTCCATTACTTTAACTCCGCAATCAACGTATTTTGAATATTTTGCCATTTTTCGGGGTTTTGCCCCTAAATTGCAGGCAATTTTGTTTTCAAAAAATTACGTCATACTTGTATTTAAAATGAAACAATAAGCCAATTGCTTTCAAAAGTTTTGTAATTTTAGGAAAAAAATACTCCTATTTGCAATAAAATATGTTTGCGATTTTTTTCCCATCACAGTTGTAGGTAACAAAAATGCTTATAGAGTTCGGCTCGGGTCCTTTCGCTTCTTCTTCTGTTAGCTACGTTAGCGAGGAATCCCCATAATATTTCGTTTTTCTTTTCATGCGTTACACATACTATATATTCAAATAAATAAAGGCAATTACAAAATATTCGGATTAAAAGGATTAAATATATGTGACCACACTAGCCGGTCGGGTATAGAGTCGTGTATAATTTTTCGGGTATAGACACAAGCGTTAAGCGGAAATGACGATTTTTGGCAGAAACTGTTTTTCAACAAAAATTTGAGAGATGAGAGTGGTGTTATTTTTACCACCTACGAATGTGCCTTTAATGACGATATGTGTATCAATTTCTGGGTTTCCGGAGTACTCATTACGTTACTTATTTTTGTTTTTCGCAAGCCGTGATGAAGGTAGGAGGCAATCGAATTGTTTTGGTACCTAACTACTACCTATACCTCGACTTTTGATTTTCTAAATTCGAGATGGATGGAGGTGTCCTTTTTGGTCCCCACATATTCTATCAACGCCAATGCGAGTGTAAATTTCGGAGGTACTGATTATATTATTCACTTTTTTTCGCAAGGTGTGATAAAAGAAGGCTTTGTGTGATAAACCTACATACTATCTACGCCTATAATGCTGATTACTAATGACTATTGTTTTTCGCAAATCGAGATGTGGAGCCGGTTTCATTTTCGGGGTACTGCTCCTAAAAATTTTAATCCACCCTTATTTTGTTTAAGCGTAACGGGTTTCCCTTTTATGTACACAAAAATTTCAATGTTTTCACTTCAAAAATTTGATTCGACATGTTGGGCTTGGGTTTTGTTCAAATCAACATGTGTGGATAAATAAATCATAGTTTTTATTATAGATATAGATGTGATGATGATGAAAGAGGTGACGTGAGAGTGGAAGATCAACATAGCATTAGCAAATGATTCTTCACGTATAGCAGCAACATTATTAGATGGTGATAAGAGCTGATTCAGCACTAAAACTCCCATTAAATATGCAAATAATTGAAACACCAACATGTAATATATTAAAAACACCAGGAAATGACAAAAGTATTGCAACAATGCAAAATAACAATCTGGGACGAATGCACAATGGCATATAAAAAATCATTAGAAACATATATTAGACAAAAAATTGCAAGAGTTACGCATTAATCAAAAGATATTCGGTGGCACAGAATCTACCTGTTATAACACGATCAAAATTTTTGGTAAAGAGCAAATGGCTGTGGTTAAAGATTTTGCGTTTGGATCGGGAGGTACCGGGTTCAAATCTCGATAGAGGTAGGGTGCAAAAGCAAAATTTTCATCAATAGATTACGATCTGTGATAAAAAGGAACTATACGACCCCCTATCGGCTGTACTACCACATATTCTTCAATTAAAAATTCAACCAAAACTTTGAAATGGCGCATGACTTGCTGTTAAACAATTAATGACAAATTTAATTGGAGCACCCACATTAACTGCAAATACAAAGGTGAAGAAGTATTAATCCTATATGCATTTCTATAATTTATTCAGATATGCCATTCAATTTTAAAATAAAACAATTTCCAATACGTCTAGCTTTTGCTATTAATAAATCACAAAGTCAGTCACTTCAAGTTTGTGATTTAAATTTGGAATATCCATGCTTCCCATAGGAAAACCATCATCATTATATGTGTTCGCGCCTGAAGGAACATTTCTCATTTCGGCAAAGGGCAGGGTACAGCTAGTAATAAAAAAAAAATTGAAAATTGGTTTCAAATCATGGATGGGTTATCCATTAGATAGATTTACATACAGATTTTTGACAAAGTAGACCACGCCGACAACCTAGGAAATGATGTTAAAAGCTCAATTTACTCCAAATAAGTAAAGATTTGGATTATAAATCGCATAACTTCTTCGACAGTATAAGGATCGACTCCTATTGACCTAAACTAAGTGGACCACCGGAGATATTTTTCATTTGATTCTATTCAACATTATAAAGTAAGTTTCACACTATTAAAATTCTTGTAAATTACAAAATTAATTTTCAGTTTTAAAAACGTTTTTTTAAATTGAATATTTTTAATTTATTTAAAAACTCTAACTAGAGACATCTGTCCAAAAATATGGAACGAAAAATATATATGTTTTAGAAATCTTGCCGCGAGAAGCTTAAATATCCTGAGGATCATGTTAAAACTGTGCAAACTGAGATTAAAGAGTATATGATGAAGAATATCAGGATTTTTATTTATTAAAAAAATCCATCTGCATGAGTTCTGTAAAGTCATCCTTATATGGCAAGTTCACATTTGACCCTGATGTAACGTTAACATTTTCGGTAATTTATGTAAGTTAGCATTCTCTTGTTTGAACCATGTCTTGTTTTTTCGAATTTTCAATCAAAAAATTATTTTTAAGAGAGAATTTTAATCTTAACTGTACACAGGATTTGTAGAAACAGTCGATCTGTATTTTTTTGTTGAGAGGATTTGTCCCATGAGTCTGCCAACGAGGAGTATCGTGGTCGCTTTTGTGAATGAGTCCAGGTACTTTTGAGTTTCCGTGACGTGATGCTGCGAAGCAATGGTTTGGAGACTGGCAGACAAAGCGGCTGTATTTGGCGCTTCGGTTGCTTTTATGACCATTAACTTAATAAATATATCAATATCTTAAAGACATCAAGCAAAGAACAATTTCATATGTCATATACATGAACTAGCCCGATACTCAGCCCGAAAAAATGCGATGGCAATACTAAACTATCAATATTGTGAGAGCTTACTAGTAAGTAAACAGTATCATGACATTTATAACATTTAGTTCGAAATTTTAAAATTACTTTTATGTGTTTTTAAGATATATTACTTTTGCTTGGTAGCCTAGTCAGACTTAAACTTATTATTTATATGAAGCTAGTCCAATATTCAGTTCAAAAAGCCCGTTAGCAATACTAAACTATAATCACCGAGAAAATTTTATATCGCAGCATGCAAAAATATCACTGTCGCGACAGTAAAATATGTCATGGTAATCTGTTATTAGATTTAGAGCATTCAACCCGAAATTATAAATATAACTTTTACTTATTTTGAAATTATTGTTGTTAAACCTAGACAGCCCAAACCTGACGTGAAAACGACAATGCGGAAACTTAATTAGCATTACTTGATTGACTACTATGAATCTAGCAAGAACTTTTAGTCCGAAATTTTATTTTGTTGTTTATGGATATAGTCGTTTTAAGTTTTATGTGTTTCTTATTTTCGATTCAATCGATCTGATCGATCTGAGTACTAAAAACTTGTTTCTTATTTCAGGTCAGATTGATCTGATCAATTTTGTTGCTGTTTCTTATTTTTCCTCAGATTGATTAGATCGATTTTTTTGATTTGTAAAAATATTCCGATTTCTCAGATTAGTTTTAGTTTAGCTAGCTTCACGTAATTCAAATTCAAATCTACCATACATATATGTCATTCTCATCATTTTTGTTTGTTTTTGCAAACATTATTAAAATGGAAATAGACAGAAATTTTAATTATTATTTTATATTGATTTTAATAAATAATGAAATAATTATTTTATACATATTTTTTATTTATAGAGTATTTGCAAGAAGTGGTACAATTTCACATTCGTGGTACAATTTCCTCAGAGTAATTTAGTACGTTAATATTTCCTTTTGTGTTCGTATTCGTTCGTTCGTAATATTCCCTTCGTGTTCGTAATTTGAATCCAAATAATAAGTAATAACAATTTATTTGTTTTAATCGTGTATATTTTAGACAGTTCGATGACAGTTGATAATTTTTTTGATCTACCAAATCTGAAACCTGTTTCTTATTTCAGATCGACCAGATCGATCTAATTTCACATTTCAAAATCTGCTCGATCTACGGACTTAAATAAGAAACACAGCTTTAGCTACAAACTGAGAGATTTGAACAACTAATCTATCTGGATTTGAATCTCATCTCACAGACGATTCAAAGGGATAATATTCAAACGACTATATTTAGATAATTCTAGATAGAATTTTTCTGCAAATCTTTTAGTTTGTGGTCAAAACTTCAACGAATCTGTCGATATATGACAAGTGCTCGTGAATCGCCTGTGAGGCGAGATTCAATCAGCTGTAACCAGATAGAATTTTTCTGGAAATATTCTAGTTTTGTAGTCAAGATTTTAACGAATCCTATGGTATAAGTGAAGTGCTTGTGAATCGTTTATAAGGCGAGCTTCAAACGACTAGATAATCCAGATCTAGAGCCAGATTATTCCAGATAGAATTTTTCCGAAATTCTGTCGGTTTCTAGTGAAAACTTTAGCAATTCCGGTGATATAGGTCAAGTGCTCGTAAATCGTTTATGAGGCGAGATTTAATATAATATATATATATATATATATATATATATATATATATATATATATATATATATATATATATATATATATATATATATATATATATATATATATATATATATATATATATATATATATATATATATATATATATATATATATATATATATATATATATATAAAAATAAACTTTTTCTCAAGCAAGAATTTAGTTGTCATAATTCCACTGATATCATTTTTAGATTTTTTTTTTTTTGAAAACTTGACCTTTTAATTTTTTTTTTACTTTGAAACATCAAAGTAGTAATAAATTTGTTTTTATTATTTTTATCAAAATTTAGAAGCCACGATTAGTTCGATTTAATGCACAATTAATTAATTGTTATAATTTGTGTGTGACACAAATTTGCTTTATAGTTATAATTCGCTTATAGTTTGTGTCATGACAGAAGATGTATTGCCATAAGTATAAAAAATTTAAATTTCGGGCTGAAAAGTTGGGCTAGCTTCATGGAGGTCAATTTAATTTGGAACTCTAACGTTTTTCCAATTTTTGCATTCTAAATAATAGGTTTTTCCGCAAGGTCCTCAAAATAGGCGTTTGTTTCGGTGATGACCTCTCTGTAAGACCTAAATATCTACCCAGCCATTTCTTTAGGTGTGGAAACGGGAGTAAGTCGCAGGGGGCTAAATCTAAAGAATATGCTGGATGGTGTAACAGTGTAGCCCAATTTTTGGATTTTTGCCATGGCGATTACACACGTGTCCACCCGTGCATCGTCTTGATCGTTTTTGTTCGCCAAGTGCGGTTGTTTTTGCTTCAAATCAATATCAAATCTGTTCTAAAGCTCTGAAAAATATTTACCGGTGATCGGTTTACTCATTTTCAAGATAAGTGATGCAAATGACATCACGTCCGTCCCAAAAACTTTGCACATGACCTTGTTGGTCGACAGACCCACCGTGGCCTTCTTTGGTGCACGTTTAAACCCCCCGGTGTATTGTGATGGATCCATGTTTCGTCAAACACTCCTTTGAAGTGGTCACACGGTTACGCTTTTGGTCGAGCGTGGGACATCGCGACACCCAACGCTCGGATAGATTTTCATATCCAAATATTCATATAAATTGGGATACTCGCTCAGTTGAGATGCCCACAGCGTTAGCCACTTCACGCACTTTCATTCTCCGATTGTCCTATATCATTACATGAATTTTATTGACTACTTCTGGCCTAACAAACTCGGCAACCTGAACATTCGGCGTTATTTGTGCTGCTACGACTACAACGGAACTCAAAAAACCACTTCTCTATACCATTCAAATGGATGATACATGGTCCCCATAGTATTTATCATGCCTTTCCTTGGTTTCGGTGATGGTCTTTTCTGCAAAAACCACACAACAAAATACACAAATTCACGTGGTTGTCTGATTTCAATGGCCGTCAAATATGGCGCAGATTGATCAAAATTTGAAAGTAGTCTATTAATAGATGGCATTTAAAGTTTCATTTAAAGCGGGAAATTCAAAAATCACTGCCTTATCAAACTGCCCTTAAATGAGTTCGTACGCTCATAATGTATAGTGTACAGTTCTTAAAATTGTGTATAAGTAAATTTGTATTGAAATAAATAAATAAGACAGTTCCCTGATACTTATGATCACTGCCACCCACATTATTTATCGTAAAATTTTTGTGATCGTTTCGTTCATCGATTGAATTTTTTCTACACATCCTTGGGATACTAAATGGGTGTGTAACGAAATCCTGGTTTTTCCAAATTCCGGTTTTGTATAAAAATCCCGATTTTTAGGAAATCCCGTTTTGCATTTTTAAAATTTGACATGTGAGAAAATGGGACTGTTAAATGAATTTTTGACAAAATTCAAAAATGAGTTTGCGATACAGCCCTAGAAAATGGCTAATATGGGTTGGATTTGGCCATTTATAAACCGATTCTGTTGAAATTCTACACGTCCGATGGAAATGGATTTCTAAAATGATTTTTTGATAAAGTTCTGAAATATGGCCATCGCCATGGAACTAGGCCATTTTTTAACCGATTTAGTTAAAATTCGGCATGTTGTGGGTCCTAAATGGGATTCAAAAATTGATAAAAATCTGAAATAAGGCGCGAAGGGATGAAACCTGGCCATTTCTTAACCGATTATGTCGAAAATCGATAGCATACCAGTTTGTACTTTAGGGCTCGCAGGAACGGTCTAATAGTTAGCCCAAATTTTCGGCATTGTAAGACAATCTGTTTTTAAAAAATCTGTCCAATTATCGTCAAAATCGATATCAAAGCAAATTTTATTTTCAAATAATTTATAAATCATCAAAACCTTAGTTTACTGTTTATTAAAACCCTAAAGGTTGATTTATATTATCCGTTCCTTTTAGTTCTTACACATATCGTATCAGACATCGTCAATACGTTTCAATTCAGATATTTTCCTTGTATCCTTATCGTATCAGATCTTATTTTAATTAATAAAGAATTAATAAAAAAATATTTTTTTTAAAATCAAGACTTCAGAACTAGAAGAAAAGAAAACCAGGATTTTGAAAACAGGGATTTTGGAAACCGGGATTTTGAAAACCGAGATTTTGTAGTACACCCATGCTAATTAGTCTCGAATAGTCAAAGCCCCCAAAACATTATCGGTTATAGCGGAGACCTCGACTAGACACACACATGCTGCGCATATTTTCGTAATCCGGATTAAAATTGACGCGCCTCAATTGCCATTTTCTATTATGAATTCGTCGTAATTGCATTCATAGTTTCAGTGATCTTCAATGTCCATTTCACTATGACGAACCTTTACAAAAAACTATATTCTATATTTTGAACGAATTGTCTAATATTCTAAAAATATTGTTAAGACAAAATCTATTCTCTACACTATTTTCGATAACAGCATGTGATAATTCCAAAAGACGCGTAGACGCACAAATCTGATGCCTTGTAACTTTTCCTTGGAGTTTACACTAATCACTTTTTATGCAGCAAAATTGTATTTTGATAACTAGTGGTGTTGAGAATGACCTCAATTTTGTACAATGAATTTGTACTCAAAATTAGTTCTACGTTAAACCGCAGATGTGAAATAAGTTGTGCTTCAAAAAGGTAGATATAGAAGAGCTGTAATATGGAAACATTTGAAAGATTATATCCAAAATAGAAAAAGTGTAATTTCTTGCCAAGGAGAATATTCCTTTGGTTGCGAATCAAATCTAATCTAACCATATCAATCCTCATTTGCGTTATAAAATGAAAAACGACGTTGTAGCACGCAACGCAACTGTAAACATTTCTTATATAGGTATATGTGTAACTCAAAAATAACAAAAGGCGTAACCTTATAAGTTCTGTACCAAAACGGTAAATAATTGTAAATTACCTGTTGTACTGCCAATAAATTACATAACACGAATCGATCCCGTAAGAATATTAAATCTGAGAAATGTGTTTTGCCACTCCAAATTACTTCCAAATTTCTGTTTTTTTTGTTGTAACCTTTCGATCGATTTAAAACATAAAATAAAAACTGGAAAAACTTTTCCATTCTATAAAGAAAATTTGTTCAAAATCCTTTTTTTTTATATAAATGTCTCCTGAATGGGTATGGGTAGAAAATTTGTTGTACTAAATAAATAAAACATATCGAGAACGAGAAAAAAGCACAACCGAAGCTTTTTTTAAATAAGGAAAATATGTCCTTACTGACAAACCATACCGTACAAGTATATCATGAAAATGTTTAATAAATAATATAATAATGATGATAATTACAACGTTAACAATAATTTATCATTACCTCGACTAACATTTTCTTCAAGAACTGGAAAAACTAAAGAACTAAACTAGTGGGGTAGGGGGTGGTTTCGTTGGGTGATTCCCGCAAATATATACACGTGTTATTTTGAAAGCGAAGGTGGAATTCATTAAAATTATAAAAAATTCAAATCAACACGAATATTGACTTACGGTCAGGTCGATTGCCAGTTTTCGTTTCTGTATAAAGTAATTAAAATCTTTTTTTTTCGGTTTAACACAAAAGAGGCACGAAACTTGGAAGGTGCGAGTACGAGTTTGTTATGGTTTCGGTGACAATAAATTTATAAAATTAAAAATGGAAATCGATGAACCGTATCAGTGTATGTGTATGGTAATTACAATGAAGAAAACGTGTTAAGCTTTTGTTTGTTAGGTGCTAGTTATAGGTCAAGTAGTGTCGCGTGTTAATATTGTTTCTTTAGAAAATTTTTAATTTTTCTATTTTGTCGTGTTCAAGACTTAATTGCAAATGATCACGAGATCTAGATTTTATTAAAAGAATTTTTTGCCTGAACATATTCATTTCTAAATAATTTGAAGGATATTTGGTATTGTACTCAAGGATATGGCAAATATACACTCGGTCAAGAAAGTAACGGGAATTGGTCATTTGGCGTGAAGTTTAAATGCGGTCTGCAATTTAGTTTGTTTACAGTGCTCTATTTTTCCTGTTTCCTTTTGAAATCGAACAAAGAAAAGAGAAAGAGAAAGAGAAAAAGAGAAAGTCCGCCGGAGCCGTATCAGGTGATTACGGTGGTTGTTCGATGATATTTGTTGACTTTTTGAAATTCGTTCAAAACAATAGCCTTGTGAGATGGTGCGTTGTCGTGGTACAAAATCCATGAGTTTTCTTCCCTCAAACCTGCCTTTTTTCTACGAATTTACTCTCTCAAACGCCGCGTAACGCCCAGAAAATATTCTTTATTTACCGTTTGGTATTCTGGCAAGAATTTCGATTCACATCTTCTGGCAAGAATTTGCATGTCAAACTCGTAAACCAATTTCTCATCACCAGTTATAATTCGTTTTATGTGGGGTCAGCATTGACACGTTCTACCATGTCTTAAGCGATGTTTACGCGATTCTGAAGATTTTGTAGAAAATTCAGTTGTTTCGGAACTAGTCGACCAGCAATGCGTTTCATGCCCAAAGTTCAGCGACTATCTCTCTTAAATCTTAATGACGATTTTCCGTCACCATTTCCTTCGCTTAATTGATACTAACTTCAGTTGAGGCTGATCATTCGAACTTATTGGTTCAATGCATCTCGACCGTATTCACGTTCACGTTCCAATTCTCGATTGAAAGCGTCGTTCATTCCACGATATAGCGTTGGCATTCCTAACTTGACTAACAAACACGCCGCACATGAGGTAGCCCTTGCTTGTGTTTAATCAAAAGCAAAGCCTGGTTATGTATCTCCTCATTCACCTCGAGATCGGGATTTCCTGAACTGACACGGATTCGATGTAAAATGTCTTCTGACATGTCATCCTTGTACTTGTTCCAAAGTTCACGTGAATTCGATGGCAAGTATATCGAAATATTGATAGCAAATAACGTGCTTATCTGATTTTGAGATGCAGAAACAATTTTTCAGCAATTGTCATGTCCCAATGAGTATCGTTTTCATGCTAATTGAGCTGTTGATTCACCAGCAACAACCACAAGTAAAGGCATTCATCATTCTTTGGATGAACTGCGAAAAACCGCCATATCGCTGCCTTTCGTGACATGTTTACATATCCTTTCACTTTCGTTGTGATAGTTCTATACCGTTATCATCGAGTGGCAGATGCCGGTACAGTGGATATCCATCGTTGCAAGTGATAGTCTCTGCCGTCAAATTTCGTGGATAACGCTGGAATACTTGCCGTCGACCGTGCACTGTGGTCGGGGCTTGACGGCGCTACATGCATCGTGAATCCATGAAACTGAATAAAAGTGAGGCACTTCGTTTTGATTTCGACGTTTATGTCGACGCAATATTGCTGAAGTAATCGGCGAAACCGCGCAGCAAGTATATTTGTCAGCATTTTGACGAATCATCAAACAATCATCGAGCTAGCGTTCTTAGAAGTTTCCTCACCTGAAATTAAATCAGTAAACTTCGATGGTGTGTTTTGTAAATTCGATGCAGATGTTCAGTATTTCAACGCGTCAGCATAATATCGCGCGTTTCCACGCATGCGATTCAACGCACTTTTGAACAAGTGAACCAATGCATGATGTTCATGAAGTAATTGCTACAGATCATGAACAATTGTACTTTTCATTGCCGTATTGATCGTTTGACACAGATCAAGTTGGTCCTCCATATTGCCCATGAAGTACATTTGAATCAATTTTTGCTGTTTGTCTTCAAGCGATTGTAATGATTCAATTTGATGGTGAATTTGGCCTTGGATTTGTAAAGTCGAAGACGAAGTCAGAATTACTGATTAATGATCACCAAAAGAAAATGAACGTTTACTCTCTCATTTGGAAACATCCGTTGTATCTTTGAGTGTTCGATAGAAATTGTCGTGATTCTGTGTTTCGCCACGAATCACCTTGCCACTGAGGCAGCACAATACAGGCGTTTTTTCGGCAAACTTCACCTCCATCCTCAAACCTCGCCTCCATTGGGTCAATTCGAACGAAAGGATGCGAACTGCAGTCAATTGTGCAATCGTATTGAAACTCTATACTCGATTGAAATCAACATTTGAAGCATTTTTTCTTGCGCTTCGAAGATTATCACGATGTTGATCTGTGCGAAAAGCTTGACGATTTCTCATTGCCAACTGAGCCGTTTGACGTACTGCCTCTTTTTGTGATATTGGATTGATTTGCAATATTCGGAAGTCTAATTGCATTACGGCTTCGTTCTGAAAGATTAGATCTTCTGGCTCGCGGCATTGTAAATAACACTGGAAAATTAATCACACAATTCAAAACTACATAATGAAACGCACAATCATAAATGTGATAACATCACAAAGTGAACATCTTGGAAGACAACTTACCGTTTGAAAATCACGCTCGAAAATGGAATTCCACAGAATTACGAACGAATCCGCCTAGAAAAACAAACACGCAGTCCAAAATTACCGATTCACAATGACGTTGATAAATTTCGGTATGCAATGACATGAAATACTTAGACCAGGAACAAATGAAAATAACAAGAAATTCCCATACAAAATCTTCTTATTAAGCGTGGACATTTGGAGAGAGATAAATATCGACAAATGATATATATAGTTGGTCTTTTCTATACTTTTCCGTTCTCGAGACAGCATCACAAAAGCAGTTCTTCACAAAATGTGTGATTAATTTAATTTTCTACATAAATTTTTTTTATGAGGCAAACCCAACAAATCAAAGATCAATCGTATGGCTTGTCAATCGTTAATGGACAACTTTTGAAAGTTCAGCCAAAGTCCAGTAAATATGAGAGTTTTACTTCAATCTAAAGTAGAAAGCCTATACATTTAAAATAATGGACAATGACAAGCTTTTTCTAAAAATTGATTCGAGTAATTTTAAAAATCATTCGTAACCAATTATATATTCCACCGAATCTACTCAAAAACGGACCCGAATAATCCAAACTTTTTATCGTTTATAAATAAATAAATAAAAGCTACAATTAAAAAAGCTTATTATATAAACTTTCAACATTTATTATTGTTGTCGTCGTTCTTTGCTGTTTTTGTTGTTGCCGTTCGTTTTAATGGAGTTACACAACAAAAAACAAAAAAAAATTGTTCGATTTTTCTTATCGCACAAAACTTTTTTTTCTCAACTTTTCATCGAATCGAATAAATAAAAACAAAACTCGGGAAAAACTTTATTTTTCCTATACTCGTACATAGGACTCTGTGCGTGCGATCACGATAATTACAGTGTTGTAGCAGTAAAGTACATTATATCGTGGCCTAATCAAAGAGGTCAATCGTAAAATGGTATTGCAAGTTTGTGTATACAGTTACATTCGACCTTCTAAATTATATTGGCAATAAAGTTTTATGTGCACTGTATGTTGCATGTAATTGCAATTAATATTGCATAAAGACACTTTACCGTAAAGTTTGTGTGTTTATTTCGACCACACATTTCGAACCACAATCAGGTGGCTTTTGGTGAGAAATTTTATGTTGAAACCCCATTTTTGGTGTACACCATTTTTAAAGAAAAATTATTGACTTTTTCTAACTTTTCCATAACATTTTGTTTTCCGGAGAAATGATTTTCACACCATAATACCAAAAATTTTTATTTTTTGTTTTTTTTGGTTGCTAGTAGGCGAGTGATTACTCGTATTCGATTTAGTCGATATTTTGTGGGGGTGTGAGAAATGTGGGAAAATGACAGGTATATTACGTGACATAAAAATTATATTATATTTTCTTGTTTATGTGTATGTGACATGTGTAATTAGGTTACAGTAGAGCCAGAAATGCTAAAAATTATAATCATGTTTTGGGAAAACTTTTTTTTTCGTTTGTAGATATTTTATTACCCACATTTCGTTAAAGTGTTTTTCGGATTGATTGTCCAATAATAATAATTATTCTAATAGTTGGCTTCGTGTGAGAAGTTTAACTAGTAGTATTTAAGGCTGCTGGTTCTGAGGTCAACGATGAACAATTAAAAAATAATTATTCAATTTTTAATAGCATACAAGTGTAAGAGTATCGGTATATTTTACTATTTGGTTTAGGTATAGTCGGTCAACAATGATTCATATCGAGAGGAGGGGCTTACTGATTTGAATGGCCTAATGTATCCCCTTTCGAACGTATGTAGTCAGTATGCGCTGAGATTTTCGCTATTTGGCTTGGAGTAGTAGAACATCCGCGGTTATGCAATCTCGCTGTATTGGTAAAACTTTAAAAATTCAATTCACGAGCTTTGGTCTTCATATCGAGATAGGGCAAACTGATTTGAATAGCCTAGTGTATTCCCTTTCGAACGTATATAGCCAGTATGCGAGCCAATCTCAGAAATTTTTGCTATTTGGTTTAGAGTAGTAGATCAGTGGTTATGCAGACTCACTGTTTTGGGAAAACTTTTGAAATTCGATTCACGAGCCTTTGTCATCATGTCGAGATAAAGCTTATTGATTTCAATAGCCTACTGTATCCCCTTTCGAACGAATATAGTCAGTATGCGAGCCAACCTCTAAGATTTTTGCTATTTGGCTTGGAGTAGTAAAACATCCGCGGTTATGCGGATTCGGTGTATTGGTAAAACTTTAAAAATTCTTTTTACGAGCCTTTGTCATCATATCAAGATAGCACATAGTTGAAGTGTGTCCTTACTTGTCCTAAGCCCAACAACAACGTTTCCAATTAATAATAAAATTTAACAATGTAAAATGTATTATTTCGGGAATAATAAAAATCCTTTGTCCTAAGATACTTTTAACACCTTACAACTTTCAGAGTAGGTGTTTTCACCTTAAACCAGACCCAATCCAACTAGAAAACATAAGTTTTCCTGAAAAACTAGGGGAACACTGGGTCTAATATTCAAAAGTTGTAGAGGTAGAAGTCGAAGTAAAACCCCTTTGGCCTATGATACTCCTAAAAGGCTTACAATTTTCATGGTAGGTGTTTTCATCTTGAACTAGACCCATTCCAACTAGAAAACACAAGTTTCAATGTGAAAACACCTACTCTGAAAGTTGTTAGCTCTTAGAAATTTACTAAAATATAATATTATAAATTGATAAATAATTAAAATTTTTTAACTTACCAATAGTGTTTATATAGCAAATATGATATTATTTTACATTGTTAAAATTAGGAACGTCTAGGACAAAATATATAGTGGAGTGAATTTTTTCCTAAACTTGTCTTAAAATTGTTTTTGGGTTTAGGACAAGTTAGGACAAACTTCACGAGAATGAGATAGGCCTAACTGATTTAAATATCTTAATATATTCCTTTTCGTACTTGTATTGTCACTCTGCGAGCCGACTTCTGGGATTTTTGCTATCTGGTTTATCATTTTTAACAGTATGGTACGTGATTTCTTTAAAAATTTATAATAATGGACATATTAGATTTTTTGATGTCAAACAATTTCTTCTATTTTATCAATATTTATTATAATTATTGTTTTGAATTAAAGAAATAAAATTATGTCTTAGGCCCTTTTCCAATTACCGACTTATTTCACACTTATTGACTTATTTGACGCCATCTTAAATAAGTCAGTCAATTTGTTCCAATTCATTGTACCGACTTATTTGTGACGTAATAACAAAAAAACAAAACGCAATTTCTATTATATGGAAGAAAAAAATTTCTTGACATATTGGTCGTTGCTACTAGATTTGAAAAAAAAACTGCATGTATTACATCAAAAAGCAAAATATACATAAGAGGACTCGTATAGAGATTCCGAGGTTAATCTATTTTACTTTTGGCAATCTGTATGAGCTTAACAAGAACAATGAACCATAAAATAACTATGCCGATATGTTTATAAGATATGTATATATGGATTATATCGCAAAAAATTAAATTTGTGTATATAAATATATTAAAACTATCAAATAAGATTAACCTCGGAAAAATTGGCTTATAAAATGTACACTACTTGATTTCTCTTATATATTTATTGCTCGATGGTTACATTTAGTCAAGACACATTTTGGAGACATTTCTGTGTAGACATACTTATTCAAATAAGTCTCCTCGCGAGGTGACTTATTTGAATAAGTCGGTGTCCACAAATAAGTCGGTAATTGGAAAAGGGCCTAAAAACTTCACAAAGATCACTCGCATAAATTTTTGTCCAAAAGTTTTGGTCCAATAACTTCATACCGGTCTAAATGTTTTCTTCTTTTGTCTATCATGTTTGGAACTACGCCATATCTAATGTACTAATTTAAGAGCTGCGTTGGGATTTTCACATGAATTCCAGAACTACTTTTTTGTAATACTAAATGGAACTTGGTCAAACCCAGGGGCTGACCATTTGGAATTTTTGTATTAAAGTGAAGATTAGCTTTGAATTTCGCGTCAGCCAGTCGTTTGTTTTTCCTCAATATATATTTTTGATTATAGTTTTTATTTCAATACCCAAAATGGAAAAAACAAATTATTTGTACAGACCTTTTAGCAACTCTATCCGAAATCATTCCAAAAATTTGAAATTGTATTTTTGTTGCTTGAGTGAATTAGTGCCCCTCAGTAAAACGTTGAAGTACCCCAACCTGTGTGGATTGTAGGATATATTTTGAAGCAGCTTCCTGAAACAATACAGGAATATCTCTGTATACTTGAAAAATGTTGTTGCTGCGCTTGGCCTAGGTTGTTGCTGCGCTAGGCTGGTTATCACACAATGGCTATATGCATATCGATCGTTCATGTTTCTGGTGCAATTCAGAGCTGCAAACTTTGGAATACGTCTGTGAATGGAGCTATCAGTTACATCCATTTTATAATTGACCTTGTAAATTGCAGCACATACAACTTTTAGAGAAAACTATGAACTATGCACCCTCGCTATGAATGAGCTTTGTTGCTCAAAATGGGGTGTGCGGTTTTGCAAAATTGTAAATTTTTTAAAATATAATAAATAAACAAAATTTTTGATTGAAGTTTCTTGCAACAACTGTTGCAGTTATTACTTGTTAGTTATTCATATGACCGAACCCAGGGACCAACCATTTCGCCTTTTTGTAGTATATACCAAGCCCAGCATAAATGTAATTTTTATAATAAAATTTTAATAATTTTTATAATGAAATATAATTTTTAATAAAACAATTCTCAAAAATATACTTTACTTTAATCTTATGAATAGGTCTATGGTTTACGTTCTCAAAAATGTCAGCGAAAATATGTAGATATTTCTAGATTCGACGACACAACATTTAGAATTAGTCCAATTTTATAATTTTCTTTTGAAAGTACCACCTTCTGAGTTAACTTCCGACGATTGCTTAAGGTCCAGACTCCTTCACTAATATCTTGATTAGCTGCACAGTCCTAGGCGGAAAATAAATCGTTTCAAGGCAGTTATGTAGGTATTTGTTGTTAAATCACTAAAATCTTGTAGATGCACTGCCTTTGGTGTCATATAGATAAACATCGCGATGTAAGCCTTGTCATTTTTTTACAGCGGCTCACTGAAGATTTTAGTTTCGTTGAACCGGCCTAATCAACTGCCGTGAATGTAAAGGGACGGGATGGTATAACACGCGATGCTTGCGGTTGTCCCATTAACTGATGCCCCTATTATGGTACTCCGCTCACCTCAACTCATCGAGAAATAAGTCATAACGGTGACTGGAACTCACCATTTTGAAATATTTGGTATTATACTTGTTGCGGTGAGGTGACTCTAGTGTCAAATATTGGTGAGTATATTCATAGTAAGTAGTTCATAGTAATTTTTCAAGATGGATATCAAAAAACGAAAACGTAAATAATCACGAGGGATAGCAAAAAACGTAAGATTTTTTTCATATTAATTTTTATAAAGGATTTCATTTTATAAAATTATTGCATAATAAAAATATACTAGCTGACCTGTGACTGAATAATCAGTTACGTGATTACATTTTATAGAATTTTTGGTTAAAAAATATTTTGGTTAAAGAAGATTTTTTAAAATGTAAATTTGATGCACTTTTATCAAAAATAAAGTAAATTCATATACTCGTACGCTATTAAATATTTAATAAGAAATGTACAAAAGGATAATAAAATATGAGTTTACATTACAATTTACATGCGTAGAATCTCTACAAAAACAACATTCTTTGTTGTGATGCGCCCGTCCCGATAAGCTGATTGATCGCTTGTCTCAACGATAAACACCTTGAATCCGTCAAATGAGCGGCATCGTGAAAAGGCCACATACAGCTGGCCGTGTGTAAATACGGGGGCCGGCAAGTACACTCCTACCTTCTTCAAACTTTGGCCCCAACTTTTTTTGATGGTTATGGTGAACGCGAGCTGGACCGGAAATTGGAGGCGAGACATTTTAAATGAGAAGGTGCCTTCCTAGGGTGAGAGCTTCATGCGTGGGATGAGAATGCGCTCGCCTTTTGAAAAGCTAGTCATCAAATCACATTCAACCGTACACGAAATCGATTGTGCAAACTCGTCCTCACCTTCATCGATTTCTTCATTGTTCAGCGAATGGAACACCCTCTTCCGGCTTTCCTCTGTACAAATCTCGTAATAGTCTGTCTATGATTGTGAGCGCGGCCCCTGGCACGATGCTGGCCTCATCTATCATGATGAGTCGCGCGCTTTTCAACTTGGTAGCGTGCGAGGAGTTTGGCTTCATTGATGGAACTGATGACTCATCCATTGGAACCGACAGTTTGAAAATGTTATGTAGCGTACGCCCACCTTCCATCAAGCTCGTCGCGATTCCAGTGAAGGCGGAGCAAATGGACTCCAAGCCACGCCCCTTGGCAAATACAATGAGAGATTGCAATACAAATGTCTTGCCACACCCGTCGGGAGCGTCAACGTTAAAGACCTTTGCTGACATGGTTTCAGATTCGAGCGCGCTTCGGACCTCATTAATGACGCGCTGCTGGTCTTCATTTGCACTTGCATACATGTTGTTGCAACGAGCCATTTCTAAATATTAAAATCTCAAAAGGGAAAAGCACATAATTGCCGTAGTGCGCAACTTTAATCTAAATATTTAATCAGAAATGTACAAAAAGACCGGTGTATTTCTGTTATTTTCATTTGTATATGAATAATTTTGACGTATACTAAACTAATGTACTTATGTAGATTATATAATCGATTTACCACAACACATAAAGCAGAAACACTTCACGGCACGCTAGTTCAAGCATGAAATTAAGAGTTTAATAAATTATCCCGTTACGAAATATACTGGAATACAAATCACCCGCATACTTGTATTGGGACGAAACTTCCTACTTAACCTTTTCTCATAAATTAAGAGATCCCATGACTTTTGCCTGAAATTGGACGGAAATGATTATTCCATATTTTCCATAGATATTGGGGCACATTCTCGATCAGCTAGCAAGCAAGAAATATGCTAGCGCAAAAACTGGCTACTCAATCAATTTTACCAAACAAATTTGAATTTGAATTAATTTTTGTATACGTTTTTTGTTTATTTTTGTGATAGTTTTCTAAGCCGCAAAGTTTACTATGCAATCGCAAAAAAACAACAAAAAAATTATAAAAAAAGTAAATCCAAATTCAAATTTGCTTGGTAAAATTGATTGAGTAGCCAGTTTTTGTGCTAGCATATTGCTTGCTTGCTAGCTGATCGAGCATGTGCCCCATTATGTTTGTGTAAGTATTAAGGTTCTTCACTCGCAAAATTTTGTCATGACGATAGAGTGCCATGACAAAATTGTATTTTTACACTCACAACTATTAACACCAAAATGTTTGTATGTATGTAAAATCATTTTATGTCCTCTGTTTTGTTCTGTATTGTCACGGTGTAATGACGGTTCAATACAAACATATTTTGTCATGACATTCTGGCGTCGTGATTAAAATATAAGATGTACAGTATAGGAAAAAACGTTTCTTGGCTTTTACACCTATTTCCCGTACACCTTCCTTAACAAAACATATATTCTGCACATATATGAAAAAATACCTTTCACCTGATATATGTTTCATTTAGATACGCGCACGGGAAATAGGTTCAAAAGGGAGCACAAACTAAAAATTAAGCGTATTAATATATAAAGATTTCTGGGCATATAACATAAGAATTTCTAATGAAAAACACACGAAACGTCAATATTGTGAAAAATGTACGCCCAAAACGCCAAAAATTACAATATTTCCAACTTAACAGCTAATTGAAATTGCCATTATAAACAAACACATCGGAAAAATTTAAACGGATTTAAAATTATTTTCAAATTTATGAGAGTAAAAGTATTCAAATTTACCATGATGGATGCAGACTGATGTATAAATGCAACTTCTATAATGTTTTAAGAGCAATGGCTAATCTCCTACAAGATTTTCGAAATTCATTTTTCTCGCCCCAGGTTCGTCGCCGTTTCATTTTATGAGGTGGCATTGAAGTCTTTTGTATTTTAAAATTGTAGAAATTCCGGAAATATATGATTATTTTGATGTATACAGTGGCAAGATCTTCAAATACGACCGGAAAAATGAATTGTTAGAAAATATTTCAATTGGCAAACACAAAAAAATTCGAAAAATGGTCAAAGTTTGCGTAGATATTCTGTATGAAAACACAAATAAATGAAAGTTTAAGCTAAAAATTGTATTCGACAACTATTTCATAATCGAGCAGTTTTAAACGGAAATGTTGTACCGGTAAAAAATGAATTTCGAAAATCTTGTAGGAGATAACCCATTACTCTTCAAATATTATATAAGTTGCATTTATACATCAGTCTGCATCCATCATGGTAAATTTGAATACTTTTAATCTAATAAGTTTGAAAATATTTTTAAATTCGTTAAAAATTTCCGGTCGTATTTCATGATTCCGCCTAATAACGAACACACTTGTTGATTATTTTTTGAATTATTTGTTTGGCATTTATAGTCCAATATTGGCTCCTGATTCGGCTTAAAACTAATTGACACCCTCCATATGACGTTTTAGCATGTGTTTCTTTAATAATTAATTTAGTAAAAAGATGATTTTTCGGCAGAATAATTGGATGTTTAGTATCGAACGATGCTATCGAGTTTCTGATTTTTCCGCCTACTCGTAATTGTCACAAAAAACTTATTTTACTTTTGTTAAAGCCCCTTTCTAACATTTTTATTTCTTTCTGAAATGCAGCCTTCTGAATGCTGTTGATTACTAAGTTTTGACTGCTCCTTAGTTCATCAGTCGACAGAGGGCCGGATGTTCTTTTAAGTAATCCTTGCATCTGGCATTGTTGATAAACCTTTTTATATAAGTAATGATTCTTATCAGTTTCATGTATGAGGAATGTTTATCCCAAATGTCACATTGGTGTATTGCTGGTTGCGTGGTAATTATGATTTTCTTTACTTCTTCCTGAGTACTGAAAATTTAAAGTTTTGATGATGCCAGATTCATGCTTTCAAGCCACTTAGGCTCAGACCACCACAAGTGATTGTGTTGGGTTTCTCTAGGCTTAAGGCCTCGTGAAGCCGCGCTATAGCTGGGTTATCTTCTGATTTGACGTTAAACCAATATGCTGGATTGATGTTGTTTTGTATTTCTGCTTCACGATTTCCTACGAATACCTTCCATTTGTTTGAAGGCCCTTGAATCCATGCAATAAGACTGCTCCGCATAGCTCTAGCCGTGGTTTGTTTATTTTTTTAATGGAGCTACTTTTGTTTTTGATGCTAGTAACGTGACTTTAACATCTCCGGATCTTAAAGCCACACTGCTGTTTATGACAGCAGCGTAGAAATTTTAATTTTGCTTACAAGTTGTAACTGTTATTGAAATTTTATCCAATGGTCTTCGAGGTGGCCATGTAATCGATCCAACCAATGATTGCTTCCCATAGCTTTTTCATCAATATTTTCGCGGTTATAGTTATGGGAGCTATCCAGCCTAGTGGACCAAATATCCTTGCGATATTTGATAGGGCATTCCGCTTGGTGTTAACCTTCTGTGCAGCTAGGATGATTGGCACCTTAAAACTAAATTCGTCTCTTTGAGGATCCCAATATATACCAAATGAATTGCTGCACTGTTTTCGAAGGTTGAACCTCCCACATTTCAATAATTTAATTAGCTCAAGTCAACACATCATCGACATAAAAATCTCTTTTTGAGATTTCTGCTGCTTTGCTATATACAGTTTCTTCGTCGTGTATTATCTTGGAATCTTGCAATTAGTTGTTTCTTACAGTCACCTAGCTCTAGGTTTTCCTTTAATGGAAGCTTCACTTCATAAGAGCCATTGGATAAACGTTTAAAGCCCTCTTGGTAAATTTCTTCACATTTAGCTTGCCCAATCGTTAAATGTTTAGGTGACTGAATTTCTACGACTTCCCAAAACTATTGTAGATCATCATCTATAGTTGAAATCATAGTTTGTATCTGATGTTCATTGGAGACTGAGTTTATAGCTCCAAACATAATCCATCCTTCGTTTCACCCTTTATTATTTGTGGCATTAAAAGATCGGAAATGTAATCCATATTGTTAATAAAATATTTATGACTCCTGCAACACTAAACTTCGGTTCGGCCCAAACTAAGTCGTCTATGTGTCTCCAAGTTTCTGTGCTTAAACACTCATTTGGCATTCTTCCTGTCAATTTAGTTAAAACATACGCATTATTACATGACGCCCAAAATCAGGAAGCAAATCGGGGTTTAACTTTAGGTTCACTAGCGCAGTTGCTAGAAGTCCGAAAGTCGTGTAGGCTCGATGTGCTACTGCCGTCATGGCGGTATGTTGATGTAGCAAGGAATGATGGGCTCTCTGACAGGTATTATACATTATGTTTTTGAATTACATCGTTTGTGGGTGAAATGTACTAAACGCCTTTTACATAATTCTGCTTTTATTATGCAAACTCATGTCTCCATTTTGGATTCAGATTTTTTAAATTGATGCAATTTGTGATTAACTGAATTTGCTTACAATATCTACAATACTCTTGAATTGTACTGTGGTGAGTATAAGACGTATATTCTTAGGGAAGTATTTTACCTTATTGAAGTTGTAGACAGCTCTTTCTCTCTTGGATTAAGCCTCTTTGGTCTCGATCATTTCTAATGACTGGAATCGAGTTTCTAGGGATTCAGGGAAATTATGGCAGCAACAATTCCAGTATGATGTGTGACATCTGCGTCTAGATAGGCGTAGAGTTTCTCTAGCTGTGCCATCTAGTTTCCTTATTGGGGCTGCTGACTTTGTTTGACACACTGGTATGTTTAGCAGTTTCTTGATGTCTGTTGAGACAAGTATTTGTTTATTGCTGTAGCATTGTTGCAACGTACTTTATGCAGTCATATAGTTGTCCTCTGTGATGTTAAAGGAGCTTAGGAGATGTGGTTAACTGCAACAGGGAAACTGTCGAATTTCAAAATGAAACTTTGCATACCGATAAAGCCCAATTTATGCTAACTAGTGCTCACGCGACAAAAATTAGTGCTAGTCCAGGAGCCGAGAAAACGGGAAAAGAAAATTTCAAATTTCGCCTGAAAGACGAAACAAATAAAACCTGATTTCTAGGGAAAAACCAGAAATAATTTAAGCCTCATTTTAATACTTTAAAATGGCGGCTAATCTGACAAAAATTGTGCTTATCATAGAAATATAATTTTCATAAATTTTTAAAAATTCAGGAAAACAAACTTGCCCCTAAATGATACTATTTTAAACAAACAAAATACAGAGGTTTACCGTTCAATAATAATTGTGTTGAACAACAAATTAAACAAAACAAGTCAAATGTTCTAAGATCCAAGAACAAGCAATTCAGCATATTCCTTTGGCCATCCGAAAAATATAGTGGCTGAATTTATGCCAATCCAGAATGGACCCAATTCTAATGAACAACAAAGACCGTTGAATGAACAATTTTCTGACAAAAAATATTCTAGAAAGTATTGGCCCAATTCTCAGAACAGCCACTATATTTTTTCGATTGGCCAAAGGAATATGCTATCTTCCCTTAATCTTGGATTTTAGAACATTTGACTTGTTTTGTTTAATTTGTTGTTCAACACAATTATTATTGAACGGTAAACCTCTGTATTTTGTTTGTTTAAAATAGTATCATTTAGGGGCAAGTTTGTTTTCCGTAATTTTTAAAAATTTATGAAAATTATATTTCTATGATAAGCACAAATTTTCTCAGATTAGCCGCCTTTGGAAAGTATTAAAATTAGGCTTTAATTTTTTCTGTATATCGATTTTGTCTCGTTAGTTAAAATGAGTGAAGCAAAAAAACTGGAATACGTACACAGTGTATAACACACAAATATGTCTTTGTAATTGTATTTTGCTTTTGTTCGTATTTGTGTCATTTGTATATGATGAACAGTATCAAAATAACGCGATCCGGGCGAATCGGTTTAATTGTTGTGGTGCTTATTTTGTTTTCTCAGCACATTACGTCTGCTCTCGAGCTGTGGAGTGTCATTATTTAACATGCTAATATATTTTATATTTAATTATTTTTTATCATAAATGAGTTTTATATGTTTTCATAAAATTTTATAAATAAATTTATTTTAAATTTCATAAATTTTAAAAATAAAATGTTAGCTATAAAGAAATACATAAACAACACAAAAATATGGCGTTTACAATGGTTAACTCTTTGAGTACCAAAATGAGCGATCGTCCTTTTCAATACACTAGCCGAAATCATGTTGGCACTCAAAGGGTTAATATGAATAAACAAAAAATAATGACACGTGACTTGCATGTGCGATTAAACAATCATACTCACGAAACAAACACAAACAAAAATCCTACTATAATATCTTTCCGGTTACACTCATTTCGTTTCACACATTACGAGATAAAATCCGAATACAGGTTTTATTTTTTTCATGTTTCAGGCGAAATTTTAAATTTTCTTTTCCCGTTTTTTCGGCTCCAGCACTAATTTTTTCGCGTGAGTACTAATTAGCACAAATTGGGTTTAATCGGTATGCAGAGTTTCATTTTGAAATTCGAAATTTCCTCTGCTGCAGTTACCCACGCGTAGACCAGCAGATTGGTCTGTTTCATGACTTTTCATGTAATGCATTTTTATTATGTTAGGTAGGTTTTTATTATTGTGCATAACCTCGGTAAATATATCTTTAAATGCTACCCAATTTAGATAATTCCCATTGAACGTAGGGATCTACATTTTTGGCAGTTTAATTTCACTTGATGTAAGTTTTCCGGTTTACCTTCTAACTGGGCTACCTTGCAATCATACTGACGTATGTGAAGCTGACCCGAAAACCATCACGAAAAACACCTTTTTCAAGTTAGGTGCGTTTCTCTACCAAATTCATTAAAATACTCTTCAGCCCGAAAAATTAAAAAATATATGAAGAAAAGGAAATTTCATCCCGAAAAAAATAAAAACAGTCTCACGTACACAAAACAAAATTTAAGTCGAAAATCTATTACAAGAAGAGATTTACCACACAAGTTAAGAAATTTAAAGACAAAATCCTTCAAATAAAACAGGTTGAAAATTGTTCAACGACCTTAATGTTTCGGTTCACAGAGGATGGCAGATATAGCGGTATATGACTTATTATTGCACTAACCATCAGCATTAAGCACACAAATGCTCAATACGTTATAGCGGGGATGAGGGACCTCCCCAGCTGATTTAATAATCGCATCTCATAGTTGTCGGAGTTATGCTCATATATCACCAATAGTTTCTCCGAGAAATTTTTGGTGATATATGAGCATAATTCCGATAACTATGAGATGCGAACATTAAATCAGCTGGGGAGGCCATTCATCCCCGCTGTAACGTAATGAGCATTTGTGTGTTTATTGCTGATGGTTAGTGCATTAATCATGCATATACTGCAAACCTCTGTGAACCGAAACATTAAGGTTGTTGAAAATTTTCAATCTATTTTATTTGGGAGAATTGTTTTTTAAATTTTTTATTTTAAAGGGTTGCAAATCTCTTCTTGTAATAAATTTTCAACTTAAATTTTGTTTTGTGTACGTGAGACTGTTTTTATTATTTCGGGATGGAATTTGATTTTCTTCATATATTTTTTAATTTTTCGGGCTGAAGAGTCTTTTAATGAATTTAGCGGAGAAACGCACCTACATTGAAAAGGTATTTTTCGGGATGGTTTTCGGGCCAGCTTCACATACGTATCATACTACATTTCCCAATCAGTATATTGCTCGATGTATATATAATCATCTTGATTGTTATATGCAGCTTCTGGGTGTGATGCTGATATTCGACAATTTGCTTCTGATGTTTTGAACCTTCTGCCATAAGTATGATTTTGAATTTAGGTTGGTGACGTGACCCAATTTTTTTTAATTGCGTGGATTGTTCGCATTAAATTCAGCTCATTGTTTTGCATTCCTATTAAATGCTGCGAATCATTTTTGATGTTTTGTTGATCTCTTGGAGATCGCCATAGATGTCTTTTGCGATTGCTGAAGTTCATCCAATTTTTTTCTACGTTTGACGAAATATTCCAATTTCTTTTGTCTTTTGGATTTGAACACAAATCTTGCTTTGGTTTTGAGATAAATCCTCGAATTCCATGGTTCCAACTCACTTTTCTGTTGAACTTAAAATTTAAATTATTTTACACTTATTTCCAATAATAACTAATTTTTCAAGTTCAGAAATGTATTTTCTGATTTGTTTATTTCACTCGAAAGACCAATGTTAATTCCCGCCTTAGATGTGCTGCCGGGTAATTAGTTAGTTTACGCTCAATGTTTTGATCAGAAATTTTTAAATAAATGACGAGACTTGGATGCTTTGTAAAAGAACTGATTTACGGCACTTATAATAATTTACACAAAGTTGTAGTTATTTTGTACTAGGGAAATAAGATCTTCCATTTCTTATCAAACAATTGTTGGTGCCAAGGAAATAAGATCTGTTATTTTCTATCAACCAAACACGTTGATGGCTACAATATTACACATGTTATATGGTTCCAGTTGTCAGTTGATGGTTCAGCTACCTCCAAAAAATGTTGCCATTCATTTGGGCAAGCTTGAATTCTTTAGTCGGATTATGTCATTTTGACCACGTATAACCATTTATTAAAGCGTTCTTTCCGATTGAAACTGCTAGATTATCAAGACAATTTCCCATATATGTATATTTACTTAATTTAGATTTTACTAGTTTATAAAACAAACTGAAACTGAAACTAAATAAATTGAGTGAAACTCGATAAAACTTTTACAAAACAGTCAAAATATTTTGGGTATAACGAGAACGACAGTTTTCATTGTTGTTATATAGTTTTTCTTTTTTACATTTTTTTTTTCATTCATAAAGTTGGGTCATCCATTTTGAATTTTCCGATTAAATTACATGACGTATAATCGATTGATTGTAGGTCAAAAAATAAGCAGTTTGAGCTTTGTGTATATGAAGGTTTTCCATTGACATTATTTTATGTATAGATGAGTGGGGGTGTACATATAATTGAAGGCTGCCAATAAATTGATATATAAAGTCATTCAAAAAGACACCATCTGCACGTGCCTTACTGGCATTTTCGTAAATAAATATAAAAAATAAAAGCTCTTGCAACGAATGCAAATACTCTACCTTTTACCGAAAATGAAGTAGTTTTAACACTTTTATAATAGATACGTTTTCGAATTTATGATTTAACCAGATATTCAGTAACTATGGGCTAGTTATGTTGTGATTAGAAACATTATTATGTCGCCATCAAAGATTCTAATCGCATCATAATTCCGTCCAATATAATTTTTGTTTAGGGTTGTTTGGCTGTAAATATATTTAGATATATATCACAAAATTATTAGAGCGTAATTTATGGCTCCAATAAGACGAACATAAAAAATAATGTTTCCCCTCACGAACAAAAGCACATATAAGGAGAGCTTTTTTGTGTAATGAAATTATTTTTGTATAACAAAATCTAATGAGAATGTACTTGTATATATTCGTAATGACCTACATTCATTATATAGATATGAAAAGCTTGTCATTTCCACCAAAATACCAAAAAAGCTTACACAACAAATTAAATAAACACTTAAGCTTTCACACATATATAAATACACTTGGCACTTATTTAGCGTCAATCAAGATGACACCTCCATTTTGCCTCATTTCGCAAAGAATTTTTATATATTTTTATTGTTGTTGCAAAAGCTTCAAATTCAGTCGACAAACTTTTGATCAACATTATCATAATCATATAATGCCAGCATACATATACGAGATACGACATATAGTGAGAAGTTTTTCCTTCTCGAAAATCGTTTCGTATTTTTTGTTGCTTAAGTCGTATACGAAAACGCTTACACAGATTAATAAAATAAAATCGAAATGAGAAATGTCAAAAAAAGCTTCTAATTTAATTTATTTTGAGGCAAAAGTGATTGCCTCAAATGATATGATTTTGGTTTGATTGATTTTGATTTAAGAATTGTATATAAAACTAATGATGTCCGATGAGTAAGAACTGATTGATTGATTAAATTGATAAAATTTTAAGTTTGCACAGTACCACATACTTTCCGGGCAAGTAGATATTCGCTTTCACATATAAAACGTTTTTCTTTCATCTTTCTTGGGAGATCTGCAAGTCTAAAGAGAATAAAATTAATTTTCAAGCGGTGCTTTTTTATAATTTTCGCACTGTTAGGGATGCAACTGTTATGGTTGTATTATATTTCCCAAATTCCCAAAACCTGATGAAGGAACGAACATGTCTGTTAATAAGAGATACCAATCGAGATGACGGTAAACTAAATATCCGATCTATATAAAAGATACTCCAGTTTTGAAAAGGTAACTATGGTACCTGGCTATACGTGTATCGTTTAATGAATATGTTTTAGCTAAAAAAAAGGCCTAAAGTAAAGGGTAGGCTAAATCGGGAAGAGATCATGGAAACAACCGTCAACATCTTTCAAGTCAAACCAAAGACTTTAATATGGAGATAAAGCAATTGAAAACCGAAGATCGAATTATTAGCAAATTGAGATCGAATCAAAAATGCCCCAATTTTTTATGATCATGCACATCCGATCGTCCTACCAAAGCAAGCTACTATACATCTTATGAGAATAAACTATTGGATATTGGAGATCCGAATTACAATACGAGTTTTTCGGAACTGTGTAAGGTGCCTCAAATAAAATCAAAAAGTAGTCGTTCAGAAGATGTGTATGCTACCTATGGAAAGAGCGGAGTCGACGGAAGGGATTTTGCGCACTGATGTTGGTTTTGTCAGACCAATACGTCGGCTTTAATTCATGAATTAGAATTTAATTTGAATTATAGACGGAAGATCTACAAGAATCGCAACAATCAGTTTCGAACTTAATGAGATTATTGATTTGAAAAAATCAGTCATCTCATCATGCCGCGGCGACTGACGTTGATATTTTTACATAGGAGATATACTGAAATAGACCAATGTACGGAACAATCACAATAAAACCATTCCTATGTAAAAATATCAACGTCAGTTGCCGCGGCCTGATGAGTTGACTGATTTTTTCAAATCAATAATCTCATTAAGTTCGAAACTGATTGTTGGATTCTTGCAGATCTTCCGTCTATAATTCAAATTAAATTCTAATTTATCCGCGATCCAGCGTTAAAGGAAAGAAAAAGTATGGAGTGGTTGGGAAGTTGATTGTGTATAAGTAAGTATGAATTATCATAGTCGTTGTCATACAGATTTTGACGCCAAATGGAAGAATTTCCTACGAATGTGTATTTAATTCGAGATATACTGAAATAGACTAATGTACGGTACAATCACAACAAAACCATTACAATAAAACATCAACAACGTAAAATTTAATTCATGGTTTTGGACAACGAACTATATAGAGCTACATATGTGCTATTTGTGTGCGAGTATTCAAAGGCCATGCCTATAGAAGCCACCACGAATTTGACAACTAACTCATTTTTGGCTGCCTTTGATTTATTGCAAGACGTGTCCAATTTTCGAGTAGCTAAACATGCACTCGAGAGTCTCAATCAATTTGTAAACGAGAAACAAGATGAAGTTGCGTTCCAGGTGATGAGAAGGCATCAAACCAATTGGCACTTCATTTCGGTGTGGTCATTTTACTTCGGTGGTCTTTGAGAGACCGAAGTAAAGTCCATTAACAGTCACAGTTACAAAGGATAACTGTGTACACAATTTTTTAAAATAATGATATTCACACCCTCTTGGAGCATATAGATTCGATGCTAAATAATCGGCCGTTATGTATGAATGATGTATAGTTTGAAGATGTACTTACTCCGGCACATCATTTGATAGAGGCACTATATGGGTGTCGATAGTTTATTCAAGTGTTACAAAGTTGTCGTATAACCGCTTGAGTCACTGGCTAATTTTTTTTATTATACTTTAATGTTTCACTAATGGGAACTTGCCTGCACCAAAAACAAAATAACAGTACGACGAAATATACAAAATAAAACAAAAAATCTTCTAGCAGTCAGTATTTGCAGAGACATTCGTTTAATCGCAGTACGTGAAAAGTGGTTTTTTATTTTATTTTTAATTTTTTTCATATATATTCAAACGTAACTACATACAGCAATTTGGTATTTTGTTAAAAAAATCATTTTAAGGACTGTTTTTTGCAATGCCTTAAGGTAATCCTTTAACTGATGCGGAGCAGTTATCGTTAAAAATATATAAGGAGGAAGGATATTCCAATCGGCAAACTGCAACAAAAATTGGGCGATCTGAAAGCATCATGAGCAATTTTTTAAAACAGGCCCAATTTATGGTGTAAAAGCCACGACAAAAAACCGAACCAAGATCTCAGCAAATCGAACTGGTCAAATTCGACATGAGGCTACTCGAAATTGGATGTCATGCAAAGAGACAAAGGAGAAATTGGACCTTTCTGTGACGACACGACACATTGCCCGTATTTTGAGAAGTTCACCTAAAATTAAATGGACTTAATTGAGAAATAAAACGCGTTTAACTGCCGTGCATAAGGAGAGCCGCCTCAAATTTGATCGTAAATACATGCCGTGGACAACAGATTGGCAGAAGGTGATTTTTTCTGACGAGAAAAAATTTAACCTCGATGGTCCTGACTGCTACTGTTGCTACTGGCACAATTTGAAAGAACATGGCGTCATCAGGTCAAAACGTAATTTTACTGGAGGAAGCGTAATGATATGGGGAGCCTTTTCTTACTATTCAAAGCTTCCTTTCTGCTTTATAACGACTTGGATGAACTCCCATATATTTTACTTAGTTACCTCGATGGTTGATCACGAAAATTGCATATCTTGGCTGGAAAAGTCTATGCAAATGGTAGGCAATTTGATAATGTTAATGATTTGAAAAGTGCAATCTGTGATTGTTGGGCGAAAATTTATCTAGAAACACTGAAAAGTTTTCGAAGTAATACAAAATGGTGGAGGTAATACAATACATTAAATAAATAAAAAAACAAATTTTTTCTTACTGGTGTTTTAATTATCTCGAGTGCGTTTATATGAATATCTACCTAAATGTTAGGTTTTTCAATTTTATTAAAGTCAAATAGTATAATTGTCATTAATTTGTCATTTATAATTGTCATTAATTGTCAATAATTGTCATTAATTATAATAATGAAAAGAAATTGAATGCTATTTTTCTTCTCAACCTACGATGGTAGACCGGGTTTTTTTCTCTTCCATCTTTTTAAAGAGTTCATTGAAGATTTGAAAAATGACATTGAAATTTGACGTTCAAATTTGTAAACATCGCCACAATACTCCCTCCCCAAAGAATTTCAAATACAAGAACCAACGGTGATCCAGAAGCTGCTTCAGTTAAAACGAAACGGAAGTCTTCTTCCAGCCCTGGGGGTCTATTATGAAATTTATTCGCTTTCGAAAAATTCGATTCGCGGCGAATATTGGTATTATGATTTTTATTTAGCTTTCGGAAAATTCGAAATCGAAAAATTCGCCCTATTATGAAACTTAAAAAGAAATTCGAAATCGGATTTTACGAAAATGTGACGTCAAAATTCGACTGCTTTTAAGATGGCGAATGTATCTTAATACAAAAGTTATTTTAAGTTATATATGTATATAAAAATTAATTCAAAAAATTAAGTGAACGAATTTTAATTATTAAATTGACCAAAATGTAAGTTTTAAACTAATTTACTAGAAGTAATAAATATTTTTATAATAATAATTTTTACTATTTATTGCAGGTCAACAACAAACGGACAACAGTTTGATAAACTTGTAAGTTTTATGGAGTCAAATGAAGGGATTGCCAAGAATTTTTTAAATACTCCGCAATTTAAGGAAACCACAAATCATTTGTGGAATGAGTTAAAAGAAGAATTAAATTCTGTTGGGCCACCAGAAAGGACAGTAGACGGCTGGAAGAAAGTAAGGCTGTACTTAAGTGTTTATCTTTCCTGTGTATTAATTTTTATCTATATATTTAATCTAGGTTTGGAAAGACTTTAAATATAATGTGAAAGGGAAATTAAGGAAAAACAAATTGAGCGTTGCTGGTACTGGAGGGGGCCCCAATAGGGTTAAGGCACTAAGTCCTCTTGAAGACAGAGTAGATCGTCTTTTAGACTTAACAACCGAGATCAATGGACTTAATATCAAAAAATTTGGGTGTCCCATCGGCTCAAATCCGAACATACAAGTTGATTATGTGGAAATTGATACTATTCTGGTAACCACCAATGACAATTTTTCAATTGATCGCCCGTTATCTCCAATATGTCCCAATTCCCCTTTCGAACAAAATAAAAGTGATACGCCACCTGCGAGTACATCCACATCCATCCAGCAAAATAGAATCAACGAAGTTCCATCCACAAGCCAAAATATCCCACAACCTGCACAATTTGGAAGCTATACAAATTGCCATACACCAAGTCGAGCAGCAACCAAAAAAAAGGAAACGGCCAAAATGCTTTTAAAAAAGCAAGTACAGATGCAGGAGGAATATTACGAAAATTTTAAAAAATTTAATAAAAGGACTGAAAAAAATGAGATCGAACAGACTAAAATTTTAAAAGATATTCGTAAAATAAAAGAAAATAACTTAAAATTTCAAAAGGAAAAGTGGGTAACAAAACAAAACCTGTTACTAGAAAAAAATAAATTGAAAGCAGAGGAATTAGAATTAAGAAAACTTGAACTAGAGTTAAAAGAAAGAAAACTGGATATAAATTGAAATAATTTTACTTGATAACTTTACTTTAATAATCATGCTTGTATTTTATTTAAATAAAATTTTTATACAAAAATGAATTAAACATGAATTAAAAATGGATTAAAAATGAATTTAAAATTTATAAATTGTTTTTTATTTGATCTCGAAGTATCGTGGCTTCTCTTGTCAAATCTCTCATCTCAACTGTTGGCTCTTTATTTGCGTATGTTTCGATTGCATCCTCATTTTCAATTAAATGCTCATCTAGTGGGACGTTGTACCTTGTACATAAATTATGCAGAAGACAGCACACATTAACAATTTGTGCAGCCTTTTCCGGTGTGTAATGTAGTTCCCTTGTGTGTAACAAACATCTCCACCGGCCCTTTAAAATACCAAAAACTCTTTCGATAATGGAACGAGCTTTGGAATGGGCACTGTTAAATTTTGATTCTTGTGATCCCTCGATGCTTTTCCTGAATGGTGTCATCATCCATGGCTCAAGTGCATATCCGGAACCACCTAAATAATTTGTTTACAATTAGTTTGCGTATAAGATTTATATATTGTTCTGTTTACCTAATAACCAGGAGGACCTATCTCCTGCTTTCCATTTCTGTTCCATCACGATTCGGTTATTGCTCATTCTCCAAATAACAGAATCATGAGAACATCCTCCATAACTAGCATCGACAGACGTAATTTCCATTTTGTAATCGCACGTCTACAAAAAATAATAGAATATTTTTAAAAATATTATAATTCTCTTTGTTATAACAAATCATAAGTACAATCATCACATTAAGACTGTGTGCTCCCTTTCTATTAAAGAAATGATGCTCATTTTTAACCGGTCTTATTATGTTGATATGCGTTCCATCAATGCATCCGACGACTCCTGGAAATCCGGTTTTCTGAAGGAAATGTTCCTTAGATTTTTCTCGCTCAGCCTCCGATAAATGGTAGCTTATATATTTTTGACACATATAGTTTTCTAAAATATCTAGCATTTCGCTTAATACTACTGAAACAGTAGACTGAGCCATGCAAATGAGAAAATCTTGGCCTACAGCCTGCTGATAACTTCCTTCCGCTAGAAACCGAAGTGTACTCGCAAGTTTTAATATTGGAGGTATCGCATCCTTATTCCTTCTTGATTTGAAGTGGTGTCGTGTTTCGTCCAAAATAAGTTTGAATACTTCTTTTGAAACTCTAAATAATTTAATAAAGCTAACAAAATAAATAAATATTAAAAATAGGTAACACACATATTTTTTTAAAATATTACCTTTTATTTGTCATGTATAATGGATTTGAATTACACCTTAATTGTTTTCTTATAACGCACGCCGGTGTCACTTGGTCGTCCTCGGAATCATCATCGCTTAAATGGGCAAAAAATCCAAATGTATCCATAATGGGTAGTGGTTCACCAATTATTTAAAACAAATTTAAAATTTAATTTTTTTCACTTTCTATTTTAAATTTAATATACTTTTTGAAATTTAAATATTTTTGTCACACCACCATAAAATAAAATTAAAAATTGAGTGATCTAGTTTAACTTTGACAGCTAACCAATAAACATAAATACACCCAATAATCAAAAATTTTATTCCTAAATATTCCCAATAAACCAAAATTTTATTTTTTTTGTTACCAACTTCATTCGATAAAATTTGACGATTCGCTTTATTTCATAATAGCAATATTCGAAGCGTATCGAATAATTAGATATCGAATTTTTCAAAAGCGAATAATGTTTCATAATAGACCCCCTGGTTTGTACTGGTTCCATTGGTAGAATATTGAAACGAACCTCTTTAAACACATTAGCACCATCAGAACCCGACCCGTGAGCCGAAATTCCCTCACTCAGCGAGGCCGCCAGAAGCAATCCCTCGATGTCTGCATATTCTCCTCGAAACACGGTTTGAGGCGATCCAGATATATCACGCTTGATCTGCTGTTTACGTCAATAGTGGTGAAATTATTCCCTCATTCGAGAACTTTAAACGGTCCTGAATAAGGTGGTTGTAAAGATTTTTTCATAAAATCCAAACTTAAAAACACTCTGCTTACGAAAATTTTTACATTCGAGTGCCTGGTTGCCGGAGACGGTCTAATCTCATGAAAATGTTTTTAAAGATTATTAACAAAAAACTTCTTCTGTCTGAAGAATTTTATCTGTCGAAAATGAATTTTGAAATTGACCAGGCACCCTCAACGTACTTCCGTAAACAAGTTCAGCAGGAGAAGTTTTAAGTTCCTCATTATATAACGTGCGTAAACCTAACAGTACGGTTGGCAAGAACGTTACCCAATCAGTTCATTCGTGACACATGATTGCGGTCTTTAATGTTCTGTGCCATCTCTAAATCACATCGTTGGACTTTAGGTTATAAGCCGCCGTTCTTACTCGTCTGAATCCGATCAACGCTGACAATTCATTAAAAAGACAAGACTCACACTGCGAACCTTCATAGGTGACTATAACGTTTGGTACTCCGAAGAGTCAAATCCATATACCGCAGAAGCGATAGTAGCTGCAGTAATATCACGCCTCAGTTCACCTCGTATACCTGTCGATTAATGTAACGCAATACCGCTGATTGTCAGAAACAGGCAAAGGGCCAATGATGTCTAAGTGAATTTCTGCTAAGCGTTCTCAATTAACTGATATGATCCGAGAGGCGAAACGGTGTGTCTTGAAATTTTGGGTTTTGAAAAGTTTACGCTGCATTCTTGAGACCAAAAGTCATTTCTGTGAATACAAATAAACCGAAGAGAGTCGCAATAACTTTTTTTGGAATATCAGACGGTTCAATAGTGATTTGATGATAAGTTTGGACAAGATCAAGAGTCGAAAAAATCGTACATCCTTCAAGCTGGTACGATAAATCTTGAAGATGTGGAATAGGATAACGATCTGGAATAGTAACACGATTCAGAATTCGGTAATCTTGCACTATTACTTGGACAACAAATTCCTAGTGCAATCAGATTCTCGAATTCTTGTTTTGCAATCGTTAATTTATCGGATGCCAAACGTCTAGTTTTACAGGAAACCGGTGGTCCAAAAGTTTCCAACCGATGAGTGATCGTATGCTTAACTGGTTTAACGTTTAGGGAATTCGTCATAATTTCTGAGAATTTAGAAAGAAGTTGCTGGATTTGATTATTTACCTGAGATTTGTCCAGTTGAGACAGTGTTGACTCGGCTGTGAGAGAGATAGAACAAACGGTAAATAAAGATGTAGCTGCGGATCTAGAAAACGATGTTTGCCAAGATCAACTATCAATCCAGAACTTTTAAGAAAATCAGCTCCGATAATGGGCAGCGAGACATCTGCCACTATAAATTCCCACTTGAAATCACGCAACCCAAAATCTAAATTTAGTATCTTTATTCCATAAGCTTTAATTGACGTTCCATTCGCAGCGAATAATTTGGAGGTAGTTAAAGCCTGTGGACGGAATGTGAAAAAAATTTTGAGTGGAACAACGGAAACGTCATCACCAGTGTCTATTAGAACTTCAACTCTAGAATTTGAATCAAGTATTAATAGACGACTGGTATCAGGTTCATCAGTGACAGTCGTCACGTCCTGATGAACATTTAAAAATCCTATTTGATCGACTGAGCTCCGCAGGTTTTATCATAAAATTTACAGCCAACCTGGCATTTCTGGGCCTTATCACCGAACCTAAAATGATAATAACACAAATCGAATTTTGGATTAACCCGACCTCTAGATCTCGAACGAGAATTTGTTTGATTTCTATTATTTGAACGAGATCGAGATCTAGGGTTAACGATTTAATTTCAGCCAAAATGTTTATTCTAAAATTTTCTAATTTAGTGTCTAAATTAGATGCATCAGAAATGCCAGTTCGATTGAGCTACCCGTTAGATGCTGCAGACGATGATGGGGCACGGAACGAAGGCAACCTCTTTACCCAAAGTTGTCTGAGCAACTTATCGTTAAAATTATTATCAGCATTCAACCTAATTTAGACTCAGTAATTGCGACGATTTTTTATCGCTCAAAGTCAGGTTTGTCAGGACATTGTTTAAACGTGCCATCGAATCAGAGACCAATATGCGAATCACTTCCTCTTTGAATACAGAATAGGGAAGTGAACCCTTATCGCGGAGTATTAAATCCGCAAAACGATCATGAAGTCTCGCGCCCAACGCTCCAACTGCATGAGAGAACCTGGCGGCTTCCGACTTGATGGTCGCGACAGTGAACTGCGATTCCAGAATCGAAAACCAAACGGAAACGGTGCAAACCGTAAAACGGTTGCGGAGGTCGGAATCGTACCGCTCCAATCTCCAAATTTGGATTTTGGACACCAGTACCACCAAGTCCTAAACTAGACTGTTCCGATGACTGAGCAACTCCTGGATCCCGGAAAAGTTTTGAGTTTGCAGAAACAATTGAAACTGCTCCGACAATAAATTTTGATTTTGAAAAGGATTAGATACTTCTGCAGAACTTGCGTCCCCATAAGCCTCGTCATTGACCGGGGAGTTAGTATGAATATTGGGCTCCATTTACAAATTTAAATAGAAATACGAAGCAAAACGAAAAAATCGAGTAGAAGTGAAAGAGAAAATTAAATAAAATGCCAAAAATTAATTTTTATTTTTACATAAAATTTTATAAAAAAAAATGAAAAAAGAAATTACTTACCTCGGTCTACTTACGTTTACAAATTGTTGTGAATTTTATTGTTTCCTGTGCTCTGCTGGAATCCCCACACTGCCGTTGAATCGTGCCGTTGAAGCGTTTGGGTGCTTGCTGAGAAACCGCTGCTCAATATTACTGCCAAAGTCCAAAACGGTTGCTTAGTTCGGATAATCTCGATCTCAATGACCGCAAATCAATTTAAATAATGCCGCACACATCACGTCAGGGTCACCAATTTGTAAGAGTTCATTTAATAGAATTTCCCACTATCTATATGTATGATGTGTGCATGTTTTTTACCAAATTAACTTCCACTGAACTGAATTAAATTGAACTTATTTAATTATTTTTAATATTTTATTTAAAAACAGGGTGGCTGAGACCAAGTGTTACCAAATGAAAACGCTGTAATTTTTTTAATTTTGATAATTTTTTATTGAAATTTCGCGGAATATGTTGAAAACATATTACATTTTATGAAAAACATGTTACTGCTCGATATGACCTCCTTTGGCTCTGATTATTTGATTCAGTCTTTGATAGAAAGCATTGCATGCTGACCGAACGTGGGCTTGCGGAATTTTATTCCATTCTCGAACAAGAGCTGACTTCAATGCATCAACACTTTCGTATTTTTTAGTCGACACCTTACTCTCCAAAATGGACCATATGGAGAAATCCATGGGATTCAAGTCTGGTGAATATGGTGGCCATTCTTTCGACTAAATCAGCCGCGGAACGCAATTTTGTAAAAATTGCTGTGTCGCTCGAGCTTCGTGTGACGGTGCCGAGTCCTGTTGGAATGCCCAACGGTTCGTACCAAAGTGTTTACGCCACCCAAGGTAGCAGAGCATCGTTTAGTATCTTTTGGCGGTACACCTCTTGGTTTACCTTGACTCCATGTTCGATGAAAACCAGAAGAGTGCGTCCATCTGCAGTCACTGCAGCCCAAACCATAACATAAGCTGGTGATTGCTTGCGCATGGCAACTCTTGTGTCCAAATTATCGTTGAACTTATGTGCTCTAACCAAACACGATCATTTTGTTTATTCACATACTGTTGAATGGTGAAAATTTTCTCATCAGAAAAGACAATTTTTGGAATCTCATCAAGTTCGGCCAAGGCCAACACGAGCACTGACGTGTTGTAACTGAATCAAATAATCAGACATAAAGGACAACATGTTTTTCATAAAATGAATGTTTTCAACATATTCCACGAAATTTCAATAAAAAATAATCAAAATTAAAAAAATTACAGCGTTTTCATTTGGAAGCAGTTGGTCTCAGCCACCCTGTAATATTTACCAACGTATATTTCATTAGCAAAATTAAAAATTTATTCTTTGCACAAAAATAACTGACTTTTCTTTTTTGTCGAGATAATTATAATAATGGAAAACAATTGAATGTTATTTTTCTTCACGGCCTACGATGGTAGAGCGGGTTTTTTTTCTCTTCCATTATTTTTAAAAATTTCATTGAAAATTTGGAAAATAACATTTAAATTTGACGGGTAAATTCGCCACAGAATCACAGTTTTATTTTATTCCATGGAATAAAAGGTGCAGTAGGTTGCAGTAGGTGGTGTTTTCTCTACATTACCAATCGTCAATTGAGGATCACGTAGCGGAAAAATTTGAATCTCAAGGAGCTATGCCAATTTGACAATTCGAAAATATTCCAGTTATGCCAATTTCAAAATACGCGTGTTTTTGTTATTACGAAATGTCATTGAAGGATAGCTAATTAATTTTTTATTGTTTCCGCCAGCTGGGTTTTCTAACTTTTACAATCGTCAACTGACGAATTTTAATGTTGGCAATGTAGTGACATCTAGTGCATTAAAAATAAGCTCATTGACTCTTTTTTTCCATGGAATTTTAGCACGACATACTTTATGAAAATAAAATTTAACATTTCAAAATACACCCAACAAGTTTATTTTGTTAGTCGTCAGATCCACTTGTCTATTGTAGCTTGGTATTGACGATTGGAGCATCACGGATTCCGTCTGGCGGTTTTTCAATGAACTTTGATAACTACAAATTTTGACATGTATGCCTCAAGCATACATGTCAAAATTTGTAGTTATCAAAGTTAAGAAAGTAAACAAGTAAACAATCAACATAATTCGCGATAATTTATTCGATTTACCGTGCTAGTTCGTTTTAAAATTGTATACTTAAACCAGGTAAAAGTGTTATATTTGTGGTAAAAAGCCAAACCCGCTTGTAAAAAAGTTGTAAAATATTTGTAAAAGATATAACATAATTCAATTGAAAAAATTAAACAAGAAAAAGAGCAAAATTCTCCAGTTATTCGAAGAAATCAGCTAAAAACTAACTTAAGTGATTATTCCAAACAACGCGTTTTCAAAATACCTGAATCGTAAGCCAATTAAGCAATTATGGAAAATTATAAAATTTAATTTTTTGACTCTGCATTACCCTGATGATCCACAAATAAAATTTCAGGTAAATTTAGTTTTTTCTAGACGACGCTTTTTAAAAAACTTTCCGTTTCACCAAAAGCATCGAACGTATTTCTGACATACGAACAAAACTATTTAAAATAAGGAATAATCGCTTATGTCTATATTAGATTCTTTCCTTTTCTAAACGATTCACAATTCGGAATTTTATGAAATAATCTACTAACTCGACGTAATTTGTTATACGGTTATTTCAAAACATTTTATTTAAATCTGACTTAAGTGTACATGTTTTTTCTGCATAACTTCTAAAAAAAACCAAAAACCACGAAATTTTGCTCAGAAACAAAAGCTAACTTTCAAATATAGTTATTACATAAGTTCATTATTCGCTTATCTCGATCTAAGCGATTCTGCCTTGTAACCACGGTATGATATCAAAGGGCCGAATGTCGAAGGGCCGAATGTCGAAGGGCCGAATTTCAAAGGGCCGAATGTGTCGAAGGGCCGAATGTCGAAGGGCCGAATGTGTCGAAGGGCCGAATGTGTCGAATGTCGAAGGGCCGAATGGGTCGAAGGGCCGAATTTTTTTTTATTTTTTTTTTGTTTTCAGAAATATATTTTTGTAATTTTTTTATTTAATTTAAATATTTTTTTGATTTTTTGTACATATTGATGGCGTATGATAAAATTTTCCTTCACCAAAATGTATCGCTGACTGGATACGTGATGAAAAATAGTAAAATACATAAATTCATAAGTAATTCATTTATGTTTAATAAGTAAAAATTTTCAAAATATTCAATAAAACAACAAATTAAAAAAATTATATATCTAAAACCAAAAATAAAAATTCGGCCCTCGACCCATTCGGCCCTTCGACATTCGGCCCTTCGACACATTCGGCCCTTCGACACATTCGGCCCTTTGACATTCGGCCCTTCGACATTCGGCCCTTCGACCCATTCGGCCCTTCGACCCATTCGGCCCTTCGACATTCGGCCCTTTGACATTCGGCCCTTTGTACCCATTCCGTTACCACGAATATATTTAGTGAATTTATGACGTAAATAATAAAAAACACTTGTATGTATATTCTTCATTTTTCCGGCATATGGATCACTTATGCTATGTTTTGTAGTTAAGTTACCGTATAGAATGGCTATCTTTGTCATATTTTGTTGTTGTGACATAGACATAAGGGCAAAGGAAGCTCTGAAGGTAATATTTATGTTTTTAAAATTTCTAGGAAAAATATTCTAAGATATCTTCATGCTACTGAAGTTAGCCGAAAATTTCAGCCGAAAAAAAACCTGCTTTATCGACATATTTTGTATCAGGTGGTAGAAAAATTTTTTGTTCGTATGAGCCGAAAATTACATGTAATTGAAGTTATAGCAGTAAATTTTTGCCGATAAAAATTTATTTTATTATTTAATAATTCGAATGTTTAAAGGTAATATAAACTGGATGAAGTTAGACTAATTAGTAAATAGCTGGATCCCGCATTTATAATTTGTCGTGTTAGGGGGCTATGAATTTGAGTTGTGGCACTAACCGTGAACACCTGTGCCAAAAATCAGGCCATATTTTATGTAGCATCATAGTGAAATAAATTAAAATTTGAACGCATGTTCAGTGGTAATTTGGACTGGATGAAGTTAGACTAATTCGTAAATAGCTGGATCCCGCATTTATAATTTGACGTATTAGGGGGCTATGAATTTGAGTTGTGGCACTAACCGTGAACACCTGTGCCAAAAATCCGGCCATATTTTATGTAGCATCATAGTGAAATAAATTAAAATCTGAACGCATGTTCAGTGGTAATTTGGACTGGATGAAGTTAGACCAGTTCGCGTTCAGGTTTTAATTTATTTCAGGTTTTAATTTATTTCACTATGATGCTACATAAAATATGGCCTGATTTTTGGCACAGGTGTTCACTGTTAGTGCCACAACTCAAATTCATAGCCCCCTAACACGGTAAGTTATAAATACGGGATCCAGCTATTTACTAATTAGTCTAACTTCATCCAGTTTATATTACCTTTAAACATTCGAATTATTAAATAATAAAATAAATTTTTTTCGGCGAAAATTTACTACTATAACTTCAATTACATGTAATTTTCGGCTCATACCAACAACATTTTTTACTACCACCTGATACAAAATACGTCGATAAAGCAGGTTTTTTTTCGGCTGAAATTTTAGGCTAACTTCAGTAGCATGATATCTTCATTGGTTCATTTATGGTTAACAACTTAATGGATACACCCAATTTAATAATTTAATATTAAAATATAATTTTGCCCTGGGTTTCAAAGTCATGTACACAAACAAGGCAACTAGTTAGGCCTTTGTCACAGTTAATTAAAAACAAAATTCATATTTTTCAATTTCGTTTTCCAAAATTTATCTCCCCTCAGGCATCGAAAGAAGGTCAATATTTTTTTTTTATTTTTATTAATTTACAAAACTCAGTAATTGAATTCCAAAACACAAAATAAAATAAAAGCTTGTTGTGCTTGCCTCTATATAAAATAAACCGAGATTGTTGTATTTTTAATAATTTGGTTGCGAGACGAAATAAAATTTATCGTAATCTCAAATGACTTAAAGAAATTTTTAATTTTTGGAATTTTTCCAAACCGCACAGAAGAAAATATTGATCCTGTATTATTATTCGTATTGGGTATGGTTGTTTAAGAACGATGTGCTCAGGTAAATTTTAAATGCAAATATATACGTATCAATTTCGGGTAAATATTTACCCCGCTCCGATTCGGTCGTATCGAATATAAATAAAACCATTTCATAAAAATAACTGACGGTGTGCCTGTGCATACATAATGTAAAGAAACCGCAAAATTGTTCTCGTCTTCTAATTAAGCTCTTTCATTTTGATTTGATTTTATATAATGATTACGTAAATTTTTGGAAAATTAATTAAACTTTTTCAATTAAGAAATCTTGGTTTTCTTTCGTATTTGACTTCAATTTTTATTTTGGAGGTGTATTACACCGAGCTTTATATAACGTACATACTAAGTAAAAAAAAAATATTAAAACAGGTGACTTTAGAAAAGAGGTATTAAAAATTATATGTCGTTCGTTCGAGGTTTGTTTGTTTGCACGCGCTGAAGTGGCAAAATATATACGAGATTTTAATTAAAATATTTGGTAAAAGAAATAAATATTTTCGAAGTGGCTTCTGTATAAATATACGAATATCTATTTAATCATGCCTAGCAGCAGCACACACAATATACACTAGAAATTGACATCGTCAAATCATATAAATACTTAATTACATTTTAACACGATACATAAATTATGTAATACGATAATACCATTTTCATATAATCAAGTCTTTCCGTCATCATCATTATCATAGAAATTTTCCCTCGAAAAGCTCATATTATATTCATCACTATACAGTACACGATTCATATTCCCAGCAACATCCTCAACCTAATCCATCCTATATACAATACAAACATACCTTTTTCTGTACAATACAACATAAATAAAATTAGAATTTCAATAAAAATTAAATGGAAATAAAAAAAAAAAATTTAATCTCGTTATAGAGAGAAAAATAAAGAAAATTCTTTCATCGAACTCTTAGTACATGACAGTAGAAAAATGTAATTCTCATTGCAAATTATAAATGAAAATTCTATAAACAGATCTGTACAGAATTTCTTTGTGTGTGTGTGTGTCTGTGTGTGTGCGATGGTATTGTTATCGATCGATTGACTTAGAAAATGCGGGCATACAAACCATGTAAGGTACAACAAATAAAGTATAGGGCGATTAGAAAATTGACAGGCGAGAATAATGGCAGACATACTGAATTGGGTCACGTAACTAAATGGTATCATTATATATTTTTAGTGGCATGTATATGATTTATGCATTGATAGCAAAGTACTCTATTCCTAAATTTCCGGTTAGGTTTGAAATTTATAAATTTAGTGTTCTAGAAACTTCTTCAAAGGAGTTAAGTATTTTTTTTTATAAAGCAAAGTATTAATTGTCTAGTGGATTTAATGTCATTTGAAGGTCAATAATTACCTCCTTTTTATTCGCTCACACACTTCCTTACTGATTTCTGTACTCCAACAGAGGGTCATAGTTGTGTTTATTAACATCACCGATCGTAATCGATGACGAAAATTCGCTTTGCAACAAGCCTCTGGTAAGATTCGAACCCAGTTCCTCGCAGTCATGCGAAGTTAAACCTAATAAAGGAAGAATGCATGCGAAGTTAAACCTAATTAAAGAAGAACTAACTTTAGGACTAGTTTAGCATAAACTATACACGCTTGTATACGCTTTGGAAGTTACAAGTAATTCAATCCTAAACCGAACAAAATAAAAACACGTGTGGACACATTGGTTAATATTGCAAAACAATGACATTTAGGCGAATTACGTTATATTAGCCGTGTTTTTTTACTAGCGCCCGATAGATGTAACCAGAGCACCCAATTTTCTATGTCAAATTTGCGCGCTATTTTTGCATATTTGTAGTTAATTTATTTAACTCTAAACTAATATTTTTCATTAAAAATTTTAGTTAAAAATCGATATAAAAATATTTTGCTCTACCGATTTATTGGGCGCCGCTACCGGGAGCCGCTATCCATTTCAAAGGGAAATTTAAAAATGCATTTGTTTGGCACAATCCTTAAACCAAAGCAAACTTCATTCTCGGGTTCAAATTTTGACGTAATGTCAATTTTATTTTTTGTTTTGTAGTTTCGAATTTTTTTTTATACGTAATTGTTTAGTTTATTAGTAAAAAAAAGTGGTTTCTGTGGATTTTTGAAGAAAACCAAGAAAAAATAAACACAAAAGTAGAACTGTCATTCGACTGCATGAAGTTAAGTACAATTTTTTTTTTGATTAGTAGAAATTACCCATTGACGGCGCCGGATAGTGCTCGAATAATAGCCGTGTTTTATTATTCGAGCACTATCCGACGCCTTACCATAAAAATGAAAAATAAATGCATCCATAAAAGAAACATTTATCACTTGAAATATACTAATTGTCATTTATTTTAACATAACGTTATAAATAAGAATTCATCTTGTCGCGTTTTAAATTTTTATTGTAAGACTAGCTAACATGGCGAACCTCATTCCGCCCTCAATACGATTATCAATAAACGATTGAGTTGAGTTGACATTTCATTAACTTGTTCATCGAATTCAACACTAATGTGTTGAAAAGCGAATGAAATTTCTATTCAAGCTCAGGCATCTATCGAAAATTAAGTTGTTTTTTGAAATTTTTCTCTCAGTGTGGAAATGAATTTGGGTCAGTTGCAATTCAAAAGAATCCAATGTATTTTATTCGATTGGAATTAAATCGAATACAGACGCAAATCAATACAATGCGTTGTGGTTAATGATGGTTTGCCAACTCTCGAACACGTACGACATGAGAAAAACACTTCCAACGATTGACCTTGCGATTTGTTAATCGTCATAGCGAACGCCAAACAAACGGGGAACTGAATGCGCTTGAACGGAATGTCAGTTGGAATCAGAGAAATTCTCGAAATTAGAGCGTCCTCTCCTTTGAATTTGCCCAAGGAAAGCGATTTGACATATCTACATCCTTGTTCTTCTCTGACAAAATCAGTCGAACTTTCTCAATTAATTATAGCAGAATGAGTGCATTTGATAATTCACGCTTCCGCCACTCTAGTGAGTACATCTAACAACGCGGCTCTCCGAAAACCATCTGGCTAACGATGAAGTCAATTAGCGTCCTAAGCTTTTGTTTAAACACACGTGCGGTGATGTGATAGCGATCGCTGTAAGTTTGTCCTGGAAGTAGATTACCGGATTTCAGGCCATTTCGGATTGCATGTGAACGTGATGAATAAATCTGGCCGTCCGTAATGCCACAATACGTCGTAACATCCTGCGCATGATCATGTATATGCCATGGGCTGCAAACATGCACTGCTCGAAACGTAGTTTTGATTGATTTAAGCGGATGAAATTTAAACGTTCCGTTTCAATCTTGACATACATATTGACGCAATACTGTTGAAACAATCGACGATGTCTCAAAAGATAATTGTCCACGCCTTCATCAGCCGATGTTATTTGTATAGCAATGCAAGTACAATTGACAGCTCAATAACTAACCGGTCAGCGGATTGACCATTTTTATCTGGAAGTGGTAGCCATCATATCCATGACAAAATATCAATGGATATTGAAGTGCAACATATGATCGATGTGTTTCGTATACGCACTACACTTGTCCGTCATCACGCCGCTTGATCACAATATCACGCGATTACACATTTTCGCCAAGAGTCAAAACTGTGACTTCGTCGATAGTAGGAGCATTGTACTCACGTACATGGCCTCCGGTTGGCCTTTTGTCTGCCCTGATGATTATTTTGTGGTCATCGAGAGATACATTTTATCCAAAGCAGTTTTAAACAAACGAACTCTCGTTTTAACGCATTGAAAAGCGCAAGAACGAAACAGATTTGAAGGAAATTGGGTTCTTCATTCGCTGGTGCCATCAACGCCCCGCTTCGATGATAAATTTGCCGTTATATCTATAAAAAAGAGAGCAATTTTGATTATGATGAGTACAATCGTTCAACATTATCGAAATGATGTACACGTGGTGACGTCATTACCTTATAGGTGAGATTGTAGCCGGGTTGACAACAAACAAACAACATCGGTTCCCAATGACGTCATTTAAAAGCATTGATTGTTCTGTTGCGTGTGTGCGAGAACATGTCTGGATAGCGCTGTATAGAGCTCCATAGAGATAAGTACGCAATGGCTCCGGTGGCAAAGTCAGAGCCGGCAATTTCACTATGCCATCGGTATAGCATAGTCCTGGCGTTTCTGCTTGGAACTTCAATTCTTGGCAATGTCGGCACATGGCAGACAGTACGCCAATATCAAGGCAGCGAAGACCTTTGGAGGATATTGTAGAGGACACTTCTTCGTCTAGTTACGTTTTGTCGAATCTGAGCTGATGCCCGTGGAGCGTGAGCTTGTCCGATACAAGCACTTCTCTGTTCATTTAATTCTTCGCGTTGCTGTTGCGTTTCTTTCTCACGGAGACCGAGCATTCTTTGTGAATTACAGTTTCTTCGTCCTAGGTTCGATTGTCTGTTGGCCCCGGCATTTTAATCAAAAATCAATTGATAAAAATTAAAACGATCCATTTGACTCATCTAATTTGAAATCTTTCATCAACAAAAATGAACTTACCGATTGAATCAATCTTAATCCCACAATCCAATTTGATAATTGCACTTGTCACGCACTAATAAATTACTGGATAAAACTATCAATATCGTAAGAATCACAGCGAACTTCATATGACTGTAATAATGGTACAAATATCATAAAACAGTGAATTAACACTGAAATTTCCAATTTAAAATGAAAATGGGCAATTTCAAGTCCCCTATCATGATTAGTCAAATCATCACCAATTTGATTTGAAAATTTCATAATAAATATCTCCTAACAACTGCGAACACAACAAAAAACATTATCTAATTCGGTTTAGCCGTTCTCAACAGAAAAACTTCATTTTTTGATTTTCCATATTTTCTGACCTTTCCGGTAGATTTTCCCAAATTTTTCGTTCGTAAGAACGAACAATTTGGGAAAATCTACCGGAAAGGTCAGAAAATACGGAAAATTGAGCTAAATCAGTTCAGACGTTCTCAACTAAAAAACGTCATTTCTCGATTTTCCAACTTTTCCGATGAATTTTCTCAAATTTTTCTTTCGTAAGAACCATTTCCTAAAAATTGCGAACACAACAAAAAACATTGAGCTAAATCGATTCAGCCGTTCTAATAAAAAACAAAATTTTTCGGTTTTCCGTATTTTCCGACTTTTCCAGTAGATTTTCCCAAGCTTTTCTTCCGTGAGAACCATCTACTGACAATTCTGAATATAAAAAAAAAATTGAGCTAAATCGGTTAAGCCGTTCTCAACTGAAAAACATCATTTTTCGATTTTCCGTTTTCCCGACTTTTCCGGTAGAGTTTCCCAAATTTTTCTTTCGTAAAAACCATCTCCTGATAATTGCGAACACAACAAAAAACATTGAGCTAAACCGGTTCAGCCGTTCTCAAGTTTCTAATGGTTTCAGGGGTTTACAAAATAAAAGCCTTTTCAAATCCCGATGGTGGTTCCTGAAAAATAGGGATCCCGAGACCTAATACATTTATTAACAATGTCCGTACACTAATTATTAAAATTTAATTATTCAAATACATAGTTTCGAATATAGATAGTTCTAATCTAGACCTTTCAGAAAATCATAATAAGAATTTTATAAAGCATATTAGGTGTCAAGCTATTCAATTTCTTAAAAAAATTCTAAATTTTTAGGAATATAGATAGTCCTAATCTAGTACTTGTAACGACCCCTGCAAGTAACAACCCTTTACAAGATTTGTTTTTATTTTGTTCCATTTCATTGCAACCAACAAACCAAGTATTCAATAGGAACTAGAACGAGACAACGATATAAATGCCTCCAAGGTATGAACCTGCATCACCCTGGGGCGATCGCGATATAGCAATCGTCACAATCGTGGGGACGACCCATCCCTGTTGAATCTCACAAGCCGGCTCAATTTTATAAATTAACAGCTAAGCATAGCGTTAGAAAACTACTGATTCTATGAATTTAACGAAATAACTTGAAGTGACCTGACGGGTAGATTTTGTGAACACGAATTTTGAGAAGTGGTTCAGCTCGATCAATATGCCTTTATTACCATTTTTTGTTCGAGGATAAGCTCCCAAAAAATCTAAGTAAAAACGCTGAAACGATAGTGAAGATCTGAAGAAGTGGTGGTGTTAATGTTTAGTTAGGAGCTTTTTTTGCAGTCGTCACAAGAATTTTCAAAATACATTACATCAGAATTAGTTGTGGGCTAGAAATAATGAATCTTTGAATGGACTTAGGTATGAGCAGTTTGTAGGACGGGATGTCAGGATGAACGTTAATGTATATCAGGTTTTAAACCGTCACCAAATTTAAGTTTTTGTTTCGCTCAATGAGCGAATCAGCTAAATGCCGGTAACCTTGCTCAAAAAAAGCTGGAGAATTAAAATTTACGTGGAATGGATAATCATTTGAAGGTGAGGAAAAGATATTAAGAAGTCCGCTTTCGATCTGTGTAATACTTTTTTTTCTGCATTATTTATAGTATTCCGCGGAAGATAGATTACGAAACACTGTACGAAAAATAAAAAAATATAATTTGTGTAATAAAAGTTAAGAAGACATCCCAAGATGTTCGGCAAACAAACAACTTTTTTATAGTTTGTGCTTTTAAGTGCTTTCCCATATTTCTATATTCATATTGTTAAATAATATTATACCTGCGGACTCTTAAGACAATAACAACATAAAAAGCAGTAAGGCATGCAGCTCCAGACTAAAAATTTACATATACTTGTATATGGTAATGTTAATTTATGGTACACAGTTTTTGGCTCAGTTTACTGCCTTTTTCTGGTTTTTTTTATTATTTCAATGTAAATTCTTGTTGTTGGTTTTTGTTTGTGTTCCCGACAGTCTTGTGCTTGAGAGGATTACAACCAAGAAATTATTTTCGTTTATGTTAAATTTTTTTTTATTTAGGTTATGGAAATAATTTTGGTCTCCACGTTGTTATAACATACGAGCATATGCGTTACGTAAGCACTTACATATTTATATGTATTATGTGACTTGAGCACAAATTATGTGATGAAGGAAAAACCATTTTAAATTTGGGTCTCTTAAGGGCGTAATAAATTCAACATATTTAAGTGGCTCTTTTATGGTTGTATTTAGTTTTGTATAGGCACGTGGTCTGGGATCAAAAATCAAAAGTTTAGTGACACAAACTAACCGAAGATAGCTTATTCAAATCTCCTTGTGTAAAGTTCTGTAATTGTATACATTTTCGTCAAGCTAACTTTAGCAGCAAACTAAATTCAGATAAAGATTAGCAAAGTTTTCTGAAAAATTAGGGCATATCCGTTTGCTAAACGAGAAATTATTTCTCTTCTTCTATTTCTGTTGCAATTCAGTCTGTTTGAGTACATTTTAAACGTAAGTCAAATCTAAATTGCTGAAGCCGATCGAAATGTCAACTTATTCTTTGACGATTTCAAAGTTAATTTAATTAAAATGTTTGACCTTTGGATCGTTCATTATAATTTTCTGCAATTTTCTTCAAGAAAAGTTTATTAACAGCATCGTGAGAAATTTCGGAAAAGGCTTATGACCTATCTGCGCTGATCTCTTCACGCTGATATGAAGCTCGAAATAGAAATTCTTTTTTCATCGTGGCAGCGCACAAACTGTATAACGGATATTTGCTCAATGTTTCATAACAATGAGTTTGTAGCCAAGTTGCCGTCAACAACATCAATCCAAATTCTCTCTCAGCTAAGCTTACCAATGTTGATGACATGTTTCTGTTTCCTACAAAATTACGAAATTACAGAATTACAAAATTACAAAATTACAAAATTACAAAATTACAAAATTACAAAATTACAAAATTACAAAATTACAAAATTACAAAATTACAAAATTACAAAATTACAAAATTACAAAATTACAAAATTACAAAATTACAAAATTACAAAATTACAAAATTACAAAATTACAAAATTACAAAATTACAAAATTACAAAATTACAAAATTACAAAATTACAAAATTACAAAATTACAAAATTACAAAATTACAAAATTACAAAATTACAAAATTACAAAATTACAAAATTACAAAATTACAAAATTACAAAATTACAAAATTACAAAATTACAAAATTACAAAATTACAAAATTACAAAATTACAAAATTACAAAATTACAAAATTACAAAATTACAAAATTACAAAATTACAAAATTACAAAATTACAAAATTACAAAATTACAAAATTACAAAATTACAAAATTACAAAATTACAAAATTACAAAATTACAAAATTACAAAATTACAAAATTACAAAATTACAAAATTACAAAATTACAAAATTACAAAATTACAAAATTACAAAATTACAAAATTACAAAATTACAAAATTACAAAATTACAAAATTACAAAATTACAAAATTACAAAATTACAAAATTACAAAATTACAAAATTACAAAATTACAAAATTACAAAATTACAAAATTACAAAATTACAAAATTACAAAATTACAAAATTACAAAATTACAAAATTACAAAATTACAAAATTACAAAATTACAAAATTACAAAATTACAAAATTACAAAATTACAAAATTACAAAATTACAAAATTACAAAATTACAAAATTACAAAATTACAAAATTACAAAATTACAAAATTACAAAATTACAAAATTACAAAATTACAAAATTACAAAATTACAAAATTACAAAATTACAAAATTACAAAATTACAAAATTACAAAATTACAAAATTACAAAATTACAAAATTACAAAATTACAAAATTACAAAATTACAAAATTACAAAATTACAAAATTACAAAATTACAAAATTACAAAATTACAAAATTACAAAATTACAAAATTACAAAATTACAAAATTACAAAATTACAAAATTACAAAATTACAAAATTACAAAATTACAAAATTACAAAATTACAAAATTACAAAATTACAAAATTACAAAATTACAAAATTACAAAATTACAAAATTACAAAATTACAAAATTACAAAATTACAAAATTACAAAATTACAAAATTACAAAATTACAAAATTACAAAATTACAAAATTACAAAATTACAAAATTACAAAATTACAAAATTACAAAATTACAAAATTACAAAATTACAAAATTACAAAATTACAAAATTACAAAATTACAAAATTACAAAATTACAAAATTACAAAATTACAAAATTACAAAATTACAAAATTACAAAATTACAAAATTACAAAATTACAAAATTACAAAATTACAAAATTACAAAATTACAAAATTACAAAATTACAAAATTACAAAATCATCACAAAATTACAATATTACAAATTTACAATTTTTTTTTTTTTATTTATACATTTATTTCTGTTTCTTTTTATAAAAAATTTAAGAGACAGTACATAATTTAGTACGGAACCACTTTCCGTATTACTTCGGAACGGTGTGCTTTCTGTGTGCTTTAGGCTTCCACCTTTTAAGACATTCTTTATTTAACGAGTTTAGTTTCCTGCTGTGACATGCTGATCCATATCTGGTTTCTTCAATCGTAAAATTTCCTCCACGTATTTAGACACCTTTTCCCAGTTGAAAGGATTGTCGAGCATATTTTCAACTATAGTGTCAGGTATTGTGTGACCGATACTTCTGGTTAGAACTTCTCTGGCTGTCCTTCATTTAGTACATTCGAAAAATGTATGTAGTTGACTTCCCCATGTTTCCTATCCATCCAATCATACAAATTTTTAATTAATTTTGCCGTCCATCTGCCGCGGCATTCTGTTTGCCACCTTTGTTGTGTCGCCTTCTTGCATTTGCAGCAGTATTGTTATTTCCATTTCTAAAGTTCTCCTTCCTCTCTTGCGCCATTAATTCGATGGGGATTGTACCGGCGATGACCAAGGTAGCGGACTCGGATACCGTTCTGTATGCACTTGAGATTCTGAGCGCACCACGGCGTTGCACGGTTGACATTTTCTTTCTGTATTTTTCTATCTTGAGTGCGTCGGCACATACTTCGCATCCATACAGGAGGACTGAATTTGTAACGGACATTAACAGCTTCCTCTTACTTGCAACAGGACCGCCTATGTTGATCATCAGTCTGCTTAATGCAAATGAAACTTTGGTTGCTTTCTCTGCGGTTTGTTTTATGTGTTCCCAGATTGTCTTTTTGGTGTCCAAGTGCATTCCCAGGTAGTTTACGTGTAGTTTGGTCATAATTTCTTGATTGTTGACTTGGAATGTTACCTCGGTGTTTACTTGGCGTCTGGTAAGTAATACTAGCTCCGTTTTCTCAGTGGCTATAGGGTGAGACCGTGATCTTGAAGCCAACACGTACACCCCCGGATCACCTGATTTAATTTCAGGGTAATAATCCGGTATTTGGAACCTGTGTGTAAGCGCTGATAATATATCGGACCATCTTGCGGTTTCCACCATTTTGCTTTTCCCTGTTGCGCCTTATGAAAGCTTTTCACCACTTCATCTATAGCGCCGACCGTGGACCGTCCCGACCGTGGACCGTCCTTTCCGGAAACCATACTGTCTATGGGAGAGATCTCCTGCATCCTGGATTGCCACTGCGAGCCTTGGCTTTAGTAGGTGCTCAAACAGTTTCCCCGCTGAATCCAGCATGTACAGTGGTCTGTACGCTGACGGGGAGTGCGGATTGCCATTCTTTTTGCTTATTAGCACCAGACGTTGGGTTTTCCAAACCTTTGGAAAAACTCCTTCTCTCAGGCAATGATTATACGCCTTAAGCAGTACCTCTGGGTGATGTCGGGTGTTCACTTTTAGAGCTTCTGCTTGAACCATATCTGCCCTGGCGCTTTTCTGTTTTGGAGCGAATACGCTGCCTCTCTTAGCTTTTCCATGGTAAACGGAATAGCCTGTCAGACATGTGTAGGATGTACTGTCCTCTGGTGTTCGTTACATTCATGCCCCACTCCAGAGCGTTTGCGTTAAGATCTCCGGCAATGATTTATCTTCCAGACAATCAATTTTGGTTCGGAAGCTATCGATCGGTTCATTCGGCGTGAAATAACAGCTCACGTAGGTAACACCTTTAATTTTGGCCTACCATCTTCGCTTCCATGTGCCTCAGACACGTTTGGGTATGCGATCCAGATGGCGGCCGTACCAAGGTTGTTCGAGTACCATTCCACTCCGTTTCTATTTCGGTATTGCTCGCTGATCATTAGGAGGTCTGCACCAGTATCTAGCTTGATTTGGTCTAGTAGTGCGTTCGCCGTCTTGCTTCGGTGAAGGTTTCCTTGCAGAATCCTCATCTTCCGCTCTTACCCCTGGCTTTGTCATGGGCCTGCCTAAACATTCGGCATGCTCCTGACCCGGGTGTGTGTTTGGTATAATCGTCCGTTAGGCCATTTTCGACGCAGAGGAAACACCTGGGTTCTGCCTGGAATTTCTTCTTGAAATGGCCAGCTTCACTACATTTCAGGCAAATGGACTGCCGCCTCCTGTTTGGCCCCTTGCAGATGTCTTGGTGATGCCCGTAACCAAAACAAGCGTGGCACCTTGGAACTACGGTTTTCTCGATATCCTTGAGCCGACCTATTTTAAGGAGTTCCGTGGCCGCTAAATTCCCAATTTCCACGAAAGCCATTTTCTGCTCCCTTAGGTTTGGTTTGGTTAGGTATACTTTGGCATCGTGCTTTATTTCATTGAGGCTCCTCTGTATCGCTTCCTTTACCTCGGCCTCCGTGGTTAGGCAGTCGAGGTCTCTGATTTCGAGCATTGTTTACGGCTGCAGACTCCTTACAGTGGTACTGCCTCCAAGAGCACCTCGAAGCGCCTCACATAGACCGTCCTTATTTTCAGTTTCACTGATTGCATATTTCCCGTGGAGGGTGATGTTCGTCGAAAGTTTTTTCCTTTTATATATGAATGAAAAAAAAAATTCTTTGCAAGAAAAAATTGACGTCTGTCTTCATCGACAGCTTTGATCTAATGTTGAAATTAGGAAATGCTTAAATTGAAAATATACTAATTATAAAGTTAGATAAAAATTGCGGATCAGTTGTGATGTGAATCCTTGCTTTCATTTTATCTTTTATTTTGAATGACTTTAATAACAATTGTGGATTGAAGGTTTTTGAGGACTATCATTTTAGAAAAAAATTATTTAAGAAATTCTCCGATTGGCTCGGTTTTCTTTCCTGTTTTCAGTTGATTAAAATACCATTAAATGGTTTTTGGTTGAGATAAAACATACTTAGTTTCGAAAAAAATCGCTTACGGTGTCCTTGAGTTAACCTGACTCCCATTTGTATTTTATTTCAACTCGATTGATTTTGAAATAAAGTGGATTTACAGTCCCAGGAATCTAGTGTGACAAGTCCTGATTTCAGTTTAGGAGTCATTTGACCCAGGTAAATTTTTTAATTTATTTTTAATTCTAAGACTTTCGATAAAAATTGATAAGGGCAGTTTTTGAGTACCAAATGTGACTATAATTAGTTTTGATTTTAGCAAAATTTGTTTAATTGGCATTGGTGGAATTTGGATTCCATTTTCAAACTTTATTTTGAAATAAACCGATTTTGATAAATTTAATAAGACTGCGTTCTCGAGTGCCAGGAGGGTTAGCTGTTAGAGTCCACGTTGCAGCATGTTGAGTGATGTTTAAATATGTTACTGGCTGCTGCATTACGATATATCATGTTGTGTGATGTTGCGCTATTCTGCGTGACGATGCTGTTCTTACAGAATACTGAGAGAATACATAAGCCTCACAATTTATTTGGTGCAATTTACAGTCGACGTAAACAGTTGTGTTTTTGTTAGAAACAATCGGGTTAAGTCAGCGATAGCTTATTTCAAATTTGTCCAATTTAAAATTTATTTTTTTTAAAATTAAATAACTTACATATAATCATCTTCTAAGTATAACAAAAACAAATCTGAACAAATCTGTATCATAACGGAACTGTTCAGAACTATACAAAGCAACGATATTACTAGAAAACTATAAAAGTTGTTTGATAGATTTTTTTGTTGTTCTTAGAAGACTATTAGATTTAAGTTATTTAATTTAAAAAAAAACTAAATTTTTAATTTTAAATTGGATAAATTTGGAATAAGTTATCGCGAACTCCAGCTGATTATTTTCACAAAAACACAGCTGTATAATACAACAAAAATGTTAGTAGTTTCCAATCTATAGTGGGAAAAATGTTGCCCTCGCAGAGGAAGTTAGTGTATAGTTTTTTAATAACATTCGTATTTTAGTATGCAAATTTCTGGGTGGTTACGGAACCAGCGAAGTGTTATAAATGAAATAAATTTTGCAAACGATAAGCTAAACCAAATTATGTTAATTAAATTCTTAACTATACGAATCCTAGCAAAAGGGAATAAATTTTTTTAATGTACCATATCCATTTTCATATTTGCTATGCTGTTAATTTTCTCTCAAATTTTATGCTACACTAAAAACATTAAAACATGAATATTAAATTTTATGGTTTTTCCTCGGTACACACAAGAAAATTTCAACCTAAATTTTCTTCTCCACATATATATACATCATGCGAGTATAATATTTTTTTTTTATATTTAACTTCAATTAAATTCTGTAATTATATAAATAAATACGAATTTCAGTAATTTTATGTTCGCGAGTATGTGGATTAAGTAAAAGTAGATGCGGTTGTTGATTTATATACTTAAACAACTTGCTTTTATGTGAACATAAAAATGCAAGACAAATACATACATAGTTGAATAAAATATATACAATAAAAGTACATTTATATGCTTTTCGGAATACAAACAAAGAAATTTTTATTTTGTAAAAACTTTTATCTCTTAGCACATTGTGGTGCAGGAAAATTCGTACAATGTTATTTTACTGGGAGGTATGTCAGAATCAGCAAAACCTTATATTGGATTAAACAATTCTTTTGATTTTTATAATTCCTCAACTAATATGCTTTGCATACAAACCATTTCAAATCGATTACATGTATTTTTGACTTTATAAAGTTGAAAACAGCATTTATTTCCGTACATTTTTATTCAGCTGGAAACTCCGTGGGGAGAAAAACATAATCAAGTAGATTATAAAATTCGTCGGTGACACCAGCCGTGAAATTTTTTCCTTGTCACCGCCGGGAATCGAACCTGGGACCTCCGGTCGCTATTTTTTTGGATTGCAAATTATTTCCAGTTTTTCCGTGTATCACAGTTTGCATATGTGATCGGGTTGCGAAATAAAATAGTTTCACATTTATCAACATTGATCGCGATCCGCCATGTATGCAAATATTCTTCGATAAAATTTAGTGCTATTCGAAGCTTCTGTTGAATTGATATTATTTTAGGCAAGGAACTGTAGATTACGATATCGTCCGCGTAAGCTATAGTTTGAATATTTTCATTATTTAAACGTTCGCTGACTATCAAATTTTTAGTATACATTAAAATCGCTAAGTGACTGGCATCTACCGCATATTCTATTCCGTCATGATTGACAATATTGGGGAGCCAAGACAATATAAAAATTCAATGCTTAGGATGGTAAAAATGATTTAAAATACAACAATTTTGGAGTGAAGACAAATCGGAATCATTAAATCTTTTGTGATGTGGATTCGACATGTTCGACATATTTTTATAGATATATCCCAAGGACAAACATAAGGACTCATCTCAAACAAAGGAAGTCTACGCTTTAAAAATGATGAGGATAAATTTTTGTATAAATCCGAAGCTCTTAATTTCTATATGGGCTGTCGACGAATAAAATTTACGATTATATGAGATTGACGTCTTGATTAGCATCAGGACCATAATCAATCCTCGTTGTTGTTCATGTTGTTCATGTTGTAGAATTGTTTTCTTGTATATTTAAAATTAATTTTCTCTTTTATCTGTTTTTTTTTTTTATTTTCAGTTCAAGGAAGCTCTACATGAATATTTTTATTACAAAACATGGTAAGCTTTTGGGATTAATAATTTTTTATTTATTTTATACCAATTCCAGTATCTTGTTCTAAATTTTATTACCTATTTTGTAGCGGTATTCTATTCACTTTGGGGACTGACTCTATATTCGTTTTTGTGGAGGTTTAAATATTTCTTTCGTATTATGTGTTGATGTCTTTGTTCAGTTCTAGGATAACAAATTTTTTAACTTTATAGTGATCTATTTATCTTTAAGTTTTAAGACGACTGTATATTAAATTCTGATAACATAGAGTATTAAATTTCCACCTGCGTTCACCACTAATATAGTTTACGTTGTATGCTTATCAAATTTCCACTTCATTTAAATTCAAAATTTTCTCAATTGAATTAAATCGAATAGAGAACCGAAAAAGCAGCAACAACATTTCTGACTAAATTTAAAACTTTCTATACATTTTCCTATGAAAGTTAATTAATTTCTAATAAAAATATATGTAAAAGTTTTAGTATAACATAAAAAAATTGTAACAATCTAAACTTTAAATAAAAAGTTTAAAGAAAAGTTTTAAGTTTTCTTTATTATATTACATCCGCACCAACTCACCACCCTATTATACGTATTTAGGATATTTAGGACGAGAAAATTGAAAACACATTTTTCACCCCTAAAACATTTTAATATGTATAAACTCTGATGTATACTAAAGCGATCATATCACAACAACAATATATACTAACAATACGTCTCTCTATTTTCAGAACATATTCCAAGTATATTTTCTTATCCAATTTATAAAAAATGTAGCCTTCCTTACCTTTACATACCACAACTAAGAAATTTCGATCGATTTTATATGTTAGTCTGGTTATTTTTTTAGAACGATATAACACATCTTCGATAGGTTTTCATTTTAATCGATACTCCAATATGTAACGTGTATCGATTAGTTCAAGTTAATGTAAAATATCGTTCGCCTCCACAGCATATCTCCAAAAGGTACATCACATGAATAAAAACCATAAATTTGGTCTGCAAGCCCGGTATGCCTACCTTATATATCGAAATTGTTAAGAAACCAGGACACGCAAGCCTTTTTTGCCAACAATATTTTATTTCATTTTTCATTTTCAGCAACAACAAAAACTTGCTGTGTATGCAGCATACACATTGAAACAAAACTGGAAAATTGAGTTTACGTTTTATTCGTGTATTGCTCTAAAAACTGAACCCAAAATATTTTTGATCCATTTTTCATGTCCCAAATTTAATATTTTCAAGTTGAAAAAATAACAATTTTAAACCATCACATCACGACCGGATTAGAATTCAAGAGTAGAAAACTACAAAAAAATATCGATCCTACAAACGAAATGGGTTAAAGTGCATAGGGTGTGTTATACAAGCGGGGAACGAGTACCGGAAATAGAAACGTAAAAATCAGTTCAAGTGTTGAATTTATTTATTTGGCTCGATATATTCAATTTGCAGATTTTCCATCGGGTAACACTTTTTAATTCAATTTGCTTAAATTTTTGGTTTGGTTATTTTTGTTTAATTTTTTCTTAATTTATTCATGTCACGTGCGACGTAATGTCCACATACAACTGAGCTATGTTGAATTTTGTTCTATTTTTATGGCGGCAACCCAATACAAATAATTTCCGTCATATCCAATCATGATAACGGATTCTCTTAAATTTCGACTTGGACGTATCGAGAGTATCGCACAATTTTATTCCCCGATAAATTCGATAGTATCTTGATATTTTGATTATCGACACTTTTTTTTTATAAAAATATTAAGTTAAAAATAAATATAAATCGGAATGATACGAAATTTCAGAATTCGGTTAGAATTTATAATTTAAAATAAAAACAACTTTATTCCTCATAATCCAAACTAAAATTATCTTATTTAGCATAAAATACAGGGCCAAGTGCCGACCCCGTTGTTACCAATTAAAAATGCTGTAAACTAGTCAAATTTTATTTTTTTATTGACCCGGACAGTGACATTGACATTGAAATTGAAATTGAAATTGACATTGAAATTGACATTGAAATTGAAATTGAAATTGAAATTGAAATTGAAATTGAAATTGAAATTGAAATTGAAATTGAAATTGAAATTGAAATTGAAATTGAAATTGAAATTGAAATTGAAATTGAAATTGAAATTGAAATTGAAATTGAAATTGAAATTGAAATTGAAATTGAAATTGAAATTGAAATTGAAATTGAAATTGAAATTGAAATTGAAATTGAAATTGAAATTGAAATTGAAATTGAAATTGAAATTGAAATTGAAATTGAAATTGAAATTGAAATTGAAATTGAAATTGAAATTGAAATTGAAATTGAAATTGAAATTGAAATTGAAATTGAAATTGAAATTGAAATTGAAATTGAAATTGAAATTGAAATTGAAATTGAAATTGAAATTGAAATTGAAATTGAAATTGAAATTGAAATTGAAATTGAAATTGAAATTGAAATTGAAATTGAAATTGAAATTGAAATTGAAATTGAAATTGAAATTGAAATTGAAATTGAAATTGAAATTGAAATTGAAATTGAAATTGAAATTGAAATTGAAATTGAAATTGAAATTGAAATTGAAATTGAAATTGAAATTGAAATTGAAATTGAAATTGAAATTGAAATTGAAATTGAAATTGAAATTGAAATTGAAATTGAAATTGAAATTGAAATTGAAATTGAAATTGAAATTGAAATTGAAATTGAAATTGAAATTGAAATTGAAATTGAAATTGAAATTGAAATTGAAATTGAAATTGAAATTGAAATTGAAATTGAAATTGAAATTGAAATTGAAATTGAAATTGAAATTGAAATTGAAATTGAAATTGAAATTGAAATTGAAATTGAAATTGAAATTGAAATTGAAATTGAAATTGAAATTGAAATTGAAATTGAAATTGAAATTGAAATTGAAATTGAAATTGAAATTGAAATTGAATTAGGATTTCATTGCGTAACCGAGTGTATAGAGGCTTTACAGCGATCCACAAGTATGTTGATAAGTTATTTTGTAGACAGTGAACTTTATAGTTCTTTTGTAGACAGAATTTTGAAAATTTATAAACGCAGAATATAAATTTTTTCATTATTTTCATTTTCTTTAAGATTTCGGCAGTGTATGTTGGAATAGGTGTTTTTGGAGAGCAACACGATGAGGATGTCGATCGTATTTATTTGTGTTGCGGGTATCGCAGGGTTGACTGTATTTTTTGATCAAACTGGCCATCCTTGGAAAAGAGTAGTGTTCATAAATATGCTTTCGATTTTCCATGCGATTACTGTGCACCCATCCGCTTGTGTTCTGAACGATAATTCTATTACGCAAACAAGTATTTTAGTCTTGTTTAAAATTTAAATATTATTTTGTACATAAATCTTAGTATCGTAGACAGGTAAAAATACTTTTGCAAATTACTGACTAAATAATAAAATAAACATAATATTTATCTTAATGTTTTTCCAAATTAAAATGTTTCATATTTTATGGTATAGGTATTTGTAATTTTTCATCATAAGCTTTTCTCAGCTTGTCAATTGAAACACTTATTTGGAAGAAAATGAAAGAAAAGTTGAATTTTTCGTGAAAATGAAAATCAGTGGAATATTAAGAAAATTAAATAGATGCATGTTTACCATCTGCTCGTATGTAGCATCCAAATGTATAAACACAATCATTAAAATTTCTTTAAAAAACAATTTATTTTAAAAATTGTTATCTCCTCTCTATATATAATTACAAAATTATTTTATATTTATAAAAACATACATTAAAAACCTCTACGAAATTGAAAGACGACGTATAAAAGGAAACGAACGAAATATGAAAAAAAATATATTCACTTTGTGCTTTAAAAGCTTTAATTTATAAGAATAGAATTTGTTTTCTCTCGTATACAACATTATTGGTATATGTAGGTGGAAAATACGGCTGGTTTTGTTCCCTTTTTTACGATTCGTTTTTGTAATTTAAGAATATGGCGCACAAAACGAAGAAAAATTAATTAAGATTGCTGCTCTAATGGAATTTTTAAGTGGTTTTTGAATGTGGTAAATTGGAATGATTTAACACCTGATGGATTTACATAATATTTTTTTTTTGTTCGTTTGCAAAGTTTCCTATATTTAGCTGTGGCTGTGTTCGTTAACTATATAATAACTATACAGGGAACTACACTAAATTTATAGGTGCAGTATTACTAACGGATACCTATAACAGTAATGAATTCTCCAGCACTATTCGTCGCACTGCAATCGTTACATAAAAAAATTAATTTAAATTCCCTGAACTATCAATAGCTAGCGGTAGCCAATCAATATAAATTTTACTCGGAGGAAATTTACGATTTCCCTATGAGGCTGAATAAACGCCCCTTAAGCTAGCAGAACCCATACAGCAGAACATTACAAGATAGTATGGATAATTACAGGGTCATAATGGGCTAATTAAATGTTCTCTTAAACAATTTTCGGCTCCATCCCTGCCAACTAAAATGCGGGTTCTGCTAGCTTAAGAAAAAGTTAGCAGAACCCACATCGAAAAACGATTTAAAAACAATTGAAAAATTACAGGTAAATCTAAGGCTAATTAAATGTCCTATTTAAATTTCTTTATTCTGCTTGTTCTAGGAAAATCATAAGGCTTTTTCACTTAAATGCTAGCAGAACCCAAATCGAAAATCAAATTAGAGCGCAAAACAAGATCAATTGACATACACATAATTGTAGGCTCATTATGGTCTAATCAAACGTCATATTAAAAAATTTTAGGCTCCACTTGTTCTCGACCAAACTTTAGGTCATTTGATGCCAATTGATCTTGTGTTGCGTTCTAATCTCGATTTTACTCTGATTTTCGATTTGGCTAGCATTTAAGTGATAAAGCCTTATGATTTTCCTAGAACAAGCAGAATAAAAAAATTTAAATAGGACATTTAATTAGCCTTAGATTTACCTGTAATTTTTCAATTGTTTTTAAATCGTTTTTCGATGTGGGTTCTGCTAACTTTTTCTTAAGCTAGCAGAACCCGCATTTTAGTTGGCAGGGATGGAGCCCAAAATTGTTTAAGAGAACATTTAATTAGCCCATTATTAGCCTGTAATTATCCATACTATCTTGTAATGTTCTGCTGTATGGGTTCTGGGAATTGAGGGGTTGGGGGCGATGTAATTCCTATATTTGGCAGAATAACTAAACTCTATTGAAAACTGCCCAAATTTAAAGCATCTTTATTCGTTATAGCATTGACCTTGCGTGAATCGACATAAACTGATCTTATTAGGTTTTCGAATCAGAACAACGTGAGTTGACCATGAACTCGAGCTCTATTCTAGGACTCTCGGTTTTAACATGCCGTCAAGTTCTTTGTATACAATAGTTCCTGGATCGCCGGTGAAACCGAGTAATGCCACTTTTTAATCGGAAGATTATCAACATCTATATTTGGTGTTCAATTGAAGTCGTATGTCCTAGGCTGATTTTTTCAAAAGACCCAAAGTATCTATTTGGTTGCCGACACTCTTGCCGGTCGTGACATTCCCGCTCTATTCACTACTGGTAAAAGTTTTTCCGATCTTCGTTGACATTCCTTGCATTGCGGTTTGAATTAAGTACACCACAGCCGTAACAAAATATTCCCTGGGTTGCGGGATGGCAAATTAAACTCGTAGAATCGATAGCCTGGCATTCGATATTTCCAGCAGACTAGAGATGGTTTTGAAGGGTTAATGTTCGACTGTGGACAATAGATGAAAGTTTTACCAAAATCGGTAAATAAATTTTGAGAAATTACCGACCAAATGCAAAGTATTTTTGTTTGGCATTTGATAACTTCTATGAGACAAATCTCAATGGTTCCCGACAATCATTATTGTACTGTTTCAGAACAGCCCCGACGGCAGTGTTTAATACATCAGTCGTTACACTGTGTTTTGTGTCGATCACCGAATGAGCTAAAATCGTTATATTAGCTTATTAACTTTTAAGTTACGTGAATAGGATTTAACATTCTTCAGGGCAAGTGAAGTTCTTTGGGTTAGGGTTTCTTCAGAAAAAGGACGAAGTTGGAGTGAACTGGTTCAAGCATTTCAGCAAGTTTCGGACTAAATCGATGGTAATAATTTAACATGCTGATAAATTTGTGAATGCATTTCTTGTTGTGGGAGCCTAGAATTCCTTAATGGCATCAATTAGTTCCGGAGAAGATAGAATATCATTCATCAATATCTAGAGTTTGACCGCCAATACCACTTTTTAAACTCTTTATTGGAACATATAGAATATTGATAGCTGATGCCAAAGATTTTCAAATGACGTTCGTTTTGTTCTTGTGTTGATTCCACAAAAATGTGGTAAATATATATGAAAAAGAAGTATAAATTTCGGACGACTTCGTTTATATTTCCTTGACACGTTTGCACGACTGTCATGCAAATGTATAGTGGAATTTTGTATATGAGGTATCGCGAGGTTGTATTTGAGATTGTTTTTCTTCTTGATAAGTAATGGACAAGAGACGGGAGAGGTCTATAGTCGACAAATCCGAAATTCCACCATGTGCTGAAATTCTGTGAATGCAGCTTTAGACTCACCAGGTCTAGTCGCCGTGGTTAAATGGACTGTGTAATGTTTTACTAATAGAGCAGATAGTTCTGCTTCGCTGTTAGGGTTGATCGCGTATTGTATCGATGTAGGCGTATTTGACTGGACCGTGGTAGCGTCGATTGGCAGCTGTATCGCTGAATCAATCAGAGGTTTTCTTCTAAGATCAACAAGTAAGCCTAATTTACTAAGAAAGTCGGCTCCAATGACCTTTCTGACGTCTTCAACGAATCACACCTGGAGCACCGCAAGGTCCGCTCCTGTGTCAATTAGAAAAATTAAGTAATTTCTTCTATCGTATAGGAAAAATCGGCGCTCATATGGTCGATCTTGCCATCGAATCGACCCATTGATTAATTTTTTTTTTATGAATGGTCACTACAAATGCCTTGTTGATTTATGTTGGTACTACAAGAAGATGAATGCATGGTTGAGTTTGAACGCGATCGTGTTTTGCTACGTCCGCTCTGTTGATTTATATTTGTCGAGAAATATTTTTTTATCTTCTTCTGAAAGCGTACTATGCGCTCTTCTACCTTATTAGCTCGACTTGTAGAAGATTGGCTCATACTAGGAATATGATATTTAGCATTTTGGGTGAATGGAGGTCGATATAATTTATTGTGAACCGATACGTTAACCTGTTGCTGTGGTATGCTCATCAATGTTTAAAAATTTACATTTAAAACCGTGTCATTTCTAAAATTACTTGCTCCACCTCAAAGTTGAGCCATTTGGAACGTGGTTCTTCTTTTATTTAGACATATATATGGGCTGTAACCGGTGATGGCCAATAGTAGCCGTGTTTTTTTATTAGCGCCCGTTTGATTTATCCAATTTGGGTACCCAATTTGTCAATTAGTATATTTCAGGTGATAAATGTTTGTTATTTAATTTATTTTTTATTTTATGGTATAGCGACACCAGTGAATAATAGCTGCAGCTTCAGTAAAAAATTTTCATTCGGCGCCGGATAGTGCTCGAATATTAAAACGCGGCAAGTATGAGCTTCGGAGTTGACGAGTTGCGTAACCATTTTAAATGTGCCGTTTGGACGGTATGTTGGCCTCATAGATATAGCCAAATTAGAATAAAATTAAAATTATTTCGTCAAAACAAAAAATGTCTGGGATCAGGGCTACTTGATTTTAAAGTTTATGCACGAGTAGCTAATTGTAAGTCAAATTAATTTGCCACGGAAGGATTTTTTTATAATTTGTTACGGGTGGCTCTCAGCCAACCCGCAGTTTTCAACTGAACACGCAGAGGCCTCTCATGGTTGATGTTTTGTTGGCTAGACCTCAGGGTAATGGTGTGGGTCGTATGGTAATAGAGGCTTGCGTGTTCCTAGGCTACACCGTGCAACAGAATAAACAAAAATCACAAGCAAATTAAAACAAAACTGAAATTAAATTGAAGACACCAGAATTCGTTGAACGAAATTTGAGGAATGTAATAAAATTAATGATAATCGGGTGACCGTATCTCCCCGAGTGACAAGTACCCCAAGTACCCAGTCTGCTGAAGAGAACCCCCCGAATGACCAATTGACCTCGAAAGGTCGATGCCCAGCCACAACAAAACAGTATAAGAAGGTAGAGACGTCTCCTCAACAGACCAGGCCTCTCTTCACTCGGAGAGACCTTTAGCGGATCTCCCGCAATACACATTCCAACAGCTCTAAACTACTGGAGTGCCACGGTGTGACCGAGTGGATTTTACGGTCGTCCCCGAATGGACGATACATATACGCTGGACTAACCACACCGAGGCTTTGGATGTCCTGCCAAGGAGATAAAGGGGAGTAGCAAGCCCAGCCTGTAAATATGGCACCGGCACGAAATGCGAATCCCCTTCAAACATACTCGTAAAAAATGTAGTAATTCATCTTATTTATTGAGCAAAACCAAAAAAACCAAAAAAATAAAATAAAATGACCAGATGAAATACAAAAAAAAAAGAAAAGATAAAAATGAAGCCGAATGCCATCAAAACAAAACCAACAATCGCCCAAAGGAAAAAAAAATTTCGCGGAAACCAAAAATGAAATAAATCGAACACACAATATGGCCGCCGAACGTACAATGATTTTGAAAATGAAACCCTAAGTGACACTGTGGTGGCACAACGGACATTAATCGGTGCTCGATTACAAAGTAAAATTGAAATAATTAAATTGGAATATGGTAATAAAAAAACCAAAAGTGGAAAATAAAAAAATTTAAATAAAAAAAAATTGTACCTTGAGTCGCGGTTGGGATCCCACTGGAATGTTTGGAGTACTTCCACCTTTGCTAAATCAAAACGGCTGGCCTCATTTGGCCAACCATCTATTGTGCAGCGTCGGGCGTCTTCCCGCCTTAACCGTAGAAAAATTCCAAAAATTTTAACAAATACCCGGTTGGCCACCTGTGTCGTTGTGCGTTGGCTCGCTGAAAAATTAAAAAAAAAATGGCCTCGGCTGGCCACCTGTATGTTGTGGTTTTCATCCGTATCCAAAAGAAAATGTTGAGTAGTCGCGTGGCGTCACCCGCTGAATATACGGTAACGTTGAAAAATTCTGCCCTCGCTTTATAAAAATGCGACACCCGTTTCGGGATGCCCGGTGATATGGTACCGTTGTTAATGTATTCCTTTTGGTTTTGGAAGTTTCACTTTTCTTTTGTATATTTATATACATAGAGATTTGTCCTCACTGATCTTTGTATTTTGGAAACTTTATTTATTTTCTCAAAATATACAGCGTTTTTTTCTCAATAGAAAATGAACAAACCACGGAAAATTAGCACTTGAACTGTGTTATATTCTCCTCTTTCTTCACAAAAACCATTTGTCATTTTGTATTAACAAAACAAATTACATATTAGAACACTGTTATGTATTTTCTGATACTATAAATTTTGTCATGAATTTTCCAATTAAACAAAAATTTACAAATTAAACTTCAGACTTTTAAGATTTTATGCCTTTTAAATATTTTAGTTTACCAACTCAATTTTTTATTATACAACCAAAACGAGACTATCCAACAATAAAAATTCTTGCATCACTCTCACCCGCATCAGCCGCACGCACCAAAACAAGAAAACACAACAAAAATTTTCCTCTATATCTCAGTCGCCTGTACTCACGCATAGTGGTACATTGGTCTCACTCACCGCATGACACACCACAGATGGCAATACCATCAGTAAAAGGTATTAAAAGGTCGTAACAAATTTGGCAGACATTTTTTAATAAAAATCTATGAAACTCCTAGCCCATGGCCAATAATTTTCCATTGCTCTATACATCTCAGAACCCTATTGATGCTTCAGTTTCGATCGGTTTTATTTAGATTGCCATCAGATGGTTTGGTTTCTAATTTTTCTTTTTTTTCATTAATTTTGACAAAAATTGACGCGCTAGGCTAGCTTCACACAAGGGCAAATTGGTTATTGATATGTTGCCTGATTAATAATTTTATTTTCTGGGATAGAATGCTGGGATAAATTCATATACGTCAGCTCCGGTTTCAATCTGTATCTTTTCATATGTCGTTTCTGCATTATGTACAAATATCAATAGCAGCTTTGTTATTGTCTTTCAAAGTTGGAGGACAACTATCAGAAATTATGGAGAAGCAACTAAGTCTTGAATGAGTTCTCTTCTTCTCGTGCCAACATCGTACCTTTTTCGTTTTTCATTAACAGTACCTTTTATAAGTGAGTTTCACACAGCCCCTGAGAATTCTCTATTTCATTACAAACAAAATCATTAAAATTTTCTTTGCAGCTCCTCCTATTCGCTTTTGTGCATTCTTAGGTTTTCCTTACAGAAATCCTATCGAAACACCGGACATTGATTGTACACACGGAGTTTCAATTAAATCGACTAAGACATCTCACATGAATAACTTGAAATATGAGATTTAGTTTAAGGAATTTTTAGTTTCTTGGATTTTGAATTCCAGGATATTGATTTCTAAGATTTTGATCTCCAGAATTTAGATGTCCGGGATTTCAAGCCTCTCCCGATGAAAGAATTGAACGAATTTTTGTTGGAAAAAATCGAAAACTCACGAGGCCTCAAGGAGAGCAGTGTTAAACCATTCTAAAAATGATCCACACAGTTTACACTACCTCTTATCCGGAGAAATCTTTCGACATTTTTCAAAACAAGGCCCATGTTAACAACAATGACTGTTAGACATTTTTTAACTAAAGTAATACCAAAATATACTCACCCACGTTTCCACTTTATCACGAATTTTTACCTCAAAAGCTCCTTAGTATACACGAGGAGTGGAGAATATTTAATGCCGATTTTCCTTTATTATACCGTTATTTTGTGTAGGATGTATTTATGAATTTTCCATATAATGAAAATTTGATTATCTTATAATAATATTTCGCCTTAAAGAATGCTATACCTGTTTTTTATATACAAAGGTATATAAAATAATTTTCATTAAACACAAATATGGGTTCCTTTTCTGTAATAAATATCACTGTGAAATTAGGTGTGTGTATCTACCAACCATTTCTATTATATGCTTTTCCTGTTAATTAAGGAGCTTTTATTATACCGTATTAAAATTAGCTAGGTTTGGTTAATTTTATACAGGGAAAATTCGATTTTGGATCAATAATTTATCCAAAAAAAACGAAAATCAAAAATTTGTTTTTTATTGGCATCATAACGAGCTTTTATGGTCTCCAAAAGCAGTTATCATATATAAATTTCTATCATTCATAAGATGGTAATATCAAAAAAAAAAATAACTATGTGACCGTATCGAAACAAAATCACAGCCAACAAAATTATAAATTAAATTTTATTTAATTTAAAATAAAGCTCATAAAAGCTCATATCTGATATAGTTATATACTAGCGAGGATGTGCGATACTAAAAACTAATACACTTTAAATAACAAAATCATGATAAACTTGACTTGTATACTATCATCGAGGAACTTGGATCTCTTCTTGTGCAGAAAAGTTTTGTTGAAGGTTATTACATGATTTTCTTGTGCTTTATTAAATATTAATTTATTTTAATTTTTTAGAAACATAAATTTATTATATTTTTTATATGTTTAAAACGTGTCTCGTTAAAAAGCAAAGAATTTTTTGTTACATTTTGGTTGGTTTTGTTATGTTTGGAGCAATAAGCTTTCTCCTACTCACGTCCCATATCACATTATCATACCCCATGTAGTATTTGTTGTGTTCTTTGGTGACATGAGATTTGAATTTTGTTTTTTTATGCATATATCGTTGAGTATCATTCACGTATGATATATACAAAACCACCCTTCACCCTAACTCATACATTCGTATTCATATGTTCGATGCGGGCTTATTTAATTTTTTCGAATTTATTTTGTTGTCGTCTTGTGCATATGTACAGTACATATATAAAACTAATAAAGATTAAGAGCTTTTTTGTACGCTGTATCTTGAGTATAGAAGAGATTGAGATGAAAGCTCTGTCTTTTGCGAAACGATATACATGATTTAAATTTGATGGTGGAAACGTGAGCAAATCGTTTTTTTTTTGTTGTGATGAGATTTTGATATTCAATTGTCTTAATGATATTGATGTGCGCGAGGTAGAATGCGGTTGGTAGGCTCAGCATGAGCTTTTAGTTAAACACGTATTATATACAGTATTATGATTAATTGATTTATTTTTTGGCGTATTCGTGCCTGGTATCGTAGCGTTAAAATTTTTTACTGTGCGCTTAACGTATAATCAAATTTTATGTTTTGTGGCGGTTGATTGCAAGAACACACGTAGCCAACGTTCAATGATGTATATATTTGTATGCTACATTTATAGGTACTTGGTCTCTTATAAATGGTGAAGTATAGTGCAGAACATGCTCTGTTTCGGTTCAAGAGGTGCTGCTCATCGTGAGTTTCATTGTACAATTTTTTAGGTCCGGATCGCGACATTTTGTTCCGTAAACGGTTTTTACTTAGCTATTCATTCTAGGTTTCCAACTATATTGAAATATGCCCTTTCCTCCACTTATGACTCGATCTTAGTAGTCTTTTAAAAATACACTTTCATTTGTTTGGTATTTAGAGGATGAAGCTAATTCATCTCTCTGCCTTGCTCTCTTAAATTTCGTTGAATGGTAAGATCTGGCACAACAAAGTCCAGATGCCGTAAAGAATTTTTACTGGCAATTTTCAAAAGCAAGTCCAGAATTTTTATTACATTCTCATTTGTTTGTTTTTAAACTTAGTAATTTTTCCTGAAACCAACCCATTCAAAACACATTCGTAAGTCGCTTTTCACGTCCTAAAATGCAACTTCACTCAATACGCACGATGTAACATAGCGCAACGTAATGTAAATGGAGGTTTCGATACGCCTCTTATTGGGTTTCTAGGATATCGGGATCCCTTGAAAATGATTTTTGGCAATCGAACCAGTGCTCCTCTAATTTTTATTGAAGCCATTTAATCGAGGAAAATGTTAGGAATTCAAGCTCTACCAAGGACCCCTAATTTTCTTCACGCAATCAAGACTCACCGCACTCGAACCATAACCCCTTGAAACCCAACGCGCTGCACTTCACAAATTTTTAACACTAGTCCGTGTGGACGGACTTGTGCAACTCCGATTTAGTAAATCCGCATAAGGGACACCGTTGGACTCTCTAAACTATTTTCTGTAAATCCGTACCGATTGTAAACCCACTTTAAAACAGTCGATTATCCCGACCTTCATCGGAGCACCACCGGATGAGAACGTACTCCAAATTTACAAATCTTTATGAAAGTTGTTTGAACTGAGAAAACAAATAAAATAGGGCACTGACCCCACCAGGGGCTATCTAAACGAATTCTCTGGAAATCAGGGCACATCTCAATAAAATTTTGGTTCTGAAAAACGTCTTTTCAGCAATTTTCATTAAATTAGTTTGAGCTGGAACACTGCCAAATAACATTAACATCAGCCAAATAGAATCGAGCCAGTGCAGAAAGTGCTTGCTGCTTCAAGTGTTAGAATTACACAATCTAGATGCTAAATTTTAGGAGCAAGATAATCAGCTTACCGATCTGAAACAGCAAATTGAAGAAATAAGAGATGTAATTAAGTACCTTGTAGTGTAAGTATAAAAGAAGTTGACAACAGAGCGGCCTGTCTAAGAAGACTCCTGAATTTTACTGCAGTATAGCCTCCAAGCATTTTTTTGGCATTTCTTAATTCATATTTGTAAGTTTTGAGGACTTCTTTGTAGCAGTCCCAGTCATTAGCAGCTTTAATTTCCTTGGCTCTTCTAAAGAGCCTTCTGTATTTTTACGGGTGGTTTGCGAAGTTCTTTCATCACCATGGTGGTCTAGATTTTCCCAGAAGCCAACCAGTTCGACAAGCATCTTAAATGACCTTATTACGGCGGATAGCTGGTCCACTAGGACACCAAACTCTTGTGTTGAATCAGAGGGTTTAAGAACCGGTACCGGTCGTGAATTACTTAGAAAAATTTAAAAATATTCCAGTCGGTTTTTCTCCTATTAGTTGAATATGACTCGAATTTTCTAGTTTTTGAGACTCCTTTAATGAGCTTCCTAAAATGATAGGAAATATATCATCTCAATCATCTGGAAAGTAAGTTAATATTAGCTAGAGATTTTGACAATACAGCTCAATACTTATTGTAACTATATCTGAATTACTGTAATTTGATAACAGAAAGATATTTAGCAAGGATGCATAGGAACAAATTTTAACTACTTTCTTCGCGGATATCAGTTTATATTTAGCAGTCCTAAGTACAAGTACTCGCTCGCCATATACACAAACCCAAGGGTCTTAGACTAGGACAATGTCTATGTTACTGGAAAACATGATTCTTGTTTTTGTGCACTTTTTTCACTTTTTTATCACAGTTATTTTATTTAATAAAATAAAAACAATAACAATTTTAAAAACTATATTTAAAAATTTAAAGGACAATTTTAAAAAATATAAGAATTACTTCCTTATAGTGAAAATGTTTTAAAAAATACAATAAATGTATATTTTTTTAGTATCGATTTCGGTAAACACAAGTTACCATCATCAGCTAATTACTTATATAAGTGATAATATTAATGAGCGGCTTTTGTGTTATATGCTATTTTGAATTTTGTGTGTGTGGGTGATCCGTATTTTGTGTGTTGTTTATAATTAAGTCGTATATTTTATTCGTTTCTGTGTTGATTTTATTATTTAGTAATTGTATATTTCTCCTTTCTTTGTAAATTTCTAATTCTTCAATTCGGTCCAAATTGTCTCCTTTAGCCATCCTATGTAAAATTTTCATATTGTTGTCGATGCTCTCGAAATGATGATTTGAGATTTTTATGTGTAATACAAATCTAGATTCTGGTTTGATTCTTTTTATTTCCGAGATATGTTCGTTGAAGCGAAGTTTAAAAGAGCGACCAGTTTGTCCTAAGTAGAAAGCTGGGCAGTCGGAGCATTTCAGTTTGTAAACCCCTGTATCCATTAACATTTCGTTTGTTTTCCTCCTCGTTACACGTTCTATTTTATTTGTGGTTTTGTATCCGACTTTATAGCCAAAATTATGAAAAATCTTTTGGATGTATTTACTTGTATATTTGTTGTATTCTACACTCACGTACCTCTCTCTCACATCATTATCAAAAACCAGTGTTGTATTTTCACGATATGTTTTCTTGTTTATGTATGCGGTGTTTATTGTATCGATTAAATTTTTGCAATAACCGTTCTTGCTTGCAATTTATTTGATTGTATTTAACTCTTCTGTGTAGTGTATATCGTTCATTGGTATATCATTCAAACGATGGATCATGTGATTGTAGGCTGCTAATTTGTGTTGATATGGGTGGTTCGATTTTGCATGGATTGTATGTCCGGTTTGTGTATGTTTTCGATGTATTTTGAAAATATGTTTATGATTGTTGTTTTCTACTGTTAGGTCCAAGAAATTAATACGGTGGTCTTGCTCTAATTCCAACGTGAATTTTATATTGTTGTGTATTTTATTAATATAGTTATGTAATTGGTTTAATTGCCTTGTAGTACCACTGAATAGGAGGATGATATCATCTACATATCTGTGCCAATATTTTATGTATTGCGCTTGTTTGTTTCTAGTGTTGATAATGTACGTGTTTTCAATGTAATTTAGGTAAATATCAGCTAACGTACCCGAGAGCGGACTGTCCATTGGAAGGCCATCTGACTGTGTGTAAAATTTATCTTGGTGTTTGAAATAATTTTGGTTTGTAATTTCTATTAATAGATTAACTATCTCGTCAATTTTTATTTTTGGTATTTTGTTTTGAGTCAATACACTCTTGATGATTTGTATTGTGTCCTTTATGGGAATGTTACTATACATGTTTGTAACATCGAACGACGCCAATTTTGCGTTTTGAGGTATAGTGATGTTCTCGATCTTATTGATAAGTTCGATATTGTTTCTCACGGAATGATCATTGTCCAATTTTATATTTTCTTTCAGCCACTTATTTATATATTTAGCGACCCTGTATGTGGGGGCAGAGGTGAAGTTTACCACGGGTCTTATTGGCATGTTCTCCTTATGTAATTTTGGCATACCTCTTATTAACGGTATAGAGGGTTTTATCATTTTACAGTATCAAATCTCTCTTTGGCTCATCAGATTTGAAGATTTGTTAATGATTTCTTTATTGTTTCTAATATATCTCTGTGTCGGATCGTCTTGTATTTCTTGTAAACCGTTGTTATTTATGTATTCATCAACTTTGGTGTTGTATTCGAGTTCATTCATCACTACAATAGTATTTCCTTTGTCTGCTTTTATTATCACTGCGTGTTTTGTTGCTAATTTTTTGTTTAAGTTATTTATAATTTTCATTTCTGTGTTTTTATTTTTTGCTATTTTGTGTTGTTCGCTTTTTATTTTTTCACAGATCAAGGTCCTTATGTCCGAATGGTGTTCCGGGTCCGTTTTTGTAACTGCGTTCTCGATGTTCAGGAGGTGTTTGTTTCGGTTTCGGGTATTCAAAAAAAAAAAAAAAAAAAAAAAATATCGTGAAAATACAACACTGGTTTTTGATAATGATGGGAGAGAGAGGTACGTGAGTGTAGAATACAACAAATATACAAGTAAATACATCCAAAAGATTTTTCATAATTTTGGCTATAAAGTCGGATACAAAACCACAAATAAAATAGAACGTGTAACGAGGAGGAAAACAAACGAAATGTTAATGGATACAGGGGTTTACAAACTGAAATGCTCCGACTGCCCAGCTTTCTACTTAGGACAAACTGGTCGCTCTTTTAAACTTCGCTTCAACGAACATATCTCGGAAATAAAAAGAATCAAACCAGAATCTAGATTTGTATTACACATAAAAATCTCAAATCATCATTTCGAGAGCATCGACAACAATAAGAAAATTTTACATAGGATGGCTAAAGGAGACAATTTGGACCGAATTGAAGAATTAGAAATTTACAAAGAAAGGAGAAATATACAATTACTAAATAATAAAATCAACACAGAAACGAATAAAATATACGACTTAATTATAAACAACACACAAAATACGGATCACCCACACACACAAAATTCAAAATAGCATATAACACAAAAGCCGCTCATTAATATTATCACTTATATAAGTAATTAGCTGATGATGGTAACTTGTGTTTACCGAAATCGATACTAAAAAAATATACATTTATTGTATTTTTTAAAACATTTTCACTATAAGGAAGTAATTCTTATATTTTTTAAAATTGTCCTTTAAATTTTTAAATATAGTTTTTAAAATTGTTATTGTTTTTATTTTATTAAATAAAATAACTGTGATAATGTCTATGTCCTTTGCTCCTACTTTAAGCATGACTACCAAAAGATGCTAATGCAGATATTAATTAACCGAAAATATTTTAAAATGTCGGCAATGAAGATTGTATCGATAAAAAAGATTAACTTCAATATTCAAACCGAACAATGCTGTCAATGCACATTTAAAAATTACAAATGAATCATCAATTTTCTAAATGAAAATATCAATAACAGACATCTATACAATAGCCATTAGACGCAGTCACGTTTAGTTGACGAATGGTGTGTATATCAAGATTTTGACAGATAAATGACGATCTGACTGTACCAGTTTGATGAACCATGACCCTAAGTAGGATTTGATTATGTGTTTGGACTGGGTTTATTAGGTTATATTATGTATGTGAAGTTAGCCCGAAAAGAAGCCCGAAAAAATGTGTCTTTGCTTAATCAGTAATATTGTCAGGCTGGCTCGAGAAATTTACAAAAAATGCATTACCTTTAATTCTTATCCCGATTTTTTTTCTACATCAACATACTACAACAAGATTTAATTGTAAAACCACGAAAAAATAGAACACGAAAAAATAGAAAAAAATTTGATGAATAAATATATAATACGTAAGTGTGTATGTGAAATGTATATGAAAAGCTAATTAAGTGAAAATTTCAAAAAATTAGTCTATTGAAAATACGAGTATATTGATATTACGTAAAATTTTTAAAAAATACCAAAACATTTTGCGATTAGGCGTTTTTCAGAGGGATTGCCTGAGACTTTGGCCACTGTCATAAATTGGAGTGCGTTATTTGAAACCCAAATCATGTAATCTTATTTCTGTACGAGGTGGAAAGAAGAATTTTTTTTAGTGCCAGTCTCAGTATGTAAAGATTTTCAACAAAAAATTTACTAAGATATTTTCTTCTATGGCGGTTGTCACAGGGATTACCTGAAACTTCGGCGACTGTCGAGAATTAGTGTAGGCTATCTAAAATTGAAATAATGTAGCGCCATGTCTGTACGAGGTGGAAAGAAGCTCTGTACCAGTCCCAGTATGTAATGATTTTCAATAAAAATTTACTAAGAAATTTTCTTCTGTGGCGGTTGTCACAGGAATTACCTGAAACTTCGGCTTCTGTCGAGAATTAGTGTAGGCCATCTGAAATTCAAATAATGTAGCCCCATTACTGTACCAGTGGCACTATTCTGGTAATTCCCCGGGAATAGGGAACTGGGGAAAGATTTTACATAGCTTTTATCTATAAATCAGTTTTTTCTGGCCTACTGAGAAAAAAAGTTTGATGTAAATATTTGTAGATTGGGAATAATTTTTCCATAGCGAAATTATCAGGGAAAGTTATTCCCAATTTTATTTTGTTTTCAAAAAAATTGCCGCTAGCTTTTTACCTTAGTATGTCAGAAAAAAATTATTTAAAAAGAATTTATATGTAAATTCTTTCCCCAGTTCCCTATTCCCGGGGAATTACCATAATAGTGCCACAGGCGGAAAGAAGGTTCGTGTCAATCTAAGTATGTAACGATTTTCAACAAAAAATTTACTAATAGCGAATTCTTTTACGTTTTTGATGTAAATCAAATTTCCGACAGTGCTTTTATCGTAGTGTGCGTAAACGCGAAAGGGATGCCGAAAACAATAACAAAGCATTTTGAAAAAATTTCAAATCGCGTTTGACGTATTCGACATTATTTACGATTGGCATATTATATGTACATAAACATGTGTATGTGGTAGTTAAAATGGAAGAAAAATCTACTCCATTTTTTGATCTCTCCATTTTTTGATGTGCGTCAAAATTTTTTGCCATTTTTTCCGCTAAAAAAAACGTGAAAATGTGATTTACATCAAAAAATTTTGATGTACATCAAAAATTTTTGCCGTTTTTTTTGTAAAAAGAAAACGCCATAAGATATTTTCTTTTATGGCGGTTGTCACAGGTATTACCTGAAACTTCGGCGACTGTCGAGAATTAGTGTAGGCCATCTGAAATTCAAATAATGTAGCCCCATTACTGTATCAGGCGGAAAGAAGGTCCTTGTCAATCGAAGTATGTAACGACTTTCAACAAACAATTTACTAAGCGAATTTCTTCTGTGGCGGTTGTCACAGGGATTACCTGAAACTTCGGCGAATGTTGAGAATTAGTGTAGGCTATCTAGAATTCAAATTATGTAGCCCTATGTCTGTACGAGGTGGAGAGAAGCTCTGTACCAGTCCCAGTATGTAACGATTTTCTACAAAAAATTTACTAAGAAAATTTCTTTTTTGGCGATTGTCACAGGGATTACCTGAAACTACGGTGAATGTCGAAAATTAGTGTAGGACATCTAGTATTCAAATAATGTAGCCCTATTACTGTACCAGGCGGAAAGAAGGTTCGTGCCAGTCTCCGTATGTAACGGTTTTCAACAAAAAATTTACTAAATTTTTTTTTCTATGGCGGCTTTTCTTATTTGAGGTTCTTTAACGGCTGGTACAGTAATGGGACTACATTATTTGAATTGCAGATGACCTACACTAATGCTCGACAGTCGCCGAAGTTTCAGGTAATACCTGTGACAACCGCCATAGAAGAAAATTTCTTAGTAAATTTTTTGTTGAAAATCGTTATATACTGAGACTGGCGCACGAACCTTTTTTCCGCCTGGTACAGTAATTGGGCTACATTATTTGAATTCCAGATGGCCAAAACTAACTCTTGACATTAGCCTAAGCCTCTAGCATTCACTTTGAAAACCGCCTCATGGCATTTATTTGTATTAATCGTATTAATCGTGTATTTTTTGACAGTTCGATGACAGTTGATAAATTTTTTGATCTACCAAATCTGAAACCTGTTCCTTATTTCAGATCGATCTAATTTTAGATTTCAAAATCAGCTCGATTTACGGATTTAAATAAGAAACACAGCTATTATATGTATATTAATTCATTAAATTTGTTTGCTATTTTTTAACGTTGGCTGTAGTATGTTGATGATGCTACTGAAGTTAGCCGAAAATTTCAGCCGAAAAAAAACCTGCATTATCGATATATTTTGCATCAGGTGGTAGTAAAAAATTCTGTTGTTATGAGCCAAAATTACATGTAATTGAAGTTATATCAGTAAATTTTCGCCGAAAAAAATTTCATAAATCAATAGCACATAATTCGAATGTTTAAAAGTAATATGAACTGCGGGTGAAGTTAGACTAATTCGAAAATAGCTGGATCCCGTATTTATAATTTGTCGTGTTAGGGGGCTATGAATTTGAGTTGTGGCACTAACAGTGAACACCTATGCCAACACATATGCCTGGATCTAGTCCAAATTAACACTAAACATGCGTTCAGATTTTAATTTATTTCACTATGATGCTACATAAAATATGGCCTGATTTTTGGCACAGGTGTTCACTGTTAGTGCCACAACTCAAATTCATAGCCCCTTAACACGACAAATTATAAATACGGGATCCATAACAACAGAATTTTTTACTACCACCTGATGCAAAATATGTCGATAATGCAGGTTTTTCGGCTGAAATTTTCGGCTAAATTCAGTAACATATGTTGATGTAAAAAATCGAGATAAGAATTAAAGGTAATGCAGTTTTTCTAAATTTTTATGGCCAGCCCGAAAATATTACTGACTTAGCAAAGACACAATTTTTTCGGGTTACTTTTCGGGCCAGTTTCACATTGTTTGGTTATGTTGGTGAAATGTTCCATTTTCCGTCATTCCGACGATAAAATTGGCCATCATTCGATAGCCCATAATCATAAGTAGATTTAAATTATAGGTTAGGGGTGGGTCTGATTAGGTTGTAGGATAGACACCAATCTGACTATTCCAATTCGGATGACCTATGGCCATGGGTCAGCGAATTGTCATAGTCAGATTAGTATGTATGTAGCAGATATGCCATTTCATCCCTCTAACTCCATCAGACCCACCCATGACCTATACTCAGAATCTACACCTATGGGCATTGGGCATGGGCTATCGAATTTGTAAAGTCAGATTGGTGTCTATATGCCAAAATCTATCTATAGTCATGGGCTATCAAATCGGCATAGTCAGATTGATGTCCATCTGGCAAAATCTCGAATGATAAACGATTTTATTGTCAGAAGAAAGGAAAAATCAAAATGTCTCCCCTATAACCTCATCAACCCATCCAAAACCTATTTTTAAAATTTCCCTAACCAAGAAGGTTACTCACTTTCGGTTAGGATATTTCAATTTAGTATATAATTTGTTTAAATAGTCACGGCACTATCTGCATTATCGATATTTTCACTTTCGGCTGGCAAATTTCGGTTAACTTTAACAAGGTTTTCTTTCACCATTTTTTTATATCACAAAAATACAGATAATACACCACGAAATTGTTACCTTTGTAGCATAATCGGTTACGGTGAAAGTTCGAAATCCGCTGTTAACGAAATGTATGGTGGCCTACCCGTAATTCATGAAACTAGAATGCTTGATTAGAGAGCTGAGCATGCAGGGTGAAGTAAATTCCATCGAGCCCATGAGAGGTAATAAAACCGTTAGCCTCTACTATTCCAAATGACTTTGCACTAATACCGTAAAAAGGTGTCCTTGTGGTGAAAGGTTTATCATTTCTGGGGTAAATGATTTCCATTTCATGGTTTTTGAAGCTATAAAACAGTTTTTTCCAATTTTTATCCGGACGTTGGCTGATTTCTAACTTTCACCGTAAAATATCAATTGAAAAGTCTTGAATCTGACAACAATTTTGACTAAAAAGGGTAGGAGAATAGTTCGTGGCCTTTTTCGCGGTAGATGGCTTTACATTCATATAGTTCAGTAACCATTGATCGTATCATGCAATTCTTACGTATGTTTGAAAGGTGACATTTTAACAGATTGACATACAAAACATTGAAATCGGTGAAGTGACAAAGGTAGAAACGCGGCTCCGGTGTGCGAATTGTGCTGAAATATGGATATCAAAGAAGCACCTCGCTCTGGTCGACCAAAATTTAAGAAGACCTGCATATAAGCAGCAGCCATGCAATTGGTAAAGAACTAAATATTGATCACAAAACAGTTTTAAACCATTTTAAAATGGCTGGATACAAAAAAAAGCTTGACGTTTGGGTACCACTTGCATTAACAGATAAAAATTTAATGGACCGGATTTATATCTGCAAAACGGCTGCTGAAGCGGAACAAAACCGAACCATTTTTAAAGCGAATGCTTACTGGTGATGAAAAGTGGATAAGATACGGCAACGTTGTGTGAATAGGTCGATGGACGAAACGAGGTGAAGCTTCCCAAACGGTATCAAAGCCAGGATTGACGCCAAGAAAGGTAATGCCGTGTGTTTGGTGGGATTGGGAAGAAATCGTGCATTATGAGATGCTGCCACCAAGCCAAATGATTGATTCTAATATTTACTGTCAGCAGCTAACGCGTTTAAGAGATGCAATTCAGTTTAAACGTCCAGAATTGATCAGCGAAAAAAGCGTTGTGTTCCATCATGATAACGCTAGCCCACGCACATCATAATGTGACCCGGCAGAAACTGCGAGAGCTTGGCTGCGAAGTTTAGAGAATCATCCACCATACAGTCATGCCGTTGCACCATCGGACTACCATTTGTTCTGGTCCATGCAGAACCATCTTGGATTTACATGGATTTACATTAAAATTAAAAGAAGCCTGCGAAAATCAGTACACATATAACAAAAATGCGCCGACAACGTTGAGAATGTAGAAAATATGTTAACCACATTCTTCCTCGACATATTAAAAATGTTAACCAAATCTTTATATGATTTATATGATTACGACGTACATGTGTGTAATAAGTATGCTCGGAAAACCGAATGGTCAAAAATGGAAAGTAGAAACTTCTTGAAGCTGTTTTGTACCAAAAAGTAAAATTTTAAAATGGTGGGCCATTTGTCAGTCGTTTTTCATTTTTAAATAAAACACACATTTTGGGATGAAAAGTCGAAACTTTTTATTGATAAGGAAAGGTGGCATCTATGTCATTTATGCATGAACAACAATATTTTTGATTACTTTTCCAATAAAAGCGGATCACTGACCATTGGAAGTTGCTGAATTGTTTGTGGATGATTACCACACACGTTACTTTTCAAATAACCACAGAAGAAATAATCAAGTGGTGTGAAATCTTGGCTTCTTGGTGGCCCAGGAACTTCACAATTTCTTGAAATTATGCGATCAACAAAATTTGTTGACATTAAATTGATTGTTGTGTGGCATGCAACTCCGTTTTGTTGAAACCAAACGTCATTGACACGCAATTCATTCAATTTGGGCCACAAAAAAACATTGCGATAACGTTTCCCATTCACTGTAAGGGCATTTTCCTGTTCATTTTCAAAGAAAAACGGCCCATGATGCAACCAGTCCACAAACTACACCAAACGATGACACATGGAGGTTGAACATCTGCTTCGTGAATAACATGAGGACTCTCCGCTCCCCAAATTCGACAATTTTGCATATTGACTTATCCATTAAGATGAAAATGAGCTTAATCGCTAAAGATGATTTTTAATGAAAAACTATCATTTTGTTCAAGTATCCAATTAACAAAATGACGAGGATTTAAATGATCTGGTGGCCTCAATTTTTAAGTTAGTTGATTTTTGTATGGTTGCAAATCAAGTTCAACGTGCAAAATGCTTCAGATATGCTTGGTTTATTACGAACACTTTCACTAACAGCTGCCACTGCATCAGGAGTACGGACTGGATGAAAATGTTGATACGGTCTACGGCTAATAAAAAATTTTAATTGTGTAACATACGTTACCCCCAAAACGATTTTGAATATAAAAATTCTAATAAAAAAAATTGCATTAAGCTCCAATTTCTCATATTTGTAAAATGTAAAGTACATCCGACCCATCTGTCGTAGTTCACATTCGAATATGTTTAAAAGCTTCCAAAAGTAAATATCAAATGAAAAATTGCATTTATACATTTTACTTACGAGTACATAAGACTAGATAACAGTAGATAAGCTTTACATTATATGAAGAGCTTTTCCGAATCGTATTGCTAAGAACAGAGTTTTTTTTATTGTGATATATGGATATGTGTTCCATGTGCACACCTCCATTATATCATCGTACAATACATAATACGAGCATGTACATATGATGTATCAGATGAATAGAATAAAAAACTATTGACATCCCTATTCCAAATTCCCAACAATGTAAATGAATTTGGTTTGAGTACTCGATCATTTGTATTTGCATACCGTGTGGTAGAGAATTTGTCATATGTGGGAGGTTAATTGCTTGTCAATATTTTGTACATACATTTTTATCGGAAAATGTGTTTACACAGAGGTTTTTACGTGTACAATACACAATTGGCTATTTTTGGGTCAAAAGCTTGTTTTGTTACAGCCTCTGTTGGTGTCCATAACAAAAAGCTTTTGTCTACTAGAGCGACTGATTTATTTGTTTTTTAAACCATTTTTATGTGACCAATTTTTTAACTACTCTAAAGGTTATATTTCCTTTGTGTGTAGATTTATCCGATACTGAATATGATATACAAAAATGTAATAAACTTGGTTGCTTTTGTGCTTTGGTGCGGCATAATTCCTATATCGAAAAAGACTATGAAACAATAATTTTAATACTTCGAAGTTGATTTGGAACAACCACAAGGTGGTATGCTTTTCTCTTTGATGAGCACCAATTGATCGGTGACATGGTTTTTGATGGCTTCCAACCACTTTGGATGTGGCTATTGGTGAGAAAGGTATGTCATCGGCCAAATCTGCAGAAGTTGTTATACATTCTCTACAGTTGCTAGTAACGATTATGGCGGTTCATTCCACATCGAGTAAAGTTGGTTCAAGCGTCGTAATTGGTGTTTGCTCGATTAAAAGATATCCTGGTGAAGGGACTGTGCAGTTGTCAGAGATATTCGACAAGAGATACAACGATAACAATTTTAAGCACGCTTCAAAATGGCATAAGCCGCTAAAATGTGGTACGAATTGGCTTCAGCCAACCCGCAGATATCACTAAGCCTGCTAGATCTGAGGGAGAAATGCTTGGTTCGCGGGACTTTGAGGCATGCGATGCTCCTGGCCTACACAGTGAAATAACAGACTATTTTATAATAAAAAACAACTCAAATTAAACAGAAACTAAAGGACCACTTAAACCGTCGCACGCCATTTGAGAAACGTATAGTAAAGAAAATGACCACCGGGAGACCCTGTGAATTTTACGGTCCATTTGGAGTGTAATGGACGACCCATACGCTGGACCGAAACAGAAGTGAGCCACCCCCTCCCACCATACCGGCCAGAAATAAAATTCCCTCTTCATTGTAATCATAGTGAGACACATAAAAGAATAAATAAAAATGATAGGTGACAAAAAAAAAGAAAAAATAAAAGAACTGAGGCCGATTATAAAAGAAATCATCGGAAAAAAAAAACAAAATGACCGCCTAGCGGGAAAGATAAAACTCGAGGCGTAAATGAGCAAGAAATAAAATAATGAATAAACAAACAAATATAACGTCACGTGAATAACGGGGAAAAGCGAGAGACAAAAGCGTGTACGACCACCGTAATCGGTACTCGATTACAACAAAAAAATATATAGTAAAAATAATAAAAATTTAAAAGGAAATAAGATAGTAAAAAGTGCAAAAGTCGTTAATGAAATGCGGACGACCCTGGCCTTAGCCGCTTAGCGACTCTATCGCCACCAAAATCACAAGCAATCCAACTTTAGGTTGTAACGGAAATCAAACCGTATATTTTCTCACAACCACGAAAAACTGTGTTTCTTGTTCGAAACCCTAATTTTCAATTTTTTTTTTTTTTTTTTTTGTAGTTAATACGGGAATGTACTTTCATTACACCAAATAAAAGCCGATAATTAACACTCCAAAAAACAAACTAAAATGCGGTTCTAGAACTCCAAAAAAAACTAGACGCTAACTCATCACAATCCAAAACTCAAATCCTTGTAACATAACGAAAAATATACCACAATATTTCTTTAGTGCCTCTCGTTCTCGTCCATATACTTCATGCGCGGTGTAAAAAACAAAAAATCCAAGTGACACGCACCAAAAATAAAAAACGAGAAACACAAAATAAAAATATTTATCTAGACCTTCTCTGCTCATAGACACGCACATCAGTCAGACGTTGGTCTCGCTTTTCCCATAATTCAACATTTATAAACAACGGTCAGGTCAAAACATTACATAAAATATTAAGCATATTCAAATGAAACTTTGCAGACGAATCTACTACAAGATAGATGGCACTATCTATTCGATTAAGATTTATTATTATATATATATTTTTTTTGAAAATATAAAATTATAAGAACAAATTAAATCCTGTTAGGGTCCGTAACAAATGCTAGAAAGCAAAAGGAATGAAGTCTCATGATGATGCAGGAGTTCCAATTTGCGATTAACTTCGACGAAGTTGGCCACAAATAACTTCCAGCTAGCCGATCCATGCATAGATTTGAACTTGTCATACGTTAAGTGATTGAGCTATGCTTAATATGAGTTTGGCAAAAAACACTCTGCACAAAGCTTTAGACGGCTAATATTTAGAGATTCATCTGTCAACGTCGTACGAGCATTCACTACCGACGCGAAGGCTTTGCCAGAGCCATGACTAAACCCGTGAATTTGAAGATTACTTCGATTTTATCGAATGATTTATCCACCGATCTGAGAACCTCTAAGGACCAAAAACTATCTTGATATGTAAGCCATCTTTGAGCTAGTGATCTTTGAACCGCATTATCTTACGGTACGCCGAATACCACAATTTTTGAAGTATGATTTTGGTGATAATTGTTGTAGGACGTACGCAGTAAAGCTGGGTTGATGTTGAATCCGAAACAATCGGCCGACGGAGACTAATGCAGGTTAAGGGTTTTACTTATTCGATTTTGTACTATGAATACTATGAATTCCTGAGTTTCTAGACCTTCTAATTAAGATGATATCGCAATTGGTGACCAGCACTCCTAAAACTTTCAGACAGCAAACGATGTTGGCCATTGTGTCAAGGATCTTCCGCAATTTCACCGCAGGTTCAACTAATATTGCAGGCATGAACGTTCGAAGCTGACTTCGATAATGAACCGACGATTTATCTCGATCTCAAGAAATGCCACATGCTTCTTCCTAATTATCGTTGGTGATGCTCACCGAGTTGAGCAACCACGCTGCGAATCCAGTTAAATTCACCTTTAGCTATTGTAACTTCTACGAGTTGTTCGGCGGTTTGTGGTTGTGGACGTTGTAGACGAATAGATTCTTGAATTCAGTCCAATTAGTGTTCCAATTGGCCTAATTGGTTTGACGCCACTGTCTAGATCTATTAGGTGGCTATGTCTAAGGTGATTTTCTGATTTTTGTCATAGTCCTGGAATGACTAAACATGACCTAAAATTTTTTAATTACGGTTTAAATAACTTTTAGAATTTCAACGAAATAGAAGTCGTGATTTTGCGAGCTGATCGTCGATCTCACTTTCTTATTATGGAAGATAGCCATGCCATGGTGATTTTCGCAATTTTGTCGCAGTTCACAATCAGGTGCGTAGACGCGTCACATTATTTTTTCTTCTCTCCTACTCGTCGAATTATCTTGAGCTCTCAACGAAGCGTATAGCATATCCTTGTCGTCCACTTACTGTGGCCTGTCATGTCATTTAGGAGTGGAGCTACAGGAATTTCAGTCAGCTAAGCGCTAGACAGTGACAGGTGAAAAGCATATAGAGCGAGTTTCCTCCTCATCTTCAACTTCGCTGCTCGGTTGTTTAACAATGAGAAAGTGTTCCGTAATAGCGCCCACCCCCATACTGACACGCTGCCGCCCACCTGCCTTGATCTTGGCAGGTCTAGTTTTGGCCAGATCTGCCTAGTTATTACGCATTGGACCGCCTGTCATTCGTTTTTCTTATAGATTTCTCCTGAAGCAGTAATTTACACGGACAAGCGGTATATCAACGCCTTCTTTCCCCTATAATATTGAAATGCCCTGGCATCCACTTCAAGTAGATGTTGAACTGGTGTGCCAACTTAATAAGAGACGAAAACCAGTTCTAGGCTACTTTCGATGTTTTAAATATGATTTGAAGCCTGATTTGAGTGTCTTAATTGAAGCCTGGCTGCGACCGTAAAAAATATTAACATGGCTTGCATATATTACATTATACCTCAACCAGTCAACGGCTTCCTTTATCGTGATATATTTAGCTTGAAAAACTTTACAGTAGTCCGGGAGACAAGAAAATTAACATCCAGTCTTGTCATTCAATTTTGAACGATCAGTGAAGAAATTAACATATTCAGTATTTAGAAATGGTTCTCCCAACCATTTCTCTCAGGTAAGAATATCAGTTCCAAACCTCTGACCAAAAGATGAACACTGGGTGGAATAGTGGGTAGTATTTGTGTTTTTCTTGTCTTAGAATAAATGAGTGCCCTGTATTGTTATATGGTTCATAGGTGTGAGATGAAAGAGAATCTCCAGTGCTTTAGTGGATGTGTTTCTAAGAGCCCCACCAATACACAAGGTGGCAACTATAGTGACGGCATTACAAAATATAGAGCCTATGTATAATGTGAGGCTCCAAGCATATTAGAAGTTTTCCATACTTTAAGGCGGTTGATCTGTGGAAGTTTGTATTTCTTATGGAGAAAGGACCAACTCAGTTTGGAAAAAGGAACAACTCGGGTTTAATAACCGCTGTCCGTCACGATACTGCACTTGATCTAGCTTCGTGACTCGTCCACGCACAGAGAAGAGACTGCCTGCGAGATGGCCTCTGGTCTGACATTATTAAAGGCCCCTCTATATCCAAAAAAGTTATCATGAACTATTCCTTGTGTTCAAGGGATTTTTCGATAGGAGCAATAATGGAGTGGAGAGCGGTTTCCACAGATTTCCCCATGCAATATTTTTGTTGGGATTTCTATAGTCTATTTGGCTCAATCGAATTTCTAATATGAGCTTCTATCTATCTTTTCACAATTTTTAGTAGGGAAGAGGCTAAACTTATAGGTCTAAGGTCTTGGGGAATGGAATGAGAGCTTTTTCTTGCTTTATACATGTTACATTTACTTGAGTTCAATTACTAGATGACAGAGGCCTAGGCTGCACTTGAAGATAACTTCCAGTCAGAGTAAGGTTAGGTCAGTCGTTTTTTGGATATCCTTCGGTATAATGTAATCAAGAGCCCGGTCGACTTATAAGGCTTATTTCACCTTAGAAAATGAGTATCCAGTACTACCTCCACGGATTCTACACACCATCCAGTCGTTGGAAAAAACTCAGAATGCGTTACAGGATGGCTACTGCCATCCTGCAGATTTCACTAAGCGCATGCAGAGGCCTCCACGGTGATTTTGTGCCGGCTACAACTAGTCGTGGGGTTTGAGGCTTACATGGCTCTTGGCTTACACCGTGATTACAGAAAGTTGGGAGAACGCAAATTATAAATTAATACCGCAAGAAATAATAATTCCGCAGAAATCCGTCGGCCGGTGTCAGGCGGTGCCTTTCACCGATACCAAAAATGGGTTGCCGCCTTGGTGCCGTTGTGGTTGCGGGCCCTCTCCCCGTAAAAATTACAGATCGCCGGTTGGGCCACCCGATCGTTGCGGGGCCTTTCCCCGATACCAAAAATGGGTTGCCGGTTGGCCACCCGTGCGTTGCGGGGCCTTTCACCGATATCAAAACAACGAATAGCCGGTTGGCTACCCGTATCGTTGGGCATCCTTCGCCTTAACCGTTAACCACGTTGGGCGTTGGTTTGCCTTAATTGTAAATGAAAATGTCGTTTCGCCCACACCGAAGATAATATTCGTTGGGCACGGGCTCGCCAAAACCCGTAAACGTGTTCCGTTGGGCGACCTTTTTGCCAAAGAAAATTAATCTAATTAAGTGGCCTCACCTAGCCACCTTTAAATAAAGTTGGGCCTTGTGCTCCTTAACCCGCCGGGCAACAAAAAAAAAATCGTGCCGACGATTGCACCGCGCCTCTTGTTAGTCACTCGTAATTTGGAGCTTTAGCTCTATTACTGAACTTTTGTTTTAGTTTTATTCACAACAAGGTTAATATTTGCAATCGGAATATTATATCCGATATTTTATATATCGTACGCACAAACAAAGCAACTTGTCATTGCACAGAAAAAGAAAAGTAACCGAATTTTTTTTTTTAAGATTCCAATGATGGCGGCTTACAGGAAAATTATTGAAAAGCAATCCAAAAAAAACTTAAAGAAAAAATTTTAACTTTGCACAACCAACAAACGATTTATTAATTTTTCCTCTTTTATCGCCAGTTTATTAATTATTTTATTATTTATTAAAATTATTATTATAACCAAATTCAAAAAAATTAAATTTGCTTTTTATCAAAGCAAAACGAGACTTTATTTTTTTTTTTGTTTTTCTCAACCAAATTCCACACAAGACTAACAAAAAAAAAAAACTCTCGCACCGAAATAACGACGCGCAAAACGTTCTAGAAGAATTTTATTTCTTTCCTGTTTTTCGTTTACATCAATTCGCATTGATGTAAAAGAGAAGCATATAAGAAAAATATTCTCCTAGAGACGTATGTGAAGTTATCCCACGATTCTATCCCAGAAAATAAAAAAAAATCATCAGGCAACACTAATCAATAAAAACCCCATTTGCTCTTGTGTGAAGTTAGCCCAGCCCAGAATTTGTTAAAATTGATTCAAAATAATTTGTAATTGGTGAAGTTAGCCCAGCCCAGGTTTTTTTTAATTATCACGTAAAAAACAAAAATAAAAGTCGTTACTTTTAAAATATGAGAATTTTAGCCAGGTAAACGTTATATAAATAGAACATGTATTTGTACGAAATAAAATTACATTAGGCATGATAAAGGTACTTAGCACGATAAAAGTATAAATTTGTCGGATTAGGACTATGTGTTTTTGAGATCGCCACACTCCTGCCTTACTTTAACAAAAGTTAGAAAAAAATCGTTCCGTGGCAACTTTGCGAAATTGGGCCCTGGGCCACACATTTCCACAAAACTCGTATTTGACCAAAAATAACATTTAAATTTCGCACCTTAAAAGTATAAATTTGTCGGATTAACGCTAAATGTTTTTGAGATCGTCACACTCCCGCCTTATTTTAAGAAAAGTAAGAAAAAAATCGTTCCGTGGCAACTTTGCGAAATTGGGCCCTGGGCCACACATTTCCATACAACTCGTATTTGACCAAAAATTACATTTAAATTTCGCACCTTATAAGTATAAATTTGTCGGATTAAGGCTATGTGTTTTTGAGATCGTCACACTCCCGCCTTACTTTAAGAAAAGTTAGAAAAAAATCGTTCCGTGGCAACTTTGCGAAATTGGGCCCTGGGCCACACATTTCCACAAAACTCGTATTTGACCAAAAATAACATTTAAATTTCGCACCTTAAAAGTATAAATTTGTCGGATTAACGCTAAGTGTTTTTGAGATCGTCACACTCCCGCCTTATTTTAAGTAAAGTAAGAAAAAAATCGTTCGGTGGCAACTTTGCGAAATTGGGCCCTGGGCCACACATTTCCATACAACTCGTATTTGACCAAAAATTACATTTAAATTTCGCACCTTATAAGTATAAATTTGTCGGATTAAGGCTATGTGTTTTTGAGATCGTCACACTCCCGCCTTACTTTAAGAAAAGTTAGAAAAAAATCGTTCCGTGGCAACTTTGCGAAATTGGGCCCTGGGCCACACATTTCCACAAAACTCGTATTTGACCAAAAATAACATTTAAATTTCGCACCTTAAAAGTATAAATTTGTCGGATTAACGCTAAGTGTTTTTGAGATCGTCACACTCCCGCCTTATTTTAAGAAAAGTAAGAAAAAAATCGTTCCGTGGCAACTTTGCGAAATTGGGCCCTGGGCCACACATTTCCATACAACTCGTATTTGACCAAAAATTACATTTAAATTTCGCACCTTATAAGTATAAATTTGTCGGATTAAGGCTATGTGCTTTTGAGATCGTCACACTCCCGCCTTACTTTAACAAAAGTTAGAAAAAAATCGTTCAGTGGCAACTTTGCGAAATTGGGCCCTGGGCCACACATTTCCACAAAACTCGTATTTGACCAAAAATTACATTTAAATTTCGCACCTTAAAAGTATAAATTTGTCGGATTAACGCTAAGTGTTTTTGAGATCGTCACACTCCCGCCTTATTTTAAGAAAAGTAAGAAAAAAATCGTTCCGTGGCAACTTTGCGAAATTGGGCCCTGGGCCACACATTTCCATACAACTCGTATTTGACCAAAAATTACATTTAAATTTCGCACCTTATAAGTATAAATTTGTCGGATTAAGGCTATGTGTTTTTGAGATCGTCACACTCCCGCCTTACTTTAAGAAAAGTTAGAAAAAAATCGTTCAGTGGCAGCTTTGCGAAATTGGGCCCTGGGCCACACATTTCCACAAAACTCGTATTTGACCAAAAATAACATTTAAATTTCGCACCTTAAAAGTATAAATTTGTCGGATTAACGCTAAGTGTTTTTGAGATCGTCACACTCCCGCCTTATTTTAAGAAAAGTAAGAAAAAAATCGTTCCGTGGCAACTTTGCGAAATTGGGCCCTGGGCCACACATTTCCATACAACTCGTATTTGACCAAAAATTACATTTAAATTTCGCACCTTATAAGTATAAATTTGTCGGATTAAGGCTATGTGTTTTTGAGATCGTCACACTCCCGCCTTACTTTAAGAAAAGTTAGAAAAAAATCGTTCCGTGGCAACTTTGCGAAATTGGGCCCTGGGCCACACATTTCCACAAAACTCGTATTTGACCAAAAATAACATTTAAATTTCGCACCTTAAAAGTATAAATTTGTCGGATTAACGCTAAGTGTTTTTGAGATCGTCACACTCCCGCCTTATTTTAAGAAAAGTAAGAAAAAAATCGTTCCGTGGCAACTTTGCGAAATTGGGCCCTGGGCCACACATTTCCATACAACTCGTATTTGACCAAAAATTACATTTAAATTTCGCACCTTAAAAGTAAAAATTTGTCGGATTAAGGCTATGTGTTTTTGAGATCGTCACACTCCCGCCTTACTTTAAGAAAAGTAAGAAAAAAATCGTTCAGTGGCAACTTTGCGAAATTGGGCCCTGGGCCAGATATATCCATACAACTCGTATTTGACCAAAAATAACATTTAAATTTCTCACCTTAAAAGTATAAATTTGTCGGATTAAGGCTATGTGTTTTTGAGATCGTCACACTCCCGCCTTACTTTAAGAAAAGTTAGAAAAAAATCGTTCCGTGGCAACTTTGCGAAATTGGGCCCTGGGCCACACATATCCATACAACTCGTATTTGACCAAAAATTACATTTAAATTTCGCACCTTATAAGTATAAATTTGTCGGATTAAGGCTATGTGTTTTTGAGATCGTCACACTCCCGCCTTACTTTAAGAAAAGTTAGAAAAAAATCGTTCCGTGGCAACTTTGCGAAATTGGGCCCTGGGCCACACATTTCCACAAAACTCGTATTTGACCAAAAATAACATTTAAATTTCGCACCTTAAAAGTATAAATTTGTCGGATTAACGCTAAGTGTTTTTGAGATCGTCACAGTCCCGCCTTATTTTAAGAAAAGTTAGAAAAAAATCGTTCCTTGGCAACTTTGCGAAATTGGGCCCTGGGCCAGATATATCCATACAACTCGTATTTGACCAAAAATAACATTTAAATTTCGCACCTTAACTTTGCGAAATTGGGCCCTGGGCCACACATATCCATACAACTCGTATTTGACCAAAAATGACATTTAAATTTCGCACGTTAAAAGTAAAAATTTGTCGGTTTAAGGCTATGTGCCTTTGAGATCGTCACACTCCTGCCTTACTTTAAGAAAAGTTAGAAAAAAATCGTTCCGTGGCAACTTTGCGAAATTGGGCCCTGGGCCAGATATATCCATACAACTCGTGTTTGACCAAAAATAACATTCAAATTTCGCACCTTAAAAGTATAAATTTGTCGGATTAAGGCTATGTGTTTTTGAGATCGTCACACTCCCGCCTTACTTTAAGAAAAGTTAGAAAAAAATCGTTCCGTGGCAACTTTGCGAAATTGGGCCCTGGGCCACACATTTCCATACAACTCGTATTTGACCAAAAATTACATTTAAATTTCGCACCTTATAAGTATAAATTTGTCGGATTAAGGCTATGTGTTTTTGAGATCGTCACACTCCCGCCTTACTTTAAGAAAAGTTAGAAAAAAATCGTTCCGTGGCAACTTTGCGAAATTGGGCCCTGGGCCACACATATCCATACAACTCGTGTTTGACCAAAAATAACATTTAAATTTCGCACCTTAAAAGTATAAATTTGTCGGATTAAGGCTATGTGTTTTTGAGATCGTCACACTCCCGCCTTACTTTAAGAAAAGTAAGAAAAAAATCGTTCCGTGGCGACTTTGCGAAATTGGGCCCTGGGCCACACATATCCATACAACTCGTGTTTGACCAAAAATAACATTTAAATTCCGCACCTTAAAAGTATAAATTTGTCGGATTAAGGCTATGTGTTTTTGAGATCGTCACACTCCCGCCTTACTTTAAGAAAAGTAAGAAAAAAATCGTTCCGTGGCAACTTTGCGAAATTGGGCCCTGGGCCACACATATCCATACAACTCGTGTTTGACCAAAAATTACATTTAAATTTCGCACGTTAAAAGTATAAATTTGTCAGATTAAGGCTATGTGCTTTTGAGATTGTCACACTCCTGTCTTACTTTAAGAAAAGTTAGAAAAAAAACCGTTCCGTGGCAACTTTGCGAAATTGGGCCCTGGGCCAGATATATCCATACAACTCGTATTTGACCAAAAATAACATTTAAATTTCGCACCTTAAAAGTATAAATTTGTCGGATTAAGGCTATGTGTTTTTGAGATCGTCACACTCCCGCCTTACTTTAACAAAAGTTAGAAAAAAATCGTTCCGTGGCAACTTTGCGAAATTGGGCCCTGGGCCACACATATCCATACAACTCGTGTTTGACCAAAAATTACATTTAAATTTCGCACCTTATAAGTATAAATTTGTCGGATTAAGGCTATGTGTTTTTGAGATCGTCACATTCCTGCCTTACTTTAAGAAAAGTTAGAAAAAAATCGTTCCGTGGCAACTTTGCGAAATTGGGCCCTGGGCCACACATATCCATACAACTCGTGTTTGACCAAAAATTACATTTAAATTTCGCACGTTAAAAGTATAAATTTGTCAGATTAAGGCTATGTGCTTTTGAGATCGTCACACTCCTGTCTTACTTTAAGAAAAGTTAGAAAAAAAACCGTTCCGTGGCAACTTTGCGAAATTGGGCCCTGGGCCAGATATATCCATACAACTCGTATTTGACCAAAAATAACATTTAAATTTCGCACCTTAAAAGTATAAATTTGTCGGATTAAGGCTATGTGTTTTTGAGATCGTCACACTCCCGCCTTACTCTAACAAAAGTTAGAAAAAAATCGTTCCGTGGCAACTTTGCGAAATTGGGCCCTGGGCCACACATATCCATACAACTCGTGTTTGACCAAAAATTACATTTAAATTTCGCACGTTAAAAGTATAAATTTGTCAGATTAAGGCTATGTGCTTTTGAGATTGTCACACTCCTGTCTTACTTTAAGAAAAGTTAGAAAAAAATCGTTCCGTGGCAACTTTGCGAAATTGGGCCCTGGGCCAGATATATCCATACAACTCGTATTTGACCAAAAATAACATTTAAATTTCGCACCTTAAAAGTATAAATTTGTCGGATTAAGGCTATGTGTTTTTGAGATCGCCACACTCCCGCCTTATTTTAAGAAAAGTAAGAAAAAAATCGTTCCGTGGCAACTTTGCGAAATTGGGCCCTGGGCCACACATTTTCATAAAACTCGTATTTGACCAAAAATTACATTTAAATTTCGCACGTTAAAAGTAAAAATTTGTCGGATTAAGGCTATGTGTTTTTGAGATCGTCACACTCCCGCCTTACTTTAAGAAAAGTTAGAAAAAAATCGTTCCGTGGCAACTTTGCGAAATTGGGCCCTGGGCCACACATTTCCATACAACTCGTATTTGACCAAAAATTACATTTAAATTTCGCACGTTAAAAGTATAAATTTGTCGGATTAAGGCTATGTGTTTTTGAGATCGTCACACTCCCGCCTTACTTTAAGAAAAGTTAGAAAAAAATCGTTCCGTGGCAACTTTGCGAAATTGGGCCCTGGGCCAGACATATCCATACAACTCGTATTTGACCAAAAATTACATTTAAATTTCGCACGTTAAAAGTATAAATTTGTCGGATTAAGGCTATGTGTTTTTGAGATCGTCACACTCCTGTCTTACTTTAAGAAAAGTTAGAAAAAAATCGTTCCGTGGCAACTTTGCGAAATTGGGCCCTGGGCCACACATATCCATATAACTCGTATTTGACCAAAAATTACATTTAAATTTCGCACGTTAAAAGTATAAATTTGTCGGATTAAGGCTATGTGTTTTTGAGATCGTCACACTCCTGTCTTACTTTAACAAAAGTTAGAAAAAAATCGTTCCGTGGCAACTTTGCGAAATTGGGCCCTGGGCCAGACATATCCATACAACTCGTATTTGACCAAAAATTACATTTAAATTTCGCACGTTAAAAGTATAAATTTGTCGGATTAAGGCTATGTGTTTTTGAGATCGTCACACTCCCGCCTTTCTTTAAGAAAAGTTAGAAAAAAATCGTTCCGTGGCAACTTTGCGAAATTGGGCCCTGGGCCACACATATCCATACAACTCGTGTTTGACCAAAAATTACATTTAAATTTCGCACGTTAAAAGTATAAATTTGTCGGATTAAGGCTATGTGCTTTTGAGATCGTCACACTCCTGCCTTACTTTAAGAAAAGTAAGAAAAAAATCGTTCCGTGGCAACTTTGCGAAATTTTGTCCTGGGCTAGACATATCCATACAACTCGTGTTTGACCAAAAATTACATTTAAATTTCGCACGTTAAAAGTATAAATTTGTCGGATTAAGGCTATGTGTTTTTGAGATCGTCACACTCCTGCCTTACTTTAAGAAAAGTAAGAAAAAAATCGTTCCGTGGCAACTTTGCGAAATTTTGTCCTGGGCTAGACATATCTATACATCTCGGATTTGACCAAAAATTACATTTAAATTTCGCACGTTAAAAGTATAAATTTGTCGGATTACGGCTATGTGTTTTTGAGATCGTCACACTCCTGTCTTACTTTAAGAAAAGTTAGAAAAAAATCGTTCCGTGGCAACTTTGCGAAATTGGGCCCTGGGCCAGACATATCCATACAACTCGTATTTGACCAAAAATTACATTTAAATTTCGCACGTTAAAAGTATAAATTTGTCGGATTAAGGCTATGTGTTTTTGAGATCGTCACACTCCCGCCTTACTTTAAGAAAAGTTAGAAAAAAATCGTTCCGTGGCAACTTTGCGAAATTGGGCCCTGGGCCACACATATCCATATAACTCGTATTTGACCAAAAATTACATTTAAATTTCGCACCTTATAAGTATAAATTTGTCGGATTAAGGCTATGTGTTTTTGAGATCGTCACACTCCCGCCTTTCTTTAAGAAAAGTTAGAAAAAAATCGTTCCGTGGCAACTTTGCGAAATTGGGCCCTGGGCCAGACATATCCATACAACTCGTATTTGACCAAAAATTACATTTAAATTTCGCACCTTATAAGTATAAATTTGTCGGATTAAGGCTATGTGTTTTTGAGATCGTCACACTCCCGCCTTACTTTAAGAAAAGTTAGAAAAAAATCGTTCCGTGGCAACTTTGCGAAATTGGGCCCTGGGCCACACATATCCATACAACTCGTGTTTGACCAAAAATTACATTTAAATTTCGCACGTTAAAAGTATAAATTTGTCAGATTAAGGCTATGTGCTTTTGAGATTGTCACACTCCTGTCTTACTTTAAGAAAAGTTAGAAAAAAATCGTTCCGTGGCAACTTTGCGAAATTGGGCCCTGGGCCAGATATATCCATACAACTCGTATTTGACCAAAAATAACATTTAAATTTCGCACCTTAAAAGTATAAATTTGTCGGATTAAGGCTATGTGTTTTTGAGATCGTCACACTCCCGCCTTATTTTAAGAAAAGTAAGAAAAAAATCGTTCCGTGGCAACTTTGCGAAATTTTGTCCTGGGCCAGACATATCCATAAAACTCGTATTTGACCAAATATTACATTTAAATTTCGCACTTTAAAAGTATAAATTTGTCGGATTAAGGCTATGTGTTTTTGAGATCGTCACACTCCTGCCTTTCTATTAGAAAAGTTAGAAAATATCGTTCCTGGGCCAGATAAATTTAACTTTACAAGCAATGATTTTTTAAAAGTACCTGATTAGTAAAACTTGTTTTTTCCACCTTTACACTATCTACGAGTAATAGGTCACGGAACGAATGTTGACTCAAAATTTTATATGTTTATTTTCTACGGATTTAATAGTGCATAGATAATATATGCTCGAGGTGCTTCCTATCTTCCAGGCTAAATAGACATGAATTTTTAAACTTTTAAAACGCCGTTAACTGTCTTATTTGACTTCTAGTTCAGTCCTTTAACACTAGATTATTTATCATGCGAATTATCGATGATGGTTGTTCGATTCGTACACGACAACATAACACAAATTAAATCAAACATATACGCCTATAACCCAATCCATCCAATACAATAATTGTTCAATAATTTGCTCAGACCGGCTGAAGGGTTTAAAACTGTATAGCAGACCATCGCAGACATACTTTTGTTTTATATAATAGTTGATTACAATTAGTTCAATAGCTCTATTTCTGTCATTGCTATTTTAAGCCACGCCGCCTCGTCAAGGCTGTAATCATGGGTGGTTCAGTTTTTTATATTTTTTTTTTGTGTTTTTTATTTTTTAATTTTTTTTTTTTATTTTTTTAAATTTTTTAAATTTTTTTTTTATTTTTTATTTTTTATTTTTTTTTTATTTTTTATATTTTTTTTATTCCATAAAACACATAATGTAATTCAAATAGTTTGGTGTTTAGTTAGTCTAGTATGTTTGTTAGTCTTCAAGCTTTTGATATACTAACATATGCGGGATAACTTGTATTATGTTGGATGAACGTTTTTTTATTATGATTTGATTTAAATCGTCAAAAACTTCCCAATGATCGTTGCGAAAGCAATAACATACGTAATGCGAGCCATTTGTTATATAATTTACAAACGAACTAATTTTGTATTTGTGTTTTGAAATCATTATCTCGGTGGGAATTTCAGTTATGGCAATTGGCTTATGAGGGCTCAACATTGGCTCAACGTATATAAATAATGTACTATTGGTAGCCATATTTCGCTTCGTAATAGGTCCATTGCAGTTGCGACACGATAAACCAGAATCTTCTTCTAAGCAATTAGCTAGTTCCTTTATTCCCAAATTATCTAATTTGAAATGGTTGATTGGCAAATAATGCAACATATCAATAACTGTGTTATTGCATAAATTACAAATTTGAGTAATTTCTGCACTATAAAAATTATGTTCTTTCAACACAAAATTTGAAATAGTTGTTATATTCGAGGTACAGTCTCGCTTCAAACCATATAAACTAACGAGGGTTGAAAAACGATTTTTTTTTGCTAAATTGACATTTTTTACCCTTAGAGCTTTTATCATACTATTAAAATTAGTTTCGACGTCTAGGCAGAAAGAAGGTACGTTTAAAATACAACATGCAAAGCTGTCAAATGCGCACGTATTGACGTAATTCTCGCCAGTAATACTACCATTTTTTAAAAAACACATGCTTGGATTTTGCTGGTCTTTGCTAAGATTTTTATCCAATTTTGTAGATAAATTTACAGGTTTTTGTAATTTCTTGAAGGTTTTTGCATTACTTATAGCTGTTTCCAACAAAACAGTTCGAATTTGTGGTGGTGTTAAAGCGTTTAAGGATTTTTTAATTTGCTGGTCGAAATTACTTCTCCGTTTTGGAGTTGCAGGCGAATCATACAATTTATTTTTTTTATTCCAGCCTTCTTCGACCGAAAGCAAAGACACCAAAGTTCGATCGTCTTCTGTTTTACTTTGGTCATCCTTATTTTTTTGACTTGGCAAGTTTTTGGGAATGTTTAGTATGAACCTTTGAAACAAATGATTATTCCGTTTATTTATTTCGTTAATAAATCTCATCGCTTTCGTTGGTAGTTTTCCTAAAGCTAAATTGACCATGGTTCTACGTTTTATCGTAGCGAAATAATTCTCCACGTGACTATTGCTCAATCGTCTTTTGTGAAATACTTGAGACCAAAATGGTAAATAGGTCATGTATTTTTTAGTCAACGTTTCAAGTAATTGAGGGTTAAAATAGGAATTGTTAGCGTTGTTATCAAGGCACGGATGCATGTTTTCGATACTGTCCGAAATAGTTTTAAACTCCATGTAAAATGGACTCTGCATATATAGTGGCACTTTCAACTGTCGTCCTTCATTACTAAAAATGTCGCTCAAGTTTGCTTCGTTATTAAACGCTGATTCGAGTGGTAACGAAATCTTATCCGGAACAGAAATTTTAATTATTGTTTCAAGTGAGTCTAATACGTTCGTAGTCACATATTTTGATTTTAAAATAACTGAGAAATCTTTCCAAATTATTTTTAATTCGTCGTAATTAGCTACTAGAAATAGTGAAGCAAATACTTCTTTTAATAATTTAACATTTTTTTCGGGTTTTATATATGACATATTAAAGTCCTTTGCTATATTGTGCATCAAATGAGAAACACACAACGATAGTTTTACAAATTCATTGTGTTTATTGGTATTAATTATAGAGCTATGCATAACCTTTAAATATTTTACAATGTCCATATTATTAAATACCTCTAAGACGGAATTGATTTCGGCGAAGTTGCCATCGGTTACGATAGTCTCAAACACAGGCCAAACTTTTAATTGGTATTCAATTTCGATTCTATAGGATCGGAGCCACCCTCCAATCGTTTCCCGGGTATGACTTGCACTTACCATGTCTGTTAATGGAAATGGATCTGCAGGTTCAGAGTCGTTAATCTTCACTGGAACTATTAATGCGTAATATAATATTCTTGAAATATTATTTCTAGGCGGTCTTACCAAACCACCCGTTGCATCCAAACAGCCAATTAATTTTTTAGTCGGGGCACATTTAAGGAGACTTCGCAGCATATTAAACTGAATTTCAGTGAATGATATGACAAAAAACGGCTTAATTGAAAATCTTTGAAATTTGTTTGGATTGATTAATAATTCCTTCTCCAAATCCAAAATATCATCGGAATCATTATCTTGCTCTTTCAACATATCTGAACGAGCTTTTCTCAGGACGTTCATGGATTTAACGTCAGTAGTTTTATACTTTTCTAAATATTGTCTATCTTCGTGATCTACCAATGTTTCAAAAACTGTTTCAACTTTGTGAACGGATAGTTTAGTTTTCAATTCGTCTCTCTTAGACCCTCGCAATTGTCTCGTTCTTAGCGATGCATGGCATTGTTCTTCTCCCGAGTGATAAATTTTAAAAATTCCTAATTTTAGGTTTTTGTTAATAAGTTTATATCTCCTACATCCCGTATGTCCACAATATGCTCGGATACAAATGTCGCTCTTTTTGTAATCGCACGATTTAATATTAATTTGGCATCCAGTTTTCTTTGACAATAATTCGGATAAAATGTTTGGATACGTTTTTTTATTTAACCTTCGGGAATTTTCGCAGTATACATCGAACCATCGATTAACAACAACTTCTCCGAACTCTGTGTCGTAACCCTTTAACGTACGATATTTTTCTTTTTGGTTTTGCGGTGTTCGTTTATTAGGTTTTAATTGTTTGACAACAAAATCCTCCATATCTGAATCAGCGTCATTGTTTGTAGGAGTGTTAATAGATATTTCTTGTTCTATTAAAGGCACATTTTGTTCGATTTTCAATTCACATTCTTTACCTTCTATTTCCTTTACTTTTATATTAAACTCCTTTTTAAAATCTTCATTCTTTAACAAGTTGATCAATTTTAGTCTATTAACGTCATTGCACGTCAGGCCTTTTATAGACTTACAAATTTGCAGAAATATTGAAGATTTTCCGGTACTACCAAGATTAAAACCATCAAGATCACGCGTGTGCTCTAAAATTTTATCTTGAAGTACAGAGTAATTAGATTTAGAAAATTCAAATTTTTTAAACTTCATTTTAAATATTTTCAACAATTATTTGGTGTAAGCAAATGAATGTAATGATTGTTTACCGCGTTAAGAAATACAATTCAGGATCATTAATTTAAAGCACAAATCGATGCAAAGAATAATTTATTAATATTTATTATTACGCTAGGTTTAGAAAATTAAGCCATAAAACATTAAAAATTAATAAACACCGACAAATTACTTTTATTTTCCAAATAAATCAAAATTTTTGAACAAAATATACGTACATCGAGCAAAAATATTTATTTGTTGCAATGCGAACCTATAAAATTATACAACTTAACATGAAATAAAGTTTAGTTTCATAATGTTTTTGTTTATTGTTGTCAGTAACATAAAGGTATCACAATTTATTTTGTGAGAGCTAAAGTGAATCGAGTATAAAATCAAAATACTAAAACATAACGAGTAAAGAAATAACAGGAATTTCATCGAAAATATAAAAACGAGAAAATAAAAACTAAAATAATATTCTTCCACTATGTAATATATTATATTTAAAACAGTAATATTTGTGTGAGCATAAATAATCGTGACCGACGTTGTACTGTATTTTATCCCATTTGAATTGTGTCTCCGCTTCTTTCGGAGTTGGTTGGTGTTTATGTATATTGTGGAGGTGGCGCGCGGATAAGAAGAGTGATGGGAGAGAGTAATGCGTATCGAGTGTGTGTAAAGCAAAACATTCCATAAGAATGTTTTTCTTATATGCCTCTCGTTTATATCAATGCGAATTGATATAAACGAGAAACAGAGAAGAGAGACAATTGTTCTGGAATGTTTTTCGCGTCGTTTGTGCGACGCTCGAGTTTTTGTTTTTTTTTTTTGATTATGGCATTCGAGTAGTAATTTTGATTGAGAAAAGTCTAGTTTTGGTTTTTAAAAGAATAACTTGAGTCTTGTTTTGGTATTTGAGAAAAAAAAAAAAGTCTCGTTTTGGAGTGTATAGGAAAAAGGTCGAGTTTAAAAATTTTCATAAAGACATTAGTTTGTGAGTTGTAAAAGTTTTGGATTTTTGAAATGTAAAAATCGCTTGTTGTTTTGAAAAGTTTGTACGATTATTAAAAGTACAAGAAGAAAAGATTGTAATTAATGAGAGATATCAATAAAGTTTTGTGTCTTTGAAAGAAACTTAATTTAAATTTCATTTTTGTTCCTTTTAATCATTGAGTTTAGTTTTGATGGTGGGAATTATGGCAAATATAAGATAAAAAAAAAAAAAAGAAAAACTACAGTGAGAATTAATTTATGGTTTTGGATGGAAATACCGTTTTGTGAATGCCGTTTAAACTCTTAATAGACAGGAGAGAGTGTTAGTTAAAACGTAAAAATTACAGGATTGACAATTTAATCCGTATATGCTTTGATTGTTTAGTTTTTGTGATAAAACTAATATATAAAATCATACAGTATACAATATAAAATTTTGGTTCATAAAGTAACTGCGAAAACCCTAATGACTGTTAAGTGTGACGGGATTTGAAAGGCGTAGTTCGCCCAACGTTTTCGGCGGTTTATCAAGGTGAGGCCACTTAATTTTTAATTTTCGGTAAGGTGAGACAACGCCCATCAATAAATCTGCGGGTGGTCAGTTGATGCCACTTCATCAAAACTACAGTGGGCAACAACTATAACAAACAACCGTAACAAACATTCATCGCAAAAATTCTACAGGCGGCGCAATTATAACGGCAAAGGCCTGCCGCAACGGGTGCTTGCTGATTTTGATTTTTTATTTGGTATCGGGGAAGTGCACCGCAACTAACGGGTGGCCAACCGGCTGTTCGTTTTTGATATTTTATTATTGGTATCGGTAAAAGGCACCGCCACGGTCCGGGTGGGGCAAGGCCACCTGTGGCATGACGGCCGCTCAAGGCCGCAACATTTTTTTTATTTTCATACAATTAAGGTACGATTTTTTCTTTTTGATTTTTTTTTATTTTTAAAATTTATTTACTTCTTAAATTTTTTTTTATTAAATTTAATTTTTATATTTTGTAATCGAGCGCCGCACAGCGGGTGCACGCTCGATACGCATTGTTTCCTCTTTCTCTCTCGTTTTCTCCCTCTCTCTCGTTCTCTCCTTCATTCTCTCCCTTTCTTTGCTGTTTTCCTCGTGGGAAGGTGTGTTTTCTTTTGTTTTCCTTTTTAAAAGAAAAAAAAATAAAATGAATTACTAAGTTTTCGGTCGGTATGATGGGAGCGGAGACTCCCTCTGTGTCGGTTTAGTGTTTGCGGTCCCTTGGTGCCCGCATCCAATTCCGTAACCAGGGCTTGGCCCCGTTCGAATCGGATGGGTGCGCGCACCAAGGCACCTCTACCGTTATTATTATTATAATTTATTTTTATTATTCGGTTCGTTCCTCAGGTTCCGGCCGACGAATTTCGGCGGAACATCGGTGTTATTATTATCATTTGCGTTTTCCCATTTTTTATAATTATCTGTTAATCACGGTGTAGGCCAGGAGCCCTGCATGCCTCAAACCCCACGACCTTCGCACTTCTCCGCTGAGAACGTAGCCGGCAAAACATCACCGTGGAGGCCTCTGCAGGTGCTTAGTGAAAATCTGCAGGTTGGCAGTAGCCAGCTTGTAACAAGCTAATTACGACGAATTAAAAATAATTTGGAAACATTTCTCAGTTATTTTAAAATCAAAATATGTGACTACGAACGTATTAGACTCACTTGAAACAATAATTAAAATTTCTGTTCCGGATAAGATTTCGTTACCACTCGAATCAGCGTTTAATAACGAAGCAAACTTGAGCGACATTTTTAGTAATGAAGGACGACAGTTGAAAGTGCCACTATATATGCAGAGTCCATTTTACATGGAGTTTAAAACTATTTCGGACAGTATCGAAAACATGCATCCGTGCCTTGATAACAACGCTAACAATTCCTATTTTAACCCTCAATTACTTGAAACGTTGACTAAAAAATACATGACCTATTTACCATTTTGGTCTCAAGTATTTCACAAAAGACGATTGAGCAATAGTCACGTGGAGAATTATTTCGCTACGATAAAACGTAGAACCATGGTCAATTTAGCTTTAGGAAAACTACCAACGAAAGCGATGAGATTTATTAACGAAATAAATAAACGGAATAATCATTTGTTTCAAAGGTTCATACTAAACATTCCCAAAAACTTGCCAAGTCAAAAAAATAAGGATGACCAAAGTAAAACAGAAGACGATCGAACTTTGGTGGCTTTGCTTTCGGTCGAAGAAGGCTGGAATAAAAAAAATAAATTGTATGATTCGCCTGCAACTCCAAAACGGAGAAGTAATTTCGACCAGCAAATTAAAAAATCCTTAAACGCTTTAACACCACCACAAATTCGAACTGTTTTGTTGGAAACAGCTATAAGTAATGCAAAAACCTTCAAGAAATTACAAAAACCTGTAAATTTATCTACAAAATTGGATAAAAATCTTAGCAAAGACCAGCAAAATCCAAGCATGTGTTTTTTAAAAAATGGTAGTATTACTGGCGAGAATTACGTCAATACGTGCGCATTTGACAGCTTTGCATGTTGTATTTTAAACGTACCTTCTTTCTGCCTAGACGTCGAAACTAATTTTAATAGTATGATAAAAGCTCTAAGGGTAAAAAATGTCAATTTAGCAAAAAAAAATCGTTTTTCAACCCTCGTTAGTTTATATGGTTTGAAGCGAGACTGTACCTCGAATATAACAACTATTTCAAATTTTGTGTTGAAAGAACATAATTTTTATAGTGCAGAAATTACTCAAATTTGTAATTTATGCAATAACACAGTTATTGATATGTTGCATTATTTGCCAATCAACCATTTCAAATTAGATAATTTGGGAATAAAGGAACTAGCTAATTGCTTAGAAGAAGATTCTGGTTTATCGTGTCGCAACTGCAATGGACCTATTACGAAGCGAAATATGGCTACCAATAGTACATTATTTATATACGTTGAGCCAATGTTGAGCCCTCATAAGCCAATTGCCATAACTGAAATTCCCACCGAGATAATGATTTCAAAACACAAATACAAAATTAGCTCGTTTGTAAATTATATAACAAATGGCTCGCATTACGTATGTTATTGCTTTCGCAACGATCATTGGGAAGTTTTTGACGATTTAAATCAAATCATAATAAAAAAACGTTCATCCAACATAATACAAGTTATCCCGCATATGTTAGTATATCAAAAGCTTGAAGACTAACAAACATACTAGACTAACTAAACACCAAACTATTTGAATTACATTATGTGTTTTATGGAATAAAAAAAATATAAAAAATAAAAAAAAAATAAAAAATAAAAAATAAAAAAAAAATTTAAAAAATTTAAAAAAATAAAAAAAAAAAATTAAAAAATAAAAAACACAAAAAAAAAATATAAAAAACTGAACCACCCATGATTACAGCCTTGACGAGGCGGCGTGGCTTAAAATAGCAATGACAGAAATAGAGCTATTGAACTAATTGTAATCAACTATTATATAAAACAAAAGTATGTCTGCGATGGTCTGCTATACAGTTTTAAACCCTTCAGCCGGTCTGAGCAAATTATTGAACAATTATTGTATTGGATGGATTGGGTTATAGGCGTATATGTTTGATTTAATTTGTGTTATGTTGTCGTGTACGAATCGAACAACCATCATCGATAATTCGCATGATAAATAATCTAGTGTTAAAGGACTGAACTAGAAGTCAAATAAGACAGTTAACGGCGTTTTAAAAGTTTAAAAATTCATGTCTATTTAGCCTGGAAGATAGGAAGCACCTCGAGCATATATTATCTATGCACTATTAAATCCGTAGAAAATAAACATATAAAATTTTGAGTCAACATTCGTTCCGTGACCTATTACTCGTAGATAGTGTAAAGGTGGAAAAAACAAGTTTTACTAATCAGGTACTTTTAAAAAATCATTGCTTGTAAAGTTAAATTTATCTGGCCCAGGAACGATATTTTCTAACTTTTCTAATAGAAAGGCAGGAGTGTGACGATCTCAAAAACACATAGCCTTAATCCGACAAATTTATACTTTTAAAGTGCGAAATTTAAATGTAATATTTGGTCAAATACGAGTTTTATGGATATGTCTGGCCCAGGACAAAATTTCGCAAAGTTGCCACGGAACGATTTTTTTCTTACTTTTCTTAAAATAAGGCGGGAGTGTGACGATCTCAAAAACACATAGCCTTAATCCGACAAATTTATACTTTTAAGGTGCGAAATTTAAATGTTATTTTTGGTCAAATACGAGTTGTATGGATATATCTGGCCCAGGGCCCAATTTCGCAAAGTTGCCACGGAACGATTTTTTTCTAACTTTTCTTAAAGTAAGACAGGAGTGTGACAATCTCAAAAGCACATAGCCTTAATCTGACAAATTTATACTTTTAACGTGCGAAATTTAAATGTAATTTTTGGTCAAACACGAGTTGTATGGATATGTGTGGCCCAGGGCCCAATTTCGCAAAGTTGCCACGGAACGATTTTTTTCTAACTTTTCTTAAAGTAAGGCGGGAGTGTGACGATCTCAAAAACACATAGCCTTAATCCGACAAATTTATACTTATAAGGTGCGAAATTTAAATGTAATTTTTGGTCAAATACGAGTTGTATGGATATGTCTGGCCCAGGGCCCAATTTCGCAAAGTTGCCACGGAACGATTTTTTTCTAACTTTTCTTAAAGAAAGGCGGGAGTGTGACGATCTCAAAAACACATAGCCTTAATCCGACAAATTTATACTTATAAGGTGCGAAATTTAAATGTAATTTTTGGTCAAATACGAGTTATATGGATATGTGTGGCCCAGGGCCCAATTTCGCAAAGTTGCCACGGAACGATTTTTTTCTAACTTTTCTTAAAGTAAGGCGGGAGTGTGACGATCTCAAAAACACATAGCCTTAATCCGACAAATTTATACTTATAAGGTGCGAAATTTAAATGTAATTTTTGGTCAAATACGAGTTGTATGGATATGTCTGGCCCAGGGCCCAATTTCGCAAAGTTGCCACGGAACGATTTTTTTCTAACTTTTCTTAAAGAAAGGCGGGAGTGTGACGATCTCAAAAACACATAGCCTTAATCCGACAAATTTATACTTATAACGTGCGAAATTTAAATGTAATTTTTGGTCAAATACGAGTTATATGGATATGTGTGGCCCAGGGCCCAATTTCGCAAAGTTGCCACGGAACGATTTTTTTCTAACTTTTCTTAAAGTAAGGCGGGAGTGTGACGATCTCAAAAACACATAGCCTTAATCCGACAAATTTATACTTTTAACGTGCGAAATTTAAATGTAATTTTTGGTCAAATACGAGTTGTATGGATATGTGTGGCCCAGGGCCCAATTTCGCAAAGTTGCCACGGAACGATTTTTTTCTAACTTTTCTTAAAGTAAGACAGGAGTGTGACGATCTCAAAAACACATAGCCGTAATCCGACAAATTTATACTTTTAACGTGCGAAATTTAAATGTAATTTTTGGTCAAATCCGAGATGTATAGATATGTCTAGCCCAGGACAAAATTTCGCAAAGTTGCCACGGAACGATTTTTTTCTTACTTTTCTTAAAGTAAGGCAGGAGTGTGACGATCTCAAAAACACATAGCCTTAATCCGACAAATTTATACTTTTAACGTGCGAAATTTAAATGTAATTTTTGGTCAAACACGAGTTGTATGGATATGTGTGGCCCAGGGCCCAATTTCGCAAAGTTGCCACGGAACGATTTTTTTCTAACTTTTCTTAAAGTAAGGCGGGAGTGTGACGATCTCAAAAACATATAGCCTTAATCCGACAAATTTATACTTATAAGGTGCGAAATTTAAATGTAATTTTTGGTCAAATACGAGTTGTATGGAAATGTGTGGCCCAGGGCCCAATTTCGCAAAGTTGCCACGGAACGATTTTTTTCTAACTTTTCTTAAAGTAAGGCGGGAGTGTGACGATCTCAAAAACACATAGCCTTAATCCGACAAATTTATACTTTTAAGGTGCGAAATTTAAATGTTATTTTTGGTCAAATACGAGTTGTATGGATATATCTGGCCCAGGGCCCAATTTCGCAAAGTTGCCACGGAACGATTTTTTTCTAACTTTTCTTAAAGTAAGACAGGAGTGTGACAATCTCAAAAGCACATAGCCTTAATCTGACAAATTTATACTTTTAACGTGCGAAATTTAAATGTAATTTTTGGTCAAACACGAGTTGTATGGATATGTGTGGCCCAGGGCCCAATTTCGCAAAGTTGCCACGGAACGATTTTTTTCTTACTTTTTTTAAAGTAAGGCGGGAGTGTGACGATCTCAAAAACACATAGCCTTAATCCGACAAATTTATACTTTTAAGGTGCGAAATTTAAATGTTATTTTTGGTCAAATACGAGTTGTATGGAAATGTGTGGCCCAGGGCCCAATTTCGCAAAGTTGCCACGGAACGATTTTTTTCTTACTTTTCTTAAAATAAGGCGGGAGTGTGATGATCTCAAAAACACATAGCCTTAATCCGACAAATTTATACTTTTAAGGTGCGAAATTTAAATGTTATTTTTGGTCAAATACGAGTTGTATGGAAATGTGTGGCCCAGGGCCCAATTTCGCAAAGTTGCCACGGAACGATTTTTTTCTTACTTTTCTTAAAATAAGGCGGGAGTGTGACGATCTCAAAAACACATAGCCTTAATCCGACAAATTTATACTTTTAAGGTGCGAAATTTAAATGTTATTTTTGGTCAAATACGAGTTGTATGGATATATCTGGCCCAGGGCCCAATTTCGCAAAGTTGCCACGGAACGATTTTTTTCTAACTTTTCTTAAAGTAAGACAGGAGTGTGACAATCTCAAAAGCACATAGCCTTAATCTGACAAATTTATACTTTTAACGTGTGAAATTTAAATGTAATTTTTGGTCAAACACGAGTTGTATGGATATGTGTGGCCCAGGGCCCAATTTCGCAAAGTTGCCACGGGACGATTTTTTTCTAACTTTTCTTAAAGTAAGGCGGGAGTGTGACGATCTCAAAAACATATAGCCTTAATCCGACAAATTTATACTTATAAGGTGCGAAATTTAAATGTAATTTTTGGTCAAACACGAGTTGTATGGATATGTGTGGCCCAGGGCCCAATTTCGCAAAGTTGCCACGGAACGATTTTTTTCTTACTTTTTTTAAAGTAAGGCGGGAGTGTGACGATCTCAAAAACACATAGCCTTAATCCGACAAATTTATACTTTTAAGGTGCGAAATTTAAATGTTATTTTTGGTCAAATACGAGTTGTATGGATATATCTGGCCCAGGGCCCAATTTCGCAAAGTTGCCACGGAACGATTTTTTTCTTACTTTTCTTAAAGTAAGACAGGAGTGTGACGATCTTAAAAACACATAGCCTTAATCCGACAAATTTATACTTTTAACGTGCGAAATTTAAATGTAATTTTTGGTCAAATACGAGATGTATGGATATATCTAGCCCAGGACAAAATTTCGCAAAGTTGCCACGGAACGATTTTTTTCTAACTTTTCTTAGAGTAAGGCAGGAGTGTGACAATCTCAAAAGCACATAGCCTTAATCTGACAAATTTATACTTTTAACGTGCGAAATTTAAATGTAATTTTTGGTCAAACACGAGTTGTATGGATATGTGTGGCCCAGGGCCCAATTTCGCAAAGTTGCCACGGAACGATTTTTTTCTTACTTTTCTTAAAGTAAGGCAGGAGTGTGACGATCTCAAAAACACATAGCCTTAATCCGACAAATTTATACTTCTAACGTGCGAAATTTAAATGTTATTTTTGGTCAAATACGAGTTGTATCTATATATCTGGCCCAGGGCCCAATTTCGCAAAGTTGCCACGGGACGATTTTTTTCTAACTTTTCTTAAAGTAAGGCGGGAGTGTGACGATCTCAAAAACACATAGCCTTAATCCGACAAATTTATACTTTTAAGGTGCGAAATTTAAATGTTATTTTTGGTCAAATACGAGTTGTATGAATATATCTGGCCCAGGGCCCAATTTCGCAAAGTTGCCACGGAACGATTTTTTTCTAACTTTTCTTAAAGTAAGACAGGAGTGTGACGATCTCAAAAGCACATAGCCTTAATCTGACAAATTTATACTTTTAACGTGCGAAATTTAAATGTAATTTTTGGTCAAACACGAGTTGTATGGATATGTGTGGCCCAGGGCCCAATTTCGCAAAGTTGCCACGGAACGATTTTTTTCTTACTTTTCTTAAAGTAAGGCAGGAGTGTGACGATCTCAAAAACACATAGCCTTAATCCGACAAATTTATACTTCTAACGTGCGAAATTTAAATGTTATTTTTGGTCAAATACGAGTTGTATCTATATATCTGGCCCAGGGCCCAATTTCGCAAAGTTGCGACGGAACGATTTTTTTCTAACTTTTCTTAAAGTAAGGCGGGAGTGTGACGATCTCAAAAACACATAGCCTTAATCTGACAAATTTATACTTTTAACGTGCGAAATTTAAATGTAATTTTTGGTCAAACACGAGTTGTATGGATATGTGTGGCCCAGGGCCCAATTTCGCAAAGTTGCCACGGAACGATTTTTTTCTTACTTTTCTTAAAGTAAGGCAGGAGTGTGACGATCTCAAAAACACATAGCCTTAATCCGACAAATTTATACTTCTAACGTGCGAAATTTAAATGTTATTTTTGGTCAAATACGAGTTGTATCTATATATCTGGCCCAGGGCCCAATTTCGCAAAGTTGCGACGGAACGATTTTTTTCTAACTTTTCTTAAAGTAAGGCGGGAGTGTGACGATCTCAAAAACACATAGCCTTAATCCGACAAATTTATACTTTTAAGGTGCGAAATTTAAATGTTATTTTTGGTCAAATACGAGTTGTATGAATATATCTGGCCCAGGGCCCAATTTCGCAAAGTTGCCACGGAACGATTTTTTTCTAACTTTTCTTAAAGTAAGACAGGAGTGTGACGATCTCAAAAGCACATAGCCTTAATCTGACAAATTTATACTTTTAACGTGCGAAATTTAAATGTAATTTTTGGTCAAACACGAGTTGTATGGATATGTGTGGCCCAGGGCCCAATTTCGCAAAGTTGCCACGGAACGATTTTTTTCTAACTTTTTTTAAAGTAAGGCGGGAGTGTGACGATCTCAAAAACACATAGCCTTAATCCGACAAATTTATACTTTTAAGGTGCGAAATTTAAATGTTATTTTTGGTCAAATACGAGTTGTATGGATATATCTGGCCCAGGGCCCAATTTCGCAAAGTTGCCACGGAACGATTTTTTTCTTACTTTTCTTAAAGTAAGGCGGGAGTGTGACGATCTCAAAAACACATAGCCTTAATCCGACAAATTTATACTTTTAAGGTGCGAAATTTAAATGTAATTTTTGGTCAAATACGAGTTTTGTGGAAATGTGTGGCCCAGGGCCCAATTTCGCAAAGTTGCCACGGAACGATTTTTTTCTAACTTTTCTTAAAGTAAGGCGGGAGTGTGACGATCGCAAAAACACATAGCCTTAATCCGACAAATTTATACTTTTAAGGTGCGAAATTTAAATGTTATTTTTGGTCAAATACGAGTTGTATGGATATATCTGGCCCAGGGCCCAATTTCGCAAAGTTGCCACGGAACGATTTTTTTCTAACTTTTCTTAAAGTAAGGCAGGAGTGTGACGATCTCAAAGGCACATAGCCTTGATCCGACAAATTTTTACTTTTAACGTGCGAAATTTAAATGTAATTTTTGGTCAAACACGAGTTGTATGGATATGTGTGGCCCAGGGCCCAATTTCGCAAAGTTGCCACAGATCGATTTTTTTCTTACTTTTCTTAAAATAAGGCGGGAGTGTGACGATCTCAAAAACACATAGCCTTAATCCGACAAATTTATACTTTTAACGTGCGAAATTTAAATGTAATTTTTGGTCAAATACGAGATGTATGGATATATCTAGCCCAGGGCCCAATTTCGCAAAGTTGCCACGGAACGATTTTTTTCTAACTTTTCTTAAAGTAAGACAGGAGTGTGACGATCTCAAAAGCACATAGCCTTAATCTGACAAATTTATACTTTTAACGTGCGAAATTTAAATGTAATTTTTGGTCAAACACGAGTTGTATGGATATGTGTGGCCCAGGGCCCAATTTCGCAAAGTTGCCACGGAACGATTTTTTTCTAACTTTTTTTAAAGTAAGGCGGGAGTGTGACGATCTCAAAAACACATAGCCTTAATCCGACAAATTTATACTTTTAAGGTGCGAAATTTAAATGTTATTTTTGGTCAAATACGAGTTGTATGGATATATCTGGCCCAGGGCCCAATTTCGCAAAGTTGCCACGGAACGATTTTTTTCTTACTTTTCTTAAAGTAAGGCAGGAGTGTGACGATCTCAAAAACACATAGCCTTAATCCGACAAATTTATACTTCTAACGTGCGAAATTTAAATGTTATTTTTGGTCAAATACGAGTTGTATCTATATATCTGGCCCAGGGCCCAATTTCGCAAAGTTGCGACGGAACGATTTTTTTCTAACTTTTCTTAAAGTAAGGCGGGAGTGTGACGATCTCAAAAACACATAGCCTTAATCCGACAAATTTATACTTTTAAGGTGCGAAATTTAAATGTTATTTTTGGTCAAATACGAGTTGTATGAATATATCTGGCCCAGGGCCCAATTTCGCAAAGTTGCCACGGAACGATTTTTTTCTAACTTTTCTTAAAGTAAGACAGGAGTGTGACGATCTCAAAAGCACATAGCCTTAATCTGACAAATTTATACTTTTAACGTGCGAAATTTAAATGTAATTTTTGGTCAAACACGAGTTGTATGGATATGTGTGGCCCAGGGCCCAATTTCGCAAAGTTGCCACGGAACGATTTTTTTCTAACTTTTTTTAAAGTAAGGCGGGAGTGTGACGATCTCAAAAACACATAGCCTTAATCCGACAAATTTATACTTTTAAGGTGCGAAATTTAAATGTTATTTTTGGTCAAATACGAGTTGTATGGATATATCTGGCCCAGGGCCCAATTTCGCAAAGTTGCCACGGAACGATTTTTTTCTAACTTTTCTTAAAGTAAGACAGGAGTGTGACAATCTCAAAAGCACATAGCCTTAATCTGACAAATTTATACTTTTAACGTGCGAAATTTAAATGTAATTTTTGGTCAAACACGAGTTGTATGGATATGTGTGGCCCAGGGCCCAATTTCGCAAAGTTGCCACGGAACGATTTTTTTCTTACTTTTTTTAAAGTAAGGCGGGAGTGTGACGATCTCAAAAACACATAGCCTTAATCCGACAAATTTATACTTTTAAGGTGCGAAATTTAAATGTTATTTTTGGTCAAATACGAGTTGTATGGAAATGTGTGGCCCAGGGCCCAATTTCGCAAAGTTGCCACGGAACGATTTTTTTCTTACTTTTCTTAAAATAAGGCGGGAGTGTGATGATCTCAAAAACACATAGCCTTAATCCGACAAATTTATACTTTTAAGGTGCGAAATTTAAATGTTATTTTTGGTCAAATACGAGTTGTATGGAAATGTGTGGCCCAGGGCCCAATTTCGCAAAGTTGCCACGGAACGATTTTTTTCTTACTTTTCTTAAAATAAGGCGGGAGTGTGACGATCTCAAAAACACATAGCCTTAATCCGACAAATTTATACTTTTAAGGTGCGAAATTTAAATGTTATTTTTGGTCAAATACGAGTTGTATGGATATATCTGGCCCAGGGCCCAATTTCGCAAAGTTGCCACGGAACGATTTTTTTCTAACTTTTCTTAAAGTAAGACAGGAGTGTGACAATCTCAAAAGCACATAGCCTTAATCTGACAAATTTATACTTTTAACGTGTGAAATTTAAATGTAATTTTTGGTCAAACACGAGTTGTATGGATATGTGTGGCCCAGGGCCCAATTTCGCAAAGTTGCCACGGGACGATTTTTTTCTAACTTTTCTTAAAGTAAGGCGGGAGTGTGACGATCTCAAAAACATATAGCCTTAATCCGACAAATTTATACTTATAAGGTGCGAAATTTAAATGTAATTTTTGGTCAAACACGAGTTGTATGGATATGTGTGGCCCAGGGCCCAATTTCGCAAAGTTGCCACGGAACGATTTTTTTCTAACTTTTTTTAAAGTAAGGCGGGAGTGTGACGATCTCAAAAACACATAGCCTTAATCCGACAAATTTATACTTTTAAGGTGCGAAATTTAAATGTTATTTTTGGTCAAATACGAGTTGTATGGATATATCTGGCCCAGGGCCCAATTTCGCAAAGTTGCCACGGAACGATTTTTTTCTTACTTTTCTTAAAGTAAGACAGGAGTGTGACGATCTTAAAAACACATAGCCTTAATCCGACAAATTTATACTTTTAACGTGCGAAATTTAAATGTAATTTTTGGTCAAATACGAGATGTATGGATATATCTAGCCCAGGACAAAATTTCGCAAAGTTGCCACGGAACGATTTTTTTCTAACTTTTCTTAGAGTAAGGCAGGAGTGTGACAATCTCAAAAGCACATAGCCTTAATCTGACAAATTTATACTTTTAACGTGCGAAATTTAAATGTAATTTTTGGTCAAACACGAGTTGTATGGATATGTGTGGCCCAGGGCCCAATTTCGCAAAGTTGCCACGGAACGATTTTTTTCTTACTTTTCTTAAAGTAAGGCAGGAGTGTGACGATCTCAAAAACACATAGCCTTAATCCGACAAATTTATACTTCTAACGTGCGAAATTTAAATGTTATTTTTGGTCAAATACGAGTTGTATCTATATATCTGGCCCAGGGCCCAATTTCGCAAAGTTGCCACGGGACGATTTTTTTCTAACTTTTCTTAAAGTAAGGCGGGAGTGTGACGATCTCAAAAACACATAGCCTTAATCCGACAAATTTATACTTTTAAGGTGCGAAATTTAAATGTTATTTTTGGTCAAATACGAGTTGTATGAATATATCTGGCCCAGGGCCCAATTTCGCAAAGTTGCCACGGAACGATTTTTTTCTAACTTTTCTTAAAGTAAGACAGGAGTGTGACGATCTCAAAAGCACATAGCCTTAATCTGACAAATTTATACTTTTAACGTGCGAAATTTAAATGTAATTTTTGGTCAAACACGAGTTGTATGGATATGTGTGGCCCAGGGCCCAATTTCGCAAAGTTGCCACGGAACGATTTTTTTCTTACTTTTCTTAAAGTAAGGCAGGAGTGTGACGATCTCAAAAACACATAGCCTTAATCCGACAAATTTATACTTCTAACGTGCGAAATTTAAATGTTATTTTTGGTCAAATACGAGTTGTATCTATATATCTGGCCCAGGGCCCAATTTCGCAAAGTTGCGACGGAACGATTTTTTTCTAACTTTTCTTAAAGTAAGGCGGGAGTGTGACGATCTCAAAAACACATAGCCTTAATCCGACAAATTTATACTTTTAAGGTGCGAAATTTAAATGTTATTTTTGGTCAAATACGAGTTGTATGAATATATCTGGCCCAGGGCCCAATTTCGCAAAGTTGCCACGGAACGATTTTTTTCTAACTTTTCTTAAAGTAAGACAGGAGTGTGACAATCTCAAAAGCACATAGCCTTAATCTGACAAATTTATACTTTTAACGTGCGAAATTTAAATGTAATTTTTGGTCAAACACGAGTTGTATGGATATGTGTGGCCCAGGGCCCAATTTCGCAAAGTTGCCACGGAACGATTTTTTTCTTACTTTTTTTAAAGTAAGGCGGGAGTGTGACGATCTCAAAAACACATAGCCTTAATCCGACAAATTTATACTTTTAAGGTGCGAAATTTAAATGTTATTTTTGGTCAAATACGAGTTGTATGGAAATGTGTGGCCCAGGGCCCAATTTCGCAAAGTTGCCACGGAACGATTTTTTTCTTACTTTTCTTAAAATAAGGCGGGAGTGTGATGATCTCAAAAACACATAGCCTTAATCCGACAAATTTATACTTTTAAGGTGCGAAATTTAAATGTTATTTTTGGTCAAATACGAGTTGTATGGAAATGTGTGGCCCAGGGCCCAATTTCGCAAAGTTGCCACGGAACGATTTTTTTCTTACTTTTCTTAAAATAAGGCGGGAGTGTGACGATCTCAAAAACACATAGCCTTAATCCGACAAATTTATACTTTTAAGGTGCGAAATTTAAATGTTATTTTTGGTCAAATACGAGTTGTATGGATATATCTGGCCCAGGGCCCAATTTCGCAAAGTTGCCACGGAACGATTTTTTTCTAACTTTTCTTAAAGTAAGACAGGAGTGTGACAATCTCAAAAGCACATAGCCTTAATCTGACAAATTTATACTTTTAACGTGTGAAATTTAAATGTAATTTTTGGTCAAACACGAGTTGTATGGATATGTGTGGCCCAGGGCCCAATTTCGCAAAGTTGCCACGGGACGATTTTTTTCTAACTTTTCTTAAAGTAAGGCGGGAGTGTGACGATCTCAAAAACATATAGCCTTAATCCGACAAATTTATACTTATAAGGTGCGAAATTTAAATGTAATTTTTGGTCAAATACGAGTTGTATGGAAATGTGTGGCCCAGGGCCCAATTTCGCAAAGTTGCCACGGAACGATTTTTTTCTAACTTTTCTTAAAGTAAGGCGGGAGTGTGACGATCTCAAAAACACATAGCCTTAATCCGACAAATTTATACTTTTAAGGTGCGAAATTTAAATGTTATTTTTGGTCAAATACGAGTTGTATGGATATATCTGGCCCAGGGCCCAATTTCGCAAAGTTGCCACGGAACGATTTTTTTCTTACTTTTCTTAAAGTAAGACAGGAGTGTGACGATCTTAAAAACACATAGCCTTAATCCGACAAATTTATACTTTTAACGTGCGAAATTTAAATGTAATTTTTGGTCAAATACGAGATGTATGGATATATCTAGCCCAGGACAAAATTTCGCAAAGTTGCCACGGAACGATTTTTTTCTAACTTTTCTTAGAGTAAGGCAGGAGTGTGACAATCTCAAAAGCACATAGCCTTAATCTGACAAATTTATACTTTTAACGTGCGAAATTTAAATGTAATTTTTGGTCAAACACGAGTTGTATGGATATGTGTGGCCCAGGGCCCAATTTCGCAAAGTTGCCACGGAACGATTTTTTTCTTACTTTTCTTAAAGTAAGGCAGGAGTGTGACGATCTCAAAAGCACATAGCCTTAATCTGACAAATTTATACTTTTAACGTGCGAAATTTAAATGTAATTTTTGGTCAAACACGAGTTGTATGGATATGTGTGGCCCAGGGCCCAATTTCGCAAAGTTGCCACGGAACGATTTTTTTCTAACTTTTTTTAAAGTAAGGCGGGAGTGTGACGATCTCAAAAACACATAGCCTTAATCCGACAAATTTATACTTTTAAGGTGCGAAATTTAAATGTTATTTTTGGTCAAATACGAGTTGTATGGATATATCTGGCCCAGGGCCCAATTTCGCAAAGTTGCCACGGAACGATTTTTTTCTTACTTTTCTTAAAGTAAGGCGGGAGTGTGACGATCTCAAAAACACATAGCCTTAATCCGACAAATTTATACTTTTAAGGTGCGAAATTTAAATGTAATTTTTGGTCAAATACGAGTTTTGTGGAAATGTGTGGCCCAGGGCCCAATTTCGCAAAGTTGCCACGGAACGATTTTTTTCTAACTTTTCTTAAAGTAAGGCGGGAGTGTGACGATCGCAAAAACACATAGCCTTAATCCGACAAATTTATACTTTTAAGGTGCGAAATTTAAATGTTATTTTTGGTCAAATACGAGTTGTATGGATATATCTGGCCCAGGGCCCAATTTCGCAAAGTTGCCACGGAACGATTTTTTTCTAACTTTTCTTAAAGTAAGGCAGGAGTGTGACGATCTCAAAGGCACATAGCCTTGATCCGACAAATTTTTACTTTTAACGTGCGAAATTTAAATGTAATTTTTGGTCAAACACGAGTTGTATGGATATGTGTGGCCCAGGGCCCAATTTCGCAAAGTTGCCACAGATCGATTTTTTTCTTACTTTTCTTAAAATAAGGCGGGAGTGTGACGATCTCAAAAACACATAGCCTTAATCCGACAAATTTATACTTTTAAGGTGCGAAATTTAAATGTTATTTTTGGTCAAATACGAGTTGTATGGAAATGTGTGGCCCAGGGCCCAATTTCGCAAAGTTGCCACGGAACGATTTTTTTCTAACTTTTCTTAAAATAAGGCGGGAGTGTGACGATCTCAAAAGCACATAGCCTTAATCCGACAAATTTATACTTTTAAGGTGCGAAATTTAAATGTAATTTTTGGTCAAATACGAGTTGTATGGATATATCTGGCCCAGGGCCCAATTTCGCAAAGTTGCCACGGAACGATTTTTTTCTAACTTTTCTTAAAGTAAGGCAGGAGTGTGACGATCTCAAAAACATATAGCCTTAATCCGACAAATTTATACTTTTATCGTGCTAAGTACCTTTATCATGCCTAATGTAATTTTATTTCGTGCAAATACATGTTCTATTTATATAACGTTTACCTGGCTAAAATTCTCATATTTTAAAAGTAACGACTTTTATTTTTGTTTTTTACGTGATAATTAAAAAAAACATGGGCTGGGCTAACTTTACCAATTACAAATTATTTTGAATCAATTTTAACAAATTCTGGGCTGGGCTAACTTCACACAAGAGCAAATGGGGTTTTTATTGATTAGTGTTGCATGATGAATTTTTTTTATTTTCTGGGATAGAATCGTGGGATAACTTCACATACGTCTCCTAGAGCGTTTTACTTTGCACACACTCGATGCATATTGGTCTCGCTCTCTCATATTCTTCTTCTTATCATCGTATTATTACAAAACAAAAAGGGTGTACCAAAACCAAAACACTCAATGAACAAAGACACATACCACCCAATCGGCCGGTTAAGCAGAAACACAAACCGTGGGGAATAAAATATATAAAGAGGTAGTTACGCACACGTAGTCGTAACAAATGGTAAGACCTAGAGATAGTACTTCATTCGTTGATTCGTTTCGGCGCTTCCCCAAATTGTGTGATGTGAACTTGCATCACTTCTCAGAATTACTACAACTTTTATGTTTTTGAGCCTCCTTTAATAGGTTTCCTATAAAATGAAGCATGAGATATCTTCTCCATAATGTAGAAGGTAAAAGCTGATATTGACCAGAGATTTGACAATCCATCTCAATGGTTGATGTGTAACTGTAATTTGATAACAGAAAGACAATCAGAATATGTTTACCAATAATACAGGAACGAATTTTCTACCTTTCTATACTCCTAGTTTGAACATAAGCGCAGCCGGAGCTGCCTTGGAGTGATGCAGGTTATTCTGCAGAAACTTCAACATAAGGTTTGCTGCTTTACTTTAACCTCCACCACAGTTGCATCAGAGTCACCTCTGTCTGCGATTCGTTCAGGTTCTTAACTTCTCATCCATATCTTTGATATACAGATTGTTAGTCGGGGCTACATGTATCGACGCCCTCAAGATGTCACCCTCATTTTTCTTACAAACCTTGAGTGTGACAGTGCTGAAACTATAGCTAATTAAATAATTAGAGCAACTCTTTCTTCGTCCAACTTGGCCGCCCTATAGTCGGCGGTCAGCAGTTCAAACTTTATAATTTGTAGCTTTTCACGCATTCAGGTGATATCTTCTCTAGTGACTCGTTCTTATCTAGGACCACGCATAACATGCCAACTTAATTCGTTTTCAGTGCCGCCCTCCGTCCTGGCAAGCCGAAACAGGACCAGGATTTCCCCTATTAATGTCTAGGAAAGTGACCTTCTCCACTTTCCTCCAATTTTCGAACTATATATCCGTCTTTGCGTGCTATGTCAACGGCAGCCATCACTAGATGCACTTTTAGCACCTCACTGAAAGGCCTAGTTATCCTGTATTCTAGTCCTCTTTGGATCCTTCTGTTTTCAATGATATTTTTAACCCGCATGAGAGCGTTTCCATATTCTTGTTCATTATCTGCACCAAGGGAATGTTACTGATCTTTGGTAGAGCTAACCAAACCTCGGTCCATCCTTGATATGCCCATGACCCTAGAAATCGGTTCGAGGAACCAGCCATGTTCGTACTTGTGTACTGTTTTTCGGTACGTCTTGAGGGCCAGGGCTAATGGCCAAAATCCCACGTTGGTTAACAGCATTAATTTCCGAGGTTATAAGAGCGCCGGCCTATTCTGTTTTCGTGTTATTAGTCTCGTCCGTGCTTTTTGCTACGAGTAGCGGAGAAAGAAATGTCCATCTGTGCAGAGATTCGCGAGCAGTTTGATCCATGCGAGTTGAGTTCGTGCCATGATTTAGGCGCCACAAATACCTTAGTGTTACCCGACGGCCACCGCGAAATAACACGACCACTTGCAGAAGATACGTTACTGACACGCTTATAATTTCGCTATAGTAATATGTAAAGGTGCCGATTTGATGGTCAATGGCAAGGCATGGTTCAATATATGTTATCTTCCAGATAACATACAGAAAGATCCAAATAACAAGATAGTCATTGATAAGTTGGCTTTACTACACAGGTTAAGTGTATAGGTCACATTTCAGGAGATGAGGACAGTTAATACGCCCTATAATACACGGACCGTTGGGGAGACTGACCAAGACGAAATGCATTATCCTTTTTGACTTACAACATCCCATTCCCAACTTCAAAAAATCGTGCAAACACAAAATTCTATTGATTTAATATTCATGGCATACGATTATTCTAAAAACTAGAGAAATGTAAAACATAAATTTTATTGCAACGACAAAAAAATCCTAGTTTTCATGTTGTAATACAGAAATTATCTTGAGCTTTACACAAAAACAAAATTAGCACTATATGAAGCGAAAAACTCAGAAAATCACTTTTCGACTTAATCAGCTTATCGTACTTGTGTACGAGAAGCTTAACATCTTGTGAATTGCGAAGCTTTTCTGAATTTATAATTATTCGGTTTTGTAATCAAGAGTAGGTAGTGTTCAGGAACGTACTCACCTTAGTAATAATATCTCTGGAATTAATTTTATATAGGGCATACAAACTTTTATTTGTTGTTGTTTTTTAAAAGTTTAAAATTAAATAATTTTTTGTTCAAATCTTAAAGGAATTCGTAATAAACACGTACACGAGTGGGAAACTGAGAGAAAATGAAAACTAACGAACTCAATTTATCATTCTGCTGCAAAGTTTTTTTTTATATGGTGTTGTTGTTATCTTACGTAATTAATTGATAAGATTACTGCTCCTCGTACCCTTTTCTCATATTTAATTTAAATAAACATTAGCGAAGCACTAATTTTTAAAGTAATCAAAAATAATAATAACTTCTTATTAATTGAGAAATAGATTTTATTAAAATAACTTTTTGCTCGAATTGTAAATGTAAATCGATATTTAAAAAAGCCACAAGAATAAAGTTTTTCATGTAGGATGTGAGGTGGGGTGGCGGATGGGTTAGATTTTGCTCTATATACAATTTTCTATGCTAATCTCCCATTTTTTATGTTGTTGGTTTATATTTTGGTGCTTTAGGATTTGTTCTGGGTGTGGGAATAAATGCTGAGGTGGTACGGCAACGGGAGTGTTATGTTGTGATGTTATGATTTAGATAAATAACTTTTATATGATTATACCAAAATTTTATCGTTGGTATGAATACTATAAAATTTTATTTGCCAGCTTGCAAACAAAAAACACTTTGCAGTTACTTTTTATTATTCGAATATATTCTTGAGAAACTAAAAATCTCTAAATGTAAATTTTTCGAATAAACAATTTATTTAAAAAGATTTCTAGAATTTAATTTTGATGTTGGTTTTCTTCCAATAGACAATATAAGGTTATAACCTAGTATTTGAATTGAAGTGTTTGGTTAGATATTTAAATATCAAGTCCCAAAAGGTTGTTGTTATTGTTTACTTACTGCAAGATAATGATTTTTTGTTAGAAACATTTTGGAGATGCTCCAGAAGCAATAATCAAAAGAATTGTGTTTTGACGGTTCGAGATTATGTGATTTCAAAATTTTAAAATTTGGTTTTACATAGCAACGAACGCTTTTTTGATGTACCTCACCAAGATTACATAAACAGATGACCTCGGAAAAAAGTTCTTCATTCTTTAAATTCAACACGGCGATTTTTTATATTTTAAAGCTATAGTAGAACGAAATCAACAAACAGGTTGAAAATCTAATTAAGAATTAAGTCTACTGACGTACAAATAATTTAAGGTCCCATCAAAAAATGTAGGTTCTTCAGAGCATATTGTGGCGCAACATAATTTAAATAATTAACCTAAACGCAATGTTGTGTGAAAAATTAAATGCTTTTAATAAAAAAGTTTGCTACTTCTTTTTGATAAACTATTGGGTTTCTGCACGATTTTAGGTAGCAGAACCCAAATCGAAAAACATGTTTGAAGAATCGGAGTGATGTGTATGCCAAAATAACAAAATATACACTGTGTCCTTATTATAAGTACTTAGAATTGAAAAAACACTCAATATTGAACTTTTATAATAATATCTGAATTTATTTAAACACTATGAGTAGCAAACATTTAATTTTTGTGAAAAGTTTTGAGTGAATTTTATAAAATGAAATTTTTTACAACAAAACACACTACGAATCACACAGAGATGATCGAAATGTTTCTGAACTATTATTTGATGTAAGAATCCAATCTTATTTATCAACATGCTCGGAAATCTCTGAGAGTTTTGCTATTTGAGAGAGAACATCATTGAGTGTAATGCAAAAATTTTTAAACATTTGAAAGTGAATGCCTGATGGATGGTCGAAGGGGCGTATGTTAGCGATACCGTGCGCCAACCCTAGTATGGTGCATGCCGATAATAACGCCAACACTAAATCGCTTGCCTTTAATCCACTTCTATCTTTTCTTGGCGGTTGCTTCCTAATAGGTATAGCCTCGTTCTTGGCGGTTACAAATTCTGGGATATCTGTCATTTCCGTTTCTATGGGAAGCTTGCATAGTTTGGTGATTGGTCGTTTGTACACATTGTCCTTGCATTTAACAGTAGCTACGTGAACTAAACCATCAGTGCCAGCTTGAGTTTCGATAATTCAACCCAATTTCCAATATGTTGTCGGAAGTTGGTCATCTCGTAAGAGGACTAGGTCGTTGATCGATAAATTTGGTTGCGGCGTTTTCCATTTGCTGCGATGTTGTAATTGGTGTACATATTCAGCAAGCTATCTTTTCCAAAAGTCTTGTATCATTCGTTGTATGAGATGCCATCTTGTGGTTACAGGTATATTCTAGATCGGATGGATCATTGGTGAGTGAATTTAGGCAAGCCTCTATTTGAGCGGTTGCGGTACTTAATTCTTCAATCCGAAGAGTAGTGGATCCTATGACTCTTTCGTAAGTGACCTTTTACAAATTTAATTCCTGCTTCCCAAATGCCACCAAAATGAAGAGCGAATGGTGGTATGAAATTCCAAGTTGTGAAAGTTCAAGTTAATATTACATTTGCTATCTCAATTGGCAATGTAGTCAAGGCGATGCGAAGATTCTTCTTCATTTCATCATCGGCTCCAACAAAATAGGTGCCATTATCCGAAACATCCGTGCATAAGCCTCGTCGTGACGTAAACCGTTGGTAAGCGGCAATAAAACTGTCAGTTGTTAAGCTGCTAACTATTTATATATGCACGGCCTAGGTTACCATGCAAACAAATAATGCTATGTATCCTTTGTAAGATTTATGACTTTTGTTGTTCTAAGCTGAATAGGTCCAGCATAATCGATTTCGGTTTTAGCGAATGGTCTGCCTGGCTATACTCTGGAACCTGGAAGATCACCCATGAGTTGTCTCGCGTTTTGTTGTTGGTGACGGAAGCATATAACACATTTCTTTATTATAAGTCGTACAACCCGCCTGCCATCCAGTATCTAACATCTATCTTGTAAGTGTGATAGCGTCAGCTGTACTCCTCTATGTAACATTAACTTGTGGGCTCTTTCGATGAGTTTCCGCGTAATTGGATTAGTTTTACCCAGAATAATGGGATTTTTGGTGGCTGTTAGGATGTTTGCTGGCATTTTCCGTGCAACCCGATTGATGAACGTTGCACAATTTTCCACCACTCGTTTTAATTTGTCATAACTGGAAATTCTTTGGAACAATTCCACCCAGACGTTGGTTAAATTCATTGCTGCTGTTATAATGTTAAATTCTCCTCGTATTCCTCGGAAAGATACATTTGTGGGTCCGTCTTACTATTTTGTTTGATATATCCAGAGAGTTCCCACTGATTTGGACCATGTTGTAGAAACTCTTGACCGTACCACCCTAACTTGCAATGGACTAATTCTCTTGGAGATGTTTCTCGAGAAGCGAGGTCAGCGTGATTCTCGGGCGACCTTACGTGATGCCAAGTGGCTGTTGGTAACTTTTCTTTTATGCACGAGATGCGGTTTGCAACAAATGTTTTGAAGCGCCTTGGTTCACCGTTTTTTAATTGCATTGCTAGTTGGAGATGCCTTAATAGTTTAGCTAATAGTCTAGCCGCGTTTAACTCCAATTGAGGAACTGACAGCTTTGTTTTGATGGGAGCCACCCGTTCTTGCCATTACAAGATTAGTGGTTACTTGTCCTGCCTCGTTGGTAGTCCTGCAATAGACTACAGTGGCATATGCAAGTTCGGATGCATCGACAAAGCCATGTAGTTCCGTTCTGGTGCTTCTTGTTTTATTGAGTCATTTTTTCTATATCGGCCGTCAGTACATACTGTTATTTACGCCAACGAAGGATTATATCCGCCAAATCTTGCTGTAGTTTTGGGCCGATCGTCATTTTCTCATTAAGGGATGATCCATTTGTTGGCCTGGATGATGCGTCGAACACTACACGCAGTTTGGTCATAATGCTATCCTGCTTTATTATGGCATGGTTTGGAATGTAGTAACTATTGTAGTTTAGGTGCTCTTTTCCGTGGGAGGCAATTCCATATCACCTAAGTCTAGATATTCTTTTTTAAACCTTCTCTCTATGTAGTTGTAATAATCGAGCGGTAGCCGTTTTCTTGGATTCTCCCAGCTATCGGGGATCCTCCTTGAACGAATTTCTCACCATGTACCTGCCATCACCATTTCGTTGCACTGTTGACGAAAAGTGTTCCTCCGACATCTGTTCTTCTGGTTAGCGTGGAAATTAATTTTACCTGGTTGTTGTTTATCTTCAAGCTAACTTTTATTCCCTTGTATTGTTGCTGGTTGTTATTTGACTGTGCCGAGAGGTGCCGATTTTTTTGGACGTAGTAGTGCCTTGTTTGCTGGTTTTTGACTACTTTCGCCGGGATCACAACGTGGTTGGTTTACCACGGATGAGGGCCAACTACCTCGTGATCCAGCTCGAAAAACCAATGAAAATTCTAAACAAACTGTCTAAAGTTATTTGAATTTAAAATAAAATTAACACACCGAACTGTTGCTGTTGTATAAATCGACTAAGAAAAAACTTGTCAATGAAGTTTTTATACAAAAAAGGCAAAGAAAGACAAAATAAACAAAAAGTTGAATAGTCTATGCATATCAAATAATCATCCGCTCACACGCTGTACAACTAATTGCCTTGGTGGGAGAAAACCTGTTCATGATTGACCATCCGAATTCCTAGAATGATCTGATTGTGTTGTCGGTGATGTCATAATTTTTATAATTACGTTAAACTAGAAGTTATATTGATTGCTCTGCGCTCCATCTTGCCGAAAAGGATGAAAATAATTTTCGTATTTCAAAAATTGATTTTCGGCGCTTTACTTTATTTTTTTGTTTTTTATTTTTATTTGTATATTACGCTCATTAATTGATATCGTAGATGAGAAATAGGTGCATAGAGAGAGCACATTTTTCTATATAATACGACCCTAAAAACATCTTCAATGTTAAAATCGAAAACCGAATCAAAACCAAATTCAGCCACACAACATAATCGTATGACAAATGAGTTCGACCATTTAGGATCTTAGACTACCGGTTTCATTTTGTCGTATGATAAATTTGGTATCTTAACTTAAGCAGATTAATATAATGATAATCTAAGTTTCGCTACCCTTCAAGAATAACTCAATTGGTTTTGGCTTGTTGGTTGATTGGCTATTTGGTTTGTGGTTGAAAAAGGATTATTTTCATTTTGCATGCCCCATGAAAAAAAAAGTTTAATGGAAACAGTAGTCGTGTTTTGTGCATAAAGGAGGGCATACGCTGGCAATACGTTGTATTTTATGTAAAACGTTAATAGTAAAGAGGAAATATTAAAAATAAAATAGTTTTTATCTTTTATATTTGAAAAGTTTATAAAGTTTGTATTCATCGACAACGGTCATCCCATCAATTGTAATTTTTTTATGAAATTATATTTCAGTTTATGCAATGGAGGTTTTTTCGAAATAGCCTACACAGACAGCAACGCATATCGAGAATGCCTACACGAACACATTTAAGTTTTCTAGAAAATGTTTGTTAATAATCTTTTATTCGATTAGGCGGTTTCAGGGGCGATATGTTGTACCATCATAATCTTCGACTTTCGTCTTATTGTATGTCTCATTTTTCCAAAGCAAAATGATATGCGGTCTCACCCAAACAATAACACAAAAAGTATCACGACTTCAACCTTTCAGTATAAATAGGTTCTCTGTTCTTTTACTACATTTCGACAAAATATGTATCACCAACAAAAATTTCAAGTGATGTATAAATAATCAAATCGAGTAAAGAATTCGTAAAATAGAAATAGAATGATGATTTATTCGAGCATATCTCGGCATGCTACAATAGAAAAATAATAACTGGAAAGATGAAACAGTATATTATTTAACACTAAAAACGTGAGACATAAAATAAGTCAAAAGTCGAATTGTGATGGTATACAACATCCCGCCCGCGATTTCCTAGTCCGGATCGTGTCCTATAAACAGTGTCGACAATGAAGATTACATATGTTTTCATTTTACAGCTTCCCGTTTTAGTTTCCAAAATTTTAATAAGAGAAGCATTGTAAATAATCCTCAGTATGCACCCAAAGGGTAAACCAATATTTAAATGTTTTATTTTGAAAATAAGAAACTTGTTTTTTTTTTTGTAAATTAAATAGGTTACAAACAAGGTACGAGTGGTTTGAGCTAAGCTCTACGAATTCGGTTTAATTATTTCGGCTTAACAAAGTAAACTGCGAAGCTGTGATCTCAAAGCACAGCTCATTTCGCTAAAAAACATAGCAATGTTTTAGTACAATTTCAAAAAAATGTACAGCACTCTGTGTTCAATCATTACCACACAATAAAATTTACCTTTATACAGGGTGGCCCAGAAGTGCGCGATCAAGCGAAGCAGGGTGATAGGAGAAGGAGATTTCCACCAAAAACCGTCATGTAAAATTTTTTCGAATTGTTGAAGGTGTAAAAGTTATTCCATTTTTAGTGTTTTTTAGTGAATAAGCAAGCGGGCTGTTTCACTAATTAAAAAAAAAAAAAAAAAAATTTGTGGATTTTTAGATGATGCCAGCAGGAAAACAATGTACTATAGAAAGCTGACCCACAGAAGCTTTTTTATAAATGTGTTTCACAAAATATGTCGTGTTTATAAAAAAAATGCACTTAACAGAATTTTGAGTTCTAAAATAGATGCTTTGTCAGAAACAAAACAAAATGATGAATAAAATGGTAAACTGTACGTACATCTCCGTAAAGGATTTTTGACCATTAAACGGTTTCAAGCCGTGAGCACTGTATTTGGCAGTATATACGATGCCACGCCAACGCTATCACATGGAGGAAATATACGACCTGTGGAAGAAGTTATTAGCACACTTTCGGAACAAACTTGGCGGCTGATGAACAAAACTCATCACTCAGCCCGTTTCATTTCTAGGTCACTCTGCAAATTAACCGAGGATCCAGAATCACATTTCATTTTGGCAAACACTGGTTGTCAATATAATTATACATTGCATGCAATAACGTACTAAATGGAAACGAAAAGTATTTTATATATCTCTAGGAAGATCATCCTCTTGATGTCTGTGAAGTTAGCCCGAAAAATATCCCGAAGAAGTGCGATGGCAACACTAAAAGGCGAATATCGCGACATTTTTCAGTGTCATCCCGAAAAATTTACTATATTTCGCTAGTTTTGAGTGTCATCCCGATTTTTTTTTTACTATCATGACATTTTTACTATCATGACATTTTTTATTTTTGTTGTTGTTCCTAAAAAAATTGCAAAACAGCAAATTTCAGTAATGTCTGTGATTTTAATCCGAAAAATATCTTGGCAAAACGCAAAATTCTAATATCATGACAGTTTTCAATGTCATCCCGAAAAATCCGACTCTGTCACTAATTTTTTATATATCATCCCGAAAAAAATGTCACTATCTTGACACAAAATTAGCACGAAAAAATCTGTCGCAATATATTTATTACCGAGTCATCCCGAACAAAATATGTGACAATAGTTCACATCATAAAAAAGACATAATCAGGTCCAAATTAAAAAAGTCATAACTATTCAAAAATCAATAGAGATTTCTTATTAACAAGTAACAAATCATGCAGTTCGTGTAGTAAATGAATCCACAATTAGAAAAAAGTAATAAATATCCACAAGAAAAGCTCTATTAATTGTTTGTAAAGAATCAGACAACTCATATAAATGAGGTTTTCGTTGACGTTAGTCAGGTATAGAGCCCTGAAGTCGACCAAGAGATTAATTAACGAGCACGGCTTTATGCGGCTTTCGTAGATAATGAAACCACCTTTGAAATAGCAAAGTATGAAAAAATTCTATTAGCCGTTTGTCAGGCATAGAGCCCTGAAGTCGACCTAGATATTAATTAACGAGCAAGGCTTTATGCGGCTTTCGTAGATAATGAAACCACCTTTGAAATAGCAAAGTATGAAAAAATTCTATTAGTCGTTTGTCAGGCATAGAGCCCTGAAGTCGACCTAGATATTAATTAACGAGCACGGCTTTATGCGGCTTTCGTAGATAATGAAACCACCTTTGAAATAGCAAAGTATGAAAAAATTCTATTAGCCGTTTGTCAGGCATAGAGCCCTGAAGTCGACCTAGATATTAATTAACGAGCAAGGCTTTATGCGGCTTTCGTAGATAATGAAACCACCTTTGAAATAGCAAAGTATGAACAAATTCTATTAGCCGTTTGTCAGGCATAGAGCCCTGAAGTCGACCTAGATATTAATTAACGAGCCAGGCTTTATGCGGCTTTCGTAGATTATGAAACCACCTTTGAAATAGCAAAGTATGAAAAAATTCTATTAGCCGTTTGTCAGGCATAGAGCCCTGAAGTCGACCTAGATATTAATTAACGAGCACGGCTTTATGCGGCTTTCGTAGATAATGAAACCACCTTTGAAATAGCAAAGTATGAAAAAATTCTATTAGCCGTTTGTCAGGCATAGAGCCCTGAAGTCGACCTAGATATTAATTAACGAGCGCGGCTTTATTCGGCTTTCGTAGATAATGAAACCACCTTTGAAATAGCAAAGTATGAAAAAATTCTATTAGCCGTTTGTCAGGCATAGAGCCCTGAAGTCGACCTAGATATTAATTAACGAGCACGGCTTTATGCGGCTTTCGTAGATAATGAAACCACCTTTGAAATAGCAAAGTATGAAAAAATTCTATTAGACGTTTGTCAGGCATAGAGCCCTGAAGTCGACCTAGATATTAATTAACGAGCAAGGCTTTATGCGGCTTTCGTAGATAATGAAACCACCTTTGAAATAGCAAAGTATGAAAAAATTCTATTAGCCGTTTGTCAGGCATAGAGCCCTGAAGTCGACCTAGATATTAATTAACGAGCAAGGCTTTATGCGGCTTTCGTAGATAATGAAACCACCTTTGAAATAGCAAAGTATGAAAAAAGTTCTATTTCTATTCTAATTCTTCTAAAAAACAGAGGATTGTATCACAAGATGCAAATGCGCTCGGGAACTTTAGCAAACTGCATAAGCTTGAACCAAGACGGGGATCGCAGCTGACATACATTGAGAGATTTAGTTAAGAAACCGGAACCGAGCTACCTAAATGAACGACCGCAAAACAAGTGAAAGCAGTCGTCCTCCTCTTCAAGTTATCCTACAAGAAATTTTGGACAAGTCTCATGCGTAGTCAAGGGTCTTATTCGCCGGTTCAGGCAAAATGAACATAGCGTTAGATGCGACAGAACCCACACACGCCTGAAACTATTGCTAGATCAAAAAAGACTAATAACATGTTTACAGTCCTTGACCAGTTTGGAAGTAGTCCAAGGATTCCGTAACGAATTGAACACTGATTTTCTCTCTGTACACAGAGAAACATCTTAGCCTGAAATAGCAAGATGAGTAGCATCAATCGCACAACGAGTGAGAATAGGTTTCAAAACCCGCACCAAATTCAGGGTGGGGCCGTTGGCGGAAACACTGGCTTCTCAAATACTCAGTCATTGAAGTGTTTAAACATAAACCACCGAAAAAGAATTATCGAAAGAGAATTCTGGTAGCAATTTGCCATTATCCAATTAGCCTGTAATCAAATCAGTATTCCACGCGACCACGCACCGCAGTCGAAAGGTAATGGAGAAAGCCGTGTCTAGGATAAACGACGGCAGTTGAGGCAGAAACAAGATTGTCTGCAATGCAAGTATAGGAGGCAAAGACATAGCACCAGTAGTAGCACGGCACGCCATACATCGTAAACTGTTACGGCAATCACGAAATTTAATCTAAACACAGGCCACTAAACAACAGAAGCGTAAGATATCATGGGTAAAACCAAAGTCAAGCCAAAGATTTTTAAAATGCTCCTCCAGTTTGCTCTCATAGTGAATTTTCCAGGAAAGCTTACCGCAAAATGTCGAGGTCCCCATTAGTCGGAATACTGTTAGATTGCTCAGAAGCAACAAAATCAGGATTCATGGTGTCGCAACCGGTAAAAGCGCAAAATTGCAGTAATTCGACAATTTCTTTTTTGGAAGAGGCAAGTCTGCCAGCTGAAAGTCACAGCACTTTAAGAGTGCAAGATTCATTTTTAACCAGATACCTGACAATTGAGCCTAACAATTGAGCCTAACAAGATGAGCTACGAGCGGATCTTAATTTTTTTTATAATCTTTTTGAGATGCTATAAATTAACCCAATCAACCTGAAGGTAAGATCTTTTGGCTTTATTTTTAAGATATTTTTAAGATTAGAAACATTCTTGTTCCGTACCTTTTGTTGAGTAATAAGATGTCAGGATTTTTCGATAGCAAATTTGATTGCACCCATCAAAGATGATGTTAGCAAATCAAAGAGGCGAGAATATCGACATATAGAATACAAACTAATTTCAATCACTTCCCTTTGTACGTTTGTGAAAGATTTCCAGCCCTATTGTGCTAGGCTACCAAATGTGTAGTGAACATTGGCAATACAAACTATCACTAAAGACATTATGTTTGATTTGCTCCACGAAACAAGGTTAAAAAACCCCCCTGAAGGCGGAGGTGAAACCAAATCATAAGGTAGTACACTGATGGTACCACCTGTGATTTGCATGAGTTCGCCGATTCAAAAGTGACGAGCACAACAGCAACATCTGTTGAGCTGTATTTGTGAATAAGAGTCGCACGCTTATGGGAAAGAAAAACGCAAGTTCAAACCTTTGCGCTGTCGCTTTATAGAGGATTCTGCCAACAATTGGATCTAATCCAGAAAGCATACCGTCGGAAAGGTTTCTGAATTAGACATATCTCTGATATCTTAATGAGATGGGGGCTATGAAAAAAAAACATAGTTGAACCCATCGACATCGAGAATCAGCAGTTCAAACAAAAAAATCTAATGGCAAAAAGAGAGAAATAAAAATATTCAATCCAGAAACAACACCATCAAGAAGGTGTGGTTCCTGAAACAAGCAAATGTCTGTTTGCGATACTGGAAAGACCTTCTTTAGTTCAAAGAAAGCGGAGGACAAAGAAAAACAAAAAGAAGTGGATAATCTACCGGCCAGAGAAAAAAATAAGTTTAAAGTGGGACCAGCACAGAAAAAAATGTAATTTGTTCTCAAAGAAGATTGTAGGTAGAATGAAACGCAAAACAGTAAGATCTTCTTCAGCTCAATATGGCCTAATCAAATGGCCCATTGAAAAATTTTCGGTTTCACACCATGGTTCAGGTTATTTTATTTAAAGCTAGCAGAAGCCAAATCGAAACCCGTTAAAACATCTCCGCTGGATGGGTTCTGCTAGCTTTAGGGAAGTAAAAAGATCAATGGTTTTAATAATTTTTGCTCTAGTTACTTTCTCGCGGTAATGTTAACCTGTGCTCTGCAGAGTTGTTGTTTCAAAAACGCCATTTTTGAATTATTTTTTCATCATTATCGCTTTATTTTAGTCAATTACAATAAAAAATGATAAACTTCAGGAAAATTTGTTTATTAGTGCCACCATTGTGGATGACAAAAACACACATGACGCAAATATCATCAATTTATTAAACAAAACTAACCTAATTGTTACCTTAGTTATTATGTGTGCGTAAACAAGAAGGTGATTATTTCGTCCGTAAATTAAAAAACTTTCTTTTAATCCTATTTTCCACAAAAAAAGCAACAAAAAGCTTTAAATCACCCTCAATCACGTTCCATGTATAAACTTAATTATTCCAATCCAAATTATTAACGATTCAGTAGGCACTGAAATTATAAAAAAATAATACTTTGCATAACACAAAATTATAATTTTCCAATTTACGGAAAAATGTTTTTCATCTAGCCAACAAGCAAGATAAGAAAAACTTATAATTACGGACCGTAACATTCCCACAAACTATAAATATGTACAAAACCAACAAATAAAACTTGTTTTGAGTTTTTTTTACCCCTCCCCTTAATCTCATATACACGGGCACATGTTACCATAAATCGAAGCTTTCGAATACACAAAAGCTCTACTGTAATAATGTAATAATTGTGGCAACAGTAATAAGTTCAATTTTGGTTCGTTGTTGGTAAACCTATAACAAGTGATGTTAAATCTCGTTCGTCGAGCTTTATTGTTGTCGGTTAATTTTTTTTTTTTTTTTTTTTGGATTCTGGGAAATGGAATGGAAAAACGATTTTTCAAAGATAAAGTTTTGTGTTGTATTCAGTTTTATATGTGTGTGCGTGCGTTGGTAATTTTGGTAACGAAAAGATAAAAAAAAATTAAGTTAAAGAATTTTTCCTTTGTTCTAATCTGTTTGACGGATGGAGCTTTAAATTTTAAATATACAAAAAGCTTCGCATATTTAATATTTGTTTCGTTATCTATTTAGACATTTTAATTTTTACTTTTAGACATTTTCTACGCACAATATAAATAATTTTGTAGAGCACATACATCAGCCCAAGCCTTAAAAGCTTACGCGTGTATAACGGGGCGGATAACATTTTAAATTTGTTCCCAAAACTCACAAAAATGTGTCACAGTTTTTTTTTCTTATTTTGATTCGATCTTGCGACAAATCCTCATGCCACTAAATAAATTTTATTTCCCCAACATATTCCAATCCACGTAACACAAAAAAAAATATAAAAAGCTTTTTAAACATGATACAGTTTTCTGTGTTTTCGATATACGACGAACGAAATTTTTTGATAAAATATTTTCCCATATCGTCAAAATATTGACGGAATATAGAGACAAACAAACAAAAAATCGACGAAATTGCCGCTTAACAAAAAAAAAAAATTCTTCATATCTCCTTGTACTAGAGGTACCTACTTATACATAATATATTCTGTAAACTTGTGTGAGCTTTTTGTAGCTTCTGCATAAAAATATTTACAGCGCGTAAATTGTTTTTGTTCTCGATACTTTGTGTTCTTATGTACTTAGGCACACATACACACACATAAATTTTCATTTTGTGATAAGATCCTTTTGGTGCGCACCTTTTAACATACACTCCAGTAAGTGTTACGTTCTATATACTGCGCGTTCTACATGAGAGTGTGTATCATAAAGTTTGATATCACTTTAAGATAGGTAGCTGTTTATATCTGTTTGCAGATATATGTGGTGTCAGATGTTTTTTTTGTAAAGGTTAAACGGCATATTTTCTATTTTATATACCAAAAGTTGTTGTTGAAGTCGTTTAAAGTCAATTTATGGGGTCGGCTCTTCATAAGAAACTGCACAATTTGATTGTAAAGAGTTGGTAATGGTTTTGTATTCGGAATGAGTTTATCAAAAGTGATGAGGTGATAAATAATGTATGTTGGGTGGTAAATAATTCTAAGTGGTTGCATTATATTCCCGTGAAGTATGTCCTAACTTTGTCCTAAACTTACAAAAACAATTTTAGGATAAATTTAGGTCAAACTTCACGCTTCTCAACAAATCCGTGAAGTTTGTCCTAAATCCTAAAAGACTGTATATGTATAAGTGAATATTATATACTTTTTTCGGATAAACCAATAAAGGTAAATTATTTACTCTTTATAATGAATTTTGATATAATTTATGTAAATATTTTCAATGTTCAGATTAAATGATTGATGTTATTGAATGAATGTGAAATTTATTTTTTAAAACTGCTTCTGACAACAAATGATTTATTTTAAGCTATCATGAGGGTTAATACCCATATGTTTTGTATCATATTGGTCTTCCGTATAATAAATTTCTAAAGGTCCTCTTTTAAGTGTTTTACTTATAGATTATTGTTTAAAATCGTAAAAGAATTTTGCTTAGACGCTAAGTATAATCATCATATTTCCTTTCAGGGTCATAGAATTTTCTTGATATTCATCGAAGTTATAGTGGACACTTAAACGAATCCAACGCATATGACAAGTGCTCGTTAATCGCCTTTAACATTTGATACAATTTATGTTTAGATTTGTTGGAATTTTACTAACCCACGACTGGCGGCTATTTAGAAGCTTTACTGTTTTATTCTTCACAAACCAATAAGGAGGTGATACATGTACAGATTTTGCCTTTAAGGCATAAAAATTATACGCGGTGATTGGTTAAAAGTCGGCCATCTTGAATCGTCTTATAGGCAAAAAATTTAAATTGAACATTTCTCAATTTTGTACAAGGCAATTTTTTTTGCCTTGTTTGCATTTGAAGGCAAAATTTGTACATGTATCACCGCCTTTATTTTTACGTCCAATCTAGCTATTTTTGATAAATGTTTTGTTTATTTACGTTCCTTAACTGCTTTTGTATTTTCTATTAAATTTTTACAATTATTACGAATATTAAAATTCATTATAGCGAGAGATTAACTAATACATTCTCACTAAGAAAGTTAGGACAAAGTTAGGACATACTTCACACCCGTTGCATTATAGAAAAAATCCTGAACGATAAATTTTCCCCAAATTCTATATGTCACTCATCTCACCTTAAACGTATTGAAAAGTTTTACAAATCCTTTGCGACTTATTTTAATTGTTTATATATTTGTGTTATTTATACCTGTATTAGACGAAAAATGAATTAAACTCAAAATATTTTGGTACAAGGTATAGAGTTAATCTCAAATAATTTATTTAGCCATATTTGTGGAGCGAATCCGGGAAATTTTGGCACATAGCTACTTACATAGTGCAAAAGTTTGAAGCTGTGTAACTTGGCCCGTCCATTTTATCAAAATAAGAACGAAAAAACCTCCAAAAGGAAATTCTGTAAAGCGAATACTGAAGATTTTGGCACAAGCCAAAATTTTTTGTGCAATAGATTAAAACTGCCCAACTTCCAAAAAATACGCCAAATGTTTATGCGGATCGTGAAGGAGCCCCATTTGTGTCCATTAATTTTTCTTCAAGTCTACAAATTTAATTTCTGTTAAGCGAATTCTGAAGGTTTTGGAACATCTAGCTGCTTACATAATGCAATAGACTAAACTTTGCAAAAAAAAAAACGCCACAGTATGCCAAAAAGTACGAAAGTTGAAATTTTGTGGAGCGAATATTGGCGATTTTTACATACATACAGAGTGCAATAGAAGACAGCTGCTCTATTTCGCAAAAATACGCAAAATGTTTCGGACCACCAGAGTCTCATTATATAACGATTTTCAATAAAAAAATTTCTATATAATTCCTGCAGTTTCCACAGAGATTGCCTAAGACTTCGGCCACTGTCAAGAATTAGTGTAAGCCATTTGGAATCTCAATAATTTAGCCCTATTTTTTTCAACAAAACATTTACTAAGAAATTTTCTTCTGTGGAGGTTTTCAAAGGTATTGCCTGAGACTTTGGCCATCGTCACGAAGGAAAGTAGTTTATCTGGAATCTAAAAACTGTTTCATAAGTAAAGTTCTAACTAAATTTTTTGTTCAAAATCGTTTTAAACTGTATATCGTTTAAAACGATTTTGAACACAAAATTTACTTAGAATTTTACTTCTTTGCCCAGGTTATCTGAGGATTACGTTTGTCGGAGAGATTTACAAATTCATTAATCAATCAACGGTTGTTCCTCCTGATGTTTTTATACTGGAGTTATATTGCTTGAAATATTCAGTGTGGCTTCGGTCATATTTTGGCATTTATTGTATTATGAACCGAAGAACTTGTATGATCAATATTTGCCTGAAACTTTTTCATACAAGGTACCCCAGAAGTTCGAACACAAACAGCCATGTGAAGTTTTTTCGAATTGTTGTTCGTGCAAAAGTATTCCACTTTTAGTATTTTTTAAGTGAAATCGCATGTGCACTCACCAAAAAATAAATAAATAAAACTAAAAGTTTTTTTGTGTAACTTTCTATTTCAATAGAAGAGTGTGCCTTTCTAATAATATCATTTTTATAAGCTATACTAACTGACCCGGCAAACCTCGTTTCGCCACAAATTACTTCGATCCGAGCAAATACTTTTGTCCTTCACGAAATTTGATTTTGATGAGAGAAAAAATCAAACAACTCAACTCGATTCTAGATGATTTAGTTAAGTAGACACATTCCATTCACTTGTTCATCGAATTCAACGATAATGTGTTGAAGAATGTATGACATTGCGATTCAAACTCAGGCATCTATCGAAAATTGAGTTGTTTTTTGGATTTTTTCTCTCAATGTGAAAATGAATTGCAGTCAGTTGGAATTCAAAAGAAATCAATGTATAATCTAAAAATGCATTTCCATGAATTGTACGGTGTGCATTTAAAATATCATCACTTATTGCGTCCTTAAATTTCTCCCATAATTCGTTTGGGTTATTTGAAAATCATGTTGTCAATATAATTGCAAATAAAGCACGAATCTGATGAGGGGTAGAACCAGCATCGGTAAGAGTCAAATCCCAATGAGAATCTCCTTCTAATAATTGTAATGTGCGATATGCATCATGATTTGTGGCATATATTTGACTGTTTTTAAATATTCAAATGATGTTACTCATGGAACATTAACAGCAATTGTAAGCAGAAGCATTCACGTTGTCTTGGATGCAGTGTGAAGCCTGCCTAATGAGAGCGGTTTATCTCTTTTACTGGGTTCCCAAGTTCTTTTAGACGTATTCCATGTAAAATAAGTTGGTACGTCTGAATAATGAATGGTTTTTGCGAATCGTTCAAAAATATTTTGTTGTTGGCATAATTTGAAAAATTCCGTTAACGTTGTTTTTGGCGGTGCTTCTGCTCGACTAACTGTATTTGCTTTTGTGAAGTAAACACGTTGGCCATTTTCAAGATGGATGGCTAAATGAATGACAGCTGGATTTCTTTCGTGAATAGGAAACGATAGTATTCGCCAGACCGCTTCATGACTACATATATACCTGCCCATTTGGTAACGTGAAACTTCGTCATTTTGTGCACATATTTACAGATGTATTTAATAGGGCACTGCGTTAAAATGTCAAAACAATATATTTGTTTCATCTTTCCTGTCATGTCATGTCATGTCGATGATTGACAATAGTTTGTTCCAAAAATTCCTCATCAGATGTGGCGTATTCCAATATCAGTTCCTCAGGTAGTTGGTTTAATAAAGCGGTATAGTATATGGAGGAATAGCACTATTTCAGATTAATTTCACTTTCACTTTACTTAAACTCGCCATTGACTAGTTTTAAAATGATTTTATTTGATTTTAATTCTTTCAACTTAAGTGTTTGCGGTCTGCGTGGCTTGGGCAATATTCCAATAAATGACAAATCAGTTTTGAAGTGGATATTGAGTCTAAATGATCGTTTTTTCAACAAGTACATTTTATTTTGGATTGACGTTTTAAATTTCATTTATTCATTATTCTAATTTCAAAATTTATTTTCTAGGTATAATTTATATTAATTTAATTATCAAATATTTAATTTATTAATGTAAGGAACATTATCAGATATGGGACTATGGGAACAGGTGATTCTACTTCTAATTAGCTTAATTTATATTAATTTTATTAGTTCTATAATAAGTAAATATTGTATGTCATAGGCGGGGTTGCGGAGGGGGTGGGTATGGAGTCGTGGATTTGCGGGACACGGTTGAAGCGTTCTTGCTCTTCTCTTTGCGGTTGGATGGTTTGTGTTTTTGTAAGAAATTTTCTTAAAACTTTGCCTGTTTTGGGAGGGTTTCTATTAGGAGGTTAGATTGTTTGATTGCGAGAAGGGGAAGAGGAAGCGTTTTGGCTGTGTCTAGGGTTGGGGGTTTGTGGTTTTGGACTTGCTCATTCTGCATTTCTCGCTGACGATATGAATGTTTATATGTGGGATAAAATATATATTTGTATTATATATAGATGTTTAAGAATGGGTTATATTGTGTGTAAATATTTATAATTATGTTCATATTGTATGAATTATTATTTAATTATAATTAGTTAATTTAATTATATTATTATTTAATTATTTATATTTGCCTTATTTAGGGGGGTGCAGCTGAATCAAATTATTAAAGTGTTAGATTATATGGATCATTATTATTGGTGGTCTTAATCATCACAATTTATTTCAAAAGTGTGCAACTTATAATGTATAGACTAATTTGGAATTATTTTACAGATCTGTTTTTGAATATAAAGTATTTTACTATTTCTGATTTAATTGGTGATTGTGTAGTTTAGAATTTTGTTGTTATTGTGGTACGAACTATTGGCTTTACTCAGGTGTCTGTAACGGGCAGTTCAATCAATCAATTTTTGTTTTGAAAGCTGAAAAGTGTTAATGGAGAATTATTTTTCAGGAAATTCCCAGATGCACATGAAATAATACTATTTTTTTCTCAGGTTGGTGATTTAGAGAAGCAATTGTTGAAGACCAATACCATCGTTATCCATTTAACCTTTTAAGCCTTTATCTTTCCTCTAGTAGATTAGAAGTAGATTAGAATTGTGTTGTGCCGTACGATCGCTAGGTGTCTGCAACCGGATCGTTCCGTCCCAAAAAAAAAACCTTTCCTATCCTTCCTATTGTTATGTGTAAACAGGCTGTAGGAATAGGCCCGGCGTTATCCGGGACTCTTGGCTAGCACTTGGTTCTACAGTCCAATCAATCAATCAATCAATCATATTTACAGATGTATTTAATAGATTTAACAGAGCTGCAAAATAATATATTTATATGTGCTTAGTAGGTTTTCGACAGAAGAGGACAATAAGGTACACGCCATCTATTATCTATTTTAATACCCTCCCGGTTCTTGTTTGAATTTATTAAAAAGGAATGGCCACCATTTTCAGTAGATCGGCGACAATATAGTGGATATCCATCAATTCCTATAATAGTATCCGCGATAATAAGTTCATGGGAAAGCGCTGGTGAATTGGTGGTTGATGGCACCACATGGACCATGTATCATATTTGTCGTTACATCATATAATTATCATATAATTATCGTTTTGTAATTGATTCAAAAGTTGTTTAAAAAATAGATTGAGATTAGTGTTTTCTGCCAAAAATCGGCTACGATAGCTTGTTCCTGTATTACTTGAATGTGATTGTACTCACAACGGATTTTAGACTGCTCTTCTTCATCTCCCATAAAGTAAATTTGTAGAAATGTTGGCGTTTCCGTGGATAGAGGTTGTAAAGAGCCAATTTTGTGATAAACCTGACCCTGTATCTTGAATGTTGAAATAAATGTGCGTCCTTGTCCATCCGTATTATTAATAATATTGGCAGCGAAGGAAGTCATTTAGGAATTTGGACTCACACGATTGCGTGATCTTTGAGTTGTAATTCTCATTTGTGCCAGACGTGTTTTTCTGTGTGCATCACTTTTTAATGCACGGGCGGTTGAAATGAGCAATCGTGCATCCTCTCTTGTCGCTTGTGTTTGTTGTGGTGTTAAATTCGTTCTTATTCGTTGCCTATATTGCGAATTTGTCGGTCACTACGAGCAATGTTTGAACGTCGTTGTCCAGGCATTTTTCGCTTTAATATTTCACTACAATTTGGGGGGTCAGATCTATATATGGTGAAATGTATGCTTTTCGGGTCTATGTAGGCTAAAATTTTCGTCGGATATGTTATTTGTGCCTTTAATCGAATTGTGTTATTTATTACATTAATATCACCATAAAATTTACTTACCACTTTCACGATCACTTTAAAAATATTTGTATTTATATTATGTAGATAATCAATATTGTTTTGAAATTTCGTATCATAAATTCACCTATTTAAAATTGATTGAAAGTTTACGATGAAAGATAAATGATTGAAATTTCTAAACAGCTGTACAGCACAATGAAATATCTAATACTGAAATGGCATACGAAAACCCATTTTGATTTTGTTTTTTCAATAAACACCATTTTGTAATATATTTAAGGTTACTACGATCTATAGTTTTACTTTTAACATTATTTGCAGCAGACACATTTATTTAACACTTTTGTTTTGTTTTTAAACAAAGAACATAGTTTTAGTGATTGTAAGATGATTGCCCTGATAACCTGGAATGCGTGAAAATGCAGATGATTCAGGCCTGAATATATGCCTGAACGCTCCAGTGAAATGGTATACGTCTTCGGGAAAAAATTCAGTAGTTTACTGATGCATACAAATCAACTGTCTCATGTTTATATGCATTAAAATGAAATGTTAAAGTAGGACAAACAGTATTAAATTTTCACATCGTTCAGGGCGGCATAAGCACATTTTCAGGCTTTTCATTACGCCAAGATTCAGTACTATTTCAGTAGATCATGACAAATGCATATTCAGGCCTAATTCTTCATAGAAAAATTCCGTTCATAAATTCAGTGCGTTTTCAGGCGTTCTCAAACCCATTTTATTCAGGCTACATTTACTGTCTTTCAGGGAATTATAAGTACATTTTCACGCTTCTAGTTTAGACATGATTCGTTAGTGTTTCAGTTGATCATCATAATTTGCTTTTTCTGGCCTATTTCTACATATACCATTCGGGTCAAGTTTAAGAATTACTTAATATGTAATAATACTCGTAATTCCTTAAAACCTTTAAAATGTAGGAGATTTTTCGGAATCCACATACCCGTTTTATTCAGGTCGACAATTAGTGATATTTATTTAGTTTGAAAAATTTGAAAAGCATTAGAAGCAAATATTTACAATGTAAAATATGTATACAAATGATGTTTCAAAATAAAATCAATTTTTTTATTTAATTCAATTATTAATTTTTAAAATAAATTTTTTTTTCAATTATTTAAGATTTACATAAAAAATTCATTTAAATTTAAAATTTTATTTCGTTTTATTTAACGATTTTATTTTATAAAATTGGTTGTGGGACTTTGAGACACAACAACGAAGTTGATTGTAGTATTCAGCAATACCTATCGCTGTCCCGCACGCATCTAAAAGGAAACATATGAAACGTCATAAACAATAATATCCAAAAATAAATTGTCTACCGAATAATATTTAAGAAAATATGTTGTAAGTTGTTAAAGCCTTTTTTCCCGCTTTACCTTGTAAGTTGAATTCGCTATATACGTTATCATTGGCGATAAATTTGAACGCAAATTCGATAGATTCAGAATTGGCCTTGAATCTTCGAAAATAAATTGTCTGAAAAAATAATTATAATTTATTTATATTACACATTAATTTTTTCCAACGAATAAAAAGAAACTTACTAACGCTTGGGCGAATTGGGGATTCAAAAGATGAACTTCGACGTCGTTTAATTCCTGAATCGTTTTGACAGGAAACGTTTGCTCGATTTGAACATCGTTTTCATCTTTGTCTTGGCCAGTTAGGAATTGCAACATTTTTGCAGTACGTTTGCTGTACACCACATTTTCTTTGAGCAACTTGTTTGTTGCCAACTCGGTAGCCCCTACTTTCCTAATATCATTGATATCTTCAATCTAAATTATTATAAAAAATTGTACATTTTTATAATTCCGTGAATCATTTATTCTATGTATACCTTTTTATCCAGTTCTTTTATTTGTTGTAACATAAAATTTTCGTTTTTCATTATTATGTGCTGGTTCTTCAAAAATGCTTCTTGGTTATTTAAAATATTGGTTAACACTGATGTGATATCGCCTAGAAGGATATTAGAAAAAATTAATATGCAGTTCTAACCAATCAAAATAGTTATACCTTTTGCATATTCCACAGAAGTAGGCATAGTTCTATTTTCCGTTGCGGCAGGAAGTTCGTGATGCGGCTGATTATCTTTAATCATTTGATCTACACCAAACTCTTCGGAACTATGAGATGTGTCAATACAGGATTCGGCTTCAGTGTCCTCGGTTTCTGCTTCTATTAAAGTCGTTTCAGCATTTGTTGTAGGAGTTTTTTGTTGAGATATACTTTGTAATTCTGTGTAAGTATTTGCTTTAGTTTCAGCATCTAAATTTACTTCATATCCTGGCATTTTTTTAAGATTGCTTCGTGAGGGACCCTCGTATACTTCATAATAATATTTGTTATTTACTTTAATTTTTTTTTCTGCAAAATTGAATAGAAACTTATAAATACTCATATGTATATATAACAGCTCTATTTCTTTACACATAATCCGATCCGGTTCAGTTCATGTTTCGTGAAACAACACGGAGTTTTCCATATAAAACATAAACTGATCTTGATCAATGCGCGTGAGAATTTGTATCAAATGTTGCAAGAAAATTAAGATATCGTAAAACTTACGGGTATGGATAGGCGTAGATGAAAGAAATCCTTCGGTTAAATTCTCGCTGTTTAAAATATTCTGGTAATGAACCGGAGATGGCAGTGATTGTGAATCCGTATAATTGGGCGATGGTGGTAGATGTGAATCCATATTTAATTTGTTCTAGTAATATGTATTTATGAGGAATTAGAATTACGGCATTATTATAACTTGTTGGATAAAATTTATATGTTATATTTGATTTATAAAATATTGAGATTTCAGTTTCAGGATCACTGCACGCAACTATCCCCAAAGCAGTAGATGAAACTACGGGTTCCGTAAAAAAATTTGTAATTTTTTTAAATTTATGCGCCATAATTGTTTCTCTTTCTCTATCATAACCAAATCCAACAACTTTAACAGGGATTCTGTTATTTACTAAACAAAACGAATCCTGATACTTTTTAAATGATAAATTGGATTTTTTTTTTCATTCTTGCCATTATTTGATATTATACTTGCAATTTGTATTTCTTCTAGTCTATTATGCAATTGCTAAAGAATATTAGAGGGTTTTCTAACCATCCGCTTAAGAAATTGCATAAAATTTTCTGACTTATACGCCGAAAAATTGTCTAATGGACCAAATCGCTTAACACAGTCAGATAGGTGTAAGATACAATGGACGTTAAACGAAACGCTTTGCTCGCTAAAAATTGTAGCAAAAATTCTAACAAATTCCTGTAAAATTTTATTTGCAACATCAATATCATTTGCATCGGTTCTTTCACAACAAAGCATTCTTATTGCAGAGTGCAAAAGCAGAAAACAATAATACACGGAAGAATCTAGAAGTATCTAGAAGAATTCTAGAAAATTCCGATGGAGTTTTATAGTGCAATTCATTCAAAATGAAATTTATTTCCTCAGTTTTGAAAAACTTTCCATTAAATTTTCCCATTGAACATAATGTTAAAATTTTTTTTGTGATACCGAGATCAACAAGATGCATAACATCGAGTGGAAATTGGGAAACCATACCAATGTCACCAGTCTCTAATAAATTTTTATTAAAATGAAATTCCGATGAATGATAAGCCTTATCGGTTCTGGCGGAAAAACTTTCATCACTTCGTAAAGTAGCTACATTTTGCTGAAAAGCAACTCGTTTTTTAACATAAAATCCCGTCTGAGTACATTTAGGACAACTATTCTATCCAGTTGGATATTGTGCTCCGGTAATAAATGATCTGGCAGGGCTGTCGCAAATAAAAGCTCTGATCTTAAATACTTTTGGTTCTAAATTAACACCAATTCTTACACCTCGCTCGTTAAGACTTATAATTTCGTTAGTCAATTCGTTGATGTTCCGCAGAAGCAGCCAATTAAAAAAGGATTTTCATTCCTAAAACTAGAGAAGGAACCTATAATGGGCCATAAAACTGTCCGAAAACTTTTAAATAAATTTACCCCGTCGATACTAATGTCAATAACAAGAGAAGTAACATTTTTTAGAAATAGAAAATTCCGAGATTGTAAATAGTTTTGGATTCCAAAATGATAGTACTGGCCACCTGCGGTATTTAGAATTTCTAAAGACGTCCGGTTAGTCTCAAGACATTTTCGAGCACTTAAAGGCAATCCTTTAATGTTACATCTATTAAGGGCTAATAATAAATTATCTACGGTCTTATGAGGAATTTTGTTTTCCAATGTCCACGTTCTCAACTCACAGGACATCTTTGGTTCCACATATACTGTATCACTACTAGAATCTAAACTAATTGCGTCATTTTCACTTGAAACTGAATCATAACTCCTATATCAATATTATCACAATCATTCGAGGTTATTGCAGGATTGGACATAATTTCGTCATTCCCATCTTCGTTTTTTTCTCCGTGGTCATCCGCATCTTCAACAATGACGCTGTGCAATTTTGGACTGTCCGTTAATTCATTATATCGTTGAATATCCCTTTTTAATGAGTTGGCCAATTCACTCATTTCGTTTAATATCGTTTTTCTTGCCATAGCTTTAAGATTTATTAAATTTATTTATTAAAATTTATTTTTATTTAAATAATAACATTTGCAAAAAAAAAAATTACATCATGGATACCAATTACAATATTATTGTTTCGCTTATCATACTGAATGTAAAGTAGTGATTCTGTATTTATTTAGGAGATACTTAGGGCTCGATACTTAACACTCGGGCTTGTTTTACGACGAATAATTTGAAACAGTAAAAATTAAAGTGAATTAAAGTTAAAATATATATATATATGTATATATATATATATATATATATATATATATATATATATATATATATATATATATATATATATATATATATATATATATATATATATATATATATATATATATATATATATATATATATATATATATATATATATATATATATATATATATATATATATATATATATATATATATATATATATATATATATATATATATATATATATTGGGGGTACAAATTGAAAATGCGGGATTGATAACAGATGGCGTTACTATATATACATATATATATATATATATATATATATATATATATATATATATATATATATATATATATATATATATATATATATATATATATATATATATATATATATATATATATATATATATATATATATATATATATATATATATATATATATATATATCTGTTTCACGGTGTTAGGAATATTCACTTCTGAATTTGGACAGAATTAGAAGCAGTTTAGATTAAGATATACGAACACGGGATATTTTTATTAATGTAGCAGTAACTGCTGAACTCGGGCTATCAGAGTGTAACCTTGATAATACTGAATATGGATATGTATATATCATATATTAAATTTGAAAAGCAAAAAAAATCATAAAAATGCATTAAAGACAACCAACGCAACCTATCGGATTTTTGTGATTTTTGTGGTTACATTTAAACTTAATATTGTTGAAATGAAAATTATATAGTGGGAAAATTACATTTTCATAAGTATTTCTACCTCAGCGCCCTACCTCAGCGCCCTACCTCAGCGCCCTACCTCAGCGCCCTACCTCAGCGCCACCTATCGGATCCAAATTTTGCCAAAGACTTTCTTTTTATTTAAATATCGTATGGTGCGAATTTGAGCCTAATCGGATCAAAAAGATTTTGTACAGGAAAACGCGGTGGCCATCCAATGGACCCTCTCCTTCCAATCCAGTGGCATGGATAATTTAGATTTAGGTATTGTCTCACTACTAGTGCATGCGGTGAGGGGGAGAATCATCATGCTTCAGTCACATATTTCCACGTCTTTGCAGAGAAACTGACTACTGACTGAATATTGAATATCCCCTCCCTGTTTAAAACATGTTTCGTTACTCCAAATGTTGTTAAAAGATTGAAAATTCTCTTTTTCATTTTTCATGGTCTGCAGGTAAAAGGTCTTGTATCGGTAAGTGCACCATCTTGCACATGGTAAGGGTGTAAATGGTTTCTTTTTAAAATACGATATAAAGTGAACCATGGCACTCTGCTTACTATTTTTGAGGATTGCATTCAACTAACGTGTGGATTATTGGTGCTCTGGGTCGCTTATCTGGACAATTGATAAAAATTTTCTAAACTTCGTTTTTCATATTGCATGTCAAGTTCCAGAACTTTGAGGAAGGAATGGTTCCATCTACCAAATCTCCATGGAGCTTTTTTCCCGTAACTGGAACCAACGAAAATGTATTCTACAAGCCGAATTGTACTCGAGTATACACCGATCCTATCAAATATTTCAGTCATCTATTCATTTGTATTAGTTAAAAAAAAAATCGTAATATATATATATATATATATATATATATATATATATATATATATATATATATATATATATATATATATATATAATATATATATATATATATATATATATATATATATATATATATATATATATATATATATATATATATATATATATATATATATATATATATATATACGAAAACATGATACACGCGCACATTAAATAGAAGTAAAAACAATAACAAATAGAAGAAAAATATAAACTAGAAGTGGAAGAGCTGGAGCCAGATTTCATTATAATTTAAAATTTGATTTTTTATTTTGTTATTTGTTTAGTATGGAATTGAAGCGAAGGAGAAAGGTTATGCAATTTCTGGTTGGTGCTGTAATTTTTTAAAATGAAGAAATAATCCCGTAATGCTCCATTTTCACAGTAATCTTGAAATAAATGTGGTGCATTTATTAATGAAATAAAATTAGGAATGACTATTTTCCTTTTAACAATTTTAGTTCCAAATTTCTAATAAACGAAGAAACGATGGTATACTGTATAAGGATAATAAATACGGACTTGTCACTGTAAAGCTTCTACAAATTTTTCTCAATGATTTTCAATTTAAAATTAATTAAAATAAAAATATATAATAGAAGGGGAATAGGAGCGAGGAGACGAGATTTCATATATTTTCAATATTCGATTTTTTATTTTGTTTGTTTAGTGTGTGGATATTGAAGCGAAAGTGAAAGGTTATCAAATTTTGGTTTGGTGCTGTAACTGTTTTGAAATCAAGAAATAAGCCTATTTTTTTATAATGCACCATTTTACACAGCAATCTTGAGATAAATGTGTTGTATTTATTTTTGAATTAAACTTATGGACTATTTTCCTTTCAAGTAACAATTTTATTTCCAATAAAACAAGAAACGATAGAAAACTGTTTAAGGATAATAATTACGGACTTGCTACTGTAAAGCTTCTACAATTTTTTATTTTATTTTTTGTTTACATATTGTTTCGTTTTTCTTCACGAAATGTTTTCTTCTTTATTTATACTCAATACCATGATACAGTCGACCGAAAATTGTGTATGTATTCCAATAATATGGCTTGTAGAATACATTCTCGTTGGTTCCGCCGTAACTTAACGGAAACGAGTTATGGGCCTATTCCATCACAACAGCGTTTTATTTTGCAGAAAACTAGAACGAGATAAAAATATAGATCTGTGTGTGAGCGAAACATCAGAAATTTTTTTTTCTGTAATTTTTTGTTATGTTGCCATAATTATTGGGGGGTAAGGGGCATCGGTCTAGAAGGTCAATACACCAGCCCAAATGTCAACCTCACCTGCACGTGGTGCTCCCTGCTAATTAACCAACGAGGCTCTGGCGACCGAGTAACGGCGGGATAACCGAACACCGAGAACCTAGTAAATGATGTTCTCTCCACTGACCCACTGCCAATTTCACTGGTTAGATTGGTAGCTGCTTCAATAACCAGTCATTATAATGCAATGAGTTTTCAACAAAAAGGAATTTTTACCCCAGGTGGTACACCAACTGCTCAGTTGGCTAATCCACCCTCTAACGAGGCCGACTCAAAGGATTCTGGGGTGAGCCAACCATTGCTATTCCCATTCGATCGAAGTTCAAAATTAGCTAGGTCACCACCTAGACAAATAGAGTTCGCAACTCAGCAGGAAATCGAAAATGCTGAACTACGCAGAAGACTGAGTGAAATAGAAAAAGTCGCATCGCAACTTAGCAATGAAATCGCTAAGTTAAAGAAAGAAAACGAGGAGCTAAAGAAGCCCAATCTGATAGAGGTTGTGGAAACTCCTCTTACTTGTTATAACGAAACCAGTACCCTTGCCCGTACTGACGCTGAGTTCCACACAGATGAGGAGGAACTTGCAAGAGAAACTGATTGGATACACAAACAGAAGAAAAGACCAAGGAAAAAACGAAGAGCAGAATTCTCGCCAGAAGTTGAGGAGCTCTCGCAAGCAAAAGTTAATGAAACTGTCAATCCAGTGCCTGTACCCCAACATCACCAGCGACAAGAACAACGAAAGGTTGCAATGAAGACCAAAGCACCACCGCCAATTAATGTGGTAGGCATTACTGAGTTTGCGAATATCCAAGCTCTAATGAAATCAGTGTCCACAAACGACTATAGAGTAGTTGCACTAAACAATAATGTTTGGAAGATAAACACAAGAGATCCCGATGCATACAGAGCTTTAGCCACAAAGCTCACTGAAGAAGGTAAAGAGTGGTATACATATGAAGACAAAAATAACCGAAACATCAAGGTTATGGCCAGAGGTCTACATCCCACCTGCAGGAAGGAGGATATAATAGAAGATCTCAAAATGAAAGAACTGCAAATTGAAGACGCAGTCAATATCCTTAAACGAGAGAAAGTTGAAAATAGTCAAGGAACCAAGATCGTTAAAAGAGGGCTCCCGCTATTCATGCTCACATTCAACAAAAGCGAAAAAATTGAAAATATATTTAATATCAAAGCAATACTTAATATGAGGGTTAAAATAGAACCACTGAAAAAGAACACGAGATTAATACCTCAATGCAAGAAATGTCAAGCTTATAACCACACCCAAAGATATTGCGGGAGAGATGTTAGGTGTGTAAAATGTGCCGGCAGACACAACGCGAAAGACTGTTCTCTTAGTCGAACCGAACCTGCAAGGTGTATAAACTGTAAAGGACAACACCCAGCCAACTATAGAGGATGCGAAGTAGCGGTACAACTGCAAAGGTTAAGAAATAAAACACGCCAATCGACTCAAAACAGTAATGTTAGAAGAGAAAGGATTCCAACTACAACTAGAGCGCCGACTCAACCAGAGCCCATAGGGCCAGAGAGGAGATCCTACTCTCAGATAACGCAACAAAATACTATTGAAGAAAATCCACTTGAAAGGATATTTCGAAGTATAGAAACGATAAATGCACGCCTAGCAAAACAAGAACGTGGTCTAGAAGCTATATATAAGCGGCTGGATAGACAAGAAGCTACGAATGAGCTTACATCAATGCTATACTAATCAAATGAATAGATCATTTAGAATTGTTATTTGGAACGCGAATGGATTACCACAGCATGTTCCAGAACTAGAAATTTTTCTAAACTTAGAAAAAATAGATATATGTCTTGTCTCGGAAACTCATTTAACAGAAACTTCATTTATTAAAATACGTAACTATCAATGCTACCATGCTATTCATCCAGGAGGAAACGCTAGAGGCGGGTCTACCGTAATTGTTAAAAATAATATTAAACATTACGAAGTGCCCGGCATTGAGGAAGAAATTATGCAGGTTAAAACCATAATAGTTGAATCAATATATAATAGGGAACTCAGTATCTCCTCTATTTACTGTCCCCCACGCCATCAATTAAAAAAAGAAGACTACAGTCGACTTTTTAAATCACTAGGATCAAATTTTATCATAGGCGGTGATTTTAATGCAAAGAACACCTATTGGGGATCTAGACTTACAACCTCTAAAGGGAAAGAGTTATTTAATGCAGCTCGCGAGAACAACTGTGAATTCCTCTCTGGCGATAAACCAACATATTGGCCTGCTGACATACATAAAATTCCAGATCTTCTTGACTTCTTTGTAACAAAAGGAGTTTTAGAGGACTACACATGCATTGAAAATAGTGAAGGACTATCATCTGACCACTCACCTGTGATCATGACACTGAGTACAATGATAATAAAAAAAGATAATTCACCTAAGTTAACAAACAATAAAACCAATTGGGATCTATTTAAGAAATTAGTAGAAGATCGAACAAATCTCGGCGAACCAATTAGAACGAAGGTGCAGTTGGAAGATCAACTAGAAATATTTAATAACATCATCCAACAAGCGGCTTGGGAAAGTTCACCGATTTCTCATACCAACGCTATAATGAAACATAACTATCCTCTTGAAGTCAGAGAGCTACTTAGGGAGAAACGGAAAGCTCGCAAAATCTGGCAGCACTCTCGTGCACCGCAACACAAAACTATTCTAAATTTTTTGTGCAACAAATTAAAACAACTAATAAAAGAAATAAAGAACGAAAGCATAACTAAGCGACTACGAGGTCTTTCTGAATTAAAGGATGACGATTACTCGCTTTGGAAAGCAACGAAGGGACTAAAAAGATCCAAAATGCATGTGCCGCCTATCAAATGCGATGACGGTTCATGGGCTAAAAGTGACAAACAGAAAGTCTCTCTATTTGCTGCTTATTTAGAAGAGACTTTTCAACCGTTGCCGAGGCAAACAGCAAATGAAAATACAACAGTCGTAAACAAAGCAGATGATCTTGACATAAGGCTTGTGACTTTATTGGAGCTTAAAACTGAAATCAATAGTAACTTAAGTATCAGAAAAGCTCCAGGTTATGATTTAATAACTGGGCAAATTGTGAAAGCCATTCCCAAGAAAGGTTTGCGTAAATTAAATCAAATAATTAATGCAGCTTTCAGATTGAAATATGTTCCACGACAATGGAAGGTGGCCGAAGTAATAATGATTCCTAAACCAGGCAAACCAGGAAACGATAAAAAATCATATAGACCGATATCACTACTTCCAATCATATCAAAAATATTTGAAAAACTGTTGCTGAAAAGACTCAAACCTATAATAGAAGAGAGATGCCTAATTCCACCACACCAATTTGGGTTTAGAGAAAACCACTCTACAGTTGAACAAGTTCACAGAATAACGGATGTCATTGAGGATGCACTCGAGAATAAGAAAATATGCTTCAGTATTTTCTTAGATGTAGCTCAAGCTTTCGACAAAGTTTGGCACCAAGGGCTTGAATTTAAACTGCATCGAGACCTGCCTAAGCAATTTTATCAAATTCTTAAATCGTACATAGCTGATCGACACTTTAGAGTCAAATTTGAAAATGAGTACTCTGAAATAAAAAGAATATCAGCAGGTATACCACAAGGTAGCGTACTTGGACCTATTCTGTTTATTCTTTACACGAGAGACTTACCGAATATTGAAGGTACCACAGTAGCAACATTTGCAGACGATACAGCTATTCTAGCAGTTGGAAAAGATATTTCGGAAGCAACAAGCAAACTTCAAAGTGCAGTTAACACGGTGAGCAACTGGACTAAAAAATGGCGCATCTCATTAAATGAAGCCAAATCAGTACACGTCAACTTTACAAATCAAAATGTAAACTGAATTCCCGTGGTTCTCAACTCAAACCAAATTCCATATGCAAATACAGCTAAATACCTTGGCATGACCCTCGATGCTAAGCTAAGATGGAAAGAACACATCAAGAAGAAAAAAGAAGAGTTAAACATCAAATATAGAAAAATGTACTGGCTCATGGGTAGAAACTCTGAGCTCTCAATACACAACAAATTGCTTCTATACAGGCAAATGCTAAAACCAGTATGGACCTATGGTATCCAGCTTTGGGGTTGTGCCAAGAAAACCAATGTACAAATGATACAATGCTTTCAAAATAAAGTGCTACGAGGGATTGTGAACGCCCCATGGTACATTAGGAATGACAACATCCATAGAGACTTGAAGATGGAATACGTCACCGATGAAATAAAGAATCATGCAAGGAAACACGTACAGCGCTTATCTCTACACGAAAATGCAGATATCCGTCGTATGTTGGACACCACTATGGGCGTGAGGAGACTCCAAAGGCAGAAACCTCTGGAGCTGGGCAGTTTGGTTTAGAAGAAAGTATTATAAAATGAGTAACCAATAGGTTACTCATCTTAACCCGAGAACTTAATTTAAGAAAGATAAATTACTAGATGATCTCTGAATCAGTTGTAATATTGTATAAATAAATAAATAAATTTATTAAATAAAAAAAAAAAAAAAAAAATGTTGCCATAATTATAAATAAAAAATATCAAAGTATTTTTTATGGCAACCAAACTGAAAAAATTCCCCCACTCTCAGCAAAGTTTTATTTTTTTGATATTTTTATGGTGAGTAGCTACATTAGTTTTTTGTGATTGGTGTGTCGACAGGAAAAAATAATTTTTTGTTGGAAAAAAAATTTTGGACATATAAATTAAATTAAGCAATCTAACACGAATTTTTAAATAAAGTAAAACGAAATTGTTTAGTTAAAAACTTTACCATTTGTTTATTGAAATACTTGCTTGTATTTATAAACCACCATTTGATTGTGTCATCAAATCATGACAAATCCTACACAGGCAATGAATGGAATCCGGTTCCACCTTATAAACCAGTCGAAATTCTGTTCCGCATCGCCTACCTGAATCACGTACGTATTCCCGTTCTGCTCGAACAGCAGAGCCCCATCTCTGTACAAACATTTCTTAAATCGGCATCGTTAAAATTATCCGCCAATTTAACAATGGCTTCATAATCAATTTCACCATGTTTGACGATAGGTTGGGCATGCATTTTTAAAATTTCCAAACGTACCTGTTAATTAGGAAGCAGAATTCCTCTAAACGTCCGGGACGTAATAATGCTGGATCTAGCGTACCCGGACAGTTTGTAGCCATAATCACTTGAAAATAACTTAACGAATGGAAATCATCCACTTGATTAAGCAATTCCATTAGAGCACGTTTTCACGTTTTAAACGAGCACTTCATATCAAGGGCTACCGTAGATCCAGCCTTCAATTTTCTCTTTCTAACTGACGTCGACATCCAACAACATATCGTGCCCGTTTGTTGCCTTCACACTACCTGTAAAAATATAGATAAAGATAAACTATCGTTTCACAGAATCACTGACATATTGGAGGTACTTACATTTATCCTCATTCTATAATCCATCAAATTAATCGTGTACATGATGATTTACGGGTAGTTTGCCTTTTCGGATCGAAATTCTTCATATTTTTCTGTTTGCGCTTCGGATCGAACATTTGTAAAAGTCGGATCAGGTTCCGAATTTCAATTGCAGTAATTTTTTTCTGTTTTCGCTTAGCTGCAGCATTCCGAATTGCTTTTACCGATTCACTGGTTCGCCTAACCTGTTCTCCCTCTGCGCGAACCGATGCCGTTGGTCTAATTTTCCAATAAGATACGAAAAGTGGAATATATTTTCGTCCAAGCATCAGACGGTTGCAACGAATCAATTACGATTTGGGTGCGTTTAGCACCCGCCACTTGTTAGCAACTCTTGCACTTATTCAATTTCTGCATTTGCATATCGGCTTGATTATGAAAATAATCACCTATATAAATCCATTATAACTATCGCTGTCATCTAAGTTTATGTTACTATCACCTATACGAGAGGGATTTCTTACTTAGAGGTTTCCAGCCAAATAAGTACTTATTCATGTCGCACGGCTTCTCATTAATATTGCGTTCCATAAATAGTGTTAACGAGACGTCCAGCCTTTTGAATTTCATATAAAACTTCTTTCACAACGGGCGCGTCCTCATTGAGTATAAATCCATTTGGTCTTGGTGTATTATCCCAGTACGGATTATCGTAATCAAATAAAATTTCCGAGTTATTCGATTCCAGCGTATTTAAAAAAGCTCGATTCGCACTATTCATATACCGCATATCACACACATATTTATGATGGCCAGTAACGAAATTGCCAATGTATCGATTAAATTTGTTTGAACTGCAATCTCTTTGTTAATTTTCTACGAATATATAAAACACAGATTAATTTGAAAGATTGACCAAGCGGTCTTCAATCATCACCACTTACATTGTCCATGAGACGTTCGAGATGATGATTTCGTTGGAGGACCGATTACAATATCACATACATTTATCTAACTATTTATTTTTAATTTATTATTTAGTTTGAGAAATTTGCTGGCTTTCCGCTGCTGCACGACTGTCAAATTTTAGGTTACTACGAACTTGTCAATAATTTCTCCTCCATATTTTATAGTAGAACGTAAATTAATCAAAATAATATCACAACAAATTTTTTGCTCATCTCAAAAATGATATTAATTTTTTTATTAATTTTTGCGATATAAAATAATTGTCAATTTTTAAAAATAAAATTTTTTAGTTATTTATTTAAAAAACGTAAGGTTAGTTTTTGCTGATTTCAAAATTTCCCCAGTTTTTTCTACTATAAAATAAAAATGTGGTTTCTCAGTCGCTCTAATCTAAATTTTAGGTCCAGTCTTTGTCACATTCTCAGCAAAAATTTTCTGTTTTCAGGTGGAATAGTACCATTATTATGCAATTATTTGGTTGTAAGAATGGCACCCATGGCATATGTTCAAATTTCATTCTCCTAGGTTCTTTAAAATACTGTAGTATAAAGTGCTTACGTCAGAATTTAAAATGTTAAAGAATTTATAATGAACTTAAAGCTCTATTAGACGTAAACCTGGTATTGTGAATTTAAAACTTCTAAAAATTCCTAGACGATCTGAAATTAAAAACTGAGTTTACCTTACAATTGGTGTTCCATCCCGCGCTTAAAATATTGTCATAAAATTTTTTGAGTGCACTGAAGTGATTGAGCAAATAAGTACCAGCATGCTGGCAAATCAGACGTAATTAGTTTCACTACATAACTGATCTCTGGCACTGTCGGCGAGAACACAATCGAATAAAATAATGTTAGCCGTTTTCGAACTATTACCACATTCGCAATTGTTTGTATCAGATAGACCAAATCTTTGCATGTATATAGACTTTGAGTTTTGGATTATGCCGTTTGAGTTTACCCTGTAACTAGCCAACTTCGCTAAAAAAGTAATCGACCAATTACAAACCTACGCTACGCTCTCTATGATTAAGATTACCTTTCGCTGAACACTACCACGTTTTGCGGTTCTTAAAAAATACAACTTTTCCTGAAAGTTCTACCGGAAGTTTACCGATTTTATTATTTTCCGTAAAAAACAGGAACCTCCCTTTTTTAATTTAGCTTTGGTCTTTCTTTACGTACAACGCTTTGTTTACGTACAAGAGGATGCAGCTTAAATAAGGTCAACTCTCTCGTCGACTGATGGCTCTGCAATAATCTTCCATAAAGTATGCTGCGGTCACTCTTCGTAGTTCGATGGACCATATAACGACCAGAACATGCGACCAGAACATGCAGATACATGTGGAACATGTAGCGGAAATATCACTACATACTTCTTTATAACTTTCAATTGATACGCGCGCAAAATTTGAAGTACAAAACCTCTACAAAAAATATATTTTTTATTGTATTAAATAGAATTAGACAACCAATGATAAACCATACTTATACAAATTCTGTATTATCCATTTTAATTTCTAAGTACCCTTGGAGATTTCAAATTGAAAGCCACAATGAGAGGCTACGCACGCCACAAAAAAAAACACTTTGCAAACGTTTTCTGTATATACCATAGGGTTTAGAACTGAACAATAAAAAAAGAAAAAAGTTTCACTTAGTTGATATTAAATTGACCTATATATACCCGAGTCATAAAAAAGCTCCATTATTATAACTTTAATGTTACACGCATTTTTTGTGCTTTGTGTTTCATTTTGTTCGAACTTAGATTATTAGCTTATACTCGTACATTTGAAAAGTTTGTCTAACACACAAACACTGAAAAAGCAACACTGCTAGTATATACACCATACAGATTTTACATTTTTCCTTTATTTTATTTTATTTATCTCCTCATAAAGCTTTTTGTTGTTGTTGGTGTATAACTTAAAGCATTGTAAAACCGAGAAAAGCAAAAATGCTCAACATTTTTTTGTGCTTTACTCTTTTATGAATTTTTATTTTATTTTTTGGTTTCGTTCTCGTTCTGTTTAGCATTTTTTTTGTGTGTGTTATTGTGCTCGATCTCCCTGTGAAGATACATAATTTTACAAAATAACAACAATAAGTAAAAAGTAAAATTGTATAACATTTTCCGACACGCAGGGGAAAGAGGTTTGATACTCGTATATAAGAATAAAAATGCTTCGTGTATAGCTTTATACTGGGGGATGAGGTTATCATTTCTGTTTACTTTATACAATTTTGGGTGGTTTTGTATTGGGGCGGTGAGAGGAAAAACAGGCACGCAAGCAACAAGTATACGAAGAAGGGCAAGTAAAACAAATAATTAAAGTAGAAATTATAAGCAAAACAGAAATAAAGTGGGGAAAAATATATTTGAAAACGTATAATAAACTGAGATGAAAATTCTGAAAAAAAATGATAACCGTAATATACATCGTAATGATGATAATGATAATAATTCTAGAAAATTTGTAGTTGAATTGGGAATACACATTTTATTTTGTGTACGTCTGTGTTGTGCATAACTTATTGTGTACTTGGTTGTACTTTGCTTGTGCTTATTAATTTTAATGTGACTCAAATGATTACTCTATCTCTACTCTACATCTAATTCAAAAAATATGTTGAATTTAATTATTCAAATAAAATTGTATAGATGCAGCAATAGTTTCGAAATATATGTACGAGTATATCTGTGTTGGAAGTTTTCACAAGCTTGAGCCATGCATGACACAACTTAAATTTAAAAATGGAGGGGTGAATATGTCGTGTCCTATACAAACACCGAAATCTATAAATTTAACCTACCGAATTGAAAAAGCTCCAATGCGGAAACTGCCACTTCCGGTACACAAATGTGCACCACATTTTGCATGGTTCTCCCAATTTATGGAAAACGCTTTAATATGAAGTTTAATTCCAAATCGTCAGTTCTGGACTGCAGAGATGCCGATTTTTTTTTTGATCAAAACTCGTCGATTTTTTTTATCGATACTCGTCATTTCCGGCAAAATTTAAAAAATGATCTGAATAAATTTTGTTTGAGACTGAATCCACTTTTTTGTTTTTATCGTTTTTTCTAGAATGCTATATACTTTTCAAAATATTCAAAATGTTTGCATACAACTTCCGGTGTACCGATTTTGACCAAAATCACTGGGATCTCCCAATTTGAAGAAACTTAAGTATAAAGTTTCATCCTGATTAATCAACCCATCTGGACTGTACAGAGGCCAATGTTTTTGTTAAAAAGAGTACTTTGAAGAAAACCGTCATGTACGCAAAAATTTTGGAAAACTGATTAATTTTAACTAGAAAACTAATTAATTTAGTGTTTGCAACCAAAAAAAGAAAACTGTTTCACAGCTGACAGTTTACGGTTAGTAAACATGCAGCACTACACGAAAGAAAAACGCGTTTTTATTGTTGAACAATATTTCAAAAATAATGAAAATATGGCTGCTACAGTTCAAAATATTGATTTAACTTCAACAACTGTGAAGAGAGTTATTGGAAAATTCAAGGAGGCTGGATCAATTGAGGACGCTAAACACACTGGCCGCCCAATATAGCGGTCCAAATGATAATATCGAAGCAATGCGTGAGAGTGTTGGTGAAAGTCCAAGACCATCGATTCGGCATGGTGGAAAATAATTGCAAATCTTAAGAAGCTCTTTACGTCGTATACTCACTAAAAATCTGCGTCTCCGTGCTTACAAAGTTCAATTGGCACAAGGAAGCCTAATGATCATGTACAGTTAGGAAATTTTGTAGAATGGATTATTGAACAACAACAAGTGAATGCTGATTTTTCGAGCAAAATAATGCTAAGCGATGAGGCTCATTTTCACCTTGATAGTTTCGTTAATCGTCAAAATTGTCGCATTTTGGGTTCAGAGAACCAACATGTGAACGTCGAAAAACAAATGACTGAGGTCGTCATTCGACCATACATTTACGAAAATGGTGCTGTGGTCTAGAAATATACATAGATGATATTGATGTGAACAATATGAAACAATGGGATATTTCCTGGTCGTGTATTCTCTCGTTTCGGTAGTTAGAATTAGCGCCCTAGATGATGTGATTTAACACCATTGGATTTCTTACTATGAGGTCATTTTTAGTCTATGTCTAAAAGCTCACACCCACCCATGTTTTGAATGCGGGTTTTCAACGCTGCATCAACGGATTTAAGCAACATTTATGCAAAATGGCCACGCAAAATGTCGAAAAAAGAGTGCGTACGTGCCAGCAAAGCCGCGGAGTTCGAATCCCCGATATATTTTGGGGCAGCCTTTATTTGCAGTGAACTAATTTTGGCGAAAAATCACTGCAGTCACCCAATTATTGAAAAAAGCTTAAGTATGAAGTTTTACCCTAATCATTCGATCGATTTAGGCTGTAGCGAACAAACTACATTTAGTCTGCAAAACACCCCACATGCACGAGGTCAACATGTTTCATGATTACTATGCACAAAAAAACAGTTTTTGGTCGAAACACGTTATTTCCGCTTAAATTTTGCAAAATTTATCTGAACCGATATTGTTGCAAATTTAATTTAAAAATTTTTAGTTTAAAATCGTTTTTCTTGTAAATGCTACACTTTTCAAAATATTTGCAATTAACGAAAAAGCTTCTATGGAAATTTCTGTAGTGATTATTCCAGTGGACAGATTTCGAGCAAAAATCACTGAGATTATGCCATGTATTATTATGCCATAGTTTTGCACACCCATTAATGAATTTTGTTCACCTCAAAATTGTAAAAAATTGATTGGATTATTGAGCCATTATCCCGAAAAACAAATTTTGAAAAGTGATTTATAAAATTATTTTGTCCACATTAAGCCTAATTTCACCAACCCATTCCCCATTTTGTTCACTCCATTTTGTTCCCGTTATGATCGAAAAATTAAAATTTTAAAATTCAAAAACGTTTTCAATCTGTTGATGAATAACGCCCACAACATTTATTTAAATTGACAATTATAGTGCTTTAAGGAGAAATTGTAATATTACGCTTATAGCTTTTTGGAGTGGACAAACCAATTATTGGGTGGACAAAATTCATCCTTACGTGATATTAAAACTTAACTCATTTATAAACTCGGCATTTGAGAATGCCTTGCACAATTTTACTCAAATGTTTGTATGTAAATTTTAAGATCCTTCTACAGAGGTAGAGTAGGGGCGGGTAAAATCATTTAATGGCCGGCCAACACTTGGCTTAACGGTGACAAAATAATTAAAAATTTCGTTTCTCTAAATTCTCTTTTTGGAGTGTTAGTTAATATTTTACTCATTGTTTTTAAGAGGTAGACAAAACTTAGGACCTCCTATTGGGTGGACAAAACTGAACAATATTTGTAAATTCTGTTGATTTGTATGAGTGATTCACACACCTCTAATTTTGCCCTACAAAACGTGATAAACCGGCAAATTCTTAGTTAAATCATAAATAAAATTTTAAAGGTTGGCTCCTGGAACACGACATAGCTATGGGTCGTGTTCGATTGCACTACAAGCAGCTTCTCATTCAGCGGACTTGGAGAAAATGTACCGCCAAGAACGATTTCAAAAACGAAATTCAATTATCAAAATATATTTCGGCGAGCATCTTCATCTGTTTCAATGTTTGAGCAAGTCGTACGTATAATAGCCGCATGATGGTGTTCACCCCACACACACCCATGATTTAAAAAAGTTTATGTGATTCCTATAGTATGTGCATTAAGAACACCTTGGCTCTTTTCATATCGATCAGTTTACTTATCTTGCGCAGTCCACTGTTTATTGAAAGTAAAGGTTTTTATACTGAATATAGGCTTCGGGTATCTGGTTATTATTCGAATAACCACCAGATTCAGATAGATGCAGAATAGCTTAAACTTGGTTTACTTGGTCCAACGAATATTTCCCATCGTATTTCTTTTAACATCTCTGCAACTTAAACTCTTGAAACTAGTTTCTCATAGAAATTATAGCTTATTCTCATTTTTGGCACAGAGCTAACGCCACTTGCTATACCAGCGATAAGTGACAAATTTTTTATTTTTTATAGGTTTTTCTATAAAGGCAGGAAAACTCCATCAATGAGAATCTTTTTGTTAAACAAGACTTTTTAGAACGGTAAATTTGAAAGTTTGTTTGCAGCTATTTTTCACTGCAAATAAAAGTAATTTTACATTCTGGGCCAATAATACGCCATTATTAGGCATTTAAGCAAAAGTTTTCGATACAGGCTGGATATTGCCCAGATTGAACAATTTTTCATATTTGCAGTGAAAAATTTCTAATAAGAAACCTTAAGTAATGAGGGGTAATGTCCCGAATGCCAGGCGATCTTGGTTTAATGACGGTGGCTTATTGATGTGAGAAGATGGAAATGGTATGGGGAGGGCATAATAGCGGCAGTGAAATGGCCGAAGATTAATGTACCTAGAGAAAATGGTGAAGATATTTCCCGGAAGGTCTAGACCACTATTGAACTTCGCTGCCCCACCTCTTAGGCCTACCAAATATTGCTTACTAGGATGATAGAGGCAGGTTTAATCGTGTTCTATTTATCACAATTTTCCTTTACGTTTCCATAGGGTCCCAGTGGTGTACTAGTCTAAGCAATGGTTGCTTAACGTTAGAGGTTCTATGAGTCGTGGTTCCGTGTAGCTAAAATGTTTGATTCATCTCTACAGCCGAGATAAATTGACTGATCGAGATGAAATTAAAAACTTAAACTGTTTTGATGACTTTTGAGGTTATCGTGATTTTTGGTCGAAATCGGTTTACAGAGTGATCAATAAGATCCGTAGGAGCTTTTTGGACCATGACAAATGATTCAAAATTGAATTTACAACAAAGTTTGTTTCGATCATTGGTTAAGATTTTAGCAAAAATTTCTAGTTTTAATTAAATTAAATCGATTCATCTGTAGCACGAAACTTTGTTCCTTTTCCTTGATATAAAAGGTAATGTAATTTTAAAGTAAAGACCCGGGGAATAATCCTTTACGTACTGACAAATTGAAAAGTAGTTTAGGATGTAGAATAAACTGATTAGTGTGGTTTTTTATAACAAACGCTCGAACCGCAACTGCCCCCAATTTCACTACTACTTTAGTAAATTCGTTAAAGTGCTTGTAGTCGTGGATGTCTTCAAGTTTTAGACTGATTGAAAAACTGAGCGCGCACTTATTGGCTATTTCTTTCGGACCTTTGAACTCGCATTTGGATTTAAAATACTTCCAAAACTATTTTGGTGCCAACTTAATCGTGTCTTGGATATTTTTGATGTATTTAAGGAATTGGTTGTTAAAATAACTGCCGAATTCGGGATTGATCTTTTCAAATGTTGCTTCACCAAAAAAGCTGACTTCTTCATTTTTCGAAAAACATTAAATATTTTAAATTCACTAGGCGGTTATCATGCCAAGCTGAGCTATTATTTGAATACCTTTTTGATAACGGAACAGTTCTGTGGAACCCATAAAAGATGATGTCGTAAAATTCGTCAATATTTGTGTACATTCTATAAGATCATTTTTCTGGTGCTAATGGTTGAGATATACTAAAGGTATTAAAGTAGTCAAAACTAAATCTAAAATTCTTCCGCACTTTTTTGCAATGTTATTGCGACAATGAACAAATACTCGATTTCTAGGGTTACATTGTGTGGTAAAAGACAAATGACTTCACCATCATGGGCTTATTGGATATATTGTGGATTAAAATTTCCAAGGTCAAGAATGATATCCGGGAGTTTGGGATCGCAATACGAGTACAATTCACTTCCCGAATGAAAGGTAATGTAAGATATGTAAATGTAGATATATATTTTTCCCACGAATTTTTTTTACACATAGTTGCTCAATTGCAGATGAACTTAGTTCAAATTTAGCATTCCCAACAGAGATGGACATTTTCGCGACTACTACAAATTTTTACGATTCTTTCATGACTATTTGTAGACAATATTGACTACTCGTTGGCAACGTCGACCACTACTTGTAATTCCGCTAGTAGGATTGAATGATTTTCATATTTGTTTACTTTATTTACAGAGATTTTATCAAAATTTAAAAAATTTAATGATAGTTCATAATAATTACAAATAGATGTCTCTGTTGTTTTTGAGCTAAAATAGGCATGATATTTACATCTAAACTGCAAACCTACTTCAGACTTATCAATATAGCCGATTAAAGATATTGTCGAAATTGATCAAAAGGTCAATCAGCTACACAATTTTAATTAAATAGCAGACAAGGTTTGTTTTGCGCCATCTATGAAAGACTAGTATGAACTAAACATTAATTTTGTTACTCTGAAATTTAGTTTGTACTAGTGATTTATAGTTACCTTACTGAATCTATCCACTAAATTGGTAATTATCCACCATCGATAATAAATGCTTCGGCAATTGATGGAAATCAAATTAAATTAAGGAATTAGAATAAAAGTCAAGATTATTATGTTTTACGCCATCTATTGAAGACTGATACAAATTATTAGAGTTTTTAGTGCTATGTGCTTGATGTCGATTTGTTTGTCTAATACCGGGTTTCCATCGTCATAGTATACAAGTATAATAGTATTATAATATTAAAGTATTACGATGGAAAACCAAAGTTGATAGTATAATAGTTTATTAAAATATTTCAGTATACTAGCTATCAAATTATAATACGTAGCAAATATTATTTTTAACGTTACAAATTTAACAGTGTAAAAATAAATTTAATTTTTCTAGCTTATCCATTACCATTTTTAATATTTTTTCGTTGCAATGAGAAGCAAATTGTTGGCTGATTATCGTTATACATTATTATTGCATAATACGTATCAAATAAACTAATAATATCCTTTTTATCAAACGCTCATTTCGAATAAGCTTATTTCAAACCGTGCGATGGAAAACCAGCAGTGCTTGATAGTAAAATAGTATTATACTATTATTCTATTATGCTATCGACGATGGAAACCTGGTATAAATTTCCACCAAATTAGCGATTAGTTCATGCTACTCATTAATAGATGTCCCTAATATTCATAAGTCAAAACGGTATGATATCAAAGGGCCGAATGTCGAAGGGTCGAATTTAAAAGGGCCAAATGTGTCGAAGTTTCGAATGTCGAAGGGCCAAATGTCGAAGGGCCGAATGTGTCAAAGGTCCGAATGTGTCGAAGAGCCGAATGTCGAAGGACCGAATGTGTCGAAGGGCCGAATTTTTTATTTTTTATTTTTTTTTGTTTATAGAAATATATTTCTTTTATTTAATTTAATTATTTTTTTTACATATCCTTTTTACAAACAAGAAAAAATTGCCACTATTTAAGTCCAAATCACACAAATGTGTGGGTAAAAAATCATAGTTGTAATGGCGTTTTTGATAAAAAGTTTGGCTAAAGTGTAGATGACGTATACATCGCGGGAATCGGGTAAGATGAAATTTTTTGAAAAATTTTCTTTGTAGGATTGTGCATCTATCGTTTTTAGGAAGTGCAAGCAAAAAATTTCGAGAAAGTTATCAAATTTTAAATGGGGAAAATTTTGACTTTTTCATTTTTTTGGTGAAAAATTACGTATTACATATTTTATTCAAAACAGTACAAATGTGTATTTTTTTTAAAAAAATTTGATATTAGCATTGTATTTTTTACAGTTTTTCGACAGTACAAGTAATTTTTCCGGGAAAATTTTGCAATTTTTCTAGGAAAATTTTATTATTTTTTTGCTTAGTTTAAAATTATAAATAAAACTTGCCACTTGAAGAATTGTATAAAATGTGGAAAAGCGGGGGTTTGGGAGTCCCATCCTCTAAGGTGTACAACGAATAAAAATTACATTAAAAAAAAATTTATATTTACAAAAGTTGATTTTTTTAACATTTGTGGCACTATCAGAAGAAGCGATAAGAGCGATAAAACTCTTTGATCTGTGTCTGCAAGGTTGACGAAGCAATTATTATTAATAACAATAAATAAAAATAAAAAAATATTGAAAAAATAAAAAAAAGAAAAAATTTCCGGAAAATCAAAATGTTTTATTAAAATATTTCTCGTAAAAACAGTTTCATGACAGCATAATTCGAATTTTTATCTTTAAAATTAAAATTTGATAAATAAAAACGGCAGATTTTTAATTTTTGGATGAAAAAAATCAAAAAAAAATATTTTGGAAAAACTGAAAATTTTCCAGGAAAATGTGGTGATTTTTCCAAAATTTTTGGCTTGCACCTCCTAAAAATGATAGGTATACAATCCTATAAAGAAATTTTTTTAAAAAATTTTCATCTAACCCGATTTCGGGAATGTATACGTCATCTACACTTACGCCAAAAATTTCGCTTGTTATCAAGTACAAGCAACACAATTGTGTATATAGTTATAGTGTTTTTTATTGTTTTACTTTTATATTTTTACTTACACAATTGTGTTAACGGGCAGGAAAAGGGATATACCTATTGGTGGCGCATGACAAAATTTTCCTTCACCAAAACGTATCGCTCACTTGATACGTGATGAAAAATGGTAAAATACATAAATTCATAAGAAATTCGTTTATGTTTAATAAAAAAAAATTACAAAATATTCAATACAACAACAAATTTAAAAATATACAACAACAAATTTAAAAAGCCCTTCGATTTCTAAAAATAAAAAAAATTAGGCCCTTCGACCCATTCGGCCCTTCGACATTCGGCGCTTCGATACATTCAGCCCTTCGACACATTCGACCCTTCGACATTCGGCCCTTCGACCCATTCGGCCCTTCGACTCATTCGGCCCTTCGACATTCGGCCCTTTGTACCCATTCCGTCAAAACGTGTTTAATATTTAAATGCCATTTATAAATGGCTGGCATTAGACCATACCTCTGAATTTAGTTGGAAATTTAGATAAAAAAAAAATCACAGTTATAAACGATAATTTCAGACTAAATAAAATGTTTTCTTAACATAGCCATAAAGTAATAAATGTTTATTTGAAAACCATAACTCAGAAATCACAGTGTCATCTATATAAAAATGGTAAAAAATTATAATCGCATATATTTGCTGGCATCTATTTACATTTGTCCGAACTAAAAAATTCTGGGGTGTAATGTTGTAACATCACTTTTTCGAGATTATCGAAGTTTACATCTCTTTCATATTTATTTACATTTCAATATTCGATGAATATCGAAATAAATGATGTTACAACATCTCACCCCTGAAGTTGAATTTTACTATAAATTTTTTGTTCATTGAATGTGAAGTTAAATGCCAAAAACTTTAGATTTTTTTTTATAAAATTGACCCTAAGAGCCTTTGACTGACTCTATGATTTAACTAGACTTGGGCTAGTTCATTAGGGATGAGACGGAATTTGATGATGAAAGGTCTACGTTTAGTATCAAAATGTAAAACTTTTTGGCCTATAGGACCTGTCAGCCAAACAGCAACTTTATGAGACCAACCAATGTAAAATAACTGAAAAATAATGAGAAAATTTAGTTTACCCCTTATCGGATGAAATAGCACAACGGAAAATATCATCTATAGTATACTTATCCTGGATGACGTATGTTCCTGTTGACACTATTAATAGGTTTTGGTCTGGCTATTACACTATTAATAGGTTTTGGCTTTTGAAAGTAATGTTGGATATCCATGATATTAATAAAAACCGAAACTATCAAAAACAATCGAATCGTTTTCGTACGAAAAATAAAATACGTTCGAAATGAACGACAATTGAGTTTGTACTGGCTTACTGGGTAATATTATTGAAAAATACCGACCACTGAAATGATATTACCTTAAAATAGCTACACATTTTGTACCTAAGGTACCGATGAAATCAGCATTTTTAAAACACGTCCACCTTACCTCTAAATAAATTTTTAGATTTCATATGATTTATCCAAATTTTTCCTTGAATTTTCTTTCTTGTCTGTTTAGTTATACTTTTTCGAAAACAAAAAAAAATGAATCCTTAAACTTTTGTAAACTAAATTTAATTATCTTTTCCAAATGCTAATTCTACGCTATTACTAAATGAGACTAAGATTTTCGGAATTCATCTAAGAATTGCAGAAACAATACAACAACAAAAAAGCCCCAGCTTCTAATACGCTGTATCTTTCTCGGTTTTATTTTTGCAATATATCATATCACTTTGTATTACATTTTAAAATATTCATGAAAATTATGAACAACAAAACATCAAAAGTTTATTTATATCCCTAAACAAACATATAGATGTACACAAGACAGCTTTCATCTTAAAGAGGGGCCGGGCGGCCGGATATTGTATATATCACGAGAAAAATAATTTTTTCATACTTTCTTAGAAGAAAAAAAGAAAGTAAAGCACAAAATTATAAATATTAAATGACTTCAAACAAACAAACGAAAGCAAGTACACGAAAAAGTTTTACTCATTAAAAAAAGCTCGTATTTTTTGTTGAGCGGTATGAAAAAAACTTAAAAATCATTATACTCTTATTCGGTTGTGTATACGTAATTTGTTCGTTCCGTATATATCAACCAGAAATATTTGAATTACGACCACCGTGGAAATTTTATTTTACTTTCGTCGTAAATTTGATCGATTTTTTCCGCGTCTCAAGCTTTTCTTCGTGAACCCATCCCCGATTTTGTGCAGAATTAAATTTTTTTTTGCGGTATCTGGTGTTTCATATATAAAAATCAGGATCTTATAAAAAAGGTGTTCACTAAAATGTGGTAGAAAATTTCATAAGAAGGCTTGTGGTCGCTTCAAGAAATGTATCAAATTAATACCGAAATTAACGCGCATAATAAATTTGACGATATGAAATTTTTGTCACAAAAAATAATAAAAGTGTCTGCACCTAAATGTTGCTTAACCGTAGCAATTGTAAACATTTCGGTAACAATTAAAAATATATTCTTTGATCAAATTAATTCAGCACTTCAATTTTGAATTTTTTTATTCTAATAAGACTTTTATGCAGCGACGTTTGAATGAAAATTGTAGAAAAGGGACAAATGGGCTCTTATAAGGCCGTATAAATAAAAACTAAAAAAAATTTTGTTCTAAACAATTCAAAAGACCCCACTATAGACATTGGTTTCTGGAAAGGTCTTGATTTGTACTTTATGCTGAACGTGTCAAGTGATCGATCGTAAGGGTAAAAACTAAAAACAAAATGTTTCGTTAACACTTTGTACAGAAATCGATGCGAATGAGGTAATCCCAGTTTTTCATCCCTAGAATTTTTTTTTTATTATTTACACAAAGCTTTTCTATTCCATCCCAGATTTTTAAATGTATATGCAGCAAAATGAAAGCTCGATGATTGTGCCAATCTTAATAAATGGAATATTTGGCCATTCACTCAAATTTGAAAATACGGCTGGTTATTTGGTCAACATTTACCCTATTAAGTGAAATCTCAAAGCATCAATCGCTATTAGCCAGGAAGGGCTTGGAAGACACAGGGGTGAAGTTTGTCCTAACTTCGTCCCAACTTTTTATAGTGAGTATGTATTGGTTAATCCCAATTTTAATGAGTTTTAATATTTTTAATAAAACAATTTTCACCTAAAAATGGTAATTTGTAAAGATTAAATACGGCCCGATGTCAGCTTCTGAGTCGTGGGTTAAGAAAATTCGACGACGTTAAAATATTTGCCATATTGAGGGAACATCAGTTACATTGCTTACCAGCTCAACAGTCGTGTTTCTGACGGCTTTGGATCAAGGATGGTATAGTCTTTAGTAAGATTTCAGGAAAAACAGTATCTCGAATTTCTGCTTGGGAGCAGATGTTTTCGATGCATTTCCTCATATATTCGAGCTTCTTTACTCGGAGGAATCTGGATGTGGCTTTCCTCGCGTACAGATATTATGTCTGAGAGCTCCTAGTGTTACAAGCCAGAAGCCATCTATTTTTCACTCAGCTTTCATACGAGTTGACGACACTGATCGTTGAACGTGAATGTCAATTTGCTTTGTAGTTGCTCGTTTATTTCTCCGCTTTTGGACGAGGTCGAGATCATTAATGGGAAATACCCATTTTTCCTATATTTTCTCGACAGAGCTCTAACAAGGAAGAGTCTCCAGGTGTCCGGCTCCGATTTCGATGAAACTTTAATATGTTGTAGAGGAGTGGAAAATAAGTGACACGTATTTTTTTAAGTGCTCAATCTCCTTCTAAGGGGGTGAAAACCGCCCTTGAATTTGGGGGTAAAAAAGTGACTCGATAATTTTCCTCAAAAAACATGAAAAAATCTGAAAGTTTTTTATTCCAAAATAGGTATTTCAGAAACTTACATTATATATTATTTTTTCAAGAATTTTGGTACTACCTAGGGGGTGAAACTACCCCTAGGAAGGGATTGAAAAATCAAAAAAACTGTCTAAAAAATCCAAATTGATGCAAAAAATTCTGGAAAAAATTTATATTACTCCATAAAAAAATAAGGTTGACGTGTTCGAGGGTTTTTCGAAACCACCCTTTCTCAGAGGGTTAATCACCCCTAGAGACGATTCTGGAAATTCGCTCAGGACATCTGATTTTTTCGACTGAAAGTTCTTTGTCCTCCTCAATTATGATCATTAACATAGATTCTTACCGATATCATTGATGTTTAGGGGTGAAACATCCCCTAACGGGGGTGAAATTTGTAAAAATTGTTAAAAATTCCAAGAAAATTTCGCAATTTGGTGGAATAATTCTAGAAAAAATATATAAGATCGTGAAATTGGGATAAAGGTTTGCACGTTCAAAAATTTCATGAATCATCCGCTTTGAATGGTTTCAACCGTGTAAGAGCGACTCTCCATAATTTTCATGAAATTTTCTCTGTCGTGAGATAAATTAATTTTCTCTGTCGTGAGATAAATTAAATTTATTTTCTCTGTCGTGAGCATACCGAAAGTTTAGTTTTCCACCATCTTAAATTTTTATTAACATTTGTTATATTCGGTTACCGCATAAGACTGCATTACTACAGCCATTAAAGTACAAAGTAAAATCTGGATATTTAGTGTTTACATACGAATTAATCACCGATTGAGATAGCGAATTTTTTATAAATACACTAAAAATTAAACGAATTATGTTTACCCTAATCATAAGAGATGAAAATGATTACAGTATGGTTAAAAGCAATCTTTTTGCAGTTTTAGAAAATTAACAATATTGATTAGCGTTGAAAATTTAACTGTGAAATATGAACTGTGATTTGCATTGTTGGGAACTTGTGATTGTAAAGTTTTATTACAAATACTAGAGAAATGAGCGGTTTTGTTCGAGATAGATTAAATTAATAAATTTTTATAATGTTTAAAATAATAATAATATTTTTTTTTCTTAAGTGCTTTCGTTAAACATTAAACCTCTTAAACTTTTAGCAATGTTCTAGTAGGTTAGAATTGTGTTGCCTCGTTCGTTCTGTCCGAAACAAGAAAATACCTCTTCAATCCTTGCTATTTGTTATGGGTTAACAGGCTGTAGGAATAGGATCGTCAAATTCGTGCATCATTTATTTATTGAATTTTTTATTGAATTCATTCGCCTAAATATATAGTTTTTTTTGTATACATGCACACACAACATTTTTGTTATTTGTTCAGTATTTTACTTATCCGTTAAATTTGATGTACCAAAATATTGATTGATTTGCAATCATATACCACGTAATTGAAAAAGTTGATTATTTCAAAAATAAATATTTTTTTTTACGTATACATTTACGCAGGGTAATCCAAAATACCATAAAAGTTTGTTTCCGCGAATTAGGTGACAGATGCGGATTTGATTTGGTATACAAATTTTAATATGTCGATACGGAAAATTCAAGGTGTGAGATGTTTACGTTTACGGGTGAATTTAATATTTTAAATAAAGTAAGCGCGAGCTTTTTTACGTATAGCAATCAATCAATCTCGACCTCGCTATATCTATATATTATACGCATCGATCATGATATAACACCCATCCACTCAGTATCCCGATTCGAGAAATTAATTTTTTTTTTGTATTGTTAATTTTAATGGTGTGCTGCTACACAGATGCTTTATGTAAATCGCAAGCATATTTAACGTAATCAAATTTAATGATTTCCATTTATTTTTTTTTTGTATTGTGCTGTCGAACAATTTTTTTTGTGTGGATTTCGACAATATAAATTGACTCAAAGTTAATTTAAAAGTTTCAGTTCATAAATTAAAAAAATATAAAAGTTTTCGAAACAAAGTTTAAAATTTTTTTGTTGGGTTGTGTGTAGCTTTTTGGGTTAAATGTTTAATATAAACTTAATATTTATATGTGTACTTGTGTGCTTATACATCGTAGAATGTAATGTATAAGTATAATGATGATCGGTTTTTCGTAAGAATGCTTGACTCGTATGAGATATTCGAAATAAAAAGTCATCTGTCGTTTTATATAATTTCAAAGCCCAGATAAGCTTTATGTCTAAAATTATCCCGGATATATTCTTGTATAATACGAGTGTTTCAGTACAATGGTTAAGAATATATATGTATACATACACACACACATAAATATTTTGTCATTACGTCGAGTGCTGTATGAATAATTTTTTTTTCTGTTTGGATCTTTAGACATAGGAATTCATCAAGATTTTCATTTCGACACATGAATAATTCATTTCAATTGAAATACATCATTTCGAAATCAAACTAAATTTAATTCTAGAATTATTTTATTTATTTTTATATATTATTTTGCGATTAATTTTATTTTATTTTCATTACATATAGAATGAAACATTAAATAAGGCCCATATTATAAATTCATTGCATATTGTGAAGTTCGTTCAATCGTCTTCTAAAATATCGAATAAAATCATTCAAGTCAATGATGACTTAAACAAACTAACCAGGCAAAAAAAAATTTCCAACGTAGGCCTTCATAATACTGTGTCGTGTACCTGAAACCGAATTTTTTTGATAGCACACGGGATCCTGTATCTAAATATATTTCTGAATTATAAAGTTTAATGGTATTTATGAATCACCACTTTTTTAACCAATTGGCAGCATTTTCAAACTAAATTTAACGCATACATTGTTGTATAAATGTTAGTGACATCTATCAATGAGTGGAATAAATTAATAACATTTTAGTTTAGTTTTTATGCGTGACTATAGCATCCTTGCGAAACAAATCAATATACAGCACTAATTTCGTAAAATCTTGGACGAAGAATGGGTGACAATAAAAAATGCGTGTCCTTACATTATGCTGAAAAAGAGATCTGCGTACGTTACAACATCAGCCCAGTAACGTATCTATATATGTATATAAAAATGAATTCCTGTTTGTTTGTTTGTTTGTTCCGAATGGGCGTCTCAGCCGCTCAACCGATCGCCATGAAATTTTTACCATGTACAAGTTGCATATCCAGAACCAACCTTATGATATTTTGGAAGGGGCTGGACCTTGGGGTCTAGGAGCTGCGGTACAATTTTTTTCGAAAATTTTAATTTTCTTTAAATTTTTCCACGAAAATGAGTTTATGGGGCTAATTATATGAAATTACTGACATGTTCGAATCCGAGGGGCTTAGCCCTGGATCAAAAATTAATTTTTACATGTATATAGATACAAATGTTTGATTATTACAAAATGACTTCTCAGTCGCTCAACCGATCACCATGAAATGTTTACCATGGAAATGTTGCATATCCAGAACCAATTTTATGATATTTTGGAAGGGGCTGGACCCCGGGGTCTAGAGGCTGCGGTACAAATTCAAAAATTTTAATATTCTTTAAATTTTTACACGAAAATGAGTTTATGGGGCTGGTTATATGAAATTACTGACATGTTGGAATCCGAGGGGCTCAGCCCTGGATCAAAAATTAATTTTTACCTGTATAGATACAAATATTTGATTATTCAAAAATGAATTCTCAGTCGCTCCATCGATCGCCATGAAATGTTTACCATAAAAATGTTGCATATCCAGAACCAACCTTATGATATTTTGGAAGGGGCTGGACTCCGGGGTTTAGGGGCTGTGGTACAAATTTTTTCAAAAATTTTAATTTTCTTTAAATTTTTCCACGAAATTAGTTTATGGGGCTGGTTATATGAAATCACTGACATGTTTGAATCCGAAGGGCCCAGCCCTGGATCAAAAATTAATTTTTACATATATAGATACAAATATTTGATTATTCCAAAATGACTTCTCAGTCGCTCAACCGATCGCCATGAAATGTTTACCATGGAAATGTTGCATATCCAGAACCAACCTTATGATATTTTGGAAGGGGCTGGACTTCGGGGTTTAGGGGCTGTGGTACAAATTTTTTCAAAAATTTTAATTTTCTTTAAATTTTTCCACGAAATTAGTTTATGGGGCTGGTTATATGAAATCACTGACATGTTTGAATCCAAAGGGCCCAGCCCTGGATCAAAAATTAATTTTTACATATATAGATACAAATATTTGATTATTCCAAAATGACTTCTCAGTCGCTCAACCGATCGCCATGAAATGTTTATCATGGAAATTTTGCATGTTCAGGACCAATCTTACGATATTGTGAAAAAGGCTGGACTCCGGAGTCTAGGGGTCATGGTACAAATTATTTCAAAAAATTAAATTTTTTTACGAGAATGAGTTTTGGAAAGGGATTATATGAAATAAGAGACATGTTCGAATTCCGGGGGTCCGCCCCTAGATCAAAAATTCATTTTTACATGTAAAGATACAATTATTTGAGTGTTCTGAAATAACGCCTTAGCCGCTTTACCGATCGTCATGAAATTTTTACCATGTATATGTTGCATGTTCAGGACCAAGATCACGATACTTTTGAAGGGGCTGGACCCCGGGATCAAGGGGCTGTGGTACAATTTTTTTCTCAAATTTCAATTTTTTAAAGATTTTTTGAAGGGAATGACTTTAGGAAAGTTGTTATATGAAATTAGTGACATGCTCCAATCCGGAAGTCTGCCCTGGATCAAGAATTCATTTTTACATGTATGTATAGATACAATTATTTAAATGTTCCGAAATATCGTCTTAGTCGAAAAAAATTAGACACCAAAAAGGAAATCTAGCGTGCGATTGTTATACACAAATCATACCTCTACTATAATTGATTTAATTATTCAAATTAATTTTATTAATTTAAATTTAAAACAATCTTTAGGTCCCAAAAATGACGGCGTTAATAAATTAAATAATGAAATTCAATCGGAACTACCCGGGCCACTAATGAAATACAAATCTACCGACACGGTTACTGATGTGAATGAATCAATCCGTCAATTATCCAATAGTTTCTTAATTCCTTGGAGCCACCTGGTATTGCCCCACACATACTATTTTTAAAAGTGGGTTCACCAATAATACTACTCCCAAATTTAGATCCAAAGAAATTGTGCAACGGAACACGGCTTTGTGTAAAGAAATTGATGCCGAATGTGATTGAAGGAACGATTATTACCAGTAAAAGTAAAGGAGAAGATGTGCTAATTCCGCGCATTCCTATGATTTCCACCGATTTTCCGTTTGAATTCAATTCCCATTACGCCTTGCTTTTGCAATAACAATCAACAAAGCCCAGGGGTAATCATTGAAAATAGCTGGTGTTATTTTGGAAAATTCATGCTTTTCACATGGCCAACTGTATGTTGCTTTCTCCAGAGTGGGAATGCCAAAAAATTTATTTATTTACACACCAAATGGAAAAACCAAAAAAATTGTTTATTAAAAGGCTTTATAATAAAAATTATTAACTAAAATATCTTTATATTTATTATTAACTTTGATCTGGTTGAAGGTTTGTAAAAATGGAGTGTAATTATTTGGCAATTGGTAACAAATACCAAACCAAAATTAATTAACTATCCCCACAAACAGGATGTCCAATAATATCATTACAAAAGTTCGCCTGGATGCATTAACGGAGGCACCCGTTACTGAATACAGCTACTTATAATTTTTCATATGTGATTGCAACTACAGCGATGTAAAGAGAGAGTTCTTGCATAACAATCAAGATATTGATATTGATCCATTTATGCAAGATAAGTAGATTATAAGAATCGCCCAAATAACCACGATAATTCAAGAACAAAACGAGAATATTCCAACCACGACGAAATAAGAAAATATCAAAGAATAAATCGTTTGATGGCATAATAGACACACTAAAAGAATTTGGTGTAATGATTGACATAAAAAACAATAATAAAATTGAATTATCGGAAAAACATCATTCCAAGTCAACAAGATCGAGGTTTGAAACAGCGATCTGTCAACAGAAACAAAACGGAAACTGCAAGTAGTACAGTAGAACCTTATTCATATACACTTTACAGCATGAAATGGACAAACAAATTGCTCACTTCCTGACCAATGGGTTCGTAAGGCCTTCCATAGGTTCTATAATGTGTCTCTCATTCGTGTTAAAATGATATTTGACTCCGATTTGGGTTGTTAAAAAAACTGAATGCTTCACAAACAAAAAAATATCGAATGGTGATATATTTCAAGAGATTGAATGCTATGACAACATCGGATGTCTATCCGATTCCCGAAATGCCCAATGCTCTATATCATCTTCAATTACTCAATTTTTTTTCACTATTGATCTACCCGCAGGATTCTATCAGATCAAAACGAAAGAAGCCGATATACCAGAAACTTCGCTTTCAATGAATGGCTTAAAGAATGTGTTAGCCATCTTTCAAATCATGATTACGTTTATATGCGAGTAGACGACATTATCATCTTTGGACGAGAAATGGCAGAAGTTCATTTATTCAACATTGAGAAAAAATTTATTTGTGAAACTGCATCTAAACAAAACGGAAATACAGTATACTCTCGATTTAACGGGCCCCGATTTAACGGACACTCGATTTAACGGACGCTCAATTTAACGGACAATTTTTTTATTTTCCATTTTTCGGTTATCAATTATGATGGGATTGGGTATGTTGGATGGAAATGGGATTCTTAAATGATTTTTGGAAGAAATTCTGGAATACGCCCATGGAATATTCCAGAATTTCTTCCCAAAATCGTTTAAGAATCCCATTTCCATCTAACATACCCAATCCCATAATAATCAGTTAAGAATTGATCGAGTTCCGTCCCAGGTGGCCATATTCCAGAAATTCTTTCAAAAAAAGTGGCTTATATTCAAAAACTCAAAGGCATCAAAAACATTTAGAAGACACTGGATCAAACGAAAAAAAGAATACAGAGAGGGATAGTTACGTTAACGACATAAGGAGAAGAAAGTGGAGTAATTGGATAATGGTGAGAGGACCGATAATCAAGATTAAAGATTGAATAGCAATTTCCGTTAAACCCTATTGGGCTTCTTAGAATCGAGTAATGGCAAGAATAAATAAGGTTCAGCAAACCGGTTGAGCAGTCTCGAAGACGATGAAAAATCCAACCGTAATATTCCAGCATTTGTGGTGAAACCAGCAAGGTGGTGAAACTGCTTTGACTCGTTGTCTTAAACTGATACTTTAATTAGTCAGCACGAATCAGCCAAGTCAATGCCCAAATTATAAATTATTTAAATCGAGGGAATCACCACAATTCAAATACTCCGTTGAAAAGTAGAAAATTTTTCCAGTATTAGGGTTTAAAAGGTCCGTAAATTTGTTGATTTAGATTTGTGCAACGAAAATTAGTTTAGGATGGGTACTTCTATTTAAAGGTTCACCGATTTGTTATTGCCAATAGTTTCTGTATCCTGTTGGTCAATTTATGGCTAAACATAAAGATCCGCCGATCGTGGAAAATTCCGCTATTCGAACATATGTGACACTGAAAACATATTGGTTCCGTTGAAACCCTAAGGCTGGAGAATTTTTCTACTTTTCAACGAATCCGATACGTTTCCCGTGTCACGTACATTCGAATAGCAGGAATTCCCACGATAAGCGGAATGTCATGTTTCGTCATAAATTAGCCAAGATCTACTTAAAATAATTTTATGTTAGGACAGAAGGCTTTTAAGAACATCTGAAGAATTCAGGGAAATTCAATGATTCTCTACTAAATATTCAAAAATCGGCAATCAAGAGTGACTTGTACCATAGAATTTTTTAAAAGTGACTCATATTCTGGTTAGATAGATTGTGATAGAGCAGTAGATTCTGTTAGAGTAGTTTTCGCTACGATAGGTGGCGTTGATGACACCAGTAAAAAAATTTTATAAAATGTTCAAAAATCGTCAATCCTAAGTGGCTGAGAGCATAGAATATTTTAAAAAGGATTTATTTTCTGCTAGAAATGATAGTGGCCTACTTAAAATCAGCTTCCGTTAGGATGTTCGATACGAAATTTAGCTGTAGAATATTCAAAAATAGTGCCCGGGACCATGGCAGTTTTTAAAAATGGCCTCTTGGTCTTGATCTTAGGATGGCCGGTTTAGGAACACCAGAAAATTCAGGTTGCTCGATAAACGATAATTTCCTATAGAATATTAAAAACCAGTCAATGGTTGTTCTGAAAGTAATGTCCTTTCTTTTTGATGAAAATGAAAGACCATTTTTGTATAGTATTTTATTAAATTAAATATTCTCCATTTTATTCTCCATTACCTTTTGCCATCTTTCTGGCAGTAGCATAATTCCACACAGGCAAAACTGATCCAATGCATTTTTCACGTCCTTTTATGAAAAAAAGGTTCTGCCGTCTAAACATTTGTTATAGAGACCGGAACAAACAAACGATTCCCTTGAAATCCCACCAAATAGACAGCATCACCTTTTTTGATGAATATCGGCTTTTGAAGTGGTTTGCAGTAGTTCTTCACCATCTATTCAGTTTAACATTGGGGAAGGGGGAGGGGGGGGGGCTAACTCTTAGATTAATACCTCCTCAAATTATGTTTATAGTCATGGAACTACATACTTCCAAATCAGAGTTCTTTCTCCAGGATGGGAGCGACTAAGGTGGGCGTCTGTCTAGTATCAGGCAGCTCGCTGTATGTATTCTCACCAGTCAGGGGCCTCGGATTTCCGTACCGGATTCGTCACAGACTCGACCTCGGAAGTTGTACATGGACTTTGGAATGGGAAAATGGAGTGTTTTTGGCCTCTATGGAGACCTGGAGATCTCCAGAAGCTTTCGAACAAAGCAGAGAGTTGCACGTTGGACGTGCTTACACTACAAAGCCTTGGATGGTCTGGGAGTGGGATTCATGACACCACCAATGATTATACTCTTCATTACAGCGGCCATCAGAATTGAAAAGAATTTTGAGTTGGCTACTTCATCCGTCGGCGCGTAAAGCACCATACCATCGACTTCTGCCCTACTAAGATGGATATGCACGGTAAGACTTCACATTAAGAAATTTAACATCACGATCGTTGATGAACATGCATCCATCAAAGGTAAATCCGATAACATCAAAGATGTAGTCTTTGTCGAGCTAGAGGAAGTCATCAAATGCATCGTAATGGCAATAATGTACAACTTAGTTGTATCAAGTACGTTTTTCCCATATAAAAGAATCGACAAAGTAACGTGGAGATCTGGTGTCTAAGAGGTGTTCCACCAGCAGATCCGATGTTGGATCTTGCTGAGGTGCAAACATGGACAACGATCATGTACTTATCATATTCAGATATAAATGCAAACGGTATTCTACGTTCAATATACAAGAATCGTTCGATGGAACGTCGATGCTTTGAGGGACCAAGCGCCGCTGCAGAGTTGCGGTCATCTCTCACTAGCTGTTTGTCCAGGCGCGGTCGCAACGGGTAGGTTTCTCCAAGCAACTGTACAGTCGGCCATGGTCACAGTAGTATAAGGCACAGTCGGAAAAGGACCTCCAGGGTCCCGCCTTCAAATAAACAGGGGTTTCGTGAAAAATGATTGGTTCGCGATACTGGGGCACTCTAGCATGGTGAAAGCTCGACTGGGGGGTGCCTTCCACAAAAGAAGCGTTACAATACAACAAGACAGTTGTATTAAAAAGAAATTTGGTCTTTTTTATAAAATTTTACGTTTGACAAAGAGTTCGGATGGTATGTGGTAGAGCTAGGCTTGATCTTGAATATGTGCCTAGATATCACATTGTGCCATCACGGTTGAGATTAGATCCAGCCGGAATGGGACTGGGAAGAGGATCGAGGGATGAAGCTGTATCTCATGTAAGTGTGATGCATTTCACCGGATTTGGTTCCAAGCTGACTACACTTTGTGAATTTATTAATTCTTCAAGAATGAGTTGAATTTTAGTGGTGTCTCGGGTAATGATCGGCGTAGACAAGAGTGAGGTGTGGTGCGGTTATAATTCGTCTTGTTGTTCGAATTTTGGTTCCAGGGTGTGAGCCTGATACGGTGTAAACCTTGATAATTATTCGTATTTTCAGTTCATGGTTGGTAGTTTAATTAAGGGTATTTTGGTAGGATCCTTTGAACATGTTTTGCAGATTATAGAATGGGCAATTTACCCAGGGGGGCGAAGTCCGAGATTCATACCTCCTCGCCGGTGCTCCCTGGGTAACGCTAAATGAATCAGGCGGTGTAGGGGAGACGAGCAGACTAAATCCTGTTTATAGTCATGGACACTACATGTCAGGGCGGGTTATTGGCGCCCTAAAACCAATACCAAACCAGCGTCTGTTCTCCATGTTAGGAGCGGCTGAAGCGGGCGTCTGTCTTGTATCAAGCGGCTCGCTATATAAATGTGTTCATGGTAGGACTGGATGCCTTAAGATTCTCACCAGTACGTGACCCACACACGTAACAAGCGGGTTGAGCGGCAGGCCAACAACCTTCCCTCATAAAAACCATTTAAGTTATGAACCCTAAACAAAGGCCTCGGATTACCATATCGGATTCATTACAAACTCGACCTCGGAAATTGTACACGGACAACGCTTTAAAAATGGGAACATGGAACGTGCTTAGCCTCTTAAGACCTGGAGATCTCCAGAACCTTTCGAACCAAGCAAAGAGTTACACATTAGACGTACTTGCACTACAAGAGCTTAGATGGTCGGGGAGTGGGATCCATGACACCACCAATGGTTACACTCTTCATTACAGCGGCCATCAGAACGGAGGAGAATTTGGAGTTGGTTTCCTCATCCATCGGCGCGTGAAGCACCATATCATCGATTTCCGCCCGATCAACATGCGGATGTGCACGGTCAGACTTCGCACTAAGAAATTTAACATCACGCTCGTTAATGTGCATGCACCCACCGAAGATAAATCGGATGACATCAAAGATTTATTCTTTGTCGAGCTGGAGGAAGTCATCAATAACATACCGCACCACGACATTAAAATCATCGTGGGCGACTTTAATGCAAAAATCGGTAGGAGTGCAGAAAATACATCGCACATCGGTCCCAACAGTCTGCATCTAACTAGTAACAACAACGGCCAACGCGTCACCGACCTGGCATTAATGTACAACTTAGTTGTATCAAGTACGTTTTTCCCGCATAAGAGAATCCACAAAGTAACGTGGAGATCGAATGATGGAAGAACGGAAAACCAAATTGATCACGTCATGGTGTCTAAGAGACACTCGACCAGTATATCTGACGTTAGATCCTACAGGGGTGCAGATATGGACAGCGATCATATGCTTGTCATATTTAAATATAAGTGCAAACTGTCATCAACGTTCAACAGACAAGCACAAAAAACCGTTCGATGGAATGTGGATGCTCTAAAAGACCAAGCGTCGCTGCAGAGTTACCAATCAGCTGTCACTAACTATCTAGAGCGGCCTAGCAACAACGAAGAAGCTCCTTCTAACATCCAGGAGCAGTGGCACACAATACAGTCAGCCATTACCACCGCGGCGCAAAACACTATCGGAAGAAGACCTCCGAGACCCCGCAATGATTGGTTCGATGATCAATGTCGCCTGATCGTCGCAAATAAACAAAAGCTTCGAGAAAAATGGTTGGCTCGCAATACTAGAAGCACACATGCAGAATATCTCCGCGCCAGGAAAGCCACGACTAAATACCTTCGTCAAAAGAAACGCGATCATATGAGATTATGCATCGAAAACATCAGCTTCCAAGCGGAAGTGGGAAATTCAAGGGACTGTTTTGCTAATGCCAGGAATCTCACTAAAGACTTCCACCCAAGAAGTACAGCCATCAAAGACGGGAATGGAGAATTGAGAACAAACGTGGCTGATGTTCTCTCAGTATGGCAAACCTACTTTCAAAATCTACTAAATCGGAATGACGACGTGACCCCCATTAGAGCAATAGCTCCTCCAGGTGATGAGGTCTTCGTCGAATATCCCACAGTAGAGGAAGTAGACGCAGCTATTAGTCGATTGAAAAACGGCAAGGCACCCGGTCTCGATGGAATCCCCGCAGAATTAATAAAACTCGGAGGCGCTACTCTTGCAACAAGTCTACACGATCTCATCGTCTGTATTTGGGACCAAGAAGAGCTGCCGGAGAATTGGAAGACCGCGCTCATATGTCCGTTGCATAAAAAAGGCGACCGTCTTAAATGTGAAAACTATCGTGGTATAGCTCTATTGAACACTGCTTACAAAGTGTTGGCTAATGTTGTACTTGCCAGACTCATCCCTTTCGCCGAAAACATCATTGGCGATTATCAGTGTGGTTTCCGTCCCAACCGATCGACCACTGACCAGAGTTTCACCATGAGGATGATCCTGGAAAAATGTTGGGAGTACAACATAACCATACATCAATTATATATAGACTTCCGCCAGGCAGATGACAGTATAAACCGCGATAACCTTTGGGCCGCGCTCATATGCCTAGGAATTCCAGAGAAACTCGTTTCTCTGTGCAAATTAACAACGTCTGGGTCTGTATGTAGAATTGTAATCGAAGGAACTGTGTCAGACTCCTTTGAAATAACATCTGGTGTTCGACAGGGAGATGCACTCGCGCCTGTGCTGTTCAATTTGGCGCTTGAGTACGTAGTGAGGAAAAGCAACATCGAAACTTCGCGCTGTATATTTAATAAATCAGGCCAAATTCTTGGATATGCAGATGATATCGTGCTTCTTGGCCGAAGACCTAGCGATATCAAAGACAGTTTCGTGCCGCTCGATCGCTGCGCAAGAAGACTTGGTTTGAAGGTGAACAGTAGCAAAACCAAATTTGTATCAACACCCAGGAACATCCCCATGGCAAATCTCGGAATTGGCGACCACAATTTTGATCGCGTTGAAAATTTCAAATACCTCGGGTCAGTTATAACATCACTGAATGAAATCCAGGCAGAAATAAAAGCCCGAATAGCTGCCGCACATCGAGTTTTCTACGCCCAATCAAAATTATTGCGATCTAGAAATCTATCGCAGTCGTGCAAGCTCGCACTTTATAAAGCACTAATAAGACCTGTGCTGGCTTTCGGAAGCGAGAGCTGGACCATGACCACTAATGATTGTAGATTGTTATCAACTTTCGAAGGAAGGTCATTCGCTCCATCTTTGGTCCAATTAAAGTCGCGAACAATGAATATCGGATTCGCATGAACCACGAGATAAAGCAAATACTTGGAGATTGCGATATTATCGGATTCATCAAATCCAATCGAGTGAGATGGCTTGGCCACGTTGCAAGGTCCCCACAACAACGGATGACCAATAAAGTGTTCCATCAACAACCAGCCGGTGTGCGTCGTAGAGGAAGACCCTGACTGCGCTGGCGTGACGACGTTGAACAAGATCTACAGGCACTAGGATGTCGAAACTGGAGGTCGAGAGCGATGGACCGAGACGGCTGGAGGACCATAGTGCGGGCGGCAAAATCCCTTCATGGGATGTGAAGCTAGAGAGAGAGAGAGAGAGAGAGAGAGAAATTTACCCAATGTTTATATTCAGATTGCCATATTAGGGGCTTTGGCGTAACTGTACTCTAAACTTAGCTTAAGCATTATAATAGTAGATTGACGTATTTAAGAGTTTTGTATGGGTCAACATGCAGAATCGTGTTTTAATTTTGCATATTTGAAGTTCAAAGAAGTATCTATATTATTCTAATTCTACTATTTGTTTTAATCCAAATCATTAGTTTACAGTAGGTGTTTTCATTGATAGTTACTGTAATGTGTACCATTGCAGATGATTTGCCATAATGAACCCACTAATGAATTGTTATATGTAGCGATGATTAATATTTTTTTTAATTAATAAATTAATCGATCTCTATATTGTTTAGGAGTGTGAGGGGTGTTAATTTGGAGTTAAATTTCAGGAAATTTTAGGATGCCTGTTGAGGTTATTAAACGTTTATCCATCCTTCTAGTAGTTTTGGAGTTAAGGTGGCTTGTGCCGTACGATCGCTGGGTGTCCGAAACCAGGTCGTTACGTCCTACAAAGGGAAAGAAGAAAACCTGTCATACCCTTCAGGTCAAGCCTATCATATTTAACAACCAATATTTTACATCAATTGCCTTTATTTTGTCTTCATCAGTTTTAACCGGCCTTCCATAATGTGGTGCATCTTCAACATCAAAATTGCCAAAACGAACTTTTGAAAACCAGTTTTGACACTGACGTTCTGTCAATACAATTCCCTATACACATCACACACATTTTTTCATGCTTGAACACCATTTTTTCCTTTTCGATAATAAAAAAATAAAATATTCCGATAATGCTGCTACTTCGATTTTCTGTCTTTAACATGGCACCAAACACAAACTATTAAGCAGAATCAAACAAATTTTTGCACAAATAAGCCATGCTGTATCAGTTGTAACAACAATGCGGCTTAAGTTTGAATTTTGGTATGAAACATTACATTGTAGTCCACTGTTGTATGGAGAAGTATGAATAAACTAAAATTTTATGATTTCCTAAGAAATATTTAGGAATAACCCGGAACCCTAGGAAATTTTTTAAAATCGCCTAGGTGGGGAGTAGTAGGGAGGCTATTACTTCCGGTAAATCGATTCCAACCAAAAATCAATCCCGATTGGGATCTCCCAATTTATGAGAAAAGCTTAAGTACGAAATTTCATCCAGGTCAATCGTTTGGCCTAGGCTGTACAAAGACCAAACTTTTGTTGAAAAGGTTTATTTGTTAAAGGCTACAGGTGTCTGCCTAATACCACATGCACGCCTGCACATACAGAGATTTTTTTGAAAAACCACTTCTTTACTTGCGGCGATACAGCGAATGGTACATCTTAAAAAATCTCGTTGAGAAAATTTTTCATGATTAGTTATTTTACTATAACCAAAATAAAATGTATTATTGTAAACTTTAACCACAATACACATAAATTAATCTTTGCTATCAATTTTTTTTTATTTGCAGACGAGAAGATTATGCCAACGCCATAAAACTATAAAATTAGCAGTAAGCAATAAAATACCGTGACCCCAATGGACCATTACTCTTCATCATTGCAATAAGACATTGTATATAGTTTGTCTAACATGTGGCCAAGACTACAACAAGAATTCGGTACAAAACTATAAAATTTATAGTAGATAAAACCGATTTTATATAAATAAAATAATGAAGGGTATCCTATTAACGCTCGTATTTGGCTATACATTACTAAGTACAATTGGTGGACCAATAAATAGTGATCCGGCACCAGGACGTTCGCCAGGACCACCCACGCAAAAATTTTCATTTCAAACGTCTTCTTCTAGTGATATTTTACTGAATACTAATCCAAATACTAATAGTAATAATGATGATAAAAATATAAATACTAATAATAGTAATAATAGTGATAATGCTAATAATAATAGTAATGACGTTTTTATACCAAATAACAGTAGTAATAATGTGCACTTAATAAATTCATTGAACACCCTGTCATCCTCTTCATCCAATGTACCGTCATCATTGTTCTCTTCGACTTTTACTATGTTGTCACGTAATATAAATTCAAATAGTAATAATATGAGTTATAATACTAATAATAATAATAGTTTTAGTAATAAAAATAGTTTTAATCCGTATAATAAAAGTAACAATAACGAATTTGCAAAGCTCAAATCTGGTACGGCACCGATATCGATCGAGTCGATGGTGAAATTGTGTCGTGACAAATTTATAATCGGCTCGGATAAAATCATTAAACTGGATTACGCCAATGAAGCGATACGATGGAGTTTTCCGTTGAAATTGAAAATATTTCATGAGTTATTTCGTGTGGATGGTGGTGTGTTTCCCGGGCTGGTTTACACAGGTAAGTTTTATAAATTTTTTTATGTTACATAGTTTTTGGTGTATGGAATTGCTAGTTTTCTAGTGAAACTAAATGGTTTGAACAGGTTTGTGTTGAGGATAATTTTTTCAGTACAATGGTACTTCAATATCGGCGGAAGTCAAATTCTATGTCCTCCGCACCTTCTAATTGTTCAGGTTCTCTAAGAACCAATTCCTACAAAATTACGCATTCTTTTAAATCGTGGGAGCCGATTAAAATCGAAATATTTTTACAAGGAAACGAGTAATGCTTTCAGCGCGCAGCCCATTAATACAGAAAAATTTTGAAATATCCTCTTAAACATTACCGTTAGTGATCTAAATTTTAGGCAACAGGTCGATTCTGGCTTTCCTATAGAAAAAATGTTTACATAGTGTTTTTGTCAAAAATATCATTTTCTGGCCTACTGAGAAATCACGTTTGATGTAAATTTTTATAATTTAGGAAATATTTTTTCCGTACCGAAGTTGGATAGGAAAAATTTTCCCAATTTAATTTTGTTTTTGAAAAAATTACACCAACATTTTACCCTAGTATGTCAGAAAAAAAAATTTTGCGACAAAAATACTATGAAATTGTTGTTTCTAATTTCTTTTTCCTATAGGAAAGCCAGAATCGACCTGCTGGACATGAATTTATTGTGTCCAGCTATTATAGCATACTTCTTGCTTGCCAGGATCAATACCTAATGATTTTAAAGTTATTAGCGCAATGTCTCCGTGTTGCCTCCGGTTTATCCGTTCAATTTACGGAATTCCATTATTTTCCAATTCTCGTTTATGGTATAATATGAATCATTTATCAGGTCCTGCCTATCCTGTACAGTTTCACAAAGTCATGTTACGGATGGCTAGCAGCCAACACGTAGTTATCAACTATAGCCATGCAGAGGCCTCACGCACGGTAATTTTTAATGCTAATACTCAGGGTATTGGGTCGTGGGGATTTGGAGGCTTGCATGACTCTAGCCTGTAACGTGTTTCCAGAAAATTAGAGAAAAAAAACGCAAATTAAAAAAAAACTCAAATCAAGTTAAGTCGGCCGGAAGTTATTGAACGAAACTTGAGGAACTTCATAAATTAACTGTAACCGGTTGTGCCCATCAGACGGCGACCGGATCTCCCCGAGTGACAAATACCCAGTCTGCTGAAGAGACCCCCAAGAATGATCCATCGATTCCGAAAGGCCGATGCCCAGCCTCAACGAAGCAGCATTAGAAGGTAAGCACGTCTTCTCAACAGACCAAGCCTCTCTTCACTCGGAGAGATCTGCAGCGAATATCCCACAATTCACATTACGACAACATGAGATCGCTAAAGTGCCACGAGGAGACCGCGTGGATTTTACGGTTGCCCCGAACGGATGACATATCCGCTGGACTCACCAATTAGACCCTGTGGATGTCCTGCCAAGGGCATGAAGGGGAACGGCAAGCCCAGTCTGTACATATGGAACCAACACCGAATGAGAACTCCCCTCTCATTATACCGAACCGGTTAAAAAAAAAATTATGACGAAAGAAGAAGAAAAAGAATAACCATGAAATAAACTAAATAATAAAATAGAAAATTTAACCACAAAATATAAAAAAATTAAAAATTATACCTTTAATACGTTTGACCACATTGAGGTCGATCTTGGCGTCCGTTATGCCAAAATACATTGGGCTTCTCTCTCTCTCTCTCTCTCTCTCTCTCTCCATTATCCGATGCTTACGTAACACGATAGGGATGGTCAAAACACAAGACGGAAATAGAGGCTAATTTACAATCATCAAAAAAAAGTATTAAGAACGCTAGACAACAGATGGCAATGCAACATAAATTGGTTGTTATTTTTTGTTAGAAATTAAATTATAAATTGACGGTTAGGACATCCAAGGAGTCGTAACAGCCACCTACATAGTGCAATGGATAAAAGCTGTCAAACCTCGAGAAAATACATTACATTTCTATACGGATCGTTAGGATGCCTCATTGTGGCCCGTTTATTTTATCTTAATTTGAATAACAGGTTTGGAATTGAAATTTTTTGAGCGAATCCTGGAGATCTTTGCCACCTAAATAGTGCAATAGAAGAAAGCTGTTTATTTTCAATCAAATAGGTCTCATGCCCATGCACATTGTCAGGATGCCCCATTTTGACCAGTTTATATGATGATAATTATAATGAAAAGGTTCAAAAATGGGAATACTGTAGATTAAATTCTGATGGTTTTGGCACATAGCCAATTAGCAAAGGCAATCGATAAAAACGGTTTAATTTCGAAAAACACGTCATATTTTTAAGAGGATTTTTAAGGCGTTCGATTGTAGCTCGTTTATTTTACAAAAAATACAACATTCCACCTACATAGGGCAATTGATAAAGCAGTTCAATTTTGAAAAACAATGCCACATGTCAATGCGGATTGTCCGGGAGCTGTCCGAAAATGGAAATCCTGTGTAGTGAATTCTGCAGAGTTTGGTACATAAACACCTACAAGAGATAACAGCTGAAAAATTAAAAAAATTAAATCACATGCTTGCCACTTTGCCCCATTTTGGTGCGTTAACTTTTCATAATTGAAACGAATATGTCCAAGAAATTTTGAGGACCGAATCAAGGAGATTTCAAATAGTTTTAGATTTATCGAGCGAAGCGACTCGGCATAAAATTAGTACTGCGGTAGATACCTCAAAATAATGAGCTTGGACCCGAAACATTTTTATTTTTGGCCAAATAATTTTAGATTTATCGATCGGAGCGAGAATTTAAACAAAAACCAATAAAATTCCTAGCCCAGAGTTCATTTTCGGTAACCTGCCTCATAACGATTTTTTATAACTCGGCCTAAAATTAGCTACAATTGTAGATACCTCAAAATAATGAAACTGGGACCAAGACATTTTTATTTTGGCCAAATAATTTTAGATTTATCGAGCGGAGCGAGAATTTAAACAAAATCAATAAAATTCCTAGCCCTGAGATCATTTTCGGGAATTTGCCACAAAACGATTTTTAATTAGCTACTATTGGAGATACCTCAAAATAATGAAGTTTGGACCCGAAACATTTTTATTTTTTGCCAAATAGTTTTTGATTTATCGAGCGGAGCGAGAATTTTAACAAAAATCAATAAAATTTCTAGCCCAGAGGTCATTTTCGGGAAATTGCCAAAAAACGATTTTTTTTCTAAACTCGAACAAAAATTAGCTACTATTGTAGAAACCTCAAAATAATGAAGCTCGGACCCAAGACATTTTCATTTTTTGCGAAATAATTTTAAATTTAGCGGGGCGATAATTTAATGTAAATCAATAAAATTCCTAGCCCAGAGTTCATTTTCGGTAACCTGCCACATAACGATTTTTTATAACTCGGCCAAAAATTAGGTACAATTGTAGATACCTCAAAGTAATGAAGATTGGACCCAAGACATTTTTATTTTGGCCAAACAATTTTAGATTTATCGAGCGGAGCGAGAATTTAAATGAAAACCAATAAAATTCCTAGCCCAGAGATCATTTCCGGGATTTTGCCACAAAACGAATTTTTTTCTAACTGGGCCAAAAATTAGCTACTGCTGTAGATACCTAAAAATAATGGGCTTGGACCCGAAACATTTTTACTTTTGGCCAAATAATTTTAGATTTATCGAGCGGAGCGAGAATTTTAACAAAAATCAATAAAATTATTAGCCCAAAGATCATTTTCGGGAATTTGCCACAAAACGAATTTTTTCTAACTGGGCCAAAAATAAGCTTCTGCTGTAGATACCTAAAAATAATGGGCTTGGACCCGAAACATTTTTACCTTTGGCCAAATAATTTTAGATTTATCGAGCGGAGCGAGAATTTAAACAAAAATCAATAAAATTCCTTGCCCAGAGATCATTTTCGGGAATTTGCCACAAAACGAATTTTTTCTAACTGGGTCAAAAATTAGCTACTGCTGTAGATACCTCAAAATAATGGGCTTGGTCCCGAGACATTTTTATTTTTGGCCAAATAATTTTAGATTTATCGAGCGGAGCGAGAATTTAAACAAAAATCAATAAAATTCCTAGCCCAGAGATCATTTTCGGGGATTTGCCACAAAACGTCTTTTAATTAGCTACTATTGGAGAAAACCTCAAAATAATGGAGCTTGGACCCGAGACATTTTTATTTTTGGCCAAATAATTTTAGATTTATCGAGCGGAGCGAGAATTTAAACAAAAATCAATAAAAATTCGTAGCCCAGAGATTATTTTCGGAAATTTACTACAAAGCTTCTGTTGTAGATATCTCAAATAATGGAGCATGGACCCGAGACATTTCTAGTTTTGACGAAACAGTTTTAGATTTATTGAGCAATGACCGTATTCTTAAAATTGGTGGGAATTTCTCCAATCGGAATACTTTTTTCTTTGAAATTCTCAATATTATTCGAATTTTTCGCCGGCTACTTTAATCTTTTTTCAAATTAGTTTTCAAATTTTCTAATATTTGTTTCCCTACAAAGCGAATAATTTCGAATCGATCTGCCAGTCGAAATTTTTCTGGTAGTAGGGGAAAAAATTATGTTTCTTAATTTAAAAAAAGAATAAGTAGTCAGCGAAAAATTGGAATAATATGAAGAATTTCAAAGCAAACTGTATTCCGATTCAGGAAATTTCCACCGATTTCAAGAATGCAGCCCTAGTGTAGTTATTCTAGCTTTATCTGAGAATAGGGATTTGGTGAAAATATCTTCATGGTATTTTTGTCTAAATTTTATTGTTTTGACCTACTGAGGGAATAAATTTGGAGTAAATGTTTTTGAAACAAAATTAAATGGGAAAATATTTTTCTCTATAAAAATTTTGTCGAATAAAAGATTCCCAATTAAATTTGTTTTGAAAATATTTGCACTAAACTTATTCCTTTAGTATGCCATAAATGTACAATTTTGACAAAAATGTTATGAACATTATTTTTTCCAATTCCCTATTCCCAGGGAAAGCGGGAATAGTGCAACAGGACAAAAATGTAAACAAAAATCAATAAAACTCCTAGCTCAGAGATCATTTTCAGGAATTTGCAGCAGGACGATTTTGTTCTTACTCGGCCAAAAATTAGCCACTGTTGCAGATATCTCAAAATAATGGAGTTCGATCCGAGAAATTTTTAGTTTCGACGATTTCTTTGATTTTCTATAAACAACTTATTCATGGACGAAAAATTCATTGCTCCCTTAAGCTGTTTCTGATGCTATTTTGTTTACATTTTGATAGTAAATTGCGCATTACTTATAATTCACTTTTTTCGTCAATTCCTTGTTTTACTTTACCATTGGAGCAGTACTAGAATTTATTGTTGGGATAACCTAGATCAGCATTGACATCAATAACCTCATATGCAGTTCGTATATTAGTACCGAAGTTGTATGTTGATTCACCAGGTTTGTAGCTTTTTAAGTCGTTTGGCAGTTGTCCCTTGTATCGCGAAAATATTTGCGGTTAGTCATTTAATTTTGGTTTACTCTAACCTCGTTTAAACTTACAATTCGGAATTTATTACTCAAAAATTTCTTAAATTGTTCATCTCTGAAGGATAGACCCACTAATTGTCTCAAAGTCATTTAATGTAGCAGCGTCTTTTGGAATCAAATGTACAACTTTTGATTATGGTTTTGAGGTGTATGTAACTATTCTGGTATTTTGCCGTTTTGATACTCAAGGGTTTCATCAAAAGAGTAGAGAGAACGACCTACAATTTACTCATTCTCGAATTTGTAGCAGCTTTTAAATAATTAATACAATCTAGATCCTTTATAGCTTTCCAATTTTACTCTGTAAGAGCAGTGCCCTGTGAGTATCTCTCTAAACGTTCTTAACCCTCACAATGAAGTTCAGTTTTTTCCTTAGGTTGTTATACTTCATTTGAATGTGTTTGTTTACCCGTCAAAAAATGTTCCGCAATTTTTAAAATTAAGTTAAATACTCAAAGTGGTCTCCCCTATTCCTTGCCACTGAAATTTTGAAAAGCGGTTTAAATATGTTGACGATATAGAATTTTGTTGGGGATGTTTCGTTTGCAGATCATAAATCTAGTTGGGCCAAGAGTGCGTTTTGAAAAAGGTGATTTAAGCCAACTTATAACTTTTTCTTCGAAGAATAGATATCTGCCATATCATCATCTACCATTACACACCAATTAAATATGTCAATTTGAGTTACATATAAAATAACAAAACTGTTATTTTTATGTGTTGTGAGATTTATTAATCTTTCAACAAACGCTGCCCAATTCCATTTCGGCACACGTCATCATCATCATTATTATTCCATAACCGAAAAGCAATAAAAAAAACATAACCAGGAATGTGATCAATGGATAATTAAATTTTGCGGTCGAATCAACAGGCGTCAAATTGAATTATGTTCAATAAAAAAATTTTTTTTTTGCTTGCTGTTTATTGATTTCTCCTTACTGAATCTATCATACATACCTGCTGCCTTGTGCCCGTTACGTATAGAGCTAATCATATCCTCTTTAATATTATTGCGACATGTCAAAATGTATCATAACATAAAGTTGATAGAATATATATGTCCCGACACATGCCCTACATTCCGCATGAGATATATCGTATACACGTTATACAACTTCCAACCTTATTAAAATTTTCTATTTTATGCTTTACTATTCGTATATACAGATGCGGATGAATACGGGTATAGCCTAGCCAGCCACTAAAAAATTTAAATAGAAATTCTGCTCATAAATCCTGGGAATAAAATATTATCATTTTTATGATACCGTACATAACGATAAAGATACCAACAACAATGAAGACACACCGGCGTAGTAGCAACATATAAGATGATTACAAAGTGATTTTCTATTTATAACGGAGTAATAAAAATGGTTTTATGCTTATATATGTTTACCTGCCGAGCATAAAGATTTTTTTTTTCGTGCACCGTTTAAATTTAATCAGAGTTCATAATTTCTATTTCACAATGGCGAGACCAAATATAGGTCCCGTTTTATGGAGAATTTTTGTATTCGACATGGTGTATCGATTGGCATAATAAACAATTTGTGGCGGATTTGCGACTATCGATATTGGCGTTATGTATAGATGTACATTAATCACACTACAGTTTGATTAACTAATTTTAAGTAAATTATCCTTGGAGTATCAGAAACGCAAACGTTATATAAAGTTATCAAAAGTTTTTGCGGGTATGCTCGAACCGTGCTTAAAGTTTGGACAGTCAATTCACAGGAATATACGAATACTAATATAATGATTACTTGGTAGGGGCAAAAATGGTCACAATTCTTTGGAAACCGACCAATCAATACTAGTTAGTCAATAATACCAAACATTGTTTTACTATTGGAACAACAAATAACAATGTGCTTCTCGGATATGCCTACCAAGTATTTCAGGGTATTTTTATTTGTATACTAGCTGCCCCGGCGAACCTCGTTCCGCCCCAAACTGCTTCGTTCCGAGCAAATACTTTTGTCCTTCACAAAACGATTGAGTTAAACGGCCATTCCGTTCACTTTTACATGGAATTCAACACTAAAGGCAGGTTTAGGTTGCGTTCGTTCGTTCGTTCGGTCTTTTTTTCGACCAATCGTTTCTTGTGGAAAAATCCAGAAGAAAAAAATCGTTATTTTTGAGCAATATGATTTTTCGTAAAAATTGTCAGAACGAACGAACGCAACCATGGAGGCGACATAATGTATTGGAAGGTGAATGAAATGTCGATTCAAACTCAGGCATCTATCGAAATTTGAGTTATTTTTTGGATTTTTTTTCTCAGTGTGAAAATGAATTGGGGTCAGTGGGAATTCAAAATTATTCAATTCATTTTATTCGGGTGTAATTAAATTTAATCGCGACGTCAACTGACCATGAGAAAAACACGGAAATTCCAGATTTATTCCGCATACTCCCAACGATTGACCTTGCGATTTTTTAACCATCACAGCAAACGCGAAACGAACGGGGAACCGAATGCGTTTGAAGTCGAACGGAATGTCAGTTGGAATTAGAGTCTCGGAATTAGAACGTCTTCTCCTTTGAATTTGCCCTTGATGATCGTCGCTTGAATCACGTTGTTCATCAGTTTCTTCACAGCGAATCGCATTCTGTTACACAATTACGGAGGATTCAGATTAGTATGATTATAACAGATCTTACCTTGAGCATCGGCCTCGCGTCTTGATTGGTCACACAGTCTCAAGTATAATTCAGACTGTTCCTTGTTCTTCGCTGCCAAAATCACTCGTTCGCTGAACCAATCGTGATTCATAAATAATGTCGGCGGATGTCCGGAAACTTTTTCGTGATAAGTTCTGTCTTCGACGTCGTGAACATGGAAAAATTCGCGGGAAACGAAATCAATTCTATCAAAACATCAACATGAATTTGCTCATTGCTAAGCGCCAACAGTTGTTTGGAAAAATCAGCAGTTGATGAATCGTTCTGTAACGCGACTCTCATGTTTGTGGTCAACTGCAACTTCGTCATATAGTGCCACAAACTTGACGATTTCAGACGTGCGTTGAGTTCATGTGCGGCTGTTGTTCTCGGAATGAAAGGTAGCGTTTGACGAAAATCGCCGGCCAGCAGAATCTTCGCCGATATTCATCGGCAACTTTAACGCAGAATGTGCCATTCAGCCGCTATCTAGCAATGTGGCTGCAATTCCCAATGATGCAACATCTAACACTATTTGAGATTCTCACGAAATTCTCATGAGAATTTGTATATACGATTACTATACAAATTCTCATGAGAATAGCGTACAAAATCCCTGGCCAGAAAGGTTTTAGCTGTTCCACCGGGAGCATCGAGGAAAAATATTCCGCTGTTTCCTTTATTCGTCAACTGCCTTCATCAATGCGTCGTACACGTTCTTACACTTACTCTCGATCTTATACTTGCTCTCGTTGCAATTCACGATTAAATGCATCGTGCATCGAACGAATTGGTTCTGGCATGCCCAATTTCCACAAATCACTGCCACACATAAGCACGCAAATGTCTTCGATCATGATCAAAGCTTCGTTGCGTATCTCTCGATGTTGCAGTGCGAACTCGATGCAAAATTTCGTCAGCCGCATCCCGTCCTCGTATTTGTTCCACAATTCCAATGCGTTCGATGGATGACACGTCGCTATGATGATCGCAAACAACGTACGAATTTGATTTGCCGGCGCGGAAACAGTGACATCGGCGAGTGAAGAGTCTCAATGTGAGTCGTGTCCAGCAAATTCAGAGGTTGGTAAGCTTCTTGATAAATGGCGCACATCACACCATTTATACAGTACGAAGCGATTCGAACCAAGCAGGACCACGAACGTAAAACAAAAGCAAATCAAGTAGAAGCCTTCGTCTTGTCGTGGATGAACGGTGTACACACGGCCAAGCGCATTGAATGTAGAGCTGCGAATGTAATGCTTAATTGGAACATAGTTTTGATTAATTGAAGCGGATGAAATATGAAACGTTCCGTTTTGATCTTGACATACATATCAACGCAATCTCTCGTATCAACCATCTCCTGGCAATTGCGAATTCAACAAAAAATGATTGAGCCAAATCAGTTCAGCCGTTCTCAACTAATGCGCTAGAAAAAAAATTCAATTTCTTCGGGTTTTTCCGCAAGTTTCCGAGTTTTCCACATAGGTTTTCCAATTTTTCTCTTCTAAAAGACAATCTGGATCGGATACGTGCGAAATCCCGTACAATAAAATATCGTTTTATGATTTACCTAATTTTCCGACTTTTCCGGTAAATTTTCCCAAAATTTTCTTTCGTAAGAACTATCTCCTAAAAATAAGGAACAAAGCAAAAAAGATTGAGCCAAATCGGTTCAGCCATTCTCAACTGATGCGGTAGAGAAAAAAAATTCAATTTTCTTCGGGGTTTTCCGAAAGTTTCCGAGTTTTCCATTCAGATTTTACAATTTTTCTCTTCTAAAAGACCAGCTGGATGGCGTGCGAAATCCTGTAGAAAAACATCGTTTTTTGATTTTCCTAATTTTACGACTTTTCCGGTAAATTTTCCCAAAATTTTCTTTCGTAAGAACTATCTCCTAAAAATTAGGAACACAGCAAAAAAGATTGAGCCAAATCGATTCACCGTTCTTAACTGCTGCGGTAGAGAAAAAAAATTCAATTTTCTTCGGGGTTTTTCCGAAAGTTTCCGAGTTTCCACTCAAATTTTACAATTTTTCTCTTCTAAAAGACCATCTGGATGGCGTGCGAAATCCTGTAGAAAAACATCGTTTTTTGATTTTCCTTGATTGAGCCAAATCGGTTCACCGTTTTTAACTGATGCGGTAGAGAAAAAAAAATCAATTTTCTTCGGGTTTTTACCGAAACTTTCCGAGTTTTCCACTAACATTTTACAATTTTTCTCTTCTAAAAGACCATCTGGATGGAGTGCGAAATCCTGTAGAAAAACATCGTTTTTTGATTTTCCTAATTTTCCGACTTTTCCGGCGAATTTTTCCAAAATTTTCTTTCGTAAGAACTATCCCTGAAAATTAGGAACACAATAAAAAAGATTGAGCCAAATTGGTTGAGCCATTCTCAACTGATACGCTAGAAAAAAAAATCTATTTTCTTCGGGCTTTTCCGCAAGTTTCCGAGTTTTCCACATAAGTTTTCCAATTGTTCTCTTCTAAAAGACAATCTGGATCGGATACGTGTGAAATCTTGTACAAAAATATCATTTTTCGATTTACCGCATTTTCCGATTTTTACAGAGTATTTTTCCAAAATTTTCTCTCGTAAGAACCATCTCCTGGAAATTAGTAACACAGCAAAAATAGATCTCAAATCTCTCATATCAACCATCCTGGCAATTGGCAATACAACACAAAATGATTGAGCCAAATCGGTTCACCGTTTTCAACTGATGCGGTAGAGAAAAAAAATTCAATTTTCTTCGGGTTTTTCCGAAAGTTTCCGAGTTTTCCACTCAAATTTTACAATTTTTCTCTTCTAAATCACCATCTGGATCGAACACGTGCAAAATCCTGTACAAAACCATAATTCTTCGATATTCCAAATTTTTCGACATTTCCAGTGAATTTTCCCAAAATTTTCTTTCATTCAAACCTTGCCCTGACAATTACGAACACAGCAAAAAATATTCGGTCCAACCATTCTCAAGAGATGATCAGTCAGTCATACATTGCGGCAATTGATTTTTATTAAGATAGATTGAGAAAATAAATTTTCATTGCGCTTGGGGTTTTAGGGCGAGTGTTATGTTGTCTGGTTTAAATCTGAAAGATCACCAATCCACGGGTTTAAACTAGACATTCATAATATTGATCCAATGGACTTTATATTTTTCTTGTCCTTCACAAGGACATACCGTATAGAGGATATCTATATCTCATTTTAATAAATTATCATAAAGAAAAGATATAGTTTGACTATTATAAGGCGGCCCAGTGTAGTTTGGATCGCGCGATCATCAATGTCAGTTTTTGGTATTTCAAAATTTTGTAATTGTGTCGCAGCTTCTTGCTTAAGGTCAGCATCATGTGAAAATTCGTCGATTTCTCGTAGATAACGTCAACAACTACTTTTAGCTCATGCCAGTAGTGGTCGAATGTTGTTATATTTAAGTAATTAAATGTCAGGAATTGGAATATGGTTTTAGTGTATTATGTTTTACGCCATTTATTAAAAACTGCTACGAACTAGCATGTAACTGTTTAGTCGGAAAAAATGGTGTCAGCCACATAGTGTTAATTTCAGACTAATACAAACTTTCTCCACACATGCGCATAACAAAAACATGTTTGAAAACCATTATTAAGCAATAATATATAATTTACTGCCATCTATTGACATTTAATCAAACTAAAAAAATATGAAATTGAATTGAACTGTAAATATTTTGCTCACTGAACTTTCACAAATAATTTTTTTTTGACATATTCATTCTATACATCAGATGCTATGATATGTTTGTTCCTTAATTATGATGAGGTGAAAATGAGGGATAGAGGATAGAAATGAATTGTACTTTAAATTAGGCATTCATTTTCATCGCCACTCAAGCCTTTCGTTTTATTTGTGGTGGAATTTTATGTGTGTTTATCATACTCACCCTGTACGTTGAGGATGTAATGGAGGTGAACATATAATAACACGTTGATGGACGATTGTTGTAAATTGAAGAATATGGCTGTCTAAATATAGTATGGGTTGAGAAAGAATGAAACTTGACGGAAGAAATATCTCCGAACCATGTTCTACACACACATCATGTTGCTCAAATTGTCTGAGCTTAAAATAGATGAAACTGTACCGACTTTTAGAATTTTACGGATTTCCCAGTATTTCCTATCAGACCTGGCACGGACCTAGTCTAAATATACGGATTGGGTCCCGACAAACAATTTTTAACCGTCCGGTTAGACGTCTGTAAATAGTCGGTGCAAAATTACAACAAAAAATTAAATTGTTTTTGTAAAATCATACGAATTCATTTCGCCACATTAAAAAAAGACAACTTGTCTCGAAGTTTACACGAAATCAACTTAAAACTATAATTCGATTTTCCGAAGTGATTACTCGTTTCGCGAGCCATAACGATATAGCATTTCAAGAACGATAAAAATTTGTAATACAAACTAACCGTGAAATGACTGACCGAGGCCGAATTTGGTCGTTACCTATTCCTTGAACTCGTTTTTATTCGGAAAAACATTAAAAATTAAACAAACGAAAGTTCGAACCATTTATAAAAGGTATTTCATCCATGATGGATGTATGTGAAACGTGAAAAAATTTAAATAAGTTTCATAGTGTTATAAGCATAAAATTGTTTTAAGTTAAAATAAAAAATAAAAACAATAAGGAATTTCAATAAAGAGTTGAAACTAATAATTAGGTATGTATACAGATTAATTATTTGTTTAATTTTTTGTGTATAGAAAATCGTAAAATTTTACGGTAAAACAAAACGGTGAAAAATATTCTTGAGTCTTCAGTCTTCACTTTCAGAAGGTAATGCCTCATTTCATTTTTAGTAAATTTTGCAAGTAAATTTATTAATAAGTTAATGTTTTACCATTGTCGCCCATAGATATAATCAAGGAATATTAGCTTGGGAGTGAGAATACCTTTGTAATACAATTGATAGCCGAGGTGCAAAATTACATGAGTGCAGAGCAACCGGTACCCTTATTGCAGATCAGAAATAGCATAAAAGAATTTTTCAAGCGAGCTATTTATCGCCAAAAAAATTAGAAATCATTTATCAATTACTAATAAGAATAACATTATAACATTATATGAAATACAGTAGTACATTTTAAGTTACATTTTTTAAAAACCAGCGCTTGTCCTAACTTTTTTCTAGTCTCGGCGGTTATTTGGAAGGCCAGTCCGCCAGTAAAACATCTGTCCTTATGTCGGCCTTAAGGCGGTCAATTTCACCTACTAAATCGTAAATATTGCACTACCTTTTTCCTTGTCACGGCGGTCATTTGGAATGCCAGTCCGTCAGTGAAAAGTCTCTCCTTATGTCGGCCTTAAGACGGTCAATTTCACTGCTACATCGTAAATATTCGTTTTGATTACATTTTACAGACTTTATAACGCCCCAAGGTCTGCCTAAACGTGGACTTTTAACACACTTTTAACCAAAATAGTCTGTAAAACAACCACACGGTCCTAAGACTTTCGACGGTTATTTATCATTACAATAAATTAATTTTGTTTTTCGGGGGTTATAAAGATATTGCGATCCGACGACAAACATAAAAAAATGATGAGCTCATGATAATGAGTTTACCTCCGAGAATGAGTTGCTTGTGTTTACGGCTTCGTATATCAAGCTAAACTTTGTATTGGGGATTATAGGGGTAATAAAATTTACTAAAAAAAATTATAACTGTGTTTGTGGGAGAAAACTGAATTTTATAAAAAAAAATTTAATGTCTTTCAAATTGATGCAAATGCAAGATAACCACTTAAATCTTAAATAAGCCTATATAATTCAAATGCAAATAAAACAAAAATGGTTGCTCTCCGATAAATATTTTGAAAATTACAGTTTAATATTTGTATGTAATTTTTTTTTGAACCAAGTTTTTTGAACCAACATCTTGTATCTCAAAGTATATATTAAAAATTTACTCCCTCCTTCCATGCCATTTTTCCACATACGGAACCGAGGAATCACTCCTTAAACGGATTAGTATCCCAAACCAGGACACCCTGTATTTTATTGTCAATAATTGCATTTGTAATATTCGTGCGCTGTTTACTCAGTTACTCGCAGTTACTTTGACTGCATCTGCGAGATTATGGTACAACTTACAAGAATAGATAAAAAGCTCATTGACGAAGATCACGAATTAAATAAAAGCTTATCGAATATTAAAATTAACTCAGAAATATGAAGTTTCTGTAAAAGGCAAGGCCATTCATTTTCAAAGGATAGTAATCTCAAGGGTAGATAAAGGCGCGGAGTATTAGTGTTATAAAAAAGGAAATTCATGTGGAATGGTTGGTCATATTAAAAGAAACTGCACAAAATGTTGTCCAAAACAAATACCTACTATAAGGGTTCAAGTACTCGTACTTCAACTGGTATTAATGCTATACGTACATAGATATTCTCAATGGTTTAAGAGCCGAAGTTAATCCGTTGTCACTAAGTAATATGAACGACTATGACTCAGAAATGTCACTGTAGCCTAGGGTTAGATTTTTGCTATGGCAAATGGTAATTTGCCTTTGGTAAAACCCGAAAATCTTTTGAGGAACGATGAAGGTACAGTCTATAGTAATGATTCCTATAGACAGATTGATTACCGGAAATTGGATACCAGACATATTGTTACAAGCTGGCTACTGCCAACCTGCAATTATTACTAAGCGCATGCAGAGGCCTCCACGGCGATTTTTGCCGGGTACGTTCTCAGAGAGAAGTGCTAATGTCGTGGGGTTTGAGGGTTGCATGACGCTCCTGGCTTACACCGTGATTATATAGAAAGTTAGGGGGAACGCAAATAATAATAAAATACCCGGATGTTCCGCCGAAATTCGTCGGACGAAACCTGAAAAACGAACAACACAAATAATCATAAGAGAGAGAGAGAGAGGTGCCTTGGTGCGCGCATCCATTCGAATTCAAACAGGGCTAATCCCTGGTTAAGAAATTGGATGCGGGCACCAAGAGACCGCAATCAACACTACACCGACACAGAGGGAGTCCCCACTCCCATCACACCATTTCCGATAATTAATAGTTCATTTTATTTACGGAAAAAAAAACAAAAAAAACGAAAGGAAACAACTTCCCCCTCCATCCGCACCACGATAAGAGAGAACGAGAGAGAGAGAGAGAGAGCAATGCGCATCGAGCGTGCACCCGCTGTGCGGCGCTCGATTACAAAAAATCAAAATTTAAATTTAAAAATAAAATATGTAAAAAAAAAGTATAAAATAAAATGAATAATAAAAAAAAAATAAAAAAAATCGTACCTTAAATACCAAAAAAGATTAATGTTGCGGCCTTGGTGCCGTTCCGTCGCGGCAGACCACCGATAAAAATACAATAGCCGGTTGGCTACCGTTCCGTTGCGGGGCCTTTCCCCGATACCAAAATAACAAAACAATAGTCGGTTGGCTACCGTTAGTAAGCTACTACGGCTGGCCTCTACTGGCCGCTGGATCCGTTGGGCGCTGGCTCGCCTTTATTACAAAATTCACCGTTGAAAACGGTAGCAGCACCAGTTGAATACACCACACAGTTGAACGTTGTATCGCCTTAATTACAAAATTCACCGTTGAAAACGGTAGCAGCACCCGTTGAAGACACCACACAGTTTGGCGTTGTATCGCCTTAACCACGCTGCCTCTGTGCCCACCCGACACAGGTGCTTAACACTGTTTGATAATTTTCTTTGTTCCAATTTATGCACTCACTGACTTTGTATTTTTGGAGACTTATTATCTTGCAATATATAGAATTTTCCTCACATTAGAACTGATGAACGAACCAAAATTAGCATTTGCGCTTTTATATTCACTTGTTTAGATAGTTTTTGGTTTATTTTGTGTTACCAAAATAATAAAACACAATATACCAGTATGTCTCTTTATTTTCCGTTGTTTTTTTTCGGTTATAAAACCCCATGTATTTTCCAATAATATAAAAAAAAATTATCAAATGAAAATTCAAATTTTAATATATTTTTTACACTTTATTCCACAACTTTTATTGAATTTATCTTCATATAAATTTTAATACAATTTAATGAAGGGCGATTGAACGTCGTAGAGGAAAGATGTGTTTTTTGTCTCTCCTCTAAATTAATAAATAAATAAAGAAATAATTTAGATGTGTTTTAATAAATTAATTAATTAACTAATAATAATATATATGTGTTCAAATAAATATTAATATTAAAATTAATAATAATAATTTGTGTGTTCTTAATAATTAATAAGTAAAGTGTAAATGATCGATCATTTACACTTTGAAATGTGTGTACGCGTTGTTTTTAATTTTAAGTTTAATCTAGTTTTTCGATTATAACAGTTAACTATTTTCAAAAATAATCATATAATAATAATTAAAAAGTGGTGTCCAGTGGATCAAATGTTTTTATATACATTAAACTGTGTTGAAATATTTGTAACGGGATATATTTCTACGCGAAGTATATGTCGTTTTAATTTTTCGATATTTGTATATGTATATATCTGCATATGGAAGTGCAATTCAGAGAAGTTTCTTTTTTATATATTTTATTATATACATACATAAATTTTGTATATATTTATGAATGTTTATATGTTGTGGGTGTGTGTGTAAATACAGTGAGGCTTCTGTAAGTCGAATTATTACTTAAATCGAATTTCGATTTATGGTAGAGACATTTTTCATCAAAATTTCCTGTTTAAATAATACATACATATATACATATATGTATAATATCTAATATTTGTATATATGCTCGGGTAGTTCGATCGAAATTGGTTTTTGATTTCTTTTACTCGAATTTTCTCTATCTTAAGCATATTATTTTGGCAACTAAATGGATCAACTTGTAGAAGTTTTACTGTATAAGTTAAGTAGGAAGAATTAAAAGGTGTTTGTGTGCGCATGGATGTTGTTTATATGTAAATTATAAATTTCTTTTTCTTGAAGCTCTCTTCGCTCTCTCTATTCATTTTGTATTTACACACAACGATGATTGTCTTAAACAAAAGTATACAAAGCAAACGTGTGTATGGATATATAAATGTATGATCCACTATATCCCTTTTTCTACCAAAAAAAAAAATGGCACTATTAAAGTCCAAACCACACAAATGTGTGAGTGAAAAAAAACATAGTATGTAATGGCGTTTTTGATAAATAATTTCGCTTGATTGCGTAAGTTGGTTCAAAAACATATAAAAATAATTTTTTTACATGATTCTTTTGCCTTACCCACACATTTCTTAATTATTTTCTGATTTTCAAGTCCCAAACACTTTTGGACCCTTGAAAAGACACCATATTCTAACAATCCATGCTTTATGTTTAGGATAATTGTCCTGATAAAAATGAAAATTATTTTCTATATCTAGTTTTCGAGCTGATTCTTATAAATTTTTCTTTAAATGTTTAAATATTTTACCTTGACGATAATCCCATCAATAAATTCTAAATGGCCAACTCCTTTATGACCCATAGCTCCCCAGAACATTACACTATTTCCACCGTGTTTAAACGTTCGACAAACATTTCTAACATAACACTCTTCACTGCGTTTTCTCAAAACTTTTTCTTGCCTTTTACCACTTTGAAACATGGTAAATTGACTGTCATCGATGAAAATCAAATTTTTCCAAAATTCAATACTTTAGTTTTTGTATTTTAAGGCAAAATCTACTCTTCTTTCATTTTCTTTACTAATAAAAGGCTTTTTCCTTACTATACGTGAAAATAACAATTTTTTCTTATAATTTTAGTTAATTCCACTGCAGTTAACTTAGGATTTTGTCTTATTTTGCGATTAATGAACTTTTCTTTTGATGGTGATATTTGTCTCGGACCTTTTGTGCTGGGTGTATTTTGTTTCCGGCCTTCTTTAAAATATCGATCATAAATTTTTGTACTTTTGATTTACAAATTGTTAAGTATTATCGCGATTTCACTCAATGATTTCCCTTTTCTTCTGTGGACGATCTAACTAACGATCTAATATGTAATAGATTTTTATTGTTAATTGGAACCCTTATTTTATATTGAAACACCAAATTGTTTTGTATTGTTTTGTTCTGTTCTAGCGGAAAAAGGTGAAGCCGGTCTTATGAAACCGTGTGTAGCATGGCTCAATGTTTGTAGCTTTTGTGATCTTCTGATTGGTATTAAGGGGTGAATCCTTTTTTGTTATTGTTGTCTAGGATGGTGGATGGACTAGGATTGTAGGGAGGGTCTGGGGAGATTTTCGTTTTCTTATTAAATTTCAACACTTTGATAGAAGAGACGTGCCGTGTACGACTGAATGTTTCTGACTGTATGTGTGTATATGTATATGTATGAATATATATGTATGCAAGTGTTTACATATGTATGTATACATGTATATATTAGATGCACAATTGAATGTTTTTATTTATAATTATTTTAGTTTATTATATGATTTTTTTTTTTATTATTATATATTATTATTACTTTTTTGCTTTTTTTTTTTTTATTTAATTAATAAATGTTCATATTATTTAGGTTTAGATAAGCAGCAATATATTAATTTATTATTAGTTTTCTGGTAATATACATAGGCTTGTGAAAATAATATTTCTTTGTAATATTAATTGTTGATTGTGTAGTTTAGAGTTGTATTGCCTTTGTGTTACTAACTATTGTCTTTATCTAGGTTTGTTTAGGAAGTCGAAAAGTATTAATATAGTATTCAATTTCAGGTGATTTCCAGATACATATGAAATAATAACATTTTTTCTTAGGTTACTGTTTTAAAGAAGCAATTGTTGATGACCAATACCATCATTATCCATTTAACATATTGAACCTCTATCCTTCTCCTAGTAGATTAGTTTTGTGTTGTCTTTCCGGACCTTACTTATATTATTTTTAAGTTAATTAGTAAATCTTTTAATTTTCATGACTATAATGAATTAATGATCACTTATTTGATACACATTAATTATAAAGTATTTGCTAGGGTCAGTTAAGATTGCCGAATTTAATTGTCATTGCGGCGTAAACAAACTCTTTTCTGTATATCTTTCTTGATCGAGTAAAATTCAAATTTTTAATGATTTTAACTAAATTTTTATTTTCTGTCATTTTGCGCGTGAAATACATGTTTTAGTATCTTGTTTTTATGTTTCATAATAACTTATGTAATAAGGTAATAAGGTTGAATATATTGAATACAATTAAGTCAATAATAATCATACAGTTTGTTTTCAGGTTTAATAATTAATATATGTTTACTGAGTTATTTTAACGACCCGTTTGCAGTGGATTTATTAAATGCTAAGGGTTTTAGAGAAATTATTAATAGTTTAGTATTAATTGTTAATATAATTCAAATAACTATGGTTTCAGGAAACTATATTGTAAGTTGTAGTGGATTAAATTAATAAATATTTATATTATTTAGGAAACCAGTAGATTAATTAAGAATTAATTTCAGGAATCTTTAGGTGGTATGAATTAATATTTCTTTGAAATATTAATTGCTGGTGGTGTAGATTAGAATTGTGCTGTCACTATGTTACTAACTATTGGCTTTACCTAGGTATTTGTAACCAGGCTGACTAATTAATCAATTTTGTTAAGGTAGCTGAAAAGTATTAATGTAGAATTATATTACAGAAAACTTCCAGATGCACGTGAAATAATATTATTTTTCTCAGGTGGTTGATTTAGTGAGGCAATTGTTGAAGATTAAAGCAATACCATCGTTATCCATTAAACCTATTAAGCCTTTATCCTTCCACTAGTAGATTAGAAGTAGATTAGAATTGTGTTGTGCTGTACGATCGCTAGGTGTCTGCAACCGGATCGTTCCGTCCCAAAAAAAAAAAAAAAACCTTTCCTATCCTTCCTATTGTTATGTGTAAACAGGCTGTAGGAATAGGCCCGGCGTTATCCGGGACTCTTGGCTAGCACTTGGTTCTACAGTCCAATCAATCAATCAATCAATATAAATTTTAATACAATTTAATGTTCTTATTAATATAAATTTTATTTTTTTATTAATTTGACTCTTGTTAAAATCAACCAAAATGACTCAAAAACCAAAACTCGAAAGAATTTTTTAACTTTCCAGATCAGACTCTATCACAACCAAAAACTCTACTGACAAAAATTTCGCACGCCGAATACGACGCGCAAATTATTCCAGAAGAATTGTCTTTCTTCTCTGTTTCTCGTTTACATCAATTTGGCTAAACAATGCGCGTGAAATACTTCCTAACTAAAAAAATTAGGAATGATTTAGGAAAAAGTTCATGCTCCTGTATACAAGCATGAAATAAATCCTAAAAAAAATCCGTGTGTTAGTAATTATACATCCTCAAAGAAAACATTTAGGCGAACTTATTTTAAAATTAGAAACTCTTCAAAACGGAAAGTAAAATTATTTGGTTAGTTAGATATATCTATTTGAAAAATTCATCCTAAATTTATAAAGAAAACAAATAAAATTAAATAATTTGAATACAAATCGACTAAATGTAGTTAACAATTTTGAACGAATATAAGTCCAGATATTCCGGGGTAATCATAGATCCTACTATGTTTTTATGTTAAACCTACCAAACGCCCATATGACGATGATTTTCAGAATTTTATCATAGTTGTGGAATGGTCAAACATGGCCCAGTAACAAAACATTATTGTTTAAATAGTTGTTGAGAATATAACGGAAAACTAGTCGAGATTTTGAGAGGTGATCATCGACCTTACAATGTTTTTATGTTAGATCTATTAAATGCCCATACCCATGACGATTTTCAGAATTCTGTCATAGTTGTGAAATGACCAAACATGGTCCATTATCAAATCATTACCGTTTAAAAAGTCGTAAAAATTCTTTAAACAGTAATGATATGCTTCTGAGCCATGTTGGGCCTTTCCACATTTATGACAAAATTCTGAAAATCGCAATGGACATGGGCATTAGATAGATCTAACATAAAAACGTAGTGAGATAGATGATCACCTCTCAAAATCTCGACTAGTATTCCGATGAAGTCGATTTTTTTTTAAACAATATTTTAACTTTAAGTTAATTTTAAAGTATAATTTAAATCATATTTATTATTTGATTTTTGATTAATATTATATCTTAACAAATATTTTAAACTTTTTACATTTTAAATGTAGTTTCGCCTAAATGTTTTCTATTTTCGTATATATAATCAATTACTTACACAAATACACAATTTTTACTTGGGATTTTTTTAGGAAATATTTCACTCCAGTGGTAAACAGACATATCCAATATCGTATCGCTTCAGTCTATCGTCTCGAGATTCCATGGTCGTTCAAGACGTTCATGTCTCCGCTACCTATTGTCCCTGCTCTTCCTAAAAATATTAAGGACTCTTTAATTTCGCTGTTTATCAAACCACATCATCAAATCACCTTGTCAAAAATCACTAAATCTTCCACTGTGGTCTTGTTGCATCTCCCATTTTTCCTTAGTGCTCTTAATTGTAGATCCTCAACATTCCATCAACGGCCACGTACTATTTGACAATTCCGTTTTTTTACCTAAAATGGTCCCCAACTATAACACCCCATTTACCCGAGGTTGTATGAGGAACTCTGTGGATTTTCCAGTTGGCATAAGAATTATGCAAAATTCTTCATTTCCTGAAAACTGAGCTTCTGATTATTTTTTCTAACTGTCATGGTCCTTAAATAGCACCCCATATACCTGAGGTTATATTGAGATCTCAAGGAATATCTTAGTTGGCTTAAACAATAAACACTGCGCAAAACAAAAAACGCAACAGTAAATTTTTTAGAAAAAATACCCTATTTTCAAACGATTGTATCTTGGTGAAATGATATCCGTTTTTTATTATTTTAGTTTTTTTATGACTTTTTTTTGAGTCAAACAAAAATGTTTTTAACGAGAAAAAAATCCCGAACTTAAGGACTGCCAACGAACTATCCTTATGTGTCATTCACGAATCCAAATAAGACGTTTTGTAGAGAATTTAGAAACCTTGAGAATGAGACTATTGAAATTGATGTACGACAAATCGCTGTTGAGTTATTGTAGTTTTATTGTATCACTAGAGAACGGTTAAACCGATTTGGCTGATTTTTTTTTTGTTGTGTTCGTAGTTGTCAAGATAAGGTTTGTATGAAAAGAAATTTTGGGAAAATCCACTGGAAAGTCAAAAATTTGAAAAATCGAAAAATTATGTTTTTGTATGGTTTTTGGCACGTATCCGATCCAGATGGTGTTTTAGAAGAGAAAAATTGGAAAATCTTAGTGAAAAACTAAGATGGTTGTAACGAAAGAAAATTTTGGGGACATCCACCGTAAAAGTAGGAAAACTCGGAAAATCGAAAAATGATGTTTTTTGCGGAATTGCGCACGTATCCGATCCAGATGGTCTTTTAGAATAGAAAAATTGGAAAATCTGAGTGAAAGACTCGGAAGGTTCTCGAAAAACCCGAAGAAAATTGATTTTTTTTTGCTATAAGCGCATCATTTGAGAACTGCTGAACCGATTGGGCTCAATCTTTTTTTGCTGTATTTCCAATTTCCAGTAGATGGTTCTTACGAAAGAAAATTGAAAATACACCGGTAAAATCAGAAAATTTGGAAAATCGAAAAATCATGTTTTACTGGATGTCTCCGGCTATTTCTCAAAAATTACGATTTTTTTCTTCTGTATTTTCGTCTTCTGGATAAAAAAAATCGTCCGTGTGATTTATTTTTGTCAAAAGTTCGTCAACAAAATGTAACATGCAACAACAATGCAATCGTAAAATCGAATTAGCGCACACATACACACAAAATTATTATTCTTTAAACAAAAATCCATAGTTGTTTTTTTTCGATTCCGAATTTTCGTCAACGAAATACACAAAAAGCAACAACAATGCAATCGTAAAATCGAAAGAGTATGTGTTATTTTCGAAGTAGAAAATTCTCATTAATATCTTACAATAACTGAATTTGATAAGACGAGTTTTTAAATTGAAATCAAAGGTTAAACTTCTAAAAAATGAGGCAAGCAGAAAAATTTCATTAATAAGACAGACAAGAATGAACGGGTGCGAAGCGCCTCAGAACAACATAGTTTTATTATATTTGGCCAGAATTCTCGTATAAAATTCTATAAATAGTCCCGAGCCCTGCCTGGATGGGGAGCTCCTGAATATTTTTTTCTAGCTGACATGGTCAAAAACTAACAGCCATGGATATTTCAATTTAAAGAATTCTTAAAAGGTAGGATCTTGTACTAATTGCTTGGAATTATGAACTCGATTTATTTTTGCTTCTGAATATAAGCATCTTTCCCTTAGCGGTAATTGCAACTGGCTTTTTCTGTCCGTAGCGCCAGTCGAAACCATATCAGCAGGAAGAAAACCACCTATGACACAAGTAGCACCACGCATTGTGTATCGTTATGCACTATCTGATTTGTCAGCCGGAGCTAAAATTAAGCCAGTCGGAACCATTTAAAGCCAGTCAAGCTTACAGTTTTATCAGCCTGAACCATTAGTAGTTTGCACTATGAGCAAAATAGATTTAAAATGTTGTGAAACATATAAGCCTTCAGCTGAAGCCATACCAAGGTCAGCCAGAATGACAAAAATATCTGCCGGAACCCTATGGAACAATAAGAAACCATACCCTATGGAACCAAACCAACTATATGGCACAAGAAGCACAATGTATTCTGCATCATTTCGTGCGCTATTTTCTCATTATGTACTTGATTCTTTCTGTGCCTCTGGGCGTAGTGAACTTACTTCTTGTATCTGAAGCATATATTTATTAGTTTTAGGTTACTATTCTCTGTACTTGATTGTTGTAATTCTCTGTGACTCCAATAGCCGTGTGCTTGTTGTATCAACTCCTCTCTTTTTGAACAATCAGGCATTATACAAGAAATCAGGCTTACACGCATATAAGAGGCATATAAGAAAAACATTCTTATGGAATGTTTTGCTTTACACACACACTCGATGCGCATCGCTCTCGCTCTCCCCCATTTTCGTTCAGTTACCAACAAAACGAAAAAAAAACACACAGGAATTCATCCACCAGTAACCGCGTTTAGACATAAAAAAACCCGAACGCAAAAACCCGGACGTAAAACAACCCGGACGCAAAACAATCGAGGAGAATAAAAACACAAAAATTTACAAAAAATGGGGATGCAATCCACAAAATGAACATTTGGTCTGGTTAAAGACAACACAGTTGTAATAATATGACACAGAAAATCATATTCATGACCTCATTAGATTAGAGCTGGTTACTGGCAAGTTCCGCAGTTAAAACTTGAGATAGAGACAAAATTGCTTTAGAATGCCCGTTTGGAATTTATTGATTTAAACGAATGAGTTTTGAAACTTAAAAGCGCACCAACCAAATTTCAGCGTCTTGTTGACAGACTCAAAAGTGGTATCGCAGATATTATAATTTTTGCTTATCCAAACAGAGAAAAATGTTGCTTTGTGTGACAAAGTGTTATGTTTTTATGACACAAAATTCATAATGATGGTATGAGAGAGGGTTGGTGTCAAAAATTCATCCCAAAATTTTTGCTCCTCAAATATCTCCGTATTTGTGTAAAATGCAACTACATTGATGCCAAGGTGCGCCATGAATTATCACAAGATCGGAAAAAAGAATCGTACAGCAGAACACGATGAAGACAGAGACCTTTTCAAGTGGGTAATTTAGTCTTCGTAAATATCACGTGTCACAATTACGCCATATACCAAGAAGAAGATGTGTAGCTGGATGGCCAAGATGATAAATCAAACCATCAAATCTAGAGGAGAAGACTGTAGCCAACTGTAACACAATCAACTGTCAACTCTGTTACAGGCTGGCTACTGCCAACCTGCAGATTTCACTTAAGCCCCTGCAGAGGCCTCCACGGTGATTTTTGCCGGCTACGTTCTCAGCGGAGAAGTGCTAAGGTCGTGGGGTTTGAGGCATGCAGAGCTCCTGGCTTACACCGTGATCATACAGAAAGTTAAATAAAAATAAAACGCAAATAATAAATAAACCGGATGTTCCGTCGAAACTCGTTGGCCGGAACCTGAGGAACGAACCGAATACTCAAAATAAATTATATAAATAATAATAATAACGGTAGAGGTGCCTTGGTGCGCGCATCCATCCGAATTCAAACGGGGTCATTCCCTGGCTACGGAATTGGATGCGGGCACCAAGGGACCGCAAACACTAAACCGACACAGAGGGAGTCTCCGCTCTCATCATACCTAACCGGAAAATTTAATAATTCATTTTATATATGTAAAAAAAAAATAAAAAAACGAACAGAAACAACTTCCCAGAAGAATCAAATAAACAGAATCCCCTCCACCCGTACCACGATAAGAGCACGAGAGAGAGAGAGACCAATGTGTACTGAGCGTGCATCCGCTGTGCGGCGCTCGATTACAAAATATAAAAATTGAATTTAATAAAAAATTTAAAAAAGAAATAATAAAATTTAAAAATTAAAAAAATCAAAAAAAAATCGTACCTTAATTATATAGAAAAATAAAAATGTTGCGGTCTTGAGCGGCCGTCATGCCACAGGTGACCTTGCCCCACCCGGACCGTTGCGGTGCCTTTCACCGATACCAATAAAAATGAGGTGCCGGTTGGCAACCCGTTACGTGGCGGCAGACCACCGATAACCAAAAACACGGGCAACCGGTTGGCCACCCGTACGCGGCGACCTTGTGCGGTTGGACGTTGCGGGGCCTTTCCCCGATACCAATATGTAACACCAACGAAACGCGATGCCGGTTGGCAACCCGTATGTACACTACTACGGCTGGCCTCAACTGGCCGCCGAATCCGTCGACTGTGATATGGCCTCAATCGGTCACCGGTATGTTGCGGCACTTTCGCCGTTATTCACGAAAATAAGTTTTAATGACCTCAACTGATCACTCCTACGTTGCGGCACTCCCGCTGAAATTTTTTTTTCTCACTGGGGAACCGTTAAACATTACGGTCTCTGTACCTCAATTTCAATTGAATTTTATTATTGATGTCTACCCTGTTATTTTCGGATAGAATATTGACACAATATTTGATTATCACCAATGGTATATTCTCCGCATATATAGGTAATGCAATACACAATTTAAAAAAATCAATCATAAGTCGATAGCATTTATTTATCGCAAAATAAAAAAAATGTCTTAATTTTCGTACAACTCACATACTATATTTTTCATTTATTAAAAAAAAATAATTTTATTAATTTGATTACAACATTTTATCAACAAATTGCATTAAATAATTGATATCACAGTTGGAAAAGAAAACGCAAATTACCAAACAAGGCTTTTTATTAAATTTCCAAAACATACTTTTACTATCGAAAATCAAAACTCTAATGACAAAAAATTCTTACGCCGCACAAAACGACGCGCAAAACATTCCAGAAGAATTGTCTTTCTTCTCTGTTTCTCGTTTACATCAATTCGCATTGGTGTAAACGAGAGGCATATAAGAAAAACATTCTTATGGAATGTTTTGCTTGACACAAACTCGATACGCATTGTTCTCTCTCCCAGCATCTTTTTCACCCTCGCGCCACCTTACAATAAGGTACGTACAAAACAAACATCTACAAAAGTGGGGACAACAACCAACATTGAGAAAACATAGCAAGTGGAGGCACAAACCCGAGGAAAATACAATAAAAACAGCGCTTGTTACGATCATGTAATCGTAACAACTCTTACGAGACACTCTGTAGTTGTTTCATTTTTATTTATTTTTTGATTCACTCCAAACTAATATTTCACTAATAAATTTTTTATTTTTTGTTGCACGTTAAATTAAAAATCAATAAAGGTTCAAGTCATATATATTTAGTTTCAGTTCAGGCCATTCCGATACCTACAATTACTCGTACGGACGTACGTTAACAGGTTGAAAATTTTGTCAATATCATTGAAAAATGGTAACCTAAATTACAACAGGTATTAAATACACTATTGATCTATCTACACCATATTTGAGTCTACCATACAAAAGTTGCAAAATTTTATTCTCATCCTCCGTTAAAATTTCTTGGTAATACCAAAATACAAGTTATACTCCCAAATGGATATAGTGCGGTATGATCATTTTACGACCTATAACTTTACAGCATTACTCACCTACTAGGCACCCAAATGAGCTGAAATCAATTTTGTAGTGCATGCAATATACAATTTATGGCACACCCAAGTAATATTCCATTTTCAACAAATGTACGCGGGACCATTTTTTTTAAACACTGGAAGGTATAGTTTCTGAAATTTCACAAATAAATTGTTCACCAACAAATTAAGTTTCAATTTTTTTTCAAAACCGAACAAAAATAAAGAATTAATCATTACAATGAATTTCTGATGTCTACCCACCGTATACAACGAGCTTTTACCAGGAATTTTTTTTTTTTGTTTTTTTGTAATGTACTCTACAGACCGAGAACATAAAATACAAAAACCGACATAAAATTTTATTACTTTTATCGTTTTCAATACTACCGTGTATGAATTTTCAACATGGTCCAAAAAACAAAAACTCCCAAAAGCTCTTCATAAAATTTTACTTTATACGAGTATGAGTAGTTCAACAGTAACAAAATGTTATGACAATAATATATTATGTAACTTTAAAAAATGTTTTGGCACACGATATATCTAGTCGCCCAATCGCCCCCCCCTCCCAAAAAGATAAATTCACTGCCTATTTCCGGATTGGTATGGATTTGTAAAAACTTTTTTGTAAAGGTTGAATTTTAACATATAACTGAAAAGTAACTTTTTTTTTTGTTTTTTTTTTTACTAAAATCGTTTGATAAGCATCTTCTGGAACAAAAATATAAAACTTAACAATTTGATCGCCTTGAACTTTCTGTATACAATATTTTTTATTACCCACTTCTTTGTGCATGAGCTTTTATATTCGTATATAATGCTTAAATAAAATGAAAAATAATATGTTCGATGGACAGTTTACGGTTACTTTCTTTTGTTTTATAAATCAGATAAAAATAATTGCATTGTAATGGAAAATTTTTGCAAAATATTTTACTATTGTTGGCTAAGTATCAAGAACAAAGTTTTAAAGCTCTAGAACACATTACAGAAACGAGTTTTATCACTTTCAAAAAATAAATCATAAATTATATTCCATCGGGCTTTTCACTATGTACTAAAAGTTTTATTGGTTTGAAGGTATGGGTAAAAACTATATGTGGAGCTTTTAACTTTATTGAACAACTAATTACGTATATGATTAAATCGTTGTTTGTTTGTAAATGTTTTTTTCTATGTTTGCTTATGTGCACACGATTTTTTAATTGTCGTTATGGTAGAATGAAGCACTCTAGGTGTATTTTTAGGTCTTGCAAACCATAAAAGGCACTTTTCACCATAACAACTAGTTTGACCGAACTAACTTATTAGAGCACAGGAAAATCACATGAAATCGTTCACACAAACAATCTAGAGTTTTAAAACGATCCATAAATATCTTAATATTGTATTAATTCACTGGAAATGGCCACATCGCCGCAAAGTGAAAAGCTTTGTATCGCATAACTCTTCTCTCTAAACTCTTCTTGATTTCCGATTTTCATTAAACAAGCAATCTTTACTTCAAACAGATGAACGATAGCTTAGTCGGCCAAATTGTACGGAAATTGGCTATTTTTCAAAATGGTCTATTATTCAAATAATTTAAAGCACAACACCTTTATGGCCTTAATGAGTAAGCGAATTGTAATTTTCGGTGAACTGAAAATAATTAATTTGAATTAATTAAATTAATTAAGAAATTTTCATAGAAACTAAAGCCAATACTTTGCTGCTAAACTTCATGCTAGTCACACATTCTATTTTCTTTCATAAGGCTCAGTCAATCCTTTCCTTATTACTCATATTGGACAAAATACATCGACAATTGGCGAACTATGGGTGAGGTGAATATATTGTGGCCAACACTCGACTTCCTTTTACCACAAATGTATACATAGATCTCGAATACATTACACATGCATAGATTTCAGAAAACCAAGAAGGTCAACCCTTGAAGGCCAACTTTCATCACAAACATTGAACAATCTCTTTCGAAGTTGCCACTTCTGGTACACAAATTTCCACCACATTTCGCATGAATCTCCCAATTTATGGAAAAAGCTTAAAAAGAAATTTTATTCCGAATAGTCAATCCGCCTTGTACAGATTCCGAATTTTGGTGAAATCAAAACTCGTCATTTCCGGTAAAATTTAAAATAATTTTGTTTAAATTTAATCTAAAATATTCGTGTTTTTCCAAAAACGATATCATAAATGATTTCCAAAATAATTGCAAAAAACGTTATATAGAAGCTGCCACTTCCGGTGGACCTATCATGGCCGAAAACTACTAGAACCTCATAATTTATGGAAAAATCTTAAGTATGATCAATAAATTCTTATGGGCGGTACAAGAACTAAATTTGTACTCAAAACAGTTTTTTCACAAAAGCCGTCATTTCCGCGTAAATTTTGGTAAATATGCCCGAGCCGGTATTGTTGCAAAAATAATTTAGAAACTGTTAATCATTTATGGAAGCTGTCACTTTCGGTGGGTCGATTTCAGCCAAAATTCACATGGATCTCTATGTTTGTGTAAAAAGCTCATAGTAAATGAAGTTTCATCCCAATCGATCAGTCCATCTGGGCAGTGCAGAGGCCGTATTTTTATTAAAAAAACGGTTATGGTCAAAATTTAACATTTCTGCTTAGATTTTGGAAAACTGATGGATATAAAACGCCATTGTTGCAAAATTATTATTTTTTTTTTATTTTAAATCGTTTTTCTGGTAAATTTTTACTTAGTTTAAAATTTTAAATAAAACTTAACACTAGAAGAATTGTATAAATTCTGGAAAAGCGAGAGTTTGAGGGCGATGGCCCCCATTCTCTAAGGTACACAACGAACTAAAATTTACATTGAAAAAATAGTATATTTAAAAAAGTTGATTATTTTAACATTTGTGGCACTATCAGAAGAAGCGATAAGAGCGATAAAAACTCTTTGATCTGTGTCTGCAAGGTTGACGAAGCAATTATTATTAATAAAAATAAACAAAATAAAATAAAAATATAGAAAAAATAAAAAAATTTCCGAAAAGTCAAAAAATCTCTGGAAAAATTTAGCTTGATCCTGCTAAAAACTGATAGTAAACAATCCTGCATTTAAAAATTTTCAAAATTTATACTCTTTACCTCATTTTCTTGATGTATACGTAAAGTAAAATTACGCTCCAATTTCGACCAAAATTCACTGGGATCTCCTAATTTATAAAAAAAACCTGAAGTGTGAAATTTCACCCCGATCAAACAAACAGTCTGGCCTGTCACACGCACACACAGATATTTTTTAAAATTTACGTTTTTCAACTTCGGCCATACAGCGAATGGTTAATCTGCAAAATTTTTCATGATTTTTCATGAGTAAAATACATTCAATTCGTCAAGGTATCTAATTTTCTCTAAAGAGTCTCGTCATCCCATATATATGGAGTCTCTACATCTACGATTTTATTGTCTTAACTCTAACATTATTCCATTGATGAGACCAACGTGGGCACAGTAAGAATCCTTTTCTCTTAAATCGACGAAGCTCATGACTTTCGTTATGGCGTCGGTTGGAAAGTATTTCATTTGGCTTATCTTATAACACCAATTGTGTCTTCTCCCAGAACTCTCCTCTTTTCAAAGCCTTGTTAAACTGTTCCGAAACCTTTTCAGGATGTACTTCTGTTGCAATCCTAACGCCCTCCACTCTTTTTAGAATTAACCTATTCACACGCCATTTCGAGTTTGGCGTCAGTGAAATAGGAATACCTTGCACCTCATGTAATTCTTGATTGGTCTTCAGAAAAAGAGAATTCACAATTCAAACCTCGTATTCATTTGTAGAGGCGAAACCAGGGATTCAAATTGTTTTGTAACAATTTTATTGTAGGCATTCCCTAGGATTCTCATCAATTCTGGAACAGAAGTTCTTATATCGCTTTCCTTAGGACAATCTTAACACGCGTTAAATTAAGCTTGGCCATGGGTGCGTGTATTCTCTCAATGTAGGCACCTTCTGGCACACTTGCAAACCCTACGGATTTGTGCAATCCCTGCGTCCCAACTGTATACGTCTCGGCTGCTTCTGTGGGCGCGGAGCTGCCTTCCTTGCTACTTCTATAAGTTCCGCTATTGTTGTTGTTCCTAGCTTATTCACCATCCGTGCTGAGCCAAAAAGTACGTGCAACACGGATCGATAATTACCTCTTTCAATAGTGGAAGCGTTTCGTGTCAAGCCAAAAAGTATCACATAAAGCGGCCCATTTAACAACAGCCGCCTGTGGTATAGCATCGCTCCACAGAGTTAAAATCTCCGGCGGCAATCACATTCTTTCTTTGCTCCCGGATAATTTACTCCGAGTCATTGGGACTTTTAGCGAATTCTTCCAAAGGTCTGTTGGGTAAAAAGTTATAGCTGGAAATGTCAAATTTTTTCTGCTCTACCCATACTACCCCTTTTTCTGATGCACATTATCTAATTGGAGTATCTCTTGAAAGGATGATGAACGCTGCTTCACCATCTACCTGCAGCTTACTTTCCAATCGCCGGTTCGGCTCTCTTACTATCACTACATCGACATTTGTTTTGCTTGCTGCTGCCAGCAGAAGATCTTGCTAATTACCACTCCGTTCATTTTATCGGCATTACTCGATTCAGCCGCCATCTGTTGATACCAATCGTTAGCCTCCTTATGTTTTCTTTTCTTGCGGCCGGCCTTTCCACAACTATAACTAATATAGTTTCTAGCTGTATGTCAGTTGCACGCAGTCGCACTCTGCAGAAAACCCAAGTTATTGGCGTTCGACCAGGGTGGCCACATAACTACTCCTTTCTGGAGTATTATACCTTGTCTCGCAACCAATTGCGCACTACGAAATGTTGTATAAGACAAAATGTACTTTTTGCGCTTAATAAAATAATTTTCCAGTAAAACTTTAAAAGATTTCCCGAGTGTTTGGAATATCATAAAATATTATTAAAAAATTAAGGGGTGCTTTTTTATTGTGAACACATTGTGCTTGAACACTAATGTTACTAAAGGCAACCAAATAATTTTATGATTCCTAGCATCTGACTTTCGTGTCAAAACCCTCACAAATCCTTCTAAAACTAAAACGAAAACTTAGCCAAATTTTAGTAAAATCAGTTTTTTATAAAAAAAAACTTCACTTTCGACCAAATTCTAGAAAAATAATCACGATCAATTCAGTTGCCAAGTTAATTTAGTATTCTCCTGCCCTCTTCGTAAATCTTATAATATATAAAACTTTTGCAAAAACTGAAAAAGTTTCACAACAAAAACCGATACCTATATACTTCCTCCCAACCATCAAAAACTCAACAGGAACCGTTCTTCTTCCAAATCCAATCCAAAACATTCCCGTTGCTTCAAATATTTGTAAAGCAGATAAAGCTCCAAAAAATGGTTTCTAACAAGAAAACGAGAAAAGGATGTTTTCGTTATTCCCAGAAAATGGTCTGGACCAGCCTTGCTTTCTCTCGCAAATGCTATCAGAGTGGCTGCAGAGTGGCTGAACTTTAGTGAGAAAACAGTTTACTACCAAAATCATCACTTCCGCCTAAATTTTTGAGAATGAGCCTTACCAGTACTGTTACACAACCAATCTAGAATCCTCATTTAAAAAAATTTCTCTACCAGATGCTACTTTCCATGAAAAATTCGTAAGAATGAAGCTTCGTCAAAATCAGCAAAGCCAGTAATAAATACGAATTGCTAGATTTGTTATATTGCTGCATCCATCAAACTAATTTCGTTATTTTCAGAAGGTATGGAGCACTTTATATTCGCAATACCACACTCCAACGCTATAAGTTAATCAATATTGTTCCAAATGTATTTGCTTGCAGGTAGGAATGAAATCTGTTTCTTGGTTTGGCAATTGAAGAAGAAATTTTTATTACAACTAATCTCTCTGACGATCACTTCCATACCCTGCATCACATCTGTTTCACTACTTTAGCTCTCAAGGTCATAAATGTGTATGATAGCCATTTCCGTTCGATGAACCGCCACTACACAATCCATCAAATTGCCATCCTTGGTCTTTTCCAAAGGGACCACTTTTACTCTTAGTTCATCGATGTCGACCTCTGCTTTCACTTTTTTAAGGAACAAGAATGATCGCATTAATGGTTTTCCTGTTTATGCAAATCCATAAACGATTTCTCCGCATTTTCGTCTATTTTTCTTTGGCTATTTGCTTCTGCCGTTGTCTTAATGTTCCAGTGCATAGGGTTATATCTATTTCGCTATCTACGAAGCAGCACTCCAAATTCATTCGGCTCATTGATATTTGGAACAGTTGAAATGACAATTATGCTCTCTCAGTAATTTTTCATGGCATTTCTCAGCTTTTTAGCTACATTGCAAGTCTGCTATTGAATGCGGGTTGTTCTCAATGTTGTTGAGGCAAGCTACCAATATAATTGTTTTTGTATCGGGTAGTCTGAGCTGCACTCAATCCTAATTGTGTTAGCGTTTTTTATTCTGGAGACTTCCCCTGGTTTCTGTTGTCCAGTTTCCAGTCAGCCTTGGAGTTGGGTTACTTGTTGTCCTAGGCTGCGTACGAAGGGGATATCTGATGCATGCTCCTTCAGGAGTATAACTTTTGTTATGGATTCATCTGCTTCCATCCTGCGACAGCTTATGCTGGTTAGTTGGAAAACCTCTTGTGATTTCAGCCACAGCTGCCACTTCCTGCAATATCATGTCCAGATGAATTTTAGTACGGATTTTTTTAGCTATCCGCTCGCTGTTAGGTCCTCCTGTTTTCGTCGTTTGTATTCTCCTTCCGATGAGGGTTATGCTAGGCTGCAAGGCGATATCTCTTTTGTCGTTTCAGGCTATAATGTTTTCAAACACATGTTTGCTGCGGAATAGCTAGCACATATCCATTCGCATATTTGGCAAAACATCCTTAATCTGATTTTTAGTTGTAGGATTTTTTCCACTAATGTTCTATGTACAGCCATCTCCTTTTCTGCTTGCTGAAGTGCATTCAAGAATTGCGAGCTACAATGCGGTGGTGATCGCGGTATCTTGGACAACTTACTCAAAACTGTGGACTTGTTTAAGCTCGACCACCACCGGCCTGGGCAGCCAAAGTGGACGTCGACATATCATTGTGGATGGATTTCGATGGATGGGGTTCCGCTTAAATTCCTTCTGAAGCCGCCAGTACTGGGCAACCGACTCCCTACATCGCAATTTTCTTCATATTGTAATCTTCCATATCTCTTATATTTTCGGAGTGGCCTGCCCTATCTGATCTTTTGGTCCGTGAGTAGAATTTTATCCACCACCAGAACTTCTGTATTGCACTGACTTCTTTAAGAGTCTTCTTTCGACGTAATATAAAACGTGACATTCATATTCATTTGCATGTATTCCATATTACTTTGTGCATGCTTGTTGACGTAGAAAAAATTTTGTGCTACATTCAGCCATTTTCTCAAACTTTTCTTATCAATAACAAAACAAAAGTCCCGCAAAATAATAATCAAATAGATATAAGCAAAAAAGCGTTCAGAAGTAATAACGCAAAAGTTGAAACTAAATTATGGGACTTTGTATCATGAAAATAATGCATTAAATATAGAATTTGAGAGAAAGGCAGAAAACTTTTCCCGGTTTTCTTATAAAACTTTATGGAAAACATTAAAACGGGGGAAAAGGTGTAATATTGCATCATAGAGTTCCGCAAAATTTTGTTTTATATTTCGCACACAGAATTGTAGAGTACTGAAAAATTGAATAAAAAACGGTAAACTTTGTCTTATGGTTAATAACGTAAGAACAACAAAACATACGTTGCTTATTTTTAAACTATGTGTCATCATTATTATTTTTATTTATGTATATAGTTTTATGTGGCTGACTGATAACAATACTCGTATATGCTAAAGTTCAACTTTTTTGTATACCTGGCAAAACTGATAAAGTTTTATTGTTTGGGTGTGTTTCTACCATGTTAACAAAAGCTGATAAATGCTATTTATAATTTGTTGCACCAACTATATGGAACAAAACGAGCTTTTATGAAATCTGTATAAATAATAATTTTTAAACAAATATCATGTCATAAATAATCAGACAACATAATCAGAACAATATCTTTCCGACCACAACATATGTTGTCTGTGTCTGCTCTCTGTATTTTATACATATTTATTTTAGCAAAATTAGTTTTCTCGCCTCAAAACTACAACCCAAAATTTTGTATGTACTTACCTTTCCTTTGCAAAACCATAAAGCATAAATCCCCTTCCACCCCCGTCCACCCAAAAAAAATATGAGAATATTGTTAAATAAACTTTCCATAACTCAACAAGTTGATTTAAATTTTTCACTTTAAGATCTTTTCCGAAAATATTTATTATACAGTCCAACATATATACATATTTCGTAAAGTGGAAGATTTTCTAATTTTTTTGTTTAATTCAATTTTAAAAATCTGTCATTCGTTATAAATGAGCCATTCTGTATATATCTAAAAGCACGAAACGAAACGCATGATACAACGCGTAATGGCACCCTATCCGTAAGAAAGCGACCAGAGTAGGAATAAATAACCGAAAGAGCAAAATTTTTGCACACACAAAAAGTAAAAATTCAATTAATCAAATGAAAATGTCAAGATTTAGTACCAAGGCAAAAGAACAGTTTCCCTCATCTGTGAAGTTGATATATGATCTGTGTATACACAAAAAAGGAAAATCTTTTTAAATTTGTGGGAATGTATAGTCGAAAAATATGCTTGGTGAATATAAAGTTGATTTAATTAAGCTTTTGTGTCTTTGGTGAAGGATAATATGTCAAAGCTCTTTATACAATATTCTCGTATGCCAACCTAAAATTATTTAGAACTTTCCGGTTTTCTAAACTTATAGTATAGGGTGTATATTAAATATTTTTAAACTCTCATTTAATCTATCATTTTATTAAGGCTCTAAAGGGAGACAAAATATCTTGTTGTATAAAATTGTGTATCCTCGAGTGGTAAAGTTATACACCACCAACTGTTTCAGAGGTCACGAGTTTGAACCAAGTTGCAGACAAAATCATCGATGTTACCGCAACAAGTATAGTCTTCCACAACAGAATTGAATTTTAGAATGACATTCAAAGTAGAGGTGAATTTGGAGATAACGAAAGGAATTATAAAAGGTGGCGATAATCATCATGGAAAATACTGGGATTAACAACAGCGTTAATCATCAAGACCCAGGAATCACACGATATTCACAGGACCCAGGACATTTTAAGAATGATAACTGAACTCATTAAGGAAGCGACGCCGGAAATGGAGTTCAATACAAGGGGAAGCAGAGTGATAAATATTCACACTAGAAGTCAGACAAAAGGATGTGTTTGTTCTCTCTCTCTCTCTCTCGGAATTAAGAAACCAAAATAGAAATAGATTGGACACACATACTAAAGAAAGGAACCAATAATATAACAAGAATGTGACTGGAATGCAATCCGCAAGGGAACAGGAAAACAGGAAGACCAGCAATAACCTGGAAAAGAACGGTGCTAGCTGAAGCGAAACAACTCGGTAAAATATGGGGACGCAGAAAGCAATAATCCTGATTAGAGTATAATGGTCCAGACTAGTAGACGCCCTGTATGCTCCTAGTAAACGGTGAACGATTGAAATCGCTGCCGAAATTAAAGGTGTTAGGAAATAAAGTTTGTAAATCAAATCGATGAATGTTTTATTTGCAAAATAGAATGCGAATCCATATCGTACGCCTAAACTTCGTAACATTTGGTATCTAAAGTCGGATTTTGCAATGGTTAAAATCCTAAGCACCTATACAACACAGCAGTTGAGGGAAAACCTGCAGAGCCTTGGGCATTCAACCGAAGGCAATAAAAACAAGCTGAAATAGAAGGGTGAAGATAGCGAAAATCATAAGCCTTATGAAAAATAATTAGTAAATTCGGCACTCAGAGCGATGAACATAATACAGGCACTTTTGAATATACTCAAGGAAATGGACGTTAAATTAAACAGCAAGGTGCAAAATTCGATCAACTCCACCCTGAACAAAACGCTCAATAAGCAGAACTACAAGCAGAAATAGGTGTGTGGTTTGCCGAGTTAGACCAACAAAATTAAACACGCCCAAGATCTCCAAGTTAAAGAGCTAAGAGATGATATAGGGTCTCTAGAGGTGAGATTCGACGGCCAATTCAAGGAGTTTGAAATTAAAATTTAGTAAGTTGTTGCGGTTGGCATGAAGCCAACCCGCAGTTGAGGCCGGCATGCTCCTGGCCTACACCGTGGAACAGAATAAAAGTAAAAGTCAACTAAAAACTGAAATTAGGTTAGAGACACCATAATCGAACGAAACTTGAAGAAACGTAATGAATTTAATAATAACCGGGTGTACCCACCCAGGAACAACCGTATCTCCCCGAGCGATAAGCACAATGTCTTCTGAAGAAACCCCCCGAATGACCCATCCACCTAGAGGAAAATGCTCAATCACAACGAAGCAGCATAAGAGGGTAGGGATGTTTCCGCAACAGACAAAGTCTCTCTTCAACAATTCACACTCCGACAGCTTGAGACTATAGAAGTGTCACGGAGAATCCCCCTCCCATCATACCGACCCGAAGAGAAATCTATTTTAATTCATCTTAGATGAAATGTAAAGTAGATGAAATGACGAAATCATAAAGGAAGGAAATAGATCGAGCAAGGAGGAAAGAAATAAGCCGAACGCCGGAAATAATTCGCCGTGTAACCGCAAGTCCGTTGAGCGTCTTCCCGCCTTTGGTTAATAAAATTTAAAAAAATTGACTTGAGCATTGTCTAGCCAAAAACCGTAAAATGTGAATCATCTTATGGTAGTCATACCTGTACAATGATCCCCGCGTGGCGGAACGTCTGCAGGTATATCAAATTGAATGGCCTCAACTGCCCACCCGTAAGCCGTAAGTCCGTTGGGCATCTTTCCGCCTTTAATGGAGAAGGCCGTTGGCTTACCTCAACCGTAAAAAGTGAAGTAGCCTGAACTGGTCACGGATATAAAACGCCTGGCCTAACCAGGCCGCTGTCAATGTGGGGCGCCTTAGTATTCGTTGCGGCACTTTCGCCGTTATATAGATGTAAAATGTAGCGGTGTCTTCCACGTAAGGTAGCCGTTCTGTATAATTATTCGATTTATGTTCAAAATTTGTTGTTAGATGAATATTTGGCATTTCATCATAAAATTTGACCCCATATAATGAAGTTCTCTCCACTTAACAACAAACAAAAAAACAAACATTAAAAAACAAACTCGCAAAAAAACAACTTCCAACAAACATAATATTCATAATAATTCTACGAATTAATATGAAAGATTTTGTGATACCAAAAGAGTGAGCTATATAAAAAATACCTCGACTCATGTTCGATCAACAACCTCAAAAACGACTATCTTTATATAATTACAAAGTATAGGCTAACCTTCTCGCACCTTAATCTAGAAGAATATTTTCCGCTGGTGTCATTTTGTTTTCAACACTCTTTCACACCGCGCAGCAAACCACTAAGAACATTCCTCTAGATCTTACTCGCCATACACACGCGCAAGTATCTTGGTCTCGCTCTCAAAACTATTCGACGTTTATGCAAAAAAAAACATAGAAAAGAATATTAAGGCTCATGCACACTTCACAACAATTTTAATACCAATATCATAATACAGATAGCAATGCTATTAGTAAAATGCATTAATGAAATTACAAATTCAAAATAAAACTGGAAAAGAGCAATGGTATGGCCGTGGGTCGTAACAAAGGTGATGCAAGCTATCCAGATGGCCATCTAAACGAAATATTTTCAACACTACAGAAATTGTAAAGCCTCCGACATTCGAAGGCGAGGCCTCATTTGAAAATCGTAAAGCGCAGTTCCAAGCAACAGTGAAGCACAACAGTTAAAGCTGAAGATGTCTCGCAAACTATATCCGCGACAGAAAAGAGCTATGAGTGGGTCATGGCTGAGTTCAATAACTAAGATATTCATGCGTCAATGAATTATGCAAGATTCAACTCCAAAGCAAGAAACTGCTATGTGGAGAAAACCTGCAAGACTCAGAGGGAGAGAGGTAATGAAATTGGTGCTTTAAGTATACGTCAATACAGGAGAAAACCTAGAAGTGAACGCGTTTATCAGTGCTGTCAAAGGCGACCTTCTAAAACTTCAATTAACAATCAATACTAGAGATAAAAACAAGACTCGCTCTAGAGTAATAGTCGCCAGAGCAAGCTCAGTCACAGACACTGTAAAAGGGGGGACCCCCAGTAGGAATAAAATGTCATTCGGTCCCTTGTTACAGGATGGCTACTGCCATCCTGCAGATTTCACTAAGCGCATGCAGAGGCCTCCACGGTGATTTTTGCCGGCTAAAACTCAGTGAGAAGTGCTATGGGTCGTGGAGGTTGAGGCTTGCATGGTTCCTGGCCTACACCGTGGTTACAGAGATTTTAGATAAAAATAAAAAAACGCAAATTATAAAACTCGGAGTTCCGCCGAAATTCGTCGGCCGGAACTTGAGGAACGACCAACACAATAATTATAACTGGGTGAAGTGCCTTGATGCGCGCATCCAATCGAACTCAAACGGTGGTAAACACTAGTTTCAAATTAGGATGCGGGCACTAAAGGACCGTGAAATATAACACCGACACAGAATGAGACCCTTACCGGAAAATTAACAATTCATTTTTTTTTATTTTATTAATTTAGAAAAGGAAGAAAAACAACAACTTCCCACAAGAACAGCAAGGAGGGAACGAGACCAATATGCACCGAGCGCACGACCGTCGACCGTTATCCGGCGCTCGATTACAAAAATTTAAAAATTTAATATAATTTAACAAACAAAAGAATATATGAGAATAATAAAAATAAAAAAACTGTACCATAATACAAAATTTTTTTTTTTCAAAAAAAATTAATGTGTCAGTCTTAGTGCCGCTATTGTTGCGGGGCCTCTCCCCGACACCATAGACGAATAGCCAGTCGGCCACACGTACCGTAGCGGCTTGATTTTGCCGTACTCCACCGGTGCGGCCTTGGTGCCATCGTTGGGCGACTCCCCGCCTTCGCGCTCGAGCGCTTGCCTGGTTGGCCACTAAGTTGCGTTGATTAGGTGGCCTCAATTGGCCACCGTCAATTAACTGGTTGTCTCACTTTATAAATCGGTACCTGAAGGACCTTGACCGGCCGCAAAAATAGGTTGGGCGTTGTCTCGCCAACCGTAAATACGTGGCCTCAACTGGCCACCCGTTAAATAGACTGCCGTTGAGTTACACCACCACAAATTTTGTAAATTTCGTGTAATGTATGGTGGCATAAACTAGTTTTGATCCCAAAAATCCACTATGCATACACAGACCTGTCTATATCAATATTGTTTTTAATTGTTAAGTGACACTCGCTCTCCGTTGATTATTAACTTTTTTTTTCTAAAGTACATTTAATGGAAAACATGAATCCTTTTTTCACTGTGACCTTATTTTGTCATGAAAACTAAACAGTTTATTAGTACATATTGACGAAAACTGCATTGTCGTACCACATTTTAATTTCTATTTTGTCTTTTGTATTTTACAGTTTGATGTAATTTATGTACTCACAATGTAATCACAAAAAAACACTGAACTAACGAAATTTTACCGAACCTAAACCAAAACCAAACCAAACCATTTTCAAAATGATTTGATTGAACCAAACCAAAACCAAACCAGGTTTTTAAGTAATAGTTGAACCGAACCATAAACCAACGTTTTTCTGTTTGGTTCACGGTTCGGTTTTATAGTATAAAATTTGTTCTACTACCTACATAAATTGAAAAAATCTACTCATTTCTTTTGAAACAACTACATTATTTTTTCAGGTCTACTACATTTTTGTATTACATATTAAAATTTAGAAGAAAAGCTACTTTACCAGCTCACACCAAGTAAGTCTGTAGGATCGAGGTTTATCAATGGCCGGAAATCGAGAATTAATTAAGAATACAAATGTGAATCTAAATTCTGAATCTGAACCAAAACCATACCCAAACCAAAAAATTATACAGTCGTTAAACCAAAACCAAACCAAGTTTTGAAATATCGAGAAACCGAAACCAAACCAAAAACCATAATAAAAATTTGTTATTAAACCAAAACCGAACCCACTGAAAAAAAAACTTTGGTTTCCATCTCTGAAAATTACTACTCGACTGACTAACAAAAAAAAATCGCACACCAAACACGACGCTCAAAACGTTCTATACACGGAAAAAAATACTGGTTACAACGAAGAAAAAACTGAATGATTCAAGAAAAATGAGCACTTGATTTTCAGCTAAGATAACTTTTTCATAATGCAAACTTCCCATTTCTTCATTTGATGTTTTTAATTAAATATTAAAACAATATTTTTTTTATTGTTGAAAGAAATTCAATTTCTTAAAGTAAGAAAATATTATTTTGTAGAGCAAATCGTTTTTCTCAATTTTTAAGATCTATTTCTTCATTAAAGATAATAAATTCCTGTTTTAAGATAACCGTATCTCAAAATGCAATAAATTGATGCTTGTATTAAGAAATATTACATATAATTGTATGATCTATATTTCTTTAGTTAAGAGACATTTTCTAATAATTAAAATGAATTTTCTGTTAGAAATCTTTCTTGATAGAAGAACCCATTTATCAGTTGTAGAGAAGGAATTGCTTAAATACTTCAAACGCATTTCTTGGAAAAGCTTTTGAATTTCTAGATTGTAGAAAGTAACTTCTTGTAAGCTGTAGTAGTATTTTTGGTTTGCAGCTATTTTTCCTGTTTATTGGAGCAACATTTAATATAATTTCCAAAATAATAACGATAGAAATTTATTACATGTTTTTTATTTTATTTTATTATAAAAAATATAAAGATTCAATTTAATATAATTTAGCTATATCATATTACAAATTACAATAATAAAATACTAACATAATTAAATAGAAGACATAATTGGCTTCAATATTTTTGTTTCGTTGGGAAGTTTATGAAAAACTAAGGGTTTTAAGAAAACTTTACAACTAGTTTTTACAATATCAATAATGAAAAGTTCATTATTTTGATAGCTTAACTCACACATAGTTTTAACATGCAGGAACAAATAAACATCGGTAAGTTTTGAAAAAATTATTAAGGATGAAAAAAATACAAAGTAGGTTTTAAAAAAATTCCAGACTAAACATTAGTTTTTTGTTAATACTCGTACCTGTAGTTTTTGCAGTAAATTAAATATTTTTTGCCAGGAAGATTCCTATTTTTAAATTTATTTTTCAAGTAACCGACCTTCCAGAGCTTACATTAGTGATTTTATGCTTGTTGTATAAGCTTTTTACCCCCTTTACAAAAAAATTCCTGAAAATAAAATAATAATTAGCAATCATTTTTATATATAACTCATTCTTATTTACCTTTCTTTCTCCAGAAAAAATTGCTCGATATCACTAGCAATTGTATTAAATAAATCAGCCGATACAGGTCTTCGACCAATATATCCACAATTGTAGATACTAGTAGATTGCGGGTCCTTTCGTCGAGCTGTGGTTAAGATTGTGATCCCTTTGGTTGATGCGAGAAACTGTTGAAAGTTCTGAGAAATAAAATCAAAATCAATAGCAGCTTTTTACTTTATATAATTGGACAGTTCTAACAAATTCTGCTGATGATAATTGCCCACTTGACGAAGAAGAAGGGGTTGATTGATGATGTGATTGATACACTCAGACAACGATGAATTAACAGAACCAATTACTGTTGCCATTTAAATTTAGCATTTTTGTCAGCAATTTATCTAACTAAAAAAAATTAAAATAAAACTATAAAATCATTACGCACGAACAACTCACACAAAACACACAAAATAGAGCGATCAATTGTTAATTTAAATTAAAAATGTATGTAATACAAATACAACTTACATTTAACTACTTAGCTTCACTTTACAAATTTTTCAAAACCACTTGAAAATATTTAATTTGACAATCACAAAAACACACGTTGTTTTTATTAAACTGTTCACTAGATAATGAATGTTACTTATTTTATATATTCTCAAATGTTTCACTCGTTTTCTTGTTTAAAAAATTAAGAGTATACATTAAAAAATCATTTTCTATAATTAAAAGTATTCTCTCAGCTTGAGACATCCATATTAAACCAAAAAATATTATGTTGAAGTTTAAAAAATTACTTTTTTGTGATAAGAAAAACTTTTCTCGAAGTAACAGAGTAAATTGGATTTGAAATTTTTGTCTTGATTAAAGAAAACTTAGAATGGCTGAAGATTTATTATTTCTTCAATCAAGATAGGTTTAGGTTTCAGTGGTTTACACTTAGGCCATTTTTGGCCCATTGTGATACCACGCATTCATGCTACATCATTAACCCATTCACCTATTCACCTACTCACACAACTACAGTATACCACCTGCACATTGCAAGCTCCATGTCAACCTGTACATTGACATGGACGGTGGGTCGGCGCTGAATTCTGCACTCCATCAGAGGGTCTTAGTTGTGTTTATTAACATCACCGATTGTAATCGATGATGAAAATTCGATTTGCATCTAGCCTCTGATGGGATTCGAACCCATACCTCCCGGTCCAAGTGCCGAAGCTTTAACCACTGCACCACTTGCCCGGTCAATCAAGATAACTTTTTTGCAATTCCTAGAATTCATTTGTTTATCAGAAAGAGAAATTACTTTTTTATTATCAAGAAACGTTTTCAATTTTAAAATATTGTATTTTAATAAAATTTATGTTTTTGTTTTAAGAAAATATTAAATTTCTTGTTTTAAGAAAATGTAAGATTAAATTAAAAGTATTTCTCTTCAAACTAAATTTTTACTCTTATTATAAAGAATTTATAGCAACGATAAATACAAGAAAAATAATTCTCAAGATAGAATTTAATTTTAAAATTTCCGTCAAGAAATAATTCTCTACGTAAGAAAACCATTTTTATAACTAGAAAAACTGGTATGGACATAGAAATTTGGTTTTTAAAGTAAGCAAAAATACTTTTTATTAAATAAAGAGAAAATTTTCTTTAAGATAGCAAGCTTATTTTTTTCCGTGTAAGAATCTTCTTTCTTCACTGTTTTTCGTTTACATCAATTCGCATTGATGAAAACGAGAAGCATATAAGAAAAAATATTCTTCCAGAGCGTTTTACTTCGCACACACCCGATGCACATTGGTCTCGCTCTCAACATTTATTTATTCTTACCGCCGCGCCATCACACAAAAGGTTGTACAAAACCCTACAAAAAACCGGTAAAGAGAGCAAAAACACAAACCGAGGGGAATATAACATAAAAAGTGATGGCTACGAACAGGTAGTCGTAACCGGCGTTCTCAAAGAAAATATTCTAAAAAAGAGTGCATTTGTACTACTTAAGATGAAGTGACTCGAACGATTTGAATTATGGCAAAGAATAAATCGATCAATGGTAGCTATACGTTGGATTTCATGCATGGTAAGTTCATGCATGGTAAGATTTTAAGTTTAATATTATCGATAGGACTTTGCAAAGAATTGTACACAAACGTCTGGGTATTAAGGTTTACAAAGTCCAATTGGATGGAAAGGGGCCAATTCTCGGCTGGAAGAAGATGATCATATTTACCAATAAATCATTTGGCGGTTATGAGCTTGTTCTCATTGCCGTATTTGGGGCACAGAAAATCCGCACATGACAATTGAGAAGCCCTTACATCCAAAACGAGTTACTGTTTGGTGGGGAATATGGTCCAAAGATATCATTGCATTTTTCTTGGAAAAGAGCAAGGACTCGCAATAACAGCCAATTGCGACCGTTACGAAAAGAAAGGCCCCGGCCGATATTTGGTGCAAAAGGGCAACGCCACTGCCAGCACCAAAACAATAGCTAGCAATATACAATCGGCGTGTTATGCCGTAGAAGCTATGCTGTATAAGATAGCGAAATTTTGAAAGCGGAAAATAAGAGATTGGCTTTTCGCCGCAAGTGGCACCACTATCACTAAAGAGAATTAATTTTGTTATATAATTGCCAGCGGAAATTTTTTATTCATTATGTATATATTTTTTCACTAAATAAAATGTCTCAGCGGAGTAAAATATTAAAATTGATCCTTACAATGGGAAATTGATTGATCTCCAAAGTAAAGGAACTCGATATATGAAATGTTAAAATTGAACAATATTCCTTCTTTCCGGCATTTCTTCCACTAGTAACCAATATTTTCTATTCTATATATTTATGTTGTTTTTCAAATAGCTTAGGCTATACTAAGACTATATGGAAAATTTGGAGAAAATTTATGGACTAGAATTTTTTGATTTTCTGCGGCCATATAAGTTATTTTCAGTTTCAAAAATCGAAAATAACTTATTTGGCCGCAGAAAACCAAAAAATTCTAGTGCAAATTCTAGTCCATGAATTTTCTCCAAATAGTCTCAGTATGACCTAAGTTGGTTAATAGTGGAAGTTTTCGAGATATTGGCCAAAAACTGAAAATAGCTTATATGGCCGCAGAAAATCAAAAAATTTTAGTGAAAACCCTAGACAATGAATTTTCCCCAAACTTTCCAAATTGTCTCAGTATGGCCTAAGCTATTAGAAAATCACGTAGTGGAAGTTTTTGAGATATTGTCTAGAAACTGAAAATAACTTATATGGCCGCAGAAAATCAAAAAATTCTAGTGAAAATTCCACGCTATGAATTTTCCTTAAGTTTTCCATATAGTCTAAGTATGACCTAAGCTATTAGAAAACAAACCGAAAGTATTGGTTACTAGTGGAAGTTTTTGAGATATTGGCCAAAAACTGAAAATAAGTTATTTGGCCGCAGAAAATCAAAAAATTCTAGTGAAAATTCTAGTCCATAAATTTTCTCCAAATTTGCCATATAGTCTTAGTATAGCCTAAGCTATTAGAAAAACAACATAAATATATAGAATAGAAAATATTGGTTACTAGTGGAAGAAATGTCGGAAAGAAGGAATATTGTTAAATTTCAACATTTCATATACCGAGTTCCTTTACTTCGGAGATCAATCAATTTGCCATTGTAAGGATCACTTTTAATATTTCATTCCGCTGAGATGTTTTATTTAGTGAAAAAATATAAACATAATGAATAAAAAATTTCCGCTGGTAATTACATTACAAAATTATTTCTCTTTAGTGATAGTGCTGCCACTTGCGGCGAGTAGCGTAATCTCTTATTTTCCGCTGTCAAAATTCCGCTATCTTATACAGCATGTAGAAGCTAGGATTTGACTGCGTAGGACTATTATTTATGGAGAACCGTCAAAGACAAATATTGTGCTAATCATCATCATTAGAAAAACGCAATTAAAGTGACTTTTGATGAAACAGAGGCTCAAATTAGACTACGATTAATATAATTGTCCAGCCCGATTAGACGCCTTATGCTCCTAAATTCTTTATCTTTAAAAGCTAATTGTAAGGTGTTTGCCTCACAAACTAATCTACTGTGAATAATCCCATTCTGACCCTACACAAATACTATACCTAATCCCCGATATAAATATGTAAATTTGTAATCGTCTCATCTAACACGCAAAGTACACAGCCATACAAACACAAAAAATATTACACGATTAAAATATAAACAAAAATCCACTTTACATAAATTCTCATTTTCATAATCCGATTATAATTATGTTTTCCAATATTTTTAAGCTTTTTTTGCTTTTGTTTTACACTCATTTTTCTTCGAACATGAACACAATTTACTACGAGTTTGTAACAAACTTCAGCTTTCTTCAGCTGCTATATTGATTCTGTATATGCGCATATCAACTGTTTACGTAACTATAAAAGCACTCAAGAAATCCTCGTATATTGTAGTTTTCGAAAAAAAGGAAAACAAACAGAAACCGTTTTCATATATTTATGAACGACTAACAAAAGTTTTAATTTATAAATAAATTTTTAATGGCAACAATAATGAAAAGCTTGCATTGAAAAGTTAACTTTTTCCAAGTTCATCATACTCCTTTTGTACTTAAGATTATTTGCGGTGATTTTATGAAGTAACACTTAGCATAAATTTAATTGTTTCTCTTTATATTCGAGTAGCGTACAGTCGAGTAGCGTACTTTGCAGCCAATTACAATTCCATTTCCATTAGGGGATTTGCCCAAATAATCATGAAAATATGAACAATAATAACATTTAATTTCCATCTCCTATTGCCCTCATTGTTGTTCCACTAAAAGTTCGCCCGCCGTAAATCTCTCGTGATAAATTTCTCATAATTTATCATCAATAAGAATACAGCTGAAGAGACAACAATAGCAATGGAATGGGTGTATGTCCTGAATTTGAAGGTGACTTTTAATGTTCGTCTGTTTTGTGTAAAGGAAGGGGTGAGAAATCCAAAGCGAACATAAAGTACGAGTATATTACGTTCGAGGGTATATACGTCATATATCTCACATTGTATTTTTGGTGTCTAATTTACTGCCTTAATGATGCCAATTATCATTGAATTGTTTTTCCTGTTTCCACATGTAATAATTTGGTGAAATTAATTTTTATGATTTTTCCATGTCCTGTGTATTTTCATCGCACAACATACAATGTAAATTGAATTAAACCAATTGGTTGGTTTGTTGGTTATAATCAAATGTTTTTGTTGGGTGTTAAATTGTAGCATAATTATATGATGCGAGAATAAAACGGTAATATAACACATATAAACTAATTATAGTAATCTGCACGTCACGTGTATTCTGAATGCTGTGATGATATTACGGGAAACTTGCGTGGTATTTAATTAACTAAAAAATAATTTCTTAACAACATCGATACGATTGTGAGTATATGGGACGTATCGGGGTAGATACTCGATCGGCTAGCAAGCAAGCAATTTGCCAGCTAAAATCCAGTTTACCAAGATAATTAGAATTTCAAATTATTTTTTTTATAAATTTTTTGTTTATTTTTGCAATTGCACAGTAAAACAACACAAAAATTTGCTGTTTGAAAAATATAATTTGAAAATAAAATTTCCTTCATAAAATTGATTAAGTAGCCAGGATTTTGGCTAGCAAATTGCTTGCTTGCCAACCGATCGAGTGTCTACGCCATTGTTTGACTAACTATAACGAAATGGTTTATTTAACAGTTTTGGAAATTTTTCTACAATGACCGTGAGCCAATTTTAAGGTAAATCTAGGGTAAATGCCAGTTTTAACAGTGTGTGCTGCGGTAAATTGAAATACTGTACTTAATTGAAATACTGTATTTAAATATATGCAGAGTACAAAAACAACAATTACATGAAAAATCCTGGAATCAATATTTTGTTGTTGAGAAAAAGAAATTAAAAAACAATTTCCGTCTTATACAAGTTTAAATAGAAAAAACTGGGATAAGAGGAACTACTATTGTTTGAGAATTTTTTTTACTAGGATGAAAAACGGGGCTAACTTCACATGCTTAGGCTGCGGGCCAATAGTCGGGTAAAAGTCAATTTTAAGTAAATTTTTCGTTAAATTCATTTATTTTTCAAAAACTCTATGGCAAACTGATCGAAAAATCTGTTCTAAATCCGATTTTTACCACAGTAAATAATTTACCCGACTATTGGCCCGCACTTTTAACAGTTTTGGAAATTGTCTTACAATGGCTGTGAGCCAATTTTAAGGTAAATCTAGAGTAAATGCCGGTTTTAACAGTGTATGCGGTAAATTAAAATACTGTACTAAAAAGTAGGGGTAAAGCGAAGACACAAAAGTTGAATAGTAGTGGTTTTTGTTTTTGCTAAACAAATCATGAAAATATGGCTGCCATGTTTCTAGACCTAATATTTTTTATATTCTGTTTGTTAAAATTTTTATTTATTGTTTTAATAATTTTATTGTGTATATTACGCAACAAATCTGAACAAATATATTTAATTTATTCGTATAAACAATACGAATAATTGGAACAATATTCCTAAGAACTATTTGCCCCTATAAGCCGCATTTACCCAATTGTATTTACTAGAGAATTTGTAACGATTTGAAAAGTAATTTGTACTAAAATTTTAATTTACCGTACTGCTAACAGAGCATGATACTTATCCTGTAAACGAATTTGATATTCACGTGAACCAGTCTTTTATGGTTCGTTTTGTTCCACGTTAATATAACAAACATGACGATCCTCAACAAGTTACGTTGGTATCTATTTATCTAAGATTAATCTTCTTACAGATGATATCTTTCCTAATTGATTCATATTGAAGCTGACACTTCTGGTACGCAGGTGTCAACCACAGTTCGCATAGATCTTCCAATTTATGGAAAAATAAATATAAAATAATAAAAATAAATAAAAAAAAATTGTTGAAAAACAGGTTTTTTGACAAAAATCATCGTTTTTGCTTAACATTTGGAAACTGATCTCGACCGGTATTTGTTGCAAAACTAATTTAAAATCTGTTAGTTCCAAATCAGTTTTCTTGTAAATAAAATACTTTTCAAAATACATGCAAAAAACTAAAAACTCCTATTGAAGCTGTCACTTCTTGTGGAAAAGCGAAAAAGGAGATCGACTATAAATCACTGAGATCACCTTATTTGTGGTATGAAGTATCATCCCATCAATCAATCCCGTCTGGGCTGTAAAGGGCCGAATTTTTGTTTAAAAACAGGTTTTTTTGTCAAAAAGCCTACATTTGCGCTTAAATTTTTGAAAACTATTTACAAAAAAATTAAAAATCTCCTTCAAAAGCTGACATTTAGAAAAGCCTTATGCATGAAGTTTTACCCTGATCAAACGAACCTGGGCTGTAGAGAGGATACAGGCATAAAGGCTACACGCAAACACACACACAAACACACACATTCACAGAAATTTTTAAAACTTACCTTTTTCTGGCTACGGCGATCTAGTGAAAGGTAAATGTGCAAAAAATCTCGAGGCCTAAATTTTGAATGATTATTTTACTACGTAAAAGAAAGTTAAACCAGTTTTTTGGTCGAAAATCGACTTTTCCGCTTAAGTTTTGGAAAATTGATTTAAAACGATATTGTTGCAAATTTATCTTAGAACCTTTCGATTCATAGTCGATTTCCTCATAACTGATTAAGTTTCAAAAAACTTTTAACTTCCAGTATTTCTGGAAAACATAAATTGTGTGGGAAGCTAGTCAACGACAAAAACCGTAATTTCGATGAGGAACAAAATGCGTTTCTTTAGAACCATTGGCATTTAAAGACTCTAAGGTTTGCAGAGAAGTGTGTACTGAAATGGGATGTAACTAATTGAGTGACCAAAACCAAAACACTTTCCAGCGTATTAGCCTAGACGAAAAATCGGTCTCAAAGGTTGAAGTGCTTTTGTTAATCACATTTTCTCTCTTAGGGTCACATTAACCCTTTGGAATGTCGCTTGAAAAACTACAATGGCAGTAAATTTAAAATGTTTATTTTTATTTCAAGAATCAAAGATTCATGGAAGCAAAGCACCGCACTTTTGGTATATTTATTTGCTCCTGGCCTATGGTTTTAATAAATGTTTTGATAATATAGCCAAGCTTCTTGACATCTTAAAGAAGGAAGTAATTGTCGTTACTCTAGCCTAACCGCCTAACCGAGTCTAAATGGGAAGGTTCTACACTGGAAGATCTAAGGTAAGTTAACTCTCTCCGACCAATGATTTCCCATTCATTAAATTTTGATAAAAACCCAATCTGTACCAGATACTTTGACCTTCACCTGTGAATAATCACCTTATATGAGGAAAACTGCTTAGTAAAGGGTTGGCAAAACTGGTAAAATGGAGTTTAAAAATTTATAACGATTCTCTCAAACAAAGTCAAAAAACCTTGAAATTGCCTTTCTTACTAAAGAAGATGAAGGTAAATTTTGGGGTTTGGAACCAGGTTGGAATCCCGATACAAAAGGGGATACAAAAGCGAATTTACATCATCAAATTACGATCTGTGATGAAAAACAACACAACTATGACCCCCTGTCGGGGTGCAAAATCATGGGCCGACCCATCTTACATGCCAGTACTGAAGGCTATCGACGGAAAAGCGGATCGCGAAAGAGTTGGGAGAACCTCCGTCCCAGAACAGTTTGGAGAGTTAAAAATATGTAATTTTTATCCTTAATAATAGAAAACTTGCTAAAACTTTGCGTGATATAAATCTACACTCGTTCTCACTTAAATGGTTAGAACACCTAACGGATATAGGTACTTAAGAGATGAATAGTATGATCAAAGCATCTTAAGGCTGGATCAAAACATCAATAGTCTGGAACCCACCATTGAAAATAACCGCTAACTTGATTAGCAATAACAGCTGTAAATGCTCCCAAGGAATACTGCCTACCTTACTGTTAGAGATATGCCGATGATATACCGCCATAATACCTGTTCTTAAATACATGGATGGATGTCTGGTATTTCGGAAATGACTCCTCGATAAATTATAGGATTTTGAGAAACTTCAATTACCCAGAAATAGGAAATAATAAGATGCCAGACATTTCATATACTAGATGTCTTGGGTCCGGTTGGATTCAAAGCGTACTTGTTTTGCGTAGAAAGGTTTGTTTTTGAATTGTAGGGGTTTTGGTCCACCTACTATTCGACTGCACATACTTGATCCTGAGGTGAATTTCTTATTTTTCCTTAGACGACAGTAAGCCCATCTAGGGCACCTAACGGACCTTCCAACCGTATTTCTTTGAAACTTGACTGAGAGAGCATTGAAACTTTAAATTGGCTCAGCAGACAAAATGAAATTATATTTCTTTAGGCACCCGGTCTTATAGGGATCCGTGGGAATGTGGAACGGATGACGGCGCGTCGGACGCTTTCGCGGGACATGAAGCAGTTCTCGTCTTCATGAAGTCGAATTATAAAAGATACATGGTATAGACCCGTCCACATCAAATAAGGTGTGGTAACTCTCTCACCTGTCGTGTTTAGTTAAGATTTTTCTTTTATTTAAGGATCCGGTTTCCGATTTTAAATTTTCATAACGATTTTGATAAAATTTCGTTTAAGTTGTTCCCTGTCGGCATCTAGTTAAGAAATTTGAGTCTTGTTCTTTATCGGTATTAACCAGACAAATCACTCCACGAACCATGCACACTATCCATAGATTCGAGAAAGAGTTATTAGTCTGTCTTACTCATTTATGTTCAGGCCTGGTAAGTTTCTCCGTGTAAAGTCAAATTAAATCGCAGGCCTCACTACTGGTGGTGCCCTTCTATCAATTCTTTTAAGTTTCAACTTTGCAACCATTCTGTAATACCATTCCATAAGAATAACGAAGATGCCCCAAGGTCAGCTCAGTGCGGACAGAAACCACACATTGAGCAAAAGAGTATATGCTGGCTTGATTTCGATGTTCAGTACACATATAGCATTGGTTGGTTTTCAAGTGCCACAGAATGTTGCAACGGGGGATTCCCTCATCCATCATTAGTGGAAATCATCGCTATTTTATTTGAAAATTTTACGGTGCTTAACATTTTTATAACATTGGCCGCGATTTTACCAAATATGTTTCCAACTGTTATGTGTCCTGATAACACCCAATGAATCATTATTTCTCAAAAATATGTTTAGCGAGCCTCCGGGGAAACATAGTTTCGTTTTTAAGTTTTTCCGGCTCAAACAATTTTTTTTTTTAAATTGCTGAGGAGGGCTTTTAGTGCTAAAATTCGATTGCCATTAGTTCTGATTTTACAAATTGAAGTGCTTGCCTGTGGAATTCCAATCCATTTTTAAACTTTATTTTGGCTTAAAAGAATTTAAAAAAAATGAATCAAAATATCAGGAAAATTTCTTGAGGGCTCCTCCAAAGGGGACCATTATGTTGTTTGATTTTGTATCAAGTTATCTCAAATCATAAGGCTAGATTTAAACGATGCAAATCAGAATTAGGATAAAACATGGTTTTTATAGTGGAAATAGGATTTCTGTCAATATCAAAATTACTACTTATAAATTGGAACTGTTGGAACTTTCAATGTCAAAGTTAAGAAATGCACGATAATGATTTGGAACTCAATATTGAATAATAATACAAATAGTAATGTGCTCAGGTATCAAATATTAGTTAAAATTGATGGTTAGCTGGCGCAAATTCTCAAATTACAATTTATTTTTAGGTTCAACCCATGTGACTGTTAATTATTGGCGCGTTTTTTATTAGGTCGTAGTTAGTAGCGAGATACGAAAAGCATTTGCGCGAAAACTAATTGTAACGTGATTTCTTCTGTAAAATCTGAAAACAGTTACAGATAGAAAAATTGCAATATCCAAGAATTCAGAAACAGTGAGATGCAATCTGATCTCGTTCTGCAAAAATTTAAAATCGTAAAAGGCTTTTTCAATTATCTCGCTGCTAGTAATAAAATATACCATGGGATGGATTATGTGAACATTACGACTTCGACTTACAACAAATGAAGCCAAAAGGCTTTTTTTAAAGAATTTTAAGTTATTGTAATTTTTACTTTTTGTTGTTGTTTAGTTGAACAGATTTCAAAATTCGAGACACAAGTCGTATTGTTTTTTGTTATGTTTTCATAAAGCACATGTTAAAATTAGTTTGAGTCGAATGACATAAGTCATATAAGGATCGATAAACAAAAATTTTGGTTAAGGAAAATAATCATTTAAAATGCTTTCTCTGCTCGCAAATATTTTTTTGTTATTGTTTCACATGACAGTTGGGTTTTACATTTAACGTTTATTCTATTCTTAAATTATTTGTCAGAAAGGTAGCTAGTTCCTAACATTATAGAGCCCGTATTATATTAAAGATAATACAATCTTTGCATTTTAACAATCATTAAGCTAAGCTGTCAAATGCTGTTAATTTTGTTTTTTAATTGTCGGGAATATTGGATTGGTATATTTTGACAGTGCCAACTCAACAACAACCGTAAACTTTTTTCAATACTTATTATGACCATTATAATCTCGTCATTAGGCATTAAAAGGCCTTTTTGAGAAATTAGTAATAAAATTAAACAACACTAGTTTATGTTTTGAAGTCGGTGTTCATGAAATCGACCACTATTTCGTTGCCTCGATGTAATGAAATGGTAAGGTTTTCATGAACAACTTCCATTAAAATATCACTGATAATTTTTTCATTCAATTTAATTGACAAAAAACAACCATAGTAGTTCTGTGTGGCTTTGGTCTTAACAAAATACACAGGTTTGTGCATACATTTGAATGTCAGTTTAGTATTACATTAGATTAAATGGAAAATTAAACAACGCCTTTTACATTTTATTAATTTTTTCAAAGTTCGACCAGTTCTGTGAATAGAAATTTTTGAATTAATTGGCTAAACCCTATGTTCCTCACACTTCCTAATTAATCGCGGGTGGGTAGCGGGGTTTACAAAAATAGTAAAATTTGCTGTCTGAAATATTTAGGTGGGTATTGTGGACCACTTGAACACTTTCTTAACAGCGAAAGAAAAAACGAAACTGAAAGATTGTGTATGCATTACCAATTCAAGTTAGCGAATCTGTTTCAAATTAATTTAGAAAGGTTTTCTGTATCAACCAAAAATACCTTTTCTAATAGTATTTCGATTAGTTTTAAATGTCTAAGCCTAAACAAACAACAATTAGTTAGAATTACGTCAACCGCTATAAATTAGAAAGGCCTTTTCATGCAATTGGTCGTTTTTCAAAACCGAAAAATCTTACAAAACCAAACTCTTCTCTCTAGTTTCTATGAATATAAGCTACGTCCAAAAGGTATTAGTATTACCTATTAATGATTAGTTGTTTTTAGAGAGAACCAAATTGCATAAACTTGTTGCACCTGCACGTCATCTGCACCATTTCATCTACTCAATAAAACTCCAAGAATTTATATTTATCATACACATATTAAGCACCTCAAGCGAGCTCCCCGCTCGTTTATTATTTATTATATCAAGGTGAGCAAAGATATAATTAGAAAAACCTTTTCAGTGATATTCAATTTTTTCAGAAGTAATAAAAAAAAATTGTTTTTGCTTATTGGCCTACTTGGGCATTACGATTTCAAATATTTTTTTCGGATAACCACGCAATAAAATGAGAAAATAACCATTACGGCAGTCAATAACGTCAAATAACGTGAAAAAGCCTTTTTATTTAAGAAATGTTGGTGTGTAATTTCCAATGTATTCTCCTTGTTTTTCACCTGCTTGCATATAACGTTTATTCTATTCTTACACATAACGATTCTTGCTTATGAAATCGAAAAATTCTTAAGTAGGCCAACCATTTAAAAACCAACGAAGATACAATGTACTGTTTCATCTATCCAGTACCACTTGCTTGTTTATTATTTATTATATGGAAGCGGGCAAATATATAATTAGAAAAGCCTTTTGAGTGATTTTCAATTTGTTGAGAAGAAATAAAAAGAAATTTGATTTTACTTATTGGTCCACTTGTGCATTTCGATTTCAAATATATTTTTACGGAAAACAACGTTATAAAATATGATAATAACCATTACGACAGTCAATAACGTTAAATAGCAGTCTTTTCATGGATTCCTACTTTACAATCGCAAAACCGATTTAAAATTTAAAAAAAAAATGTGTTAATTGGCATGGCAAAATAAATCTAGTAACCATATTTCTGGTCGCAAATAATTAACTTGCAACCGGATAGAGGATATACTCCATAATTAGAAAAACCTTTTCAGTGGCTTTCAATTTTTTCAGAAGGAATAAAAAGAAATTTGATTTTGCTTATTGGCTCACTTGCGCATTACGATTTCAAATTTATTTTTACGAAAAACAACGCATCAAAATATGATAATAACCATCCCGACAGTCAACGTTAAAAGGGCCTTTTTTAAGAAATTTTGCTGTTTAATTTGCCATTTGTTTTTGTCTGTTATTGACTTGAACAACCATTTAAAACCAACGAAGATACAGTGTATTCTTTCATCTATCCAATACCACTCCATGGATTAATATTTATCATACACATATTAAGCACCCGGCTAGATTATTATCTATTAAATCGAAACGAGTAAAGATATAATTATAAAAGCCTTTTGCGAGGTTTTCAATTTTTTCTGAAGGAATACGGATGAAGGAAATGATTATGCTTATTCGTCCACTTGTGGATTCCGATTTTTTCGAATACCCACGCAATAAAATAAAAAAATATCCATTACGGCAGTCAATAACGTTCAATATCGTAAAAGGCCTTTTTATTTAAGGAATTTTGCTGTGTAATTTTCAATTTATTTTCTCTGTTTCTTGTCTGCTTGCACATAACGATTAATATTTTCTTATACATATCGATTCTTGATTATGGAAACGAGAAATACTTGAGTGGCCAAAATTTAAAACCAACGAATATACAATGTACTGTTTCATCTATCCAATAACACTCCAAGAATTTATATTTATCATACACATATTACGCACCTCAAACAAGAACGATAAACAAGACATATAACTAAAAAAGCCTTTTCAGTGGTTTTAAATTTTTTCAAAAGGAATAAAAAGAAATTTAATTTTCCTTGCTGGCCGCCCACTGGAGCATTACGTTTCAAGTTTAGTTTTATGGATAACCATGCAATAAAATATGGTAAGGTATAATAACCATTACGACAGTCAACGATAAAAGGCCTTTTCAGAAATGTAGCTGTTTAATTTGCCATTGGTTTTTTTCTGTTATTGCCTTGCACATGAACATTATTCTATTCTTGTACATAATGATTTGATTATAGAATCGAAAATGCTTGAGTAGCCATCCATTTAAAAACCAATGAGTTTCTTATTAACATTAATATAAATTATGCTGCATAAAATATTATGTACGAATCGAATACCACATCGAACTATATTTAGCAGCGACAAAAGCAGAACTGCAGCAAAAAATACATCCCACTATATTTAATTTTCGTATAATGTAATAAGCACACTCTGTAAAGTTTATTGTACTTGTTATCATTAAAACTCGTTTAATTTAAAAAAAAAAGTTTAAAATCCAATTTTTCAAATTTATAAAATTTCCAATATAACAAAAATTTACATTATTTTTTTGGGCAAATCTCGTACATACACCAAAACATAAAAATTTTCCAATTATTGTTGTTAAAAATAAATGATAAATTGAAAATATTTTACAAATTTTCTCGTTTCGTTCCAGTTGAATTATCACAAACGACAAATATTCGGATACAAGACTTTTATGTTGAAAGTTTTATAAGCGGTGATGAGCCACGAGGTCAATTTTTTAATAAATTTTATAATAATAAATATTCGAATGTACAATTCGTACTACCACCATCCCGACCATCTGCGAAAAAATTATCGTCCGCATCATACTTTCCAAGTCCATCGTCATCATCGTCGTCGTCCTCATTACAAAATGAATATTTTAAAAATTTATGGTCAAGTGAAAATTTTGACGATACGGATATGCTACGGCCGCCACCGCCATCATCATTGGAATCGTACACAACACTAAATCGTAAATCGCAAACTTCACCGCCCTGGGATTTACTTGCGAACGAGCATAAAAGTTTCGGTGCTGGCGGTGGCGGCGGTGGTGGTGGTGGTCATAAAAAATCGTACAAGGATATTAATTATAAATGGCAACAGAGTGAATGGAATATTGAGAATGAGACAAATGATGATTCAGATGGTGATTTAGATGATGTCGATGATAATAGCAGTAGCAATAATCACGGTAATATAAACAATAATAATAATAATGGTGATGAGGATGACGTTGGTGGTGGTAATGATCCGGATGGCAGAAGCGATAGTGATATAAAAATGTGTTTTCAAAATATATGGAATGGAAAATGGTTACATGAAAATAAAAAGCTGACAATTAATTGGACGCTAAACAATTTTAATTATAATGAAAACAGTGATAATATTTATTTTAGGTAAGTCTATTGTACATAAGATTTTCAAATGTTTAATGTTTTGTAAATATAAAGTCGATTTAGCATTATGGCTGACAAAGTTAATGTCTCATAATTATTAAGTATAAAGACGTCCATTAACATTTCTAAAAATTCGATTCAGATGTTTCTTAAAATTAATGGAGGCTCTGGATTGTTTTATAAAAATTAATATTGTGTTGGTTTAAGGTACAAAATATCCATTCATGCTCATTATGCATATCACAATTATATACAACGAAATGTTGTATATAATTGTGGTTTCTAAACAAATTAGTGTAACTTTTAATTAAAATCTAGTTTTGTGATTTAAATTTAGGTATATGTGGTTTACTTTGCTTTGAAGCTACCTGCGAAGAAAATTCATTAAAATTTTTGATTTCTAGATCGTTCTGTTCTAGAAATCAAAAATCGTTCAACTATTTCAGAAAGTTTCCGAACAATTTGACTTGGAGTCATCTTGTATATTAACCAAATTTCGGTAGGCCGTTTTTTGCTATTCTGAAGAGAGTACTCTATTGCAAGTTTTAGGAAACCCTATTCGTCAACGCAGCACCTGTTCGTCGATTAGTTTACATCACATTAAAATGATATATACCTTCTCCTTGCCAAAACAGTTGGGGTATTGAACATCACACGATCTCTTTGTTTCAGTAACAAGTTGTAGATTTTTTATTTCGCCTATGTAAAATAATATCACGTCGATCGAAATCCGTTCCGACCATGACAATAGCAACATGGTCTATATCGTAATTGAATGATGTTAACTTTAACTCCATTTTAAGAACAATTCAGAGTTCTATTGATCTACTATATCGTAAGTGATTATTTCTCAGCCGAGTCTCGTCCTATTCAATTGTTTCAGCAGCTTCAGAAGAAAACGTTCTGCTTCGTTCGTTTTCACGCCGTGTCTCGCATTGTTCTCTTGTTTCTCTTAGGGCTCTAATATTCTTTGACTTTATCATTTATAAACTGAAAAACAAAAATCTAAAAAGAATTGATTGATTGATTGATTGATTGATTGATTGATTGGACTGTAAGACCGAGTACTTGACAAGTGTCCCAGATAACGCCGAGCCTATTCCTACAGCCTGTTTACACATAACAATCCGGTTTCAGACACCTAGCGATCGTACGGCACAACACAATTCTAATATACTTCTAATCTACTAGAGGAAGGATAAAGGCTTAACAGGTTTAATGGATAACGATGGTGTTGGTCTTCAACAATTGCTTCTCTAAATCAGCAACCAGCGAAAAAAATTATATTATTTCACGTACGTTTAATATTTGAATTATATTAAAACTTATTATAAAATCCATTAAAATTTAACCCTTGAATTGGCAACCACGAAATATTCAAAAAATTGCAAAAAAAAATATGTGAACTATCAATGTTATTCAATGCTAAATTAACTACCGGATTGAATATTTGAAATAAATTCAGCTTAATTCGCAAAAATTTCAAATGATTTAATAATTTTGGTCACCAAAGAATATTCGATTAATTACCAAGCACATAACATATTATGCCATGCTCAGTGGAGCTTTACCACTAATCAACCAATTACTGTCAAATATGGCATGCAGAATTGGTTTGGCCCTCTAATATGGCACAATGGAACTAGGCCACCTCTCAACAAATAACACCGAATTTGACGAAATTTTGCGATTCAGCTATAATGAATGGGAACCAGGTCGTCTCCTAACCGACAACTTTAAAATTCATTTTGCGAAGCTGGGCTAGGATTTTAATAAGAAAGGTCAGCTTATATAGGGGTTTTAACGTGTTTTTTGATGAAGTTCTACAATTCGACCATTCTGTATAGAACTTGGTCATATCCCAAAAATATATATTGTCAAATCAAGTATTCAGAATTAGTTGAGGATTTTGAAATGGACTTAAGAGATGTTATGAAGTTCGGTCGTACTAGGCAATTTATTAACCAATCATTTTTGAATTTCTTTTTGAGACTCCAACATAAATCCCGGATGAAGTTCTGCATTTTTTTACAAAACAAATCTGAAAACAATCGGAATTCCAATCCAGCCCAATTCATACCCAAAAATTTATTAATGCAACTTCCGCTTTATATACTGTCTAGAAACAGATTACTGAGACAATTCCGCACATTTCAGTCAATCAAGAAAGATCAAGGTTTACGTGAGGTGATGACACGAACGGAAAATAAAACCGCGCAGAAGAAATCAATCGATATTCGTGTCTGACGTTCCCATGCAATTGATAACCTGTTTCGAGAAATATTGTCGAGCCAGATAAATTCTTTGATAGAAAATAGCGCCAGCAGTAAGCAAGCTAAAAAATAGTCAACATTAAAAACCCAAAGCACATCAAAGATTTAATTGTCATTACAACAAAAATAAAAATTAAAACGCATTTTCTCTTTGTAATGCCGTAACACATATCACACATGACATAAAAAGGAGTCACAACCAAAAAATTAAAATTTTGCAGAATGTAAATAAATTCACTTCAAACAATATTTGCTGAAAAATATTCATCAAAAATTATTGTATTCAAAATTCCAATCCAATATACTTAATTAACCCTCATGTGAGTGAAAAAAAATATCTTAATTTGAGTGATTAGTACCTACATGCATTTTGTGGAATCTTATTTTTTCCACGTTCGTCTTAGTTGTAACATTTCTCAATTTTAAATATGATCGTAATCTACCAACTGAACCAGATATTCTCATAAAATTTAAAGTTTTATTGGAAGTAAAAAGTGCGAAGGGTACCCGGGTACCCACGTCACTCACATTAGAGTTAAACGGGAATAACGGTACACAAATTAGTATTACTTAAGACAAAAGGTTTAAAAAACATCGCCGCACTTTGACACGTTTCACCAGGAAATGTGTTTGAAAATGACATTAGGAAAAAGAAAATATATTTTTCAAACAAGCCAATTTTACACATACATACAATATTTCATAGCAAAGGATATTTCTAGTATAAGATGCACTTTCAAAAATAAAATGTTAGTACTTTTCCTCTAATTGAGTATTATTTTAAATCATAAGCTATTGGCGATTGGAACGGTAGCTTCAATAAGTAAATATGGAATATGACATTTTAATACTAAATTGCTTTCTGAAGTTATATGGAAATTATTCCTTTCAACTTTATTATTTTGATTGTTATTTGTTAAATTAATTAGAAAATCCAGAAAACAGCTTAAAACTTGCAAACATTTAATTTTAAATTCCAAGCGAAATATATTACAAAAACCTGTGCATTCTGGTATAAGATCGGCTGGATAAATTGTGTGGGAACTTATATAAGGGGGGTGTGTTTGGTCTAAAAGACAAACCCCACGGATTCAAGCTTGTTACGTATCCCATGTAACCCCATTTCATAAACTAATTCCAGTGAAAACCTTCACACCGGTCCTTAAAAAATATCTTAAGGTTGATAACTAAATAATCGCTGAGGATTACGAAACTATGTATAAGGCTTGATTGAGCAGCCACACTTAAGCACACTTTACACATTTGATTATATCAGGACACAGGTTGTCAAGAGATTGATTTTTAGATTTAAACGATAAACCGTATTACAAATAAATAAATAATTTCATGATATACATATAATAATTTGCTATGTAAAAGTATATAATCTATATATTGTGTATATAACAAGCAAAGAAAGTAAAAACTAAATAATTATGAATATTATAGTCATACAACAACAAATATAAATTTATGCATTATAGCTGGTTATGTTGGTTGTTGCGTTGTACGTTATGTCCCTTGTTCTGTGTAATGAATTAGTAAAATTGTTTAACACCCCTGCTTATATTAAAATGAAATATTATGTACTTGCTCGTATTATATACTTAAGGGTAATAAAATTTCATTACAAATAGGTAATCTGAAATATTGAAAAAATTTATAAAAAAATTAGATATAGATTGAATTTGGACCAGTAAAGGTCAATACTTGTGATGTATATATTAAAATAAATAAAAAGATTAAACATTGAACAATAAAGGTGATATTTTTATTAAAAATACACCATTACTATATACCACGATCCAGAACAACGTTTTAATCAAGAAATTGCAAATACATATTGTAAAGGTTCACGTGTATTTTGATGATGAAATGCATGCATATCAACGAGAAACAAAAAAAATGTTCAATTGTTTCTGTAAAGCTGGATATATAGCGTAATTTACTGCTATGTACACAATAAAATATCTATCATCAATAGCCGATCCAATTCTTCCAATTCATGAAATTCACCTGTAAAATCATCAAATTTCATCGATTCAACAAACGCAAAGGGTTGCAAAAATATATATTTTTGCAGTACCTATTTGCATCCAACTACATACAATATCCTCATTAAGGATTGTCCATACAAGGTCAACCTATTGTCGAAGTACTCACTCAAATTCAACTATCGTGTTGTGGAACACGTACACGCAGAAAATTATCACTACTGTAAGTTGTGTATTATTCTAAAACAATTACCTGTAAAAAAAAAAAAAAAACATATATATATATATTTTTGCAAATTCTAAGTTAAAATTAAAAAAAAAAAAATAAAATAAAAATAAAAAATTAAAAAAAAAAAATATCAATTTCAAAATTATTAAATTTTATGCATTTGTTCAATTAATGTCAAAAGAATTAAACAATTTATTAATTAATTTAATTTCCGCTAAATACAATAACGCGATGTTGACAGCATTCATCATGACCATTTTCAATAAAACGTTATATTTATTATTTACCTAATTCCACTACGAACTTTCGACCTTGATACCGTGATACCTTGATAATAAATAAATTATAATAACAGCAAATATATTAATAAATTTTGTTTCGGTATATAGAATTGTGTAATCATGGGTAAGGGCAAAAGAAAAAGTCAATCGATTCCCACCAATGACGATATTAATCATGAAAATTCTCAGTCTGATTCATTCGATATTTACTTAGCACTGAAAATAATTCCTAACTTTTCCAGAGAAACCTCTGAATAAAACAAATTTATTTCATGCTGCGATATAATTTATGAACCACTTGAGAGTATTGAAGATATATTAGAGTTTTTAAATGTCCTCAAAGCCAAATTAAGTGGTCCTGCATATGATATTATAAAATTCAAAAATTATACGACGTGGTCCGAATTAAAATTCGAACTAAAACGGCAATTTTCAATAAAACGTAGCGTTGAACAATTACAAATCGAATTAATAAACTGTAAACAAAGATTTGATAATGTGAAAATATTTGGAAATAAAATAGAAAAATTATAATCTGATTAAATACACAATTTAAATACACCACAATCATCCAAATCTTCAATTCAATGTCAAATTTGCAGTAAGAAAGGACACAGTTCTCGTAACTGTTTTCACAGATTCGATAGAAACCAACCGTTAAATAATACCCGTTCAAATAATAATTTCTCAAATCCAATTCATAACGTAGCATCATGTTTGCAATCTAGAAATATCCATACTGCAGTTATAACTTGTCGCTATTGTCATTACCCAGGTCATAACATAGAACAATGTAGAAAGAAAAAATATAACGATCAGAAATACAATAACACATCTTCTACAAAAACTTTTGAAAATAGAAATCCAAAACAACTATTGGTCAACAACGCCTTGGAAAACTCCAAAACACTCGATTCGAATTACCAGGACAAACCGATTCGAGTGGAAGAACTGAAATAAAGCGTCCAAATTCTTTGAAAATTAATTTCCCTACTTCAAAAATTACTTCAAATAATGAATCCAATCAAACAATTTTTACTATCTCACAGAACGAAGACAAAAAATATATTCCATTAAATTTAAATATTCTCAACAATGAGTTTCACTATTTCCTTGTCGATACAGGTGCCGATGTATCAATAATTAAAAAACAGTTTATTTTACCAAATACTCCTTGTTTCCCAAATCGAAAAATTAATGTTATAGGATTAGGTTCTGAAATAATCCAGACTCTAGCACAATGCGAAGCCGAAATATTTTTCGACAACAATTCAAAATTCAACACTATTTTCAAATAGTACCAAAGAACTTTCCAGTACAATGTTCCGGAATCATAGGAAAGGACCTACTTTCAAAATTAAAATGTAAATTAGATTATTCGAACAAGATTATAGAAATTCCTAATCCGTGCACTGGAAGCAAACCATTTAGTTTAAATATAAGTTCGCTTCCACAAAAATTACTAATTCCTCCTCGCTCTGAAAAAATTTTTAATATGTATTTAGATTTTCCCGACAATGATTATGTTTGTACATCTCATGAAATTGTTCCTGGAATTTACGTTTGTAGTTCTTTGATTAAAGTTACAAAGGGAATTTCTACTTTATCAGTTTTAAATACTAACCTCCAGGAAACTGAATTAAATGTTACTTCATTTAACCCAGAATTTTGTAAACCTTTGGATGTATTTTACATCGAGGGTTGGAAAAATAATGTTCCCAACAGATTAAATGTATTAGAAAAATTAATCAATACAAATCACTTAAACACGGAAGAAAAATATTCGATAATTCAATTATGTCGTGAATTCAATGATTTATTTCATTTAGATGGCGATAAATTGTCTGTTACTAACCCTATAAATATCAAACAATATCGATTACCAGAAGCAACGAAAATTGAAATTAATAAACAAGTTCAAAATATGCTCGATAACGATATCATAACGAATAGTACCAGTCCGTGGAATTTTCCAATATTAGTAGTTCCTAAGAAATCCACCAATAATGAACGAAAATGGCGCCTAGTGATTGATTTTCGTAAATTGAATAGTATCACGGTGGGTGAGGTATTTCCTTTACCAAATATTTCTGAAATACTAGAACAACTAGGCAATTCAATATATTTTACAACGCTTGACTTAGCGGATGAATACCATCAGGTTAAATTAGATGAAACAGATCGCGAGAAAACAGCATTTAGTACTAATTTGGGGCATTACGAATTTCTACGAATGCCTTTTGGCTTAAAAAATGCGCCAGCAACATTCCAGCGTATGATGAATAACGTGTTGACTGGACTTAATTCTATACATTCATTTGTTTACCTCGACGATGTAGTAGTTTACGGAGCAAGCCTAGCAGATCACAATAAAAAATTAAAATCCATATTTGAACGCTTCAGAAAATTTAATTTGAAATTAAACGCTTCCAAATGTAAATTTTTATGTAAAGAAATTCTGTATCTTGGACATTTGATTACTAACGATGGAATAAAACGCGATCCAAGTAAACTAAAATCTATTTATGAGTATCCAATGCCAAAATCACAAAAGGACATCAAGTCTTTTCTTGGTCTCGCCGGTTACTACCGGAAGTTCATTGACAAATTCTCACAAACAGTTGAACCTTTAACCAAATTACTAAAGAAAAATTCTGTATTTTTATGGAATCCATTTTGCGACGAAGCTTTCAACTTAATTAAATCTAAACTTACGACTTCACCAATTCTCAAATACCCGGATTATCTAAAACGTTTTCATGTTACCACCGATGCGAGTGATATCGGTATTGGTGCAGTTCTATCACAAAAGTATGATAATGATGACTTGCCAATCGCTTTCGCGAGCAGAAATCTGAATCCTGCTGAAAAGAACTATGCAACAATAGAGAAGGAACTCTTAGCTATTGTATGGCCATGTAAACATTTTAGACCATATCTATACGGCAGAGAATTTACGATTTTGACTGATCATCGTCCGTTAGTTTGGCTTCAGAATATTAAAAATCCAGCATCAAGGCTTATCAGATGGCGTATCGCACTTGATGAATTCGATTATAATATTGAGCACAAACCCGGAAAACTAAATTCCAATTCTGACGCTTTAAGTCGTGTAACACTTGATTCATCTAACCCTAATCAATCGTCTACTATTTCAACTTCTATTTTACCAGTTCTTACTAGATCACAAGCAGCATTACAAAATCAAGAAAACTTTACTCCATTACAACATCCTCAATCCAACGAAACGAATACCAAATCATCCGATGACATTATTGAACTTGAGAATAACGACGAAATAGCAAGAACACTACATGAGTTTCACTACAGTAATGTAGGAGGACATCAGGGCATCAACAGAACGTACAATCGTATGAGAAAATATTACTATTTCCCTAGAATGCTTAGTAAAATTCGTGAAGTTATTAAAAAATGTGAATTGTGTCAAAGAAATAAAACAACACAATTAACAAAATTACCAATGGCCATTACCACGACATCCAGTAAACCGCTTGAAAAGATATTTTTGGATATTGTCGGCCCTCTTCCTTTAACATCTCAAGGTAATAAATACATCCTAACTATTCAAGACGATTTATCAAAATATTCTTTGGCCATACCACTACAAAATCAAGAATCAACTACTATAGCCCAAACTTTTGTCGAACATTTGGTTTGTCGATTTGGAGCAGCTATTTTCGTTTTAACTGATCAAGGATCAAACTTTGTTGGTCAACTTTTTCAAAACGTATGTAAATTACTTAAAATAAAAAAACTTCAGTCAACCGCATACCATCCGCAGACAAACGGAGCTTTAGAACGCTCACACCGAACATTCACTGAATATTTGCGTAATTTTCTAGATGGAGATCAAACTAATTGGGATACATGGTTGCCATATGCTATATTTTGTTTCAATAGCACTCCACATTCAGCAACATCTTTTATGCCATTCGAAATAATCCATGGATTTAAGCCTAATATTCCCACTTCACTCCAAGCTAACCCGACACTCATATATAACTATGAAGATTACATTATCGAAATTAAAAATAAGTTACAAACGTCCTACACTATAGCGAAAGAAAATTTATTAAGAAGTAAAGAAAAATATAAAATTTTATATGATAGAAAACTTAATTCAAAGGTATTCAAGGTTGGAGACTTAGTATTTTTAAAAAACGAAGCTAGAAAGAATAAGTTAGCTCTTGAAAATTATATTGAAATAAATTGTTTATTCTTAACATAGTTAGTTAAAACTCTCTTATTATTATTATACTATATTATGTACCTATAATGAATTAAATATCTAATAATAACGATAAATAAATAAAGCGATGTATGCCTTTGTTAATGATATTTTATTTCGGCTATGTTTTGCTTTAATATTAATTGGGCCAGCGTAGTCCACTCCAGTTATTGTAAAAGTACGGCATGAAGTCACACGTTGCCTCTGTAAATCGTCCATGATGATCCACAATGATCCAAAATCGTTGTTTCAGAAGACACGACAATAATGTTGACCCTGAATGTAGATTAATCGAATGGGTTTCGTAGATTATCATCCAGGTTAGCCTATGATTTTTGACGCTCTCCCACTCTCAATATCCCGCCCTTGTCTATGAAATGTAATATCGAGATAAGTGTGTTTTTACGATTAATTGGCTAACCATTACTAAGTTTTTGAATGTCACTGTAGAATGTTTCGTGTTGAACGTCCTTGATGATAAATGAGTCTGCCTTTCGAAACAAGTCAATAAAATGCAGCCTTGGATAAAAATGCGAAAAATTGCTGACATAATTCTTTTAACCTTGGTGTACGATGAGAACTTTGTTAAAACAGATGAAACAATTCCTTTGGACTGCAGTTGAATGTGTGTTACTACTGGAGATGTTCGTCGCTCTTCGCACATTGTCTCAAACTATGTTGGATTGCTAGACGGCCAGGTTAGTTCATGAGTCATTATCCACTTGGGGCCGTGCCACCATAGAATAGAATTTGGTAACACCTTTGGACTGATCTCTCTTGATGCAATGTCCGTCCATCTACGTGGACCACTCTTAAAAATTCGAGTAGAAAATTTGATCAGCTTCGTCAAAAGAAAAGCTCCACATAGCTCGAGTCAAGGAATTGAAATTTGTTTAATCGGAGCTACGCGTGTCTTAGCGATAACTAATGATGTTTTGGTACAGCCTTTGCTATCTTCAGTACGTAGATGCAGGACAGCAGCATATGCCATCTCCGAAGCATCAGAAAATGCATGAAATTGAATTGATTTTGTTGTGGAAGAGATGAAACAATGACGTGGAATTTCAATGGCTTCAAGTTTTGGCAAAGTTTGTTTTATTTCGATCCATTGTTGAATAATATCTGCTTGAAGTTCTTCATCCCATCCGATGTTTCCGATCCATAATTTTTGAAAAAGTAATTTCATTGATATAGTCCCCGGAGATACCCAACCCAGCGGGTCAAATATTTTACAAATCTCAGACAGTAAATTTCGTTTAGAGTTCGCTACGACCGTTGATATATTTATCACGAATGGAAAGACATCTCGCACGGGATTCCACCGTATGCCGAGGGTTTTTATGGAAGTGGTGTCATCATCAAATGTTAGCATCGTAGGTTCCTTAAGCTCATTAGGGATGGTGGATAAAAACTCCGGTGAATTAGATTTCCATTTACGCATAATGAAGCCAGCTCCTTTCATTACTTTGCCGAGTTCTTGATCATCGATGTAAAAGTTGCGTTTAATGATTGTGGAAACTGTCGGATGCTTTTGGGCATTATCATCACCGATTTTTTGTAGAGTCCTAACAGCTAGAAATGGTGCACATGACATGCCATATGTTACTGTGTTTAATTGATACGTTTTAATTTCTTCGCTGGGATTGTTTCTCCAGACGATTCGCTGATAACCATCATCAGGTGAGGCTACGAGCACCTGCCGATACATTTTTTCGACGTCTGCAGAAAAAACGATTCGGTGCTGTCGGAAACGAGTAATGATAGTGACCAGATTGTCTTGTAAGGTGGGTCAAAATGTCATTAATTGATAGGCCGGAAGTAGACTTACAGGAGCCATCAAAAACAACTCGCAGTTTAGTTATCGAGCTACCTAACTTTTGTACGGAATGATGTGGAAGATAAAAAACATCTTCATCCTTCTTGGTGATCTCATTCTTCGGCACCATAGTCATATGACCTCATGTCTAATATTCATAAAACTTCCCCAAATGAGTGAAACTTTTGAAAGCAATATTTGTCTAGTGTAAAGGTTATAGACGGGCTATAAATGTATCAAACCTCCCTCAAATTTGATAAAACAGTCCATTAACTACATTGGAATTCCCTTGAATTTTTTACAACAGCTTTTGCCCAAAAAATCGATAATAATGCATCGATTTAACTTTCTCGAATTTTGTGGACCGGAGTGAAATTTAGTCAAAATCACAAAACGTACACTGTCTCTCAAAAGTAAAATTGAAAAATCACTCAAAACTTAAAATTTTAACAATCACACAGAGGTAATTAAAGTGGTTCTGAATTAGCTTTTGAATCTAAATCTCTGAGATTTTTGTTATTCGAGAGAGAAAATCGTTGATTGTAGCACAAAACTCTTAACATTAGAGCTTATCGCTAGGTAGGATTGGTTTCTTACCTCAAATTCTAATTTCAAAATTTTCGATCAGCCCTGTGCAATGCGTAACAATTTTTGTATTACACTCAATAGTGTCCCCTCTCGAATAATAAAATTCTCAAACATTTTAGAACATGCGGCAACAAGTTTTGATCTCCTTTTGATTTAAAGAATTTCATTTCATAACTTTCACTCAAATCTATTCCCAAAAAAAAAGTTTTTTTCTGTTTTATGTTGAAATATTTGTGTTTACTGAAATTTTTCAAATATTATTATGAAGGTCCAATTTTTCTCTGGTGGGATTTGAACCCAGTACCTCCCGGTACAAGTGCGGTAGCTTTAACCACAGCACTACTTGTCTGGTAAAAGTGTTGCAATAAAAACAAGCTGATGTGCGTCATAGAGGATGATCTCTACTGGAGGATGTTGAAACTGAAGGGGGAGCGCGATTGGTCGAGGTGGATGGGGTACCATAGTGCAGGCAGAAAATCTATTCATGGGCTATGTAACCTAGAAAGAGAGAGAGAGAGAGAAAGAGAGAGAGAGGCATGCGAAGATGAAGATGGCAAATTAAGTTAATTTAAGGAGGAACACACCGATCATATACGAAAGTCATATGACCAATCATATAATTAGAAAGTCATATGACCAATCATATAATCATATAATTATATATAGCTGACCAATCATATAATTAGAACATTTAAAATGTGGCATGGGAACTCCATTGGAATTAAAATTTCCAAAAATCGGCATACCACACTTTAACCGAAAACACTTGAATTGGATCGAAGCTCTTGATTGCGCAAAAGTTACCGGCAAGAAGCTGTGCAAAACAGCAGCATTTGCAGAAGTCAAGGGACTGCTAAAACTGCCTTATATTTAAACATTCTATCATTAAACTTTTAGTACAATGGTCTTCGTAGAAACTGCAAAGCAAATACACAATTCGATACTGGGCCCGATACATTATTCGAACTCGTTATTCCAACATAAAATCGCTAATTTGCTTACGATTCGGGTCGAGCCAATTTAAAGAAATTGCAAAATAAAACGAAAAGAAAAATCACCGGTTTTCACAATTTTGCAGTAATATGGCGCACCATATATGCAGACTAAATTCATTCTCATAATTTAGGGCGCACAGTGCAATAAGATGTTTGCTCTACAAGAAGTTCCACTCTTCAAGTTTTATTTAAAATTTTTTACTTTCCAAAGTTTGTGTTGCACATCCGCATTTCTATTCCCAAGTTCAGTTCCAATATTTTATATCCATTAAAAAAAAGTGTCCACGTCCTGTCCAATGTAAAAAAAGTTCCATTTCCTTTTGTTCGAATTGCGTTGCCAACAGTTTTTGTTTTGTTTTATTCCAGATTTTATGATATTCCTCAAGGAAAATAAAATGTTACAATAAACAACAAAACAGCATAGCAACACACACACACACACACAATGTTGCAAAAAATTTTCATGATGGTTAATGTTTAGTTGTGTTTATGGATTTATTCTTTCTCCATTTCCTTATACCGCAGTCATACAAATTTTTGATGGCTCCGTGCAGCTACTTCTCTGTTGTTGTTGTTGTTGTTGTGTTGTAAACGGAAAAATTATGGGCTATATCATAACAAATTTCCTACGACATGTAAATATTTTCACGAACACCGAAATCTTGCGTTTTATGTTTTTTGCGCCTGATTTGTATAAATGAATATATTAAATCGTTTGACAGCCATGGTAATATGCATAAAATCAACGCGCAGCAGTTAGGATACCCCATTTAATATTCTACCCTTAAAAAAAGGGATGGGGTGTAAATCATATTTGAATTAGATGGCATAATTTCTTGGTGGTTTTTTGTGATTATATACGGTCATTGCCCGCGAATTCATATCCGTTATGATGACGTCGAAGCTATAACGCAAACCGCATGAGATTTCCTAAAAGTCGGTATTATTACGATTTTATGGTGTATTGTTCGTACAAGGATATTACAATGCTTTTACAAATCTATTTTTAATTGTTGTTGTAAATATGCGCACGTGTTAAATTTCGATGCCCTACATTTCGTCTGTCTAATTTCAAATTGATATCTCATATGATATATGAAAAAAATAATGTTTCTCACATTCTTATAACGTTTATATACAGAATACAGATAATAGAAGCCACTGAGACACGAAAACTCATCAATAAATAATTTTCCATCATATCTCATGACAATCAACCAACAACATCCTTGTCGTTTATTATCCAGTTTTTTTTTTTTGCTACAGATAAGACGAGTTCGATTTACTGTTCAACTCAATCAATAAAAAATTACTTTAAATTCCGCAGATATACAGCAAAGATAGGTATTTGAACGTGAGGCAATTGTATTTAAGGGTGTGTTCCTTTATAACAATAGTGAATAAGATTTATTTGATACATTGCGAGGGGTGCGTTCCATTTTAATTTGCCGGATGAAAATATGATTGAAAATTGATTTGGCAAAATTGCTTGCCTTTATATTTTGTATACTATAGGTTATGTTCCTATTTTGCGGTCGTGGTTTGCAGATAAATTTTCTTTGGATATTATCCAAGAGTACATACTAGTACTTGAGTGTTTGGGAACACACCAATATCGTTTTTCGTACCTAAATTTTATAAATATAATTTCATTGAATTTATTTTGGTTTGTGATAGGAATATGTTTTGCTTCGCATGTATAATTAAAGAAGACATAAAAGTCTGTTATCTATCTGTGTGTTCCAAATGGGCGTTTAGACGTTCATCCGATCTTCATGAAACTTTTACCATAAACAGTTTGCAAGTTCAGAACCAACTTTTCAATATTTTTGAAGGGGTTGGACCCCGATACAATTTTTCATAAAATTTAATTTTTTTAACCGTTCCGAACGCCTTGTACAATATATTGTACAACGACTTGAAACGCATCTAGCAGGCGTAATACAAATTTTTGCTCAGAAATGTGTGTATAATCATTTGTCTTTATATACTCTCTATTGTTTTAGTATTGTGAATTTTAGATCAATTATAAAAATTAGTTTTATGACAGTTCTAATCGTGTGCAAGGTTGTGTGATTTTCTTGTTGTTAAGTTAAGAGATTACTATTTAGCTATTATTTCTGTAAAGAAATTCTAAAATGTCATTTGGGTTATTGGTTTTCAATTTAAAATATAAGAATTATATTTATTTAACAAATTTAGTGCAAATTTAAACATTATCCCTAATGATTCGAAAAATATGCCTTTCACATTAACCAATACGACCAGCAAAGCAACGCCACTGGAAAGAAACCAACGAATGCAAACGAAATAAAAATATTGTTCGGCTTCCATATATTGATGGCCTGTTAGGCTTCCTCGTCTGTGGTTGTATTGGTCACCAACTTTGAATTTGAAATTTTTTACTAAAAATATGTCCAGTAAGGAATAAGCGATTTTTTTCAATTACGGCAAAACTTATATGCCGCTGATAATGTAAACAAATACTTCCTTTTAAAGGGCGATTGTCTGTAAAACAATATAGAAGAGGATACCAAACCGGAGTAGCATCACGGTCTATATTTTATGTTGCAAAAACAGAACAACGGCTTCTTCATATATCAATGAGCTAATACAGGTCTTTCATCGATATATCTTATCTGCTTCGGATTCAGTGCCAGCGTAATATTGAAGGTAGCAGAGGACTATACAAAATCAAGGATACAACATATTTTTTGGTAATTTTTCAGCTCTTATAAGAAATTTTGAGAAGCTAGCACGGTATACGCATTAACCGACGCTAACGCACCAATAATGTTCGACAAGGACATTATGAAGAAACAACGGTGTTTTTTTTAATTCGGTGACATGTCGTGATAGAAAGTAACCATGGTTAAATGGCGAGATAGTAAAGCAATAAATCTTGAATCGAATTTTGTTGGTGTTGGCTTCACCGATACGGCTCAAAGATGGGAGAAATTTGAAAATAAATATATTTCTGTTATGTACATCAACGCATAATTGACCTGAAATCGTTTGGTTATACAACAGAAACATGGGCGGTATAGATCTGATCGACCAGCTTATTAGCAATTACCGTGTGTTCATTCAATCAAGAAAGTGGCCGTTGTGCATCACAACATATTTCATTAGTTTCGTAATTTGTTCATGCTGGCTTGAGCATATTCGAGATAGCGAGTTATGAAACATACCAAAAAAATATTAAACATCTTTTAGAATTCCGCCTCGAAGTTGTCAACAATTTTTATTCATACGGGGAACTCGGTGAACTCCCAAAAACGGGTACGTCAAAGTTCTTCTATGGAAAACATGCTGACCGAAATTTTAACAAAAAATGCAAATCCAACACTCAGAAAAAATATTAGTACCAAATACTTAGTTAAATTAACTTGGTTGTTTTAACACAAAATTCTGAGCTAGATATAGCATTAACAATCGTGATATAAGATTTATTTGTGCGCGTCGATGATATATTACCTTTCGCGTCGATGGATAAGAAAGCCAACACCAGATTCTCCTCCATTCTGATGGTCGGTGATAGGCCTCACTCCCAGACCATCTAAGCCCTTGTAGTGCAAATACGTCTAACGTGTAATTCTTTGTCTGATTCGAAAGGTTTTGGTGATTTCCAGGGCTTAAGAAAGTCCACGCACAATTTCCTAGGTCGTGTTTTTAATAAATCTGATATGGAATCCAAACCTTTGTTTAGGGTTGGTAACTTAGTTGTTTTTATCAGATCACGTACAGGTGAGGAATTTTTGACGCATCCAGTCCTACCTTGAACACATTAATATAGCAAGCCGCTGGACACAAGACAGACGCCCGCTTCAGCTGCCCTTAGTTTGGAAAACAGGAACTACACCGCCCGATTAATTTAGAATCTAAGCTTTTGCTGTCCTTCGCATGCCTCAAGGCATATATTTTCGTTCAGATCTGTAATCTCTTTCATTAGTCTCTCCATATGAGTGAGAACTAGTTTGAGAAGGTGTTCCATTTTCGATTATTTTTTGTGATGGTAACTGAAAGGTTTGTTTGTTGCTCGTTTAGATGGGGGCGAAAGTTTTTGATATGTGATCTTCGTACTGGGTCAGTTTTATGGAATTTGTATATGTGACCAAAATCGATGTTAGGAGTTCTACCCATTAAAAACGTAAACTTACTGCTAAAAATATCGATGCTGTGAACCAATATATGGATGAAAAACGTAAACCATCAGTTAGACGTTATTCTTAAGAACTTGGTTTCTCTTATGGCAGCACAAAGAATATTCTTCATAGATATTTAAATTTCAAGTGTTATACAACTCGGTTGATCCAAGAACTTAAATCAAATGATCATTTATTGTGTAGTGATTTTGCAGATTTGGCTTTAAAGCAACTTGAAACAATTCCATTATTTCATGTAAGATTCATTTTCAGCGCTAAAACTCATTTCTGGTTAAATGCTGTTCATGCCCATATGCTGTTCAACACGTTTACATCATCAAAAATTAACAGTTTGAACCATTGGACCATATTTTCTTGAAAATGAAAATGGCATTGCAATTAGCGTCAGACACATGCACCCCCATTCCCATTGTCGTATCACGTCACTTCAAGTGACTACAATTACGTTGCGTCTACATTTTCTTATTCTCATAGTCGCACCTTACGACTATATAGTCACTTCATGTGACGTTCTGTCACCTAATTTTTTCAAGTGACAAGGATATTTTTTGTTGAATTCAGCAAAAATAAATAGGCTTTTTATTATTGAATTACATCTTGTCTAAATATAGTTATATTTTATGTTTTTAAACCATTTAGCTCACGTCACTTGAATCGACTTTAATAATATCAATGATCATGCCAAGTGATTTTTGTGGCACGAATTAGATGATTTTGACTTGAAAAATATGTGGTTTGAACAAGATGGTGCAACATGCCATAACATCTTAACACAATCAATTTATTGAGAGAAAAATTTAATGAGCGTGTATCTCTAAAAATTACGATGTGAACTATGGCCACCAAGATCATGCGATATACCTCCATTGGAAGTTTTTTAAGGGTATGTTAAATTATTGATTTACTCCAATAAACCACAAATACTCAGAGGCAACCAAAATTATTTTAGAGTTTTAAAAAAATCCAGAGATGGTAGAGAAGAGAAATCTTTTCTAAATAAAAATATTGTTACGAGATGAACCAAAAACCATTTCGCAAATTCTTTCATACACGTAGAGGCCTTGCCGACTAGATCTCAGGGTTTTGGGTCGTAGGGAAGTTGAGACTTGGGTGCTCTTGGCCTACACCGTGTAACAGAAGAAAAATAAAAGCAAACAAAAGGAAACTGAAACTGAATTGAAATGATAACAAAATAATGTCGGCCGAATTTTGAGGAAGATAAGATAAATAGAAGAATAACCGGGTGTGCCCACCTAGAAACAACTGGATTCCCCCGAAGTACAATGTCCCCCCCCAAGTAATCCCCCCCCCCCCCCCCCCCCCCAATGACCTGAGTAATCGAACAACTGATGAATGAATAAAAAAAAATAAACCCAAATGTCAGGAATCGCCGTGCTTTTTTTATTAAATAATTATCACGAGACACCTGAGGCGAAAGGAGAAAAGAGGGACTAGTAAAATGAAAATTTGTAGTAGAAAAATTATTTTATTAATAAAATAAGGAAAATTGAAAATTTGAAAAAAATAAAAAAAAAAATAACAAAAATTGAAAATTGGCGAGTATGAATTTAAGTTTAAAAGTTTCTATGATTACGCAAAGAAATGACTCAAAACAATTTAATTAAATAATAAGAAAATAAAAAAATCGTACCTCATTTTTTTTTGTTTGACCTTTGGAAAAGGTTCCGCCGAAATGGGTTGCGGCGTCTTCTAATCGTTAATATAACAACAAAAAATTACAAATGGCCACGCGGTTGGCCACCCGTATCCGTGAATTTCCGTTGGTCGTCTTCCAGCCTTTGATTTAAAATATGAATGGCCACAACTGGCCACCCTGTACTGTACCATTGTGGCACACTCTTGTTGTTAATGATTTTCACACCACCCGTAAATAATGTGCGGCCCCTTGTGAGACTCTAACTTTTTCACAATTATAAAATAAACTCTGATTTTATTTTTAATTTCAAAACGGAATTCAACTTATTTTATATAATTCCAAAACTAGACTAAAAAAAATTCTCGCACCAAAATAATCTTGTTACAGGCTGGCTACTGCCAACCTGCAGATTTCACTTAAGCTCATGCAGAGGCCTCCACGGTGATATTTTGCCGGCTACGTTCTCAGCGAGAAGTGCAAGGGTCGTGGGGTTTGAGGCATGCATGGCTCCTGGCCTACACCGTGATAATACAGATATTTATAAAAATGGGGAACGCAAATAATAATAATAATACTCGAATGTTCTGCCGAAATTTGTCGGCCGGAACCTGAGGAACGAACAGCCAAAATCAAAAATAAAAAAAATAAAATAATCATAATGGTAGAGAGGTGCCCTGGTGCGCGCATCCGCCCGAACTCGTACGGTGGTAAACACCGGTTTCGAATCCGGATGCGGGCACCAAGGGACCGCTCACCCTACGCCGACACAGGATGGGAAATCCCCTCATCATACCCAACCGAGAAAAATTAATAATTCACTTTTTTTATTTATTTAAACCCAACAAAAAATCAAGAAACCACCTTCCCACGAGGAAAAACAAGAAAGAGAGAACGAGAGAGAGAACGAGAGAGAGAACGAGAGAGAGAACGAACAATGAGCATCGAGCGCGCGACCTACGACCGTTATTTCGGCGCTCGATTACAATCCAAAAATTTTTTTAATAATATATATATGTAAAAAAAAAAACTTAACAAAAATTTAGAAATAAAAAATAAAAAAAAAGTACCAAAAATGAAATAAAAAAAAATAAAAAAAAATCGTACCTTAATACCAAACAACAAAAAATTACCGGTGCGACTTTGGGCGGTCGTCATGCCACAGGTGCCCCCACCCGGACCGTTGCGGCTTTATGTGCCGTTATGTTGCGGGGCCTCTCCCCGATACCAAATAAAAAAAATCCAAAATACGAGGTGCCGGTTGGCAACCCGTTACGTTGGGCGTGGTACTGCCGAAAATCCTTAACCTCGACTGGCCGCCAAAATAATTGTTCGGCGTTGTCTCGCCTTAGCGCTCGAGCGCGTGCCTGGTTGGGCACTTTTATGTTGCGGGGCCTGTCCCCGTCACCAAAGCAATCACGGCTGGCCTCACCTGGCCGCCGGATCCGTGTAAATTGGAGTGACCTCAACTGGCCACCCGTAAAATAATTATTTGGGCGTTGCCCCGCCAACTGCAAATATTGCGGCCCACCCGTTTTTTTTCTTTGTATAATCGTGTTCTTCAAAAAAAATGACTCAACACTTGTAAATAAGGATTGTCCAATGCCCACGTCAAAAATGCGACACTCGTAACTTGAGGTATCCGTTACTATTGCGGCACCGTTTTATTTCAACCACTATCAATTAAAGGCTGCGCTATTATGAGGCTGCTACACCCGCCGAAATACAATTTAACGAACACTACACTGCTATTTCGTATCGTATGACGCCAAGCCACTTTAATTGTCTCACAAAAAAAAAAAAAAAAATCGCACTATTCCTCGAGTAGGTTTTGCGACCCGTTTTATTTTATTTCGTTTCACCAATATTATTTTCCACTTTACCAAAAAAAAACAGCACGTAAATTTCACTTCTTTATTTTATCCTCTCAGAAAAAAATTACAATCATAATCTAATTTTATAAAAAAAAAATTTTCGACCACATTGGCCATTTATACAAAATAATTAATTATTAGCTATCACGCCTCGGTATAATCAATACCAAATTACAATCACGACTCTTCTTTGTATCAAAACCAAAACTCGAATCAATCAACCAAAAAAAATTCTCGCACCGCACAAACGACGCGCAAAACATTCCAGAAGAATGTCTTTCTTCTCTGTTTCGCGTTTACATCAATTCGCATTGATGTAAACGAGAGGCAAATAAGAAAAACATTCTTATGGAATGTTTTGCTTTACACACACACTCGATGCGCATTGTTCTCTCTTTCTCCCATTTTCGTTTAATACCAACCGAACAAACAAAAACATACGAGAATCCATCTACCATGGACCGCGTTCAGACATCAAAGACACGGACGTAAGAAACCGGGCGTAAAATAGAAACACGAAAATCTAAAAATGGGGATGTCATGCGTAAAACGAATATTAGGTCTTGTTACAGACAACACAGTCGTAACAATCTAGAGGAATATTTTTTCCGTTGTCGTTCTCCCCTACTCATTCTTATCGCGCATCAATCTTACACACCAAAACGAGAAACGCACAAAAAAATAGTCTTCTATATTTCCCCCGGTCGCACACACGCCCGGTCTTGCTTCCACAACTCATTCGACATTTACGCGATACAGTAGAGATGGGTAAAAAGTCAAACAGAACATTAAGGCCAATTCACAATCAAAAAAAACCCTTAGTGTCAATGCCAGAGAACAGATGGCAATGCCATCAGTAAAATGCATGAATTTTTCAAAGGTAACGAAATTACAAAAAAAAATCGCAGGTGTGCGCAACGTTGTGACCCCGAAAGGAATTTTTATCTCTATTTCAAATAAAAAATATAAATATAGACACCCTCTATAGGGACTAGTCCACACTAGTATGTTGTGTAGCTGGGTCAATGTCAAGAAGAAAATTCTACTACACATATTCCCGGAAATGAACCATCACCCATTTAAATTGCATTCCAAATTTTTTACCTCGGCGGATTACTCGTAGATGACAATAATTCTTCTAAAAATTAACAAAACTCTATTGATTTTTTATAATTTTGAAGGCACGGAAATCTTCTTTCTTCTCGGTAATGATAATTTTCTTTCATAGTTTTGTCCATAAAGACAACATTGGTGGAATCAAAAAAATTGTGCGCAAAATAATCAAAAAAGTCTTTTAGTTTTATTTTTTATATCAAATTTAAATTTATCAAACGATTTGCCAGTGCAAGAATTATTACCGGCCGATTTACGAAAGATATTTCAAAGACGATTTAGTGCTAACGTATGGTGTAATGGAAAATAATTTCATCACGCCAATTTTACTACCTTAAAGTTTGAACTCATTAAATTATCTTCAATATTTCAATGAAATAGGCCCCATTGCGCTAGATTCAGTTTCACTCTTCGTGAGAAATACTTGCTTGGATCAACAAGATGGAGCTCCTCCACACTATGGAACACAATTGCGTGATTGATTTGATATAGATTATCTAGGGCAATCTATTGATCGCAACGGACCTATAGCTTGGCCGCCAAGATTTCTAGATTTAACACCACTAGATTTTTATGTATTGATGTTATTTGAAAAGAGAGGTCTACGCAACAAACATTCAGACTAAAGAGCAGTTGGTTACTCGAATCAATAATGCCGGCAACACAAGAGAATTTTATTCAGTCTACCCTGCAAATAGATGTCCCACAGCCGTTTGGAAATGCATTTTCCACTTTGCGTATATTTATTGATTAAATAAATCCCAACTATCGTATTCAAAATGCATAATTTTTCCAGCAGAAATAAATATTATATGAGCTTTTTTGGCATTTACCATCAATTGTTTTTGTTTATCCATAATTATACCGGATACGTTTTTTGTTGTTCTGAACTTTATGTATAGGAAAGTGACAGGAAAATTTTAATAAAATTATGTCACAAATGTATTATGGTCGCGTTTTGATTTACCGTCAGGAATATCGCCACCATTATCCTCTAATGACGTTAAATAATTAATGTAGTATTAGTAATAAATATTAATGATAATCTTGAGGATTAGAAGATAATACAGCATTGTGTAGGCAAAGACATTCTTATACAACATTTTTTGTGCCTTGAGCTTTCAAAATTTTTATTTTTATGTTACCACCCACGCACGCACATCATAATATGTATGCACAAAAGTGTTTGTAAAATCTGAATACAAAAAAAAAACCTTACGTGTATTTTATGTGCTTAACATACACATAAAAGTGAATAAGGATCCATAAGATTGGTATAGTCTAGCTACTATATATACGAGTACAACATAGAAAAAAAGCTCATCTAAATTTTTTTGTGATTCGTTTTGCTCTTACCAAATACCAAGATAGTAAATTGTTGTTGTCAAAGAAAATAAATTTCTAGATCCTTTTTGCTTATTTTTTTACAAGTATATCAAATATGACACAGAACAAATGAAACAGAATTATATTATCATTATGGGGTTGTATGGGTATGGTGGATGTATGCAAAATACCAGAAAAATATAAAACAAACAAAAAAAAATTCATAAATAGTTAAAATAGCTGGAAAATTGATTTGTTTTTCCGGTTAGATTTTATACACTGGAAAATTTCATTTCGATAATAATAATGAAATTTAGATTTGAAAGTTGAATATAAATGAAAATCGTTGCTACATATATGCAAATTATGATTTAATAAAATTCTGATTCCCGGCCACAAAAAATAAAGTTTTTAATTAAAACTAATCATAAGATTAACGAGTTTGGGTGTTCTACCTACCACAGCAGATTATGCAAAAGTGAATAATGATACGTTTTATGTTAGAGATTATACATGAATGGATTATGAAAGAGCTTTATTTACCCCATAAAGGATAAAAACGAAAAATTCTCTTAACAAATTAATCAAGAAGGTTATTGAACTTAAGAATATAACTTTATTTGAACGGTTTGGACCTAAATAAACACTTTAAGCTCCTGGAGTTCGACGTTCGTTAGAAAATTGACATTTTATTCCAAAATGGAACGAGTTTTTCACCTATTATTGGGCAACCATATAAACCTGCAATTATGATCTGATCTTAATTTCAGAAACCAGAAAAATTGCAGAAAAGGATTTGTTGAGTGCGCCTGGGAAATTTTATTTAGAGAATTTTCTAATGGCAACTGAATGGTATCGAGAAAATTTGTTTAAATAGCATTCCAATGAGACCAAGGGTCCCTTTCGAAAAAAGTGTAGAGAAGGAAGTTTTCAGATAATTACGAATATGAAAAAAAATCCCAAATTTGTTGCACAGAAATCTCAAAAAATATAAGGATTGATTTGGAATAAAAATAAATGATATGATTTTCAGTGCGTTATTTCCAAAGATTTTATTGCAAAGAATTTCTTGGTGTTCCATTAGTATTGTATGTTATAACCTTATATATGGAAAATATAATAACAGATCAAATCACAAAACTTATTTATTAGAATTAAAATAAAAAATCATACCACCAAACCATAATAAGAAAGCAAGTGTACAAACAAGTAAAAGTCATCTTCTAAGAGAAAAATACACAGAGTTTTTTCTCTCAAGGTTAAAATTAGAAATCAGTTCTACAAAATTCTAAAGATTGACATGTGGGTAAATTTTCTGGATTGTTCATGATATGGTCTCTTACCGGGACACTATTCCTGGCGTCGGTGAAATAAATAACGGATCTTTTACAAGGGGGTGTTGCAACAAACCTAAAAGATTGACATGTGAGGCGTTGTTTATATCGCCAACCCCAGAAATTGCACGATTCGTTTGTCCCGTTAAGAGAACGTATCACGAGCATTCTATGTAATTTGAATTTTGAAGAAATTTTTTGCGTATACGTTGGAGTTTCTTTGCCAAATTTTGGTAGTTAGATTGAGATTTTGTCGTTTTATTTAATTTTAATTTTCTTTACAAGGCTTGCCTTTTATATTTCGGGATTAGAGAACAAAAACAATTATTTATTTATCAAAAATGGTTTTTTTGTTTTTGAAAATATTCTCAATGAAGGTCAATACACTTTGGCATGTATTTGAACCAATTTACGAAACACTTTTTCCACTCCGATAGAGGTACCTTCTTTCAGGAGTCGAAAAACGTTGACCCGCTATTTACTTTGGATTTGTCGGAATTAAAAGATATCATTGAAATATTCGCTTAAATATTCAGTTGTTGTCGGCAGTTGGTATTCCTTATTTCGGCGAAGATTTCTGGCAAACAAATGGTTGTATACCATTTAGATTTTACCGTTATACGGTGCACCTATGGTACGATTGCAATATGTCCAGTTTTTCGAAAAAAAAAACAGCGACTATTTGCTTCGAAGTGCTTCGTGCGCGATCAACTTTTGTTGGATTTGGCTCATATTGGAACACCCATACCGCCGTCTTCTGTTTTATTTCGAGTTCATACGCATAGATCTAAGATTCGTCATTTAGCAAATTTACGCGTAGCAGTTTGTTAAAGTTGATGGATCTGTGTGTGATTTAATGCGCGCCCCACATTTCTAGTTGCACAATTTTCAGAAATTTCCACCAAACGTAGATGACCTTTCTCTCTCAGTCTGAAAAAATGTATTTTCTTCTGTTTAGTGCATTTTGAACGAGATTCTTAAAAAGTTTTTATGTAAACATTGTTTTCTGCTTTTTATTTTTTTTTTCGAGTTAAATCTTGCAACCGAGTGTCATGAAAAATTAAGAGTTTTTAATTTTAAAATTTTTTCTTTGGCTGCTAAATTTCTTTGGAGTCCTCGGGATCAACCGCGTGGAGGTTAGGCAAGTTGTATAACTCGTATGAGTATGAGCAGTGCAGAGCTACCTGCATATAGTGCGTGTCGTGCTTTTCTTGACTGAACACTTTACAAATAAAATGTAGATAAAGACGACGACAAGTAACACATAATCTTAATGAAATGTAGACCTATTGTCGATTTTATACCAAAAATGACAGCGCGAGGTGAGCAAACCGGAAAAACATAGTAGTGGTTATTTTATTAATATTGGTTTGCTTGAGCGCATGCGCGTCATTTTGTTTATATATTTATTTTAATTGATGTGTCAAATGCGGTTTCGTGTATGTTGTTCAAATATTTGAAAATGAAAAATCAAAATCACATAGCACACAATCGGTTCTACTGGTCAAAAGCAAGCGAATAGAAGAGGTGAGGTATACGTCATCATCATAAATCGCCGCCTCGGAGGCAAAGTGGTCAGATTCACGGTGGTGACAAAGAAAAAAATTCACGGCTGGCTAGGAATATCATATAGGATCAATGAATTAATCACTCATTATCCGAAATAAAAATATGATTATGAAACCTCATTTGAGGCGGCAAAATCCCGTGATGGGATATTGTGCCAGAGAGAGAGAGAGAGAGAGAGAGAGAGAGACCGATCGTTTGCTATATGATTGATTTTTCATTTACAATTATTTGAACAACATACAAAACAGCATTTGACAAATCAATTAAAAAAAATATACAGGTAACCCTCCAAGAACACGGTTTCGTAGAACACGAATTCCCATTTCCTCAAATTACACGGTTTCAAACAACTTTTTTTTGAATATTTTACTTTATTTATTCTAAAATAAGATGCATAATACGACGTGTGTACTATTATTACAAAATATTAGAGCTCTGTATTTACTACTTACAACTTAAGCTGGAATTCCATTACTGCGGCTTTTTTTTTGTGCAGAAAACCTGAAAGCGATGCAATCAAAAATCGCTATGTGTATGAGCGGCGCAAAAGTAAAATTTTTTATACTTAGGTAATTTTTTTGTTGTTGTAGCGATTTGGTTGGCATAAATATAAATAAAAAATGCAAATCGAAGTATTTTTTATGGCATCCAAAATGAAAAATACGCCACTCTCAGCAAATGTTTAGTATTTTGCTAGTTTTATGGTGAGCACTTGGCTCATACATTTTATATGTTTGGTGGAGTGTAATATAAATCGCGTTTTCATGATAAATTTTTATGCCAGAATTAAAATATTTTACAATTTTTAATTTTTATTATTTACTCTGTATTACATAATTTTAATAATGAGATATTATTTAGGTTATGTTCAAAATGCGGTCAAATATTCCCCTAACTTTTTTATAGGAACGCGTTTTCTTAGTTTTTAATTATTGAAAGGAAATAATTAAAAAACGTAATAAAATGATGCCTACAAATAATATTTAGATGTTTTAGTACTTTAGAGGTATAAATAAAATTGATTTAACAATAATTTTCATTTTTTATGTAATTTTGGTTATAATTTCGTAGTTGTCAAATATTCCCCTTAAAATTTCGCTATAAAATAAAAATAGTCTGTCTTTGTCGAATTTATGATATTATCTCTTTCTGGTTTTCTGCTAAAAAACAAAAGCCGCAGTAGTGGAATTCCGCCTTTAGTTGTAATAATAGAGCATTCAACTACGTCATCTATATGTTTTTTGAAGGTAGTTTTTTTGTTAAACCATATGCCAAGATATTTGATTTTATTATACCAAGGGACTTGAGTGTTATCAGCTAGTAGAATAAAATTAATTGGTAAGTATCTTGCTTTTGTTTTTGGCGGGTTTAGTTTGATGTTCCATTTGGTGCAGTAATCAAAGAGTAAGTTCATATTTGATTGTAGTGGATTGTTAATCGTAGTTGGTTCTATATGGACGATGTATAAATGGCGGTGTCAACGGTGTATTGGGCAAATTCAACATTAGTGAAGACAGATGCGATATCAGCTGTGAACAAATTATAAAGTATCGGAAAGAGCACAGCACCTTGAGGAACTCCCAAATGAATTCCATGCTTGGCGGATTTTTTGCCCGATATACGCACAAAAAATTCTCTGTCTTTAAGATAGTTATTAATAAGCTTTATTAGAAAAATCTGGAGTTATATTTGAGTCAACTTGCAAATTTGACCGTTATACCAAGCTCGATCAAACGCATTTTTTATATCAAAAAGGATAAGGCCCGTAGATTGTTTCCGGTTAAATGCCATTTTATCATGTTTGTGTATTCTGAGGGCTTGATGTTGTGTAGAGAACTCGTGGTGAAAACCAAACTGTTGATCGGGCAGGATGTTATAAATAATAATAAATTTATCAAGACGCTTTTTAATCACTATTTCGAAAATTTTTCCTAGGATATTTAACAAGTTTATTGGTCGGTTACTAGATAATACCGAGTTGTTCTTCCCTAGCTTTAAAATTGGTATACCTTTGGCGGTTTTCTAAAACTTGGAAAAATAGTTAAACAAGCATTAAATATGTATGTTATGAAAACAATAGCCATTAATAGTGTCTTCACCTGGAGATTTAGAGGATTTAATTGATCCTATGATATATTTAATTTATTTTGGAACGGTCATGGCCAAATTATCTAGTGGGTTAGCTCTGTGTGGGACCCTATAAAATTGTCAACTTCAGAGACTATTTGTTAAGAAAATAAAGATGTACTATGATTATTTTGAATGCCTGCAAATCTGTGTGCTGGAGATTCACATTTTTCTTGGTTCGATATCAAAATACGATTATTAATTTCGTCGTTGAGTGGTGGAATTTGTCTACTTTGAAAACGTAGATTTTTGCTGATTGCCCACATTTTATTGGTGTTTTTATCATTTTGGATATTTTCTAAAAGTTTAGTCCATCCATTTTTTTTCAAGATTTGAAATTCTGTACTTATACGATTATGTAATTCATTAACCATTGATTTTAGAAATGGATCTTCTATGGAAATGGTACACATTTGTTTTTAGCTGTCAGGATTAATTTATTTAAATAAGAGATTCCTTCATCAATATCGTTGGCTGACTGAATATTTCTAATTTGAGACCCGCTTTTTAGATTTAAATTGCGATTAAGGATAATTTTGTAATGTTTCCAATTTGCTGCAGAGTAATTTAGCCTACGTTGAATATTTTGGGAATTTCAGTTCAATTGAAAAATAACAGGGAGGTGGTCAGAGCTTAAATCTTGGATATATTTCATATTATCAAGAAATTGAAAGCAGTTAGTAAGGGCTATGTCAAGAGTGGAACCGTATTTGGAGTTGTGATTGTAGTGGGTTGGAGAATTAGGAAAATCCACTGTAAATTTATCAACTAGCATTAGGTTGTAGAGAATGGAACCAGCTCTATTATTTTTGAAACAGTTCCGCTGAAAGCATGTGAAGTTTTCCCAGTTTTTCATCCCAGGATTTTTTTTATTATTATTATTTACACGAAAGTATTCTATTCCATTCCAGATTATTTATTTTATACCTCCATAAGACGCTTTAAATTATAAACACAACAACAACAAAATATCCCATCCCAGTTTTTTCGATTATTTGTTGTTCAAGTAACACAAATACATACTTGGAAATAATGTATTATGTTTTAGCAATAGTAATTCTGTATATTTTAAGTTCCAAATAGTAATACGCCAGATTATAAGTTTCAAATATAAGGGTAACTTATAATGAGCGCCCCAATGCCAGCCATATGTTAGGATTGGTACAATCATCCAGCTTCGATATGGCCCCATTTAAATTTATTTGAAAATCGTCTATAACTTCCAAAACCTTCTTGGGCCGGAAATAGCGAATGATGTTTTGAAATAGTACGTAACTAGGTAACTGCTGACCAAGTAGCCAGCACCAGCCGTATGTTCAAATTTGAGGAAATGGCCAAGTTTCAAAATCTCAGGTGAAGTTAAATAAAAATTTATATCTCTAAAGAACTTCCTGGCCGGAAATGATTTTTTATGTTTCGAGTTGTTAATGAAAAGGGCAAACTATGGTAAGCTCCCCAGTGCCAGTCGTATGTTAGGATTGGCACAATCTTCCAGCTTCGATATGGTCTCATATACATTTATATGAAAATCGTCTATAACTTCCATAACCTTCTTGGGCCGGAAATAGCGAATGATGTTTTGAGATGGTACGTAGCTAAGTAAGTGCTGACCAAGTGGCCAGCACCAGCCGTATGTTCAAATTTGAGGAAATGGCCAAGTTCCAAAATCTCAGGTTAAGTTAAATAAAAATTTATATCTCTTAAGAACTTCTTAGGCCGGAAATGATTTTTTACGTTTCGAGTTGGTAATGATAAGAGCAAACTATTGTGAACTCCTCATTGCCAGCCCTATTTCGATCCGAAATGAATTTGAACAATTATTCCGTTTCAGAATGCAGATTTCACGGTTTTCTTTCTTGTCAGTTTATAGTACTGTCAAGGCGCTATGCAATGCGCAGATAGATCTACGTAAATCGGATCTATAGTCATACGTCCTCGGCGTAGCCACTTTTTAAGGAAGAGCGTGATAAGCAAACTGCGAAATAGTTGGGAGTTTTCGATACCAGAAAAGATTGCAAATATTAAAAAGAAACCAAATAACGGTGAGCGGTGCAACCCGTAGGTAAGTTTGCACAATATTTACCTTATTCGATATCGCCCCATACTGTATCGCTCAAAAGTCAGTAGTGCACTTTTATAACTGTTTATGAACTTAAATTTGTTAATAGTTCCGATAAAGATTCTTAATAATGAGCCAAACTAATTATTTCCTAAATCAGACATGATTCAAGCCAACATTGAAATACAAATGGAGAACTTAATCTAAGGATTTGAAACTTGTCCATTAACGCAAGTTTGAACATACCACTGGTGCTGGCCACTTGGTCAGCAGTTACTTGATTACCATCTCAAAACATCATTCGCTATTTCCGGCCCAAAAAGATCTTGGAAGTTATAGACGATTTTCAATTAAATTTATATGGGGCCATATCGAAGCAGGAAGATTGTGCCAATCCTAACATACGGCTGGCACTGGGAAGCTTACCATATTTTGCCATTACCATTACCAACTCGAAACATAAAAAATCATTTCTGGCTCGGAAGTTCTTTAGAGATATAAATTTTTATTTAACTTCACCTGAGATTTTGGAGCTTGGCCATTTCCTCAAATTTGAACATACGGCTGGTGCTGGCCACTTGGTCAGCAGTTACATAGTTACGTACCATTTCAAAACATCATTCGCTATTGCCGGCCCAAAAAGGTTTTGGAAGTTATATGCGATTTTCAAATAAATTTAAATGGGGCCATATCGAAGCTGGATGATTGTACCAATCCTAACATATGGCTGGCATTGGGGCGCTCATTATAAGTTACCCTTATATTTGAAACTTATAATCTGGCGTATTACTATTTGGAACTTAAAGTATACAGAATTACTATTGCCAAAACATAATACATTATTTCCAAGTATGTATTTGTGTTACTTGAACAACAAATAATCGAAAAAACTGGGATGGGATATTTTGTTGTTCTTGTGTTTATAATTTAAATCGTCTTATCGAGGTATAAAATAAAAAATCTGTGATGGAATAGAATACTTTCGTGTAAATAATAATAAAAAAAACCTGGGATGAAAAACTGGGATAAGTTCACATGCGTATCCTCATGTTTTTCATTTAAATCGCCTCCAATAATAAATTTGGAACTAAATGAAGTTAGATATTCTATATCTGATTTGATTTTTGGTACAAAATCGACACTCAGCATTATAAGTATTGAACCGGTTCAACCGGAACTTTGTATTTTGGTCTAATTGCCATTGCAAAATTGACGAACAGAATGCACAGACACATGAGAGAAAAAATACGATACACATATAAAATTGTGTATTATATACTGTATATATATACACAAAATTATTGTTCCCCTCGCCAGCTCACACTGTCATTTTTGGTAGAAAATCGACACTGTGGTTCGCGAAAGTAAAAGCAAAGTCGTAAGCTTAGCGCTCAATTCCCATTCGCAGGGGGGATGAAAGCAACACATTCTCACCATTTTCACCAAAAGCTTACTACAAAAGATTTACTTACCCTCGCGCCGGGAAGAATATACTTGCTCTATAGCAAATCTTTTGGTAGCTTCTGTGCTGCCTTTACGTTTCTGAGCGCAAAATCTGTAATATCGACGAGTATAAAGGCCTCCATAGATGAGTAGCCGGCATGAATTGCAATGGTTGATAGATAATGAAAGCTCATTTTACTGGCGGTCCATTGCATCAGGTCTTCGAAAACAATGAAATTGATGCCTCCGAAAATGCTCTCAGTGTTCGTCAGTGCCTCAATCGCGAGTCGATCATACCCAACATCTCGTATGAAACCATAGATGATAGTTCGTCTATCAAGAGGTATTTCACATCGGCTAATTGTTGTCTCATTATCTCACGAGTGAAGCCATCTAGAGGCAGTCGATCTCGTGTAATTGTAAAGTTCACGTTGTTTCTAGTTTATTGCAGCACAAGCAGCTTGGAATTGATCATCATTCGTTACTACCTCAGATATTTATTCCTTTTCATGCTCATCATCGAGTATTTCTACTTTTTGTAGAATCTCGAATGCCTGAGCTCGAGGCATCTTATAATTGCTGATCGCGATTTGAGCAATACCCGAATTCAAATCAGATGGATCTGATTTAGAAATGTGCTTGACGAGATAGAAAGCAATCGCTTCGTTAGTTCCACATAGCTGGGTGTGGATAATGCGTCCCCAAAGTTCAAGGAGCCGTATACTGCAATTATTGATCCACTTGTCATTCTTGCCCCTACTTTGGATGAAATCATCAGACGAGGTGAAATTATTCTCATTCACGGGCACTTGTCGTGGAGAAATCTGAATCTACCTCTGGCTCTCTGCCATTCGATCCGCAAGACCACGTGAACATGTTAGCTCCCTCTGTTTTGCAAATCTATACGCCACCAACTACTTTGCCTCCAAACACTTTATCATTGCTTTTAATCTTCTTTAGAAGACTCGTCTCATTAATAATTGTCCACTGATTGTGTCTACTGACTGACTATTTGATATCAAGAGAAGCTGGATCAACATCAGCTCTATCGTCAGTAATCAGATCATTGCAGCGACACGTAATAAAGAGTGTAGGCTGTCAGAGGCATCTGATTTGAACGAATAACTCAATAAGTTCTCCAATAAGAAGCTGATCCTCTCAAATTATTCAAATCGAGATGAAGATGTTCGACGGGGTTCCATCCTTAATCTGAACTTTTTCGCACACATGCTGTAATTGTCGATTGCAACCTTCCTTCAATGTATAGAATATAAAGAATATATAGAATATATGGAATATATAGAATATATAGAATATATAGAATATATAGAATATATAGAATATATAGAATATATAGAATATATAGAATATATAGAATATATAGAATATATAGAATATATACAATATATAGAATATATAGAATATATAGAATATATAGAATATATAGAATATATAGAATATATAGAATATATAGAATATATAGAATATATAGAATATATAGAATATATAGAATATATAGAATATATAGAATATATAGAATATATAGAATATATAGAATATATAGAATATATAGAATATATAGAATATATAGAATATATAGAATATATAGAATATATAGAATATATAGAATATATAGAATATATAGATTATATAGTCATAGAATATAGAATACATAGAATATATAGAATATTGAATATAGAATATATATAAATTGTGGAATATGGCTAACTGGGATGGAACTACGCGATTTCTTACCAAATTTGATGAAATTAGGTATCATGAATAGGAACAGTACTCTAAGGTGATTTTTGAAACAAATTCTGAAATATGGCCAACTAGTTCCGTCCTAGACATTATTACTCACTTATGATTATGAAACTAGGCATAGTGGATAGAATAATTCGAAATTGATGGAAGAAATTCTCAATAGATAGAAATGGAATTCTAAAATGAATGTAGAAGTTCTTGAATATGGAAATGGGTTTCTTAAAACATTTTTGGACAATTTGTGGAATATTGCCATCTGGGACGGAAGTAGATTATTGCTGAACAAATTATGGTGAAATTTGGTATGGTGGATGGAAATGGTATACTTAAATGCTTTTTAGAAGAAATTCTGGAATCACGTCATTTTCACAACTCAGCCATTTTCTAACCGAATGCAATCAAATTTGGTTTGATTGATCGATTTGGAATCCTAATATGAATGTTGAATGAAGTTTGTGAAGCTGAGAATGGTTGGCTAAACGTTCAATACTGGCATTGTCGTTCCATGATTCAAACATGGTTGTTAACGAACAGCTCAGCTTCGTTCAGATTTTATGTTTCCAAGGACCACGAACCACATACTACAATAATTTTAAACTAAAATCACCAACGAAATTAGTTAGTATAGGAATCTAAAAACAAGCTGAATTAGGAAAAAAAGGCTGGGCTCATACGGACCAAAGGAACGAATTTTCTAGAAATCAGAAACCATCTTGATTGCTAAAGCTTGAATAAAAAAATCTGCTTAAATTATATTTCATAAATTCTGTCCACTGGGAAGACCACATTTACCAGTAAATCATCACCTTTAATTATGTTCATGATAATTAAGATTCATTTCCATTTCCTTAATTACCGCAGACGAAAAATAAACTGTCACATTGCAAGAAGGAAATTGTAATAAGCAGAATGAAAAATTTCATGTAGAGTATAAAACAGTTTGGTTAATTTCAACAGCGATTAACATTTTACTAAGCTAAGCTATATTTGCGTGTAGAAATATTGTACTTCCTGAAAAAGGCTAAAATCACAACCAACATGCTCGTACATACACATACATAAATACTTACATACCACAATTTTATTTCAATCTATAACATTATTTTTCTACTCTAATGGCTTTGCCATAAAAATAGATGACAATACGGAATAAAGTCGTATCACCCGTGTCAACCCTTATTGTCTCAAAATATTTCGTACGTGTATTTTACAAAGTGGAAATTAGGATTATAGCGCAATTTTCTAATATTTAGTGTCGTAACGTATTTTATTCCATTTTTTACGATCGTTGAATTGTTATCGTCATATATCTAGTCGATTTAAAAATTTTTAGGTTGCGCTCTTTCCCCCGTGACACAACACTCAGCAATTAATGAGAAATAAAGATTTTCGTTTTCTTGGCATCGTTTTGTTCTTACAGCAAAACAATAAAAATTTTCCTCATCACTGAATTTTGTGTATAAATAATTTAAGATGATTATTTGTGAAAATTTGTGCGATGATTTTTCCCCCTGTACCATTTATGTTTTTGTATTTTCGTTCATAGTTGAATGTACTCTCGTATACGATTTTGTGTATGTACGACGCTTTATATTCAAATTACTCTTCACAGTGGGAAAACGGAAGAAAAATTTTCCACTTGATGCGTATACATAAATATTTATGAGCCAGTCAATTGTCATTGTCTTTTCGGGAAACCATTACCACCGCATATTTCGTGTGATGAAACAAGACAGCTACCAATTTATCGTCTATAAGCCATTCACCGTATACCCACTAAGGGACTCCTCTCGAATTTATATATAAAGATTTATTTGGTTTTTCGTATATAGTCCAAAATAGAGAAGTACACAAGAAAAATGAGGATATTACAAGACAATAATTTATGGTGGGAATGTAATAAGAGCTTTCAGTTTGAATCGTTCGTTCACACTCTCGCAATATTCTGTTGTTTATCATTCCGTTTTGTAAAGTGGGAAAAATAGAAAACGATGGAACCTAGTTAATTTGATAAATTAAAGTTATAAATCAAACACTGTTCTGTTTTCTTTTCTCGCTTCGTACGAACATAAAGCTTTGTTTTATTTACGGGTGTTTATTGTCCGGGAGTATAAACGCGTTTTACGATGTAAATATTTTTTATGTGTAAGTAGGATATCTTATAAGAAAGGTGTTTTCGTATAGTCTATATGATAAATCGCAACGCACAGAACTAGAAAAGTATAATTACCGTGAAATTTGCTCTAGTTCTTATATTTATGTAGCTTGAAAGCTCTTTCACGTATACCTAAAACCAGTGTTGGTTGCCCCTTTACTACTGTTAAAGTATTTTCTGTTATTTTTATAGGCACTAACGTTTAAGAATGGACGTTTTGGTGTATCAAATATGTATGCAGATTTTTGGGTTTCAACTCATCGCGTCGACATTTCGTCGATAACGTCAACAGCTCATCAACAACATCGGTCACTCCTAGATAACGTCGACTACTACTCGGATACAACGCTGACTAATCGTAGACAAGTCGACAACTATTGTAATTCACGTTTTAGTTAACGCAAATTGATATTACAAGAACATACACTGTAAAATTGTCTAAGTTGACCACAAAAAAAGAGATTCTCATAACACATGTAAACTTAATATGGATAACAATATTTTGGACTAGGTTGTTCACTTCGCGCCCGTTTATTCTTGTCTGAATGATAATTTTCTACTTCGAAAATAACACATACTTTTTCGATTTTACGATTGCATTGTTGTTGCTTTTTGTGCATTTCGTTGACGAAATTTAAAAAATATATCACACGGACAAATTATTGTTATTTATTTTGGAAAAATCAAGAAGACAAAAATCGTCATTTTTGAGCAAATGAATGGTCGTAAAAATTGTAAGAACGAACGAACGAACGCAACCATAAATACGGCATAATGTTTTGAAAAGTGAATGAAATGTCGATTTAAACTCAGGTATCTATCGAAATTTGAGTTGTTTTTTGGATTTTTTTCTCTCAGTGTGGGAATGAGTTGGAGTCAGTTGGTATTTAAACTAATTCAATGTATTTTATTCGAGTGGAACACAATGCATTGTGGTAAACAATATTTTTCGGTTTTTTGTCCGACGCGTAAATGAACAACGATGATGGTTTGCCAACTCTCGAACACGCAACGTACAACTGACCATGAGAAAAGCACTTCTTCAGGTTTTTCCGGAAGTTTACGACTTCCGAGATTTTCCAATTTTTCTCTTCCAAAAGACCATCTGGATCGGATACGTGCGAAATCCCGTACAAAAACATCATTGTTCGATTTTCCGATTTTTCCGGTGGATTTTCCAATTTTCTGTCGTAAGAACCATCTCCTGGAAATTGGAAACACAGCAAAAAAAGATTGAGCCAAATCGGTTCAGCCGTTCTCAAATGATGCGCTTGAAATAAAATCAATTTTCTTCAGGTTTTCCCAGAAGTTTCCAAGTTTTTCACTTATTTTTCCCATTTTTTCTCTTTTAAAAGGCCATCCGGATCGGATGCGTGCGCAATTCAACAAAAAACATCATTTGTCAATTTTCCGAATTTTCCAACTTTTCCAGTGGATTTCAACATTTTCTCTCGTAAGAACCATCTCCTGGGAATTAGAAACACATCAAAAAAAGATTGAGTCAAATCGGTTCAGCCGTTCTCAACTGATGCGGTAGAAAAAAAATCAATTTTCTTCGAGTTTTTCCAGCATCTTCCGAGTTGTCCACTAATATTGTCCAATTTTTCTGATCTTGAAGACCATCTGAATCGGATACGTGCGAAATCCCGTACAAACAAATCATTTTTCAATTTTCCAGGTGGATTTTCCCAAAATTTTCTTTCGTAAGAACAATCTACTGGCATTTGCGAACACAACAAAAAAAGATTAAGTCAAATCGGTTTAGCCGTTCTCAACTTCTAATCATCAATTTTTGGCGCTCGAACTACAATCTGTTTGCTATTCTGACCAGTTCTATGACGTAAATGTTCCTTATAGATATTCATTTCTTAAAACTGATGAACCCGGAATGAAAGTTTGTAAATGACTGAAACTTATGTCATAAAAACAGCAATGACAGCTACATATATTCAAAATGGCGGGCGATTTGGATGCGTTCAAGTTTATTTTACTGCCACCATCTTCAGAGCCGAGATTTACTTGCAAATCTAATAAAATTTGAATTAACTTTTATGTCAATACATCCAATTGAAATTCAGGGGAAATACAAGAACATGTTAAATTTGTTTCTCCCCACTCAGCACAAAATAACTGCAACTCAGCTGTGTTTTGAGGCATTATGATACAAATAATATATGTACAGTACGGAACAAAAATATCGAACAAGCACGACAGACTTATAATGCACGGAGATTCAATTATAAAACAAACTGATGGCAATATAATATAACAGTGCTTTGGTTACAATCGTGGGGACGACTCACCAACAAGAGAAAGTCTCAAAGCCATATACAAATTGTTCTCATTTGCAACGACTTGATTTAATTGTTTAGGAGTTGCTGAATGTGTTTTGTTTATTGTTTAGTGTATATCCTTAGCATGGTAGATTCCCTTTGTTTTACCAAATTTATCACCGATTTTGTAAGAGACATTACCGATTTTTTCAAAATTACAACAGGAATAAATTTAAAAGCTAACTTTTCAAAAAAATTATTTGACACATTGCTTTACACGATGCTTCGAACAAACACCTGCTGCCCGATATTGAAAGGTCTATATCTAACAGGTAAATTATAACTAGAACAATTTCGTTGGACACTTTTCTGAGCTGAAAGATAAGAGCTCGGCACTTTTTGAAAAATATATACATATTTCCAAAAGATAATTTAATTACCGAAATAATTTGAAGGTACGTTGAACGTGTGATATTTTATGTTGAACGAAAACCGGAGAGTGCGAGGAGAATAATGTAATTTAATTACGGTTTTGCTCCCAGTTTAAATAATCGTCCGCTAATAGGACTGAGCGATTAACTTTTTCGACAGCATTGGCCTGTGGAGAGTATAGTTAGCCCTAAAATCAGGTGTGACTCCGTATTTTATCATTAAATCACCAAACATGATTGAGCCAAACTGAGATCCGTTACCGGTCAGGATGCTATTAGAAACTCCAAAAACGTGTAATGCCTTCTTTTTCAGTTTTTTCACGATCTTTGCAGTCGAGGCCGATCGAATAGGAAATGTCAGTCGGAACCGACTATACTGGTTCAACGATATAATTATATGGGTAAACCCATTTCTGGTTCTTGGGCATGATGGACAGAGAAAATTCAAATATAGTCGTTCCAGCAAAAGGTTTCATGTTAGCCCTTAGACGGTATATCAAATCAATGTCTGTAGTAGAATCGGAATGAAAAAAATCTTTCCACTTTGAACTTTAAAATTGCTAACAGTATCAGGGTTTTGATTTAATGCCGTAAAGGTACGAGTACCTTTTTTAACAGCTCAGTTGCCTCCCGAGCATCAGTTCCAACTATTGTGCTTTCCTTTCTTCAGCACATCAGTAAAAGGCTTAACTGGCGGCTTAACTGGAGTAGTTATGTTATAGGAGCGAAGCGTCTGTACCAGCCGGTCATCACATGAAATCTTCGTATTTTTTGTAGTTTTTTGAATTATCTCGTTCCAGCCGTCAATGGCTCTAATTTTCTCAGAGTCCACTCCAAGTGGATAGAAATTGCTGGACAGTTTTGTTTACCATTTCTTCTTCTTCCTTATTCAAAACATGTTTATTTTCTGAAGAATGTATAGCAGATGAAATATGACCATTATTCAACTCATTCACTATCAACGGAATAAGTCCAATCAGTTCTCAGAAATCTACTCCAAAATACAATACAGCCTTCCCCGCATGAGACACTTTCGTGATTACATGCCCTAGAACCCATTGTGAATCACAACAAGCAGTTAAAACTAAGGACGTCAAATTATTCAATTTAACACCGTTTCCTCCATAATTTTTTTTTTTTTTTTGCCAAAACCAAGAACCGAGATGCTCGTTCCTTTTCTTAACATTTTTGAACCTGAAATGATCTTCTTAATCTTCTTTCATGTTTTAAAATATTTCAAGCTTCGTTTTAAATGATTAGTTCTTTTAACTAGTTTAATTTCTTTGGTCGAGGTTTGAGTGGCGGCAGATATTTTTGAAATAGCCATTCCAGCTGGTTTGGGACTTGATTATCGAGTTGAAAAGGTTGTGGGATTTCTGAGCCCTAGAATTTCTGACACTCTCTATTAGTTTTCCGATGCCTTATAACTGCGACTTGCAATTATTGTCAATTTAAGATAATCTGGCGCTAAGCTGGCGTCTAGTTTGTAAGCCAATTCTGGAACCCCGGCGTCTAGTTTGTAAGCCAATTGACCAAGCTCAACATATCGTTTAATGTCTGCCCAGTAAAATTCGGTTGGAGCCCAGGCCTCATATTCCTTATCAACAAGCTAATTGTTTCTATCTCAGGCATGGCATGCTTCAGGGGCAGGGCAGTCAGTGATATAATAAGAATTTCGTTGTATAAGTCCACAAAATGTTCGTGTTTTCTCAGATAGGTATCTGATGGCTAGTGTTTTGTTACTGGATCCTCAGCGAAATAAATTATTCCATTTTAGAACGATTTTATATTGCCAACGAAAACTTTCAAATACGGAATTGGATAGCAACCCGGAACTGTGATGGCGTTTAAAGCGCGATAATCACCGCACGGACGCCTTGATCCATTGGGCTTCTTCTATGATCCATGTGAAGCGGGCTTGCACAACTAGTGCTGGATGGTCGACAAATTCCGGATTTCAGCAATAATTCAAATTCCTTTCGTGCTTTCTCGAGTTTATCGGACTCCAATCGTATAGAGGTCGAGTATATACAGGATGTCCTGTCATGATAATTCAATGTACTAAAGCGGTATAAATTTCCCTTCTTGGCAGTGGAAGCATCGTAATTTGCTTGAACTCTTCAAGTAGACCAGGGTAATTTAAATCCAACTGGTATGTTTTGTATTCGGTCGTTTCGTCGACTGTGACGCGCATGTTAACGATAATTAGTCTTGTCATGTCTGCGGTTTAAAACGCCCACATAAAGTCACGTCATAATCCGAGGTTTATCTTTAGTGTTGTAGTACCAAACGTTTTGATTTCGGTGCCGTTTGCTGCGAACAATTTGATTTTCGATGGTTTATTGACGACTGATACGTCGGCGCCTGTATCAATAAAAAATCCGATGTTCGTAGTACTGTCGCAAATTTTTGGTTGGTTAATGAATTTTTATTTAGACTGTCTGTAACCTAAATCCAATGTAGGCTGTTGGAATCATTTACTGTTTGATGGGACGGCGCGCTGCATCAAAATTGCATTACTTGCGGCATCGGTTTGCTCCGAACGGGAATTGGAACGCGCACGTGATTTATTAGCGTTCGCTGAATTACTGTTACAGCGGAAATTGTCGATTTTTTGTACAAGCACAGCCACTTGGATAGACAACTTTTGTAGTAAACGAGCTTCGGACGGTGCTGCTGGAGTAAATTTATAATTACATGAGGCTGCGGGTTGCTGCAAAGTCATTTGGTAAACTTTATTGGTGAACTTTTCATATGAATATCTGCAGCGTGTGCCATTACGGGTAGTCGTGCAGCCCATAGCTCGATGAATGCAGTTTCTGTTAACGAATCGGGTGCCAAATTTTTTAATTTTTGATATTGGGCAAACCCGTCGCTAAGTTGTATATGGTTAATTGCTTCTGGGAATCTTTCTTGCTGCGAGCCCGAGTAAAATTCCACTATCACTGACATTATGTGCTCGTCTCTTTTCTGGGACTTAACCGATTTCCGTTTGGATAGCTCCCAGATTTGGAATTTGTGCCATTACTGAACAATACTTTTTATTATCCGTGGTAACGTTGCTGGCTTCGAACCAGAACTCCAGGCTTACAAAATATAGTTGAATGCTGTTTACATTGTCGATCATTCTCGGCATTGGCAAACGTGAAATCGTATAGCATTTGCGTGTGTGAGAACGGTGAGCGCTTCTTCGTTATTTCGTCATGGCCCCTCATTTGGGTTTTTTCACTTATTTTTCACTGTATCACTTTTGTTTGTCACTCTCGCGTGTTTAATCACGCCGGGGTCACCACTTTGGGATTAAAACAATATTTTTATTTATTTAATTTTATTTTAATAAGTTTTATTTTATTTCAACCTCCAAAAAATTCTACAGAAAGCGCTTTTTATTTTTACGTCCGCCTATATTGCTAATTTTCATCTCTCTCTCTCTCTCTCTCTCTCTCTCTCTATCAATTTTTGTTTTTTTATATTTTTATTGTAGTTTTCCACTGTTGATATTTTTATTGTAGGTTGCACAATTTTTTTTATAATTTGAATTTGTAACAGCTCATAGTTGATACAGGCTGAACATTTTTTTGGTTGTTGAAATTCCCGAACGTATTTTTCTCGAAAATAAACGTTCAACCGGGCCGGAACTGTTTTGTTTGGGATATTTAGGAAATATAGTATAAGGCGTAGTTCATAGGTACGCGAAGTTCGTAGTAATTTTGAATTAATAAAAAAATTAAGTAAATTTGGTCAAATGCACTTCCACGTGTAAGGCCATTGAGCCAATCACAACATGGAAATTGTCTTGATTTTTTTTTTAATTCTAGACACATCACGACCCACTTCCACACTCGGCACTAAAGTCGCGTACACGACATCGGAAATAAATAGTTCCCTTCGGAACTCAAAGCCAATCAAATTACGTGAAATGCTTTATACCATGCCTACTAGTTTCGAACTCGGGTTAAAATTGTTTTAACTTTGTTGTTGTTTTAATACATTTTGTTTGATACCATGGTATTTTTTCCTATCTAATTTCCGATGTCATGAACGCAGGCTCCCTGAATTAAAAAAGGCTGACTTAAAAATGGTGTTTTTTTAAGTCGTTTTGAAAATGAAATAAAATGTGCATTTTAGTCTAAATAAAACGTAAAATTGTATAACAGTAAAAGCCCGATTATGTGGCATCCAATTAACCGGAACATTCAGTTAACCGGAAATTAAATTTTTAGGAATATTTTTGCATTTTGAAATTTGCGATTGTTTTTGCACATTTTCATTAATAAAAGCATTAATTGAAAATTTTTAATTTTCATTTTACAGTAAAAGCCCGACTATCTGGCATCCAATAAACCGGAACACTCAGTTAACCGGAATTTTAATTTTTAAGATTTTTTTTTGCTTTCTTTCTCTTTCTTTTCTCTTTTTAAGATTTTTTTTTTGCTTTTTTCTCTTTCTTTTCTCTTTCATATGCATTTTTTAATTCATTTTGAAATTTGCAATTTTTTCTGGCACATTTTAATTAATGAAAGCATTAGTTGAAAATTTTGAATGGCTTAGTTTTCATATTACAATAAAAGCCCGAATATCCTGCATCCAATGCGAACACTCAGTCAACCAGAATTTTAACTTTTAGGATTTTTTTTGTACTTCTTTCTTTTCACAAGGGATATTATTTTTTTATTATTCCGGGATTCATAGAAAATATACTTTCCTTTAATTTTTTTCTGTTTTATGCATTATTCTATTTGAATTGAATGTGTAAAGTCGTATTACATAGTTAGGTTAGTGAAATATTGAATATATGTATTATTAAATTTTCGGTACTCGTATGGGTGTAATCGTATACATAATATGTATGTATTTCTTATTTGCAATAAATTCAATGAACTGATGTATAAAAAATTGTTTTATTATGTACCAATTATGTACCAATAATTTGAAAATAAATAAACGAGAATCCTAAAAATAATGAAATCAAGCGAATTGCTCGTAAAATTTCTAGTTTTAATGAAACATTCAATTATCCGGAATTTTTGATGTCCCGGGATGCTCTCATACCCAAGAATTCCGGATAACAGGGTTTTTAGGGTAGTGTATATTACAGTAAGAGCAATGTTATCCGGAATTCTTGGGGATGAGAACCTTCCTTATAATAGAAAATTTCGGATAATTGAATGTTTCATTAAAACTAGAAATTTTTCGAGAATTTCGCATTTCATTATTTTTTAGGATTCTCGTTTATTTATTATTTTCAAATTGTGTACCAAAAAACAATTTTTTTATACATCAGTTAATTGAAATCATTACAAATAATAAAACATACATATTATGTATACGAGTACCCAGTATTTCATAATACATATATTCAATATTTCCTTAACACTAGTTGTGGTACGATTTTACAATTCAAATAGAATAATGCATAAAACAGAAAAAAGTAAAGGAAAGTATATTTTCTATGAATCCCCGAATAATAAAATAAATAATTTCCCTTCTGAAAGAGAAAAAAGCAAAAAAAATTCCAAAAAGTTTAAATTCCGGTTAACTGAGTGTTCCGGTTACTTGGATGCCGGATAATTGGGTTTTTACTATTACATGAAAATGAAAGCCATTGAAAATTTTCAACTAATGCTTTCATTAATGAAAATGTCAAAAAACTGAAAAATTCAAAAAACAATTGTAAATTTCAATATGAATTAAAAAAAATGCATACGAAAGAGAAAAAAAAGAGAAAAAGCAAAAAAAAATCTTAAAAATTAAAAATCCGGTTAACTGAGTGTTCCGGTTAATTGGATGCCGGATAATCGGGCTTTTATTGTAAAATGAAAATTAAATATTTTCAACTAATGCATTCGTCAGTGAAAATGTGCAGAAAACAATTGCAAATTCCAAAATGAATTATAAATGCAAATTTTAATTCATAATTAAGACACAAATAATAATTCACAAATGAAATTTATGAAATGCATGTTTTTTATCTTTCTCTGCAATACAACAAAAAACTGTAACAAGAAAAACAAGAAACCATTTTCTTAAAAACGTGAAATTACGCATGCATTTCTATGCGTATTAAAAACAAAAATTTTATGTTTATAATATGAAATAAAATATGCCTTTTTAAGTCATTTTCAAAATGAATTAAAAAATATACATATGTATTTGTAAAATGACATAAAATATGCCTTTCATGTGTCCTTTTGAAATTAAATTTGTTTTTGTAAAACACCTTTGTTAAGTCAGGAAATTTGTTAAAAGTATGACTTAAAAATGGTTTAATTTTTTCATATAAGCACACCATGCTTAAGTCCACCTTTTTGATTTCAGCTTTTCAGGAAGACATGAACCGGTGACCGGTTTGGTTTTTGCCGCCCCGGTGGCAAAGTGGTCAGCATGCTTGCTCCAGCGACCGGAGCTCCTGGGTTCGATTCCCGGTGGTGACAAAGAAAAAATTTCACGGCTGGTTTAGGATCAATGAATTAATCACTCATTATACGAAATGAAAATATGATTATGAAACCTCATTTGAGGCAGCCAAATCCCTTGATGGAATATAGTGCCAGAGAGAGAGAGAGAGTCATGAACGCACTATAATGGTTTCGATTTTTATTTTGTATTAATAAAAGAAATAAGTCAGTTTGGCCAAAGATGCAAATTATCCTGAATTTTTTTTTACAATTCTGAAGAAAAATCGTTTTTTTATAAAGGAGGTATCAAAAATTATATCCAATTATATCCAATAATCGAAACACTTGTTGCTACTATGATACTCTATTTTAAACCACGTGTTTGGAATTCCAAACTTTTTTTCTTCTGCAGCTACATTTTTCGATAATTTGTGTATATACACTTTTTCTGTCTACACTTTTCGTTAAAATGTGTAGCTACACTTTTTATTAACTTTAAAAAATTCACTCCGGTTTGTGTGTTTCAATCTTTTTTAAATCGAATATGAAACAATTTAACATTAGAACGAAAGGACCGTTTACCACGAAAGGACCGTTTCATTAAGTCTTGAATACAAAATGCTGTCAAAAAACAAGAATGAAAAATCGGCCGAATGAGGCTAATTTTTAACGATCTCAAAACTATATACTTCAAGGCTGAACTATCTAGTTATAGTTGTCTGTGATTTTAGTGTAGTAAGTATAGGAACAATATGAAAAAAAATCATACTACATAAAACAAAAAATTTGAAAAACTAGATTTGATAAAAAAAACTCAGGGGGGTGACATGTTGTAACATCACAATTTCGATACTTTATCGAAGTTTATGACTCTTTTTCCTAGACTCGGTGCATATTTTTGAAATTCAATCAAATAAAATCGTCCACGATTTTTCGATTTGCTTACTAGATTTTAAAATCAAAATTTACTAAATAATTTTGTGCAAAACACTCAATGAAAATTATTTAAATCACAGTTGGCTGCATTAGTTTGAATTTTTATTTTATTTATAGACAACTATAAGTGGATCTGACGGCAAAAAAAATAAGCTTGTTCCGGATATTTTTGTATGTTAATTTTTATTTTCATAAAGTATGCCGTGCTAAAATTTCATAGAAAAAAACCCGTAATGAGCTTATAATACGCTAGATGTCACATTCCCAACTTTAACAGTCGTCAATTTGTCACGTCATAATTTCAAGTGATAGAAATTGTCGTTTGAAGTGATAGCAGTCGCAAGGAAATATTTATAAAACAGCATACTAAGATTTAAAAAACAGCCAGAACGACTTTATTGAACAATTATTTTATAAGTTTCGATTTAATGATCTATAGTAACCAGGAAGATGAGTAGTCACGTCACTTGAAGTGATGCGACTAGGGGAATTATAGGGGTGTTAAATTTTCGTTTGGAATGACGTATTTTGGCAGAAAGTCTTGTCTTTAGCTGTGTTACTTTCGCAAATCTCACGTAGCCTTAGCTAAGAAAATATGTGAAAGCAACAACTTTTGGCTTTAATTTGTTAATGCGTTTTAATTTTTCTGTGTTGGTTCATTTTATTAATATTTATTTTATTTTTATTTATTTTATGAAATAGAACAAATTAAATTCGGTATTTTGTTATCAAATAACAAATGCCAAATTTTACTACAAGATAAATTTTTCGAAAAAAAATAGCAAAAAATAACGCCTTGCGGTAAACACCATAACCATAAATTGGTTTTATTTCCCCTAAACCTAAAAAATTTTTGGCTTATAATACATCCAATTCGGCTTTAATACAATGCAATTGTTGTTGTAATCTTTTGAAAGCAACACTACTTTTGTCTAATTTCGTTTAAGTATCAAAAACAAATTATTTTGTGATTGAAATAACGTAGAAACATCACAATTTTTCAATCTAGCAGACTGCTAGATGATTTAAAATTTGAAATATGAATAATAATTTGTTCGATCATCCGGTGAAATCAAAGGACTCCAATTATTTCAAATGTCGATATTTTGTGTTTGCTAAAATTTTTAGATAATAAAGGTTGAAGGTTACCTCGATTCGACATCACGCAATGAACAAAATTCAAGACGATGAGACATTTAATTGGAATGAGTTTAGGGAGAAATATAAATCAAATTTTTAAAAGCTTCTTATTGAAGAACGTATATAGGTATAAATTTACGTGTAACAACCTTTCAATTTTAATTGAAACACAATATTAATTTTTAATGATTTAGTCATATTAAAAAACATAGGCCTATCGTAAACCGGCTGGGAAATATTATAATGACAACAACACCGTATACAAAGTGACATAAAGAAAGAATCATTATTTTAATGATTATCCAATTTCCCATATCGAGGAAACATAATGAACTGACAACAGCCTTTACAACAACAAAATACCAATAAATTATATTTTACGACCAATTAAATTTTTAAAATTTTAATTAAATTATCATATTTTACAAATTAAAATGTAAATAAATGTGGGTGATCTAATAATTAGTTTTTTTTTTGTCTAATTTCAGAATTTTATATCGAACAATGAAAAGTAGTAATACGGTTTTCGAGATTATACTTCCGTTTCGTGTATTACAAGGTAAGTGAATAATTGGAATTTTGATTAACTTTAGTGACCAGTTACAATTTATATATAGATGAAACGGTCAAGATTAGGGTTCATAACGATATATCTAGATACTTAGCCATAAAGCTCACTCGGGAACTTTACAAAATAAAAAGCTTATTTTATTTATTATGATTGGTATTGTTTCTATCATTCCGGTTTCTTATTATTTTTCATCTAATGCCTCAAACCAGAGAAAGTATATATGTAATAGTAAATATTAAATCACCACAACGCCCATCACAACAAAAATTCAATCAGGAAAAGATTTCCTTCATTCGTTTTTCGTTCTGCTTCGTTTCATTATTGCTGTTGGTGATTTCTTGCCTCGTTATGGTGAAAATTCAATTTAGATTTTTCCACTATGCCTTAAAATCACGATTTTTATATTTTTCAATTAAATTATGGTATACCGAAGAAAAATATGGTAATCGCGAACATCGATATCATGCGGGTCTATTGATGTTATATCCGTTTTGGTGTTTCGGTAAATTGAATATAGGCACCGGAAATATTTCTATATTTGGTTTGAAAATATAGGCAATTGAAACGAAATGTTTTTAGCTGCCGAAAAAAATTACTACTAGAGTACAGAAAAAGAACTTTTAAAAGTTCGAGGGAAATGTTCTCAAAAAATATTTCTTTCCGGTATTTCTTTTTAGATATGACAACGTTAACCGGAAATGAAGAAAGTGAATGGTGATTGGGATTTGTATTCTTCTTTTGAAAAACAATCTGCAAAATCGCGAAAATCGATGATAAAATTGATAAAGTTAGAATGTTAATGTTTCTAAATTCTTACGGACTTCATCGTGTTGGATTTAGAGAGTATCTGTTGATACTGATATCATAATTTTCAATTTTTGATAGTTTCCATTTTAAAAATGTATCTATAGCTCAAGCTATCATTAATCGTCTTAGTGATTCTTACTAATTTCTCCCTAAAAAATTACAGATCCGACAATATGATTGGACGAAACTGTTGTTGGGTTCGTCCCACATTATTTTCCCTCATCACATACTTATCGAACCATATTGAGCTCTCAACCAAGAGTAGGATATCCTTGACGTTATTTTGCTTGCGTGCTTACCTATGACCGTACCAAGATGATGTGTCACTGCCAAAGCGATACCAGCTGGCTGGATCTAAACAGGTCTAGTTTGGGCCAAATCTAGCTAATTGTTACGCATGAGGTACTATTAAGCCATCCATCGTTCGTTGTTCTTCTAGCTTCCTCTTGAAGTAGTAACTTGCACGAAGCGAACGGTATCAACATCTGGGGCGGTATGTCGTACCATCACTACGAATCGAAATTCGAAAAAAGTCGAATGGTAAAAATGATACAACTTTCACTTTTTCGATTCGACTTTTTTCGAATTCGACTTTTTCGATTCGAAGTGATGGTATAACATACCGCCCCTGCTCTGCTTGGTGAAATGAGGCGGGTTGTGCCTTGTCAAGCGATATCAACCACCTTTTCAGTTCTCGCAATATTGAAATGACGTGGTACCCACGTCAGGTTAATGTTGAACTGACCCGCCATCTTGTTAAGAGGTGAGAGACAATTCTAGGTTACTCTCGACTTAAGGAAATATGAATTCTATATGTTAATTGGAGCCTATACTATATACCTTTCGCAATTAGTTCAGCTTGAAAAACGCTGCAGTAGTCCAGGAGACAAAAAGAGATGATTACATTTAATTATTCACAAAAAATTTAGAACATAACACCTTTAACCAGAAATGCTTCTCTCAACCAGTCCTCTTTGGTGGGAATACCAGTCCTAATATTCTGATAATGGTGGTGGGATGATGTAGTCGGTATAGTATTTGGAATGCTCCCGTTTCTTAGAATATATGAATGTCCTGTATTGTTACAGTTCCACATGGAGATGGATTTGAGCCATTTATTTATTTAGGATATCACGGAGTGTGAGGTGAAAGGCAATCTCTAATGATCGAATGGATGTGTTCATAAGATCCCCACAATATCCAAGGGAGCTGTTCGCTGTACTTTCATCAAGGATTTCTGGTTGGTCAGGATTTTTTAAGCTGGTGGCCAGTAAGTAACCCCATATAATAAAATGTGCCTAATAGTAGAAATATAGAGCCAATGTGGGGCTCCAACCCCACATTTTTTCTATTCCATTTTAACAGGAGTAAAGAGCTGTTACGTAACTTAGAGATGAAACCCCTGTTACGAAACGGCTCAGCAGCTGATCCGCAGATATCATCTAAACCACGCAAAGGCCTCACACGGTGATTTTACCGGCTAGATCCCAGGGAGGAATACTATGGGTCTTGAAGATTTGAGGCTTGCGTGGCTCCTGGCCTACACCGTAATTGCAGAAATTTTAATAAAGAAAACGCAAATTAAATATAAAATAAAACAACCGAATGTCCGCCGAAATTCGTCGGACGAAACTTGAGGAACACTTCAACTATACCCACATAGATTGCATTGTTGCATTCGAAAAAAAAAATTATTAACTGCTTTTCATACGCACATATTGGGATGAAAAAAATCGTAACACTATAATAATTTTTAATTACTTTTTTTTTTTTTTGAGAAAAGTGTCACACTAAAACCATTTCTTCGATTTATTTTTACTTTTGTAACCAAGCATTTATTAATTAATAGTCGAAAAAAATCTTTTCATTACAACAATAATTTATTCGTTATAACATTTTTATGACATCAAATTTATCCGACCAAAGTCAAAACTACTTTATCATTTTATCAAAACAAAAATGGAGCTCTTGAACCAAAAATCAAAAACTGACTCTATTTTACATAATTCTAGCCAAGACTAAATTTATCAACAAAACATTTCTTGCACCAAACAAAAAACTTCTAGAATGTTTTCTTTGTTGTTGTTTTTCTCTTTTATACGTGCAACTTGATGCGCGTTGGAGAGAGTGCGTAAGAGACGCGTACGAAAAAGAGAACCACAACAAAGAAAATATTCTATGCCATCGTGCGATTGTACACACATACCCGGTGCACATTGTTCTCGCTCCATTATTTATTCGTCGCACTCGCACCACTAAATAAAAAGGGTGTCCAAAAAAAAAAAAAATACAACGAGTGACTTTAGACATGCACCAATCGACCGATTACAATGATGTCAAAATATGAAACAAGGTGTGCGAAGCATTGTCATGACCGTGAAGTCGTAACAACCCAGATTCTTCGCTTTATTAGTGAAGGTCAATAGAATACTATTTAAGTTAGGGGAATCGATCAGAGAAACTTTGTATATTCCCTGGAAAAAGTAGCCAACTCAGTTTTTTATGGATTCACAGTCAAATCGTAACATAAGCCCAATTAGAGAGAATGCCAAGCACACTTTGGATAGTTCTCTTAAGGTGCAAGAATATTTACCGAAGACACCAACTGCAATATCATCCTTATAAGCAACCACCTTAAAGTCGCAAGTACCAAAGAAGAGAGAATAATACCCCACCTAGCTGTATGGCTCTCCTCACAAGTCTGCTATTGAAGGACCCACCCACCCTCCTACTTTTAAGCATTTAATCTATACCCAGCCCCTCAGTGGACAAGTCTAACGCACAGAGAGGAAAACGCCTGTGTGATCGCCTTAGTCTGACGTTATTACAGGGCCTTCTCTATAACCAAAAAAAATATCACAGACTATACCATACCAAGGGATTTCTCGATGGGAGCAATAAAGTAGTGAAAAGCAGTTCCCCAAATTTCTTTAGGGTTAGGAAAGCTACAACTAAATACCTCCGCGAAAAAAGCGCATACATATCTGAAAATGCATCGAAAACAACAACTTCCTAGAAACTGTTTTGCTAACACCAGAAATCTCACTCAAGTCTGTCATCCAAGAAATGAAGCCATCAAAAATGAGAATTGAGAACAGAAAACAAACATAGCTGATGTGATCCCAATTTGACAAACCTACTACCAAAATCTATTAAACCGGGATGACGTATTGACCTCCAGTAATATCCCACAGTGAAGGAAGAAGACGCAGCTATTAGTCGATTGAAAAATGAAAAGGCACACGGTCTCGACGGAATCCCCAGAGAAATGATTAAACTCGGAAGTGCTACTCTTGAATTAAAATTATATGCTAGCTAATGTTGTATTTGCCAGGTTTATCCTTTTTGCCGAAAATATCATTGGTGACCATCAAAGTGGCTTGGCAACAATTGATCATTCATTGACCAGTTTTTCTAATATAACCACACATCAACTTTATATAAAGACCACCTGCCGAGATGACAGTATCAACTGCGTAATCGAAGGATCTGTATCAGACCCATTTTAAATGACATCTGGTGTTTGATAGGGAGATGCACTCGCGCCCGTGCTCTAGATGGTGCTCTAGTACGTATAGTAAGAAAAAGGAACAATAAATTCTTTTATATGCAGATGATATCGTACTTCCTGGCCGAAAATCTAGCGATATCATGGGCAGTTTCACACCGCTCAGTCCCTTTGCAAGATAACTTAGTTATGAAGTGAGTAGCAGCAAATCTTAGTTTTTATCAACAGCCAAAATTTATATCGGTGACCGATTTTGATAGCGTATCGGAAGCTTTCTGTACCTCGAATCACTAGTAACATCGTCAAATAACATGCAGGCAATAACCTTGATTCGAAACAGAGTTTTCTGCATCCAACCAAGGTCATTGCGCCCTAAACATCTTTCGTAGTCGTGAAAGGTCGCACCTTCTAAAGCTCTTATAAATGCTCTGTACTGGCCTTCGGAAGCGAGGGTTGTACCCTGACCTCCAGGCCAAATTGATCAAATTATGTAATGCTCTGGACGAAAAAAAGGCCATTTGCGGGCCAATGAAGGCGGAAGGTGATATTACTGCATGAGAACCCTCGTCCACTGGAAAGTTTTACAGCATGCAGCAAATTTTCCGGGCTTGGATCCCTCTCATTACAACTTATTCGGATCGATTTCATCATATTTCAAATGCCAGCGGTTCACGAAAGCTGAAGATGTCAAAAATTGCTCGATGACTATTTTGCTTCGAAACCACCAAGTTTCTATCGCGAAGGTATTTATCATCGACCTGATAAATGACAAAAGAACATAGTTAATAATGGCGAATATTTCGATAATTATTTAATTCTTTGTAACGAATAAGTGTAAGTTGAATTTGACCAAGACGAGTTTCTCCTTGGTCACCTAAGATCTGCATGGTAATATTAATAAAGTTCTAACGAACTCTACCTACCATAATTTAGCTTGAAGTGCAGACCACCGAAAAAATTTATAAGCGCTTCGGTTAACACGAAATACTAAACATGTTTGCAAAATATTGGCAACCGTCTCCTTGATAATGGAATCTAATGTAGGCAGGCCTGTTCCATCAATTCGGCGAGTTTCACAAACTTCTAATGAACTCCACCTATCTTAATTGAGCTTGGATCATGTTTCACTCCATAATTCATTAAGCCGTTCGGTTAGCCTAAATGGATTTTTGCATCGGATTCGTTGATAATTGAATCGGATGTAGGCCTAATCTATTTACTCGGCAAGTTTGTACACAAACACAAGTTTTTTTCGATTTTCTTACATTTTACGTAGAAAACTACTGAAGGGTGTTGTTATAATTGCGTTTATTCGGAAAATATGACTAATACCTCAAATTTACGGTAAATTTTCCAAATATTTTGGATATATGCAAAAAATATTATTAATAGTGTACACTCTTTTTAGGGTGAATGGTACTTACACTCCGTCTCAATGTATAATTAAAAAAAAACAAATTTTTCTAACAAATTTTAATTGTCATATCGGAAGGGGCCCTATTAAGAAGATATCCCATACAGCAATTTGCAACCCTATTAAAGTTAGCCGATAGTTTCCAGCCGAAAGTAAAAAAAAATCGATAATGCAGATAGTGTCTTTGCTATCCCAGCCGAAAATATAATATGAAATGTCAAATATTAATATGTTTCAGCCGAAAGTTATCAGCCGACATATCTCAGCCGACATTTCTCAGCCGAATTTTTCAGCCGAAAGTACTTTTTTTACCAAAAATATTTGTTTTCTACAAAAAAAAATCAACTGAAATGGTTAAAAATAAAACATTAAACTATATTTTTAGTAGCATTATTAATTGTTTAAAAAATTTATTTTCCAATACGGAAACTTGTATATAAATATAACGCACACACAAAATTTGAAAATGTCTAAAAATTGACCGTTTAAAGTGTCATGGTTGGAAATAGATTCAAATGAAAGGTCTTACTGATGTTCACACCTAGAAAAAATTTCAGGTCAATTTTCATGTGGGGAGCTCGGAAAAACTCGATTGAATATATCGCACGAACAAAATTTGAAAATGTCTAAAAATTGACTGTCTAAAGTGTCATGGTTGGAAATAGATTCAAATGAAAGGTCTTACTGATGTTCATACCTGGAAAAAATTTCCATGTGGGGAGCTCGAGAAAACTCGATTGAATATATCGCACGGGCTAAATTTGAAAATTTCTAAAAATTGACCGTTTAAAGTGTCATGGTTGGAAAGAATATGTTACGGAATATTATATTTTCGGCTGAGATAGCAAAGACACTATCTGCATTATCGATTTTTTTTTACTTTCGGCTGGAAACTATCGGCTAACTTTAATAGTATCAATTTGCAGGTACGTTAGAAAACCGCTACTTTTTTTTAATAAAATTGCATATTTATTTGTCTCACTTGTTTAAGAATAGCTACTCGTATAAATCAATTAAAATGAACAGTGTTCGTATCTTTTTTTGGGTTTGTAAATTTTATTTAATTTCAAATATTATTTAATCATTTAGTAATGAGTATTTCCATCTTGATGTTCAATAACTTCAAGAAGTCTATTGTGTATTGAGTTGTAAAGTAACCCCAAATAGCGAAGGGAAACTTCAGCCCAGGCTGATTTTATGACTTCAATTAAATCGTCCTTATTCTCGAACTGCCTTCTTTCTTCGTTGACTTTATGTGATAGCCATCCCCAAACGTTTTCCATTATGTTTAAGTCGGTTGAATAGGGTGGAGAAAGCAATAGTTCTACATTTTGCTCCTGAATCCGCTCTGTGATTATCCTGGCAGTATATGAATCGGGGCATTATCCTGCTGAAAAACCATTAAAATATTTGTCAAATTTTGGAAAAGCTCGTTCCAAAACGATTTTATAGGTTTTGGCTGTCACTTTTACTGTCTGAAAATCTAAATCAATTATTCCAAAAAAAGACACACTTCCCCACACCATTACACCAGACTCTTTACTGTGCCTTTGCTAAAAACATTTTCCTTTTTCTTTATGTCATAAAAATAATCATTGTATCCACCTGGCCCGTCCAAATTAATTTTTTTTTCATCGAAATAGACAACCTTATGCCACTCTCTATCCCACCTAATGTGTTGCTTTGCAAAGCAAAGACGCGGGTTCCTACGTGCTTCATTTAACAGTGGGTTTTTTTTAATTTTTTGAAATGTTGAATGTGGGTAACGCTGTATTATACGATGGACGGTTGCTCTGCTGGTCGTAACACCGGTTTTAGGCATAGTTGAGCACACGTCAAGGGTTAATCACGAACTGATACCCAACACTCTTTTATTTTTAATTTTTAGCCTTAGAAACGAGATATTTCACTTGTCCTTAAACAAGTGAGACAAATAAATATGCAATTATTAAAGGTACATCCCGCTTTATTAAAAAAATGTAGCGGTTCTCTAACGTACCTGCAAGTTGCTGTATGGGATATCTTCTTAATAGAGCCCTCTTCCGATTTAACAATTAAAGTTTAATTATACGTAGTATTGGACAATCTGATGTTTAAAAAAAATAAGTGTTCTTAAACAAGTGAGACGGAGTGCATTATCAATTTACCTTATTGTTGGCCATATGTTTGATAAAATAAATAGTTTGCGATAAGAAAACGTTTAATTGAAATATTTGTGAGTATGCAATAGTTTTTAAGTCAAGCGTGGAATTGAAAGTGGCTAATTTTACAGTAGAACCTTGAGCATCTCTGAGATAAGACTTAATTCCATGGAAAAAAATTACTGTCAGCATTTTTTCATGAAAAATCGAAAATAAAAAAATCTTAAAAATCTATAACAGTGACAAATAACATTTGTATGGTAAAATTCTATGGTTTAACTTAAGTACATTTTGGCATAACCTAAAAATTTCATAAAAGTTTTAATTTGTACATTTTCGTACATTTCGATTTTTTTTTTATATATGTACCACAAAAAACTCACTAACCTTAAAAAATTGAAACTCGAACAAAAAGCAAATGCACATTTGACTATAAAAATGGCGGTCGATTTATTTTGTATGAGTGTGAGAAAAATTTCTTATCTTTACATACATTTTCCGTAGATGTGTGAACAATGCTGCCATAAAAAATACTTGATGTTACATTTTTTTATAGCACATTATGGCAACACACTAACACCATCACAACTATTCTCTCAGTAAAATTTTACTGGCAACATTTTTTGTTTCGTACACAACCAGTAACATCTATATTTTTTTCTTGCGCTTATTTTTGCTAACAGCAGATTTTTCCCATGGAATAAACGCTTAATTGGTTACAGACAGAATATCTGCTGTCATAGAATTTTTTGTTCAGATTAAGAGTCGTATATACAGAGTATAACGGGTACCAGTTTACTTTCACTTTATATTTGCCATTTGTTATGCATTTTATAGGCACTTTTCAGTCACTTTTATTTCATTTAAATAAATTTTAATTCTTTTTTTATTCAATTAATAATTATTTTCCATTTCAATGTATTCACTTTAATTTGATTTTATAAGCAGTTTTTTACTCATTTTATATACACTTTATTTTTACTTTTTTCACTTTAAATGCACTTCTTTTCCACTTTATATGTTTTTTTTACTACACACGCAACTTAGTTCAGTTTATATTTACTTTTCTCCTTTATAGTAAAATTACAGTCACTTTATGTGTACTTAGTATTCACTTTTTGTTCACTTTGCAATTACTCACTTTACATTTACCTTATATTAACTTTATTAGATTCACTTTATTTTCACTTTATATTCACTTATAGTTCTCTTGATATCCACTTTATTTTGCACTTGCGAGAAAAATGAAAATATACAAAAATATACAGAATTTATAACACTTCAAGACTCCTTCTCAAATTTTTTTTTTACGTTTTAATCCCGAAGGTGACTTATATTAACTTAAGTAATTAATTCTTAACTTTTGTTTTAAAATTTGTATTAAACAGTAAATTTTGGCTTGTTTATGGATTGTGGAAAAATATAACGAATTTGCAGGGTGAATTGAATAAGAGTCATAGGGGGCCTTATTGATTGGCACTGGCCACGCAACTAATTTTAATTTTTAATATCAATATTAATCCAAAAAAATATTTTCTTATAATTTCAGATTGTAATTTATATTTAAAACATTCAATTGGATATTTGGATAATACAAAATTACCTGTGCATCCAGCAAATTGTACAGTATATTTTCCGTCCGAATATAATAGTAATAATAATAATAATAATAATAATGATAATAGTAATAAGAATTCTAGTTATAAGAATATAGTTTCCGAACCATATGGTCTTTTAATACAATTAAATCGTTTAAATATACCCTGCCAAGATGGTGGCCACATAAAATTTAATAATTTATCAAAAGTGATTTGTGGTAAGCTCGAAGAATTATCGTTAAGCGAACGCATCTACTATTTTACATCTACACCATCGTCTCAAACACCGTTTTCGATCAATTTATACAAATCACCATTATTCAATCTAAACTATAAACTAGTCGACTATTGTTACAATATAACGTACAATGGGGATAATCACACGGTGCTGATTCAACCGAAAAAAAAATTTGAATGCTATTTCAAAATTCATTTGCCATACGGCAATAAAATTCTATTGAATTTGATCGCGAATAGTCCGAACGGTACTTCGGATAATCCGAATTTTTGGTTAACCAATGACTTTGTAAATATTAATACGCTCGTGAAACAGCAACAGCATCAGCAATATTTTATGCAACAACAAAATATGCAGTTGCAACAGCATGTCCAATATCAAATTAAAAATTTTAATATAGCGAAAGCAAAGTGTACAGGACTATTTATCGAGGTGCTTGAATTAACGGAAGGTATCCCGGTATGGTATTATTGTTTGGATACGGTACGGGTTAAAAAAAATTTTACATTTCTCTCGAACGATAATATACTTGTGATACGCGTTACAAAATCACAACCATCCGTCTCGTCTTCGTCGGATCCGTCATCATCAATATCATCATCAGATAGTTTTTTAAGTAGTAATTTAAATAATAGTAAACTAAGTAATAATAATAATAATAATAATAATGGAGTACCATCAATAATTTTAAATTATGTTGCACAATCAAATGAAACAATAGTGTCACAATGTGCCTTTGGCTGGATTGCATATCGTCAATTTTGTATATCCGCTATAGAAAAATTATTAACGTGGCATGAGGCCGAAACGGAATGTGTTCAACTCGGTGGGCATTTGCCATCGCTACGAACGGAATTGGAACAAAATATTATTGATCAACTGTTGCTGAATAGGTAAGTCGGAATTATTTTTATAATTTTCTTCTTCAATAATGTGTAATAAGACTCTTGTGATGATGAATTAACAATCAACAAAGTTTGTACTTGATGAAATTAAATTTAAACAAATTTACATATCGTTCGAAAGTTTGCTCGAAATAGTGATAAAAGCGGTTTACAAAAATGTCTAAAATGTTCGTAATACAGTGGAGCTTTTCTAAACGGTGTTAAAAATCCAGCATATCTAATACTGGAGATATCAGTATTTACAACTTTGGATTAAGTGCCATATTACCATATACTCGTCAAAATTTGAGCTATGATTGCAATAATCTAAAACAAATTAAATAAAACCACAAAAATTACCACCGACTAATAAAAGTCGATCGTTAAAAATCTTTATTAACTGCCAATAACGACATAAAAATACCGCAACAACCGACATACATACAAATAGATTCGAAATTCCCACCCCACACACCCACGAACCTACGAGACTAAAACTCTCCCCTTTACACAATTGGGAAAGTATTTATTCCACCCCCGTAATTTCTAATACGTCTTAATATCCTCATTTAAATAATTATTTTCAATGATAATACCCCTTTTAATATTTCGTCTTATGTGTATGTAAACGAGCTTTTCGGGGCGAGGAGACAGGGGCGTTGGAGAAGCTTCGCAGCTAAAATTTATAAAAAGCTCCACAAAAATGGTAAATTATTAGTCTTTCTTTTGTTTTTGTATGATTATATCTTTTGGAAAATTAATTTTCATTATTTAAAGCGCACAAAAACAGTGTGTATAAAAATACAGCAACAACAATATGAGAAAAGTGGAAAATTGAAATAAAAACAAGCAAATATTTAAAGATGGAAAACATAGAAATTGGGAAGGAATTTAATTTATGATGATTAAATTTTATGGCAATTGAACAAAAAAGAAACTTTTTTATTTGTTGTATACACAACATCCAATTGGGAATCGAGCGAGGGGGACGAGAATTGCGGAAAATAAAAGCTTAAAAGCTTTAAGCTTTTTATTTTTTTGTAAATTTGTTTTATTTGATTTTTTTTCAATATCATTACATTGATTTATGATTTGTTATCGCGAGTTTGTTCATTTGATTGATTTCATGGTGCTGGCGGGTAATGAGCTAAATATAAATTTAATTTTTTGGTGCGGTTGCTTTTTTTATTTTCTATAGGTGAATGTCCTTGTATATATCGCAGGGTGGCTAAATATGTCGAAATAAAAGTTCATTAGTATACACGTATATAAATATATAAACCGGAAAAAGCACATAATTTTCATTTATACAGGTAATAGCTAATATTTATTTTACAAAAATTGATTGCACATAATTCAAAATGTATACAATACCCGTCCTAATCAAATCAATCATGGACACAAAATTTTATAATTTTGCCCTCATTACTCTTTTCATATTTTGTCAAATGGAAGGCCGTTTTACATTTATTTTTGTTAGGGTATAGGAACGGGTATATAATAAACCCTACACATAATTGCGTCCATTATATATTCATATACATAAATCCGGAAAATTAATTTAATTTTCCCCAAAATAAAACCAACAAATGAAAAAATAAAATAAAATTATCCAATCAAAATGAAAAAAGGATAACAAATTTAATGTGTCGTCTTGTTCGCACACAATCGCTACCAAATTGTAGTATTTGGAATCTCCAATAATATCCCTCAGAAACGTTAACAACAACAACAACAATTATACGTATCATTAAAAATCGATCAATCCTCTTAAGCTTAAATTGAATAATTACGCCGATTTTCTCGTTTTCTCGAAATTATTTAATTAAATTAGTAAATAACCAATTAAAGTATTTAAATTAAGAATTTAGTCTATTTTCATGTTTAACCCAATTAAATAATTTGCGTTGATTTGTTAAACATTTCGTTCCATCAATGAATACATACGGTAGCCCTTTTATATACAAGCGAGACAGCTATTTAATCTAGCGAATTATAATAACAATCAGCTAAACAACAATTTTTAATTCTTTGTAATCTAGAACTGAATTATATTTGACACTAGTAACGAAAAGTATTATTTATTTCGGCTTTTCGGACAAAATATTATTTTTAATGGAGACCCTACACCCATACAATGTTTACGACTATTTTAGTGGTAGAAAACAAAGAGGCCATTTACTAACAATAAAGACGGTGATACATGTACAGATTTTGCCTTTAAGGCATAAAAATTATGCGTGCTGATTGGTTAAAATTCGGCCATCTTGAATCGCCTTATAGGCAAAAATTTTAAATTGAACATTTCTCAATTTTGTATAAGGCACATTTTTTTGTCTTAAAGGCAAAATCTGTACATGTATCACCGCCTTAATTATACCACAAAAGCAGAAAAAATGCACCTCCCCCCCATTTTAAATCACAGGGCACTTGCGTATACAAACCCTTACAAAAATGAGAACTCCCTAAGGTAGCTTCTTGGCTGCTTGGCTTCGTATCGTACTGATAAAAAGTTGGTCTAGTGATCAGGTTGCAACGACCCAACTGCAAAAATCCAACTCTTGCTTTGTACCGAAAATACAAAACAAGAACATATCGATTTAGCGAATTATATATCACTAAATCAGAAACCACAAGAAATTCTCACAACGTATGTGCCAACTACAATTAAGAAGTATTTTTTGCATCAAAATTCGGATACACTACTGTATATGGGTTAAAATGCATGTACAACGCATGCCTTGCAGAATTCCGCACGTCGCCTTTATTTCTAATTTGACTGCGCATCCGTCGGTATTTACGACATGAAAAAAATGAAAATGTTTTTGGCAACTTTTTGCCACATTGTTTGATATTTTCCTCTTTTTACACTAAATTTAATCAAGATGGAGGAGAAAATTATAGAATTTATAAAAGAAAACCAATTTTTATACAACACAAAAATATTTATCTGTGTGACAAAAAAGTGATAGCTTGTTTTAATTCTAAATAAAAAATGACGCACACAAGTGTCAAAAAATTATGCTCATGTGTTTTACGTGCAGATCTGCATGCGGTGCTTCATGCAGAAAATCTGGACATCTGGCTTGTCGGACAAAATATTTTTTTAATGGACACCCATACAATGTTTACGACTATTTTAAGTGGGAACCAGTCAGGAATATAAACTAAACTTAATAAAAAATTATGGACGCGATAAATGGCATTTCAATGTTATTACCCAGTCAAACTTAATTTTCATGTAAGAAACCCAACGAAATCTTCGTTAAATTTTAGCTGTCACTTAACACAAAAATAGTGCGCGCTATTTCTCGCTCGAAAATATGAAAAACTTAAAAATACGATTTGTTGTTGTGTTTTATATACAGCAGAAGAAGATAAATTTTTGAAGTGTTAGGAATTTATTTTGCGTACATTTTTATTGTTATTATTTTATTTATTAAATAATATTATTTTAATATTTTTTCAGATTCTGTTATAAGTTTTAATAATTTGTGATAAAGTAAAAATTGTGTTTTAGTGTATTTTGTTAAAAATTAATTTTGATATTGGTAGTCGTGGTGTAAACTCTATTTAATATTTTAATTTTGTTTGCTTTATTTCCTTTTTCCATTGTGATGTAAAATCATTTCGTGTATGTGTACATTTTCAAATATGAAATAAATATAAAAATAGATAATAATATGAACAACAATGAAATTTCTCTAAAAAAGACATTTCACAATAAAAATAGCTGTAAAGCAGTCACTTAAGAATTATTATTTTTGGATGGATGGAATGTCAAAAAAAAAAAGAAAAACAATTGATTTTAAGCTTGAGTTTAAGCTTTTTTACTAACTAAAACAAAATTTTCTTAAAACTTTGGGTATGTGATATTTTAGAATACCCAATAAACAAAAATATAAGTACATAAAAAAAAGAAACTAAAAATCAAAATTATGCAAATGAATTACCAACCGCCACATTACTCCCCCTCCAGTGACTTTGTCACGATAATAATCTATTAGGGACTTTAATTAAACGCCCTCTTTTAATTACATGATGTGGAGGTAATTGCTGAAACGTAACTTTTTTAATTACTGGAACTTTTGCATTACTTTGATTTTTACGAATTAAATTTTCTTGATTATTATTAATGTTAATATTGTTATCTATGTATAAATCATTACTTTCTAAAAGAGCTGCTTTAAGTCGATCTATAGTAACCTCCTGACCCTTTCCATCAACTAATATGATGAACGTATTACTTTTCTTTTTAATAACTTCATAAGGTCCTTTATAATGTGGGGTTAATGGAGGTGATACCGCGTCGACTCGAATAAAAACATGACTACACGATTTCAGATCCTTTTGAATAAACGAACTGCGACAAATATTGTGATTTGAAGCTTCAACTGGTTTTAAATTATTAAAAATAGTTCTTAATTTGTTAATATACTCAGATTGCGAAATATGAGAATTACCAAAAAATTCACCAGTGGCACTATTCTGGTAATTCCTGGGAATAGGGAATTGGGGAAAGATTTTATATGTAATTCCTATTTTAAATTTTTTTTTTCTGGCATACTGAGGTAAAAATCTAGTGTTTATTTTTTTGAAAACAAAATAAAATTGGGAATAATTTTTCGTGCCAATTTAGATATGGAAAAATTATTCCCAATTTATAAATATTTACATCAAACTTTTCTTCTTAGTAGGCCGGAAAAAATATTTGAACTGAAATTGCATATAAAATCTTTCCCCAATTCCCTATTCCCATTGAATTACCAGAATAGTGCCACAGGCAAACGTAAAGTAGTACCGTAAACTAATTCACTTGGTGTCGCTTTAATATCTTCCTTAAAAATCGACCGATGTCCTAATAAAATCATAGGAATACAATCTACCCAATCGTTTGCATTGTTGCATTTAAGAGCAGATTTAATGGTTCTATGTACCCTTTCTATCATCCCGTTGGATTGTGGGTGATATGACGTTGTGCGATAATGTTGAGCACCTAAAAACTTTGCTAATTCTTTAAATAATGATGATTCGAATTGACGACATCTGTCAGTTGTTATATTTCGAGGCGTACCAAAACGTGATATCCATCCGAACATTAATGCTCGAGCTACAGTTTCGGCTGAGATATCGGATATCGGAACTATTTCTGGCCATCGCGTGAATCTATCAATGCAAGTTAAACAATAAGTGAAACCTCTTGAGGGTGGTAGAGGACCAACAAGATCGATGGTAATATGACTAAAACGTTCACCAGGTGTTAAAAATTTAGATAAGGGATGCTTGTTATGGCGAGTAATTTTACCTCTTTGACAAAGCATACATTGTTCTGACATGATTTTACAATCAACCTTAATCTTAGGCTAAACAAATCTATCTGTCTTTAATTTTACTGAAGATTTTATCCCTGGATGTGTTAAATTATGAATTAATTTGAAATATGTTTTTCTTAATGTAGATGGAATATATGGGCGAGTTTTATTTGTCGAAATATCACAATAAACAGATTTCGTACCTGGAATATTAATTAATTCAAGTTTTAAACTTGTTTCATTGTTTCGTAATAAATTTTGTAATTCAATGTCATTATCTTGTTCAATTCTAAGTTGAACATAGTCGAGAAAATGAATTTCAGAAATTTATTTATATTATCTTTACCAGATATATATTGAATGTCCGTACTGAATTGACCAATAAAATCAATGTGTCTCAATTGACGAGGTGAAGATTGGTTCATGTCTTTGTTAAACATGAAAACCAATGGTTTATGGTCTGTAAAAATTTTGAAATTTCGACCTTCGACTGAAATTCGGAAATGTTTTACGGACTGATAAATAGCTAAAAGTTCACGATCATTGGACGCATCAACATGTAAAAAAAATTTTGAATTTTGAGAAGGGTGAGCTAACAAGACTGCATTTTTTAATTCGTGTTTGCACCTTTCGAAAGCGTTAATAGAATGTTCGTCCCAAATAACTGGTGTTTTGTCGTTTTTTATATTTCCCTTGATTAATTTTTGTAATATGCCTTGAAATTCGACAGCATAAGGAATACAACGACGATAAAAATTTATTGAAGCTATGAATCGTTTTAAATCTTTCGCTACTTGTGGTAATGGAAATTGTGAAATAATCTCTACTTTTTTTGGATTGGGTTTAATTCCAAATTCGTTTATTTTAAAACCAAGAAAATTTATCTCCGATTTTCCAAATTCACATTTTGTTAAATAAATTTTAAGACCGAATTGACGAAAACGTTCAAAAACTATTTTAAGGTGCTTGTAATGCTCTTCGTGAGTTTTTGACACAATCTGAACATCATCAATATATTTAAAAACAAAAGGTAACTCAATTAGTACTTGGTCCATTTCATTGCAAAGTTTGACCAGCATTTCTGAGTTCAAAAGTCATAACTGTAAATTCATAAAGACCGAAAGGTGTAATAATTGCTGTTTTAGTATGTCGGAATCATGAACCGGTATTTGATGGTATATGCTCGAGTGAGATCAATTTTGGAAAATACCTTACAATTTTCAAGGTACATAGTAAAATCTTGAATATTAGGTACGGGATATCGATCGGGTATGGTTACGGCGTTTAAACGACGGTAATCACCACAAGGTCGCCAATCACCATTATTTTTATGCACCATATGCAAAGGACTTGCCCAAGGTGACTTTGATGGTCGACATATCCCTTCCTTTAACATGTATTCAAATTCTTTTTTTGCTACATTAATTTTTTCCGGATTTAAACGACGAGCTTTTACTAAAACTGGAGGACCTTTCGTTTCAATGAAATGGAAAACGTTAGCATGTCAAATTGAATTTTTGAAATTAGGAATTGTGATATCATGAAATTCTTTTAACAACTGAACGTATTTATCGTTTACGATAGAAGTATCATTCGTTAAAGTGGTTATATTAACTTCGTTGACTGTGACGCGTTTAATAGAACAGGAACTTTTAAGTTTCGTTTCTGAATCTATTATTTTTTTATTCTTTAGATCAACAAGTATATTAAAATTATTTAAGAAATCTGCGCCGATAATTGGTTTTGTGACGTCAGCAACTGTAAAAAGCCAATCAAAACTTCTACGTAAACCTATAGTGAAACTGTAATTATTTTTTGCCCATATGTTTTTATTTTTGAACCATTGGCGGCAAACATATTAATGCCAATATTCGCATTAGGTTTGTCTTTAGAAGTAGGTGGAACGATAGATAAGTCTGAGCCCGTATCGACTAAAAAACGATTATTTGATAACTTGTCTAAAATGAATAATCGGCAGTTATTAGGTTGTGCCGAATTGCCTGCCATACAAGACGGCGAAATTAGTTTATTGAATTTAAATTTTCGTTTTTATTAAATTTGCACCAACTTGTGCACTTTTGAGCATTATCGCCGTATTTAAAATGATACCAGCATTGATCAAACTGTTTTTTCCCATTTGATTTATCACGGGGCTTCCCGTTATAATTTCGAGAAGATGAACGCGAACGCTAAAATGAACGAGAATCATTGCTAAATTTATCGAATTTTCTTTACATGTCTTTAAATACATTAGTCAAAGATTCTATTTGAGCGAATAACGTTTTTTTTAAACTACAATTCGTATTGTTTATAGGGATATTGGCAACTGCGTTGGTTTCAAATTTTGCCATATTTAAAATTTTGTCTGCTACCTCAGCTCTCTCTCGAAGATCTATATTTAATGATGCTATAATTGAACGTTGCGGCTCCGGCAATTTAGAAAGCCAAAGTGATTCCAAGACATGCCGTTGGAAGTCTCGGTCATTTCTCGTAGAAGGGTGGAAGGTTTCCTATTACCCAAATCAATTCCCTTTAGTAAACTGGTAAGGCGTTTTTCTTGAGATTGAGCAAATTCATTCACGAGTGCGGTTTTTACAGCCTCATATTTATTTTCTCGTGGTGGCTTTCGAATTATGTCAACCACTACGTCAAGATACGTTGGATCGAGACTTGAAATAACAATGTCATATTTTGTTTGGTCTTGAGAAATTTTATTATTACGAAATTGGGCCTCGATTTGCAAAAACCAAAGATCCGGTTTACCAGTATAAAAAGGTACTGGAGGTACTACAGATTCAAAATTTTTATTTTTACTATCACTTTGTACATTATTATGCTTGTCAAATCTTGTTTTCATGTCATTATATTGAAACAATACGCATTAGATAACTGCTCTTGCATAATAAAAACCTGATTATCGTTTGACGAACATGGATTGTGTAACATTTGATTTAAATCAAAAGGACTTGAAAAAGGTTTAGCTGTTGCTTGAGATACAGGTGGTATTGAAATATTGTCATCAGAATCATCACCTTTAGGAACCTCTGAAGAACCAAACATTTTGCACTACGAGTATAATAAATTTTATAAATGAAGAAAAACTATTAACTTTTTAATCAAGTTAAGTTACTATAAATCGACTTTTACAAAATATAGAGCCCTAATCAACGATTTAATACACGAAGACACATAAATAAATTTAAAAAATGGATTTAATAAAAATATAAATATACTGGAAATTTCTGGAATATTCTGCTGATGATTTCCAGGACTGCAAAATATTGATTTTAATTTCCTTAGCTGTCGGTTGTTGATTTAAATTTCCTTGACTTGACTGTAGGATGTTATGTTGAAAATGCCGGAAATACGTGTTATATGATGTACTTTCCACTCGTTGAAAAAAATGGCTAACCGTATTTTGTTTTTTTTTTTCTTAGTTGAAAAAAAATTGCTGACTATATTTTTTGTTTTTTTAAATTTTCTTGGTTTTTTTGTTGTTGCAAAAATGTCAATTTTTTTGTTACCATTTAACAATCACTATTTTAATTATTGTTATATTTTTGTTATTACACTTATAGTCACGTTGGGTGTCACCCGAATTACTACGTATACATTACACACGTAAGATTTATTTATATTTTTCACTATTAAACGCAATAACTCTACATATTTTTCAATTAATTTGTTTAATTATTTTTTATTAAATATCATTTACAACAATTAAATTATTAATTAATTTTATACAATAAATTATTTTACACTGATTAAATTGTGTGTCTTTTATGTGACTTGAAATGAAAAAGCTTTTTTACTAACTAAAACAAAATTTTCTTAAAACTTTAAGTATGTGATATTTTAGAATACCCAATAAACAAAAATATAAGTACATAAAAAAAGAAACTAAAAATCAAAATTATGCAAATGAATTACCAACCGCCACAACCTTTTTCCTCAAAAAAATTTGACAGATAAAATATTCTGTTTTGTTATCCGTAGGTAAAATATACATTTCATGCGATTTTAATTATTGTGATTTAAAATTAATTAAGCGTTTATTTTACATAATTTTTACATTAATTTAAGTGTCTAAAGCTATAAGCTAACAGTATTGTTTATTAAAATTGTGAAATCAATGAAATTTGCTTAACAAGTAAGAATAAATGAAAATTTTATAGGTTATGTTTTGGGCAGTATTTTAATAAATTATTTATATTTCAGGAATGGATTATAAAAATAACCATATTTTGTTGTCAAAATATGCACAGGTTCTTCAGGAAACTTAAAGACACCGGTATGATTTAAAAATAGCTAAGTTTCACTTAGATCCATACCTAATGAAATTCAGTAAGGATGTGCTTCCCAAAAATATTTCATTCTTTGAAATATTTGAATACCTCGTAAAAAGAAAATCGTTTTATACATTAATCGAATTAAAAGCTTATAAATCACTCGAATCTTATAAACTTTATCAAAGTGGATGGATTCAATATTTGGGCGGAAAAATTGTTTTTACGATTTTATCGTATTTGACAAAGTAAGTACTTTATATCAATAATTAATTAAAAACTAGTTAATTTATCTAACTAAACATAATTTTTAAGGTACTACACTCTCAGGCATTAAATCTACCGCCGTTGAAGGTGTGGACACACCATGAGGATGACGGCTACAAAAAAAAGTGGACACTGTACTGTGTGGCTGGTTTAGGAGAATGTTGTACCCACATAGGTGCCGTTCTTTTCGCTCTAAATGCAATATACGAACGTATTTTGTCGAGTGGGTCAGAGGCTGTAAGATTTTTTTTATCTTAAAAAATTATTGGTTTAATATATTTTCCTTATGTTATTTTAGAAATCGTTGACCGATGTGAAAGCTTACTGGATGGTGCCATCATGTAAAACATCTCTCCAACTGTGTAACGAGTAAATACGATATTCGGCCAAAAAGCAGATACGTCCATTAACAAGATAAGGCAATAGTGTAACAAGGACAGAGATGACCAGGGGCCCTATTATGAAACAGGTCGCATATCGCATTTTTTGCGATTTTGCGGATCCTATCCGCCACTTGCGTTTCTATTATGAAATGCGATTATCGCATATCGCATTTCCTATAGGGAAATTTTCATTGGGAATTTTTTTTTAAATGTCATTAAAACATCTGACTGTTCTTATAATCACAATTAACATTTCGTAATGTTTTTGCATTTATTTACTCTTTAAATAAATATTAATATGGACTATGTTGGTTTATATTTAAATAATTGTGTGGATGATGAAGAAGGTGATACTTGATACTATAATTGAATACGTCAATATTAAAAATAAATCTTTAACGAAACACGTCAAATCCCTTTGAATTATGTGAGACAATATACATTTCTACTGCACGACAACAATAAAAGTTGCGAAAATATTAGTCTATAATTCCAAAATGCGATATTGTATGAAAATGCGAAATCGCATTTTTTTCATAATAGGACCCCAGTATTAATGGCGGGTTTACGAGAATATAATTGCGATTTTGAAATCGAATATTTATTAGATGTTTATCTTTCCAATTTATTTAAAACTGAAAATGAAAATAAAACTCTTGATTTTTTAATTGTTAAATTTAAATTAGAGGAGTTCAAAATCGACGACTATAAAGTTCAGCTTATTCAAAACAGCACAAGAACCCAGTCCAGTTGTGAATACTGGCATAAACTTCGACTGGGATGTATAACAGCATCTATTTTTAAGCAAGTATGTGATATTAGAGTAGAAAGAGGCTTCCCCAACGGGTTATTAAAGAAAATTTGTTATCCAGCTGATTGTGTTAACACACTTGCGATAAACTACGAACGCACTCTAGAAAAGGAGGCACTCAGATCGTTGCACAACCAAGAAAAGAAAATTCATAATAATTTGAAGCTTTCATCAACGGGATTGATAATATGGAATGAGAAAACTTTGCCGCTTCGCCAGATGCTATTTGGAGCTGCAGCTGTTGTGGAATAATGACGGTCGAAGTTATATGCCCTTACTGCTTCAAAGATGGTGATCTACGAATATACATGGCTAGGAAAAATTGTCCCATTTTTTCAACTGTCGATGGAAATTATTCTTTCAATGAAAACCATCTATATTTATTATCAAGTTCAACTCCAAGCGTATATTATGGGAAGTTGATCGTTTATTTTTATATATATTCCCGAAAGAATTAAAGCTCAAATGGAGAAAACGGATAATATTTTTTATGAAGTACATTTTTTCGGAGTTGCTTGGTAAATATTATACTAATAACTCAAATTAAAACGTATTCAATTTATTATTATTTATTTATTATCATTATTATGCACGATTTACATGTTCCAATATTTTTTTCCAGTAAAAAATGAAGGGTTAAGTATATTACGATTTTCGTTTGCGAGAGGAGCACGAAACAAATTCCAGTAAAATAAAATTGGGTTTTTTTCTTTTTAATTTGGGGAAATGTTGTTTACATATGGTTGTCTCTTTTTAACTAGTAATTTTTTGTTATTTGCGTGCAGTATATGTAAATCGTGCATTATTGTGATGAAATGAATTTTAAACTGTGATTTTATTTTGTTAGATTTAAAAAATTAAAACAATGCCTTACATGTAAAATTATTGGAATGGGTACAAAGGGCCGAATGTCGAAGAGCCGAATGTCGAAGGGCCGAATGTCGAAGGGCCGAATGTGTCGAAGGGCCGAATGGGTCGAAGGGCCGAATGTCGAAGGGCCGAATGTGTCGAAGGGCCGAATGTGTCGAAGGGCCGAATGTCAAAGGGCCGACTGGGTCGAAGGGCCGAATTTTTTTTTTTGCTTTTAGAAATATAATTTTGTAAATTTGTTGTTTTATTGAATATTTTGTAAATTTTTTTTATTAAACATAAATGAATTTTTTATGAATTTATGTATTTTACTATTTTTCATCACGTATCCAGTCAGCGGTACATTTTGGTGAAGGAAAATTTTGTCTTGCGCCACCAATAGGTATATCCCTTTTCCTGACATTTAACACAATTGTGTGGGTACTCTAAAAGTACCATGACAAAAATTTATTTTTGTATGTGTTTTAACCCAACTTACGCATTTGTGTATTCCTTTTAAAATTATCTTAGTCCGAAAAAAACAATATAAATATATACACAATAGTGTTGGTTGTACTTCCACACAAGCGAATTTTTTGGCGTAATTTTCTAAAAAAATTTCATCTTACCCAAATTTTTTATCAAAAACGCCATTACATACTATTATTTTTTTGAATTTTTGACTTATAGATGGCTAATGTGTAAGAATCACAACAATCAGTTTCGAACAAATGAGACTATTGATTTGAAAAAATCAGTCTTCTCATCAGGTCGCGACGACTGATGTTGTATTATTACATTGGAATATTGTCTATATATATAGAACATACCATGTAGTTGTACTACTAGCGAATTACTGCATAGCGTACGAAATTTGATTCTTTCACATTTCCATCTATATTCTATTTTAACAACTAACTTTTCGCATTCACGAATTTTATTATATATTTTACTTTGGTTTTAGCAATTGTAATGGTGTTATTGTGATTGTTCTGTATATTGGTATATTTCAGCACTCTCGAATTTAATTCACAAATCGTAGGAAATTCTTCCATTTAGCGTCACTATCTGTGTGACAAACGAATATGATAATCGACACTTACTTTTACACAATCAACTTCCCAACCACCCCATACTTTCTTTCCTTTAACGCTGGATCGCGGATAAATTTGAATTTTTGACTTATAGATGGCTAATGTGTAAGAATCACAACAATCAGTTTTTATTATTATTTACCCACACATTTGTGTGGTTTGGACTAATATAGTGCATTTTTTTCTGTTTGAAAAAGGGATATGTAAAAAAATAAAAATATAAATAAATTAAATAAAAAAATATATTTCTAAAAATAAAAATAAAAATTCGGCCCTTCGACCCATTCGGCCCTTCGACACATTCGGCCCTTCGACATTCGGCCCTTCGACATTCGGCCCTTCGACATATTCGGCCCTTCGACACATTCGGCCCTTCGACATTCGGCCCTTCGACATTCGGCCCTTCGACACATTCGGCCCTTTGAAATTCGGCCCTTCGACATTCGGCCCTTCGACATTCGGCCCTTTGATATCATACCAAATTATTGACTGAAATATAAATAATAATGTGATTTTTTACTGAAATATCAATGCAAATGCGATTTTATTAAAATGTCTTCTAAAATTGATGGGTTCAAATTAAAAACGGCACACGATATCGCAACCATATTGTCAAAGTACATACATATTATTATACTTATTTTTCTTTGAAATAGCAGTTATAGGTTGCCGATTGGTCATTACTATAAATTTTTGCCTTAAAATTCCGATAACTCGTTCAATGTGTATTCTTACGCTAGCAATACTCCTATTTTTTTCAATGGCGATGGGTTCCAACTGCGATCTACCATTTTTAAACGACGGCATAATTAATCTGGCTTTTTTCTTCTTTATAGATTCTTCAATTAAAAATCCTCGGTCCGCCATCTCCCTCATTTATATAATCCAAAATTCCACAGTTTTCGAAAACAAATTTATCGCTACATCGCCCCCCGAAGCCTTTAGATATAAATGCAATACTCCCGAAAAAAGAGATACAGATTAGGTATTTTATTGTTTGATGATGCTTGTACGTTGAAAATGTATTAGAACGAGCTAAACAGTTCCCTGTAAATTCAATAAAGCAATTAATTTTAATAATAAACTTAAAACGTCCTACCAACGTTACCTGGCTTTTCCGAAAATATTTCGAAACAATCTATTATAAATACAGGTTTAACTCGAAATAATTGTTTGAAGAGCTCTGGAATATTTGTTATCATGGCTTCCTTATCTGGCCAGAATACAAAACAACTTATTTTATCATGTATAGCAATAATCGCCTTATAAAACAATTTAGACACTGTCTTGACTGAAATTTCGTAATGAACTGCTAGATAAGTGAATGGTAAATCTAGCCTTAATTTCATAAATGTCATCATAAATATATCGAAACTGCTCATGAGTCCTTTGAAATTAACTGGTAAAGACTGCTCGACATGTTTGAATATAACTTCTAAGGTATCGTAATTTTCGAAACCAGTGAAGTATTTAGTTTTCTTTTTACTGTTCTTAAGATATTCCATTATTGTTTTATTTCTGGTGATCCATTTTTCTGATTATGCAACCTCATTTGAGGCGGCCAAATCCCTTGATGGGATATAATGCCAGAGAGAGAGAGAGATCCATTTTTCTTCTTGCAATTCTTTGATCTTTTGTGATAAAATTTTCGTCTTTCGTTTGAGTTCCTCAATTTGATCTTCTTTATCACAATCGAAATAGAAATCTAAAACAAAAGGATATTTTAATAGAAACATTGGTTGAATTAAAACACATACGTAGTACAGATTCAGTATCTAATTTACCTTCAGTTTGACATGATTTATCTTCACATATGACAACTGTTTGGCAGAATTTTTCTTGAAACATATTCGGGGGGATTATGTTTAAGTCTTCTGAAATGTTTTCTTCTGGTTCTGGCTCTGGTAATTTAACTACAATATCTTCCTGTCTTTTGATCGATCTATCGTATCTTGAAGTTGAGCTTGTTGAAGATGTCTTGTAACCCAACTCAACAGACGGAATCCAATCGGGATTTAAATTATCTTTAAGATCGGCGCTTCTTTCGGAAATAAAATGTCTGGAATACACTGTAAGATATGTTAAGGAAGTACAAGACACCGACAAATCTTTTCTGTTAATGGCTTTTATCCAAGCTCTTTGTCGTTCATCAGCCAGTTTGAAATATTTTTACGCGTCTTTGGAATTACTGGAAATCTAAAAAACTTGATTTCACTATCGATTCTTGCTTTCATACCGCAATTAATGACACAACAAGCAAAAATCATGATTGTTCGAATTATTATTAACAAAATTCCAGTTTATTTATTAATATTTTATTATTAAGCATCAAAGAATAAAATTTAAACTCACTTTCTAATACCTACATATATTTTTGACAATATGTTTGAGGTTATGTCCGATGAGTTTGACACATAAGGAAAAAGGTCAATTGAAATGTCTTGTAGCGTATAACAATTGATTTTCTTTTATAAATTCTGTAATTATCTCCTCCATCTTGACAAAATTAAGTGTCAAAAGTGGAAAATATTAAACAATGTCGCCGAAGATTTTCAGTTTTATTTTTTTTTCATGTCGTCAACACCGACGAATGCATGGCAGGCACCGTACATGTATTTTAATCCATATACACTAGTGTATTCTAATTTTTATGCATGCAGAATTCTGCACATGTGTTTCAAGCATAAGTTACACGCCGGTTGCACTAGTTCGGTTAGTGCTACCCTACAATCACCAAAATTTTATAAGCTTCTCGTCACAAATGAACAACTGAACTCTAAAATGTTGGTGGTTGTACCCAGTGCACCTAGAATACTACAGGCTACACTGCTTGTTATGTCATTAAATTTATGTCTACAGTTTATTCTTTGAACTGTAGACGGCAGTCGTGTTCATAAAAAAAACGAAAACAAACAGAAAAAAAAATTGTATACAAGTGCTAAAAGTAAGGTTATGTCTTCTCGTAAATTATACGAAATGCGTACACATTTTATACGTTTCGAATGCATAATTTTATAATAATATTATGAGATAATACTTTTACCTATAGCTTTTTATTAAATTTTAAAACATGTTATTAAAATATTTTTCTTGTTGTTTGTTTACAATTTTTTTCTTATCAATATGTCAGTAAACAGGTAACGTGAAGTTTCCGACAAATTGACAAAAAACCTTACAAAAGTTTAAAAGTGTATATACATAAATATCCTGATTAAATGTAACCTACACAAATTATGTGTAGTGGCAGTTCGATGGTCACTGACTAGGCATCGTAGAGATGTCTAAGCTTAACGGTATATGAAATCATGTTATTTAGACCATTCTTAATGTTTTCTAGAAGCCAACATATGTATGCGGTGGGGCAGTCATAGATTTTTTTTACTTTTAAATTTTTGCTATAGTATAAAGTGTAGTGGGGGTTCGATGGTCAATGACAAGGCATCGTAGAGATGTCTAAGCTTAACGGTATATGAAATAACATGATTTTCTAGAAGCCAACATATTTATGCGGTGGGGCAGTCATAGATTTTTTTTACTTTTAAATTTTTGCTATAGTATAAAGTGTCCTGGGGGTTCGATGGTCAATGACAAGGCATCGTAGAGATGTCTAAGCTTAACGGTATATGAAATCATGTTATATGTTTGCTCTAGTAAAAAGTGTAATGGGGGTTGGATGGTTAATGACAAGGCGTCGTAGAGATGTCTTAGCTTAACGGTATATGAAATCATGTTATTTAGACCATTCTTAATGTTTTCTAGAAGCCAACATATTTATGCGGTGGGTTAGTCATAGATTTTTTTTTACATTTAAATGTTTGCTCTAGTAAAAAGTGTAGTGGGGGTTCGACGGTCAATGACAAAGCATCGTAGAGATGTCTAAGCTTAACGGTATATGGAATCATGTTATTTAGACGTATTTTTACGGTGGGGTAATCAAAAAATTTTGGATTTTTCAATAAAGATTTCTTTAAATTAACAGTCAATTACTTCAAATTATTTGAACTTTTGGATTTCTGATTTTAACTATACTTTATAAATAATATTTTTATGATTCAAACATAGAAAATTTATGCTTCGACGTCAACCATAATTATGTTGGCTTCTACAAAAGATGCAATAGGGTTTGTACTACACGATAGCATACTTCGATTTACTTAGACATCTCTACGATGCCTTGTCAATGGCCTTCGAATGGTTGAATTTTCGAATTATTATGATTCCAACATAGAAAATTTATGCTTCGACGGCAATCATAATTATGTTGGCTTCTACAAAAGATGCAATAGGGTTTGTACTACACGATAGCATACTTCGATTTACTTAGACATCTCTACGATGCCTTGTCAATGGCCTTCGAATGGTTGAATTTTCGAATTTTTATGATTCCAACATAGAAAATTTATGCTTCGACGGCAATCATAATTATGTTGGCTTCTACAAAAGATGCAATAGGGTCTGTACTACACGATAGCATACTTCGATTTACTTAGACATCTCTACGATGCCTTGTCAATGGCCTTCGAATGGTTGAATTTTCGAATTTTTATGATTCCAACATAGAAAATTTATGCTTCGACGGCAATCATAATTATGTTGGCTTCTACAAAAGATGCAATAGGGTCTGTACTACACGATAGCATACTTCGATTTGCTTAGACTTCTCTACGATACCTTGTCATTGGCGATCGAAACACCACTACAGTTTATTCTATAGCAAAATTTTAAAATTAAAAAAAAAATTAACTCCGCATAATTATGTTGGCTTCTAGAAAACATAACGAGTGCGGTTATTGCACATGTTTGTTGCTAAATTAGCTTGCTATTGTGAACTTATTTTTTCAACAACTTATTTAGTTATACATAACACGTTTTTCTTGAATGTGTAGATTTACACTTTTTGGGCTGTTGTAAAGTTTTTTGTCATTTTTATTTTGTCAGAAACTTCACTATAGTCAGTAAATAAAAAAAATCTTTTTAATTTTAGTGCTGCCTATAATAGTAAAAGAGAGAACTGTAGACACAAATTGACGCCATATAGCAAAATTTTTAAAGCATTGTGGCCTGTAGTATTCTAGGTGCACTGTTGTACCGCTCCCCTAAAAATGGTCCAAACGGAGCACAACTTAAGCTCTTAAAGTTTTGGCTGGTTGAGACATTAGGTAGCTTCTTGGCAGCTTGGTTTGGTACTGATAAAAAAATGGTCTAGTGATCAGGTTGCAACAACCAAACTGCAAAAATCCAACCCTTGCTTTGTACCGATAATACAAAACAAGAACGTATCGATTTAGCGAATTATATATCACTAAATTTGAAACCACAGGAAATTCTCACTATGTATGTGTATTAAGCCAACACATAATTAAGAAGAAGAAATTTAGAAATATTGTTAGTAAATGGCCTCTTTGTTTTCTACGATTAAAATAGTCGCAAATATTGTATGAGTGTAGAGTGTCCATTAAAAATAATATTTTGTTCGAAAAGTCAAAAAAATCTTAAACAAATCACATTTAAACTTTGAAGGAAAAAAATAGAAATAAATAAAAAAAACAGGAAAAGAATTTGATGAAATTTTGAGTGATATAAGTCATAAGAGCCTGGTTGGTTAAATTTCGAGCTTCTCGCATGACTTTTAATTATCGCCGCAAATAAAAGGTATTTTCATGAGCTACAACCTTTACTTGAAACGTTATTTTATAAAAACTACCGTAACTCAATATAACGAAAAACCTTTTCTGTTCACCCCCTTCTAGAAAGCGGAATGTAAACTATTGTTTCTTATTATTTGCGGTTTATGTGCAAAAAATCAGACGCAAGCGGAAACCAGCCTTAAAATACATACCTAGCAAACTATTGGGGGTGCCCAGCTAAATAAAACGTTTTCAACAGAACCAGCGGCCTGAGGTTCAAAAGGAATTTTAATTCATCTTACATTCGATGGCGAGATCACTATTGTAAATTTAAGACACAGTTCCAAGCGGCAGTATCTCACAATTGTTGGGCACACGAGGCAAGAAGTGCGAGGACGTTGAGCGAGATAACTAGAAAATGCATTTTTTTGTGTAAAGAGCATCCTGTACACTAAATTACATCAGTTTTGAGGGGCGCAAGCTGATGAAAGAGTGAAAAAGTTCCTAGCACATACCGTTAAAATTATACAACTTGGGGAAAATTTCAAAGGTGTAGCTGTTATTGGCCTATTGGCACAGCGTCAGTACACATTTACACTGGAAAACATAGCATCCAAATCGGGTATTCGTCTTGACATGGTTTGGATGAATACGGCACAAATATCGGGTTATCGTAGCTGATAAATAACTGATGAATGCATATCATCGGACTAGACTTTATAAAGAGATGCCAGTAGGTGCCGGTCTTAGATACCAGGATTTAAGTTGGCATAATGTGAAGGCTCCTTCAAATAAACACATGTAAACAAAATGCATTGTAAAGTATAATCGAAGACAGGATCCACCAATGTGCGAGCAAGTGATTTTTGCCGAAATAGAAGACGACCTTGAGAATACTATGATAGGAATAGTGCAACCTGCTAGTGTCGAAAATAATGGGTTGTTAAGTGCGAGCAGAAAATATCAGTACGTGTTTCGAACGCAGGCTCGTCAAGAAAGGACCCCGCACAAATCTTATGGAAATTGGGTCCCGGTCAAATTCGCTGAATTTTTGATATGTGATAGAGTTCATCATACTGGTCAATTGTCTCAATGGCCACAATGCTCAAAAATGGATAGTTTGACCGATACAAAGCTTTAAAGCTCCGAGTATCCTCCACGGATTTATGTATATGCGCAGTGTGTATAGACTTTTGAAATAGCCTATTTCATTTTTTTTATTATCTAGGCTTATATTTTTGAGGTTGCTGAATTCAGATCTGTTGTTAGATTTTTAAAATTGACAGTTGGCAGCTGTCAAATAGCTGTCAATGTGCTATAATAAAACCAAAAACTTGTTTTTTTATGTTTTATCTTCCTTTTTTTTTACTTCGATAAGTTCAAAGATGGTATCAAATCAATAACAATGACTATCGGCAGCTGTCATTTAGCTGTCAACAATCCTTTGTGAAAAGTTGCCGAAATAGACTTCTGATATGGAATTTGTCGTCAGACGTGCCAAATTGTGTAAAAATGTGTTTTATTCGATCATTCGGATTATATTGAGTCATTTGGCACCCGATTTGACATCTGACAGCTGCCAAAATTCACTTTTGGCCACCAGCATCGTGATCAGCAATCTTCAAAACATCGGTACACGCACTAAAATTATATACTAATGTACCAGATTTCGAGTGGACGATTTTTTTCCGAAAAAAAGCAGTTTTTTCACTTTCAATTGTTTATAATTAAATGACAATAAACAATTACGTAAAAAAATCACTAGGACTAATTTCAGGAACCTCTTAGCGACATGAAATACCCATAGTCAACCATCCAACGTCCGAATTGTAGCAGATACGGGGGTAACAAGCAAAAAATCTAGCCAGTACAAATATGTACCGGTGCCCCGGAAAGGGTTAATGAGAAAGAAAGTGTAAATCTATTTTTCAATATGAACAAGTTAATAATATAATAAACCGACCTTTACCTATATACTATTTTTTGCATGTGGCAACATTCGAGGACATTCTCGGCTTACAGCTGTCACCTATCAATCAACTAACTGTCAAAACCGAGTTGTGTAAACACAATTGACGGGCATAGCACATGTTTACGGATAACCAATAACCAAGTTTAATAAAAAGTATTATTCTAAGTCCCTAAAGCCGAATTATCCTAAGTCCCTTTAACGAAATTATTTTAAGTCCCTCAATCGAAATTCTTCTAAGTCCCGTCTCACCCCTCCCCCCCCCTCCTCCTAGAACTGACCATTTTCACCCCCAACTAAGTGGAGGCCTTCGCGAAGAACCCCCTCTTTATGAACATGTTCCATGTTAAAAGTTACTTTTTAAAAAAACTTTAAGTTGCTTAGATCACTGAGTTCAAAAGTGATGTCATAAACTTATATCATGTTTGATTTCTTATCCACAAAGTTAAGCACAAAAAATAAGTTATTTGCTCTATTATTGCATTTTGGCAGTTTGTTAACAGCTTGTTGACAGCTCTAAGCGGATGACTACATAATTTTATATCATATATTCACTTATCTAAAAAACTTGAAGTTATAAACAAAAAATAATTTTTTGACTTTATTCCCGGACTTTAAAGAATTGTTGACAGCTAAATGACAGCTGCCGATAGTCATTGTTATTGATTTGATATCATCTTTGAACTTATCGAAGTAAAAAAAAAGGTAGATAAAACATAAAAAAACAAGTTTTTGGCTTTATTATAGCACATTGACAGCTATTTGACAGCTGCCAACTGTCAATTTTTAAAATCTAACAACAGATCTGAATTCAGCAACCTCAAAAATATAAACCTAGATAATAAAAAAATGAAATAGGCTATTTCAAAAGTCTATACACACTGCGCATAATGTATAAGAAGTTGGCCCGAAATTTCCATCCCGAAAAGGTTTTTTTCAGAAAGTGTGTGTCTTTGCTAAATCATATAAAAATAATTCCATCCCGAAAATTTTATTGTTAAATTAAAGAAAAAAATAAACAGCCCGAGAAAATTATAAAATTATATTACTGTTTGTAGTAAAAAACATGAACAATGTAATAAAAAATTAAATAAATTTTAATGATCATCTAGAAAATCACTTTTCATCCATCACTTTCTATATTAACTGAAAGAAAATATGTTCAGTACCAAATTTCCTTGTGACGAACACAGAGATGACCTCTTCTTACCTTGACATAAGGAGATGGGTGGGCCAATGTACATAGAACTTATATCCAGGCCCACGTTAGAAAATATCGAGGATTGATGGTGAATATTGATTATCCCGAAAACCACTTTCTATACATTCTTCAGTTGAAAATATGTTCACTACCAAATTTCTTTGTGGCGAACACAGAGAAGACCCCCTACCACGGCATATAGAGTAAGCTGTGCCAATGTGCATAGAACTTATATTCAGGCGCTTGTTCGAAAATATCGAGGATTGATGGTGATTATTGATTATCCCGAAAACCGCTTTCTATACATTCTTCAGTTGAAAATATGTTCATTACCAAATTTCCTTGAGGCAAAAACAAGATATTGAGAATATATTATAGATATTGATTTATATTATAAAATTCACTTTGTTTGAAATAAATGTACAGTAATAAAAGAAATATTTTGAAATATCACAACTTTATAAACTATTGACCATATTTTCAAGTGAAGAATGTATAAAAAAAGGTTTTCGTGATAATCAATATTCATCGTCAATCCTCGATATTTTCGAACGGCCGCCTGAATATAAGTTATATGCACATTGGCTCACCTAACTCCATATGCCGAGGCAAGGGGTCATCTCTGTGTTCGCCACAAGGAAATTTGGTAATGAACATATTTTCTTTCAGTTAATATAGAAAGTGATGGATGAAAAGTGATTTTCTAGATGATCATTAAAATTTATTTAATTTTTTATTACATTGTTCATGTTTTTTACTGCAAATAGTAATATAATTTTATAATTTTCTCGGGCTGTTTAGTTTTTTCTTTAATTTAACAATAAAAACCTTTTCGGGATGGAAATTTCGGGCCAACTTCTTATACATCTGCGCATATACATAAATCCGTGGAGGATACTCGGAGCTTTAAAGTTTTGTACCGGTCAAACTATCCATTTTTGAGCTTTGTGGCCATTGAGACAATTGACGTATGATAAATTCTATCACATATCAAAAATTCAACGAATTTGACCGGGACCCAATTTCCATAGGATTTGTGCGGGGACCTTTAATCATGATGGAGGTGACCGTTGGATGATCAACTGAAATCATAAACAGAAGCAGATCATTCGCTTACTGTGCAGCCATCTTCCAGCGGAACTGTTAGGCAACGCAGTAAAAGCACAGAATGGATTAGCCGATGTAGCAACTACTGATTTGACATTTGTTTTATGCATTGTTGTTTTCGGTTAATTTTTGCGTTAGGTCTTTTATCTCATTTCGATGAATTGGTGGTCTCGGTGAATTCTCTTTTTCGGTGAATTGATATTTTTTCGGATAATCGTCATTTTCGGTGAATTAACGTGCTTCAGTGTATTGCAAATTGATGTTAAAAAATTATTTTTTTATAAGTTTTACAAAAATAATGGTCAACTCCTGTAAAATTTTGTAAACAATGTAATTAATGTAAATAATGTAAAGATTTTTCAAACGTAATATCTAAAATAAATACAAATTTTCCAATAACTATTTATCATCAATTAATTTAAAATCGAAATAAATCATAATGTAATTAATGTAATGTAATATCTTTGCACAACACTGGTGACCAATAAACGCCTATAGCATACTTAAAATTTTTACGGAAACACAGTAAAACTTAGAGTTGTGTTTACGACAATCTATCAAAATTCCCTGGTCCGTAACTTAAACATGTTGCCCAAATGTAAATATTTTGAAATAGTTCATTATTCCTTGGATGTGTTTCCAACACCAAAAGCGAGTTGAGGGAAATATTAAAACCACACATTGTTAAATATTTTGTTTTGTCGAACAATAATAAACTTCATCAATCCAACAACAGGAGCGGTATAAAGGCACGAAATCCCCCCACAAACAAAATCTCTAAACATATAACCCAAAACCAACACAATAAATTTGTGGTTAACACACAAATGATTGTCTTTCGAAATCATAAAGCTCAGCAAACCATGTTATATATAGACTGTGATATCCCGAAATTAGAACCGATAGCAATCAACAGAAATCTTTCACATACAGGGAGATAAGATGACACGAGATCATCATAATCATTATTGTCAATAGCATTCAAAACAAAACCAAATCGTATACATGTACATGCTCGCATTATACGAGTATACCAAAAAAAGGATGAATATGAAAATTACTAAAAAAGGATTTTCCATGTTTTTCAATTCAAAACCTATTCATTCTGCTCTACACATATTGTGTGTGTGTGTCTTCCCTTTAAAAGCTCTAGTACTTACATACGTATATAAAGACCTAAATTACATATGTTTTTTTTGTGTTTAGGTGGGGGGTAAGGAGTGCAGATGAAATTCTAAATGATATTGTAAAAATTGGGGCAATTTTCCTTTTTCCGTTTTTTTTTTTTTTGCTTTTTGAAATTGTTGTTGGGGATACATTCCTGGTATTCGATGGTACTTTGTGTTTTGGTACTAGATAGCTAGATACATTCGGATACGGGATACGGTGAGGTATGTTATTATGTAAATAAGATTACAATTTAATGTATCATATATTGTTGCTGTTGTTGGGTTTCTAGAAATGTTACGTGCGTGTGTGCGTTCATGTGAATGTTTAATCCAATTTGCTTAGATTTTGTACCGCACGGGCCATGTTCGTGTCTAGTTATATGTTTTCATGAAAAACGAGCCAAATTTTGGTTTTATTTTAATTTTGGAAGATTTGTGCAGCCTAATAAATGTGCTTTCATAGTTATAGTTAAAATGGCACTTAATGGGCCTTATTAAATTTAATGCTTTTTGAAAACTACCTTGCTGTATCTTTGTAAAGGGAAGAACAATTACTTTCGATTATTCGTTGCTACAAGGATATTTTGACTTTGTACAGAGTGAAAGTAAATAATGTAAATAAAGTAAATAAATTAAATAATGTAAAAAATGTAAATAATGTAATTAATGTAAATAATGTAAATAATGTTACATAAGGCAAGCAACAATCATATCCGAGAGAGATGAAGGTATTTGGAAAAATTGCTTCTGGCACACCCATACAAGTTCTGGCTTTCGATCTACATATTGCTAGGAGCTGTCCAATGCTCAAACGGCTAGAAAATTGACAAAATATACCAAAGCACTGTATGCGTGTATTTGAAAACAGACATGTTGGCATTTTTTACAACGTAGAGAGGAGTTGGTAGCGAGTTATTCAAATAAGATAGATGATAATCTTGATGCCAGTCTATAAAATCAAACTCGTAACAATTCTGGAAATACTTTAGATCTAAACGTGAAATCGAAGGATATGAATTATAATTATGTATATGAACACGACGAGTGCCAAAGAATTAGCTGTCATGTTTGCATATCACGATCGATATACCCGATTTGTCGGTGACCTCGTTTGACATGTTCCCATTCAGAACTATACCGAGTACACATTTATACGCTAGGTTGCCTGAAATTTTTTTTGCAGCTGTGCGAAATTCCTCACAAACACTTCCTGTCCGATATTAAACAATTTACTCCTAGTACGAAGGTTGTATTTTGCTCATGAGATTTACGCAGCTTAGAACAATTTTTGGACAGAAGATAAAAGGCCGACATGATCCGTCACGTAGGTCTGAATATCACTAAGAACATTTAAGTTCCTCAGTAACTGATAAGTTACCCCTTGTGCTGGGGAGTGTTGTGCGTATACGCGTAATTCGGAGTTATCGAAGTGTTAGTGTTGAAAATAGTGTAGACAATTCCTTTTGACGTAGATAATTTCGATAATTCGTAGAGTATGTATATCACTTTGGACGGCAGTCCAAACGAGTGACGAAAGCACCTACTGTGCTGGAAGTCGAACGAAGTATATTATACAGCAAGTTTCGAACTTTTTCCCTTTAAGGCCGCCAGGATCATGTTATATACCATTGGAAAGGCCTTGAAAAATTAAGCCTAAATAATGTATAAAAAATGAATTTCTACCAACATTGAGTGGAGATATGATCTTCCGAAAATTGCCCCAAAAAATCAGTTTTTCGGGTATAACTGCCCTAAAAAAGACCCCAATTATTTTCTGACAAATTATGATTGTAGACGTCAATACCAATTCAACGACACCTCAAACGTCCAAAACGGATGATTTTGACCAAAGTTATGACAATTTTAAATTTTTCTATGACGTCACCATATAATCTTGCTTTGGTATATATGTTTGTTTGTCCGTACCTCTTTTATTTGATGTCATATTTTCAGGGGTTGTAGTACTTAAAAACTAAGCAAGTTTTGTTCTACAACTTTTTGATTTGGCCCCCATGTTGGCCGCGGCCGGCCTCTGAACGGCCATTTTTGGCCATTTTGCCACGTCCACAGTGCTGAATCTATTCGACATACCCTGGACATATGCATATCGTTGGAAAGGTATTGACGCCAGCTATCAAATAGCAAAAATTCAAAAAATTAGGTTGGAGGGTCATTTTGGCCAAAAAACTGAAAAATGCGAAATCGGCCGGCCACATTCGGCCAAATTGCTAAAAAATGAGCCCAAGACTTTTGGTTCATATTTTCAGGATTATTAGCCACAAATCTTACCTACAATATGACATCAACCGTTTGTCCTAGAAAACTCGTATATTTTAGATATTGACCTCCATATCTTAAAAGCCACCTTAATTTTTTGCAAAATTTCATTTTTTGGCTCAAATGCACCCTAATATCGGTCCGTTGCGGTTCATAATGATAGTGAACCAACGTATTACAATGAAACAAATATAAATACATCATGTTATTATCATTGCTAAGAGAATTTTTACCAGTGACTCTTTTTTCATAACAAAAAAAATGAAAAAAGTGACAAATTGATGTGATCGAAAAAATCACCAAAAACATTGAACAATCTCCTTGCATAAAATCGATACTTTTTTAATCTTTATGATGATTTCTTTAAAAAAATAGATCTTACCACTCCTCCCATCGCATGAAGATGGAATATCAGCGAGAGGGTAGCTATACCATTAATTTTTGTTTTCAACTAACAAACTAAAATATGTATATTTTATTGTATTGTTTAAGGGATCAAAAATGAATGGTATCGGCATGCGGTTAGTGACAAAACAGCAAGAAACATGCAAAAAAATTGTTGAATTACTGAAATCGAATTTCTGCCAAAAACAGATGCATCTGATCTAAATTTTTACTATTCTGTAACATGCACTAAAACCTAAACTACATATGTTTAGCCGATAGCCTACGAGAACTGGTTGTGTAATAAGATCACAGCCGGCATGACCTGTTTGTGGCATGTGGTAAAGGATTCTGAAATAAAATCTACTAAAATACTACAAAATGAAGATTGAAAAAATGCATGCAAAATAAAGAAATAGAATCGTCTACCACACACCAGAAACCGTACACCAGACCATAGGCAACAAAAATGCTTATAGAGTTCGGTTCCGACCTTTCCCGTCTTTTTTATTTCATTTTTGTTTGTGTTAGTGTGATTTCACCGAAAATTTGTTTAAGCCGCAATTAAAATCAGTATCATAGGTAAACGGGGAAAGAATAGAAGAAAGTTATGATTTCTGTGAGATCAAGTATGGAATAGAGCATTGTGCCTCATACACAGACGCACGCCATTGGAGTGACGAATATCGAGAGAAGAAGAACGAATCATGCACGAACGAATCCGTAACATATAGCCGACAGCTGTGTGAAAGTATGGGTAATTCGTTCTTCGCCTCTCGCTATTCGTAATTTCAATGTCATGCGTCTGTGTATGAAGTCGTATTCATACGACGGATAAAAATCTCGGATTTTTCTATCCCAGATTTTTTTTTTCAACTTTTTTGTATGAAAAAAGCGTGTCTGTTGTATAATTTACGTGATGTAATTGGTTAGAACGATGGAATAGAAAAATCCCGGATTTTTATCCGTCGTATGAATATGACTTAAGGCATAATAACACGTAGCGGCCACTTGTGTGCTATCGAGTGTGGTTGAACTGTTTTGACTGACAACAATAAAACGAATCGCAATTCAATTCATTTTCAATTTGCCGTGCCAAAATCATTGATATCAAATAAAAAACCTCTTAACGAGGTAAATGTTCGAGTGACGAAAGCCGAATTCAATTCACAAAATTTCTGATATCAAATTTGTGCCGAAAAAAACAATTGCATTCGATTTGTCAACGATTTTTCGGAATGTTAATGCATTCAGCGCGTTGTTGTTGAACATTCCGAAAAATCGTTAGCAATCGTTATTCTTGACAGCTAGAAAGCAAAATGTAAACAAACACGCCGAATGCACTAACATTGAGAAAAATCGTTGACAAATCGAATGCAATTGTTTTTTTCGGCACAAATTTGATATCAGAAATTTTGTGAATTGAATTCGGCTTTCGTCACTCGAACATTTACCTCGTTAAGAGGTTTTTTATTTGTAGAATATTCGTAGAAAATATAGATTATTGCTTTTTTGTTGTTTCTCCATTTTTTCAGTACGGAGTTGCCAACTCACAGTTTTCCAGTTCAATTTGCGAATTTCGAATATTTTGAATGTTATAATTTAATTTTTACAAATCAAATAAGTGAGATTAGATCACCATCGATCTGAACACAGAACATTTCAGGAAAACCAAAAAAAGATCAAATTTAGTTTGCCCGGCGCTGGAATGACTTTATAAAAACCAAAATGACCTTATAAAATACACCAATTTCAGTCGATTTTTTTAAAAAAAGATTTTGTTTCCAAGAAAAAGCAGATGTAAGGCCTTTGTATATAATTTTATGTTACATATTAAAAATTTTAAAATTAAGGACTAAACGGAGCATTTTATTACAAATAATCTTACTAAAAAACTATAACATAATTATTCTGAAATTATTTCAAAACAGGATTAAAAACTACTGGTTTTTTGTTTAGACTTTTTACGGGAGGTTTAATCATGTCCGATTCTTCATCTCACTTGCAACATTACTTTCTTGAGTATGTGATTGTGAATCATAAAACGAGTGGCAATCCTGTGAAATTACAGATTTTAATTCTATTTTTTTGCAACTCGTTTGGAGATATTGAAATGATTGATTGATTGATTGATTAAAATGTATGGCCAAGCCTAAGCAGGGATCCCAGATACGCCGGCCCTGCCGTACACCCTTTTACATATAACAAGATGGCGGGATAGGAAAGGTTGTTAAATATGATAGACTTGACCCGGTTACAGACACCTAATTAAGTTCTCAATAGTTAGTAAAAATTCTTAATTACAAAATATATAACTAAATCAACTCAACCCGAGATCAAAACGTATTTTGGTTATTTACAAATTGCAATCTATTAATTTATAATAATAAAAATCAGTATTAATAACTGTCCAATCAGGAAACTATAAAGAAAATATATAGCATTAATGTTCATTATCTCGGACGGTTCTACGATCTAAGAAAGAATTAGAAATTTCACCTTTCTCCGCTACGACGTCCCTAATCCAATGATCACCGTACAATAGAAAATGATACACCCAACCAGGCTGCACACAACTTACTCGACGATCATCAAATCAGGGACACCACCACGGAAAATTGCAAATCTTTAAACGAAAACTATCATAAAATAAAATACAATTCATCAAAACGCTCAGGAGAATTAAAATTCATTTATCCGCCGCACCTGCTACAAGATAAAATCTAATAAGGCCAAAAAAACTCCAAAACATTTGCCCGTAGGTTACAAAATTACCAAAATCAGAAAAAACGAAAAATAATCCGCGGTCATCAAACATGGTTATACTCGTAAAAACAACAACAAAAATTATTAACGAGTGTAGCAAAATAGAATTAACCCTAATGTGAGTGACATGGGTACCCGGGATGCTGTATAAGATAGCGGAATTTTGCAGCGGAAAATAAGAGATTACGCTTCTCGCCGCAAATGGCAGAACTATCACTAAAGAGAATTGTTTTTGTTATGTAATTACCAGCGGAAATTTTTTATTCATTATGTATATATTTTTTCACTAAATAAAACATCTCAGCGGAATAAAATATTAAAAGTGATCCTTAAAATGGCAAATTGATTGATCTCCGAAGTAAAGGAACTCGGGTATATGAAATGTTGAAATTTAACAATATTCCGTCTTTCCGGCAATTCTTCCACTAGTAACGATTACTTTCGGTTATTTTTCTAATAGCTTAGGTAATACTAAGACTAGGTTACTAGTCAAAGTTTTTGAGATATTGGCCAAAAACTGAAAATAACTTATATGGCCGCAGAAACTCAAAAAATTTTAGTGAAAACTCCAGTCCATGAATTTTCCCCAAATTTTCCAAATAGTCTCAGGAACTAAGCTATTAGAAAAACAACCGAAAGTATTGGTTTCTTACAGAAGTTTTTGAGATATTGTCCAGAAACTAAAAATAACTTACATGGCCGTAGAAAATCAAAAAATTCTAGTGAAAATTCTAGTTCATAAATTTTCTCCAAATTTTCCATATAGTCTTAGTATAGCTTTAGCTAGTAGAAAAACAACCGAAAATATTGGTTACCAGTGGAAGAAATGCCAGAAAGATGGAATATTGTTAAATTTCAACATTTCATATACCGACTTCCTTTACTTCGGAGATCAATCAATTTGCCATTTTAAGGATCACTTTTAATATTTAATTCCGCTGAGATGTTTTATTTAGTGAAAAAATATATACATAATGAATAAAAAATTTCCGCTGGTAATTACATAACAAACAAATCTCTTTAGTGATGGTGCTGCCCCTTGCGGCGAGTAGCGTAATATTTTATTTTCTACCTTTTGCACTTTTAGACGTCTATTTTTGTATGTTTTACTTCAAAAAAAACGTTAAATTTGATGAGAACTTCTACTTCAATTGGTAGATCACGATCATATTTAAAATTGAGAAATGTTACAACTTGGACGAACGTGGAAAAATTAAGTTTCCATACAAAATGCATGTAGGTCACCCAAATTTAGATATTTTTTCTTCACTCAATACTCTCCATAACCCACTACATGAAAATACTAGTATTTTACACCTTTGTGTTCGTTTTGGAGATATTGAAATGAATCATTAAAATTTAATTGAATCCCATAAGGGTTCTCCTGATCATACAAATTTGCATTTCTGTTGGTCACATAAAAATCTCTGTTTTGTCGGATTGTGGTATAGCGCTGAGATTCTAAGCCAGTGAAATCTTTGAAAAACTCGCTTGTATACAGCTTCCATGGATGCTTATACATAATCGCTTGGAAATTCAATTACTCTAAAGTTCCTTTCAATGTAACTATGTAAGGAACCGCATTTCATTTGAGTTTGCTCTTTTGTAAGACATATTTGTGTTATTAGAATGGAGTGCCATGTTAGCGAAGTTTAGTAGAGCATTTGCCAAAATAATATTGCGATTTTGAAATATACAGCCATCTGAAATATTGAAGGATTTTTTAATGCTTTCCAAATATAGTGTGCACTACAGGAAACAAATGTGGAGGCTGATAGTTTACAATCAATTTCAATGAACCAGTAAGAGGTCGCTTGATGACTAGCACAATTGTAAATTATGGAGTAATGGCATCAACATTCATTTTCAAATAAATTTGTGTAGCATTTAACGCATTCGTGTAGCATAATAAATTGATTCTGCAATGCTTTGGCCTTATACTGTGAATGCTCCTTGCGCGCGCTATCCCAACTTTCAACGTGCTTCTTCTACTGACATATGTCGCATCAAACTGTTTTTTACAAGTGAATAGACTCAGATTTGTGACTTTGAAAAATTCGGCGAAAGCATTAATTCAAAGACATTGCACATTAATAAAATTCATATAATTGATTTGAATCCACGTAATGTTGATCAAGGTTCAATTTGTCTGTCATTTCTGACATAATGGGAAAGTTATTTTGGCAAATTGTCCAACAATTTGATCAAAAACTCTTTTTCTCCAGGAAAAATTTGACACGAGAGTTTCTGTGTTTGCTTTTTTGTTCTTTCCGATTTAGGAATCATTCATTCCGTATGCACTTTCCTTAGCCCAAAGGGCCATTTACCCTGTAAATCAACCTAGGCCAATAGTTTTGAGAAACATATTCCGACGTCCTTGGCGATGATTTCACTAATCATGATTATGGATCTGAAAGCGTCCATATTGTCTTTGCTGATGAAAAAATATTTAAATAGCAGAGTTTGTTTGAATTCGACAACACATGCGCTGCATTATTATAATGTTGTCAATAATGTATCAAAAAACTCCAGCTTCACCTGTCTCTGGTAATTTAAATCTGTGAATTCAAGTTATAACATTTAATTTGAATTTTAAAATTTAGGTTCGAATTTTTTATTGTGAAGTAGAAATAAAGTCAACGCTGGTGCTGACCAATTACAAGAAAGTGGGGCGAGAAACTTGTACTGGAATGTATGACATTGTACTGGAATGACACCTCCGCATCCAGTCAGTGACATTTCACAAAAACAAGTAACTATACCACTATGCAGTTAAAAATTTATGACCACAGTTGACCCAGGAGTCATAAATTATGAAAATATTGTAGATAATGTAAATAATGTATATAATGTTAATTAAGAATATTTAAAATAAAACCTGACGTACTGAGAAATTTATCTAATTTATGATCGAACGGAATTTGTCGTCTGATATTTTATATTTATAACAGAGATGGCCAAACTCACTACACGTGTAGTCGATTTCCAATAATCTCTCGTTACCAGAGAGCCAACATAATCGAAGTCGATAATTTTGATAAATTTTAAATGTTATTAAATTTTTTCATTTCTCGCAATCGTGAGCCGCATTCGTTCTATCAAAGAGACGCAATTGGTCATGTGTGATTTATAGCATGATTTTTGAATGAAATTTGGATTTTCTTCAAATTTTAGCAGAGCCCAATCGGAGAAATTTCGGCGCTTCAAATGATCAAGAGTCTTCAGTTCTTGAGTTAATTTGATATTGTAAGGATGTATGCCAAAATTTGCCACAATGTGGTTTGAGAGATTCCCAATTCGGTTTACATATTTCGATTGCTTTTTGTTCGGTTATCAACTATAATCGAAATATCGGATATTCAAAAATATATATATAAATACCAATGAGCCTGAATGTCAAAACGAAATCTACTGTATATCGCTTTGCATCAATCAATCACTCCACAAATTTTAAATTAAAAAAATCTATATCTGAAATGATGCTTTGTAATCCCAAGTAATGGTGGGGGCATCATTCTACTTTCACTCGTAACGAAAATTTTACATTTTTTACATCTCTCCAAATTTCTTGTATACACTTTCCGCTGAATCATGTCTCAATTACTTGATGAGAATTCCACTTCTTATTATATCGATATCTGGTGCTCTCTCTAGACATATCCTTAATGTTTTTTTTATAAATAATTTTGTAAGAATCATATTGAAAGCTTGATGAAAGCTTTTGATGTAATACATTTTTTGTTATCTTAAAGTTTGATGTATTTTTGTATGATTGGGGCAAGTGGTGAGTGCGTATATCGAACAACTAGGTACGGATTGGTTTTATGCACGGGTGAATATACATTTAAGCTAACAACCCTAATGTCACGTTCCATCCTAAAGACTCGATTCCATTTTCTTGTGTCTTCATAAACCAATTAATCTTCTTGTATAACGATTTCCAATTTATTTCCCAACTAAACTTTTATATTCGAATTTAAGAAGACAACTTCGAAAATATTTTTTGTGTTGTTTTTGGAAGATGAATGGTTATAAATTTGCCGTTTTCTTCATTTTGTTTGGGTGTATATGTTGATTGTCTTATCAATTCGTCTTTTTGTCTTCAGTGCTGTATATTTTATATGAGACAAGACTGGGATAATCAACATAAATTTATCTTTGTATACTAATAAATAAGATTTTAAGTAACAAGTCGAGGGGTAACAAGACAAGTCGACACGAGTATGTTGTTGATATGTTAGAGTGCGTAGTCCTTTTACCTCAGCAATTTATTTATCCGAAGAGTCTTCAACTTTCCATGGAGTGCATTCTGTGGTATGTAATTTTTCAAAATTGATGAATAATGTTCCTAAACTTTTTTAATTGTGTACAGGAGAATGTAGAACAAAAGCTATGACGCAAGCAGTAAATTGACAGTTGTTAAAATAGTTATAGTGGTCTTGGAAATGCAGATGCTATCATGCTCCTTGACACAACAAATTTCGATACAAAAGCCATTGTACAAAAGGAGGCACCAATTTTATAGGATTAATCAAATTCAACCATCAGCAGGTGTGCGTTGTAATGGACGGAGACATAGAGAGAAAGAGATATACTGTGAGTGAAATAAATATACTGTGTGCATATGGGAGGCGACACACGACACGTTGATTTTTAGGAGGGTCGACTAACCAAAATATTTGTAAGGTTTCTACATCCGTAGCTATGCAGAGAATAAAGAAAACGAAGCGAGAGGAAATTGATAATTATTTCAAAATTAAATGCTGGTAATCTTTGTCAGAAACACCCGCCATTTGCTTAAATCTTATCAAGTTTCAAATCAACCGGACTTAAAATAGCTGAACCAATAGTGCGGTTGTTGAAGCTTCGGGCTCTTATAAAAAAATGAAATTTTCTAATCAGTTTTCAATGGGTGATTTAGTAAACCATGAACCAATTTGGAACCAATTTTGTATGATATGGTTACGAAATTGCCCTGTCAAATTTAGTCTGTATTACTGAATTGTTAATGCAGCTATATACATTTGGACGATATCCAATAAAAATTATTCTACCTTACACCACTCCCGGAAAATTTTCTAAATTACCAGAAATATTCTGACAATAGTTTTCCAAATACTTTCTAAGCAGTAACACATAACCAAAATTATTTGTCAATCCAATGAGGAGATGAATTTGGTGTAGTCATATATTTTGGTAATCAGTTTGGGAAGGAAAAGTGTGCGCGAGCTCTCCACGAGGTAAAGAGTTTCTCGGTGCAGTCTAATGAGGAAAGCGAGTAAACACTAGAAATAGAAACTGCAGATCAAGAATGCTCTGTAATCTCTCTTACGAAGGTGATTAAAGAAATGAAAGAAAGGGATTCAAGAAAAGCACCAGGAAAAGTCAAATTCTCTTACTTTATTCACAGTCCAATGATACGAAACAAATTTGATAGGGAAAATTCGTAACAATTTAACAATTGTTGGCAGGGGAGAAATGGCAAATATATCAAAATATGGGTGTTAAAATGGTTACGGTGTTAAAATTCCACGTAAAGCAGCGTAATTTAACGATGCGTGGTTGTAAACATGAATTAATATTGTGCCTACGTAAGGCTATGGAGATGCAATGATTAGACCCGGATAGTTATGAGTTCGAAGAAGTAATAGAGGAAAAACTGGATGATAAATGTGAGAAAGTGGAGGCAGTTCCCAGGATGTCTGGATCCTTCAGTATGGTACAAATATTGGCTGTTATAACTCAAAAGTTCGTTAATCAAAGTAAAATTTAACGCGAGGAATAAAACGAGAAATTATTGAAATTAAAATTCAGGATGTTGAACAGATATTGCAGTTTGAGATGGCAGTTCGAGACAACGGTCGAAAATGATCTTCTTTGCATGAATGCAAATGGAATAACATCGTACAGGTAGTCTAAGCAGTACACTCGAATAAACTGAAGTGAGAGCTGCCAGGGAAATGCGAAAGTGACTACAAGCAAGAACTATACACATCGAAATGAAGAGGCACTACCTGAAAATCTGAGAACTTCTGCTAGAGTACTCGAGCAAGAGATCGAGCAAGATTTGTCATAGAAAGCAGCTTTTGCTGAAAATATTGTTTGTGCTTTAATAAATGAGACTGCACAATCTATTATCAAGCCATCACTTAAAGTACGATAACCAACCAATGGGCTGAAATTGCAAATAACAACTGGAGACAGTAGGTTCATCCTTTGTAAGAAAGTAATGAAAATAAGAATTCAACATACTATTTAATTTTCAACGCGAAGTACTGGTCACAATATTTGCGACCAGTACTTCGCGTTAAAAACTAAATAGTATGACGAATTCTTATTTTCACTACTTTCGTACCAGCTGCGGTAATGCCAAGATGCAATTTCGACTCAGTGGTTCAATAATGTTAGTACTATCAGGCTAGTATAATTGACCACCGAGGAAACTTTTTACCAAAAACAAGCAATTTTTTGAGAGGATTAAAGTGAAATTCTCGGCACTCAAGTTGTGGATTATAGAAACAAATAAACTGGAGCAAGTAGTGCCAAATAACGAAGATGGAGTTCCAAGTAGAGCTATAAATCTCTCGAAAAAGTCAAAAATAATCAGAAAAGGGACACTCATCGGTAAATATGAAGTAGAACAAAAAGAAATCAAACGACAACTTATGCAGTGGCAACTGAACAGAAGATCTCACTAAACAGCAGAAAGGGAGTATATTACACCAGAAAATATTTTTTTTTTTTAGACCATGGAGCTCACCGATGTATAGTGTTGGTCGAAAGGAAGGATGGGGGCATGAGATTTTGTGTAGATTATCGAAAATTTAATAATGTGACGAAAAAGGATATCTATCTATTATCACGAATCCATGATACATTAGGCACATTAGAGAGCGCTACAATGTTCTGCACAGTGGATCTTCGAAGTGGCTATTACCAGGTAAAAGTTCAAGAGCAAGATCGTGAGAAAACGGAATTTAGTACAGGCAGTAGATCACAATTTCATATAATGCTATTTGGCTTATATAATGCCCCAGCAACTTTTGCATGATTATTGGAGTGCGTGCTGAAAGGACAACATGTCTTGTTGATTTAGACGATGTTATCATCATGGGAAAAACTTTCGAATAGCATGTGAAAAACCTAGCTGAATCTTTGAACGAATTCAATCGCCGCCAATGGAATTCATACAGATGGAGCAAAAACATAAACGGTATAGAGGAATGGTCCAGACCCAAAAATTTACATGGATTACTAAGGGAAACGGCACATGCCAGGAGTTGCCAATGTTGCACAAACATTACATGAATTAAACAAAGAACTAACTTTTTCATAAACAGCTCTATGAATAAGAATTACATTTACGAGCAGACCAAGAAGCGTTACGAGGATAACTACAATTTAAGAATCCAGATGGACAGATGGTACGCTGAATCGAGCATTGAAAAGGAAACGCATTTTGGATGCATAACCAAGGCGACCACGTCAAGTTAAATGTAAACACTGTAGACGAATGGAAAGAAAGGTGGATGTAATCCATATACGGCTTATGAAAGTGCTATCCGATGAGGACTGCGTTACTGGACGCGGATTTATCAATACTATTTTGCACTATAAGGAAGAGGTTCGTACACCAACATGGAGTGAGATTTTAGATGGAAAAATTTAATCAAATACTTGAGGAGTATATCATGGAAGAGTATAAGTGGAAGCCATCTCAGAATTAACAAAACAATCAGAAATATTCGTCAACGATTTTATTGGTCCGTATGTGCAAAAAAGACCACATATTGGGTCAATTTAAACGCAGCTCTACTCAAAATTACAATTTTCGAATCTCTGACAATAAATTTTATCCGTTCAAACTCAGTAAGGCTAGCCATCAGGGATTTTCGTAAAAAATTGAAAATTTTTTTTTGTTGAAATTGCGGTTCAAAATGATTTCAGGTAATGGGAGTAATACGTTTAGCAAGAAACTAATGATGGGTTGTGTATGGAAAGCGCGGTTATGGAAAGTTTCACGTCTTAAGAGCCATGGTCAGATTTTGTAAGCGAACCTGGATTGCAGGCGAATAAGACCACATATTGGGTCAATTTAAACGCAGCTCTACTCAAATTTACGTCCTTAACGCAAAATAGCCGAAACATACAGAATCTCTGACAATGAATTTTATCCGTTCAAAATCAGTAAGGCTAACCATCAGGGATTTTCGTAAAAAATTGAAATTTTTTTTTTGTTGAAATTGCGGTTCAAAATGATTTCAGGTAATGGGAGTAATACGTTTAGCAAGAAACTAATGATGGGTTGTGTATGGGAAGCGCGATTATTGAAAGTTTCACGTCTTAAGAGCCATGGTCCGATTTTGTAAGTGAACCTGGATTGCAGGCGAATAAGACCACATATTGGGTCAATTTAAACGCAGCTCTACTCAAAATTACGTCCTTAACGCAAAATAGCCGAAACATACAGAATCTCTGACAATGAATTTTATCCGTTCAAAATCAGTAAGGCTAACCATCAGGGATTTTCGTAAAAAATTGAAATTTTTTTTTTGTTGAAATTGCGGTTCAAAATGATTTCAGGTAATGGGAGTAATACGTTTAGCAAGAAACTAATGATGGGTTGTGTATGGAAAGCGCGGTTATTGAAAGTTTCACGTCTTAAGAGCCGTGGTCAGATTTCGTAAGTGAACCTGGATTGCAGGCGAATAAGACCACATATTGGGTCAATTTAAACGCTAGCCTAATTTAAAGACTAGCCATCAGGGGTTTTTGTAAAAAATTGAATTTTTTTTTGTTGAAAAGGCGGTTCAAAATGATTTCAGGTAATGGGAGTAATACGTTTAGCAAGAAACTAATGATGTATGGAAAGCGCGGTTATTGAAAGTTTCACGTCTTAAGAGCCGTGGTCAGATTTCGTAAGTGAACCTGGATTGCAGGCGAATAAGACCAAATGTTGCGTCAACTTAAACGCAGCTCTACTCAAATTTACGTCCTTAACGCAAAATAGCCGAAACATACAAAATCTCTGACAATGAATTTTATCCGTTCAAAATCAGTAAGGCTAACCATCAGGGATTTTCGTAAAAAATTGAAAATATTTTTTTGTTGAAAATGCGGTTCAAAATGATTTCAGGTAATGGGAGTAATACGTTTAGCAAGAAACTAATGATGGGTTGTGTATGGAAAGCGCGGTTATTGAAAGTTTCACGTCTTAAGAGCCGTGGTCAGATTTCGTAAGTGAACCTGGATTGCAGGCGGATAAGACCACATATTGGGTCAATTTAAACGCTAGCCTAATTTAAAGACTAGCCATCAGGGGTTTTTGTAAAAAATTGAATTTTTTTTTGTTGAAAAGGCGGTTCAAAATGATTTCAGGTAATGGGAGTAATACGTTTAGCAAGAAACTAATGATGGGTTGTGTATGGAAAGCGCGGTTATTGAAAGTTTCACGTCTTAAGAGCCGTGGTCAGATTTCGTAAGTGAACCTGGATTGCAGGCGAATAAGACCAAATGTTGCGTCAACTTAAACGCAGCTCTACTCAAATTTACGTCCTTAACGCAAAATAGCCGAAACATACAAAATCTCTGACAATGAATTTTATCCGTTCAAAATCAGTAAGGCTAACCATCAGGGATTTTCGTAAAAAATTGAAAATATTTTTTTGTTGAAAATGCGGTTCAAAATGATTTCAGGTAATGGGAGTAATACGTTTAGCAAGAAACTAATGATGGGTTGTGTATGGAAAGCGCGGTTATTGAAAGTTTCACGTCTGAGCCGTGGTCAGATTTCGTAAGTGAACCTGGATTGCAGGCGAATAAGACCACATATTGGATCAATTTAAACGCAGCTCTACTCAAATTTACGTCCTTAACGCAAAATAGCCGAAACATACAGAATCTCTGACAATGAATTTTATCCGTTCAAAATCAGTAAGGCTAACCATCAGGGATTTTCGTAAAAATTGAAAATTTTTTTTTGTTGAAAATGCGGTTCAAAATGATTTCAGGTAATGGGAGTAATACGTTTAGCAAGAAACTAATGATGGGTTGTGTATGGAAAGCGCGGTTATTGAAAGTTTCACGTCTTAAAAGCCGTGGTCAGATTTCGTAAGTGAACCTGCATTTCAGGCGAATAAAACCACATATTGGGTCAATTTAAACGCAGCTCTACTCAAATTTACGTCCTTAACGCAAAATAGCCGAAACATACAGAACCTCTGACAATGAATTTTATCCGTTCAAAATCAGTAAGGCTAACCATCAGGGATTTTCGTAAAAAATTGAAATTTTTTTTTTGTTGAAAATGCGGTTCAAAATGATTTCAGGTAATGGGAGTAATACGTTTAGCAAGAAACTAATGATGGGTTGTGTATGGAAAGCGCGGTTATTGAAAGTTTCACGTCTTAAGAGCCGTGGTCAGATTTCGTAAGTGAACCTGGATTGCAGGCGAATAAGACCACATATTGGATCAATTTAAACGCAGCTCTACTCAAATTTACGTCCTTAACGCAAAATAGCCGAAACATACAGAACCTCTGACAATGAATTTTATCCGTTCAAAATCAGTAAGGCTAACCATCAGGGATTTTCGTAAAAAATTGAAATTTTTTTTTGTTGAAAATGCGGTTCAAAATGATTTCAGGTAATGGGAGTAATACGTTTAGCAAGAAACTAATGATGGGTTGTGTATGGAAAGCGCGGTTATTGAAAGTTTCACGTCTTAAAAGCCGTGGTCAGATTTCGTAAGTGAACCTGGATTTCAGGCGAATAAAACCACATATTGGGTCAATTTAAACGCAGCTCTACTCAAATTTACGTCCTTAACGCAAAATAGCCGAAACATACAGAACCTCTGACAATGAATTTTATCCGTTCAAAATCAGTAAGGCTAACCATCAGGGATTTTCGTAAAAATTGAATATTTTTTTTTGTTGAAAATGCGGTTCAAAATGATTTCAGGTAATGGGAGTAATACGTTTAGCAAGAAACTAATGATGGGTTGTGTATGGAAAGCGCGGTTATTGAAAGTTTCACGTCTTAAAAGCCGTGGTCAGATTTCGTAAGTGAACCTGCATTTCAGGCGAATAAAACCACATATTGGGTCAATTTAAACGCAGCTCTACTCAAATTTACGTCCTTAACGCAAAATAGCCGAAACATACAGAACCTCTGACAATGAATTTTATCCGTTCAAAATCAGTAAGGCTAACCATCAGGGATTTTCGTAAAAAATTGAAATTTTTTTTTTGTTGAAAATGCGGTTCAAAATGATTTCAGGTAATGGGAGTAATACGTTTAGCAAGAAACTAATGATGGGTTGTGTATGGAAAGCGCGGTTATTGAAAGTTTCACGTCTTAAAAGCCGTGGTCAGATTTCGTAAGTGAACCTGGATTTCAGGCGAATAAAACCACATATTGGGTCAATTTAAACGCAGCTCTACTCAAATTTACGTCCTTAACGCAAAATAGCCGAAACATACAGAACCTCTGACAATGAATTTTATCCGTTCAAAATCAGTAAGGCTAACCATCAGGGATTTTCGTAAAAAATTGGAAATTTTTTTTTGTTGAAAATGCGGTTAAAAATGATTTCAGGTAATGGGAGTAATACGTTTAGCAAGAAACTAATGATGGGTTGTGTATGGAAAGCGCGATTATTGAAAGTTTCACGTCTTAAAAGCCGTGGTCAGATTTCGTAAGTGAACCTGGATTGCATGCGAATAAGACCACATATTGGATCAATTTAAACGCAGCTCTACTCAAATTTACGTCCTTAACGCAAAATAGCCGAAACATACAGAACCTCTGACAATGAATTTTATCCGTTCAAAATCAGTAAGGCTAACCATCAGGGATTTTCGTAAAAAATTGAAATTTTTTTTTTGTTGAAAATGCGGTTCAAAATGATTTCAGGTAATGGGAGTAATACGTTTAGCAAGAAACTAATGATGGGTTGTGTATGGAAAGCGCGGTTATTGAAAGTTTCACGTCTTAAGAGCCGTGGTCAGATTTCGTAAGTGAACCTGGATTGCAGGCGAATAAGACCACATATTGGATCAATTTAAACGCAGCTCTACTCAAATTTACGTCCTTAACGCAAAATAGCCGAAACATACAGAATCTCTGACAATGAATTTTATCCGTTCAAAATCAGTAAGGCTAACCATCAGGGATTTTCGTAAAAATTGAAAATTTTTTTTTGTTGAAAATGCGGTTCAAAATGATTTCAGGTAATGGGAGTAATACGTTTAGCAAGAAACTAATGATGGGTTGTGTATGGAAAGCGCGGTTATTGAAAGTTTCACGTCTTAAAAGCCGTGGTCAGATTTCGTAAGTGAACCTGCATTTCAGGCGAATAAAACCACATATTGGGTCAATTTAAACGCAGCTCTACTCAAATTTACGTCCTTAACGCAAAATAGCCGAAACATACAGAACCTCTGACAATGAATTTTATCCGTTCAAAATCAGTAAGGCTAACCATCAGGGATTTTCGTAAAAAATTGAAATTTTTTTTTTGTTGAAAATGCGGTTCAAAATGATTTCAGGTAATGGGAGTAATACGTTTAGCAAGAAACTAATGATGGGTTGTGTATGGAAAGCGCGGTTATTGAAAGTTTCACGTCTTAAAAGCCGTGGTCAGATTTCGTAAGTGAACCTGGATTTCAGGCGAATAAAACCACATATTGGGTCAATTTAAACGCAGCTCTACTCAAATTTACGTCCTTAACGCAAAATAGCCGAAACATACAGAACCTCTGACAATGAATTTTATCCGTTCAAAATCAGTAAGGCTAACCATCAGGGATTTTCGTAAAAAATTGGAAATTTTTTTTTGTTGAAAATGCGGTTAAAAATGATTTCAGGTAATGGGAGTAATACGTTTAGCAAGAAACTAATGATGGGTTGTGTATGGAAAGCGCGATTATTGAAAGTTTCACGTCTTAAAAGCCGTGGTCAGATTTCGTAAGTGAACCTGGATTGCATGCGAATAAGACCACATATTGGATCAATTTAAACGCAGCTCTACTCAAATTTACGTCCTTAACGCAAAATAGCCGAAACATACAGAATCTCTGACAATGAATTTTATCCGTTCAAAATCAGTAAGGCTAACCATCAGGGATTTTCGTAAAAAATTGGAAATTTTTTTTTGTTGAAAATGCGGTTCAAAATGATTTCAGGTAATGGGAGTAATACGTTTAGCAAGAAACTAATGATGGGTTGTGTATGGAAAGCGCGGTTATTGAAAGTTTCACGTCTTAAGAGCCGTGGTCAGATTTCGTAAGTGAACCTGGATTGCAGGCGAATAAGACCACATATTGGATCAATTTAAACGCAGCTCTACTCAAATTTACGTCCTTAACGCAAAATAGCCGAAACATACAGAACCTCTGACAATGAATTTTATCCGTTCAAAATCAGTAAGGCTAACCATCAGGGATTTTCGTAAAAAATTGAAATTTTTTTTTTGTTGAAAATGCGGTTCAAAATGATTTCAGGTAATGGGAGTAATACGTTTAGCAAGAAACTAATGATGGGTTGTGTATGGAAAGCGCGGTTATTGAAAGTTTCACGTCTTAAGAGCCGTGGTCAGATTTCGTAAGTGAACCTGGATTGCAGGCGAATAAGACCACATATTGGATCAATTTAAACGCAGCTCTACTCAAATTTACGTCCTTAACGCAAAATAGCCGAAACATACAGAATCTCTGACAAAGAATTTTATCCGTTCAAAATCAGTAAGGCTAACCATCAGGGATTTTCGTAAAAATTGAAAATTTTTTTTTGTTGAAAATGCGGTTCAAAATGATTTCAGGTAATGGGAGTAATACGTTTAGCAAGAAACTAATGATGGGTTGTGTATGGAAAGCGCGGTTATTGAAAGTTTCACGTCTTAAAAGCCGTGGTCAGATTTCGTAAGTGAACCTGCATTTCAGGCGAATAAAACCACATATTGGGTCAATTTAAACGCAGCTCTACTCAAATTTACGTCCTTAACGCAAAATAGCCGAAACATACAGAACCTCTGACAATGAATTTTATCCGTTCAAAATCAGTAAGGCTAACCATCAGGGATTTTCGTAAAAAATTGAAATTTTTTTTTTGTTGAAAATGCGGTTCAAAATGATTTCAGGTAATGGGAGTAATACGTTTAGCAAGAAACTAATGATGGGTTGTGTATGGAAAGCGCGGTTATTGAAAGTTTCACGTCTTAAAAGCCGTGGTCAGATTTCGTAAGTGAACCTGGATTTCAGGCGAATAAAACCACATATTGGGTCAATTTAAACGCAGCTCTACTCAAATTTACGTCCTTAACGCAAAATAGCCGAAACATACAGAACCTCTGACAATGAATTTTATCCGTTCAAAATCAGTAAGGCTAACCATCAGGGATTTTCGTAAAAAATTGGAAATTTTTTTTTGTTGAAAATGCGGTTAAAAATGATTTCAGGTAATGGGAGTAATACGTTTAGCAAGAAACTAATGATGGGTTGTGTATGGAAAGCGCGATTATTGAAAGTTTCACGTCTTAAAAGCCGTGGTCAGATTTCGTAAGTGAACCTGGATTGCATACGAATAAGACCACATATTGGATCAATTTAAACGCAGCTCTACTCAAATTTACGTCCTTAACGCAAAATAGCCGAAACATACAGAATCTCTGACAATGAATTTTATCCGTTCAAAATCAGTAAGGCTAACCATCAGGGATTTTCGTAAAAATTGAAAATTTTTTTTTGTTGAAAATGCGGTTCAAAATGATTTCAGGTAATGGGAGTAATACGTTTAGCAAGAAACTAATGATGGGTTGTGTATGGAAAGCGCGGTTATTGAAAGTTTCACGTCTTAAAAGCCGTGGTCAGATTTCGTAAGTGAACCTGCATTTCAGGCGAATAAAACCACATATTGGGTCAATTTAAACGCAGCTCTACTCAAATTTACGTCCTTAACGCAAAATAGCCGAAACATACAGAACCTCTGACAATGAATTTTATCCGTTCAAAATCAGTAAGGCTAACCATCAGGGATTTTCGTAAAAAATTGAAATTTTTTTTTTGTTGAAAATGCGGTTCAAAATGATTTCAGGTAATGGGAGTAATACGTTTAGCAAGAAACTAATGATGGGTTGTGTATGGAAAGCGCGGTTATTGAAAGTTTCACGTCTTAAAAGCCGTGGTCAGATTTCGTAAGTGAACCTGGATTTCAGGCGAATAAAACCACATATTGGGTCAATTTAAACGCAGCTCTACTCAAATTTACGTCCTTAACGCAAAATAGCCGAAACATACAGAACCTCTGACAATGAATTTTATCCGTTCAAAATCAGTAAGGCTAACCATCAGGGATTTTCGTAAAAAATTGGAAATTTTTTTTTGTTGAAAATGCGGTTAAAAATGATTTCAGGTAATGGGAGTAATACGTTTAGCAAGAAACTAATGATGGGTTGTGTATGGAAAGCGCGATTATTGAAAGTTTCACGTCTTAAAAGCCGTGGTCAGATTTCGTAAGTGAACCTGGATTGCATGCGAATAAGACCACATATTGGATCAATTTAAACGCAGCTCTACTCAAATTTACGTCCTTAACGCAAAATAGCCGAAACATACAGAATCTCTGACAATGAATTTTATCCGTTCAAAATCAGTAAGGCTAACCATCAGGGATTTTCGTAAAAATTGAAAATTTTTTTTTGTTGAAAATGCGGTTCAAAATGATTTCAGGTAATGGGAGTAATACGTTTAGCAAGAAACTAATGATGGGTTGTGTATGGAAAGCGCGGTTATTGAAAGTTTCACGTCTTAAAAGCCGTGGTCAGATTTCGTAAGTGAACCTGCATTTCAGGCGAATAAAACCACATATTGGGTCAATTTAAACGCAGCTCTACTCAAATTTACGTCCTTAACGCAAAATAGCCGAAACATACAGAACCTCTGACAATGAATTTTATCCGTTCAAAATCAGTAAGGCTAACCATCAGGGATTTTCGTAAAAAATTGAAATTTTTTTTTTGTTGAAAATGCGGTTCAAAATGATTTCAGGTAATGGGAGTAATACGTTTAGCAAGAAACTAATGATGGGTTGTGTATGGAAAGCGCGATTATTGAAAGTTTCACGTCTTAAAAGCCGTGGTCAGATTTCGTAAGTGAACCTGGATTTCAGGCGAATAAAACCACATATTGGGTCAATTTAAACGCAGCTCTACTCAAATTTACGTCCTTAACGCAAAATAGCCGAAACATACAGAACCTCTGACAATGAATTTTATCCGTTCAAAATCAGTAAGGCTAACCATCAGGGATTTTCGTAAAAAATTGGAAATTTTTTTTTGTTGAAAATGCGGTTAAAAATGATTTCAGGTAATGGGAGTAATACGTTTAGCAAGAAACTAATGATGGGTTGTGTATGGAAAGCGCGATTATTGAAAGTTTCACGTCTTAAAAGCCGTGGTCAGATTTCGTAAGTGAACCTGGATTGCATGCGAATAAGACCACATATTGGATCAATTTAAACGCAGCTCTACTCAAATTTACGTCCTTAACGCAAAATAGCCGAAACATACAGAATCTCTGACAATGAATTTTATCCGTTCAAAATCAGTAAGGCTAACCATCAGGGATTTTCGTAAAAATTGAAAATTTTTTTTTGTTGAAAATGCGGTTCAAAATGATTTCAGGTAATGGGAGTAATACGTTTAGCAAGAAACTAATGATGGGTTGTGTATGGAAAGCGCGGTTATTGAAAGTTTCACGTCTTAAAAGCCGTGGTCAGATTTCGTAAGTGAACCTGCATTTCAGGCGAATAAAACCACATATTGGGTCAATTTAAACGCAGCTCTACTCAAATTTACGTCCTTAACGCAAAATAGCCGAAACATACAGAACCTCTGACAATGAATTTTATCCGTTCAAAATCAGTAAGGCTAACCATCAGGGATTTTCGTAAAAAATTGAAATTTTTTTTTTGTTGAAAATGCGGTTCAAAATGATTTCAGGTAATGGGAGTAATACGTTTAGCAAGAAACTAATGATGGGTTGTGTATGGAAAGCGCGGTTATTGAAAGTTTCACGTCTTAAAAGCCGTGGTCAGATTTCGTAAGTGAACCTGGATTTCAGGCGAATAAAACCACATATTGGGTCAATTTAAACGCAGCTCTACTCAAATTTACGTCCTTAACGCAAAATAGCCGAAACATACAGAACCTCTGACAATGAATTTTATCCGTTCAAAATCAGTAAGGCTAACCATCAGGGATTTTCGTAAAAAATTGGAAATTTTTTTTTGTTGAAAATGCGGTTAAAAATGATTTCAGGTAATGGGAGTAATACGTTTAGCAAGAAACTAATGATGGGTTGTGTATGGAAAGCGCGATTATTGAAAGTTTCACGTCTTAAAAGCCGTGGTCAGATTTCGTAAGTGAACCTGGATTTCAGGCGAATAAAACCACATATTGGGTCAATTTAAACGCAGCTCTACTCAAATTTACGTCCTTAACGCAAAATAGCCGAAACATACAGAACCTCTGACAATGAATTTTATCCGTTCAAAATCAGTAAGGCTAACCATCAGGGATTTTCGTAAAAAATTGGAAATTTTTTTTTGTTGAAAATGCGGTTAAAAATGATTTCAGGTAATGGGAGTAATACGTTTAGCAAGAAACTAATGATGGGTTGTGTATGGAAAGCGCGATTATTGAAAGTTTCACGTCTTAAAAGCCGTGGTCAGATTTCGTAAGTGAACCTGGATTGCATGCGAATAAGACCACATATTGGATCAATTTAAACGCAGCTCTACTCAAATTTACGTCCTTAACGCAAAATAGCCGAAACATACAGAACCTCTGACAATGAATTTTATCCGTTCAAAATCAGTAAGGCTAACCATCAGGGATTTTCGTAAAAAATTGGAAATTTTTTTTTGTTGAAAATGCGGTTAAAAATGATTTCAGGTAATGGGAGTAATACGTTTAGCAAGAAACTAATGATGGGTTGTGTATGGAAAGCGCGATTATTGAAAGTTTCACGTCTTAAAAGCCGTGGTCAGATTTCGTAAGTGAACCTGGATTGCATGCGAATAAGACCACATATTGGATCAATTTAAACGCAGCTCTACTCAAATTTACGTCCTTAACGCAAAATAGCCGAAACATACAGAATCTCTGACAATGAATTTTATCCGTTCAAAATCAGTAAGGCTAACCATCAGGGATTTTCGTAAAAAATTGGAAATTTTTTTTTGTTGAAAATGCGGTTCAAAATGATTTCAGGTAATGGGAGTAATACGTTTAGCAAGAAACTAATGATGGGTTGTGTATGGAAAGCGCGGTTATTGAAAGTTTCACGTCTTAAGAGCCGTGGTCAGATTTCGTAAGTGAACCTGGATTGCAGGCGAATAAGACCACATATTGGATCAATTTAAACGCAGCTCTACTCAAATTTACGTCCTTAACGCAAAATAGCCGAAACATACAGAACCTCTGACAATGAATTTTATCCGTTCAAAATCAGTAAGGCTAACCATCAGGGATTTTCGTAAAAAATTGAAATTTTTTTTTTGTTGAAAATGCGGTTCAAAATGATTTCAGGTAATGGGAGTAATACGTTTAGCAAGAAACTAATGATGGGTTGTGTATGGAAAGCGCGGTTATTGAAAGTTTCACGTCTTAAGAGCCGTGGTCAGATTTCGTAAGTGAACCTGGATTGCATGCGAATAAGACCACATATTGGATCAATTTAAACGCAGCTCTACTCAAATTTACGTCCTTAACGCAAAATAGCCGAAACATACAGAACCTCTGACAATGAATTTTATCCGTTCAAAATCAGTAAGGCTAACCATCAGGGATTTTCGTAAAAAATTGGAAATTTTTTTTTGTTGAAAATGCGGTTAAAAATGATTTCAGGTAATGGGAGTAATACGTTTAGCAAGAAACTAATGATGGGTTGTGTATGGAAAGCGCGATTATTGAAAGTTTCACGTCTTAAAAGCCGTGGTCAGATTTCGTAAGTGAACCTGGATTGCATGCGAATAAGACCACATATTGGATCAATTTAAACGCAGCTCTACTCAAATTTACGTCCTTAACGCAAAATAGCCGAAACATACAGAATCTCTGACAATGAATTTTATCCGTTCAAAATCAGTAAGGCTAACCATCAGGGATTTTCGTAAAAAATTGGAAATTTTTTTTTGTTGAAAATGCGGTTCAAAATGATTTCAGGTAATGGGAGTAATACGTTTAGCAAGAAACTAATGATGGGTTGTGTATGGAAAGCGCGGTTATTGAAAGTTTCACGTCTTAAGAGCCGTGGTCAGATTTCGTAAGTGAACCTGGATTGCAGGCGAATAAGACCACATATTGGATCAATTTAAACGCAGCTCTACTCAAATTTACGTCCTTAACGCAAAATAGCCGAAACATACAGAATCTCTGACAATGAATTTTATCCGTTCAAAATCAGTAAGGCTAACCATCAGGGATTTTCGTAAAAAATTGAAATTTTTGTTTGTTGAAAATGCGGTTCAAAATGATTTCAGGTAATGGGAGTAATACGTTTAGCAAGAAACTAATGATGGGTTGTGTATGGAAAGCGCGGTTATTGAAAGTTTCACGTCTTAAAAGCCATGGTCAGATTTTGTAAGTGAACCTGGATTGCAGGCGAATAAGACCAAATGTTGCGTCAACTTAAACGCAGCTCTACTCAAATTTACGTCCTTAACGCAAAATAGCCGAAACATACAGAACCTCTGACAATGAATTTTATCCGTTCAAAATCAGTAAGGCTAACCATCAGGGATTTTCGTAAAAAATTGGAAATTTTTTTTTGTTGAAAATGCGGTTAAAAATGATTTCAGGTAATGGGAGTAATACGTTTAGCAAGAAACTAATGATGGGTTGTGTATGGAAAGCGCGATTATTGAAAGTTTCACGTCTTAAAAGCCGTGGTCAGATTTCGTAAGTGAACCTGGATTGCATGCGAATAAGACCACATATTGGATCAATTTAAACGCAGCTCTACTCAAATTTACGTCCTTAACGCAAAATAGCCGAAACATACAGAACCTCTGACAATGAATTTTATCCGTTCAAAATCAGTAAGGCTAACCATCAGGGATTTTCGTAAAAAATTGGAAATTTTTTTTTGTTGAAAATGCGGTTAAAAATGATTTCAGGTAATGGGAGTAATACGTTTAGCAAGAAACTAATGATGGGTTGTGTATGGAAAGCGCGATTATTGAAAGTTTCACGTCTTAAAAGCCGTGGTCAGATTTCGTAAGTGAACCTGGATTGCATGCGAATAAGACCACATATTGGATCAATTTAAACGCAGCTCTACTCAAATTTACGTCCTTAACGCAAAATAGCCGAAACATACAGAATCTCTGACAATGAATTTTATCCGTTCAAAATCAGTAAGGCTAACCATCAGGGATTTTCGTAAAAAATTGGAAATTTTTTTTTGTTGAAAATGCGGTTCAAAATGATTTCAGGTAATGGGAGTAATACGTTTAGCAAGAAACTAATGATGGGTTGTGTATGGAAAGCGCGGTTATTGAAAGTTTCACGTCTTAAGAGCCGTGGTCAGATTTCGTAAGTGAACCTGGATTGCAGGCGAATAAGACCACATATTGGATCAATTTAAACGCAGCTCTACTCAAATTTACGTCCTTAACGCAAAATAGCCGAAACATACAGAACCTCTGACAATGAATTTTATCCGTTCAAAATCAGTAAGGCTAACCATCAGGGATTTTCGTAAAAAATTGAAATTTTTTTTTTGTTGAAAATGCGGTTCAAAATGATTTCAGGTAATGGGAGTAATACGTTTAGCAAGAAACTAATGATGGGTTGTGTATGGAAAGCGCGGTTATTGAAAGTTTCACGTCTTAAGAGCCGTGGTCAGATTTCGTAAGTGAACCTGGATTGCATGCGAATAAGACCACATATTGGATCAATTTAAACGCAGCTCTACTCAAATTTACGTCCTTAACGCAAAATAGCCGAAACATACAGAACCTCTGACAATGAATTTTATCCGTTCAAAATCAGTAAGGCTAACCATCAGGGATTTTCGTAAAAAATTGGAAATTTTTTTTTGTTGAAAATGCGGTTAAAAATGATTTCAGGTAATGGGAGTAATACGTTTAGCAAGAAACTAATGATGGGTTGTGTATGGAAAGCGCGATTATTGAAAGTTTCACGTCTTAAAAGCCGTGGTCAGATTTCGTAAGTGAACCTGGATTGCATGCGAATAAGACCACATATTGGATCAATTTAAACGCAGCTCTACTCAAATTTACGTCCTTAACGCAAAATAGCCGAAACATACAGAATCTCTGACAATGAATTTTATCCGTTCAAAATCAGTAAGGCTAACCATCAGGGATTTTCGTAAAAAATTGGAAATTTTTTTTTGTTGAAAATGCGGTTCAAAATGATTTCAGGTAATGGGAGTAATACGTTTAGCAAGAAACTAATGATGGGTTGTGTATGGAAAGCGCGGTTATTGAAAGTTTCACGTCTTAAGAGCCGTGGTCAGATTTCGTAAGTGAACCTGGATTGCAGGCGAATAAGACCACATATTGGATCAATTTAAACGCAGCTCTACTCAAATTTACGTCCTTAACGCAAAATAGCCGAAACATACAGAATCTCTGACAATGAATTTTATCCGTTCAAAATCAGTAAGGCTAACCATCAGGGATTTTCGTAAAAAATTGGAAATTTTTTTTTGTTGAAAATGCGGTTCAAAATGATTTCAGGTAATGGGAGTAATACGTTTAGCAAGAAACTAATGATGGGTTGTGTATGGAAAGCGCGGTTATTGAAAGTTTCACGTCTTAAGAGCCGTGGTCAGATTTCGTAAGTGAACCTGGATTGCAGGCGAATAAGACCACATATTGGATCAATTTAAACGCAGCTCTACTCAAATTTACGTCCTTAACGCAAAATAGCCGAAACATACAGAATCTCTGACAATGAATTTTATCCGTTCAAAATCAGTAAGGCTAACCATCAGGGATTTTCGTAAAAAATTGAAATTTTTGTTTGTTGAAAATGCGGTTCAAAATGATTTCAGGTAATGGGAGTAATACGTTTAGCAAGAAACTAATGATGGGTTGTGTATGGAAAGCGCGGTTATTGAAAGTTTCACGTCTTAAGAGCCGTGGTCAGATTTCGTAAGTGAACCTGGATTGCAGGCGAATAAGACCACATATTGGATCAATTTAAACGCAGCTCTACTCAAATTTACGTCCTTAACGCAAAATAGCCGAAACATACAGAATCTCTGACAATGAATTTTATCCGTTCAAAATCAGTAAGGCTAACCATCAGGGATTTTCGTAAAAAATTGGAAATTTTTTTTTGTTGAAAATGCGGTTAAAAATGATTTCAGGTAATGGGAGTAATACGTTTAGCAAGAAACTAATGATGGGTTGTGTATGGAAAGCGCGATTATTGAAAGTTTCACGTCTTAAAAGCCGTGGTCAGATTTCGTAAGTGAACCTGGATTTCAGGCGAATAAAACCACATATTGGGTCAATTTAAACGCAGCTCTACTCAAATTTACGTCCTTAACGCAAAATAGCCGAAACATACAGAACCTCTGACAATGAATTTTATCCGTTCAAAATCAGTAAGGCTAACCATCAGGGATTTTCGTAAAAAATTGGAAATTTTTTTTTGTTGAAAATGCGGTTAAAAATGATTTCAGGTAATGGGAGTAATACGTTTAGCAAGAAACTAATGATGGGTTGTGTATGGAAAGCGCGATTATTGAAAGTTTCACGTCTTAAAAGCCGTGGTCAGATTTCGTAAGTGAACCTGGATTGCATGCGAATAAGACCACATATTGGATCAATTTAAACGCAGCTCTACTCAAATTTACGTCCTTAACGCAAAATAGCCGAAACATACAGAACCTCTGACAATGAATTTTATCCGTTCAAAATCAGTAAGGCTAACCATCAGGGATTTTCGTAAAAAATTGGAAATTTTTTTTTGTTGAAAATGCGGTTAAAAATGATTTCAGGTAATGGGAGTAATACGTTTAGCAAGAAACTAATGATGGGTTGTGTATGGAAAGCGCGATTATTGAAAGTTTCACGTCTTAAAAGCCGTGGTCAGATTTCGTAAGTGAACCTGGATTGCATGCGAATAAGACCACATATTGGATCAATTTAAACGCAGCTCTACTCAAATTTACGTCCTTAACGCAAAATAGCCGAAACATACAGAATCTCTGACAATGAATTTTATCCGTTCAAAATCAGTAAGGCTAACCATCAGGGATTTTCGTAAAAAATTGGAAATTTTTTTTTGTTGAAAATGCGGTTCAAAATGATTTCAGGTAATGGGAGTAATACGTTTAGCAAGAAACTAATGATGGGTTGTGTATGGAAAGCGCGGTTATTGAAAGTTTCACGTCTTAAGAGCCGTGGTCAGATTTCGTAAGTGAACCTGGATTGCAGGCGAATAAGACCACATATTGGATCAATTTAAACGCAGCTCTACTCAAATTTACGTCCTTAACGCAAAATAGCCGAAACATACAGAACCTCTGACAATGAATTTTATCCGTTCAAAATCAGTAAGGCTAACCATCAGGGATTTTCGTAAAAAATTGAAATTTTTTTTTTGTTGAAAATGCGGTTCAAAATGATTTCAGGTAATGGGAGTAATACGTTTAGCAAGAAACTAATGATGGGTTGTGTATGGAAAGCGCGGTTATTGAAAGTTTCACGTCTTAAGAGCCGTGGTCAGATTTCGTAAGTGAACCTGGATTGCATGCGAATAAGACCACATATTGGATCAATTTAAACGCAGCTCTACTCAAATTTACGTCCTTAACGCAAAATAGCCGAAACATACAGAACCTCTGACAATGAATTTTATCCGTTCAAAATCAGTAAGGCTAACCATCAGGGATTTTCGTAAAAAATTGGAAATTTTTTTTTGTTGAAAATGCGGTTAAAAATGATTTCAGGTAATGGGAGTAATACGTTTAGCAAGAAACTAATGATGGGTTGTGTATGGAAAGCGCGATTATTGAAAGTTTCACGTCTTAAAAGCCGTGGTCAGATTTCGTAAGTGAACCTGGATTGCATGCGAATAAGACCACATATTGGATCAATTTAAACGCAGCTCTACTCAAATTTACGTCCTTAACGCAAAATAGCCGAAACATACAGAATCTCTGACAATGAATTTTATCCGTTCAAAATCAGTAAGGCTAACCATCAGGGATTTTCGTAAAAAATTGGAAATTTTTTTTTGTTGAAAATGCGGTTCAAAATGATTTCAGGTAATGGGAGTAATACGTTTAGCAAGAAACTAATGATGGGTTGTGTATGGAAAGCGCGGTTATTGAAAGTTTCACGTCTTAAGAGCCGTGGTCAGATTTCGTAAGTGAACCTGGATTGCAGGCGAATAAGACCACATATTGGATCAATTTAAACGCAGCTCTACTCAAATTTACGTCCTTAACGCAAAATAGCCGAAACATACAGAATCTCTGACAATGAATTTTATCCGTTCAAAATCAGTAAGGCTAACCATCAGGGATTTTCGTAAAAAATTGAAATTTTTGTTTGTTGAAAATGCGGTTCAAAATGATTTCAGGTAATGGGAGTAATACGTTTAGCAAGAAACTAATGATGGGTTGTGTATGGAAAGCGCGGTTATTGAAAGTTTCACGTCTTAAAAGCCGTGGTCAGATTTCGTAAGTGAACCTGGATTGCATGCGAATAAGACCACATATTGGATCAATTTAAACGCAGCTCTACTCAAATTTACGTCCTTAACGCAAAATAGCCGAAACATACAGAACCTCTGACAATGAATTTTATCCGTTCAAAATCAGTAAGGCTAACCATCAGGGATTTTCGTAAAAAATTGGAAATTTTTTTTTGTTGAAAATGCGGTTAAAAATGATTTCAGGTAATGGGAGTAATACGTTTAGCAAGAAACTAATGATGGGTTGTGTATGGAAAGCGCGATTATTGAAAGTTTCACGTCTTAAAAGCCGTGGTCAGATTTCGTAAGTGAACCTGGATTGCATGCGAATAAGACCACATATTGGATCAATTTAAACGCAGCTCTACTCAAATTTACGTCCTTAACGCAAAATAGCCGAAACATACAGAATCTCTGACAATGAATTTTATCCGTTCAAAATCAGTAAGGCTAACCATCAGGGATTTTCGTAAAAAATTGGAAATTTTTTTTTGTTGAAAATGCGGTTCAAAATGATTTCAGGTAATGGGAGTAATACGTTTAGCAAGAAACTAATGATGGGTTGTGTATGGAAAGCGCGGTTATTGAAAGTTTCACGTCTTAAGAGCCGTGGTCAGATTTCGTAAGTGAACCTGGATTGCAGGCGAATAAGACCACATATTGGATCAATTTAAACGCAGCTCTACTCAAATTTACGTCCTTAACGCAAAATAGCCGAAACATACAGAATCTCTGACAATGAATTTTATCCGTTCAAAATCAGTAAGGCTAACCATCAGGGATTTTCGTAAAAAATTGAAATTTTTGTTTGTTGAAAATGCGGTTCAAAATGATTTCAGGTAATGGGAGTAATACGTTTAGCAAGAAACTAATGATGGGTTGTGTATGGAAAGCGCGGTTATTGAAAGTTTCACGTCTTAAAAGCCATGGTCAGATTTTGTAAGTGAACCTGGATTGCAGGCGAATAAGACCAAATGTTGCGTCAACTTAAACGCAGCTCTACTCAAATTTAAGTCCTTAACGCAAAATAGCCGAAACATACAGAATCTCTGACAATGAATTTTATCCGTTCAAAATCAGTAAGGCTAACCATCAGGGATTTTCGTAAAAAATTGGAAATTTTTTTTTGTTGAAAATGCGGTTCAAAATGATTTCAGGTAATGGGAGTAATACGTTTAGCAAGAAACTAATGATGGGTTGTGTATGGAAAGCGCGGTTATTGAAAGTTTCACGTCTTAAAAGCCGTGGTCAGATTTCGTAAGTGAACCTGCATTTCAGGCGAATAAAACCACATATTGGGTCAATTTAAACGCAGCTCTACTCAAATTTACGTCCTTAACGCAAAATAGCCGAAACATACAGAACCTCTGACAATGAATTTTATCCGTTCAAAATCAGTAAGGCTAACCATCAGGGATTTTCGTAAAAAATTGAAATTTTTTTTTTGTTGAAAATGCGGTTCAAAATGATTTCAGGTAATGGGAGTAATACGTTTAGCAAGAAACTAATGATGGGTTGTGTATGGAAAGCGCGGTTATTGAAAGTTTCACGTCTTAAAAGCCGTGGTCAGATTTCGTAAGTGAACCTGGATTTCAGGCGAATAAAACCACATATTGGGTCAATTTAAACGCAGCTCTACTCAAATTTACGTCCTTAACGCAAAATAGCCGAAACATACAGAACCTCTGACAATGAATTTTATCCGTTCAAAATCAGTAAGGCTAACCATCAGGGATTTTCGTAAAAAATTGGAAATTTTTTTTTGTTGAAAATGCGGTTAAAAATGATTTCAGGTAATGGGAGTAATACGTTTAGCAAGAAACTAATGATGGGTTGTGTATGGAAAGCGCGATTATTGAAAGTTTCACGTCTTAAAAGCCGTGGTCAGATTTCGTAAGTGAACCTGGATTGCATGCGAATAAGACCACATATTGGATCAATTTAAACGCAGCTCTACTCAAATTTACGTCCTTAACGCAAAATAGCCGAAACATACAGAACCTCTGACAATGAATTTTATCCGTTCAAAATCAGTAAGGCTAACCATCAGGGATTTTCGTAAAAAATTGGAAATTTTTTTTTGTTGAAAATGCGGTTAAAAATGATTTCAGGTAATGGGAGTAATACGTTTAGCAAGAAACTAATGATGGGTTGTGTATGGAAAGCGCGATTATTGAAAGTTTCACGTCTTAAAAGCCGTGGTCAGATTTCGTAAGTGAACCTGGATTGCATGCGAATAAGACCACATATTGGATCAATTTAAACGCAGCTCTACTCAAATTTACGTCCTTAACGCAAAATAGCCGAAACATACAGAATCTCTGACAATGAATTTTATCCGTTCAAAATCAGTAAGGCTAACCATCAGGGATTTTCGTAAAAAATTGGAAATTTTTTTTTGTTGAAAATGCGGTTCAAAATGATTTCAGGTAATGGGAGTAATACGTTTAGCAAGAAACTAATGATGGGTTGTGTATGGAAAGCGCGGTTATTGAAAGTTTCACGTCTTAAGAGCCGTGGTCAGATTTCGTAAGTGAACCTGGATTGCAGGCGAATAAGACCACATATTGGATCAATTTAAACGCAGCTCTACTCAAATTTACGTCCTTAACGCAAAATAGCCGAAACATACAGAACCTCTGACAATGAATTTTATCCGTTCAAAATCAGTAAGGCTAACCATCAGGGATTTTCGTAAAAAATTGAAATTTTTTTTTTGTTGAAAATGCGGTTCAAAATGATTTCAGGTAATGGGAGTAATACGTTTAGCAAGAAACTAATGATGGGTTGTGTATGGAAAGCGCGGTTATTGAAAGTTTCACGTCTTAAGAGCCGTGGTCAGATTTCGTAAGTGAACCTGGATTGCAGGCGAATAAGACCACATATTGGATCAATTTAAACGCAGCTCTACTCAAATTTACGTCCTTAACGCAAAATAGCCGAAACATACAGAATCTCTGACAATGAATTTTATCCGTTCAAAATCAGTAAGGCTAACCATCAGGGATTTTCGTAAAAATTGAAAATTTTTTTTTGTTGAAAATGCGGTTCAAAATGATTTCAGGTAATGGGAGTAATACGTTTAGCAAGAAACTAATGATGGGTTGTGTATGGAAAGCGCGGTTATTGAAAGTTTCACGTCTTAAAAGCCGTGGTCAGATTTCGTAAGTGAACCTGCATTTCAGGCGAATAAAACCACATATTGGGTCAATTTAAACGCAGCTCTACTCAAATTTACGTCCTTAACGCAAAATAGCCGAAACATACAGAACCTCTGACAATGAATTTTATCCGTTCAAAATCAGTAAGGCTAACCATCAGGGATTTTCGTAAAAAATTGAAATTTTTTTTTTGTTGAAAATGCGGTTCAAAATGATTTCAGGTAATGGGAGTAATACGTTTAGCAAGAAACTAATGATGGGTTGTGTATGGAAAGCGCGGTTATTGAAAGTTTCACGTCTTAAAAGCCGTGGTCAGATTTCGTAAGTGAACCTGGATTTCAGGCGAATAAAACCACATATTGGGTCAATTTAAACGCAGCTCTACTCAAATTTACGTCCTTAACGCAAAATAGCCGAAACATACAGAACCTCTGACAATGAATTTTATCCGTTCAAAATCAGTAAGGCTAACCATCAGGGATTTTCGTAAAAAATTGGAAATTTTTTTTTGTTGAAAATGCGGTTAAAAATGATTTCAGGTAATGGGAGTAATACGTTTAGCAAGAAACTAATGATGGGTTGTGTATGGAAAGCGCGATTATTGAAAGTTTCACGTCTTAAAAGCCGTGGTCAGATTTCGTAAGTGAACCTGGATTGCATGCGAATAAGACCACATATTGGATCAATTTAAACGCAGCTCTACTCAAATTTACGTCCTTAACGCAAAATAGCCGAAACATACAGAATCTCTGACAATGAATTTTATCCGTTCAAAATCAGTAAGGCTAACCATCAGGGATTTTCGTAAAAAATTGGAAATTTTTTTTTGTTGAAAATGCGGTTCAAAATGATTTCAGGTAATGGGAGTAATACGTTTAGCAAGAAACTAATGATGGGTTGTGTATGGAAAGCGCGGTTATTGAAAGTTTCACGTCTTAAGAGCCGTGGTCAGATTTCGTAAGTGAACCTGGATTGCAGGCGAATAAGACCACATATTGGATCAATTTAAACGCAGCTCTACTCAAATTTACGTCCTTAACGCAAAATAGCCGAAACATACAGAATCTCTGACAATGAATTTTATCCGTTCAAAATCAGTAAGGCTAACCATCAGGGATTTTCGTAAAAAATTGAAATTTTTTTTTGTTGAAAATGCGGTTCAAAATGATTTCAGGTAATGGGAGTAATACGTTTAGCAAGAAACTAATGATGGGTTGTGTATGGAAAGCGCGGTTATTGAAAGTTTCACGTCTTAAAAGCCATGGTCAGATTTTGTAAGTGAACCTGGATTGCAGGCGAATAAGACCAAATGTTGCGTCAACTTAAACGCAGCTCTACTCAAATTTAAGTCCTTAACGCAAAATAGCCGAAACATACAGAATCTCTGACAATGAATTTTATCCGTTCAAAATCAGTAAGGCTAACCATCAGGGATTTTCGTAAAAAATTGAAATTTTTTTTTTGTTGAAAATGCGGTTCAAAATGATTTCAGGTAATGGGAGTAATACGTTTAGCAAGAAACTAATGATGGGTTGTGTATGGAAAGCGCGGTTATTGAAAGTTTCACGTCTTAAAAGCCGTGGTCAGATTTCGTAAGTGAACCTGCATTTCAGGCGAATAAAACCACATATTGGGTCAATTTAAACGCAGCTCTACTCAAATTTACGTCCTTAACGCAAAATAGCCGAAACATACAGAACCTCTGACAATGAATTTTATCCGTTCAAAATCAGTAAGGCTAACCATCAGGGATTTTCGTAAAAAATTGAAATTTTTTTTTTGTTGAAAATGCGGTTCAAAATGATTTCAGGTAATGGGAGTAATACGTTTAGCAAGAAACTAATGATGGGTTGTGTATGGAAAGCGCGGTTATTGAAAGTTTCACGTCTTAAGAGCCGTGGTCAGATTTCGTAAGTGAACCTGGATTGCAGGCGAATAAGACCACATATTGGATCAATTTAAACGCAGCTCTACTCAAATTTACGTCCTTAACGCAAAATAGCCGAAACATACAGAATCTCTGACAATGAATTTTATCCGTTCAAAATCAGTAAGGCTAACCATCAGGGATTTTCGTAAAAATTGAAAATTTTTTTTTGTTGAAAATGCGGTTCAAAATGATTTCAGGTAATGGGAGTAATACGTTTAGCAAGAAACTAATGATGGGTTGTGTATGGAAAGCGCGGTTATTGAAAGTTTCACGTCTTAAAAGCCGTGGTCAGATTTCGTAAGTGAACCTGCATTTCATGCGAATAAAACCACATATTGGGTCAATTTAAACGCAGCTCTACTCAAATTTACGTCCTTAACGCAAAATAGCCGAAACATACAGAACCTCTGACAATGAATTTTATCCGTTCAAAATCAGTAAGGCTAACCATCAGGGATTTTCGTAAAAAATTGAAATTTTTTTTTTGTTGAAAATGCGGTTCAAAATGATTTCAGGTAATGGGAGTAATACGTTTAGCAAGAAACTAATGATGGGTTGTGTATGGAAAGCGCGATTATTGAAAGTTTCACGTCTTAAAAGCCGTGGTCAGATTTCGTAAGTGAACCTGGATTGCATGCGAATAAGACCACATATTGGATCAATTTAAACGCAGCTCTACTCAAATTTACGTCCTTAACGCAAAATAGCCGAAACATACAGAACCTCTGACAATGAATTTTATCCGTTCAAAATCAGTAAGGCTAACCATCAGGGATTTTCGTAAAAAATTGGAAATTTTTTTTTGTTGAAAATGCGGTTAAAAATGATTTCAGGTAATGGGAGTAATACGTTTAGCAAGAAACTAATGATGGGTTGTGTATGGAAAGCGCGATTATTGAAAGTTTCACGTCTTAAAAGCCGTGGTCAGATTTCGTAAGTGAACCTGGATTGCATGCGAATAAGACCACATATTGGATCAATTTAAACGCAGCTCTACTCAAATTTACGTCCTTAACGCAAAATAGCCGAAACATACAGAATCTCTGACAATGAATTTTATCCGTTCAAAATCAGTAAGGCTAACCATCAGGGATTTTCGTAAAAAATTGAAATTTTTTTTTGTTGAAAATGCGGTTCAAAATGATTTCAGGTAATGGGAGTAATACGTTTAGCAAGAAACTAATGATGGGTTGTGTATGGAAAGCGCGATTATTGAAAGTTTCACGTCTTAAGAGCCGTGGTCAGATTTCGTAAGTGAACCTGGATTGCAGGCGAATAAGACCAAATGTTGCGTCAACTTAAACGCAGCTCTACTCAAATTTACGTCCTTAACGCAAAATAGCCGAAACATACAGAATCTCTGACAATGAATTTTATCCGTTCAAAATCAGTAAGGCTAACCATCAGGGATTTTCGTAAAAATTGAAATTTTTTTTTGTTGAAAATGCGGTTCAAAATGATTTCAGGTAATGGGAGTAATACGTTTAGCAAGAAACTAATGATGGGTTGTGTATGGAAAGCGCGGTTATTGAAAGTTTCACGTCTTAAGAGCCGTGGTCAGATTTCGTAAGTGAACCTGGATTGCAGGCGAATAAGACCACATATTGGATCAATTTAAACGCAGCTCTACTCAAAATTACGTCCTTAACGCAAAATAGCCGAAACATACAGAATCTCTGACAATGAATTTTATCCGTTCAAAATCAGTAAGGCTAACCATCAGGGATTTTCGTAAAAAATTGAAATTTTTGTTTGTTGAAAATGCGGTTCAAAATGATTTCAGGTAATGGGAGTAATACGTTTAGCAAGAAACTAATGATGGGTTGTGTATGGAAAGCGCGGTTATTGAAAGTTTCACGTCTTAAAAGCCATGGTCAGATTTTGTAAGTGAACCTGGATTGCAGGCGAATAAGACCAAATGTTGCGTCAACTTAAACGCAGCTCTACTCAAATTTAAGTCCTTAACGCAAAATAGCCGAAACATACAGAATCTCTGACAATGAATTTTATCCGTTCAAAATCAGTAAGGCTAACCATCAGGGATTTTCGTAAAAAATTGAAAATTTTTTTTTGTTGAAAATGCGGTTCAAAATGATTTCAGGTAATGGGAGTAATACGTTTAGCAAGAAACTAATGATGGGTTATGTATGGAAAGCGCGGTTATTGAAAGTTTCACGTCTTAAGAGCCGTGGTCAGATTTCATAAGTGAACCTGGATTGCAGGCGAATAAGACCACATATTGGGTCAATTTAAACGCAGCTCTACTCAAAATTACGTCCTTAACGCAAAATAGCCGAAACATACAGAATCTCTGACAATGAATTTTATCCGTTCAAAATCAGTAAGGCTAACCATCAGGGATTTTCGTAAAAAATTGAAATTTTTTTTTGTTGAAAATGCGGTTCAAAATGATTTCAGGTAATGGGAGTAATACGTTTAGCAAGAAACTAATGATGGGTTGTGTATGGAAAGCGCGGTTATTGAAAGTTTCTCGTCTTAACAGCCGTGGTCAGATTTCGTAAGTGAACCTGGATTGCAGGCGAATAAAACCACATATTGGGTCAATTTAAACGCAGCTCTACTCAAAATTATGTCCTTAACGCAAAATAGCCGAAACATACAGAATCTCTGACAATGAATTTTATCCGTTCAAAATCAGTAAGGCTAACCATCAGGGATTTTCGAAAAAAATTGAAAATTTTTTTTTGTTGAAAATGCGGTTCAAAATGATTTCAGGTAATGGGAGTAATACGTTTAGCAAGAAACTAATGATGGGTTGTGTATTTTTTTAGGGGAAAGTAACGAAAAAAATACCAGATAAAAGTTACCCTAGTATGTCATCAGCCTATGAATATTATATAAGAAGATAATTATTTTAGGTCACCGTTTTAGTTAATTTTTGAACGTTACATGGTGGGTTTATCTATAAGAAGAGAAAATTATTGTATCATGGAGTACACATTGTTTAGATCCGTTCTAGTTTTATAAAGAATGAGCGAAATATATTCATGGGTCTCGATTACTGTTTACAAATAGATCAGACGTAAAATCACTACTCTCGAGATGACCAATACGGACTACAGTACTCTAAACGCCGATTATTAATTTTATACACATTTAAATGGTTTCATAATTTTTGTTTATGTAAATTTGTTTTACCGCCAATTTTCTTTGACTTTTTGTATCTTTTTGCTCTTGGGCCTTGGAGTCCTCAAACGGAGTTGCATCGTCAAATATCGGAGGTTCCAAAACTCCTCGCTCCTCTGGGACTCTCGGCAACAATGTTCATTGGAACATATCGACCCCCCTTTTAAATTCATGTTGTCCTCTAGTTGTCGCGTCTACTTTTAGCTTGGCTGTAGCTGCTCAACAAGAAGTAAACTTATATCCCATTCTGGACGTTCTACTGCGCGTAAAACTTGATTTTTTTTTCAAAACTAAGTCCTCCACCATATCTCCAAAATCCATGGTTGGTTTTATATGCTGTTTTCTTATTTTACAAGGTTCTTGCAGGTATACGTCACCCTACGCCATTTTGTTCTGCTGTACCATCGGTGTTTTCTTCATCGACTTTTTCTCTCGCAGTGATCATCAATTTGCTAAAGACAATGTTAAGATAAAATGTAAGCATAAAATATTCGATCACTTCATGACAATTTATTGAAAAATATTTCACAGAAAATAACAATTCACCAAAAACAATTCGCCGAAAATGAAAATTCGCTGAAGGAATTATAAAAACAGTTGATTTGAATTTCGTGATGGTACTGCCAAACAGCTCATAGAAACATAGTTATAAAAAATGGCCCATTTGAATTCAAATGACTAAGTCCACCTTACAAATTTTGGTGCCTCAGTACCGGTGTGCCTTCAAAATAAAAGGTCCAGCTTAATCAGTTCCTACTTGATCGAATGATCAGATTTGTCGGCCATATTTTTCATTCGTGGTATCTGGGAACGTTGGCATAGCAGCTCACTCCCATTTAGAAAATGATGAGGCTGAAGTAAATTAGATTTGTTAGATAATTGTAAGTTATTTTTTAGTTGTTTGATCTTAATTGATTGATAACGATGTCGGAATGCACGGTATCACAGGTTTAATGTATCGCATAGCCAATAATTCGACGGGCATTCCATAACTGGAATCTTGTAAACAACTTAAATAACTTCTTGTTGCAATTATGTATACCAAATTTGTCATCACAAATGTTTCCCCATACACCATAAACTTTGACTTCAACTCGAACTTCATGTGCGTTCATCCGTTCTATTGCTGCAATCGCACCGGATCCACACCGGACCTCTTTTAAAAGTAATTAAGGTTTATCAAAATAATTCGCTCATTCAACTTCCCATAGCGGCTTTTCTATCAATCCGTTCGAGATGTAAAAACAACAAAGAAGATTTATAAATAATTTATATAGAAAATAACTAAATAAATTAAAAATTAATTTTTATCGCATATATATACTGACAATATGGCCGAATATCTGATTATTTTTTCTGTCAAATTCGATTTTCAAAATTTTTGTACACTGTTGTGAGTTCAACATTTTTTTATTTCAAATTTAAAACTTACAAAACTAACGAATTTTTCCTACCTTTTCGCGAAGCAAGGTCAAAAAAATGGGTCGATATTTTTCCACACAAAAATAGCGTTATGGCGTTTCTGTCTATTCTGTGGCAATATCCCAATCAATTCCCCCGACCCACAATCGCTTCCGATAAAAAAATTGTTTTAGTGAGATTCGCAACTTTAGGGAGTTGACCTTGCAATAGAAAATGTCTTTGAAAAGATGAGATTTCATACCAAAAACTGATATCTTTCTTGGATGTTCACAAGAGCCGGGTTCCAGACCACTTACGTATTTTGAAATTATCTCTCTAAAATATTTCGATTCACCCACCGTCTATATAGACGATCTTACGTAACCGTACAGGTTGACATGGAGCTAGCGCAATGTGCAAGTGGTATACCGTGAATGGGTGGTGTGTGAGTGAATGAAAAGGGAGATATTAATTGGCCTTCACAGGACATTAAACCCACTGGGCAATTAATACTTTCTTTTTGTATTGTAAAAAAAAAAAAAAAAAAAAATCACCTTGAAGGTGTAGATCTTCATCTAGGGCCGATAATGAGGTCGTCCTTATAAAAATTTGCCTTTAGTGTAGAAGAGGGAAACTGCCAATAATCGAAGTGCCTAGGTAGCCAGAAATGGTGCGAATGCGGTACCATACGTAACAGTACATAAGCGGTATTGTTTCAATTAATCATTAGGGGACTCTCTCCACAGTATTCTATGGTAATCTGTATGTGGCTTGCATACTGGAATTTGGCGAAATATTTTATCTAGATCGGCGGATACTACAAATGGATGCCTTCGGAAAGGCAACAAAATATTGAGGAACAGGTTTTCTTGTATAGTAGGTCCCACAAGAAGATTATCATATTACGGACCTATACGCGTTTTGGCAAAGCCATCAAAATCGTCACATAAACGAGTGGTAGAACTGGGTTCTTTGATCACTGGATAGTGTGATAAATAATATAAGGTTGCCTGTATGGTTTATTTATTTCTTCTACTCCATTAAATCCATTTGTCCAAGCAACTTGTAGTTTCGCAAGAACTATATATTATTACTTTAACCATGAATATGATGACGGTCTTCTCTCCAATGCTTGGAATCTTCTGCCGGCTTGGGAAGAACTTTCCTCTATGTATGAAGGCTTTTCCTTGAATAGTAATGGCACGACAACTTTTTCATTAATAAAAGAAACTTGGACCTCACAAATTCCAAGCAAATGGTTTCTTCTTCTGAAAGGTGAGGCTGGCTCGTCGTTTGTTTTGGGCATAAGAACAAATAATAGTAATATATCAACCGGCGTGGGCTTATGGTATCCATAATCAGCGGTACTGGTAGGGTTCAATGATTAAGGTGACTTCGCGAATATGGTAGGTATAATACGTGAATTGACGTGCAAATTACCACATACTCCGGGTCTACAGTGGATCGAATCTTGAGGATTGTTGCGCCCTTTGAAACACCAGCTTCGTAATTCTTTAAAGCTCCCACTGTATCGTCTGTCTTCAAACGTGAAATTTAGAAACGCCTCGGCACTTTATCGATATCTAGGGTTCCACCGAATTATTATTGAAAAAATACTCGTATTCTGGTAACGGTGTTATCATGTGAATTCGATGAATTTTTGGCTTCAATATACAACGTCTGTGTCTTGCATTACATTTTGACTTGCTCTTCTATTTCTGCAGTTGGGCCATAAAACCACTTAGGATACTGGCATTATTTAAAATACTGCACTCCACTGAACATTTATTTTCAGCACTTTCACATCTACTCATTTCAATAGAAATGACAAAAAATCTTTAATACTCGGGAGGTCAGTTTCGGCAAAAATTGTCATGCATGCAACGGACAAGTTTACTCAATGAATGTAGTCCGCAATTTCAACACTATACTTGTTAAGTTTATGAGAATGATATGCTGCTGCAAAAGAGATAAAATTAACAGCTCAATACGAATGTTCAAAGTTCTGAGAAAACACTCGCTTCAAATTTTGTAAAGAAGTCCATTTCTCCGTAAAATTTAATTTGTGCATAATTGGCTTAAAATGTATGGACAATTTTCCCAAATTGGTCCAAATTAGAATTTGCTGTCAGTTTAAAAGTATAATTGGATCAAACTTACCAGATTACTATTTATAGCATGGAACTTTTCAGATTTATTAGTGCTGAAGCCGATTAACTATATACAAACTCAAAAACATCCCAAACAAGTGCGGGAAGGGGCGAAGCAGAAAGAGATACTAAAAACGACAAAAGTCCATCATGATCGCTAAGTAATGTTTAGTTGGGCTGGGTGTGACTATAAGCGAACAAAATTGTGTAAAGTCAAAATGGAAAGAGATGGAAACCTACCCCCTGACTTTGAACATTATACCTTATCCATTTCCAGTATCGGAAAATAATGGTTCATCATAGTTGGCGTATTTTTCAGTAGTAATTAAAGAAGTGTAGGCTTTAAATAAAACCAAAAAATATAAGACTTTCATAAAACCGATTCAGTTTAAAATTACTACTAACATGAAAGCCAACTATGATGAAAAATTATTTTCCGTTACTGGAAATTCAAAAGGAAATTTTGCTGAAACCAAAATTGGTCGCTAATATTTTAGTTTTTAAAGCTAAGCGGACTTTGCCAAAGCAAAACAGCAAATTTCAAGGCTTGCTCAAAAAATTGCAGAATCACAATCCCGCTCTACAAATAAGTTCTAGTAAATTCGTCTGTAAAAGGTTACCCAGTTTCATTTTTCTTTCCAGAATTTCATTTAAATTGTTACGATAGGAACGAGATCCATCCCAACTTAGCGAAATACAAAATCGTTACCAAAAACTCTTCACCAAAAGAATCACAAACCCTTTAAAAAAATTAAAAACTCATTAATTTGGTTTAAAAATCATTTTGGATTCAGGAATTACGAGCGTTCAGGCATTTTGTTTCAAATAACAAGTTTTACTATTTTTACTTCGTGCTCTACCTAATATACGGATAAGAATTGATCTCTTAATTATATTAATGAAAGTTTCAGAACGGCACGTTAAAGCTCAAGTTAAATAATTTACGTTGTTTTATTTATTTTCAGCCCCGGCTACAGTGATCACAACGCGTATTGGATTGGTGCATCCGATAAAAACTTAGAAGGTGATTTCCGATGGTCCGACGGAATTCAATTTACATATTCAAGTGAGTACTCATTTTGATTAAAATATGGATACGCAACACAAAATAAACAAAAACAAATTTCTCGGAAACAAACGTTATATATTTTATTCACATTCACTGTTTAACAGATGATTGGATCGATGACTGGAATTTACCACACTCCAAAAATTTCCAATATAAAGTTAAATCCATGATTTCGTTGCGATTTAATACGAAGCGTAACATTTCGAAAACCTATTCCGCCCGATGTGATCGTAATATATCCACCTTTACCGTTCGTATATTGATCGGTGGCTCGAATCCCTGTGATCTGTCGATGATATGCTTGCGTACCATTTTTAGGAAATTGGAACTCCTGCACAACGACTTGAGCGAATTTTGATGATTTCTTAACGATTTCGTAATGAATGCGAGGCACATTTGGATTAAATGTCCCCCATGTACGATTATACGATTGGGCGGTAATTATTGTCAGGCTGGCCACTATCAAAAATACGATTGTCGTTAAAAACTTCATTGTTATATTGTGGCGATTAATTTCTATAAACTGTTCACTTAATTTGTTATAATTACACTGATAGCGATTCAAGATTATCGCGACTCGATATATACACTTTACGTTTATTTGCACGATGATAAAATGTGTTGTCTTCGTAATTTTCTTGTGAATCACAGGTTTCAAGTGCAATCGCAATGTGGGTAATTCGAATGAACTGACAAGTGGCTTTGAGATTGTTATCGTACAATGTAAATCAAAACACTTGGTTGTGTAATTTATTGCCGTTCTACAATTTGTGTTTGCAATGTGACTGAGACAATATAGGTAATTAAACATTAGCTATTCGGAATTGCACGTTATCGCGACATATCGCATTTTCTTCAAAAGGTCGTCATTCAGGTAAATTTACATGTTTAGAAAGTTCGTCAAAGCGTAATAATTTTTTTTAAAGTGGTTTTATCGCTAGCATTTTATCGCCAATGAAATTAACATGTGAAGATGGTGTTCCTACTTCGGAGTACTCCATATCAAAATTTATGGCTTGATTAAATATTGGATTTTTATAAAATATGTGAAATGCTAAAAATTTACACTGTTAAAATTTTAAATTTTCCAATTGGATTTACCTTCTGATGATATTGACACGTTTTTATTAATTATTATTATTAACTAAGAAGATCCATTGGTGGTTTTTAACTTAGCAACGGGTTTTTAACATTGTTTTGAATTTCTCATTTTAGGTTATTCACGTCCCTTAAGCTAGCAGAACCCATATGGCAGAACATGACAAGATAGTATGGATAATTATAGGCTAATTAAATGCTCTATTAAAAAATTTTGGGCTCCATCCCTTCCAACTAAAACGCGGGTTCTGCTAGCTTAAGAAAAAGTTAGCAGAACCCATATCAAAAAACGATTTAAAAACAATTGGAAAAATAAAGGTTAATTTAAAACTAATTAAATGCCCTATTTAAATATTTTTATTATGCTCGCTCTAGGAGAAAAGTAAGGCTTTATCACTTAAAAGCTAACAGAACCCAAATCGAACCGAAATTAGAACGCAAAACAAGAACAATTTACAAACAAATAATTTTAGGCTCATCATGACCTGATCAAATATCAAATTAAAAAATTTTGGGCTCCACTCGTTTTTGACAAAATTTCAGATCATTTAATCTAAAGCTAGCAGAACCCAAATCGAAAATCGGACCAAAACCGAAATTAGAACGCAAAACAAGAACAATGTCAATGTTGTCAATTGTTCTTGTTTTGCGTTCTAATTTCGGCTTTGTTCCGATTTTCGATTTGGGTTCTGCTAGCTTTAGATAAAATGATCTGAAATTTTGTCAAAAATGAGTGGAGCCCAATTTTTTTTTAATTTTATATTTGATTAGGTCATGATGAGCCTAAAATTATTTGTATGTGAATTGTTCTTGTTTTGCGTTCTAATTTCGGTTTTGGCCGATTTTTGATTTGGGTTCTGCTAGCTTTAGATTAAATGATCTAAAATTTGGTCAAAAACGAGTGGAGCCCAAAAGTTTTTAATTTGATATTTGATTAGACCGTAATGAGCCTAAAATTATTAGTTTGTCAATTGTTCTTGTTTTGCGTTCTAATTTCGGTTTTGGTCCGATTTTCGATTTGGGTTCTGCTAGCTTTAGATTAAATGATCTGAAATTTTGTCAAAAATGAGTGGAGCCCAATTTTTTTTTAATTTTATATTTGATTAGGTCATGGTGAGCCTAAAATTATTTGTATGTGAATTGTTCTTGTTTTGCGTTCTAATTTCGGTTTTGGCCGATTTTTGATTTGGGTTCTGCTAGCATTAGATTAAATGATCTGAAATTTTGTCAAAAACGAGTGGAGCCCAAAAGTTTTTAATTTGATATTTGATTAGGTCATGATGAGCCTAAAATTATTTGTATGTGAATTGTTCTTGTTTTGCGTTCTAATTTCGGTTCTGGTCCGATTTTCGATTTGGGTTCTGCTAGCTTTAGGTTAAATGATCTGAAATTTTGTCAAAAACGAGTGGAGCCCAAAATTTTTTAATTTGATATTTAATTAGGCCATGATGAGCCTAAAATTATTTGTATGTGAATTGTTCTTGTTTTGAATTCTAATTTCGGTTTTGGTCCGATTTTCGATTTGGGTTCTGCTAGCTTTAGATAAAATGATCTGAAATTTTGTCAAAAATGAGTGGAGCCCAAAAGTTTTTAATTTGATATTTGATTAGGTCATGATGAGCCTAAAATTATTTGTATGTGAATTGTTCTTGTTTTGCGTTCTAATTTCGGTTTTGGCCGATTTTTGATTTGGGTTCTGCTAGCTTTAGATTAAATGATCTGAAATTTGGTCAAAAACGAGTGGAGCCCAAAAGTTTTTAATTTGATATTTGATTAGACCGTAATGAGCCTAAAATTATTAGTTTGTCAATTGTTCTTGTTTTGCGTTCTAATTTCGGTTTTGGTCCGATTTTCGATTTGGGTTCTGCTAGCTTTAGGTTAAATGATCTGAAATTTTGTCAGAAACGAGTGGAACCCAAAATTTTTTAATTTGATATTTGATCAGGTCATGATGAGCCTAAAATTATTTGTATGTGAATTGTTCTTGTTTTGCGTTCTAATTTCGGTTTTGGCCGATTTTTGATTTGGGCTCTGCTAGCTTTAGATTAAATGATCTGAAATTTTGTCAAAAACGAGTGGAGCCCAAAATTTTTTAATTTGATATTTGATCAGGTCATGGTGAGCCTAAAATTATTTGTATGTGAATTGTTCTTGTTTTGCGTTCTAATTTCGGTTTTGGCCGATTTTTGATTTGGGTTCTGCTAGCTTTAGATTAAATGATCTGAAATTTTGTCAAAAACGAGTGGAGCCCAAAATTTTTTAATTTGATATTTGATCACGTCATGATGAGCCTAAAATTATTTGTATGTGAATTGTTCTTGTTTTGCGTTCTAATTTCGGTTTTGGCCGATTTTTGATTTGGGTTCTGCTAGCTTTAGATTAAATGATCTGAAATTTTGTCAAAAACGAGTGGAGCCCAAAAGTTTTTAATTTGATATTTGATTAGACCGTAATGAGCCTAAAATTATTTGTTTGTAAATTGTTCTTGATTTGCGTTCTAATTTCGGTTTTGGTCCGATTTTCGATTTGGGTTCTGTTAGCTTTTAAGTGATAAAGCCTTACTTTTCTCCTAGAGCGAGCATAATAAAAAAAATTAAATAGGACATTTAATTAGCCTAAAATTAAGCGTTAATTTTCCAATTGTTTTTAAATCGTTTTTTGATATGGGTTCTGCTAACTTTTTCTTAAGCTAGCAGAACCCGCGTTTTAGTTGGAAGGGATGGAGCCCAAAATTTTTTAATAGAGCATTTAATTAGCCTATAATTATCCATACTATCTTGTCATGTTCTGCCATATGGGTTCTGCTAGCTTAAGGGACGTGGTTATTCGAACTTTTCATGCTGATGGAACGTCGGATATATTTTTTGATATTCTAGAAAAAATTCTGACGTAAAACGACTGAGGCTCATTTACGATGATATTTGCAGGGCTAAACGCAACTTAAAAGAATGAATTCAATTGTAGAGAAGTTCCCGAGGTGACACCTTCATGATCGACATGCTCAGTCAGTATCCTATATATTTGTGGAAAATAGGATCCAATTTTCATGATTTACGTGTACTGTTATTACCACCTATCTCAGGATCGTTCGAAGGTCGTCGTTCAAATATCAAAGAAAATATCAAAATTTTTGACGATTTTCTAAATTTGTAATGTGAATTCTGAAGATGTTTGCATGTGTTTGGGTGAATATATTTTATAGCCTATATAGCAATTTAGAATCTCTATCAAGATTTAGCTACAATGATATTTACTGTACGATGCTCGACTTAAAATTTCCATGAATTTGTATTTTTAAAATCGTTCTATGTACAGTTAGAAGTTGTTTAGGCAACCAATAAATACATAAATACAAAATCCACAACATGTTCAGGACATTTTCAGGAACGATAATAAAAAAAATTTGAAATTAATATTGATAGTCCAACGTATTATTGACATAGTGATTTCTAGGACTTTAATTACCGTGATCCGTTCCAGTGATGTCCCACTGATGTTATATAGTTAATGATGACTGTTGTTTTTCTACGGAAAGACATTACCGTAAATGTATTAACATTTAATGGATGCTGACTAGAATTGCGTACCATTTACTGATTTGGTTTAAATCTTCTTGAAGTTTTCCGCGTCTGTAATGTTGGTAATTCTACGAAGGGTTTTGAGATCATCTGAAAAAGAAGTATATATGAATGTTGCATTAGGCTTGTAATATCGTCAAAAAAATCACACAAAAAATCCCTTAGGAATTCCAGGCGTTACCAGAATGAGTTTTGATTTTAACTTACCTATTTCAACAAACTGCTGTCTTTCAATAAGTTAAGAATGAAACCATGTAACAAATGCGTAGGAGAACCCAAAGCCATCAATTTGGTGTAAATAATGTCAATCTGCTGGTAGTTTTCGATAGATTTAAAAGTGATTTTAGTAAATTCAATAAGATTAGTTGTTATTGATCTCCCAGGACCCCGTGCTGATTGATATGTAACGAGGTATAATTTTTTTAATGAGTCACACATTAATATTTCAAAATGTTTAGGGATAACTGGCGTTGCTACGATTCGTCCCTTCTACACGATTGAATTATAAGTTTTAAATTAAATACTTTTCATTTGTCAGGGAAGGCTCCAGTGCATAAGGATTTATTAAACAGGAATTCCAGTGGAATGTTTAACTCATTGGCTAATGATTTAATGATCGATGGTGGCCTGATCGGCTGCATCTCGGGTATTCATTAGCTTTCCTTCTATCACTAAGGAATTTCCAGAATATTTGCGGTCTCTTTTGATGTCGTTTTGAACTTCAGTTATGTACAGGCATTGAACCATAATACGAACTAAGTTCTTTATGAATTTGGCTTCATCACTAGTCTCATACATCATTCCAATTGATATTAAGAAGTTGCTTCGTTTCTCGTAGTCGGCTTTATTGGAGCTGTATGTCAAGTGATAACTGCATGGAGCATTGATCTTAGAGGTATTGAAGCTGATTTTCATAGCTCTATAACAGAGAGATTACAGAGAGATTAGATCTGTTTCTCAGATTTAACCATTCTCGACTTTTTCATTTAGGCTTCTTTGAAATGTAGAGTGTACGTCGGGTATGTAAGGAAATCTCGGTTTTTTTCTAATCTCGGTTTTCAAAATCTCGGGTTTCAAAATCTTGGTTTTCAAAATCACGGTTTTCAAAATTCCGGTTTTGTATAAAAAAACCCCGATTTTTAGGATAATTGGTTTGAATTTTTAATGTGGGAAAATGGGACTCTTAAATGATTTTTTGACAAAATTCAGATATTTATAGTTTGCGATAAAGTTTTAGAAAATGGCTAATAGGGATGGAATTTGGATCGAGAGCTAAGTGCCCGTGAGAGTTATCGAAGCCGTCAGCATCTACAATTATTGCATTTCAAAATGTTGCATTAACAAAATATTGGTTTTTTCATTAATCTTGCAACTACAAAACGTTGCAATTACCAAATGATGCAAGTACCAAATCTTGCAATTAAAAATCTTTATTAATTATTTTGGGTAATTAGAACTAGAAGAAAAGCAAACCATGGTTTTGAAAACCGAGATTTTGAAAACCGAGATTTCGTAGTACACTCGTGTACGTCAATAAACCAGCGACCATACCAGTACTAAAAATTAAGATTCGAAATGAAATCCTGGCCATGACATTGGAAATTTTTAGAGAAGTTATGGAAAATGTTTTAGAAAGAGCATGAATGTGTGAGTGTCTGACTAGACATTTTTACAAAATACAACCACGATCAGGGCTGTCAGGGCGCGATGGGCTGATAGGCTTACCCATTACTTCGGAATTCAATACCCTAATTCCCTCTTCCTCCAGCTTATATTTTTTATTTGTTTAATGCGGTAAACTAGGCCACTATCTGGGTGCCTCATAACCCTCACCGTTCCCCTCTATTATGCTGAGCTGCGGAACCAACGCCACATGGGGCACCGACAGATAGCGGCCAAATTCGGTGAAACTGGGTTGGCCTTAACGGTAGTGGGTGTCGATTTTGTTCAAAATTCGACAGACGAAACATGACGTTTTCGTATACGTATATAAGGAGTATAGTAAACATATTTATATTAGTGTATCTAATTTGTCTGTGGTTATGTTTGTTTGTTTTCTGCGAATGTAAGCATCAAAAATTATGAATCGGTTTTTGGTGCTTATGCCCTTTCGTCGTCTCTCTTTTTTGACATCTCACCCAAGTATTTGAGTGGCGAGTTAACACGTTCGCGCAAATGACTGCTACAGCAGTCATATAACTTTTTCGTTTTTTAACACGTTCGCGCAAACATTTTTCATTTTTTAAGGAATAACTTGACATATTTTTCAATTCTCACAATATATTCCTTTCCGCCACAAAATATCATTGCAATTATCAAAGTTATCAAATGTGTTCCTGAGTAGGACACACATTTAGAAAGTTTGCGTGAATGTGTTAAGAAAAAAAAATTAATTACACTATTTAATTTTTTTTTTCAATGCGATGTCGAATGAATGTTTTCATTATTTTAAAACTATAATTAAATAAATTTAATTTTATTTACAGCATATTTGCATTGCATTTACAAATTTTAAATTATAAATAGAAATGAGATCTAGAAATGTCATATCCAAAAAAATTAAACGGCGCACATTAGCACGAACACAAACACACATACTATGTTTGCGGTTATTTCGTCAACTTGTCGAATTTTGAACAAAATCGACGCTCAAAAAGCTTACAATTTAACAAAAATAAAGAATAATCGAAATGTAATACTATTTCTATTAATTATTCTCCATTTTAATAAAATAGAAAAACTTTTAACTTTTAACGGAATGCTAAACGAATATACTGAATTTAAATCGAGTGGAAATCAACAAGCATTTCAATACACACTTGATATCATCGAAAACAGAGTTAATCGGTCATCAACAAATCTGAATTTGGAGTCGGGTTAAAGCACCTACACACGATCTGACTTGTCGGTCCGATCAAATCAAGTGTTGCATCCACACGATCAAATAATTTGAGTATAAATGATAAAATCTTGACGTTTATGCTTTTTCTGTTTTAATTGTTGGACATGAAAGTTTGTACAGCGAAATACAAAATCAATAAAAAATTGAAAAATAAAAAAATCGCTATCACTCTTGTGTCGTGTTTAAATATTGGTGAATGGATTTAAAATTTTTATTAATTATTTTATTTTAAAAAATCAACCATCCTTTTTTGCATAACCAACCACCCAACAACGATACACACGACCTGATTTGGCCAGGCGGTTGGATGGTAGGATGACAGTTGGATGGATTTTCCACCTAACATCGCCCCTCAAAAAAATTGTCATGCGACAAACCTACACACGACCGATTTTACATCTGAGCTGATCAAATCAGCCCGATCGCCTGACCAAATCAGATCGTGTTTATAGGGTGTATTACTCATCACTAATCGATATCATCAATTTGTGGTTATATTCATACCTATTGGTCATCGTATTTGCGCACTTAGGTTTCGTGGGCGTCACTTTGACATCTAGTTTGGCAGTATCCAAGCCCCAAGTGAAGATAAATTCGATTATATCAAGCATATGCTTTCAAAATTCCACAATACGACGTCCAACTATTAGTTGGTGATTCAAATATTCAGATCAGTTCACACTCCATATTTTCTGCTTTAAACAACAAAGAGACATGACAAGGAACGTTTTGTTGTTAAGTGGGAATATTTCAATAATACTAATTTAGTCGCTTCTTCAGTCCTTCAAGGATCAGTAAAAGATTTGTTAAACAGAGTTAATCGATGCTGCCATGTATATTATAGAAAGGATTTGAAGTGACGGTATAATGTGCAATTTTGGCTGGAGTGGTCATTGGAGCATATTATTACAAAAATCTGAATGGTTCAGCTGTTACAGTCACTGGTGAACGTTTTTGTGATATGATAAGGAAATTTTTAGTCCAGAATTGCATGCTAGTGGTTTGGTGAACATGTGGTTCCAGCAAGACGGTGCCACATGCCATTCTACTAGAGAAACCATGGAATTGTTACGAAAAACGTTTCCACAACAGTTCTAATTTCGAAATCTGGTAATGTGGTTTGGCCTCCACGGTCACCCGATTTAACTGCTCCAGACTTCTTTTTATGGAGTTATCTTAAAAGTAAGGTAAGGCAAATAAAACATGCGGACATGTGGCAGCCATTGTTTTCATACATAATTCCAAACATTAAACAAACTTGTTAACATTAAATATACTTTCTTTTATTTTAAAAAAAAAATGTAGGTAAAAAAGTAGTAAGCCTTTCGTTTGGACACCCTGTAGCTCTCCTTCCATTAGAACTATCGGCTCATATTTGAGCTTCAGATCAATGAAAAGGCAAGAGGCACCGACTTCGTTTGATAACTGAACAAATGCAGTATATGAAGACATCGGGGATTGCAGCCCGGTTTTCAGTATTAAAGTTTCGCCAAATATTTCTTAAAATTAATTTTGAAAATTAAAGGCGCTGATACGAACGTAGTCGTTAAATCTTGTTTATCGCCTTGGACTTTCCAGAACTTCTTCCAAAAATTATTTAGTAATCCTATTTTCAACCAACATTTCCAATTTATTAAGTGACCAAGTTCCCTCCTAGATGAGTATACTCCAGACATTTTTACAAAAATCATGTGAGTATCTCATTTCCATCCAACAGAACTTCGTCACAAAATAACTTAAGAAGCCCATTTTCACCCAATGTACCAATCCCATCTTAACCGATTATTAAATGGCCAAATTCAATAAATGTTTACAACCACAAGACACTTAAATTTTTTTTTTCACAAAGTACGATAAACTGGCATACGATAAATTGTCCACACGATAAATAAACACTCTAAATTGTTTTTACGATAAAGCGACCGCCTCCCATATACAGTAGGTGCAACAACAGCGTGTACGGCAAAAACTAAGTAAAAACGAAGCTCGATTTTTATTTGTTTTTATTATGAAAATTTATTGTTTTTTCTTGGGCGCTATCAACTAATACACAGTATGTAAAGTCACCATTACTATTAATAATTGCCTGGCTCATTTTGACTATCAACCAAATTCTTTCCATACTGTATTGTGGTGACATAGTTTCCGGACGACTCGCGCTAGACGGCTCAAATTTTTTATGTGGTACGTTTTCAGCTTAATCTTCATGAGTGTCCATAAATTTTGATCGGATTGGCATCAGGTGACTGAGACAGCCAATTCAATGTTGTGGTATGCTTTTCGAGCTTGATTTCCGAACAGAGTATGCTATGGTAACAAACCTCTTGATTAAATTTTACTCGTGAAAGCTGCTTTTACGTTCCATGTGAAAACCATTAATTTACCAAAACGTTGCTTGGTGAAGCATCCCCATACTAAGGCGGATGCCTCACAGTTACGACAATCCTTTATTTTTGCTTAGTTGGCCAAACACGCTTTTTAACATTAATGCTGTATGCCTCACACCGACTTTTTTATCTAAATTTCCAACTAACTAAATTGATGGTTAGTTCATACCAATCGTTCAAAGATGGCACAAAACAAACCGCATCTGATGTTTATTTTCTAATCGGTAATTGAAAAATCGGAACAGTTTAGAACTAAATATCAGGTAGATTTTGGTTTATAAATATTAGAGACATCCAAGGGTGGACAGTAACGAAATGCATGTATTTGAATTACGTAATGAAAATACAAACTACAAATTGTAATTTTTATTTTAATTACTTTTATCTCCAAAAATTGTAATTACTTACTTAAACAAATTGTAATTTTAAAATAATTTTTTATACATTTACATAAATTCAGACCCATCTATATTTTTGTATGAAAATTTTCTCTCTCTCTCTCTCTAGCTTCACATCCCATGAAGGGATTTTGCCGCCCGCACTATGGTCCTCCAGCCGTCTCGGTCCATCGCTCTCGACCTCCAGTTTCGACATCCTAGTGCCTGTAGATCTTGTTCGACGTCGTCACGCCAGCGCAGTCGGGGTCTTCCTCTACGACGCACACCGGCTGGTTGTTGATGCAACACTTTATTGGTCATCCGTTGTTGTGGGGACCTTGCAACGTGGCCAAGCCATCTCACTCGATTGGATTTGATGAATCCGATAATATCGCAATCTCCAAGTATTTGCTTTATCTCGTGGTTCATGCGAATCCGATATTCATTGTTCGCGACTTTAATTGGACCAAAGATGGAGCGAATGACCTTCCTTTCGAAAGTTGATAACAATCTACAATCATTAGTGGTCATGGTCCAGCTCTCGCTTCCGAAAGCCAGCACAGGTCTTATTAGTGCTTTATAAAGTGCGAGCTTGCACGACTGCGATAGATGTTTAGATCGCAATAATTTTGATTGGGCGTAGAAAACTCGATGTGCGGCAGCTATTCGGGCTTTTATTTCTGCCTGCATGTCATTTGATGATGTTATAACTGACCCGAGGTATTTGAAATTTTCAACGCGATCAAAATTGTGGTCGCCAATTCCGAGATTTGCCATGGGGATGTTCCTGGGTGTTGATACAAATTTGGTTTTGCTACTGTTCACCTTCAAACCAAGTCTTCTTGCGCAGCGATCGAGCGGCACGAAACTGTCTTTGATATCGCTAGGTCTTCGGCCAAGAAGCACGATATCATCTGCATATCCAAGAATTTGGCCTGATTTATTAAATATACAGCGCGAAGTTTCGATGTTGCTTTTCCTCACTACGTACTCAAGCGCCAAATTGAACAGCACAGGCGCGAGTGCATCTCCCTGTCGAACACCAGATGTTATTTCAAAGGAGTCTGACACAGTTCCTTCGATTACAATTCTACATACAGACCCAGACGTTGTTAATTTGCACAGAGAAACGAGTTTCTCTGGAATTCCTAGGCATATGAGCGCGGCCCAAAGGTTATCGCGGTTTATACTGTCATATGCCTGACGGAAGTCTATATATAATTGATGTATGGTTATGTTGTACTCCCAACATTTTTCCAGGATCATCCTTATGGTGAAACTCTGGTCAGTGGTCGATCGGTTGGGACGGAAACCACACTGATAATCGCCAATGATGTTTTCGGCGAAAGGGATGAGTCTGGCAAGTACAACATTAGCCAACACTTTGTAAGCAGTGTTCAATAGAGCTATACCACGATAGTTTTCACATTTAAGACGGTCGCCTTTTTTATGCAACGGACATATGAGCGCGGTCTTCCAATTCTCCGGCAGCTCTTCTTGGTCCCAAATACAGACGATGAGATCGTGTAGACTTGTTGCAAGAGTAGCGCCTCCGAGTTTTATTAATTCTGCGGGGATTCCATCGAGACCGGGTGCCTTGCCGTTTTTCAATCGACTAATAGCTGCGTCTACTTCCTCTACTGTGGGATATTCGACGAAGACCTCATCACCTGGAGGAGCTATTGCTCTAATGGGGGTCACGTCGTCATTCCGATTTAGCAGATTTTGAAAGTAGGTTTGCCATACTGAGAGAACATCAGCCACGTTTGTTCTCAATTCTCCATTCCCGTCTTTGATGGCTGTACTTCTTGGGTGGAAGTCTTTAGTGAGATTCCTGGCATTAGCAAAACAGTCCCTTGAATTTCCCACTTCCGCTTGGAAGCTGATGTTTTCGATGCATAATCTCATATGATCGCGTTTCTTTTGACGAAGGTATTTAGTCGTGGCTTTCCTGGCGCGGAGATATTCTGCATGTGTGCTTCTAGTATTGCGAGCCAACCATTTTTCTCGAAGCTTTTGTTTATTTGCGACGATCAGGCGACATTGATCATCGAACCAATCATTGCGGGGTCTCGGAGGTCTTCTTCCGATAGTGTTTTGCGCCGCGGTGGTAATGGCTGACTGTATTGTGTGCCACTGCTCCTGGATGTTAGAAGGAGCTTCTTCGTTGTTGCTAGGCCGCTCTAGATAGTTAGTGACAGCTGATTGGTAACTCTGCAGTGACGCTTGGTCTTTTAGAGCATTGATATTCCATCGAACGGTTTTTTGTGCTTGTCTGTTGAACGTTGATGACAGTTTGCACTTATATTTAAATATGACAAGCATATGATCGCTGTCCATATCTGCACCCCTGTAGGATCTTACGTCAGATATACTGGTCGAGTGTCTCTTAGACACCATGACGTGATCAATTTGGTTTTCCGTTCTTCCATCATTCGATCTCCACGTTACTTTGTGGATTCTCTTATGCGGGAAAAACGTACTTGATACAACTAAGTTGTACATTATTGCCAGGTCGGTGACGCGTTGGCCGTTGTTGTTACTAGTTAGATGCAGACTGTTAGGACCGATGTGCGATGTATTTTCTGCACTCCTACCGATTTTTGAATTAAAGTCGCCCACGATGATTTTAATGTCGTGGTGCGGTATGTTATTGATGACTTCCTCCAGCTCGACAAAGAATAAATCTTTGATGTCATCCGATTTATCTTCGGTGGGTGCATGCACATTAACGATCGTGATGTTAAATTTCTTAGTGCGAAGTCTGACCGTGCACATCCGCATGTTGATCGGGCGGAAATCGATGATATGGTGCTTCACGCGCCGATGGATGAGGAAACCAACTCCAAATTCTCCTCCGTATGAAAATTACATTGCCAATGAACTATAGGGTTTTATTGGTTTGTATATTGGTTCACCGGATAATTGGTTAATTGTCACGAATAACCTCAAAAAGTTACTATAATCTAAGCGTTAAATAAAATAAATTATAGCATTCAGATTAGTGTATGTTATTGAAAAATGTCTCTAATTAATTTTAGGTGGTTTTAAAATACCAGATAAAGAGTTAAAAGACCCGGATTTAAATAGTAATGTTAATGTCAAAGCGATTTTCTTGCTCTGTCCTATACCAATCGAAATTCACGGGAGTCAAACATCCATATCAAATTTTACCACCCATCTGAAGGTATAACTTTATAAAATTCCTTTAAGATCCATACATGGATCATAACTAATCTGAAAATATTTATGCATGCTGTACCAGTAGAGCGATTATTTTGTGTTATTGGCTTTTTAAATTCACCGTCCAGAGAGTTTTCGTCAGATGGTGTATTTGAAAAGTTAGTCTTTTTGGAAGGTAACCAAGAATTTTTATCTAAATAAATGAAAGAAAATTTAAAAATTGTAGTAGTAGTAAGAGAACCGTAATTGAAATAACCGTGCATTAATAAATTTGAATTTAATAAATCAAAAAAAGTTTTTTATTGTAAAAATTAGAGAAATTTTGTAATTAAAATAATTGTAATTTGTATTTTAATTAAATATTAAAATTCGATGTAATTGTAATTGTTATTTTAATTACAATGATTGGTCGCACATTAACTTGTACATTCAATTACTTAACTTGATGTAACTGACCAAGTGTATTTTAATTACACAAGCAGGGTAATTTGCCCACCATCGCCCTCTAACAATACCTGGGTGAACTAACGATCACTTTAGTTTGTTTTTTTTTTTTTTTTTTTTTAATAAAATTTTTATTTATTTATTTACATTACGACTGAGTCTTGCACCCATTTAGTAATTTACATTGCATAATAAAGTATTTTGATTAGTCGACGTAATCAAATGGTTATCCCCAGTTTCGTGTAACTCCTCCTCAGATTTTTCACCACAGTAAGTCTACTGACCTCCTGAGGTTGTCGTTTCGAATGTACCACGATGCATTAACAATACATCGCAGGATTTTATTTTGAACAGTTTGTATGAATTTGATATTTGTCTTCTTGGCACAACCCCAGAGTTGACTACCATATGTCCATACAGGATTCAGGATTTGTTTGAATAGCAGCAGTTTGTTATGGATCGCTAGTTCAGATTGTCTCCCTAAGAGCCAATGCATTTTTCTAAATTTTATGTTTAGTTCTTCTCTCTTCTTTCTTATGTGTTCCTTCGATCTAAGTTTAGCATCTAAAGTCATGCCTAGATATTTAGCAGGGTTTGCATGCGGTATTACTATCGAGTTTATCATCATTGGTATATGATTAACTTTTAGATTTGTGAAGTTGACCAATTTAGTTAGTCGCAAGTTTAGACAAAAAAATCGGCATCAGGCACACAACATAAAACCCCAAAAGGATGACTCATGGTAAACACAATATTCGTAAAATCTTTATTTTTATGCTCATTCGCCCACTGTTGACGCATTTCAATGTGTTTTTGTGTTAGCAGTGTTTTGAACAAAGTTTCGATAAGCATATAACAATATTCTTCTCACCAATTTTTCCATATAGCGTAACCGAAGAATTTTCACCCAATAACTGTATGATAGAGCGTTAAAGAGGAATCAATTTAAATAGAGTTAAGCCGTACCTACTCTTGTTTTTTTTTTTTTTTAGATCATAACTTTAACCCAAACATCTTCAAAGTGAGCACACAGTGGAAGCTTGCACGGGAATAGATAAACCTCCTTCCTTTCCGGCTGGTTGCTGAGGAATGATACAATCTGTATACTACATATTTGCTTCTACAAAATACTGCACTTGGAATACTATTGCTATACGATAAAGTTGGTTTCCACAATTACGTATATTGAGAACGATGTTTTTTAAACAAAGTTTGAAAATTGATTCGCGTTTGTTGACATCTTGTTAAAATTATGAAAGGGAATTGCGTGTGCGGTGTCAAAATTTGAACGATTTCATGATTAGGGAATCTTGAGGTACACTGGTCGAAACATGATAGGGATCCGTTCGATCAAATGTTGGGTTCGCCGCTGGTGTAAAAACACCAACAGGCTCTCTATCTGCAGTAAATCATCAGTGGCAATAAACAGAGATTTTCCAATTTCAGCATAAGGCCTGAGCTCTGTAACTCTCCGAGTTAGAAATTACTATAAGATAGCTTGTACAACGACCGAGATATGGACAGATCGACAGGTGCAAGAAAACCACATTTTTGAATTTTGAAATTTTTCATAAAAAGAGCTGAAAGTTAGATTGACTGCGAAGAATTTTACATTTTTTCTAAATAATTAAAATTTTAGGTTCAGAATTTAGAAATATAAAATAATTTTTAATTTAAATTTTGATAACTCCAATAAAAAAAACTCCTATATTCTACCTATAATTACTATATTTAAATTAAAATTAACTTTTACTAATTTCCTTAATATTACTTGTGTGCAATTTAACAATCTTAAACGAGAATTTAATGATAAGAAATATGAAAAATATTTTTTATGCCGGTGCGTGAGTTATCTGCTGTTACACATTTAATGACACCAAAGTGTTTTTATATTTTTTATATTTTTTTTTTTTATCACCATCGCACATAAAATAGTTACAAAGTGGCTATACAATAAAAATAGCCCCGAAATTTATGCCCCATCATCCTTATCGTTCAACTTGCCGAACCACAATACGTCCAGGTAAAATTTATGATAACAATAAAACGTAATACAAATTTATTTTGTCTATAGCAACACATAGACATAAAGGCGTACCCTATGATACATAAAACCTTAAAGCTTTTTTGTTACACACACATACATATACATACAAAAGCGAAGAGCTTTAAATCTATAAAAGATTAATGATTGTTCTAAAACATTTTCTTTCTCTTTAGATTTACGATTCTAAATTATACTTTTGTTCATTAATCATATACATATATATACGAGTAGAGGCTAGGACTACGAGGATCGTATACGGGGAAAGTATAAATGTGGTTTGAAGCTTTTCACCATTTTTTATTCAATTTGGACAAATGGAAAAATTGTAAAATTGATTTTGAAATCGAAATTGAATAATTGAATTGTCCAAACTTTTCTCGGTATAGCGTATAAATCAAAATTTCGGTTCGAGTGAATATAGGCTAATCGAATATTGTCAGGGAGTTTATAAATCGATAATAATTAGTCACCAGAAGTGCTTAAAACCATGTTCAAATATTGTAAATGTTGAAGTATTTGTAAGCGACATACTTGAGATGATCTAAATTTCATTATCTTATCCAAATGATTACAAAGTTTATTAAAATTCAAACTGTGATTTTAACAACATCTTAATCTTATCTTAGGACTACTTAGGTTTAAATTTTATTTTGTACATTTTTACTATAAAATGAATAAATTAGTTACTATACTTTCACCTTGCTGTTTGTCCTTCTCGGCGCTGTGGCAGTCTGAGCCCAAAGCAATCACATTCAATGGGATACCATCAACAACAGCGATACTCGTTTACATTATGAAATCGTTCAGAAAAACTCATCAACCTTTCAAGTAGGTAGTGACTAAAGATATTACGTTTCCAGAAAATGGGGCAGTACACTATCGTCCAATCAAGAAAATTCGGGTACCTGATCAATATATGAATGAAAATATGAAAATTGATTGGTGATGTTTCCTTTAGTTGAGTTACACTACACTTTAAATCACAACGTGTCAGGGTTTGAGGTTTAGGTTCAAGTTCAAGTTCAGGCTCAGGTTCAGTTTCAGGTTCAGGTTCCGGTTCAGGTCAGGTTCAGGTTTAGGTTTCACTTTTAGGTGCAGGTCCAGGTTCAGGTTCAGGTGCAGGTTCAGGTTCAGGTTCAGATGCAGGTTCAGGTTAGGTTCCGGTTCAGGTTCAGGTTCAGGTTCAGACGCAGGCGCAGGTTCAGGTTCAGATGCAGGTTCAGGTTCAGGTTCCGGTTCAGGTTCAGGTTCAGGTTCAGGTTCAGGTTCAGGTTCAGGTTCAGGTTCAGGTTCAGGTTCAGGTTCAGGTTCAGGTTCAGGTTCAGGTTCAGGTTCAGGTTCAGGTTCAGGTTCAGGTTCAGGTTCAGGTTCAGGTTCAGGTTCAGGTTCAGGTTCAGGTTCAGGTTCAGGTTCCGGTTCAGGTTCAGGTTCAGGTTCAGGTTCAATTTTCAGGTTCAGGTTCAGGTTCAGGTTCAGGTTCAGGTTCAGGTTCAGGTTCAGGTCCAGGTTCAGGTTCAGGTTCAGGTTCAGGTTCAGGTTCAGGTTCAGGTTCAGGTTCAGGTTCAGGTTCAGGTTCAGGTTCAGGTTCAGGTTAAAGTTCAGGTTCAGGTTCAAGTTCAGGTTCAAGTTCAGGTTCAAGTTCAAGTTCAGGTTCAGGTTTAGGTTTAGGTTTAGGTTCAGGTTCAGGTTCAGGTTCAGGTTCAGGTTAGGTTCAGGTGCCGGTTCAGATTCATGTTCAGGCGCAGGTTTAGGTTCAGGTTCAGGTTAGGTTCAGATTCAGGTTCAGGCGCAGGTTTAGGTTCAGGTTCAGGTTAGGTTCAGGTTCAGGTTCAGGTTCAGGTTCAAGTTCAGGTTCAGGTTCAGCTTCAGGTTCAAGCTTAGGTTCAGTTTCAGGTTCATGTACAGGATCAAGTTCAGGTTTAGGTGCAGATTCAGGTTTAGGTTCCGGTTTCTTTATATTAGAGCTAGAATATATAACGAGAGTTAAAATATCCTCAGAAACTTCTCATGCAATACTTATTTGTGAAAATATCGCCCAACTAGTCCTGCAAACCTTCATATTCCAATTTGATGATTCGATCCCATGTCAGCTCTCAAAGAAAGTGAAACTTGATATCGATATGTTTAGTATCTGATAATGAGCCCAAACTGGTAATAAATACAACATTTGAGAAAGCACATGGGCATGATAAATTGTAATCTTAGTTTCAACGTTGAGCAGGTAAGAAATTCAGAGTGCTAGATCATTGGTGATACTTTCTTCTTCCTCATATCCGCATGAAGGGACCAATCAAACTTAGACGATAAAAGTAAACCTAAATAGATAGTGGTATCACTGAGACATACGATGTTTCCCGAAAATTGAACACTATCGAAACAATCCAATCGGTTGAGGGTTTTAATGTAGAATATAAGGAAAGCGGATTTATTTTAATTTAAACTGAGACTATTTTGATCCAACCAGCAATCAATTAAAGTTAGGTCGTGTTCCATCACGTATCTGAGCCAGTGATGAGGATTTATATAGAATAACGGTATCATCAGCAAATAATTGAACCGTTCCCTGCAGTTCTAAAGAAAAAAAAATATCCTTGAGGCACACCCGATTTCGCTATCAAGTCATTAAATTTTTCCCCCCTAAACGAATAAAATGTTTGCGATTTGCTAAATAATCTTTAAATAATTTTAACGCATTATGCCTAACACAAATTTTTTCTAGTTTACATATTAGTAATTTATGGCTTACACAGTCAAAGGCCTTGCGGATATCCAAGAATAATTCAGCTGTTTACTATATATTTTTATCATAACAATCATTTCCCTACCTACGATCATTCTTAGTATTTTATTTCTACGGCGAATCTTGTGTTGTGACTGATAGCAATGCCACCTGTGAACGAACACGTGGCATTGATTGAACTAAAATATTTGTTCACCATATGTGGACGTTTTTTTTTTTTAATTCTCGTGTTTCTCCCTATACCATAAGGCCGCGCGATCATCGATTAAAAGAGAAAGCGAGACCAATGTGCATCGGGTGTGTGCGAAGCAATGCGCTCTAGAGGAATATTTTTTTTTTATATGTTTCTCGTTTGCATCAATTCGCATTGAGAAGGAAGAAGAATCTTCTAGAACGTTTTGGCGTTCGTCGTGCGGTAGGAGAATTTGTTTTTTGTGAGTCAGTCTAGTTTTTGGTTTTTTTTGAGACAAAAAGTCTAGCGCAAGTTTATATAAAAAGTCGAGTTTGAAAAATTTCTTTTTTTGTAAAGCCGAATTTTGGTTTGTGATAGTAAAAGTTGCGCTTTGATTTGGTAATATTCAGTTTTTTGTGCTGGAAAATAAAAAAAAAAGTTTGGAACTTCTTCGAGTTTTTGTGAGAAAAAAATAAAAAGAAAAGTTGAGAATTATCTTTGATTTGGAGTTTATTTTGGGTGTGGCAATTTATAAAAAAAATAAAAGGTATAACCATATACTTGAGTTCGATTAGAAATGGAAATTACTTGGATGATGAAGTAAAATATTGGACATTTTGCGTTTCAACGGTGTGTTGCTGTGTTCCACGTTACTTCAATAGTTGGTGGTTGGTGTTGATTTTTTGTGTGCTGTTCGCACAATTATTTTAGATAAGATATTCGCGAGTGCACGCTGCAACGACTTTTAATAGGCGGCTTTATTCATGACTTGTCTAAACTTGTATGGTGAAATTTTATCGGCGTATTTTGCTAATGAGGCATATTTTGTAAACCGGCGTGAAGACGCCACAGCCAAAGTCATCGAGTTGAAATCGGCGAGAAAACGGTCACGTAGGCAACGCCCAACAGTTTTTTTTGGAGGCTGATTGAGGCCATTCATATTTTTGCGGTAAGGCTAACCAAAGCCCAACGGAGGCGAACCAAAGCCCAACGAATGCGAGAAGACGCCCAACGGTCCGGGTGCGGCGCACACCTGAGGAATGACGGCACTAAGGCCGCAGCAGTAATTTTGTTTTTTAAAAAAAGAGTAGTATTAAGGTACGATTGTTTTTATTTTTATTTTATTTGTTTTATATTTTTATTTATTTTGATTTTTTTTTAAAATTTTTATTTAGCGGTTGTACGGTCTCGTTCCCTGCTTATCCTTGTGAGAAGTTTTGTTTTTTCTTTTCTTTCTAGCATAAATAAAAAATAAAAAAAATATGAATTGCTAATTTTTCTGGGTTAAATATGATGAGGGGGGAATTCTTTTTTTTAAGTTTCTGTCATCACGGTGTAGGCCAGGAACATCGTAAGCTTCCATTCCCACGACCCTTCAGCCTCTACGATGTTTAGTGAAATCTGCGAGTCGACTGATGAGCCGTTCCGTATAACAAACTTAAACTGTGATATACCTGTTCAGTGAAATTCAATACAGCTGACAAGGTGCCACAATTTTTTTGGAACCCAAATTAGAATGGGTTTAGGATATTTGCAAGAAAAGTATTCTGCTAATTAGTTATATAGATAACACGTTCAAAAATTTTAGAATAAATGGGTAGAACTGAAATTGGCCTTGTATTCGCTTTGTCATATTGACAACCTGATTTTGGCAAAAAAACAATTTTTGCAATCTTCAGATAGTTAGGAAATACCCCTTCCTTGAAGCTCTGGTTCATTTTTTTTGTAAGAGATGCAATGACCATAGGCGATAAATCCTTATCAAGCTTCACTGAGATGTTATCATAACCCTTAGAAGAATTATTATCCAGGGTTTTAGCTAGCTGAGCAGTTTCTGTAATTCACATCTTGGATAATGATAGTATTGGCAATTTAGTTGAAAAATTTGCCAAAATAAATCTATGGTCACTCAATGAAACATCTCCAAACAACATTTTATACTTATATCGCCAAAAATCACCAAGTCTTTAAAAGACTAAACTTTAGAATTAAGTATATCGAAAAACGATTTTACATTAATATTTGTTGGTGGGCGATAAATGTCCATGATATTAAGTTTTGATAAACTAGAGTTAATTATGAAGGTATCTATTTCATTACTCACTAATTTAAACTGCAATCTATCGCTAGCAAAAATTGAGATACTGCCACCTATATGGTCTCGTATATGATGAAAAAATGTGTAATTACTTAAATTCACAAATGATTGATCACCATTCGACAAGAACGTTTCGACCAAGGCGGTTTACAATCAGACAAAACGTTCGAGTATGGCATTAAAGTAGTGCAGTTGATCAATTGAAAGATTTCCTTTCACGTATACAGGGTGTCCCAAAAGTCACATAACCATTTTAAAATGGAATAACTTTTTCATCTCTTAATAACTCGTTTCATAAACATAAAACACACTTCTTGAAAATAAATTTTATTTAGTTTTTGAAAATTACATCCTTTAAATAACCACCATTTTGCTCTTTAGACTGACACGCTCTTTGTAAGGCGTGAGTTATCACCTGTTGTAATGTTTCTTGCCTTAGTCCTTCAATTTTTTCACGGATGTTGGCCTTCAATTGCTATGGTTACAGGATTGTTAATTTATACTCTATATCTTTCAAATACCTTCACAGGAAGAAGTCTGGCGCAGTTAAATTTTAAGTTATTTTTTAAGTTCAGTTGGCAGGGGTGCTGTATGGGTAGTAGCACCATCTTGCCACCATACCTTTAGTGTGTCCAAAACTGCAGGACGCACGAAACTCTACAGCATCGTTTTCAAATAAATAAGGTCCAAAGGCAAGAACTCTTCCTGCAGTTTCACCACACCGTTTAGGTATGAGTGGGCCTCTTCGCCCATAATGAGATTGTGAATGAAATGAGCTTCTTGCCTTGCCAATTCAACCGCTGGCACAAACGAAGTATAGTTTGTTTATATGATATTCATTTGATCCCAAAATAAGGAGTCTATAGGCTCTTTGAGTTAGCACAATTTATCGCTTGTTTTCTATATAGAATTCGATTCAGTCGTGACGCCATACGCATCAATAACATTAAACAGAATGCTGTTATTAATAAACTGAATATCTCTCTGTCACCTAATACTGTATGATTTCCTGAAAGGACTAAATTAGATCTATCAACCCCTTTTAAACCATTTAAAAAACAAATGGGATTCACGTGGTCCAATAAATACTTTAATAACCTTGACATTAAGATTTTAGGATTCTCTTCTTACTCTGGCACTAAAGTATTTGTTTGGCCACGTGAATCCCATCAGCTTTTTAAATGGTTTGAAGTTTGGAAGTCCTTATCTTAACCTTTCAAAAAATCATACAGAACTCGGTGATAAACATATAATTCTCGAGACATTCAATTTCTTAAGAAAATCCTATATTTTTTGGATGGAAAAGATTATTAAAGTATTTATTTTAGCTACGCCAATTCGAAAAATGTTTTTTTTTGTTGTAATTCAAAATTTCAATTGAAATATTTCATTATTTCGCCTAAATGTCATTATTTTTATTTAATGTTTTACCAATACAAACACACTTTTGTTTGTTTTTGTTTTTTTAGGACTAGTTTAGGTCTAACTTCAAAAGCGTCATCCGGATAATCTTTATAGTGCTTTGGAATCTGTGGCATTCCAATAAAACTGCCGTATGACTTTCGATTCATAATCGTTGAGATATCACCGGTCTTCATGTCAGCACTATCATTTAACACAATAGTTTCACTCATTTCTTCATCAGCAGCATCATAAACTTTTACGTTGTTCTGAGTTACATACGACGGATTTTCTACTGGGATCGTATCTTCCTGATTCGTGTTCAAATAAATATTTTTGACATCTTTCGACTCAATGCCGCTAGGTCCTTCGTAGTGCGTTTATTAAACACATTGCTGTTAATACAGCTTCACCCCACATCGATCGATCAAGCTGGCTGTCATTCAACGTGTCCCAAACTTTTTCCATAGAATCTGGTTTAATCGTTCAGTTTCAGGTTCAGGTTCAGGTCCAGGTTCATCTTCAAATTTAGGTTCAGGTTCAGGTTCTGGTACTGGTTTCTGGTTCAGGTTTAGGCTAAGGTTCAGGTTCAGAGTCAGATTCAGGTTCAGCTTCAGGTTCAGGTATTAATTCAGGTTCAGGTGAAGGTTCATGTTCAGGTCCGGGTTCATATTTAGGTTCGGGTTAAAGTTCAGCTTCAGGTTAAGGTTAAGGTTAAGGTTAAGGTTAAGGTTAAGGTTAAGGTTAAGGTTAAGGTTAAGGTTAAGGTTAAGGTTAAGGTTAAGGTTAAGGTTAAGGTTAAGGTTAAGGTTAAGGTTAAGGTTAAGGTTAAGGTTAAGGTTAAGGTTAAGGTTAAGGTTAAGGTTAAGGTTAAGGTTAAGGTTAAGGTTAAGGTTAAGGTTAAGGTTAAGGTTAAGGTTAAGGTTAAGGTTAAGGTTAAGGTTAAGGTTAAGGTTAAGGTTAAGGTTAAGGTTAAGGTTAAGGTTAAGGTTAAGGTTAAGGTTAAGGTTAAGGTTAAGGTTAAGGTTAAGGTTAAGGTTAAGGTTAATAAGGTTAAGGTTAAGGTTAAGGTTAAGGTTAAGGTTAAGGTTAAGGTTAAGGTTAAGGTTAAGGTTAAGGTTAAGGTTAAAGTTAAGGTTAAGGTTAAGGTTAAGGTTAAGGTTAAGGTTAAGGTTAAGGTTAAGGTTAAGGTTAAGGTTAAGGTTAAGGTTAAGGTTAAGGTTAAGGTTAAGGTTAAGGTTAAGGTTAAGGTTAAGGTTAAGGTTAAGGTTAAGGTTAAGGTTAAGGTTAAGGTTAAGGTTAAGGTTAAGGTTAAGGTTAAGGTTAAGGTTAAGGTTAAGGTTAAGGTTAAGGTTAAGGTTAAGGTTAAGGTTAAGGTTAAGGTTAAGGTTAAGGTTAAGGTTAAGGTTAAGGTTAAGGTTAAGGTTAAGGTTAAGGTTAAGGTTAAGGTTAAGGTTAAGGTTAAGGTTAAGGTTAAGGTTAAGGTTAAGGTTAAGGTTAAGGTTAAGGTTAAGGTTAAGGTTAAGGTTAAGGTTAAGGTTAAGGTTAAGGTTAAGGTTAAGGTTAAGGTTAAGGTTAAGGTTAAGGTTAAGGTTAAGGTTAAGGTTAAGGTTAAGGTTAAGGTTAAGGTTAAGGTTAAGGTTAAGGTTAAGGTTAAGGTTAAGGTTAAGGTTAAGGTTAAGGTTAAGGTTAAGGTTAAGGTTAAGGTTAAGGTTAAGGTTAAGGTTAAGGTTAAGGTTAAGGTTAAGGTTAAGGTTAAGGTTAAGGTTAAGGTTAAGGTTAAGGTTAAGGTTAAGGTTAAGGTTAAGGTTAAGGTTAAGGTTAAGGTTAAGGTTAAGGTTAAGGTTAAGGTTAAGGTTAAGGTTAAGGTTAAGGTTAAGGTTAAGGTTAAGGTTAAGGTTAAGGTTAAGGTTAAGGTTAAGGTTAAGGTTAAGGTTAAGGTTAAGGTTAAGGTTAAGGTTAAGGTTAAGGTTAAGGTTAAGGTTAAGGTTAAGGTTAAGGTTAAGGTTAAGGTTAAGGTTAAGGTTAAGGTTAAGGTTAAGGTTAAGGTTAAGGTTAAGGTTAAGGTTAAGGTTAAGGTTAAGGTTAAGGTTAAGGTTAAGGTTAAGGTTAAGGTTAAGGTTAAGGTTAAGGTTAAGGTTAAGGTTAAGGTTAAGGCTAAGGTTAAGGCTAAGGCTAAGGCTAAGGCTAAGGTTAAGGCTAAGGTTCAGGTTAAGGTTCAGGCTAAGGTTCAGGTTCAGGTTCAGGTTCATGTTCATGTTCATGTTCATGTTCATGTTCATGTTCATGTTCATGTTCATGTTCATGTTCATGTTCATGTTCATGTTCATGTTCATGTTCATGTTCATGTTCATGTTCATGTTCATGTTCATGTTCATGTTCATGTTCATGTTCATGTTCATGTTCATGTTCATGTTCATGTTCATGTTCATGTTTATGTTCATGTTCATGTTCATGTTCATGTTCATGTTCATGTTCATGTTCATGTTCATGTTCATGTTCATGTTCATGTTCATGTTCATGTTCATGTTCATGTTCATGTTCATGTTCATGTTCATGTTCATGTTCATGTTCATGTTCATGTTCATGTTCATGTTCATGTTCATGTTCATGTTCATGTTCATGTTCATGTTCATGTTCATGTTCATGTTCATGTTCATGTTCATGTTCATGTTCATGTTCATGTTCATGTTCATGTTCATGTTCATGTTCATGTTCATGTTCATGTTCATGTTCATGTTCATGTTCATGTTCATGTTCATGTTCATGTTCATGTTCATGTTCATGTTCATGTTCATGTTCATGTTCATGTTCATGTTCATGTTCATGTTCATGTTCATGTTCATGTTCATGTTCATGTTCATGTTCATGTTCATGTTCATGTTCATGTTCATGTTCATGTTCATGTTCATGTTCATGTTCATGTTCATGTTCATGTTCATGTTCATGTTCATGTTCATGTTCATGTTCATGTTCATGTTCATGTTCATGTTCATGTTCATGTTCATGTTCATGTTCATGTTCATGTTCATGTTCATGTTCATGTTCATGTTCATGTTCATGTTCATGTTCATGTTCATGTTCATGTTCATGTTCATGTTCATGTTCATGTTCATGTTCATGTTCATGTTCATGTTCATGTTCATGTTCATGTTCATGTTCATGTTCATGTTCATGTTCATGTTCATGTTCATGTTCATGTTCATGTTCATGTTCATGTTCATGTTCATGTTCATGTTCATGTTCATGTTCATGTTCATGTCCAGGTTCAGGTATAGGTTCAGGTTAAAGTTCAGGTTAAAGTTCAGGTTAAAGTTCAGGTTAAAGTTCAGGTTAGGTTTAGGTTAGGTTGAGGTTAAGGCTCAGGTTCAAGTTCACGTTCATTTCCAAGTTTATTTTTAGGTTCAATTTCAAGTTCGAGATTAGGTTTAAGTTCAGGACCCGCTACAGTTCATGGCACGGTTTACTATTATATCATCATCATCAAATAAAAATTGTTCGTTCTTAACTCATTAACCAACTACTTTTGCTCAATAGGTTTATTAAACAAAAATCCCGGCAAACTAAAATTAGAAGTTTTGCTCCCATCTAAATGTATTCCTAAAGTTAAATAATTTATGTAATTATTTTTCATCATTTAATTATCGCAATTAAGTTTATATAATTTATAATTTATACTTCATCAAAATATGTAAAAATTCATCCATTTTGTTCGAAACGTCATATTTACCGCGACACAGTAAACGAAAATTGTCCCAAATGATTTGGTTGCGTACATTCATGTTTTGTGCGATGAGTTCGTAATTCTTGGTAAACATGCAAACCAACATGAAATTTGACAAATGGACGACTGGAAAACATTTTTGTATTCAGTCATTCGGTGCGCTCCAACAACTAACCAAGTTATATAATAAAGCTAAAATAAATAAAACTAAATTAAAAACTTTAAAACAATTTAAATTAAAAACTTTAAAACAATTAAAGTTTATTGTTTAAATTTAAAGTGTTTATATTAAAATATTAATTATTATTTTGTTGTCTGGAGTCGCAATCAACAAAATTATTGAATTTTTCATAAATTGCACGTTGCATTACAAATGAGCTTTGAAGCTCAAAATGTGTATAATTTATAACTTAATTGTATTGGATAAATAAAAAAAAATTAAATGAAATAAATAAATAAGTGGTATGATTCTTTGTTTGTTGTTGTCGTGGCGATTTCCCAATTCCGCGACACCCAGTACCTCTTGCAACACACGTTGTAACGTTCCTAGTCTTCTGTTTTTACCGTGGCATTTTCTTCAGCGTCGACGTGGCGATCAGATGGCTTAACAGATAACTAATCGTAACCAAGCGTTTTTAAAAATTGTGTCTGTCTATCTGTTCGTCCGTCCGCACTTACTTCGTTGTTCGGCTTTCACGCGAAAACCACTCCAACGTTTTTAGTGTACACGTGAACCACTGACATTTTCTTTATCGCGATATCTTAGTCGGGTTTAAGTTGTAAGATAAAATATAAAAAATCCAGTGATGTACAATCAAAGCGTTTTATTACTTCTTTTTTGTGTTTTCGAGTTTATTTCTTATAAATCCACATTGACAAATTCAACCAAAGTTTATCGAGATCGACCAAACGGCACAGTGGTTAAAGCTTTGGCGTTTGGATCGGGAGTTATCAGGTTCGAATCCTGATAGAGGCAGGATGTAAAAAGGAATTTTTATTGAAATGGAACACAACTATAAACCCCTGTCGGAATGCAAAACACATCGGTTGACCCATCATCCTCCATGCCAATATAGACTGGCAAGGAGCTATGCAATGTCCATATGGTGTTATAATCAGAACTATAGCCGTACGTCCACCGTTTGGAAGGCCACTGTGTAAGGCATGGACGTGAAAAGCGAAAGAATTGGGAGTGCCTCGGCCCAGAGCAGATTGCAAAGATTAAATTTTAATATAAAAAAAGTTTATCGAGATCTGCTTAGAATATATTGAATTAAAATCAAAATCTAACCTAAAAATATTTTTAAAAAAAACAATGTAAATTTCATAAAAAGGTAAATCCGTGTCGGATCGAATATTTGCTTTTCGTAAAGAGCTTGACAAAATCAAGAATATCTGGGATGATTTCTATAGGTAACAGTCGATGAACTTACGAAAACCATTCTTGTACACACGTGGGTTTCGGGGTCTCCTGAAAATCCAATCGATATTTTAACTAAGCATGGAGTCCTTCGAGTACATTACTGTGTTCTGTTAAGACTGTGCTTGCCACTCTCAAATCTTTGATTTCATGCAAACCACTGGTAGTATAGCATCAGTTTATCTTGCGTATCACGCTCTTTCACCACCCATCGTTGGCAGAGTTATCTAACCTTGTTGAGTGAAGCAGAAATAAGAAGGCACCGCAAGTGGTAGGCTACGATAGTATTTCTCATCATTGATTATGGGGCATCCCACTCTCCAACGAGTATGATTATGGCCTACTGCGACAAATACATCACTAAAGCCATCTAGCGAAAAAAATAGTTTTCTTTTTCTCCAACCTACCAATACATTTGGTATATTTCACTCTGTGTTCAAGCAGACTTATAGTGGAATTATATTATAAAATCGTCCCGGACTGGGATTAAAATTAATTGGAAAACTCTCTTTTTGAAGAATATATCTTCTAGATTTAAAAATAATTACTAAAGCCGTCATATTGTTGTATCATGAACTTTCGCTATAAATTGTATCAAACATATAAACACAATGGAAAAGTGCAACAACCAAAATATGTTGCCCCACATTGTCTGCACAGTTTACATAAAACATAATGTTGGATATAGATACCCAACATACTTGAATAAAAAAGCACTTCTCCATCCATAATTACATAAGCTTTTCATCACATTTTTAACACTTCAAATTAATTAAAAATAAAACTTTACGATGCAATTAAAAGTAAAGCGAACACTAGAGTTTTTTTTTCTGCACAGAAATTAAATTCCTCTTATAGTGGTGGTTCGTTATAAAAATGTAACACTCTAGCTAGAACCATAAAAATATGTACACAATGTAATTCTATGGACGATGATATCAATGTTGCGTTGAGACGTTGTAACAGCGACACGTACTAAACTGGACGAACAACTAATACTCAGATAATTTGTAGAAAGCTTTTTATCTTTTAACATATATTCATAACAAAATATTTAATAGTCATAATAATTTATCGGGTGAATATTTCTAAAATGAAATTAAATCCGTGGCCACGTTGAGATTTAAAGTGTAGTGTAACATTGGTGAATGTAACACCACCGCTCAGTAATGAAACATAACCGCCATTTCCATTTATGTACTGATCCTGTGCACGAATTCCGGTAATTTGACGATAGTTGGCTGTTCCATTGCCCGGGAACGTAATATCCTTCGTTACAATTTGGAGGATTGATGAACTTTTTTGGACAATTTCGTAATGTAATCGAATGTCGTTGCTGTTAATGGTGCCCCATTGGAAGTGATTGCTTTGGGCCGAAACGATGGCAGTACCGAAACTGGCGAGTACTAAAATTGTGATGATTTTATTCATTCTAAAATTTGAAAATGGCACATCAATATTTTAACACGAGATGGACCTTGAATATTTTTATTAACTTACTTGATTTATTTGTTGTATGTTGTTAAGATCTTGTTATATATTCAGAGTTCGGAATTAAATTAAATTATTTGGGTTATAAATCTGCTTTTATATATCATTCAAAATAAACGGATATTTCACTTATTCGGAAATGTTTCGTGTGATAAGATAAGAATACAAATTTCGTTAGGCCCACTTGTAAACATTTGACTAATCGATTGTGCTTTGATTGCGATTTCGTAAATAAATTTCAAGTGGATGTGTGGTGAATAATTCAAACTTTAAGATATTATCTAAGTAAGAGGCCACTCGTTCCAATCATTCATTATCTTGTTGTGAACAAATAAAAACCCCAAATTTCGATGACTCGTCGAGTACATCGCTCATAATCAATTTGAATAAGAGGTTTCAAACTTGACTCATTTTCACTTGACATTATTTTCTTCCTAGTGATTAGGATAGCTTCTGTCTTATGGTTCGCTAGTTGCAGACCAAATGATGTTAACCATTGACGAATGAGTTTGACTGTGCTGTTACAAATCTCCACTTCATCCACTTTATACATTGCTATAAGGGGAACCACGATATCAATTGAAAAGCCGTGTCCTGATTATTTCAGTTCACATTTCAAAGTGTAAAGCTTAGAATTTTTCTCCGACAAAACAATGGTACCTTACATAGCATTCACCATCGAGGTTGGCCTACGAAAATACTGGTGTTTTCCGCCAGAAGCCGTCCCTAGTTATATTTTTGTTAGCAGTTCGTATACAATGGCCTGGTGATCGCTATAAGTACTTACAGGTCGATTACTCTCCAAACTATCTATGTAACTCTTTGCTTCCTTAATATTGCCCATGAATTCAAGTATTATGCATTAGATAAACGAATAGGCTGAAACCACACAGTTCTTTAAAATGTCAATGACTTAAAGAAACAACTTGGACTCCGGTTATTTGCTGACAAAAAATTTTTTGTTATTGATAAAAACTTTACAAAGTTTAATTTCACTATCCCGTTGTTGTCGATTGGCGGAGCTGTTCTTTTGCCGACATATAAATTATATGATATGTCATCATCCGGACTAAACAGCCAGTGGCTAAAACATTGAAGCAATTATGTTAGATCCCTCTCTGAAATTCCAGAGAGCCCGATTGTGCGTTTATAGTTGCCAGCGCTCGCATAGTCGAGCAGCCCTCTATTTTGCTATAATCGAAGTTTGATTTTTTTTTTTTTAAATTCTGCTTCTAATCGAAGTTGAGTGTTCTTGAAATTCCGAATCTACTATAACAAGTGCAAGTGCTCCCTTTAATTCGCTCATAATTTCTTCATCAGTGGGGTGCATTTAGTAGCGAAAAATTAATTCCGTCTAACTCTTGCCAAATAAAAGATTTCGTTTTTCCTCAAATTAACTCCCTTACCATTTTTCTCGGCGACAAATTTTCGAAAATTTTATTGAGGTGAGAGCCGAAAGTTGCTCAATTTCGAATATCTTGACTATTTTGAATGAAACGTCGCTGAAGTTGGATCTATGGATTGATTGGTTTTCCAAGTTTGACTTTTTTTAAAATTTGGCTTCCAATTTTAGTTTGAGAGTTTTTCAAATTCTGCTACTAATATATTTTTTCGTCTATGGGGTGCATTTAAAAACTTATTCCGTCTAATTCTGGCCAAACGAAAGATTTCGTTTTTCCTCAAATTTAGTAAGGCTACACCCCTTGTCATTTTTCTCAGCGAAAAAAATGGGAAAATATTTTTGAACTCATAGCCGAAAGTTGTTGCTCAATTTTGAATGTTTTAAGTAGTTTGAATGAAATGGTGTTTAAATTGGATCTACAGATTGATAAGTTTCGATATAATCGAAGTTTGAGATTTTTAGCTTCTAATTGCTATAATGTGCTCATAATTTCTTCATCAATGGGGTGCATTTAGTAGCGAAAAATTAATTCCGTCTAATTCCGGCCAAATGAAAGATTTCGTTTTTTTCTCAAATTTAGTGGGCCTGCACCTCTTGCCTTTTTCTCGGTGAAAAAATTGGAAAATATTTTTGAGCTCACTGCCGAAAGTTGTTGCTCAATTTCCAATGTTTTTAACAGTTTGAATGAAACGGTGTTTAAATTGTGAGATCTATGGATTGATAAGTTTTGCTATAATCGAAGTTTGAGTGTTTTTCAAATTCTGCTACATATGCTATAATTTGCTCCCAATAATTAATTCGCTCGTAGTTTCTCATCAATGGGGTGCCACCTCGCTGGCAAAGTGGTCAGCATGCTTGCTGCAGCGACTGGAGGTCCGGGTTCGATTCCCGGTGTTGGCAAGAAAAAAATTTCACGGCTGGTTTAGGATCAATGAAATAATCACTCATTATCCGAAATGAAAATATGATTATGAAACCTCATTTGAGGCGGCCATATCCCTTGATGGGATATAGTGCCAGAGAGAGAGAGGGGTGCAATTAGTGGCGAGAAAATTATTCCGCCTAGTTTCGGCAAATGAAAGATTTCGTTTTTCCTCAAATTTAGTAAGGCTACACCCCTTGTCATTTTTCACGGCGAAAAAATGGGAAAACATTTATGAGCTCATAGCCGAAAGTTGTTGCTCAATTTCGAATTTTTTGAGCAGTTTGAACGAAACGGCGTTTAAATTGGATCTACAGATTGATAAGTTATGCTGTAATCGAAGTTAGGCTGTTTTTTCCAATTCTGCTGCCAATTGCTATAACGTGCTCCCAACAATTAATTCGTAAATAATTTGTTGATCTATGGGGTGCATTTAGTGGCGAGAAAGTTATTCCATCTAATTCCGGCCAAACGAAATATTTCATTTTTCCTCAAATTTAGTAAGGCTACACCACCCCTTCTCATTTTTCTCGGCGAAAAAAATTGGAAAATATTTTTGAGCTCATACCTAAAATTTGTTGCTCAATTTCAAATATCTTGAGTATTTTGAATGAAACGTCGTTGAAATTGGATCTATGGAATGATTGGCTTTGCTATAATCCAAGCTTGACTGTTTTAAAATTCGGCTTCTAATCGAAGTTTGAGTTTTTTCCAAATTCTGCTACTAATTGCTATAATGTGCTCTCAATAATTATTCCGCTAATATTTTTTTCGTCTATGGGATGCATTTAGTGGCGAAAAACTTATTCCGTCTAATTCCGGCCAAACGAAAGATTTCTTTTTTCCTAAAATTTTAAGGCTACACCCCTTGTAATTTTTCTCGGCGAAAAAATTGAGAAAATATTTTTAAACCCATAGCCGAAAGTTGTTGCTCAATTTCGAATGTTTTAAGTTTTGCTATATCGAAGTTTGAGTGTTTTCCAAATTCTGCTACTAATTGCTATAATGTGCTCTCTCAATAATTTATTCGCCCATAGTTTTTATTATCTATGGAGTGCATTTAGTGACGAGAAACATATTCAACCTAATTCTGGACATACGAAAGATTTCGCCTTTCCTCAAATTTAGTAAGGCTACACCCCTTGTAATTTTTCTGGGCGAAAAAAATGGGAAAATATTTTTGAACTCATAGCCGAAAGTTGTTGCTAAATTTCGTATATCTTCAATATTTTGAATAAAAGGTCGTTGTAGTTGGATCTATAGATTGATTTGTTTTGCTATAATCCAAATTTCACTGTTTTTAAAATTCGGCTTCTAATCGAAGTTTTAGTGTTTTCCAAGTTCTGTTACTAATTACTATAATATGCTCCCAATAATTAATTTGCTCATAATTTCTTCGCTTATGGGGTGCATTAAGTAGCAAGAAACTTATTCCGTCTAATTCCGGCCACTTGAAAGAATTCTTTTTTCGCAAATTTAGTAAGGCTACACCCCTTGTAATTTTTCTCGGCGAAAAAAATGGGAAAATATTTTTGAGCCCATAGCCGAAAGTTATTGCGCAATTTCGAATGTTTTGAGCAGTTTGAACTACAGATTGATAAGTCTTGATATAATCGAAGTTTGAGTGTTTTTCAAATTCTGCTACTAATTGCTAAAATATGCTCCCAATAATTAGTTCGCTCATAATTTTTTCATCTATGGGGTGCATTATTGGGGAAAATAAAAGATTTCGATTTTTCTAAAATTTAGTAAGGCTAACCCCTTGCAATTTTTCTCGGCGAAAAATATGCGAACATATTATTGAGCTCAGAGCCGAAATGTGTTGCTTATTCTGAACTTTGATCAATATTTTTTCATGCTGGAAGAAGAACCCTTACTAATTTCCTCGGCGAAAGATATGCGAAAATACTATTGAGCTCAGAACCGAAATTTGTTGCTCAATTTGATCTTTGAGGAAAAAAATTTTGGATTAAACTCACTTTCTGATATTATTTTCGGGCTGAGAATTGAATTTATCATGGAAAAAAATATTTTCATAAAAATAGCCTTTTGGGGATGGTTTTCCGGGCTAAATTAACTAACGGGTGATTTTTTAAGAGCTTGAGAACTTTTTTTTAAAAAAAAACGCATAAAATTTGCAAAATCTCATCGGTTCTTTATTTGAAACGTTAGATTGGTCCATGACATTTACTTTTTGAAGATAATTTCATTTAAATGTTGACCGCGGCTGCGTCTTAGGTGGTCCGTTCGGAAAGTCCAATTTTGGGCAACTTTTTCGAGCATTTCGGCCGGAATAGCCCGAATTTCTTCGGAAATGTTGTCTTCCAAAACTGGAATAGTTGCTGGCTTATTTCTGTAGACTTTAGACTTGACGTAGCCCCACAAAAAATAGTCTAAAGGCGTCAAATCGCATGATCTTGGTGGCCAACTTACCGGGCCATTTCTTGAGATGAATTGTTCTCCGAAGTTTTCCCTCAAAATGGCCATAGAATCGCGAGCTGTGTGGCATGTAGCGCCATCTTGTTGAAACCACATGTCAACTAAGTTCAGTTCTTCCATTTTTGGCAACAAAAAGTTTGTTAGCATCGAACGATAGCGATCGCCATTCACCGTAACGTTGCGTCCAACAGCATCTTTGAAAAAATACGGTCCAATGATTCCACCAGCGTACAAACCACACCAAACAGTGCATTTTTCGGGATGCATGGGCAGTTCTTGAACGGCTTCTGGTTGCTCTTCACTCCAAATGCGGCAATTTTGCTTATTTACGTAGCCATTCAACCAGAAATGAGCCTCATCGCTGAACAAAATTTGTCGATAAAAAAGCGGATTTTCTGCCAACTTTTATAGGGCCCATTTGCAAGCGTTGCTCGTTAGTAAGTCTATTCATTATGAAATGTCAAAGCATACTGAGCATCTTTCTCTTTGACACCTTGTCTGAAATCCCGCGTGATCTGTCAAATACTAATGCATGAAAATCCTAACCACAAAAAAATCACCCGTTATAAGTAATAATTACAAAGATTTTATTTATCTTCTCCAAACAAAATCATTTATTGAAATACTCATCTTATGAAGCCTTAAAAAATATTTTAATGCTGCTTATTTAAAATATTTTATCAGTTTAAGAATTTTTTCCTTAAACTGAGAAAATATTTTCTCACTGGTAAATTTATTTGTTATTGATTAAAAAATTAAGTTTGTTAATATGCAAGTCTAGTTTTCTTGTTATGCATAATTAAATTTACATAGTAATAATTTCTCAGTAGTTAAATAACTCTGTAAGTCTAAGAAATGATGCTGTAAAAGAAACATGAGTTTTCTTGAAACAAGAAAATATTTGTTTAATGATATTAAATTCTTTATTAACATTGAATATTGAGTAAAGATGAATGATTAAATCTACCCACGATTAAATCTGCCATTAGTTCAAAATCGGTTGACAATAAGGACACATGTGCTCAAATTGATTCGGGAGGATACAACAAGCACACATTAAACACGGATGCACTACTTACTACATATGCACATTGTTGAAGTATTAACTACAACATTGTACATATTGAAATAATCTTCAATTGTATTGTTCAATATTACATCATAAAATTTCAATAAATTGTTATTACCCCGATAAAGTTAATAAAATACAATGAGTACATTATTCAGCCCGACGGTGGATGTCGATGTGGACATATACAAAATGAAAACATGCATATACGATATTATTTGATTTAGTATGTCGCTCATATAATAAAAACGATATATCGCCGCTAAGCAAACCGCACGATAAAATTCTCCTACTCGTATTATGGCATTAACAACAAAATCGGAATCTGATTGTTGTACCAAATCCATACAAATTATAAAATTTTCAATATTTTAATAAAAACTTATGATTTATGAGTGACCATAAAACTAAATTACACAAATCGATGTAGTTTTTATTTTGTTATCACGTAACGAAGTTTTTAATGCCAGTAGTTTGTTGCGACCACGTTTACCTATTACTTAATGATAATTTTTTTTTTTGTTTTTATTTTTTTGTTACAGATTGGTTTACGGGATGGGCCCAGCACGGTCATTACAACCGGCAACCAAACGATGATGGGCTAAGTAGCCAAGATTGTGTTGAGATACGTCGCCATTTTAGTGTACCACCAGGTGGGCCACCTACACCCACCCCATTATCATCGACATACAAATGGAACGATCGAGATTGTACGGCAACAAATTTTTTTCTATGCGAGCGACCAATGACTGATGGTAAAGTAAATATTTATTTGTTTATATTAAATAAATGTCAAATGTGCGTATTTTTTTATTAAAAAGTACACATATCAAAGCTATATTGCATTGAGCGCGTATATCCAGACAAAGTTTTAATATCAAACTGAACAATGGGAATATAAATTTGACTTTATTTGGCAACAACAACAACGTGATTGTTTGACACAAAACTGTCCAGTTAATATTTTTTATCGGGGGATTTTTTCTGTACATATTGTACGATTGAGTACGGAATACCAGCAACAAAGTTGAATGAATCATGATTGGTTGTTGGCGGATATCCAAAACTAAATAAACTTTATTTTTCCGTATTTATAGTTTTGGTACTTGTTCTCTAATATTTTTGGCTGGGTGATAGCGCGATTGTAAATCGCAATTAACGTCTACGAATGACTTTTTATGTAATATCCTTATGTTGGTTCGCGGTTAGCACAAGTCGTTTATTGCTAGTAAACACAATTTTAGTTTATGCTCTCGGGATTTTTGAAATAATTTTTTTGGTGATAAAAATGAATATTAAAAAACTGTTACTGTCAATATACACTCTCCGCCTTACGAGCGTTAGAATAAGAATTACATAACGTAAGAATTATAAACAATGACCTAGTAGTTTGGTGTGGGTGCATGGCATGGTGGTGTGCTCTCGAGCTATGGAGGGCGGCGTCTTGTTGACTGGTTCATGACGAACTAGTTCAAATGAAAATTATTTTTTTGTTTAAATAAAAACGTTTGCTCGTTCTTTTCGTGTCGCTCTTTGTCACGTGCAAAGTGTGACAAGTGATGAGTTAGCAAGAAGTTTGCGAGATGTTAAATTTGCGATATGTATAAGATTAGAATATTTGGTTGCAATATTCTAACAGCAACAGAATTTTGAAAGTATATTCAAATTTTAGAATTTTCCAAAACTTATTTCCGACTTATTTTCCAAATTTTTATTATTTTTATACACTTATCAATACTAAATAGATATACAATTCTGCACAGAACTAAAATAATTCTGGATCATTTTACTGTTCAATTTTGTCCTAACCAATATGCAAGAAAATTATGGCATTTGTCCCCATTTCTCCAGTCATAATCTACCACAAAGCTGCTCACCATCATTTCCCAATCATATGGCAAACACTGTCCTCCAACTATTATCCCGGCCATTTTACCTCATTTTATTTTTTGCCCCATTACCCATTTACATACGATATTATTTCATATATACTAGCACTAAGGACTCCGCAACTGGACACTACGTGTCAACTTTTAATAACACAAAATGCACAAATGTTGCAATCACAAATTTTTCATTGCAAAGATTTCTTTCGAAAATCTCATCGCAAACTTATCACTCTGTAAGTACAAACAGGGAAATGCATCAACAGATATTCATGCACACGTAAGATCGAACTAACACAAAGCGACAGGACGACACTATACTTTGGTCGGCTGGCGTTGGTTCGGCCATAGTGTAGCAAGTATTCTACACTATGGTCGATTCCTAGAATGTCAAGCATGTTACAAAGTTTCATACGTCATCTAATTGTGGACAAATTCAGCTGTTGGGGTGGCTCCATACAAGTTTTAAAGCGTCAGATTTCATATAAGTTTGAATATTCGTCATAATACCCGCTACACTATGCTCGAATCTTAGAAATGTTACCAAGATTGGACATATTATGTATGTCGTGGATTAAACAAACTATTAGGCAAACTCTTAAGATAAGGAGGTCTCAGCCTAAGAAAATGGAGCAGCAACAACCAGAAAGTATTAGAAAACATAGATACTGAGCATCGAAGTCAATACAATCACACAATCGAAATAATGGAACAAACCTTTGGTATCTTATGGAATCCTACAGAAGATATTTTTCAATTTAAAATCAACACGCTTTTTAGGAACCGATTATAATAAAAACAAAAATCATTATACAAATGGAAGCAAAATGGATTAGCTATGCCAAACAATTGCAGACATTAGAAAAAGTTACAAAGATGGTTAAGACACAATAGACACAACACAGGCGAATTACACGGGTATCGCAAAACCCTTCGGAAGATGCATATTCAGCAGTAATTTACTATAAATTTAATACTATAACCAACCAACGCAAAGGAATTTTGCTGGAAAAATGGAATTATGTGCAGCTGTATTACTTACAAAATAAATCAGGAAAATCGAACAAGCGTTACAAGAACTGGATATTAAAATATTTCAATGGAAGGATTCAATGGTAACGTTAGCATGGATTAGATGGAAAACCAATAGATTTAAAACAGTGTTCATTGTTTACAAAGCTATCGGACAACCAGAGAAATCCAGAACAGCTTGAGATTAGTCTTAAAGGTGATAGACGGGTTACTCCGAACGAAACCAGGCCCAACCAATTTAAATCAAAACATCAATCCATCGATAGGCTGGAACAAATTACTGCGTCGGCGAAGATGGTTTTCCGAGGGAACATCTCATGAAGGTCTTTTACCTATTCCTTCGATACCGTCGACCTGGCAATGCTAAATGTACGCGTCTCACAGCACGAAATTTCAATATTTCACCAAGTTCGTGCGCGTACTTATCCAGAACAGGAAAACGTCGTTGAGCCAGAAGTAGAGGCCTTTCATAAAAGATCAGTCGAGCAAGATAGTGTTACGGACGGCTAGCAGCCAATCCACCATTATCAACTTAGTCATGCAGCGGCCTCACGCATGGTGATCTTGCCGGCTAATACACAGGGTACTGCGGGTCGTAAGGATTTGGAGGCTTGCATGACTCTGGCCTACATCGTGTTTACAGAGTTTGAAAAAAACGTATATTAAAAATAATAAAAAAATCCGGGTGTTCCGCCGAAATTTGTCCGACGAAACTTGAGTAACGGAGTAAAATAATTATAACTCGCTAGGCCCTTTCGACGATGACCGGATCTCCCCGAATGATAAGTACCAGTTTGTTGAGGAGTTAACAGTTGTGGCCTAACAGCAGTCATGCCGCAGGTGATGCCACACCCGGACCGTTGCGGCCTCGATACGTGTGGCACGGTGTTCACCTCGTTACGACCCGTCCGCCGTTATCTTCGAAATACGCACGCTTGTATGGCCTCGACTGGTCACCAAAAAAATATGAGGTGAATTTCGATTGGCCGTCCATAAAAAAACTGTGCGCCTCCGTACGGGTTGTGGTACTTTCGCCGTCACACCCGAAGATAAATTAGACTAGCCTCAACTAGCCACCCGTAAGGTGCGGTATTTTCACTGATTACGAAATTTTATAATCGGCCCCGAATTGCCCACCCGTGAAATATAAGTGGTTGACCACCCTGTACCATTGGGGTATTCTTATATTACTGTTTCGTCGTTTTTGCCGTATCGCACACAACTGGAAGCACTTCTTAAAACATTCAAATATAAAGTTATTTTTAATTGTTTTATTTAAACTTCAAATTCACACAATAATAGTGTGCAGCCGCAAAGTATTTTTTTTTACTTTCCGCTTCACATAACAAGCATCAATCGAGAATATTCTCAATATTATTACACTTTAAACAATATTTGATACTGTTAAAGTTAGCTAAAAGTTTCCAGCCGAAAGATAATGCAGATAGTGTCTCTGCTATCCCAGCCGCAACACTAACTAGACAAATAATGCAATAATTGTAGAGGCTAACGGCTTAGACAACTCTCACGGGCTCCGAGGGGCTTAAGATTTGAACTACGGGGGACGTAGGAGCCGGGATCAGAAAACATGTTGCACTGCGTGTCGCACGTAGGAGCGGATTTTATAGAATCTATTGACCGCTTTATCGAAAAATCATATCGTATATTTTTTCGGCTGGGATAGCAAAGACAATATCTGCATTATCTTCGGCTAACTATAACAAGGTCAATATTTGTAACTTAATTTTTACTGAATGTCTAACCAACTTAACATATACTTGGTTTTATTTTTTTTTTTTAAATTTAAAAAAAACTAGTTTCCTAAAATTTTAAGACTAAGAAGCCTTGTTATACAAAATCAGACCATCCGGTCTCTCACAAAAATCAAAACTTAACTCCTTTTTTAAAAAAAAAAAAAACACGTTCTCATTTCCTAAGCACACAAATATTCCCTCTTGTTGTCTCCATTTTCCCTTGCATCATTTTTTTTACTTATCATGGTGCGAGGCACTTTATTGACTTGTATATAGGGGAAAATGAGACAACAAGAGGAAATACTTTGTATTACCACAGACAATCATCTTAGATTTTTCATTTGAACTAAAAAATGAAAACAAAACATATTTCTGATACGTATACGCAAAAAAACAAAATATGTTTGATTGTATGCGGCTATTTACAGAAAATGAAATCGCAATTTAAATTTTTACGTTTACATAGGATGAAATATCTCTTATAGGTTGTCTCTGGTATTACAAACGAATTTCTATATCGTTGGAAATAGACGAAACTATACCAATTCAACATATACATGGTGGCGTGGTGTGTAAATACGATGTAATACCGAAAAAATTCAATTTTAGTATCTCTATTACCCGATAGATGGGAAAATCTTATAATTATAGTAAAAATACTATAATTATAAGATTTTAACGACAAACAGAATTTGCGGAGTACGAACAATATTATGACCGAAAAAAGAGTCCGTAACAATAGTTCCAAAGAAGCTACAAATTCATTGCACCTCATCTGTTGGAATTGACATAAACTTTTCCTGAACAAGGGAAACTTGAAAACGTGTGATTTTCAATTAGACACAGAATATATTAACTTACCTACTTTACAACCAATAAATTTAAGCCTAATAAATTATGTCGTACTATTTGTATAATTTCATCATATATTTTCACCTAAAAATAATATTATTAACTTAACTTAATTTAATTAATTAATTTCTTACCTTTGAATTATTTACAAATCTTTATTTGACATAATGTAAAATTTAGAATCAATATTAATAATTTAATTTCTTTAAATTTGTAACAAGCCTTAACAATCTCATTTAGCTATTGTAAGTCAGATGGCACAATTAGTTCAGTATTTGAATTCTATAATTGGTATAATCGTGAATTGTATAATTATGGTATAATTTTTATTGTATAATTGTAGTAGTTTGCATTGTATAATTTTACTACTTTTTATTGTATAATCTTTTAGTACTTTTATATAATTCTTTTTCTCGTTCACTTTACCATCGTATCTCATTGAAGAAACATCAGCTTAATAAAATAAAAAATCAAATATAATTTCATAATACTTGTGTTTTTATTCATCGATCTGAGGCGACAAATTTTGGAGATCCGGATTTCTTGGTGTTTTAGTTTAACAACTAAAAGTTGGATTCAACAACCACAACAATCACCGCTGTATAAACCATACCCAGGTTTATACACTATTCGTTACTTTCGAGGCAAAAAATCACTTATTCGAACGTGCATCGAAACCCTAATCATGTGTTCCCAAAATGATGGTCGTCCGCATGCTGATGTAATTATTCGGTCCAAAACCGTTGAATATTTGGAAAAGATTCCATCCAGTTTTTGACAATCGAAAATTTGAAATTTCACAAATTAAATAGCTCTAAAAAATTCGATGTTCGAGTTGTTACCAAGCTTTAATGTTAATGAAGGCAGAGGATGAAATTCCGCTTCCTTTACCTGTTCGATTGGTTTTAATACACGATTCCGTTAAACGAAATATTCCTAAGTTTTGTTAGGTTTCAGTGGCTGTTATCGCAGACTTAGGCCAATTATGTCCCATTGTGATACCACAGGATCCGGCATCATAAATTTCCCTTACACCCATTTACTGCTATTTATATAGAGTAAAAGATCCCGCACAGTACAGCTTTCGAGGTCGGAGAGGCCGCCCATAGTGTACTTGTCCAAGTAATCATGTCTTCTCCTTCTCATCGTCCCTGCAGCTTCTGCAGAAGTCATTTGCATCCAGACCCAGCCAATTCTACCTAAATCACGCTTCCTCAGTTTGATTAAGATCTTAGAGCGATTCAAGTTCAGCTCAAGTCAAACTTGTTTCGCTATACCCTTCCGCTTGGACTGGCAATCCACCTTGCATTTGCAAAGGCAACTGCTTCCCTATGGCAAGCTGCTTTCAGCACAGACGTAGGCCTACCTACACATTCTCTACCTGGTTCCAGTTGGAGAGTCATACCGTACCTTGTTAACTCGTCTGCCCTGCAATTTCCCTCAACGTCAGAATAGCCCAGAACCTAGACTAACTGGATAATGAAATGTTCACTCATCTCGTTAAGAGATGTGTGAGTGTATGGTGGCCAGATGTGTGAGTGTATCATGACCTCCTCAATCACTAAAACTTCAGCCTGGTACAAACTGCAGTATTCAGGTAGATGAAAAGATAAACTTACATTTAATTCCCTACAGAATACATCAGCTCCCATTCTGCCATCGAGGTTCGAGCCGTTATTGAAGAATTTAACTGTCCCGGCCTCCATAATGAGACCACTATTCCAAACCTCCCTAAAGCGGAAAATCATCTTTCGCCAAACCACAATAGGGGTGTTATATGGTCCAAATACGTCAGGTTCCACCCCGAAATCGCTGATAGGGTGGCCGTATTGACCGCCATGATGGAGGAGGTACAGCATGACCTCTAAGGCACTAGTGGGGCGTCGTTTTCAGCGCCCCACTAATGAGCAAGAAGGCTGCCTGCTGCACCGTGTAAAGCCAGTGTACCAGCTCGGGTTTCGAGCACCATTCCTTTCCAATGGCATTGTTACAAGAGTAGAGTACCACAATAGCCTTCTTCACTCTTTCTATCGTGTTTGGTTTCTAACTGAGCTTACTGTCCAGAAGAATGCCTATAGGAATCTCGCCTTTTCAGTAAGGACCACACTAGTGCCATTCAGGCTTGGTAGAACCATTGCCGGAATTTTATATTTCCTAGTGAAAAGGACCAGTTTTGCAATCCTTCTCTAATTGTCTCCACCTGCACATTGTTTAAAGCGCCCTTGATGTCGAGAAACGACACTAACGAGGATTCTTAAAGACTCAATGACTTCTCAATTCCCCGAAACAAGGTGTGTAATGCCGTATCTACAGACCTACCCTTATGGTACGCATCCTGATATTGTGCCTAGTTTCTGGGTACAATTCTCGACCGAATATAGATATCCAGCATAGCATTTCCATGATTTTCAGCAGAAAAGATGGCAGAGATATTGGTCTTAAGTTGTTAAGGTTGCTGTGCGAGCTTCTACCCGCTTTCGGGATGAAGATCACCCTATAACCTTCCTCCATTTCATCGGGAGTTATCTTCAAATGGTGTCTGAAGGTGGGGTTCAGACACCATTTGAAGATAACTTCCAGCCAGTGAAGCAAGACCTTCGAGTTCTGCTGAATTTCTGCTGGTACAATCACATCCTGGCCGGCTGCCTTAAAGGGGTTAAACCCTTTAAAAGCCCATTTTATCTTCCATATATTCAGAAGATCCTTTGTACGTAACAGTTGCAGTCATCCAAAGGACACGCAGTTGACAGTTCCACACTTCCAAGGAAGTGAGTTTCCATCAGGCCATCAAGAGTATCTTCACTAGACACCGTCCATTCACCATCCGGTTTTATCAGATAGTGTGGAACAGCTGGACTAGTGAAGAGAATTTTTCTTAAGCGACGACTTCCTTTGCGTTTGCACCTTCCTTGTTTCTCTTTTGTAAACTAGTAAGAGTATCCACCATTCACTACCCACGCCATACTGTCCTCCTGTGATTTCTGAACACGTATTGATTTGTAATTTGGAGATTAAGCTTAAATGTTAAGTAACGATGGTAGGAGAATAAATGCTCCTTCGCCACCCTCCATTCCCTGATCATCGGTGAAATAAATTCAGAAACCAGAGTAACATCCAGAACCTCCTGCCTATTACTAATAATAAAGGTGGGTTCCTGACCACAAACACTGATCATTCACAAACCTGATCATTGTTAACAGAACTCACTTACCTTATTACGACAAATGTGTAACGTCAATTTGACCCGACGGAGTCCACGGTATTCTCCGTCTCTTTCTCACCGCAGTCCTCAAACTTGAAGAGGTCTACATCCCCCCATTCAGAGTCCGATGTGCCCCCTTCCGCATGCCAACGAGGTCGCGGAGTTCGCTAGTTAACTCCTCATTTGGGTTCGTCACTAGCTGTGTCTCCTCTGAAGAAATACCACTCGTCACGCTTCCTCTTTCAGGCTGGTCCTCTTCCTTCCCCTTTTCAGGCTGCGTAGTGCTCATTTTTTACACCGACCTCGTCCTTTCTGAAGACCTTGAGTGTAATAGAGCTGAACCCGAAGTTTATAACCCCTTTGGTTTTTGACAGGGGAACCAGTGATTCCTTGTTGCTAACCATAATGGATGGTCTGAAACTACCCTTAGGCCCCTCTTGCTTGCGGAAGATCTGAATTGCAAACCTGGATAATCCTTAGGGATTCATATAAGTTTGCTGGCTCCATGGGAGTCCAGACCATTGCAATAGGTCTGCTCGGTATTTCCTACTTCAGAATTTCTCTCAGCTTAGCTCCTCCAAAACCTATCTTACCTCCTCGATTGCCTTCCTGTACAAGAAGACCGATCGCTGATCTGAGCACGCAGTCAGCTTCAGCCATCGATGGTACCATCCCACGTCTCTACAAATTTGCGGTGGTCCCAGATATCGTCCAAGGACTCTAAGGAAAACTAGGTTAAGTGCCTTAAACACCAACCTCCATTTTTCCCCGGTGATGCTCCCATCTTCATGGATCTCGTCAACGATGGCTAGCACCACCTCCTCCACTTTCACAACGTCGCTGAAGAGCTTAATCCTCTTTTGCAACTGTCCTACCTGACTTGGCACGTTTTTTTCTCGGCATCCAAATCTCCATGCTCCTCCTCGCTATACCTCTGTCTTTTAGACCAAAGATCTACCTTTTGTCTTTTGCTCATATCGGCTATGCGATTCTTCACCCACTTAACCGATCTCCTCTGTTCCTCCGTCCATTACTCCTCCGGGACTGAAGCCAGTCTGTCGAAGACACCGAAGGCCGAACGCCTAACCCTGTTTCCCCGAACTGAAGGAGCAACAGTCTTAGCCACACCGACGGCTGGGTTTTGAACCCCCGTCTCCCCCAGTATTTGGGAAGTGCATCCCACATCTTTGTTTTTCTTATTTTCAGATTCCATATTAGGTTCTCACGATTATCGGAGAAATGATGGTCCACCCGTGCAGAGATCCGTGTACATGGGTAAGGCTACATACAACTGGAGGTGGCCAGGTATCCAGAGGGCTCCGTTCAGGACTGGGCCATTATTTTTAGATGCGTCCCCAGCCTGGCTGATCATCGGCACGGTTCGCATAGCACCTTGATCCACCACCATATAGCGTGACCCACCCCACACCCCCCATAAAAATCGTCTCGCTCTACTCACTCAATTGCTAACCTCTCTGAGATTCCTGGATTCGGCCATAGTGTGTCAAGTATTTTGACGAACATTTGAGTTTTATGATATTTCATGAATTAAAACTTTCGTGGAGTCACCAAATCTTTTTGTTTTAAAGTGGTTAACTCTTTTGAATATTTAAACGTATCCACCATTGAGCGACATAGACCCACACTTGGTAGCATGTTTGAGATTCCTGGAATCGACCATAATGTAGCAAGTATATTTAAAATACTTGCAAATTAAAGATTTAAAATTTGTGTGTATGAGCCACCCAAAACTTTTTTATTTTTAAGTCGTAAACTGTTGAACATTTCTTAGATTCTTTGAATCGAACTTAATGTACCATATGTCATTAGAAACTAGAAAAGATTTTAATGAGAGTGAGATCCCACAAGCTTTTCAATTATGTGAATTTAAAATATTGTAAAACACAAGATTGACGCAAAATGGATAGACCCCTCGATCCATTCATCCAATCAGAGATCCAGGCGTACCGACAAAATGATTACTGCCAGCAAATCGACGATATTCTTCGACATCACGACAACAGCTTCGATCGACAATCATTTTCAATATTGTGGGATTCAGCTGGGGAGAGATACCCACCCTTCGATGTATGTATAAAAAATAAATTTAATGTGCGCAACCATTTTTCCTTAAATATTCGTCTGTGACCAAATATTGTGTAGTTTATCAAATTTCTAAAGTGCAACCGCAGCTGTTCTCGAATTCCTCGCCATTTTAATTTCTAAACGTGATATAGTGAAATTTTTTTTTGAGTGAGTTTTGAGTATAATTGGCAGCACCATCTTTATATAAGTTTTGAGTATAATTGGCAAGCCCAACACGAGGCAATGATGTCAATAAATTAGTTTCGGTTATCAGCACTCTAGGTATAGCTAACCAAAAAAGTTCGCGACAAACAAAAGTTTGCGCACACTGTGCTCTACCTTTGTCAAAAAAAGCGAAGAAGGTCGACTACATTTTGCAAGAGCTTCCATTTCTCCATTTACGTGCCGCATATAAATGAAAAGCGATACTCGGTATAACTGAAATGAGTGATTAAAAACTATCAGACACGTTGTACCATATAAAATCGTTGGCGAGCAAGAATTTCAACCGCCAACGTCATTTTGTAGTGAAATTTATAATCTTAGAAAGCTTTTTGCACTTGACAAGTTTAATCTACAATAACTTAAACCCTAAGCAAAAATTTAAAAGTGTGCTGGGGATCACTAAATAATTAAAGGAGGCATCACACGGTTTTATTTTTAGTTAACCATATATGTATGATGGTAGGTTTCATCTATAAAGCCGTGTAACTAATTTATTTTTTTCCTTTAAACTCTTTCCTTCTAACTCGGCTCACTTCCACGCTTATTTACATATACATAGAACATAATATGTGCGTATACTTTAAGCTTGAACGGTATCACCTGACAAAAGGAAAAACACACAAAAGAAAACGCACATCCAAAAGAAAAACGTATTTCAAATAAAATTCAACAGACAGAGCCAAGATGTATGAAAAATTTCATCTTCATTAATATTCCATAAATGATATCCTGCTTATCTAAATTCAACGCAGAATATAACACACACACACACATCCAAAAAAAAAATATTTTTCCTCATTTAAAGTCGATCGGCTTTTAAAATCCAATCAAATTGCGTTTTTCCAAGTAAAAACAAACGAATGAAAAACAAAAAAAAATCGTTTTATTGTTAAAAATTTGAATGATTGTTTTATGGAAAATGAAATAAAGCGTATCATTGCACGTATGTATGTGTGTGTATAATATATATGTATATTGATTGGATAATATATGTGTGGGATGAATTCAATTTTTTTTCTGTTACTGGATTTCAATTTTCCAAATACTGTACATATAGCTAAGTATATTTACAAGAAAGCTTCGTTCCAGTTTTCCGTTTTATATTTTTCAAATGTTAAAGGTTACAGTATCTTTTTACGTTTTCTTCATTTCCATCCATTCTACCTCACATCTGAGGGTGGTGATTTCGTTTTAGTTTATTTTCTAAGTTTTTCATATCTAGACGTATTGTACACAATGAATAATTATACTTGTATGATGCATATGAAAATATGTTCGTATTTGCATAAAGCTTTAAGCTTCGTATGACAAAATAACATGGTTCTGTGTTTGGTAAATATTTTCATAATTTTTTTTTTTTTTTGAAAATATTTTATCGAGTACAAAAAATAAAAGAATTCCGTTTTTCTTCTTATTAAGAGCTTTTGATAATTTTCTCGTTTTTGTTATTTTTTCCTTTTTGAATTTAAGTTTTGTTTATTCAATTTTTCGGTTTTCTGTTTATTTGGGTTTTTAATGGTTTGGCACCAAATTTTTATGACAAATTTTATTAAGCAATTATTTGTTGTTGTTGTTGCTGGCACTGCTTCTGTATTCTTCCTTTTCATCAATGTACAATGGGTAATACAAAATTTTTCTGTTTGTTTAGTTTGGAAGCTAGATTAGATCTATATTTGGATAGTACCAGCCAATGATTCGGTTTGTTTTCAGGTTTTTGATGTATTTTTTATTATGTGAGTAGGGATATTTGCACGATATGCTTTATTATGTAGGAATTTGATGAAGGATATAAAATTAAGAGGATGAGAGACAATTTGTCTTGTGTCTTGTGGTGTTTGTTCGTAAAAAGTAGCATGAGACTCATTAATGTAATTTTTAAGACTGGCTTTTATAAATTAGCCATCTTGGTAATATTGAAATGAACTAAAGAATAGTAACAAGGAATCGTAGGTGACCTACTTTCGAGTAAGTTCTATAAGTGGTATAGACAATGCGCGGATGTTTTTACGTATAAATCTTACCTAAATCAGGGTCTGGTTTCAGGAAAATTCGTTTAGAGCGTCCTCCGATGGGGCCGGATTCCTTTTTCTTTGTGTTTTTCTCACCTCAAACGGCTTGAAATTGCAGATGGGGGCTTCTTGAGTACTAGAAGTTGACTGCGATGGGCCCCGATTTTGTAGGAATCGATTTAGGAGTTGGAGCCCAATTTTTATAAAAAATGATGAGGGAAGGTTTTCGAGTGCTAGAAATCGATTGCGATGGGTGCTAATTTCTGTAAAACCTGTTCAGAGAATCGTCTGGTGAGGCTGGGTGGCTTTCTGTTATTGTTTTTATTTCACACGATTATTATAAAAATTGCTGAAAGAGCGTTTTCGAGTACCAAAAACCGATTGTGAAATCATCAAATATGTAGAATCGATTTTGACGGGGTCTAAAAACGCGTACAAGGGATCCTTCGATAGGACCCGGGGCCTATTTTTATTTTTTTTTTTAACTCGATCGATTTGGATGAAAAATGCGGTAATAAGGAATTTCCGATGCCAGGAATTGATTGCGATGAGTCCCAATTTTTCGAAAATCCAGCTTTTGGATTTTGGGAAATTTGACGGGACAGGGTTTTCGAATGCAAGGAAATGATTACAATGAGTTCTGATTTCTAGATAATTCATTTAGGAATGATGCGTATGGGCCGGCATGTCTCACCATATCGCACGATGTGGCGTTTTGCGTTATGTTGCACCATTTTTGGGATGTTGCGCTGTGTTCCACTAGGTTTCGTCACATTACAGAATATTGCATGTTGCATGATGTTGTACCATGTTACGTGGTGATCGTTATCGTTTTTAATTTCGCATCTGTTTACATTTTCTTTCGCACCTCAAGCGATTTTGATGTCGTCTGGTGAGGCCCGGGCTTTCTTAATTAATTCTTTTTTCGACTGACACACGATTTTGAAAAAATAGGTAAATAAACCGTGAAATAATCAAATGGAAAGAATCGATTTCAATTGGTGCTAATTATTCGTTTAGAGAGTTCTTTGTTGGGGCCTGGGTCCAATTTTTAATTTTTTTTTGGCTCGAACGATTTAGATGAAATTGCAGTGATAAGAATTTTCTAATGCCATGAATCGATTGCGATGGGTCTTAATTTTGGAAAATTAGCTAGGATTTTCGCATCCAGTTTTAAATTCATGAGAATTTGTTTAGGGGGTTCTTAAATGGAATCGGTATCCGTATTTAAAAAACGGCTCGCACGATTTGGAAAAAAACAAGAGTAGACATTTTCGAGTGTCAGGAGGGCCGTCGTTGCAATAGATTATGGTTTTGGAAAATTTGTTTAGAGATGCTTCGGTTTAACCGAACTTTAAACTTGTTCCAAATAGAACTATATCATTTGTACTTTGAAAATATGAAATTTGATTGGAATAAAACCGCGAGTTCTTCAAACTTAAAAGAAGCTTAACAGAAAGAGAAGCTTTTCGTATTTTGCAAATATTTTAAAGAGTATATCAATTACAAAAAAATTATTAAGAACTAAAAGATTTTAAATTAATTTTGCCACAATGTTGATCTAAACCAGTTCTACAAAATTTAAACTGAAATGACAATTTTTAGCAAAAAACTGTTTTTAACAAAAATTTCAAGAAATGCAACTGACTCAAATTTGAAATTTCACCATAAGTTACAGCTTCCATAAGAGGTTTTTGTTGTAAAAAGCTTCCATAACAAGTTGAGGGCTAAATATCGTTCGGTCAGGTTTTGTTTTTGCATTTAATGCCCGATAGTCGCTACATAATTGGCGATTACTATCTTTCTTTGTCGTCATGTGGCGCGGGCTTGCCCGATTACTTTTTGAAGGCCAAACTCTTTGCCCTAACCAAACTTTGATTTCGGACTTTATACGAGATGATTTTGTATTACTTGCATCGAACCGACCAAACAGTTTCTCGACTCGTTGTCAATGCATTCGAAATAAATTAAAAATTAAAAAAAAAACAAAGCGAAACATATATATTCAAAATGGAGGGCCGAGAAATCAAGAGAAAAATACGACAAACCGGAATTCGAAGACCGCAAAAAATAATGATTGAAACGGGATCAATGTGTACACCGGGCATGCGCACGACCAGCGCACGTCGGTGCGAGTTTAGAAAAATTTTTGAAAATAACGGATTTAAAATATTTAAAATTGATAAACAAAAATAAAAAATTAAAAATTAAAAAAATCGTACCTGACCTTCACCATGGTCACCCAGTAAGGTGTTGGTGGCAGCGTCCTTGTCCGCCAAAATAGGTTGCGATGTCTCATCGAAAAAATTGCGAATAACTGGTCGGCTAACCGCCATTGCGGGGCCTGACCCCGATACCAATAAAAGGGGTTGAGACCTTGCGGTGCCGTCCTTATATGCCGTTTGTTGCGGGGTCCCTTGCTGAGTACCCCGTTGCCGGATTCTTCCGCCGGTGAACTCCAATAACCATACGGCTTGCCTCAACTGGCCGCCGGCTCCGTTGTAAACGATGCGGCCTCCGCTAGCCGCCCGTATCGTTGGGCGTTGGTTCGCTTAAAATCGTCGCGTTGTGAAACGGTAACAATTTGTAAAAACGGTAAAAATTTGTTAAACCACAACACCGTTGACTGATCTGTTGGGCGTTGCCTCACAAAAACGAAAAAAAATATTGCAGTGGCTTCACCTGGTCACTCTTAAAAATTTTTGCGTACCGTGGCGGTACACCCTTTACCGCTAAAATTCGTCACGCCATCCGAAAATCAATAGTTCGTGACACCCATGGAAAGTAATGTGATGAAGAAACCGTTGCGGATTTTGACAATTTACAATTTTTCCGTTTATTTGTGGTCTTTAGGTCCTCATGAACCTCGATATTCACAAACAAGATGAAATCATGAGCGATATTCAAATTTGGATATCCAATGCTCAATAAAAAATGGACGCACAACACTTTGTCCACAAATCAAAATCAAATCACCATTTGTATTTATATTTGTATTAAAACTCGGAAATAAAAGAATTATTAGTTTTATATTTATAATTATAATTAAACTTTATATTCATAAATAAAATTTAATTCACAAATATCGTTCCCAATTTACGTTTTAATTTTAATGGCTTTATGCAAAACTCAATCTGGCATTGCTCGCAAAAAAAAATATAAAAATCGACCGTCTTCACAAAAACTAAACTTGGTCGTACTCCATTTTTAAACTTAAGTTTTTGTCACAAAATAACTGGCCGGTATATTAACCAATACTCAACTTACCTTATCAATAATCTAGACGAGACTGACTTTAAAAAAAAAATTCTCGCACCATCACAACGCACGCCAATACACTCTAGAAGAATCTTCTTCCTTCTCTGTTTCTCGTTTGCGTCAATTCACATTGATACAAACGAGAAACATATAAAGAAAAATATTCCTCTAGAGGCGCATTGCCTCGCACACACCCGATGCACATTGGTCTCGCTTCGTAGGGGCAAACACAAGAAACAACAAAAATATGTCCACATGAACAAAAATATTTTAGTACAGCAACATTACCACGTGTTCATGCCCAGGTGGCAGTGCTATCCGTTACAATGTAAAATTCGCCATAGAGGTAAACTAACAAGAATGATAATATGTGGGAAAAGGCGTGTTATGACCAAAAAAAAACTCGTAACATAGTGCTCACGGGAAAAAATTAGTGCTAGTCCAGGAGCGGAAAAACGGAAAAAGAAATTTTCAAATTTCGCATGAAACACGAAACAAATAAAACCCAATTTCTAGAAAAATTCAGAAATAATTTAAGCCTACTTTTAAAAGTTCCAAAGGCGGCTATACTGACGAAATTTGTGTTTATCATAGAAATATGATTTTCATAGGTTTTCATTCATAAATTGAGGAAAAACCAACTAGCCCCTAAAAGATACTATATTCACCAAACAAAGTACAGAGATATACCGTTTAATAATATTTGTGTTGCACAACAAACTAAAAAATGGAAATGGCATATTATAAAATTAAAGAATAAGGAATTCAGATAGCATATTGCTGTCAGGCATGTTCATTGCGATAATAAATATAGTCACTGCATTTGTGTTAAACCAGAATTGACCCAACTCCATTGAACAACAAAAGCCGTTGAATTAACGATTTTCTAACAAAAAGTGTTCTAGAAATCAATGAACTTGGCGTTTCTTGGCGTGTGTGTTCTTTTTGTTGAAAAATTGTTCATTTAACGGTCTTTGTTGTTCAATGGAACTGGGCCAATTCTGGATTAGCACAAATTCAGCCGCTATATTTTTTGGATGGCAATGAACATGCCTGACAGGAATACGCTATCTGAATTGCTTATTCTTTGATTTTATAATATGTCAGTTCCATTTTTTAGTTTGTTGTGCAACACAAATATTTTTGAACGGTATATCTCTGTACTTTGTTTGGTGAATATAGTATCTTTTAGGGGCTAGTTGGTTTTCCTCAATTTGTGAATGAAAACTTATGAAAATCTTATTTATATGATAAACACAAATTTCGTCAGTGTCAATTTTCGTCAAAATTTTAAAATTATGCTTAAATTATTTCTGGATTTTTCTAGAAATTGGGTTTTATTTATTTCCTCTTTTAGGCGAAATTTGAAATTTTCTTTTCCTGTTTTTTCGGCCCCTGGACTAGCACTATTTTTCCCCGTGAGCACTAATTAGTACAAAACCCAATTCGGTATTAAACGGAAAGTTTCCGTGCTGAAGTTACCCAGTTCTCTTGTGCGTATGTCGGGAGACGTTGAAACCACATGACCCGCAGAATTAGTTATCTGGCTTGGCGGATGGATAATGTTTATATTTCCCTCAAAAGCTGCAAAAGTTTTTCATCGCTCAGTTGCAATCCCGATAAAAGTCGGTCGAGTTTGATTGAATAAAAATTTATGCGGATGTGTTCTCTTAGCAGCACGTGAATCACTATTTTTAATTGCTGCTAGTGATGAATCTGCCTTCCTCGCCTTACTAATTTGTTAATTTCTGTGTGGGTACAGACGTTAGGGGTCACGAAAATGTGAGGAAATAAAATAGCTCCACAATTTTATTAAAATTGAAATATTTCAATTTCAACCGCTTTTATTATTCATAAATGTTTAAACATACTTAATTTATTTTTAGTCACCTAGTCAACAGTTGCCTCTGGATTTTAATATCATCACAAACATTTCCTAAGTTTATAACTCAATTTGTAGATACAAATTCAAACTACAGTTTCCTTAAAATTTTAGAAGTTGCAATCGAAAAAAAAACTCGTTGAAAAATTAAAGCTCCAATCAATATCGAAATCTGTACTCTTTTAATAAAAGTCGCAATAAAATCAAATTAAATTACAACATAAAATTTATAAACGTGAATTAAACGTAGCGTCACTGCTTTATATACAAGAAAAAGCTCTTTCTCTTCTTATAAATATAAAAAGTTCGATTGTTTCGTCTTTAATACCAATACAATAAAATTATGTTACCCAAGTCAACATATATGTTTGTATACAACAAAACAAAAGTTTTTTTTCCTTGAAACAAAAAATGCAATTTATCAAGCCAAACAGACATTTGTGACTTTGTATCCGGGACGTATAACAATACTTACTGTCGTAAAAATATATAAATTTTCCTACTTTTCCGATAGTTGTGACATTAAGAAAATTTAGCACACAGTGAAAAGCTCTTCCCCATATTTAATATTACGTCTTACATGATTTTCCTTTTTCGTTACAGTTGCCGAGCTAGATGAAAAAGGTCGAGTGTACGATTGCAACACAACAATCGTATTGACACGGGAGAACCCACGTGTATCGGTGTCGAGTCCGGGATTTCCGCGACAATATCAAGCCCTACAAAGTTGTTATACAATAATTACAGCGCCGGAAGGATATCGTTTAATATTAGATTTTGAGGAATTAGTACTAGAAGCAGAACCAAAGTATGTTGAATATATTTACATAACATCGCACGACATACACATATATGAACATAAATACATATATAAAATAACATGATGACGATGATAAATTATTTAATGTATTTTCATTTTCCTAATTCACAGATGCGATTATGATTATTTAGAAATTTTTGATATACCAAAATTAAATTTACAAAATGATAAATTATCACCATCAACGTCGTCTTCAGCCATGCCACCAGTATCCTCATTTACATCGTCGTCGTTTTACTTAAACTCAACGAATAATCAACAAGCACAAATTATCGAATTTTTGGTGAATAAGAAAATTCGGCCGAAATACATATTGCCCGATCTCAGTCTATACAAGAATGCTGAACACAATAAGCAAAAATATAAGAAGAAATTGCAAAATTTGGGTAGGGGGCCGCGAAAAGTTTGCGGTGACTGGAGTTCAACGTTAAAATTGTTGCGTTATGTAACGCAAACGCCTTCGATTGGGCTACACTTTAAATCGGACTACTCGAATCATTTGGGCGGATATAAAGCAAAGGTGTCGATGGAAAATGGTAAGTTGGAAAAAATTTGTGAAAATTATTTATTACTCTACAAAATCGATGCTGCGTATAAGATAGCGGAATTTTTATAGCGAAAAATAAGAGATTACGCTACTCGCCGCAAGTGGCAGCACTATCACTAAAGAGAATTTATTTTGTAATGTAATTACCAGCGGAAATTTTTTATTCATTATGTATATATTTTTTCACTAAATAAAACATCTCAGCGGAATAAAATATTAGAAGTGATCCTTAAAATGGCAAATTGATTGATCTTCAAAGTAACGGAACTCGGTATATGAAATGTTGAAATTTAACAATATTCCGTCTTTCCGGCATTTCTTCCACTAGTAACCAATGATTTGGGTTGATTTTCTAATAGCTTAGGCTATACTAAGACTATATGGAAAATTTGGGGAAAATTCATGAACTAGAATTTTTTGATTTTCTGCGGCCATATAAGTTATTTTCAGTTTCTGGACAATATCTCAAAAACTTCCACTAGTACCCAATACTTTCGGCCATTTTTCTAATAGCTTAGGTCATACAGAGACTATGTGGAAAATTTGGGGAAAATTCATTGTCTAGAATTTCACAAGAATTTTTTGATTTTCTTCGGCCATGTAGGTTATTTCCAGTTTCTGGACAATATCTCAAAAACTTCCACTAGTACCCAATACTTTCGGCCATTTTTCTAATAGCTTAGGTCATACAGAGACTATGTGGAAAATTTGGGGAAAATTCATTGACTAGAATTTCACAAGAATTTTTTGATTTTCTTCGGCCATGTAAGTTATTTCCAGTTTCTGGACAATATCTCAAAAACTTCCACTAGTAACCAATACTTCCGGTTTATTTTCTAATAAGGTCATACTGATTCTAAATTTATACTGATATGACCTAAGCTGTTAGAAAACCAACCGAAAGTATTGGTTACTAGTGGAAGTTTTTGAGATGTTGTCCAGAAACTGGAAATAACTTATATGGCCCCAGAAAATCAAAAAATTCTTGTAAAAATTCTAGTCCATGAATTTTCCCCAAATTTTCCATATAGTCTCAGTATGACCTAAGCTATTAGAAAAAAAACGAAAGTATTGGTTACTAATGGAAGCTTTTGAGATATTGTCCAGAAACTAAAAATAACTTACATGGCCGCAGAAAATCAAAAAATTCTAGTCAATGAATTTTCTCCAAATTTTCTATATAGTCTCAGTATGACCTAAGCTATTAGAAAACCAACCCAAAGTATTGGTTACTAATGGAAGTTTTTGAGATATTGGCCAAAAACTGAAAATAACTTATATGGCCGCAGAAAATCAAAAAATTCTAGTGAAAATTCTAGTCAATGAATTTTCCTCAAATTTTCTATATAGTCTCAGTATGACCTAAGCTATTAGAAAAATGGCCGAAAGTATTGGTTACTAGTGGAAGTTTTTGGGAAATTGTCCAGAAACTAAAAATAACTTATATGGCCGCAGAAAGTCAAAAAATTTTACTCCATGAATTTTCCCCAAATTTTCCATATAGTCTTAGTATAGCCTAAGCTATTAGAAAAACAACCCAAATCATTGGTTACTAGTGGAAGAAATGCCGGAAAGACGGAATATTGTTAAATTTCAACATTTCATATACCGAGTACCTTTACTTCGGAGATCAATCAATTTGCCATTTTAAGGATCACTTCTAATATTTTATTCCGCTGGGATGTTTTATTTAGTGAAAAAATATATACATAATGAATAAAAAAATTCCGCTGGTAATAACATTACAAAGTAAATTCTCTTTAGTGATAGGGCTGCCACTTGCGGCCAGTAGCGTAATCTCTTATTTTTCGCTATCAAAATTCCGCTATCTTATACAGCATACAAAATTGTTCCTTCCAAAAATCTCCATGTAACTGCCAAAACTTTAAGTGATTGGTACGTAAAGTTTCAGAAACTATATACTGTAAACTGAATAAGCACGAAGACGAAACCTTTAACTTTGCGTTCTTTGTTCCTTACAACCTATTTGCTTGCTGTACATTTTCTTCGGTTGTTGTTCGGTAGCTCCTCCGGTTTTAAGCCAAATATACAACTAATCGACTTCAAACTGGTTGAAATATATGAAATTTAGTATATGAAAAAATAATATATGCAACATGCAATGTCATTAATATACATTGAAAATAGTAAAGGACCAAGAACCGACCACTGAGGAGCGCCAGAAGAGACAGGTAAGAAGTCAGAAAAAGAATTGTCATAAAATACTACCTGAAAGCGACCCGAAATATAGTCAAAAATCAATTTAGCAGCAGGGAGAGAAAAATTAAAGTTCGAAATAAGCTTATTAAACAAAATTTGGTGATTAATTGAATCAAACGCTTTAGAAAAAACTAATAGAGTAAGGCAAGTTATTTCTTTTTTACTTATACTACAACGAACATCATCACAAACATTCAGTAAAGCAGTGGTAGTACCGTGGAACCTTCTAAAACCCGATTAAAAAAGACTAAGCAAATCAAACCTGTCAATAGGAGATTGAATTTAATTTTTTACTACCAATTCAAACGCCTTGAACAGAGAACTTAAAATGATAATAGGGCGGAAATGGGAAAGCTCAGAAGGATTGCCAATTTTAGGAATAGGAATAATTTTACTCATGTTCCACTGAGTGAGATATGAAGAAGTCGTTAAAATAAAATTGAAAATATGTAACAAGTACCTTGATACAATAGGAAAAATACGCTTAACTAATTCTAAACTAACCATATCTAGACCAGTGGACTGCGATTTAACTTCCCAAATTGCAGAATGCAAATCAACAGTAAATATATTTGTAAATGAAAAAAACTTTAGGGGTTCGACGGACCCTAAATCAATATTGGAAATATCATGGGTGGGGTTAGAGTTAATTAGGGAAAGGTTAAAATCATTAGCTTTGAAATCTACAGAAGCAGCCCCTTTGCAACTCTACCAAGGCCCAAGTTGCGTACGTTACACCAAAATATCTTAGAGGGAAGCGAGGGATCTAACTTATCCTTGAAAAAATTTTGCTTGGCGATTCGAATTAAACCTACCACACAATTTTGAGATTGCTTATAAGCTATAGATAAGACCAAGAATTAGGGCTAATTTTCCAAAGACGATATTTGGGAAAACGAACAGAAATAGCACTCAAAATCCTGCAAGAGATTTGAGGGACACAATTATTAAAGTGAGAGGAGCACAATTATTAAATACATAATTAATTAGGAATTAAAATACTCAATTCGATCGGTAGAGGTACAAAGAAACAAAATATTGTCTCAACAAACAGAGCGGTGAGATTCATCAATTTTAGAAAAATCCCTAAAGCTGAAACTTTTAGGTTTAGGTCGAGAGTTAACAGAAAAAACAAGGAGATCCTGATGAGAGCCAATACCAAGAGAAAATTGGTTGAAAAAACAAATGGAATTATCAGCAGAAGCAACAACGTGTTCAATGAGTGAATAAGAACCACCACATGCGGTAGCGTAAGATTAAGTGAGAGCTTCAGTATTATAAATCGAAATATCTTAAGTAGCATGACAAACTATGAGAAAATAAAGTTTCTTGAGAATTATCAAAATTAAAATCACCCGAAATGAAAACTTCATCATACCGACAGGAAAAATTACCAAAATAACAGTCAATGTCTTAAAGAGATTTTTTAAATCGAGCATAAGACCTCTTGTTCGTTTTAGAAGGATTATAAACCACACTTAAAAGAAATATCCGCTTATTCACGAAGATATTTAAAAAAAGAAACTTGTTACAGGATGGCTACTGCCATCCTGCAGATATCACTAAGCGCACGCAGAGGCCTCCACGGTGATTTTTGCCGGCTACATTCTCAGGGAGAAGTGCGAATGGTCGTGGGGTTTTAATTCTTGCGAGGCTCCTGGCTTACACCGTGATTCAACAGACAATTTAAGGAAAAATAGAAAAACGCAAATTATAAGTTAAGCCGATGGTTCCACCGAAATCCATCGGCCGGAACCTGAGGAGACAATCAAAACAAGAAAAATTTAAAAATAAAAAAACAAAAATATTTTTAATGGGAGAGAGGTGCCCTGGTGCGCGTATCTGCCCGAATTCAAACGGTGCTCAGCATCGGTTTTGATGGCAGATGCGGGCACCAAGAGACCGCCAACCCAACACTGACACAGGCGGAGATTTGCCCCCCCCCCCATCATACCTAACCCGAAAGGAACTTAACAAGTCATTTTAAACAATGATATCAATCACAACAACAACAACAACAACAACAACAACAAAAATGAGTGAGAAATGGAGAAAAACGAGAAAAGCGAGACCAATATGCCAAGAGCGCGCAACATGCACTCGCTATGTGGCGCTCGATTACAATCAACAAATTTAATTAGGATTTTAATATAATCAAAAACAAAAGAATTATAAAAAAAATAACAAAAACGGTACCTTAAACAATAACCGGCACGTGTTGGTGCAACCTTGTGGCGGTCGTGACGAAAAGCCAATTGACCTCCCGTGTCGTTGCGGGGCCTCTCCCCGACACCAATATAAATACAAATGGCCGGCTGGCCACCCGTGTCGTTGCGGGGCCTCTCCCCGACACCAATATAAATACAAATGGCGGGCTGGCCGGCCACCCGTATTGTTGCGGGGCCTTTCCCCGTTACCCAAATGCAAAACCGTGGCCTCGACTGGCCTCCGTAAATAAATTGGTTGAACGGTATTTCCGTCTTTACTGTAAGCAACACGTCGGACGTTGGCTCGCCCCCACGTAAATAAAGTAACTGCCTCAACTGGCCACCCGTAAAAAACAACGTAGCGGCCGTTATAGTTGATGCCACCTTTAAAATGGTACACCGATCGTCTTCTTAATACATTGAAAATCAACTTTCAATTCTCAATTATTCACACACAGCACGTAACTGGATTGCCTTTTCCGTATCATAAAAAATATCAATGGATGCTACTTTGGTTTATAAATTTAAACTGATTTTCTCTGGACCACGGGAAAATAATCCACATACACTATTTTGACAGTAGAAAGTATTTAGAAATATTCGGATTAAATTTTCACTTTGCACACAAATGTTTTGCTCCCTAGGTTTTTAATGCACAAAACACCAATCTCAAATTTCAAAAGAGAATAAAATAAGAAATAATTTTTAATTTTCCATTATTTTTTATTCAGACAATTTTTTCACACATTCCCCCTTTTTTGGGTAAAACCAAAAAACATACAGTTCTTACTTTTTATTATTTTTTTTATTAAATTATAAACATGACTTTTTTCCAAAAATCCAGACTCGAATCATTTTACACAAAAATTACTACTCGACTGGCCATATCAAAAAAATGTTCATACGCCTCATAACGCGCAAAACATTCCAGAAGGATCTTTTCTCTTTTCTGTCTCTCGTTTACACCAATTCGCATTGATGTAAACGAGAGGCATATAAGAAAAAACATTCTTATGGAATGCTTTTACCTTTCATACACTCGACCCACATTGGTCTCGCTCCATCACAATTCCAATCAATGCAAGACTGGCAACCTCGCAAGGGGAAAAAACTGAGCTAAAATTTATCCCGGACACAAAATTGAATAAAAACGAGACAAAATACGCCACAGATGGGGGTGTCATAGGTAAAATGACACGTATCGTTATATCACCGAATTTTTCTTTTTGTGAGGAAAGAAATTGTTACCGACAAAACGGTCGTAACAAACTCAAAATCAGAAACGAGCCTTTGAGATTGAGGGGGGTTGTATCGCTACATCACTACATATAATATGCACATTAACATATATGCATACCCTACCATAATTAACGGATGGAATAACCCTATTCTGCTTGACCAAATAAGAGCCACAAGCGGCCAACGCAGAATTGGAAATATTGGATGACAAAAATGTTTCCGATAAGCAAATAACATCAATTGGGACCCCATTAAAAGTATGACGAAGTTCGTCAATATTTAAAGTAAGACTCTGAACAACTACATTAAGCATGTTGGACCTAGTCCGAAGCATGGATTTTAATAGAACCGAGGTCAAGAAATTCCCTCGGTGGGCATTGCGAGTCGTGACACACTTCAACAACAACACTTACATGCAAAAAAATTTTAAATAAATAAATAATATCCTCTTCAAAGTTAGGGAAACATCAAATCTAAAACTTTCAAAAATACTTTCTATAAACCAGAAGAAACTTCCTTCGCAGAGACAAGTTTTACAGACACCCACGTCACACGACTCCGTGTCAAAATCTAAAAAGAAACAAATAAAGAGAAGCCAAATAATACAGGTAACAGAAAACTATATAAGAGGAGCGAATCCTTCAAATCAAAATCCGGTGGGGAAATCCGCAAAAACAAAATTAATCCAAAAAATTAAATATTTTGATTAAAGGAAAAAATATAATCACGACCGTCTTCTAGGTTTACTATCCAGTAGCGAATTCGCAGGAGAAAAACTCATCGACTTCTATATAGCCTCAATTGAGCTATTTATGATGGTAAATTCCCGACCAAGAAAATACAGAAATACTTTTGGATCAATTTACTGGTCAGAAATATCAGTTGGATCGAATCGATCAATTTACTGGTCAGAAATAAAATGTTTAGCGTTTTTAATGTAGCCATATTGCCCTGTAATCTAGGGTTGTAATTTATGTATTACAAATTATTTAAATTCAAATTAAATTAAAATTTTCCAAAAAGTTCACATGCACGCAGAAGACCTAAGTCTTACTATTTGGTCTCTATATAGAGAATATTGAATTCCCCCTTAATTTGCCTATACTTTAAGCAGTACCCTATACGAATGTTATCAGGCAACAATCAAAAGTTCTTTCTAAAAATGTGCTCTCAAAAGAGTACTACACATTCTGGTTATTTTTCCGATCTCATCTACAAATTCACCTTTCACGTTTTCTATCGAATATTTATCTAATTCCACGGATCACATCCTCCTCAACTGTATCGCTACAGTAAGACCGCTCTCCTTTTCCTAAACTTATTCTTCCTAACATTAAGTTACTGACTTCTCTTTTATAGTTGGGTAGTGCGAATAACCAATTTTAGATACTATTAAAGTTAGGAACTCCAACAGAGAAAAATGTTAAATACACTAACAGAAAAATGTCGATAATGCAGATTACATTGTATAACAACCATTCTTTGGTAGGAGTAAAACGTCAGTAATTCAGATTGAACTCAGAATGGCCGGCAGTCGATAAATGTCGGTTAAGCAGAGTCAGCCAAAGCGGTCGATAAAGCAGATTAACAAATTTCAATTAAATTCATTAAACCTAAAATACTAAACTATTTTATTACTCTTCGGAAGAATTTATTTACAAACCAGGAAAACTCGTTAGAATATATCGTACATGCAAAACTTGAAAATTTCTTAAAATTGAAGGTTTAAAGTACATAGCTGAAAAGTATTTCAAAAGTAAGGTCTTAGTGAAAATTATCTCAGAAAAATATTTCGAGTCAATTTTCATTCTAAAAGTTTATTTGTCATGGTCGAAGAATTGAATTTGTCAAAGTCGTTCCAATGATTTCTTGGGAGTGTGGAGTTTTTGGTAATGGTTACTTCTGGAAAAAATTTCAAGCCACTTTTCAGGTGAAAAATTTGGGAAAACACATTTGAACATATCATACATACAAAATTTGAAGATTACAAAAAATTGATCGTTTAACGAGTTATAGCTGGAAACGGAAAGTTCAAATGAAAAATCTTATAAATGGCAACATTTTTGAGAAAATTCAGCCGGCAGGATAATTTAAAGTCTGTATTTGTTCTGTTCTACTAAATATTTAATGGTCTAAAATAATAAAATTTTAATTTCTGGTGGAAGTTGGAACTGGTGGTTTTTTATCTGTTTTAATTCTGTTTTTTGTAGGTGACCTTGACAATTTCAAAAATAAATTTTAAATTCAATATTTCAACTAAACTAAACTGTTAAGTCCAGTTCGAATATTTTTTCGAAATTATTAATTGCGAAAAAGACACACAACATCTGTGGCAAAAGTTAAATTTTTCTGTTAAGAAAAAGAAGTTGGGACCACTGGATAGGTATTGAAATAGACTTTGAATCGGCATTAACAAAAAATTAAACAAATATTGGATTTTTTTGAACTTTTATGGAAAATTGAGCAGTGCGATTTTTTTGCACCCAAGTGTAGACTGTCAAACCATTTCAATTTAAAACTTACAAAAATAACGATTTTTTTTTTCTATCTTTTGGCGAACCAGCGTTATGACGTTTCTGTATATTCTGTGTCTGAAGTGTTTGATTTGCAAAAATTGAATTTCCAATTTGAACTGAAAATCTGTAAAATGGATCTCTATTTTCGACATTCGTACACAATTCATAACACTGGAATTTAATAACGAATTGATTTTTTTCAAATTTCTTAATCGAGTGCAGCGACTCTTCTAATTTTTTTTTATTCTATCCTTTACATTAATCGTAACACATCAGTTTTAAATTACAAATATTTTTACAGCTTTCCGAATTTAAAGCCCGTTTATAGGATTTCTTTACAAAGTGTAATGCCTCTTCATTTTTATTTTTCAGTTGCATCAGAATGTTCAGACGAACGGTTGAAACCGTACAACGGCTCTTGTTATTTATTTGTTGCCTATCCAGAGGTGTCGTGGAAAATAGCACAACAAGTATGTCATAGCATCGGATCGCAATTGGCATCGATATCATCGTCGGATGAGCAACGGTGAGTTATATCCTTATAATTTAATTACATCGTAAACAAATAAATTGATTCGCACATAACAAAATATTATAAATTAAATGCGATATTAATCCGTTGGACAATAAGGATATAATAATATTATATTTTAATATGTTCAGCACTCTATTGTCACTCTCATCGAAAATTCTCGCTTCGAATAAAATTAAAAAATTTCCAAACCGTAATTATAATTAAATTTTTTATTTTCCATCCATTTAAATTGTATGTAACTATTATGCATACATGAAATTATTATGTTTTTGCATAAAATATGTTAATTTAGCATTAATTAAAACATCAATTTCAACAACAACATTGCTATAAAATATAATGTATTTTATTGTGTGTGTGTGTGTGGGCTCCAATATCTATATGTGTTTATAATACATGTATAATAAATTTAATTTGAAAAATACACACATTTTCCAATTAAATTTTTCATTTGTTTTCCTTTTTTTCCTAATTAAATTAGTCTCACATCGTAAACATACATACATATGTAGCATAACATTAGATAGAGAAATGTATAACTGTATAGAAATTAAATTTATCGTTTTGTTTGGCTTAGATACACATAAACATTAAATACATAATTTATTTGAATCGGGAGGAGTCAGGATAATGATATATTGACAGGATGTGTGAAAATTAATTACTTGATTTTGGCATAAAATTGATTTACAATTCAACAAGGTGGAAATTTCGAAATGAGGCAAACACACATTTTGTTGTGGTTTAATTAATGAATCGACCAGGAAACCACATTTTTGGAGTTCGGCACCTTTAACCCAAATTAATGATTGGGAAATTTTTTAACCCTTTTCCGGCCGACGTGAATTTTCTTATTCAGTCCAATTTCAGTAAAGCGGGGCAAAGTTCTAATACAGGTTGAATATAAAATAGACCAATTCGACCTATATGCTGACAGCTTGACTTAACTAATTGACAAACATTCTTATGACCCTAATGCTGCACCACCACTTGTAGCACAATCCAATGAAAATGGTACTGGAATTTTTTACAAATTAATTACAAATTTGTTACAGAGTTAGAAAATGTTTTACAGGTCCCGTTATCTTGCAATTCATGTGTGGGTTAGCCGTAGACAAAGCTACACCACACTTTTCGCATTTCTGTTAATATTTATTGTATCGTACTGGGGGTGGTACTGTAATTTTCTACAAATTAACTACAACATAGCTTAACTCCCAAAACATCCTTTAAGGGGTGCAATTTTTAAAAACCTTCTTTTTCGTCACGCCACTCCTTTTGCATTTCTGTGAATTTTTGTTGTATATTGCTGTATGACCTCACGATTGTTTTTTTACAAATTAACTATAATAAAATGGCATAATTAAACCCCTAGAAAACTACCCCAAATTGAAGCAACTGTTTAAAATCATTGTATCGTACTGGTTGATACAAGAAGTTTTTACTAAATAAATTGCAATATATTGGAATAGTTCAATTGCCAAAAACTGCACCTAAAAAGTGCAGCTCTTTAAAACGATATTTCTCTGTATAGGTAATACCCCTGACATAGGTACCCATGAATTCATTACAACAGCCCACTCCTACAAAAATCGATCATTCTGGATCGAATTACCTTCTTATGCAAGAAATCGGTACCCAAGAATTTACTACAACAGCCTTCACCCACAAAAATCCAAACACGAATTACAGGGTAACGGGACCTGTAAAAAAATTTCTAACTGTGTAACAAATATGTAATTAATTAAATTTTTAAGTATATTAAATTTTTCATTATAAATTGTATACAAAGATCGAGATTATATAGAGCTCCATGCCAACCTACATATAGTAGTGGCATGAATGCTGCTTCGCCCCTTAAATTTTGCACTCAAACTAAGGGTCATAGATGTGTTCCTCACCATCACCGATCCTAATCAGATGATCATAATTTTATTTAAGCCACTCTTCTGTATTGGGGTTCGAACCCTGCGCACCTCAGGAACCTAACCCGAGCTTTAACCACTGTGTCGTTTGGCCGGTAATTTTTATTATTTTGGTGGAACAAAAATTCAGTTATAATTTCATTTTTGTTTTTTCTGCATTTTGTATATGTTTTCATTTTTTTTTTTGCATTTCTAAAGGTTTTGACAAAAGTAATGACTGAATTCCTGAAAAAAATTCCCGAGTAGCAGCACCTCAGTGCAAGAAAATCATGCCGTTTTTATCAAATTTCATTAGGTAATTGTTAGGTCAGGATTGGTAACCACATTTTGAGGTGCTACACGGATTTTTTTTTTTAAATTTTCATTATATATTTACCGTTTAATCGTAACTGACCAATCCTGACCAAACCATGACCAAACGAATTCAATCATCATTTTTGTCAATATGTACCTTAAGATGAGGTGCCCACAATAAACACATTATCCATCACAACTGCCCCCGTCGATGTTTTTACTTGTCTTGAGATTTCCGAAACTTTAACTCGAAGTGGATCAGAATCAGTCAATCTGGAAAATTTTGTATATAGGTGTTCATGAGTATAAACATGGCTGAGGAAGATATAAGCTGTGTTTAGTGAAATTCTTGGGATAAAGTGAACAGCACTTTTTTATACAAAGATTTCCTAGGAGCATAACTATACAACCTTTCTTTAAAAGTAAAATGTGGGGGGAGGGGGAGGGGAGGGGGGAACAGCAAACCAAAAAGGTTCAAAGAATTTAGGTATTCAACTTTGAAGTTTATCGGCAAGTCAGAGTTATATGCCCCGTCATCAGTTTTTACTGTGTCAATAGATGAATAAGATGCTTCTTCTGAAACCGTTTTCCGACATTGAAGAAATATCATTGGTTGTGAACGATTTCCGAAAAACCTCAGCAGTTAATCTGTTTTTTTATTTAATTCGGCAGATACTTGTTTACCATTGCTGACATTTAACAACCATTGACTAAATTAAGGGTCACTATATTCCTTTTTAAATATAATGGATGGAAACTCCACCATAACCGTGATTTCTTAATTGTACCGTTCACCATAAAACTTCCATTTCCATTTCTTATTACAGTTAAACTTGCTAAAGCCGGAATTGTGTGGGGTCGAATAAAATTTCCGCCACTCGGAAGCTTCCGTCTCTCGAAAGTTCTTAACCAAATTATCCCTAAATTAAAGTCGAGTTTTAGATTTAAATGTACGTACATAGTAGTATGTACATAGTTTTATTTAGTACAATACATATCAAAAAAATTTCAGTTAGCAATGCATCAACAAACTGATTGATTGATTGATTGGAATGTACGGCCAAGACTAAGCAGGGATCTCGGATACGCCGGGCCTACCGTACACCCCTTTTACATATAACAAAATGGAGGGAAAAGAAAGGTTGTTAGATATGATACACTTGACCCGGTTACAGACACCGAAGTAGTCAATAGTTAGTAAATTTTTTGGCACAAGATAGCACAGTTATTTTTGGTTTTATGGTATAAAAGTTCAGCTATCAGCATCCTGAAAAAAATTTGAAAACTAATTAAGTACCCATATATAATGGTACATTTCCTGAAATAAAACTTTATTATTATGAGTTAAACTTTCAATAAACTAAATACTTCAATTGTCCATAAACAAAAATTAAAGCCGGTTCCCTAAAAACATATTAAATCATGTAAAATTAATTAAATAAAGAAATCACCTATAGGCATTAAAGAATAAAAGAGCAAACCATCTTTCAGTCTTTATTTATTTCATTTATTTGTAGAAAATAATTTGAATAATAATGGTTTAAATTAAAATAATGTAAAAGACAAAGTCACTGCCATCCCCGCCATAAATATTTTTTTCTAGTTTTAATTTAATACAAAATGCATCTATTTGATAGCTAAACTAAAAAGATCAATAGTTCACGGAATATACTAAACATTTACTCATACACTGCAAATTAGAAAAACAGATTATTACATGCACGAAGTGAATATTAATCTTCATTTAGTAAGTTTTATTAAAATAACCACATGCAATCGGAATATATAAAATACTTAAATTTCACTGAAGAAGAAATAATAATATTTACACAAATAAAATTAGATTAAAATTATTACATGCAGGAAGTGAATCCATCCATTGTTACAGTCATATTTGTTTTTTACATTTAATTTAAATACAAAATGCATTTATTTGATAGCTCAACTAAAATGGATCAATAATTCACGGAATATACTGAACATTTACTCATACACTGCAAATTATAAAAACAGATTATTTCATGCACGAAGTGAATATTAAGCTTCATTTAGAAAATTTTATTAAAATAACCACATGTAATCAGAATATATTTATATTTAAATTTCACTCGAGCAATAATAATAATATTTACACAATAAAAATTATAAGCAGGAAGTGAATTATTATTTCAATTATTACAAGCAGGAAGTGAATCCATCCATAATTACAGTCATATATGTTTTCTAGTTTTAATTTAAATAAAAAATGTATTTATTTGATAGCTCAACTCAAATGGATCAATAGTTCACGGAATATACTCAGTTAGCAATGCATCAACAAACGTTTTTAAAATAAAAATACATATAAAGAAATTTTATATAAATATGTGTGTACAATACACACTAATCTGTATATATTACATGCATAAATACATTATGCATGTAATATACACATTTTTCGGACATGAATACGAATATGTCACTAATTAAACAACACAACAATCAACTTGCAAGTGAATTTAGGAATCACAGCCAGCTCACTAATGAACACTTATTATCATACTCGAAGGATATAGCAGACCTCTCTCGCAAATTCGATGATTTCAGTTTCGCTCTTAGTGATGGTTTTGAGAAAAACACTATTAACATCTCCGAACATATACATTCATCTATCTCCTGCTTTGAGAATGAACTCAAAACTACGAAAGACATTTGTAGCGAACTGATGAACTGCGCGATAACAAACCAACCTGCAGCTTCAGAAGCTCCTCCAAATGCCATCTCCCTTCAACAGGAACTTCTATCAACAAATTCTCAGTCAAGCAACAGCCGTATTTCACCTACAACATCTGCAGCTCCCGTTTCTCGCACTACTTCAATAAACAATTCTACACCTCCAACACTAATAGCCCCTATATCCGCTCACTTCTCCAATAACCCTGCTAATCCGCCATGTATCCTTAGAGCAGTCCCTAAACCGAAATTTTTATTTGTATCCAGATTGTGTAACACTACAACTAATGCCGATGTTATATCACATGTTAATTCTATATTGAATCGGCATAACATCCAGGGACAAAGTATCAAATGTAAAAATATATCCCGGTTCAATGGACAAGTTGCTTCGTTTAAATTAATGATCCCTGAAGATGTATTTGATACGTTGCTCTCCCCTGAATCATTGCCCGAAACAACTTTTCTTAAAGAATTTGTCGACTTCCGAATTAATAATAATAACATAGCAGAGCCAAAAAACTTAAACGCTTGTCCCTCTACTACCAGAATGTGACTTAGAACCAAATCTCACGCCGTTTTTTCAGCAGTTCAAAGACTTCCTTTTGATATTTTTGCACTCACAGAGACTAACTTGAACAGTGATTTCAACAGTAATGAGTTTTTTTCCTCGGATTTCAACGTCTTCCGCAAAGATGGTCTTTACTGTCCTGACACAAATTCAACAGGCAGAGGGGTTCTTATTGCAGTGCACATCAATTTTGATAGTACAATTGTTACCATTCCCAACACTGCTAATATCGAGTTAATATGCGTCAAAATAAAGAAGAATAAAAGTAATGTTTTTATTTTATGTTGCTATATTCGCCCACTTAGCCAGGTCGTAACCTATCAGCTTCTTTCTAACGCTGTTGACTTCATCTTTGACCTGATGGATACTCAAGATGACATCTTTGTCGTGGGTGATTTCAATCTCCCCGGTCTGAAATGGGACTATTCAGACGATAACAGTCATTATGTTGCGTCGAATGTACTAACCACCAAAGAAGCTTTATTTACTGATAATATGTTGAACTCTGGATTACTTCAGATCAGCAACGTTAAGAACAGTTTGAACAGACAGCTCGATTTGGTATTTTCATCTGGTACCAACAATAGCGTCGAATCGGAAACCAATCTCATCCTTTGTGCCATAGATGTATACCATCCTCCCATTTTAATTACATTTTGTCTGGAGCAAGGCAGTTTTAATGTCGAAACTCCGCCATGTTTTAATTTTCGTAAGGCCGACTTTGTGAAACTTAATGATTTGCTGTCAAATATCAACTTTGACACCATTTTGAATGATAATAACGACATAGAAACACAAACTGTAAATTTTTATTCTGTAATTTTTGATTGCTTTGAACAATCCATTCCGTATACTCGCAAAAAAACTGTATTGCCATCACCTCCTTGGTATAATAGCGAATTACGAGCATTACGCAACCGTAGAAACAAACTTTGGCATAGATTTCTAAGAACTAAATGGGACTCTGATCACTCTAACTATTTGATTAGTTATAATGATTTCAGTAGTTTATCGGACGAACTTTATGGGAATTACATCAGACTCATGCAGTCAAATCTTATAGCCGATCCTAGGAGTTTCTGGCGGTTTGTTAATTTGAAAAAAAAATCCGACGGATACCCTTCCACTCTGAATTATAAAGATCATTCTTCTAATGATCCTAAAATCATAACAAATCATTTTGCTAACTTTTTCAGTCTGGCTTTTGCAAACAGTGATTTTGAACCCGATGAAGATTACTTCATACACATGAATAACTGTGTTCAAACAACACTAACTTCGGTTCAAATCGATTACGAATCCGTGGTACAAAAGATTTCCAAACTTAAAGATGATTTTTCACCTGGTCCTGACGGTCTACCATCCATCGTCCTAAAAAGCTGCAGTGATATTCTTGCTCAGCCGCTGACGGCACTTTTCCAAAAGTCGCTTTCACTTGGAATTTTCCCATCTATTTGGAAAAGTTCCTTTATAGTTCCGATCCATAAGAACGGCTCCAAATCAGACATTTGTAATTACAGGCCGATTGCAAAGTTATCTTGTATTCTCAAGCTGTTCGAAAGTATTATATATGATTCATTGTACTTTTATTGTAAACCGTTGTTTTCCGACAATCAGCATGGTTTTCTCAAAGCTCGCTCCACGACCACAAACCTTGTGGAATTCACTTCACAAACATTAAATATGATTGAAGCAGGGAATGAGGTCGATGTTATCTTGACCGATTTCAGCAAGGCGTTTGACAGGATTTCCCATAAAGTTATTTTGTTTAAGCTCAGGGCTCTTGGATTTCCCCCACAATTTCTTCGTTGGGTGGGCTCTTATCTTAAAGACCGTATTTATCAAGTTCTGTTTAGGACATCAGTATCAGCTCATTTTTCAGCAACATCCGGACTGCCCCAAGGCAGCCATCTGGGGCCGATCTTTTTCATTCTGTCTATTAACGACGTTGCATGTTTAATTAAAAATTCAACTATATCTATATACGCCGATGACATGAAGATTTACAAACAGATTTCAAACACCACCGATAGGATCCTATTACAATCCGACCTCAATACATTTTCCGTATGGTGTGTAAAGAACAACCTTGAGCTGAATGTGGGTAAATGCCAGACGGTCACCTACTCTCGGAAGCGTGCACAGTCCATTTCTCGTGACTATTATATTAACAACGATGCAGTTATCAGAGTTAGTTCTGTTCATGATCTGGGGGTCGTTTGTGACAGCGAATTGAACTTCAGAAATCACGTAGATCGCATTGTCAATCAAGGTAACGCTGCGCTCGGTTTCATTAAGCGTTGGTCAAAAGAATTCGACGATCCTTATGTTACGAAGGCTCTCTATTTAACATTCGTTCGTCCCCTGCTCGAGTATGCTTGCCAGGTGTGGTCGCCTTATCATGTGGTTCACATAAAAAGGATTGAAGCGGTTCAGCGTAGATTTCTTCGCTTTGCTTTACGCGGGCTACCGTGGGTGGACATGTTTCACCTACCTCCATACCTAGATCGCCTCAAGCTAATTGATTTACAACCACTTCATAGGCGCAGGGTTGTTGCAGACGTGGTTTTTGTTCATCAATTGCTGACCGGCAGTACCGACTCTCCTTTCCTCTTAGGAAAAATCAATCTAAATTTTAATTCACGAGCCTTGAGATCGGTACCTATGTTTCGAATCAACCATCATAGGACTGACTATGGTAAAAATGAACCTGTATCTAGGATGCTTCACGAGGCTAACCAATACTCCCACTTCATTGATTTTAATATGACGAAACGCACTTTAAAACAACTTTTTTATTCAACTTGACTGGTTTGGCCTTTAATATTTTATTACTTTTATAACATTTTGTTTTGTTACATTTTATTTTGTTTTGTTTATCAAATTTTATTCAATTTTATTAGTTGACTGCTAAATTTTTCAATTTTAATCTGCTTGTACTAAGCAGACTCAACCTCTGTTCTCCTTCCGTCCGCGACGGGTATCGTTTTGCTTAGCTATTCACCTAGTTTGCCTCTTAATAATCAGATTTGATTTTAATACTAATATAGATTTTCCCGCTTGCTACTTTTCTTTAATTTCACAGGTTAAGCAGTTCGATATCCATGTTTATAATCACTGGAATTATACTCAAAAAAATAATAATAATACAGATGGAGACTCCCCGCGCGCGGTTGGGAGGGGTAATAGGTCGTTGGGAATTATTATTATTATTATTATTATTAATTAAAAATAATTCACCTTTGTAATATAAATTTAAAGAAATAGTGCAGTTCTCCAGATCTAGTTAACCGCGTTTACAAAATTATCTACACTAAATTTAATAACTTTGAATCACTAGTATGAAGTGCATATCTTTGGGCTTCCCCCAGATGCTTGGTTATCGTGGTTTTGTTAGCAGCTAAAATATCAGCTTCGTCCGATGATTCAGCACTGTCCGAGTTGTTTCCTGTTTCTTCAGATCTTACAGATGAAGAAGCTAAGCTTGATATCAACTCATTCAATATTACGTCGTTTTCAAAAATTACTCCATCGTCAATTGTTAAAAAATCAAGTGCACTATTGTTATGATCGCCATATATAGCCTCACATATTCTGCAATTCCGCTGTTGGAATAGATTGATCTTCGATTGTTTCAACAAATTCGTCCCAAACAAATCCACATTTTTTGAAACATTTTGTAATTGTTTCTGGTTTAATTTGTTTTATTGAATGTACAATAAAGTGAATTGCATCCAATATATTGGTCTGTTTCATTAAACCAGATGCTTTTGACACTGTATCCACTGTAGACAACAGCGTTTGAAGCATAACTTTTCTATAGTTGAATTTAAAATTTGCAATTATACCAGCATCTAGAGGTTGTAGAGAAGCTGTAGTATTGGCCAGAAAAAAGATCAATTTTATATTTGAGTAATTTGTATGTGGATGACACGTTGCATTGTCGAGAAACAGCAAAATGTTTCTGTTTTGTTTGATCATTTCGTTGTGAAAATCCCGTAGAATTTGTTCAAAGATCGTAGATATCATCCACGTTTTTTTATTGAAAAATTATAGACGGGTTGATCTTTTGTCTATTCTTTTAAATGCAAGTGGATTATTTGAACAAGCAACAAAAATAGGTTTTTTGATTGAAAAAACTATCAAAAAAACTATTAATGAAATAGCATTTTTCTCCTTTAAATGCCAATGTTTTATTTGGTAAAACTCTATAAAATAATGCCGTGTCATCTAAGTTAGCAATGTTGCCGATCGTACAATCGCTTATAATATCTTTAAGTTTGGAATGCCATGACGCTACAGTTTCAGGGTTAACATCATTTGATTTACTGGCGATTTGTTGGGTAGATATGTCCATATATCTGTTTAAAAGAACCACCCTGTTGATGGTTTAAAATCAATAATAGCAAGGATCTGATTTTGGGTAATCTGTAAAGTCTTTTCTTTTAAAATTGGACTCGAAAAAGGAAAATTTTTAGCCCCTGCCGCACAAAACTGTTCGTATTTGTTTTGCTTTTCGTTTTTTATTAACTTTTCAAATTCTTGCGATGACAGGTATCTTAGTTTAATGTCCTCTTTATTTTTAGTCGTGTCATATACCTGTGTTTGCCACATTTAAAACGAAGCGCTATATTGACAACTTTAGCTCCAGTATCTCTCATTTTAATTATTCTATATTTTTGCAAAAGCGATAAATTATTTATTTAATTTTTCTTCATTGTATCTAAACCTGCAATAAAACATACACATTTTAAAATTGTGGATCAAACCAGACTAATTAGATTATGTAGATTGAACTTACGCAACACATTGACCACTAATTATAAATTAATTACTCAATTCGAATCAATTACAAATGTATAATTTGGTGATTCCCCAAATAAACTAATCCAAGACGTTCTACGCTTTGATTCTTTTCTCGGTTCCATTCCCTTTTATCAACAAACTGTTTTTAGTTTGTGTGTAAAGGGAAAAGAAACAAGGAAAGAATCACGACGAAAGGATCAAACTATAGAATGGCAGATAAACAAAATAAGCACTAACAACTAAAGGCTTACACAGTACACACCAAAATGTCATTTTAATTTTTTGTTTCGTTTTTCATATCTTATTTTTCATTAAACACAAAAAAATCCAAATAATTAAAGCTTTAGTTTTCGTACCAAAAAGTTGTTCCAGCTTCCGGGTTTGAGAAGTTTTCAGTATATACAAGTTCAGTTTAGAATAAAATTTCATTCTGATAAAATTTTCATTCCGTGTTAAAAAATTTTCCGGCACATCAAAATTCCGAGTTTGATAAGTTCTGGCAAAACTTGTCGAAAATCATTTCCCTTTCGACCAAATGGCAAACCGCTGTTCATTAAATCTGTAAAAACCAAATCTACAATTTCAAGTGTGATACCTGATGCCATCGGTGCTTCATCCCATACAAGGCAGCCAATTGATGATACGAATTGTCTATTTCTTTCGGAGGATATTTAATGACATCCAAATTAAGCCATAGCGAGAAAGCTGAATGGCACGTCATTCTTAGAAAGGATTGTTAACGTACAAATCGTGTTTCGACCCAATGGATTGTTCACCCCATTAAATGCTCACCCCCTTCAAATTTTATATTTTTCTGAACCACATCCGGAACTCATATTGGAATTTCATTATTATCATACAATTTTACAGAATTACATCCCGTGCTGACATGTTCTACCATCACATTTTCGATACTTTATCGTAGATTATATCTCGCTTCTTTAGAATAAAATGTGACACTATTTCACATTTTATATCATTTACCAAGTTGCTAGATTGAAAAATTGTGATATTCTACTCCATTTCTATCAAGAAATAATTTGTTTTCGATACCCAAGTATTTTTACTTTCAATTTTCCTGGTGATATTCGTACTTAAGTACTAAACTTAGTCTAGTATTTTTCTAAGTTTGAGTTGCAATTTATTAAAATAAAACGTATGAAACGTGTCGCGATTATTCGAAACTGAACGAAACTCAATAAAGGAGAATTGTATACATGTATGTGTGAACAGAAAAGACAAAAAACAAAATGGCGGGAGCGAGGTTGTGCATGAATGTAAAATGCTATATTTGAAAATGTTAGAAGAAAAAGATGGCGGCATCCAAATGTGAGAGCAAAATAAAAATTTAGGTTTAAAATGAATATTTTTATTTTATTAAATTTGCGGTATAAAAATATACATACATATATACATATTATATACGAATCTAAATTATATTTTAGTTAATTTTTTAATTATTTTTTATAATTACACAATTTGAAATTATTCTTTGATTGTAATATTAAAAGTTTAAATAATTTTCCAAATAGGTACTATGATTATTGCACATCAAGTTTATTATTTTCGCATTTGTTTTCTACCTAAAAACTTAAAACTGAACTAGAAATTAATTAATTTATGAAAACAATATTTGAATAGATATAAAATATATTTTGATGTAATTTTATTTAAATTAACGCACATCTTTAAATTTTTTTAACAAAATTTTATAAAATTACCAAACTCATGTCGTGAACATGAAAAATAAAAACAAACCATGTACATTACACGCTATACACATTCCTACGAAAGAAAAATTGCGGTAACACAGTATACAGTAGCAATGCCTTCTATACTACTGGCCTTTTACTACTCTCATTTTTCGCACATGACGTCAATTTAAGTCTATACCGAGACTGCGCAATAATAATTTTAGGATATTTACACTAACAAAGCAACTAGAGAAAGCAACAACAACGTCGACTTAGCGTGTCGTCATCATTTGGTGTAAGCGGCCAGTAGTTTAGAAGGCATTGACAGTAGTAACAACACAGTATACATATACGCTACAAACACTATCATTATAATGTGAAGTTTAACTTTCGTTAATTTTGGATGAAAACGAAGGAAAATACTACCCAGCAAACAAACGCTGATAGCAGAATGAAATAGATGGATACATTTGCACACGTCAAAGCGAGAAAACAAATAAATTTACTTCGGTTTCTTCTATGTACTACATTTTTACCCCCACCTAATCTCTTGTTTATCAATTTCATTTCAAAAATTGTTATTTCATTTCTATCAGTCTCCAGATTTCAGCTGAAGGTAATAGACGTTTGTAAATGTTTTTCAGGTGGAAGTACATGGATAACATATAAAGTAAGTATACAAAATTAAAAAAATGTGTAGATGTATCTGAATGACAATACACATTTGGTACATACAACAAAAACCAAACACAATCAATAATAGATGATTGTGTTTGGTTTTGATACAACAAAATACATTAAAAAAATATTTTCTGGTAAACCAACGGTTAACAACAGTTACATATTATACTCAAATCGAAGTGAAAGAGAGATAAATTAATTTGTAGGGGAAATAAAACCGATTTTTCGGTCGGCAAAAGTACGAAAAGCATGGAATTAGGTGCATCAATTTGAAGTAAAAATTGAGCGCTCTAATTATATGCTGTTTATGCGCTCATTGTGCGCTGATTTGTATTACTGGGTATGCTCAATTTTTACTTTCGTTTTGTTATACTTGGGTACTTGAATGAAATTAGAGAAAGACAATTTGTTCGCATTTGTACTAGTTGGTTGTGATAGCAATAGAAAAGAAATAATTCATAAATGAAACAGTTGTCCATTTTAGTTTAGAAAAATGAGAAATAAACTTCGATAAAGTATCGAAAATGTGATGGTAGAACATGTCAGCACCGAGTTCATACTGTCCCAAGTATAACAAAACGAAAGTAAAAATTGAGCACAGTATTTTCCTTTGTTTTCATCCAAAATTAACGAAAGTTAAACTTCACAGTATAATGATAGTGTTTGTGGCGTATACGTATTATATATGCGTATACAAATGGCGTTATTTAGTTTATTGTGAGAACGCTAAGTTTATAGTAACTTTTAACGATGCGGATACATTTGTCAACTTTGATATTAATTTAATTGAAGATAGGGAGGCTGTAAAACAATTGGTAATGTAAAGATTCATTCGAGATAATTTGGTACAATCTATTATATTTTGTTTTCCTATTTTGTATTTAGAAATCATTATTTATGAAGCAAGATGGCCACGAACTAAAAAAGTGCATTAGGGCAAACTTTACAGAGCTGTTCACCGAAGAGCTTAGCTGCAAGTTTTCGTTTAATGCTCAATAAAGATAATGTGAGATATGGTTTACGTTACTCCGTGTTAAATTTAATAATTATAATATTATTGTCAACATTTTAGATTGTACTATGGAAAAATTTACTCTATCGAAACCGATTTAATATCCACAAATTACTTTTATTATATAAAAGACAAACAAGGGAAATTATTTAAAAAAAAAATCTAGTGTAAATATTAGAAATTAAAAAACTGAATAATTTAATCGAAATGTATATATATGTATGTCCAAAGTAATCAATAAATAATGAATTTAATAAATCATTTTATGTTACAAAAACAAAAATATTTCTTTAAAAACATTTAATTTTACAACCAAAATTTGAAATTGCCGTTTTAACAAACACAAGCACAATTGTTCCCGCCAAATATTTCTCAATACGCATACACATGCAATAAAATGTTTATAATGAGTTTCGTCCAGTTTCGAATTTTCGCGACACGCTTCATACGTTTTATTTTAATAAATTGCAACTCAAACTTAGAAAAATACTAGACTAAGTTTAGTACTTAAGTACGAATATCACCAGAAAAATTGAAAGTAAAAATACTTGGGGTATTCAAATTTACATCACGGAACTTTTAGATCCATTTTAGCCGCTTGCGGAATGTCTCACTTAAAATTGAAACTGTTCAGAATTAATGTATATGAAGCTAGCCCGATACTCAGCCCGAAAAAACGCTATGGCAACACTAAAATATCACTATCGTGAGAGTTTACTATCCCAGCCCGAAAAAATTTCACTCTCACGACAGTAAACAGTATCCTGACACAATGTCATGAAATTCATAACATTCAGCCCGAAATTTAAAAATTACTTTTATGTATTTTTGAGACATATTACTATTGCTTGGTCGCCTAGTCCGACCTAAACTCTTCATTTATATGGAGATAGCTCGATATTCAGTTCAAAAAGCCCGTAGAAATACTAAACTATAACTATTGAGCCACTTTTATATCCCAGCCCGAAAAAATATCACTGTCGCGACAATAAAATTAAATATAGCTTTTTCTATTAAAAATATAACTTTTACGTATTTTTAAATTATCCCTTCAATTGTAGGAAAGCCTAGACAGCCCAAACCTAACCTGAAAACAACAATGCGGCAACTTAATTAGTAGGGCAACCAAAAATATGCTCTTAATAATAGGTTTTAGGGGTATATCCTCTATCCGGTCGCAAATTATTTAATTGCGAGGCGAAATATGGTTACTAGATTTATTTTGCCATGCCAATTGACACATTTTTTTTAAATTTAAATCTGTTTTGCGATTGTAAAGTAGAAATACACAAAAAGACTGTTACGCATTTTCCGAGGTCACAGTCTTTTCGTGTATTTCTACTTTACAATCCCAAAACAAATTTAAATTTTAAAAAAATGTGTCAATTGGCATGGCAAAATAAATCTAGTAACCATATTTCAACTCATAATTAAATAATTTGCGACCTGATAGAGGATATACCCCTAAAACCTATTTCTAAGAGCATATTTTGGTTGCCCTATTAATTAGCATTACGTGTTTGATCACAATGAATCTAGCAAGAAATTTCAGCCCGAAATTTTAATTTGTTTTTTATGGATATAGTCGTTTGGAGTTTTGACTACAAGCTGAGAGACTTGACCAAAATGTATCTGCGATTAACGGGATATAGTCATTTGAATCACACGCGGTTCACTTGGCAGATACTGCCGGGTTCGTAGAAGTTTTCACTACAAACTGAGATATTTGCAGAAAGAATTTTCCAAGAATTCCAGATAGGATTTTTCTGCAAATTTCTTAGTTTGTAGTAAAAACTTCAACGATTCCAGCGCTAAGTCAAGTGCTCGTGAATCGCCCATGGGCGAGATTCAAACGATTATATCCAGGTAGAATTTTTCATAAATTATGTCGGTCTAGTCAAAACTTTCGCATTTCCGTTGGTATATATGTTACGTGCTCGTGTATCGCTTATGATGCGAGATTTAATCTATACATTCCAAGTAATATCCGATAAACTTTTTCTCAAGCTGAATTTAGTTCACATAATTCCACTGAAAACATATTTAGAATTTTTTTAAAAACCTATTCATTTTTTTTACTTTTAAGTAAACCTTTTTTAGTAATTTATCAAAATTTAGAAGCCACGATTAATTCGATAGCTATTTAATACATAATTAATTAATAGTAATAAGTTGCGTGTAACACAAATTTGCTTTGTAGTTATAATTTGCGTATATTTTGTGTCATGACAGAAGTTGTATTGCCATAAGTAAAAAACTAAAATTTCGAATTCCAATCACATTCCAATCACATTGAAATCCTATTTTAATATTAAAACCCGATGTTTGATACAATCGGGTTAAATTCATTCGAACTGTTGATTTTCAAGAATCATATCCGTGTCAGATATGTCAGTCACATATCACATCCCATATATGATTAACTTTGATCATACACACGAGTTCGTGTGAACAGTTTTCTTGGTCTGAAGTCTTTTTTGGCCGCAGTTCGAATACCCAATAAGATGGAAGTTCTCAACTGAATAGAGCTGTGCGAAGTAGTCCGAATGCGTTGTGAACATAACATCTTCTTGGGCGTCGTGATTTCTTCTTCGCCTAATGTTAGATCATACCTACATATTGTAGAATTTTTTTAACGAAGCAGAGAGTCTCCTTGCACGGTTCTAAGACAGCTGCAACTAAGATATCGAAGGTGTTAATATTTAGGTTTCTTCTGTCGATAAATCCCTGAACAAATCTATTTATCGCAGTATGATTAGGCTCAAACGTCACGTAGTAATTATAAAGTTCACGTATCAAATTTTGTTGTTCAAGACTAACAAGTCGATTTATATTTTCCGCTCTAGTCCATATTTACATAAACTTTAGCAAATAGTAAAACATTTGTGTTCTTCTTATTGTGTATACGTAAAATATCTAGTCTTCGTCATGCCAATTATCATCGTTACATACTCGTCCAAGCTCCTCCATGTTGTTATTTATGCAAATCAAATATTTAATTTTCATTATAATCAGGCAGGAAAAACTTTATCGTATTAAAAAAATCATAATTACAACAAAAATATTGTTTACCATGCTCATCCGCAACAATTAAGTTTTGTTCTATATATTTCACAACATACAAAAATTTATGTAAAAATGAATATCCTATTTAAAAAAATATGTTTTCTTGTGGTTTTGGGACATGTGGGAAATAAAAATGAAAATTGAAACCACCACAACCACCCCTTATACAACGTAAGGAGTTATGCTCATATATACGAACGAATAAAAGCCCCACATTAAAATCATAAATTTTATTATCTCTTAAATTTCGTGAAAATGGGCGAGATCTACCATCGCAGCAACATAATATACAAAATTTTTCGTGTATTATAAATTTTGCCGTAACATTTGGATTTAATTAGAAAATATTTCTAGAATTTGTTTTCATTGTTCTTATACAAAAAAAAAAATAATTTGAGAACAACGCAGCTTTCTTAAAATATACTGCAACACAAACTGTATGTACAGTAGAAAATCAATAAGCTTCCGAAAACTATCAGATGTATAAACCTTGATAAAAATTAAATCGGATATCACACACATAAATAACGAAATAACTGTCAATTAGATAAAATTTATAAATTGCATTCATTTTTTTGAGGATGCTGCATTATAGTTTTCGGATTTTCGTAACAACATCGAGAAACACAAGACTACATTTATTTATATAAAAATCAGATAGAGTTTGATATTGTTGTTGTTGCCTTGTCGATCTATTCATAATGAATGGAGTTAATGAAAATTTTAACTCATTCAGACGTGGTGTACAAATCCTGAACGATTTGAAACATTATTTAGTGTGGTGTAACAAAGCATCTATATTCTTTGAGCCAATTGCAAATAACAGGATGGAAGAAAATATGGTTATTCATATTTGGTCAAACGAAACACAGTTTCCGAGCATTCAAAATTGGAAACTTTTAAAACAACGAGATGCGAACATAGATGATTTACATATTGAAACAAATGTGGCTATAACGGTTACCACCACAACAAGCAACGATCCTATTTACGATATAGCTAAGGTGGTTAAAAATTGATCGAATTATGTGATTCATCACAAAGTAACATGGTGACTAGACAAACCACATCATCGCAAAACGCTTTAAATTCGGCATCATACGTTACGGCGATAGAAAATCAAATTCATCTATTGACGCAGCGGATCAATAATTTCGAATGTCAAACTCGTTCGTGATATTTATGAATAGGGCGATACGATGGTATGATAAACCACAATTTGAGAAGTATTGGTGGCATCATAGATTCAAGACTTTAGTCAGAAAATTTCGTTCACCATGCAATTTTGAAGAAACAAAAAACTAGACAATCAATCACTTGGGGCGAGGTACAAATGGTTGAAGAGACGCTACAATTCGGTTATATGTTTTCGATCAGACGTGTCCGTTATGAATTCTAATATGTATAAAAGAAGATGCATCCGATTTCTTCAATATTTTTCTATAGCTCAAAAAGATTATCTTTAAACTGCGGTCATCGCAGACGATTTATATGAAACTTTTTGAAATTGCCGACGTATTGATTTCATCACGCAGGTTAAGGGCTTTTAAAGGCTTCACATTAGTTGATCAAAATTACATTATTCGGGCATATCGACGATGTAACGGTCCTTTTGCAGATATTTTTCAACAATATTAGAGAATTATTTAACATCATATCTGTACAAAGGACCACCACCATTTTCTCTTCATAGAAGTATTGCACCTAATAAGTTGGAGATATCAAAAGTCGAATTTGAATATATGGTGGAACGGAGCTTATGTAGGCCAACAAGCAGTAACTGGGCCTCACCACTCCATTTAACTCGGAACCCTATCGAAGATTGGCGCCTATGCGGCGACTACTGTTAACCATACCTGGCAGGTATCCTATACCATTTATTCAGGATTTTGCAAGTAGTGTGCACGGTAAAATAATTTTCACAACAATTGATTTACAAAGAGTGTTTCATGGGATCCCGGCCTGGTGGTATACTGAAGACAGGCAACACAACATCTTTTGCCCTTTCTGAGTTTGTGTATATGACATTTTGAAACGCAACAACACTGATCAGTGAAGTTCTCTATTGCGCTCGGATCAAATCTTTAAATGAACACAAATTGAATTTGAACTTCTTCGAGGTTTTTAGCTTAGCATCTAAACGTTCCAAAATATAATTTTTGTAAAACAGAAGTGAAATTTCTGGGCCACCTCGTCACAGCAAGGAGGTTTGTGCCATTGCAGGAAAAATTTAAGACAATTCGAAATAATAATCAACCAAGCTTAATATTTAAAGAAATTTCTGGCGATGATAAATTTCTATCGTAGACGATTTATCCCACATATGCGGTAGCAAATCGAATGATCTTCCAGAATAAAGCAAAAAGATGCGTAAAACGCGACTAGGTTTACATTTCAACGTTATAAAGATGGTTTAGTTAATACTGCAATCATAGCACATTCAGCAAGAAATGGTGACTTCAATTAGTAGTAGACGTATATAATTCATCAAATTACTTAAAATGGTGAGGCAGAGCCGCTTCAGACTTTTCGAAAACTCTTTCACCAACAAAACAACGTTGTAGCATGTATGATAGGGAGCTGTAAGCTATTTATAAATCGTAGTCCATTTGCGAGATGTACTCGACAGCATTTAAAAAAAGCAAATAATGACCACCACGTCAAGTACGATATTAAGTTCAATATCGATGGGCCAGAGAATGGCTATAGAAAAGAAAATTAATTCTGAATGTATTAGATAAGACCGAAAATAAAAATCGAATATATCCGAAAATAGTTCATCGGATTGTAACAGTGCATTCTGAAGGAAATACAATTAGAAATGTTTGTCATATTTATATGTTGGACCCTTATGATACAGTCTATCAACGAATGAATCTTCCATAGAACAAGCAGTGCTCAGAAACGATCATGAGAAATTTATCTGATATAATTTACAACCATCCGCGTGCAAAATCAACAAAAATTCTTGAACAAGTGGAAGAACAAGCCGTTGAAATTGGAAGCTTGTTACAAGATGGCTACTGTCATCCTGCAGATTGCGCTAAGCGCATGCAGAGGCCTCCACGGTGTTTTTTTTGCCGGCCACAACTCAGGGGGAAGTGCTATGGGTCGTGGGGTTTGAGGCTTGCATGGCTCCTGGCCTACACCGTGATTACAGAGAGTTACAAAATTAAAAAAAAACGCAAATAATAAATAAAACAAACCCGGAGTTCCGCCGAAATTCGTCGGCCGGAACTTGAGGAACGAATGAACCAACTACTATAACCGAGTGGGGTGCCTTGGTGTCTGGTTTCGAAGTCGGCTGCGGGCCTCAAGGGACCGCAAACACTACACCGACACGAAACGGAAGTTCCCTCTCATCATACCTAAACCGAACGAACGGAATTTAACAATTCATTTTATGAATAAAACAAAAAAAAATCAAAGAACAACAAAAACGAAAGCATAATCGCTACAAATAAGCTGGAGGCGAGTCCAATGTTCACCAAGGTCGCGCGTATGACCTACGCAATGTGGTGCTCGATTACAAACACATTTACTAAATAAATTTTATTATTTGAAAAGGAAAATAGAATGAAAATTGAGTAGCAAAATAGTAAGAAATGAGAAAAAAAAATAAGATGCCAACCAAGAAAATTTTAAAATTATTAATGAAAATAAAAATGAAATAAAATAAAATAAAATTCGGTACCTCCGACCTTCATTCAGGTCACCCTGTTCAGGTTTGCAGCAACGTCCTTGTGTGTTGCGGGGCCTTTCCCCGATACCAATACGTACAACTAGCCGATTGGCCACCTGTATGTTGCGGGGCCTCTCCCGATACCATTACGTAAAACTAGCCGGATGGCCACCTGTATGTTGCGAAGCCTCTCTCGATACCACAACGGAGCGGCCTCAACTGGCCACCCTTATCTACTCCAACGGCAGAAAGCAGAATTCACACTTAAATTTCATCTTCTCCTGGTAACCACTCAAAAATTTTATCCAATCGTCCTGCCACACACAATCGTTGGGCGTAGGTTCTCCTTAATCGATGAAGGTTACACCAAAATACGTAAATATAATGATGGCGGTCGTCCTTCCGCCTTAAACCAACAAATGCGGTTCGGCGTTTGCAATTTTGAAAAAGAGAATGAGATTGCCGAAATTATGACTTTCCCGTTTAACGTAGTCGAAACACTGATTCGTCATGTTTGCGCAACTGGAACAGCTGCTAATTTTTTAATTAATGGACTTTCTAAACTGCCTGTACCAATCAAAAGATCCGTCTCAGAATTAAAAATGGAAAGTGTTGGTGCAGAGGATATTAGTCGTACAAAATTGGTTATTATATATGAGTGCACTATGCCATCCAGTCTTGGAGGAGATTCCGTGGCTCGAAGGGAATTTCCAGCAATGATTAGCTCTTATTCCAATTGACAGTAAATTCCCAAAAACTAAATTTGGGACGATGGTTGGATGACAAAAATTATTCGAGAATAGTAATGGCATTAACAATCAAATTATTGGCGTGCTTCCTGAACAAATTCGGCTGTATTTAAGTACAGATGAACTCAATATACAAAAAATGAAAGTGCCGCCTTGGTTATCTCACTAAATCATGGTAGTTCCGAATTTTAACATTAAACATAGATTATGAAATGGTAAGTGGTAATTATATCTGCGCGATAAAGATCTCAAATAATTGTCCGATATTGGTTCTTCACTCGATGTAATAACTGTTTCGTTCGAATTTTTGATAATGTTGAGTATTCGATATATTTAATGGTGTTTCTTGGTTCTCCATCTTACTTGTAACCGGTTGATAAATATTAAGGTTCCGTCATGAACGGTTATATACCAGAACTTTTTGAAATCTAATTTAGGCTTCCTATGCCATTGTACAAATCACTAAATTATTTTATTACAAAAAGGGAAGACTTTTCCTTCAAGTTCTATCATCAAGAAAATTCCTTCGAGATTTTCATGGGGCTTAGCTAGTTATTACCGGATTATCAAAAATTAAAAATATTTTGGATTTGCCGATATATGTTAGTTTTAATATTTTAAGAATTGAATCTGCGTCCCCGCTAAGAAAAATGTACCTGAAAGTGTTAGCAAAAACACTCGTCATAATAAAATAAGATAAACAAGGACATTCAGTTTGTTCTACAATTTTCAACAAAAGCTATTTGTTTCTTCATTAAAAATCTTTTTTATTTTTCTTGGGAAATTCATTTTTTCCCAGTTTTTCTGTTTTATTATTTTATAAATTAAAAGAAAACTTTTTAATTTATTTACATATCCCGCACACAATAAGATCTCGTTAAAAATTATTTGTTTACTCAACGATTAGAAAACTATATATTTTTTACTTAAAATTTGTTGCGCTTTTATTTTTTCAGGTTCGTTACAACAAACATCCGGAATCATGTTGATTATACGCCACGAGCACTTTACTGGCTGGGTGGCGAATTAGCTGAAAATCGTGAATACGAATGGACAGATGGCAGTAAAATGTTGTTCAAGGGTTGGTTACCGGGACAAGAATCCATCGATGATGGAATGTTGGTGGCCGTCAAAGAACCAATGTGCTTAGCGCTACAATGGAAAACATCACCAACGCCAATGTTACCATCGGGACTCTATTGGTCGTCGCAAAAGTGTGCGAATGTCGGCGGATACGTCTGTAAAGGCCAAAAACATGGGACAAACGAGATTTTTATACAAAATCAAACGATTACGGGTATCGAAGGCCGGCTTACATCATCGGGCTACCCAAATTTATATCCATCGAATTTAGACTATTGGATCCATATTATAGGACCGGAGCGGACCCGCATCATTTTACAATTTCAAAAAATTGATTTAGAACTGCAAGACGATTGCCTGTACGATTACGTAAGTGTCCGTGATTACGATCCCATGCTCGACACAAATCTACAGTACGATCCGGGGCTAAATTCGATACCGATCGCGATGCTAAAAAACGATAATTTCTATATCGACTATCAAAATGATGATGTGGGCGATGATAACCTAGATGATTACGATCGGGACCAAACCGATAATAATTTTGATGCGACCAAAGATTTGATCGATAAAAATTTGCAGTTACTGAGAGACGATAACGATGACGATATTTTAGATAAGAATATAAAAAAAAGTTTTAAGAAATTAGAAAAAACGTTACGACATCGTTTCGGGCCGTTTAAAAAGGTGCTGCGACGACGTAAACGATTTTTAAGTAGTGAACAAATCTCGAATGAGATCGGTGATAGTATAAATATATTAGATAGTGATAGTAATAGTGGTTCGCCAAAATTTTTAAAAAATTTACAATTATGCGGCACCTTCGAAACGGACATGTCGCAATTCGATTACATTTCGCTAAATAATCAAGCAATATTACATTTTCATAGTGATTTTTCGATAGCGGGGACGGGTTTTAGTGCCACATGGGTGGCGGTGGATGTATCGGGATGTCCGCTGCAAACGTTAACGGCACGCGAGGGTTATCTAAGTAGTCCGAACTATCCGCATTTTTTACTCAACAACCTGGATTGTACGTTTCTAATTCAGGCGCCGATTGGTAAAAAAGTGTGGCTTGAGATTGCCGACTACGATCTCAGGGCGGATTACGATTTAACGATCGATTTGGGTGATGGAGAATTTAAACCGTTTAGTGTTCGGCAGCAATTAAATGATGGCGTATTTGTAAGCCAAAAAGAAAAGTTAAAAATACATTTGCGGACCGGTGGTATGCCGAAAGGGAAAGGATTTCGAATGATCTATAAGACGATGCATCCGGTGGTCGAGGCACGAACGATGATTTTTTTAAATACGACGCACGGTTCAATTCTACATTTAAACTATCCGAAATCGCTGGCGGCGGACGTCGAATTTACACAACATCTTTTCGCGCCAATGGGTGATAATATTTTAGTTGAGCTGCACGGGGTCGAATTAAGTGAAGCCGCGTGTCACGACGGTAACGGTATTGAGGTAAGCAGCACTTTTAACACAGTTTTTTAAACAGCTTTGTAATTTTTTTCACAAATTCTACAGATTTACGATAATTATGCGGATAACAATGGTACGGTGTGGAATTTTTGTGAAATTTCTAGTAACCATTCGATTGTCGTGCAAACGTATCAAACCGCTCCAATCTATATAACTTCGTATCTGAACAGTCTGCATATACGGCAGAAGACATCGATTGAGTTTCATTTGAAACTGAACGCAACGGTTAAAGTTCAACCGGATGTCAATTTTAAATTAAAATTGGTAAAAGGTGATGATTGGGTTGAAACGTGTCAACCGAATCCATGTTTATTTGGTGGTAAATGTGTATCTAGTGGTGATAAAAGAGCATGTCAATGTCGTGGACATTATGTTGGCCGATTTTGTGGTTTGACCATGTGCGAAACTGATCCATGTTTATTTGGTAAATGTGAGCTAACGGCTAGTAGCTTTAAAGTAAGTATAGAACTAAAAATTGGAAATGAGTGAGCTTTTTGTATGAGCTTTGAGCTTTTAATATTTTTTTTACGTTTTTTGGTTACGACTATACAATATTCGCGTTCCGTATACGAACGAATACTAAATTTGTAACTTTATTTATATTTTCAGTGTCACTGCCAACCGGGGTACGTGGGTAAAACATGCGACACACGACAAAAACCATGCGCTGAAAGTCCATGCGAGGGACGTGGTGAATGTTTTGATAAGAATGGGGGATATTTTTGCCGGTTAGTTGCATATTTATATAAAATCTAACCGAAAACTTTATCTGTAGTTGAAATTATAGGTGCTACGCCTGGTGGGAAGGGCCGCGGTGTGAAAAGCGAATGTTAAACATACCGTACAAACCACTATCCGAACGTATGCTACAAGAACCGTTTTGGCTTGGACTCATAACAGTGTTTATTGTATTGGCCATCATCGGTCTTGTGTGGTGTGCTAAACGGCATTTCCCTGAGAAAATTGAGAAGCTGTTGTCAGAAGAAGCTGATCGTACAAGACGTAAATATTAAACATTTTCGATTTCATTTGACATTTTACTCATTTCAAAATTGCCTCTACTTTTTATTACAATTACATAACAATGTTTGATAAAAAAAAAAAGTGCACCACTTTGAAAAATATAACGTTTGTTTGCTAGGCCGATCAGATGGAATTTAGTAATTAATAAAATTTTACACTTTATACACTTTTATTCACTACTTTTTCACTTCATAAACACTAAACGTTCGGATCGCTTGGACCCTTCTAATATTTTAAGCAAATATGAAGCAAACAAAACCAATTTATGTTTTATACAAAATGAAAATCAAACATTGTTACCTGTACAAAACAAACAAATATTCAATTTATATCATATTCACAGCATTCCATTCACATCATCCCTCGTTACGTGAACAATTACAATTTACGAGTGCAATACAACAAAATGCAGCTACAACACCGGCATCAGCACGAACAATCTTCGGTCGGCTGGGTATTAGAAAACCATCTATATTAAGCCTCAGCAGCCCCCATCCACCAACATCTGGGGGGGCTACCGCAAGAACATTTTCTCTTGATGATTTATTAAGACCCCCTCCACGACGTAAGACAGGAAACAAATTCAAAAAAAAAAATTAAAATAAAATCGAGATTTTTTTTTTCATTTAATTTATAAATTTTAATTTCGATTAATTTTAATTTGATTTAATTTTAATTTTATTTTTATTACACCTAGACATCCACCTAAAATCCCTTAAGAGTTGAATTCTTAATATATACTAAAAACCAATGTATGATGTACTTTGATGCACTTTTGATTTTAAAACCTATAAAATTTTTAATTTTAACACTCACACACAGTTAATTGTTGCATTTTCACCATAATTTCGTTACGTAAAAATCAATCCATAACTAGGATTTACATACCTAGGGACCCTACATATAATGAATGTAGAAAGTTTGTTTGGAAGACAAATCATGCATGTACTGCTTTTATGTAAAGCTATATACTAAATCTATCATAAACTCTTCTTCTTCTTCTTCATCATCTTCTTTTTCTCTAGTTAGTTCCTTGTATTGTAGTATTATTTCAGTATATAGTAGTGCGATGCACATATACAATATATACATAATATGCTTTTGTCTACTATTACATATATATAACTTCCTCTACATACATAACATATATATTGTAAGATAAAAATAATGTTTGGTTTTTTCTTTTTTATCTTTCTTTTTATATAAATTGTAATAAGCATTTAATTTATTTTTGAAATAATCGTCTGTACAATTTTCTTCATTCCTCATATACTGCTCTAATATAGCCTCAAGTAAGTAAAATTTTTGACTTATGTTTTTATAATAAGATTCTTACAAAGAAGATTCACTCGTAGATTTTTTGCTTTATATTTTATAATACGTACCAATTTTAATAGTGTTGTGTAATATCATCTTAAGAAACCAAATGTAGATATGTATCATCCAGCTCAACAACTAAAGGGAAATTAATTCTATAAGAAACTGTACAACTCACTTTAAGACACTTCAGAAACAAGTAATAAAGTTTACTATTCGTTTTGTTGCTCTTCCATTAAAAAAATTAAAATATAATTCAAAAAGCCTTTTGGTTTTAGTTATTTTCAGTTTTAGTTTAAATCATGTATAACAAACATAAAATATAATTGTTACCATTCTACATAGCGTCTACAATTATAATCATTAAAATATTATGTGTTAGTTCTACCTGAAAAAAAACAAAAGATACAATTTGAAAATCATCTGAAAAAATAAATTTCCTAAAATATGTATTCGATCGATCGATAAAATAAAAAATATCTAAAAGGCCTTTTCTGACGCCTTTGCTTCACTGTAATGAAAAACACACCAAATCATTTTCACACATAATTAATAATTGATTAATCAAATTATTTATAACAAACTTCAAATTTTGTTACTTGCTATTCTCAGGAACGTACATCACCTTAAACATTAAAATATTCCGAAACAAAAAATTGTTTAACTATCGTGTTTGCTATGTCGAACCCACGGAAAGACAAATAAAAAGCCTTTTGGATGTTAGAGCGCTCAAATAAAAAGTTTTAATTTTCCACTTATATTGTGAAAATGACATCTAAAAAAATTTTTGAAATAAAGGTTTTTTCGATGCAATGTCACGCAATTAAAAAAATCGGTATAAATGTCCTGGATGTCCCTGTTTTATCCTATGCAATTAAATCACGAGAAATAATTTTCTAAAAAGAATTATGTTATGTTTAATTACAATTTAGAAATCGCGGGAAAAATAAAATTTACCAAAAAATGCGTGGGATTGATCCGCTGAAATAGGATAAAAAATAAATGGCATTTTATTGAGTCGCTACAACTGTTCACCGTACCAGTTTTATTTCACCTGAAAATGCCTTTTGAACAGTTTTATAATTTCAGGACGATTAAATAAACGAATTTCCATGATTATAGTTTCTGAGTGCCCTAGTATTTTGAGCAGGTAGGTATTGTCCTGAAAAAGTTCATATTTACAACCCTGACAATGATCGAAGAAAATAAAAAAACTAAGTAATATACAAGAATCCAATCAAATAAAATGCCTTTACTTATCGTGTTTTACTACGTCGAACCAATGGAAAGAAGATGATGGAAAAGGCCTTTTGTGCATTTTTATAATTTCAAGACGATTCGATAAAAGAGTTGTCATGTCCATTGTCGTTGTTGTTGTTGTTTCAACCAAAGGAAACATTATCAAAATGCCTTTTGGTCGTTAGATTGGTTTAATGGGCAATCATTACAATTGGATAACGCATGCAGAAAAAATAAATTTACCAGAAAATCGCAACGACCAATATAAAACAAAAATTAAAAAGGCCTTTTGTTTTCTTGGTGCAGTCGTTCGTCGTAGTGTACTGAACAGGTATAAAGAAGGCTAAAGGGCAATTAGGGCGATTAGATAAATGGATTTTCATGATTTTAGTTTGTGGGTGCTTGGGTTTTTTGAGCAAGAATACCTACATACCAGAAAAAGTTCAAATGTAGAACCACAATGATCGAAAAAAAAATAAAAAAATAAAAAATTTATAGAATTGATTCTAAGAAACGTAAAATGGTTTTTACTACCTTGTTTTATTATTACGAAGCAATGTAAAAACAATTAAAAAGCCTTTTGGTTGTTAGATTGCTCAAATAAGGGATTTGTTGTCTCGCTGCAGCCGTTCATCGTAGTAGTTTTAATTGCGCTGAACATGTAGAAATATGACTAAAAGGCAAGTAGGGCGATTAGATAAATAAATTTTCATGATTTTAGTTTCTAGGTCCTTGAGCTTTTGAGCAACTACCTGAGAAAGTTCAAATTTAGAACCTCAATGACCGAGAAAAAACAAAAAAAATGTATTGAAATGATTGTATGAATGAAACGCAAAATGGCTTTTTACTACCTTGTTTTATTATTACGAACCAACGTAAAGACAATTAAAAAGCCTTTTGGTTGTCAGATCGCTCAAATAAGGGATTTTTATTTTTCATTCTCATATTATGAAAAACGCATCTAAAATTTTTTCGATTAGGGGCGTTTCCGGTGTTCCTGTTCTCTCCGATGCATTTATAAAAATATATATTATGTTAAATTACAATTTGGAGACCTTAGGAAGTTTACCACAAAAATGTATGCAATCAAATTAAATTAAAGAAGCCTTTCATTGTAATAGTTTTAATTGCATCGGGCAGACAAAAGATGATTAAATGTCCCTTATGCATTTTATGATTTCAGGACGACTAGTCAAAAGATTTTTCATGTTTATAGTTTCTTCGTGCTCGAATATTTTAAGCATATATTTTTGTTCAGATAAAGGTATGACTGACGTCTCTGCTCCACTGAAATTAAAAATACACGAAATAATTGTCCAGTCATAATTAGTAATATGTATATTAATTCAAATTATTAATAACAAACTATAAATAATATTAATTCCTATTCTCTACAGCGTACATCACATTATGTATTAAAATATCTCTACCAGTGCTACATAGAAAGTTCAATTTAACGATCTGACAATGATAGAAGAAAATAAAAAGAAACCAAAAAAAATATAAGATTGACCCGGTAAAAATAAAAACAGAACCGCCCTTTTACTATCGTATTTTACTATGCCGAACCAATGGAACAAAAATCAAAAGCCTTTTGGTTGTTAGTTCGATTTTCATTTTCCATTCTCATATAATGAAAACTGCATACAAAAAAATTTCGGTTAAGGGCGTTCCCGATCACACGAAACTAAAAAAACAGTTCCACGCGTATCCGATGTCTATATTTTCTCCGATGTAATAAAAGCACGCCAAATAATTTTTCACAAAAAAATATATTATTATGTTAGGTTTGTGCCAAAAAAAATTATGGGATCGATCCAATAAAATAAAATAAAACTTAAAAAGGCCTTTTATTTTCTTACTAATGGCTTCCATTTTAATAATTTTAATTGCAATAATGAAGTTTCCGCGAGCTTGGATGGTTACATACATTTCTATTCAGAAAAAGGAGGGCCCGACCTTTGTGTTTGCTTCGATATAATTTAAGGCAAACCAAATAATACTCCACACAATAATTAATAATACATTAATTTAAATTATTTATAACAAATTCTAAAATTTGAAAATTGCTATTCTCTATAGCGTACATCATCTCACATATTAAAATATTTCCTTCTAGTTCTACATGAATAGTTCAAATTTATAACCTTAAAATGTCCGAAGAAAAAAAAATTAATAGGCTTAATGCATTTTTATTATCATACATTTACTATGTCCAATCAATGGAAAGACAACTAAAAAGCCTTTTGCTTGTTAGATCGTTCAAGTAAGGGATTTTTTAATTTAGATTCTCATGTTAAGAAAAAGTCATCTAAAAAATAAACGTATTTACCAAGTCACGTAACTTTAAATTTTTCAGTTAAAGGTTACTTAAAAATTTACCAAAAATATTTATGGGTTCGATCCGATAAAATAAAATTAAATCAAAATTGCATTTTATTGTCTCGCTGCGCCTTTCATTGTATTAGTTTTAATAGCGTCACATCAGGCAGAAAGATGGTTTAAAAGGCATTTTGTAAAATTTTATAATTTCAGGATGATTAGATAAAAGATTTTTCGTGGTTATAGTTATAAGCAACTTTACATTTTTGTTCAAAAAAAGACTGGCGTCTCTGCTCACAAAAACGAAACAAATAATTTTCTATACACAGGCGTTTTCGATGTTGCAAAGAACGCCAAAACTAAAATAAATGTGAATACAATTATATAATTACAATTAATATTACAAAAAAACACATTAAAAATAAAATTTCTCGATAAAATAAAATAAATTGAAAAGGCCTTTTATTTTCTTGCTCATGACATCCATTTTGATAGTTTTAATTTCATCGTTTTAGGCAGAAAGATTACTAAAAAGGCCTTTTATGCATTTCTATGAACGATTAGATAAAAGTATTCGGGTAAAGTGCTTAAAAGTGGTCTCAGGTATTTTGAGTAACTATACATTTCTATTATCATAAAGGCGTGACAGACGTCTATGCTCCTCGCAAAGGCACAACAAATAATTTTTCTCACACACACATAATTTATAATAAGATATTCTCTGTGGCGTACATCAGCTTTAAAATATTCCCTTCTAGTACTACCTGAAAAAATACAAATTTACAACCTGTAAATGATCGAAGAAAATAAGAAAAGCTTTATAGGATTGATCTAATAAAAATAAAAACGGTAAATGCCTTTTCATTGTCGTGTTTTACTAGGTCGAATCAACGGAACGACAATTAACACATTACATCACGGTCCATTCACGCGAAAACGCGTGTTATGCGCTGCGCAAACAGTTGTTTCGTTGTATGGATTTTGAAAAAAACAAAAAAAATATAAACAGCTAACATTTTTATTAGTTACATCAGGAACAGTGTTATATTGTATAAATAACTTCAAATAAGAAAAATATATTTTATTGTCAAAAAATGGTTTTAAACACAACTGAATGGCGTTATTTTTGTTTTACAACAAAGTTCATACAACAAAAAAAAAATAACCGTATAAACAAGTCGCACATGGTGCTATAGTGTATATAGACCAACTTGAAGGCACCTATGCCGATTTCATGCAAAAAATTGTTTGGTTGCCATTTTTTGCGTAATTCCCACAGACCCCATACAATACAAAATGCGGATTACTGACAACTGTAATGTGTTAAAAAGCCTTTTGGTTGTTAGATCACTCACATGAGAGATTACTATGTTCCATTCTCATATAATGAAAAAATGCATCTAAAAATGATTCGAAATAGGCATTTCCGATGTAACGCGACCAAAAAAAAATCGGTTACAGGCGTTTTTGGTGTCACGGAAAATGGGAAATTCACACATAAAAAGTAAAGTTTACCAAAAATAATTTTGGGATCGATACAATAAAATAAAATAAAAATTAAAAGGGCTTTTATTTTCTTGTTCATGGTCGTTCACTTTAATATTTTTAATTGCATCGATGTAGGTAGAAAGTTCTACTATGTAAGCGTATCGGCCACTTCCGTGTACAAGCGAGCAATTCCTTTCATTATAATCGACTTTTAAGAGTGTCATGATCATGGATGATGATCATTACGTACACAAGGGATCAATCCGATTAATTGTAACCGCTTTTTAATAATGTGAGGTGGAGTGACCATAACTGAGTGGTCATTAAGTGTACATGAAAGTAATACAATTTGTTAAACTAATTTTTGATGATGTAGCCTGTTATAATAAATTGAAGGATTGTGTACACAGAAAAGTTATTCGTTATAATCGATTTGTGTGGGTTGTTTTAATAAACTTGAGGTAGCCGTTACGTGTGCTGAAAGTGGGACGTTGTAATAATATATTTGCCGGAGTTGATTAATCCTCCGGTTGAATGCCATGCAATCAAAGAAAATGATATTAAACCATTTTGAATTGTATTGGAACATGCCCGAACTAACACGCATCGATGTGGCTTGGATTAGGAATTATTTTAAGGAATAGTTCACACTGAGGCTAGGAAACCAAGAAATCGGTGGCCATAGAAATAATTTAATGCTTGCACCTATGAATTATAATTGTAAAAAAAATCATGTAAATATGAGCTGGATGATCTTCCTTATACATATCTGCAGGCAGCACATTAAAACAAATTGTATAGCGCTATTTTAATAAACTGAAATCCGTATTTTCACTAACTAATTTTATCTTCTTAATTATATTTTATTCAACCCCCTGCGCAATGTGTAGTCTGTTAAAAGCTTAATAAACTCCATCAACTGTAAATTAAAGTGAATCTTAAGCAAGTAGCATTTCTTTAAGTATCCACCGTAAATGGCGAAATGCGGCCTGTGTAACATAATAAGTAATGTAAATACAAATTTATATTAAGAGCTTTTTATATATTTTGTTTCAAATACATTAAATACCGGAAAAAGCTCATACAAAAAACTACCTTGAAAATTTTTTATGATTTTTACTTATTTTTATTTTATAATTTATAATTTACCTCCTTCGTGTACAAAAGTAGTTTATATTATATTTCTTGAGTTCTCCCAAGTTTGGTTTCTTTATAATCACGTTATTTGGTTTATTATTTTTGTTAATTTTACTTCAATATAAAATAATGAATAATTAATTTAAAAAAACAAAAATTAATATTGAAACCTGTCTATATATTTCTTGAGTGGCTGCTGATTGGCAATGTGCTCACTTCTGTATATAACTATATATTTATTATACCAACTAAGTTTCTTGTTTACATAAAGCACTAAATGTTTTAAGTTCATTATATTTTTTATATATATATTTCCGTTTAGATGATTAAATTACTACAACAATGCAAAACGGTAGCATCGCCAAAGTGAGAATTTAAATTTTAACAATCTAAAATTTGTTGAACCAAAGCCATCTTAAGGAACCAATGATTTTTGATTACTCGACAGTTTATAAAAAAATAATTCACCGAAAAACAATTCAACAAAACGATAGTTCTCCCAAAAAATTATTAATACAAATTCGATTCTCGTGAATTATCGGTTTCGGAGAACTCTCGTTTTCGATCAATTGTTTTAAGGAAATGGGCTAAGGCTAAGAACTTTCAAATTATTAGTTGCTTGACTGAGCAACTGATTAATGGCCCGTGTAAAGTGTTAACCAATATCAAAATTTAATTAATTAAGTTGATTGTTAACTGCAATATCTAGTAATATTATTGGTTTGAATTTAACTTGTTTAAGCTCTTTTCGTAAGCATTATTGGCACGTTGTCAAGTACATTGAATAACTTGTTAGCAATCTACCAACAAAAACGAAAAGTGAACATTTTTGGCGCGAAATTTTGTTTTAACCCAAATCGTTTATTGTGTCATTCTGCTCCTTTAAATCAATGTAAGATGTTTTTATTTTAGGCAAAATAGTATCGCAGTGTTTCAAAGTATCCGGGTGTCATGCAGTAGCGTTCTGTTTATACATAACATGTACTGCTGATGAATAAGGTAAGTTGTCTTCTTTAGAAGAATGAGATCACTGATATTGATTTATGGTTTTGTAATTAATCATTTCGTGTGTTGCTGTAGTCTTTTTCGACGATATTCATTGTTCTATCTCTTCCAAAAATCATGTTTTAGTTTTTCCGACAGCCGCCAGTCTATGAACATTTGACGCTGTTAGAGCCTGTCAAAATGTGGTTGAGTGTGAGAACTTCTAGAGAGGTTATGTCATTAAATATTTGGCATGCGGAACTAGAATTAAACACTGCCTCTAATTGGTTTAGAACTGTTGTTAATTCTTCTTATAGCAGTGTGGTAATTCCCACGGTATTCCTAGATGCTACCGCATCGTCTTGAATTCTTTTAGCTGGTTGTTAACTCCAATGAAGTTCATTGTATTGTCACTATACATGTCATAGCATAAACCTCGTATTAAGCTAAATCTTGCTAGACCCTTGGCTCTAAACCTGGCACAAATGACATACTTTGAAACCAACACATTAGTTAGAGAGCATAAGTTGGATTTCTCGATACGCCGTTTATGTTTGTGCGTACTGTACTAAGCTGGTGCTTAAAAAGAAATATCGCAGGTTGTTTGTTTTCATAATTTAGTTATGAATTTTGAAGTCTTCCGCCTACTCGCAAAATGCCGTGTTGGCCAGAAAGAGATTTAATTGTAGTAACTTGCTTTTCTTCTGTAATGATCCTTTCTGCAACGGGCAGATCGTATAGTCATCTATGTTTTCTTTAAAATGCACTTTTTGATGGAGTTGTTCGTGGTTTTTACGATTCTTGTTAAATTTTTAAAACTTGATATTTTTCCTAGTAAGTGTAAGTACTGTTTTCCTCTTCGGTAGCGGTTGTTACACTGCCCTGTCCACCAGATGTTGTGAATCATGAGTTTTATAGATCTTCCATGTAGATAAACCATTGTTGAAAGATTTTTTCTATAAGACGAACTCGTCCCAATTGCCACCCTAGCAGACAAAATAACTTGGCTGTGGTACAAAGGAAATGTCGGTTAGTGCAAAAAGGTCTAAATTTAAAAATGTCTGGACTATTTCCATAATAAAGTCAGAGCTATGTGCTTTCGGTCTCGACTACTTTGTTTAGCACCGCCTTCTTGGAGTATAGCTGGGTTCGAAATAAAATTCTATTTTTACCACCTGATAAGCAGATGGGATGGTGTCTTTTCTGTCTGCCGTCAGTTGTTGTAAAGCACTAACCACGAGGAAAGTGGCTGCCAATGTTCCGTAGGTGAATCTTTTTAACTTGTATCCCTGACTGTGTGTTCACGGAACGAGATAAAAAAAACTGGCTTTTTTACCAACTTTTGCTAAAAACATTTGTCTACGGTTGTCATTCAAGTCATATCGCACATCCTCTAAAAAAATGTAACACAAAAAAACAGTTTTGAGATAAATGCATTTTAAATTGCTAACGCTACTGTGATGCTGAGATTATTCATTATTAGCTTTATAAAATAAATAATCTCAGCATCAAACCCAAAGATATTGCGGGTGAAATATCTCGGAAAATATGTTTGCATTAAAATTTACACGTTTTCAATGTAAATTCTTTGTATTTCTTAAATTAAGGAACATGCGACTAAATTTGACTAAATTCTGATCTTCCACTTTCGATTATTTTTTGTTGTGGCTTACCTATTAAACTACTGTCTCTTCAACGTATTTTGTTTGTATCTGCATGGCGTGAGAAGATGATCCGTCTAGTTCATTTGGAATGCTTGGTGCACCATTATTAATATTTTTGAAAGAAGTTCTGAAATATGGTCACTTGGGACAGAACTCGATCATTTCTTAACCGATTATAATGGGATTGGGTATGTTGGAAGGAAACGGAATTCTAAAATGATTTTTGGAAGAAGTTATGAAATATAGCCACCTGGGAAAAATCTTTGTCGTCCCATCAAAATGCCGTTAGCTTTGCGTTTTGTACTGATATCTTTAATGCGAGAGTAATTTAGTTGCGACACAAGAACGTGGTCAAGTTGACTGCGTAACACTGTCGTTTGGTTTCCATTTGAATTTTAGGATTCGTTTATTTAGGAAGTATGTGCTTGCAATCACAAAATTGTAGATTATAGCAAGCTTAGTGGTTCCTGTCCCACTGTTGTTTACAAACAAAGTGTGTAGAGTTCTGACTGAAAGTGTTATGATTCTTTCTGTGAGATTTACAAAAAAAATGTTTTAGTGAACCCCATGAAACTCCCATGGCTCATATGCGTATTCAATCACAAATTGATAATATCAGTTACTGCTTGTCAATATTGTTACTTTCACAGAGTGTGAATCCGTGTCGGCTGAAATCGACGAAGTTATTGTCAAACAACTTTGATATCCACAGTGATCAAGCTTGCTTGAAGAGTTTTAAGAGGCTCTCGAAACTTGTTTTCGAAACTTGTCATTTGCATGGTTTCATTTTGAATATCCATCTTTAATATATTTTTACGTCTTTAAAGAACAACTAAAATTTGTGTTCATTACTTACTTCATTACTATCTTTAGATTTGTAAAGTTATTAGTTTTTCTCAAATATCGTCAATTTTATTATTATAATTTAATAATTAAAGAAAACACATAACGTATGAAATTTAAAAATTGTTATTGAAAATGAAAGTTGATCAAAAATGTTCATGATTTTTTCCAATAAAAGTTCAATGACCCCAATTTCAGCTAGAATGTCGTTCTTAAGACCTTGAATTGTTTGTGGACCATGGCCATGGCTATACGCTTTACTTTTCAAAAACCTTCAACGAAAATAATCTGTTGAGACGCATGATCTTGGTTTCCAATTTACATTAGAATTTCTTGATATTATGATATCATCGAACTTGGTTGCCAATAAAACGAGTGTTTATAACGATTTGTGTTTATCTTGTAGCACTGTCTTGTTGAAACCAAAGATCATCTTAATCAATTTCATCCAATTTTGCCCATAAAAATCCTCAAGCTTCAAAGAGATGCTTGGCTCTTTCCAAACATTTTAAATTTAGCTGTTACTGTTTCTCGAGTACGAACTGACTGATCCAGTTTCTTCGAAACGTTCAACAGTTTTGCAAATTCCAGGCTCTGAAGGACGTTTATGTTGACCAAAATCATCACGTAATTTACGTAATGTTTTTCTACAGGACGGTAATAAGTTTGGGTAACCAAAACGCATTGTTGTATACATTGTTTGTGGACGAACAAATGGCTTTTTTTTTACTTTTCGTTTGTCAAAAAAGTTTCGGGTTCCACCGCACAATAAAACTTTTGTTTTGAGCTTAAAAAGAAGAACAACAGATGGAACACCCTTTTTTAGATGATAATATAATCTAAACTATAATTAAATCCTCTTAAGCTTTTACTAATATTTCGATCGACCATTTACGATTAAAATATAGCGGAGTTAAGTATCAAAAGCGTAGAATAATTCGCGTCGTTTTATAGTAGACAATCACCACACCAATGGCAATTTTTCTTACGACAGGTAATCCTTTACAAATTGTAAGAAACTTCTTCTGAGTTACACCAAGTTGGACTTCCTCTACAAGCTTACGTCTCGATTAAGAGGAATTAGCACTTTGGCGAACACGCTCCTTAAAAATAATTTAAAATTTTAAACGGAAAATTTATTGTTGCATGCTCTAGAGACGCATTTTATATAATTTTCTTGTTGTTGTTGCTATTGTTGTTGTAAAATGAAAAAAAATATTTATCATTTTTATTATTTTTAATTTTTATTATTTACAAAAAAAAAAGTTAATAAAACAACTGAATGCTTTGTTTTTATTATTACTTATCTTATTTTCCATTATTATTTTGTAAAATATTATTTTTATTTAAAATATTTAAATTTTAAAATTAATTTTATTTTTATGTGCGAGAAATAAAATTTTAAATAATGTTTTCGCTTTAATTTATTCCTAAATTATAATACGTACGAGTATGTATATGCAGCAATATCAATAATTTTATGAATTATTATTATTGTAAATTATATTCAATACAAACCCGTACATTTATGTATATACTGAGTATGTATATACCAGGAAAGAAAGCACAAGCAAGCTTTATATACAACAAAAAAGCTCGACAATAAAAAATAACAATACATATATTGATAAAAATCTTTTCTATGAATATATAAATAATATTTGGATGTAATATTTAAATGGGAAATTGGGAAAGCAGAATATTTTTTTTGTGTATGGTAAAATATCGTGATAACATATTTGAATAATAGAGAGGATAACTCGGATAAATTATACGTTTAGTAGATTTAGACGAAGTGCTTTTGTGCTGATGGATTATGCGTTGTTATTCTTATTTTACAAAAAATTTAAAATTTATACATTTTGTTATTTATTTTCAGTGAATCAATCATCAAATCAACTTATGTGGTTTTATTCATATGTAGTAAAATTTCAGATTCATCCATAGACATTATAGGGCTTCCATTCATCAACAGATAACGCGTGCAATGTACTGTTGACAAATTTATAGGCCGATGCGTGTCATTGTTTTACATTTTTGTGATAACTTAAGTTGGACATTTATCTCATCGTGTATGCAATACTGAAGTTTGTATTTTAGTATAGCTTGTATAGTGCAGCTTCCGATGAAAACTGCGTCGATGCTCGAACTGTACCTCTTAACCATTGTTCGGGTTTTACGGCTCTCAAAATGTAAAATACCTAACCTGCTCGTATATCCAAAAATTAGTTCAAATCTAAAAAAATTAGTTCAAATCTAAAAAGTTCAAAAATATCAAAAAAAATCCAGTATTCGTTTAATTTTTTTTAATGCAGTTACAAAGTCTATTTCAATACCTATCCAGTGGTACCCTTTTTGTACTTGTACCATGCCAACAATTTTTTGTCAAATGCACATAGCAGGCTTTTGAATTAAATTCTAAAAATAATTCAACAAGATCAATACAATGCCATGAAATATCTCGCTCGGAATTTTGTTCATTTGCATATCGACGCTTAGCCTGATCGATCCTGTATTGATTACGTCTTCAACCGGAGCAAAGAAATGGATGCCACACCAGAGGCAGCCGCACAAGTGGTTGCACTAATTTTTGAGGGGCAGCACCAAAGTGAAGTGGCTCTACAACTAAATTTGAGCCGATTCTCCGTTACTTTTACCTTTTACCGGATTACCTTTTACCGGGTTTATTGCTGAAAGTTTTCTGTTTATGCAGGATAATGCGAGACCGCTCGAAGCCCGGACCTCAATCCCATCGAACATTTATGGGACAAGTTGAAAAGAAGGGTTCGAGCCGGAGATGTTGCTCCAAAGACTCTCCAGGAGCTGCAACAGGCGATCGTAGAGGAATGGGAGGTGATACTCCAAGAATTTGTGAAAACTTAGGTGATATCAGTACAGCATCGAATGGAAGCTGTCATACGGGCCAGGGGAGGGAATACTTCTTAATAATAAAACTGTTTTTTTTTTTGTTTATTTGCATGTTTTAGTTCGATTTTTACCCCTAATTTTCATGCTGACAAATTAACAAAAATATGTACCTAAGATGTTTACCCCCAAAAATCAGTTTGATCGCACGTATAAATACAAAAAAGGTACCACTGGATAGGTATTGAAATAGACTTTGACAAATATTGGATTTTTTTGAAATTTTTGAACTTTTGTTGAAAATTGAGCAATGTGCGATTTTTTTGCACCCAAGTGTAGTTAGGGGTAGCATCGTTTCCATGTGAGTAAGATTGGAAATTTGAACTTATTGCGTAAAGGATGAAATTATATTTGCGTTGCTTACCTTACTTAAGTATTATGGAATGGTGATTACCAGACCTTTAAATTCCCGGAGATTCGGGTGGAAATCAACCAACAGGTATTTCAATTGGCTTGTGCATTAGATTTGTATTTCTAACGAATTATTATCTAGCATACGAAATAAATTTTTTCAGATACTAGTATAGGAAGTAGTGATATAATTTACAATCGGAGAAAATAGCTCCATTTAACCATCAACTATGCGCCAAAACAATTTTGGTCATCAATAATTATTTACATACAATCAACTTCCCTCCCTAGTTTAGTAATGCGGATAATATTTAATAAAGTCAAATTATCCTCCATATTGACACTAAATTCAATCATTTCCTACAATTGTACATTTCACTGTAAATACTACTATAACAAAGAATCACTTTTTGAATTGTGGAATCTGAAGCAAGCTAGAGGGAATATCATAAGCTAGTTAATAATTGGCTACAAATGCAAGTATAAGTTGTTAAAATCGTTAACTTCATTATCAACGTCATTCAACCGTTACTTGGGTTAATACAAATTTGGATGACCGCATGGGATTAGCATTAAAGTTAATATAAAGTGCTGCAGGCTTAGATAATCCAAACTTCGGTCTGAAAATTGACAAATTTGGAAAATGCACGTAAAATTTGGGAGTTATCGCAAATTTCCAGTAAGAAAATTGTTAGCAAAACGACTCAGGATAATATACTCTCAAAATACGACTATCAATAATTTGAAAAAAATTGAGGGAATAAAATATGTTGTGGCCAACACCCGGCTTTCTTTTGTGAAAAATTTACAAATATCTTGAATACACCATGCACACTTAATTTCTAAATCATCATACACTTAATTGGGAATACCCCATTTTTGATAAAATTTGTCTTGTATAATAAATAAACATTATTCCTGCTTAAATTTCAAAACACCAACAGGCCCTTTTTAAAAATGTAATTTTCACTGCAAAATTTGGAAAAGCTCTTACGGAAGCTACCATTTCCGGTACACAGGTCTCCATTACATTTCGCATTGATCTCCCAAAATATAGAAAAAGCTTTGTGCCCCTATCATGATTCACACCTCACATCACCTCACCGAGATGTCTGACTCACCTCACCAATCCAAGTCGTGTGAGTACGCACGTGAAATTAGCCCAGTTTTTCATCATTTCTACTTCATCAACTATTGAATTCAACGTTCATTTTCGACAGCTATCGTTTTCCTAAAGCAAGCGTAGAAACAAAAGAGAAAAAATAGTAAAAAAATCAATTTTTTATATTTTGTTGTTGAGAAAAAATAAAAAAACCAAATTTCGTCTTATACAAGTTTGAATAGAAAAAACTGGGATGAGATGAAATTAGTATTGTTTGAGTAATTTTTTTTCTAAAGTTCTGAAGTAGTTCTGAAGTTTTCTGAAGTAGAAAAAAAATTACTCACACAATACTAATTTCATCTCATCCCAGTTTTTTCTATTCAAACTTGTATAAGACGGAATTTTATTTTTTTATTTTTTCTCAACAACAAAATATAAAAAATTGATTTTTTTACTATTTTTTCTCTTTTGTTTCTACGCTTGCTTTAGGAAAACGATAGCTGTCGAAAATGAACGTTGAATTCAATAGTTATGCCCCAGTTTCTAAATGTTATAAGTAGCATTCAGCTGATTTAATATGTAAAGCTCTTCAAATTCGGAAGTAACTTAAATTAAAATTTCAACAGATCCAGAACAAAACATTCAATGGATAAACTCAATAGGTTTATCTGAAGCGGAATTTATTAATAAACATAACTTATTAAAGAACACCATTTCCGGCAATTCATATTACTAGGAGAATAGCAATTATTAATTCTTATATTCGGCCATATGGACGCTGGCCGATTGCGCGAATCCTACCATACAGCTGGTACTGTCCGACTGGCCACAGTTAGTCGGTATCATAAGTTATTCAAAATATAAAAAATGATCTCCAGAAAATCATATTTCTAGGAAAATGGCACGATTTTTCTCATATTCTTATATGAGGCCATATGGAACTTGGCCATTTGTTAGTATTGGCACAAATGGACAAGTTCCATATGGCCCCATATAAGAATATGAGAAAATCGTACCATTTTCCTAGAAATAAGATTTGCCGGAAATGATTATTTATGTTTTGAATAACCTATGGTACGGCTACGGACTAACTGTGGCCAGTCGGACAGTACCAGCCATACTGGTGGTACTGCCTCTATAGTAAGTGTAAGCCCGTATTTAAAACAGTATCAATCACTTTCTTTAATCAAAACAAACAATTATTACCTATAAATCATTTTATTTAGAAAAACTATTTTTAATCATTTAAGCTCGAGGCACATAGTTTTTGTTCCTTTCCGATTCGTTTCTTTCGAGCTTTCGTTTCGTTTTTAGTTCTTTCTGTGTACTTTGATAAATCGAATTTTTAAATTTCTTACAATATTGTTTCAATTCAATCAATTATTTATAATATCATATCAATTGATTTAATAATGAGTGAAGATTTACACATTGACAAAAATACGATAACGATAAACGCCAAAATAAATAATTTGAGGTTATTGTTTAAGTTTTTATTGAAATTTGAGCAACTGTTTTGGTTCGGTTCCGCCTTAAACTTTTCAACTAAAGGTCGGAACGGAACGAAAACTATGTGGCCTCGACCTTAATTCATTCATACGTAGAGTACAAAACAACAATTAAATGAAAAAATTTGGGATGGATATTTTGTTGTTGCGAAAAAATTAAAAATAAATTTCCATCTTATACAAGTTTAAATAGAAAAAACTGGGATGAGTTGAAATTAGTGTTTTTTGAGTAAATTTGAGTGAGGGCTAACTTCACATGATTGTATGAGTTATTTTGGTGAGTTGGATTGGTTTATTATGACAATTCCCATTAGTTGTTAAGTTCTAGAAATTCTTATTTTGTTCCTAGAAATATTTTTTTATTATGCAATAATTTTATAAAATAAAATCCTAAAAAAAAATTATTATGAACAAAATCTTACGTTTTTGTACCATCCATCTTGATTTTATTACTATGAACTCACCAATATATTGTTTTCGAGTATATATTTGACACTAGTCACTTCACCGCAACAGGTATAATATCAAATAGGTGTCACTTCCGGTGGACCGCAAGATTGGATTTCGGTCAAAAATCACTGGAATCCCTAATGTATGAGAAAAGCTTAAGTATAAAATATCATCCCATCCGATCAATCAATCCATATTGGCTGTAGAGAGCCAACGCCAACAGACATTTATGTAGTTTACACCGAACCACATAGGTACGCGCAGAATTCTTTTTTAATCCACTATATTTGACTTTGGCTATATAGCGAATGGTACAATAAATTTGCAAAGAGATTTTTTGCAGATTTACATTCGCTATATCGCCGAAGTCCAGACTAAATGTCTGTTTGTTTTATACAGTGCAAACGGATTAACTGATCGGGATGATATTTCATAATTAAGCTTTTCTCATAAATTTGGGGATCACCATCTAAACTAAATTTGTAACCCAGAACATTTTTCCAAATTTTAAACGGAAAGGACGTTTTAAAAAAAACTGTTTAACAAAATTTGTACAGCCAAGACGGATTGATTGATTGCGAGAAGCTTTTCTTTTCTTGTTTTCTTGCAAATACAATTTACGAAAAAAACTTTATTTCACCAAAATTCGGCATCCCTTCAGTCCAAACGGATTGATTATTCGGAATCAAACTTATCAGACTAAAGGTCTTTTGATAAATTTGGAGTTCCATGTGAAATGTTGTGGACACCTGTGTTTCGGAAGTGGCAGCTTCCATACGAGCTTGTTCAAATTTTGGAGTGAAGATCAAATTTTTAATAAGGGTTAACCTTCTTGGTTTTCGTAAATTTAAGCAGGAATATAGATTTATAAATGACAGTTTTTATCAAAAATTTAGTAAGTTCAATTTTTCGATTTAAAAATTAAGTGTAGTGTATTCGAGATTTATGTACATTTTCAGTAAAACGAAAGTTAAAAGAGTCAGGTGTTGGCTACAACATATTCACTCAGCCATTTTCTTCAGGATACACAATGAAGCGATTAAAACTGTTTTGATTTGCTTCAAAATTGGCATTATACTAAATATTTGATATTAGATTATAATCCATAAGTGAAATTTACCCCTTTTTATTATTATAATTTCTATATTAAAATATTAATTTGTTACCGGCACCAAAGCGGTAAATTTGTGAACTAAAGTGTTGGTTACAAAAATGATGCTTGGTCAAAAACAGTTTAAAATGACAAAAGATTGAAGAAGTGAGAACAAAGGATCTCCTTAAATCCATAATAAGTAACCAGCGCTGATCCGGTGGATTTGTGAAATTACTGATAACAATTTTTTTTCCTTGTTCGAAGAGCCTTCAAATGATATGTCACATGATTATTGGGGAATGAGACAAATTCTAACTGCTTCTTACGCTACAGCGGTAGTTTTGAGTACTAAAGATACTTCTGAAAATTTATGGCATTCTTCAAGTCCTTTTCAACAGTATACGACAAGTAAATATTGTATAATAAATTAAAAATAATCTACAACGCCACGCCGGTGAATATAAGAACTAAAGTGGTTTCGTTCAAATTTTTGTCTGATCTAAGATTTTTTAGAAGGTATACTACACCAGTATATTGGAATAATGTAACGTAATGTCGTAGTATTGGGTGTTTTTTGGAGGGGTGATTTCCTGTGATAGGTACCGAACCCTCTTGATGTAGAGATTCCAAAAGTTTAATCAATTTAATTTCTTTATTCACCGAATTAAAAATAAAAGAAGATAAAGGTTGTTGAAAAAAATCGAATCGCATAAGCCGTTCTTGACATGCCATCGGTACAGACATCCAGTCACATGTGGGAGTCACATTTTTGGGATCAATTAACTTTAATACGTCCAGAAAAGTGGTTTTGGTCCATGATCATTTTTCATAATTTTTATTAGAACTAAAGAAAAACATGAGATTACGCCTCCCCTTCTCGTGTGGATTCCAGTATGCCTCATCCAGCTGTGGTATACTCCTTCCAGCAATATTGGAGAATCCATCTAATCACACATTAATTCGCACAGATACTGGTTATGTAACCTGAATAATGGGACGTCCTAATCCCTAAATTGGAGGATGCATCAGCAAAATAAGAAAAATCGGAACGATGGTTATAAGAAGATTTATATCGGGGGTTACTATATATGGATCAACGGCTTCATTTAAATTTTTCGGTAATTTGATGGTATTTATTAAATTGAACAATAAATTTGTTGATTTAATAATTAACAGACAGTATTTTCGTAATGTGACAGAGATGTGATTTTCAAGTTCAATTTAAACTCACTCGGTCTGTGAGGCCAAGTTATTGAAATCCTGAAAAAATAATGAAAAATGACTCTGGTCAAAAATCACTTTTCTCGTTTTTAAGGTCCTGATCCCAAAAATGTAAAAAATTGGATATCTGTATCACGTCTGTACCACGGACATATGACGTGATACGTACAATGTTTCGAGAAGGAAATGACACACGCGATTTAAGAATCCTATTTCCATCCAACATACGGTTAAGGATAATACATAGTTCAATACAAAGGGCGAAAATTAAAATGGCGGTGCTTCCCTCTCCACCGCATGCGATGCGTCACACTCCCCATTCACCGTAACGAATTCTTTGATCCTTTGGCTATCGAGCAGTGTAATTCAATTTTGGATGTAGATGATAAAAATTATGATGATGATGTTTATCATCAGTTTTTTTTAATTGCCTTCCTATGAAAGCGGTGAGGGTGGGTAGGAAGTAACTAAAATACACCCAGTAATACCCAGTGTAGCATCGTTTGAAAGATCTAGGATCAGACATCTATTTTGATGATATCACAAATCGACCGTTTTGGCGCTGAAATAGTTACAATTTGTCTCACATAGCAGTGGAAAGGTCTTGAAAAATGTCACCAATATAGGTGATAAAAAATTGTACTCAAAACCATACTGTTAAAGTTAGGTGGGTGATGGCAATGCAGATAGTGTCTTTGATATCCCCGCCGAAAGATGGTACTGCAGCTAATATTTTAATTAACGCGTCCGAAAATATTTTAAAATGTTGATAGTGCAGATTATATCGGTAAAGAAGATTAACTTCAATATTCGAACCGAAAAATGTCTGCAATACAACTTGTTGAAGTTAGCTGAAAGATTCCAGCCGAAAGATAATGCAGATAGTGTCTTTGCCATCCCAGCAGAAAAAAATATACGATATGATTTTTCGATAAAGCGGTCAATAGATTCTATATAATCCGCTCCTACGTGCGGTACGCAGTGTGACATATTTGCTGATCCCGGGTCTTACGTCCCCCAAAGTTCAAATCTAAAGCCCCTCGGAGGACTAAGTGGGCGAGAGCGCAGCGACGTCCCGCGTGCCCGTGAGAATTGTCGAAGCCGTTAGCCTCTACAATTATTGCATTTGTCTTATTGCATTTGTCTAGTTAGTGTTTCGGCTGGGATAGCAGAGACACTATCTGCATTATCTTCCGGCTGGAAACTTTCGGCTAACTTTAAAAGTATAGCAATACAGATTTAAAAATTACAAAAGAGTCATCAATGCTCTAAAAGAAAATGTTAATAACAGGTATCTATACCATAGCCATGGAATGCAGATACGTTTAGCTGATGAATGGTTTGTATATCAAACCATTCATCAGCTAAACGGTGGGTCTGAAGAGGTTATAAGGGTGAAATAATGATTTTCCCCGTTTTTAATCGATAAAATCTTTCGTCATTCATGATTTTGGCATAAAGACACCAATCTGACTATGCCGATTTGATAGCTCATGACCATAGGTAGATTCTGAGTACAAGTTAGAGGTGGGTCTGACTGGGTTACAGGGGTGAATTCTTGATTTTCCCCATTTTTCATGAATAAAATCGTTCGTAATTTGTGATTTTGGCATACAGACACCAATCTGACTACGCCGATTTGATAGCCCATAAACAGAGGTAGATTTTGATGATAGGTTAGGGGTGAGTCTGATGGGGTTATGGAGGTGAAATTTTTGTTTCCCCCTTCTTCTGGCGATCGAATCGTTTATCATTCGAGATTTTGCCAGAAGGACACCAATCTGACTATGCCGATCCGATAGCCCATGACCATAGATAGATTTTGATTATTGGTTTGGGGTAAGTCTAATGAAATTATAGGGTAAAAAATTTTGATTTTTTTTATGTTTTATCGATAAAAACGTTTAATTTTCAAAATTTTGACAGATTATCCTTATAACGTCATCAGACCCACCCCTAACCTATACTAAGAATCTACCTATGGTAATGGACTATTTAATCGGCAAAGTCAGATTTGGTGTCTGTGTATCAAAATCACGAATGGCGAACGATTCCTGACGATGCTTGATAATTGTTAATCTTCTTTATCGACTACTTTCGGCTGTATGAAGCAGATATGCCATTTCATCCCTATAACCGCATCAGGTTCATCCTAGCCTATAATCAAAATCCTCCTATGTTCATAGGCTATCGAATCGACATAGGCATATTGGTGTATACATGCCAAAATCTCGAATGGCGAACGATTTAATCGACGAAAAATTGGGAAAATCAAAATTTCACCTCTTAAACTCCATCAGACCCACCCTTGACCTATATTTAAAATTTACCTATGGTCATGGGCTATCAAATTGGGATAGTCAGATTGGTGTATATATGCCAAAATCTAGAATGACGAACGATTTTATCCATGAAAAAAAGGAAAAATCAAAATTTCACTTGTAAAACCCCATCAGACCCACCCCTAACCTATTCTCAGAATCTACCTATGGTAATGGGTTATCGAATCGGCATAGTCAGATTGGTGTCTATATGCCAAAATCTTGAATGACGATTTAATCGACGAAAGATGGTTAAAATCAAAATTTCACCCTTATAACCCCATCAGACGAACCCCTAACCTATTATGAAAATCTACCTATGGCCATGGGCTATCGAAACGGCGTAGTCCAATTGGTGTGTATGTGTCAAAATCCCGAGACGAACGATTTTATCGATGAAAATGGGGAAAACAAAATTTCACCCCTATAACCGCACCAGAGTCACCCCTTGCCTATAATAAAAATCTACCTATGGTCATTGAATCGGCATAGTCCGATTGGTATCCATCTGGTGAAAACTCGAATGATACGAGTAAACGATTTTATTGCCAGAAGAAGGGAAAAACAAAATTTCAAAATTGATATGAAACAATAAAAATTAGAATCCTGTAAATTGAAAATTTTAATTTTTTTTTTTTTTTTTTTTTATCCATGCCATCTGTTTTGGGGCCGAAGCACTCCCTGCTCTTTCGCGGTTTATTTTTCCGTCTTACTTTATGCATCTCCTGCCAAATCGAAGACGTACGGCTATAGGGCCGATTTAAAACCATCTGCACATTACAATTTTAATTTTTGTTTGTTATATAATATATGTTTTGGCTGATTTTGTAGATTAGTCAATTTCGGCTGGGATACTTCATTTTAATATAAAATTGGTTTAACTTTCGGCTGAAGTAGTCAAGACACTATCTGCATTACCGATTTTTCACTTTTTTCGGCTAACTTTCACAAGTTCACAAAATCACCGTTGTGGCGCTGGAAACAGTTACAATTTGTCTCATTCTTCAATATTCATGTGGCATTATGTGAATTGAAAGAGCTTTGGTGGCTAATTTTTGATTTATTATAGAATATGTAAGTGTGACATATCATTCAGCTCTTGAAGAAAGTCACTAATTTACGAGTAACTAAAGCGGATACTCAAAAATACTAAAACAGTAGAAAGTACTCAAAATTACCGCTATTGTGCTGGACGGAGATAGTTTTTCTCCATTTCGATATAATCTTTTGGCATTTTCAAGACAGTCCTTAGACCAAGCATCATATTTGTTACCAGCAACTTAGTTCACAAATTCACCGCTTTAGTAACAAATTAATCCTTTAATATAGAAAATATAATTAAAGTGGGTAAATTTCATTTATAGAATAACAAATATATTTTACCAAAAATTATGCAGCCTCTACGACTGAATAAGTCAACGTAAACTTAATCTTACAACAAAAATTTAAAACGCAGCAAGATGAATTTTTGTTTATAACGTCATGTCAAAATAAATGTTAATTAGTATATTTCAAGTGATAAATGTTTGAATTTTGATTTATAGGTGGAAAATGAGTAAAATAGGCCAATATACGGAACAGTCACAAACACCATTACTATCGAAAACCTAAAAAGCAAAATCATAAATGTTTGTTTCATGAGTGCGTTTATAGTGCTCGGATAATAAAACACGGCTAATAAGTGAGAATCATAGAAATAGATTATATAAAATGAATTTAAGCATCTGTCAAACGTCACAAATTCGGAAGGTGAAAGAGAAAGCGAATAAATCAACAGGGCCCTATTTAGAATTTTTTCCGTCCGAATGTAATGAAAGTTAGGAAGCTAAAATTAAAAAATATGTCAAATGAATTATATTTTTAATCTTCCAATACATTTTATAATTTTTTATTTGTGTTTTGACAGCTTTCCACAAGACACTTTATTTTAATAAGAAGTTTTCTATTTTTATTACTAAATGGTGCACTACTTCACTATGCACTAACCATTTTATTAACATATTTAATTAATGATTTTTTAAAAGCGCAAAATTAAGTCGCCACTTCGTACAAAAACAAAAAGTACTTTGGTTGGGTATTTTCTTTGACATATGAGACCGCCATATGCATTTTTTGCTCTGGCTTGTTACTCATGAAATAGCAATTTTTTTATAGGAAAAAACTTTACATTCATTCTATAGTATATAGTTCTGTGGTGAGAATCGCTTTCATTAATAGAATTTTCAAGATGTGTTTTTCGTGTTCGTCGTTACGTTCGAATTAACTAACTCTCCACAGTATACTTCACTCGCGAATTGCTTTAGACATATAGTATGAACCTATGGCTCATCCAATATATGAAATTGTTGATTTGTGGAGGTAATCTCAGGTGTGTCAATATTTGTCCCAACTCAATTCCAAACAAAAGAGTTGCTAAGAACTATAGGTAATGAACTATCCTATACCTAAACTAAAAAATGTTTTTCCATGAGGTATTTAAAAGTAATCCCAATTATTTCCAACTGTAACTAAATTTACCATACTGTTAAAGTTAGCCGAAACTTTCCAGCAGAAAGATAATGCAGATAGTGTCTTGAACACAGTAAAAATCAGTCATGAACTCGAATTTAGGAGAATTTAGGATCGGGTTACATCATTCGGGTGAAGGGGAAATTATTTCAGTTTATAGGAATTTAAAAACCGATAGGAGCGAGAGTATAAAGAGAGTTTTAAAATAGTCAAGACACTATCTGCATTATCTTTCGGCTGGCAACTTTCGGCTAACTTTAGCCAGGTCATTTACCGCAAGTTATTTCGTAGCTTCGAAACTCAAAAGCACAATTAGGATGATAAAAGAAGTTGTGATACACATTTAAAGCTACCCAACTTACTCCATAACCGGAGATTACGCGGATCCTCTTAAATGTTTTAGCCGACCCAACATAATCACGGCTAGGTAGATAAATATTAATATTTCCCTAGCGTGTGAATGAAAGGCACTCACCACCTTTCCTGTCACGCAGACCTATCGTTTTTCTACCGTTATGGAGAAACCATCGGCTCTTGAGGAGAGGATATTTTAACATTATATCTGGCTTTATTTGTAGGTTCCTCCGCACATTTGTTTAGTATAATAAAAATACCAAATAAGTTAAGCAACTTCGTAGCAAAATGATTCAGTCTGCACTGCCGATTGGTCCTCCAGTAAAGATTTAGAGTTTGATATCCCTTCTTACAAGCTTAATTTAGCTCTTGAGAAGATTTCCTTGGTGTTCCATGGCTGTCTCGAAGAGAGTTGGCACTCGCCATAAGGTCATAGATGTGCATATTATAATATCTGATGCTTTTAAACATTTATATTATGTTCTCAAGTGACCGTATCTGCAATACCATATTTTATAAATAATAGTGGCCACGGAAGAACTCATCTGGATTTGACCAACAGAGAAAATTTGAAATTTCCTTTCTCATGAACCAGATCTAGTGGTACATCTTTTCATCATGTTCACAGAAAAGAAATTTAAACCATCGAAAAGAACTGAAGAATTTGCCGTGTTGGTTTTAAAAAAGATAATAGAGTTTTATAAAGATTACCGAAACAGAAGAAAAAATTTCATCAAAAAATGCATGGGTTATACAATTCAAATGGGTTATACTATTTCTGTTCGTTTTTCCAAATATCGTCTTTGGAAAATTAGCCCTAATTCTTTGTCTTATCTAGCTTATAAGCAATCTCGAAATAGAGTGGTAGGTTTAATTCGTATTGCTAAGCAAAATTTTTTCAAGGATATGTTAGATCCCTCACTTCCCTCTAAGATATTTTGGAGTAACGTGCGCAACTTGGGCCTTGGTAGTTGCAAAGGGGCTGCTTCTGTAGATATCAAAGCTAATGACTTTAATCTTTATCTTATTAACTCTAGTCCTTCCCATGATATTTCTAATATTTATTTAGTGTCCGTCGAACCCCTTAATTCTTTTTCGTCAATATATCTACTGTTGATTTGCATTCTGCAATTTGGGAAGTTAAATCGCAATCCACTGGTCTAGATATGGTTAGTTTAAAATTAGTTAAGCGTATTTTTTCTTTTGTATCAAGGTACTTGTTACATATTTTCAATTTTATTTTAACGACCTCTTCATATCCCGCTCAGTGGAAGATGAGTAAAATTATTCCTATTCCTAAAATTAGCAATCCTTCTGAGCTTTCCCATTTCCGCCCTATTAGCATTTTAAGTTCTCTGTCCAAGGCGTTTGAAGTGGTAGTTAAAAACCAAATTCAATCTCATATCGGTACCTTTAATTTGCTTAGTCTTTTTCAATCGGGTCAGAAGGTTCCACGGTACTACCACTGCTTTACTGAATGTTTGTGATGATATTCGTTGTAGTATGAGAAAAGAGAAATGACTTGTCTTACTCTGTTAGATTTTTCTAAAGCGTTTGATTCAAATAATCACCAAATTTTGTTTAATAAGCTTATTTCGAACTTTAATTTTTCTCTCCCTGCTGCTAAATTGATTTTTGACTATATTTCGGGTCGCTTTCAGGCAGTCTTTTATGACAATTCTTTTTCCAGAACCTGTTTCTTCTGGCGTTCCTCAGGGGTCGGTTCTTGGTCCTTTACTATTCTCAATGTATATTAATGACATTGCATGTTCACATTGCATGTTCATTGCATGTTCTTCTTTTCATATATTTGCTGATGATGTCCAAATATATAGGAGTAGTCGCTTGGATAATGATTCCATTCACTCTAATATTTCTCTTATTAACGATGATTTGGTAAGAATTTATAATTGGTCATTATCTAACCGACTCGCTCTTAATGCTAGTAAATCCCAGTCCATCATAATTTATAAAAAATCTATAGATACTTCCTCTTTTCCTGGAATTTTTCTCGGTGATTCTTTAATTCCATTCTCTAATACTGTTAGAAATTTAGGGTTAATTTTTAATAAAACTCTTACTTGGGGTGATCATTTGATTAAGGTTAGTAAAACGGTCTTTGGAATGCTTAGTTGTTTGTATAAAGTTGTAGGGTTCACTGATACTAATTTTAAAAAGCGTATGTTCCTCTCGCACCTTCTTCCACATTTTCTTTATGGTGACGTTGTTTTGTTTGGAATGCTTCAGGATAATATGAATGTTCTCCAAAGATGTTTCAATGCTTGTACTCGTTTTATTTTTAGTATTAGAAAATATGATCATATTTCTCCCTTTTTAAATTTGATCCTTGGCTGTAGTTTGGTAGATTTTTATGAACTTCGTGTATGTCTTTTTATTTTTAAGCTTCTCAGAACGAAGCAACCTCCCTATTTATTTAATAAATTATTGTTCAGTAGGTCCCATTCTTCAAATTTACGTTTACTTCCCCCTATAAACCCGTGCAGATCTTTAAATACATCCTTTTCTGTTAGGGGTATTTCTCTTTGGAACTCTATCCCATTAGATATTAAGAGGTCAGCTTCGCCTAAATCTTTTAAAGCGTGCTATTTAGCGTGGCGCGCTTGAATGACAATGCATATAGTTCTATTTTTGTAATAATACTTTTGTATTTATTTGTATTATTTTTGTATGTAGTCTATAAGTTTTCACTTCTTGCAGTGTTCTCTGTAGCAAATGAGCTTGAGCTCAATACGGAGGGTACTAGCATGGAGTGGATTTGTTTTTTGAAAAAATCTGAGGTTTTTATGCCTAATGGAAGTATTTTTTTTTTTTTTGTTCATTTATATTGCTTCCATATGTACTTTTCCTTTACCAAAATTTTTAATGGTAATGAATAAATAAATAAACACCAGTTTATTTATTTTTTATAATTGTATTCATGGGTTATGCACTTACACATCTTTGCGTATATTTTTCTACTTATTTTTTTATATAGCCGAATAAACATCGCACGAACTCGTACACGAGTTTTAAAACTATAAATACGAGAGAGCTCAAAATTTGCACACAGATAGATACTACTCTAAAAAGGTCACATTTAAAATTTGGGAACTCTAGGTCAAGTAGTTTTCGAGATATTCAACTTTTTCTAAAAATAGAGGACACACCGATGCGGCTGTCTACTTTTTTTTAAAAATTTCAATTATTATTCTAGGCCAACTGACTAACTTTAATATATATATTACTTTTATCTATAATAAAATGAGTGTTATTTCAAAACTAGTTTCTGTAATTTTTTGATTTGCTTAAGATTCTATTCATTTTTTGTCTATTGGGCTAATTTGTTGTATTAGCACCTTATATCATAGACACACTATTGGTTTCCTAACTATAATTAACGCGAAATCATGGTTTCGTACAAGTGTGTCATGTTTAACCATAGTTTCAAACCAAATTTGAACTCAGTTTCGAAATGAGATATTTTTTCTCATTTCGATGCATTTTAGTGCTCACGACGCCGAATGCATCAAAAATGGAGATGTCGAACACTAATAGTTTACCAATTTTTTTCTGTTATGTCAATTGAAAAGTCATTTATGACAATTTAAAAGTCAATTAAATGTCAACCTTGACAATTTTGCCAATGCCTACTCCATTGCTGTTTAAAACTAAACGAGAAGACAAAAGAAATTATAGTGTGTCTTGAGTTCTAATTTAAGAAATCATGATGTCGTAATTATAGTTATGAAACCAGTAGTCTGTCTATGGTATTAGTTGTTTCAGAGGTTTTACACCTCCGTCCGTCCGTCTATTGCATTTTTCCTATTTTGGCGAGCGCTTGTCGGACAATTTCAATTGTCCGCTTCTACTAGTTTATTTATATTTTGCTTTACATATTTTATATTTGTGTAGTTTTATTTTTTTGGTTTTCGATTCATTCATTTTTCGTTTTGTATAAAGACAGCTTTGTAACAAACAAAAATTTCAAGGTTGTTATCCTGTTATGTACACGCATATTATATGTATAGAACAAAAATATGTATCTATTTTTGTTCTCAAGATATAAATTGGTTAGCTCGATTATTGAGTGTATGGACGTATGTAACTAAATAGATTTCATGTAGTTTAAGAAATATTGAATGATTCTCGATAACAAATAATTGGGAAACGATTATAAATTAGATACAAATATAATTATAATTGTTCGATCAACATACATAGATTAAAATAAGTAACGATTATTCTAAATGACAAAACTTCAATGTGATTAGATTTTTGGAATAAAAGAAGAATTTTTGGATTATGAAACGATTTTTATGGAACGATATTGCCACTATTACCATTATTAATCAATTTAATAAAAGGACAATATTTTTTTGTGTTGCCGTTTCTAGAAATGGTAAAATTGCAAACTTGTTATTTATCTATTAAAATTACTAAATAAATATAAGTGAATTATTTTTTCAATGCTGATTTGAGATATTCTAAAAATGAAATATACAGATAAACCTCGGTTTAACGGCTAATTGGGGAGTCCGTTAAATCCGAATGTCCGTTAAATCCGAATGTTTTTAAATTTAATCGACTATAGATTTTGCACTTGTTCTGGAATATGGTAATCTAGGATAGAACTCGTTTATCTCTTAACCGATTATGAAGGGATTTTGTTTGCTGGATGGAGATGAGATTCATAAACAGTTTTTGGAAGAAGTTCTAGAATAAGGCCATCTTGGAAGGGACTCAGGCATTTCTTAGCTAATTATGTTGAGATTGGGTGTGTTGAATGGAAATTTAATTCTTAAATTATTATTGAATGAATTTCTGGAATATTCTTGTCACCTAGGACGGAACTCCATCATGGGATTCTTAACTGATTTTTGGAAGAAGTTCTGGAGTTAGGCCACGTGGAACGGAACTCGTTCAATTCATAGCCACTTATATTGGGATTGGGTAAGCTGGATGGAAATGGGATTCTTAAATGATTTTGGGAATAAATTCTGGAATATGGCCGTCGCAGGTGACGGAACTCGTTGAATTCTTAACCGATTATGATGGGATTTTGTATATGCTGGATGGAAATGGGATTCTTAATTAATTTTGAGAAGAAATTCTGGAATATGGCCACCTGGGATGGAACTCGTTCAATTCTTAACCGATTATGATGGGATTTTGTATATGCTGGATGGAAATGTCATTCTTAATTAATTTTGGGAAGAAATTCTGGAATATGGCCACCTGGGACGGAACTCGTTCAATTCTTAACCGATTATGATGGGATTGGTTGGGTATGTTGCATTGAAATGGGATTCTTAAACGATTTTGGGGAACAAGTTCTGGAATATGGCCACCTGGGACGGAACTCGTTCAATACTTAACCGATTATGATGGGATTAGGTATGCTGGATTGAAATGGGATTCTTTAATGTGTTTTAGAAGAAGTTCTGTGATATGGCCATCTGGGACGGAACCCGATCAATTCTTAACCGATTATGATGGAATTTCGTATGTTGGATTGAAATGGCATTCTTAAACGGTTTTTAGAAGAAGTTCCAGAATATGAATTCTTAGGACAGAAATTGGGCTTTGTGGATGAAATGAGATTATCAAATAATTTTTGGAAAAAGTTCTGGAATAATATGGCCATATGGATTATGCGCTCTTGTGTAACAAGTACCTCAAAAGTGTAAATTTTTGCTTGGTTTTATGGCCTTATTCCAGAACTTCCTCCAAAAACTGTTTATGAATCTCATCTCCATCCAGCAAACAAAATCCCTTCATAATCGGTTAAGAGATAAACGAGTTCTATCCTAGATTACCATATTCCAGAACAAGTGCAAAATCTATAGTCGATTAAATTTAAAAACATTCGGATTTAACGGACATTCGGATTTAACGGACTCCCCAATTAGCCGTTAAACCGAGGTTTATCTGTATATTTCATTTTTAGAACATCTCAAATCAGCATTGAAAAAATAATTCAATTATATTTATTTAGTAATTTTAACAGATAAATCACAAGTTTGCAGTTTTACCATTTCTAGAAACGGCAACACGAAAAAATATTTTCCTTTTATTAAATTGATTAATAATGGTAATAGTGGCAATATCGTTCCATAAAAATCGTCTCATAATCCAAAAATACTCCGTTTATTCCAAAAATCTAATCAAATTGAAGTTTTGTCATTTAGAATAATCGTTACTTATTTTAATCTATGTATGTTGATCGAACAATTATAATTATATTTGTATCTAATTTATAATCGTTTCCCAATTATTTGTTATCGAGAATCATTCAATATTTCTTAAACTACATGAAATCTATTTAGTTACATACGTCCATACAATCAATAATCGAGCTAACCAATTTATATCTTGAGAACAAAAATATGTATCTATACATATAATATGCGTGTATTCATAACAAGATAACAACCTTGAAATTTTTGTTTGTTACAAAGCTGCCTTTATACAAAACGAAAAATGAATGAATCGAAAACCAAAAAAAGAAAACTACACAAATATAAAATATGTAAAGCAAAATATAAATAAAAACTCGTGTACGAGTTCGTGCGATGTTTATTCGGCTATATAAATAAAATAAGTAGAAAAATATACGCAAAGATGTGTAAGTGCATAACCCGTGAATACAATTATATAAAATAAATAAACTGGTGTGAGTGTATAACCCATTTGAATTGTATAACCCATGCATTTTTTGATGAAATTTTTTCTTCTGTTTCGGTACTCTTTATAAAACTCTATTATCTTTGGTTTTACGGTACTTTCGAAAACCACTTTTAATTTAGCTATGGTGCTCATTCATATCTTCGGGGTTTGGGAAATTGGAGGTCAAATTGTAAAATTGTCTTTCCGTGGCGAATAATTGGATTATACTACAAAAAATCATTCTCATATTATCGAATTTAAACCGACACCAACCTAACGAGAAATTTCCCATCGGAATTTCAAGATGTGGTTAAGACAAATAAATTTTCATATTGTAGATTGTTTGGAATGGACATTTACAAAGTTCAGATCGTGGCTTTTCAGTTGTTCATAATCAGCGATCGACCTTAAATGCACAAGAGAGCGAGAGAGTTCTGTATCAATCTGGTTAACATTTCGAAAGCTGAGAGAAGCTCATATAAGCTGTGGGGATGCCGTTGTTTAATTTTTTCGTTAAATATGGTACTATCCAGGCCCTGCAGGTTAAAGTGATAACTCTGGAAAAATTAATTTATTAAGAAAATTATGTTAGTTCAGATCGGGAATAAAAAATTTTGAGTGGCCTCATTTGCGATGTCAGCAATCGTTCCACAAGCAAATTATACGTTATCGAGGTTCGCCTATGTATGACAATTATTTTATTATGAATGTTTTGAAGTTCCCACTTACTGTGGATCAGGTTTTGTATAAAGTTTAAATTTTCTGTATCACAATTCTCAGTAGAAAGGTAACAACCACCAATATTCTAATCTTTCCGGATTAAAAAAAATAAAATAAAAAATTCCAAACATTTTATTCAAATTGGTTTAAGTCTGTACAAATATTTATTTGTTAAAACATTGTTTTCTCATCGTTCCTTTTGTATAATAATAGTCTTAGGCAAATACACAAATATTATCGTAGAAGTTAGATAATACAACATAGGTATAAATTCACGCTGGCAAATATACCGATAAGGTATATACAAGACAATAAATCACTTCGGTGTGATATGCTACGTTTGCTGTTTACTTTTGAACCATCATAAATAAATAATTTATTTTGGGGTGGATTTGGGTGGTAGATTATTAAACAAAAATATCGGCGGTGGAAGTATAGGCACAGAAAGCTACCAAATCTACCTGCTGTTTGTTCAAAATTTATATCTTCATGGAAAAGTTTTTGTTTTATGTATTAAATTAGATACTTGCTGGCTGCTTTCTTATCTGAAATTATGATTTTTCTAATTTACATAAATTTTTTAGCGTAAAACAAATTTTTGTTTTTGTTTATTTAATTCCGTTTAATTTATTTATTTACGCTTTGAAAACTTAAAATATAATTTTTGGTGCGATTCGTGAGCCAAACATTGATTTTACAATGAGAAATGTTTTTCGTGTGTTATAGGAACCCCATCACCACGCAAAAAGCGTAATAATTCAACGCCCACGAAGAAAAATGCGGCCGAAAAGAAACAAATTCTGCAGCAATTGATTTCGCCCGCAATGAACCAAACGCGGCCGAAAGTTACGCTGGGCGAACTGGTACAGCTCTCGGAACAAAATCGATTACGCGGTAATGGTGTTGAATCGGAAAGCGATGTGAAGGAAACCACGTTCTCGGAAAATTCAGGACCAGTATCGGCTACAGTGACGAGGCCGATTTCGGATCCGAAGTTTGAGAAGAAAGTTACGTTTGCGCGCCTATTGAATAAAGTATCGGCCGAAATAAGCTCGGGATCCGAACTAGATATTGGAAATGTAAACGAATTAATTTTATTTTATTTGCTTTTCAATTTAATTTGTTTGTTTGTTTGTATGTTTGATTAAAGGGTAATCACAATTCGAGTGCTTTAAGCCTTCCTGTCGAAATTCCAGTCAGAGCGAATTCTGTGCCACCATCACCGAGCACGAACGATATGCGATCACCACATTCAACATCATCAAATCAAGGAAGTGATTCACTATCGAGTTCTGACCTCTATCTAAATTTACGTAACAGTCGTCGTCTACGGCCGAAAGTTTCGAGTGCCGATTCGATTCTAGCCATGTTTAAAAATTTTGCCTCAACCACCGTATCACCATCATCGAAAGCTGTTTCACCATCGACTACACCGACTGCGTCGAGCCCCCAAGACGAAGTGATGGACGATGATTCATCCACTTCATCAATACATACTCCCGTTAGTTTTTCAAGTGGACCACCAGACTCACCTGTGTTCTATCGTCAGAGTACAATCGAAGTACCTGTTTTGGATCCGTTGAGCGCGCACAAAAGCAATACGTGTTCGAATCTATTGCATCCGCCAACGATTCTACTCGAAATACCTCGCGACACAAATTCAATGAAATGTTTGTCGCCGATACGCGAGATGCCAACCCCAATGCCATCGCCGGCATTAACACCGATCATGCATCGACCGAGTCGTCTACGGCAACAGAGCACCGTAGATAATCCGCTGCCGCATAATTACACGGACGATACAGAAGAGTTTGTTATAGTGGAAGACAAGGAGCATAATGAGGTGAGAAACATTATGCCGCAGAATTTTAGTAGTAATATTAATACGTCGTTCTTTTCTGAAGCAGAAACCACCGATGCTCGACTTCTCCAAATGTAATTTTACACGTGATTCGGATGCCACCACCACCGACACACTATCAACCGAAGATTCAAATGCTAGTAGTACAAATCAGCAACGTAAAACTCGGCTGCAAATGAAATCTCCAGCGATATCGATTTCAATCGATATTGATCCACCAACACCGACCGAATGTGCTCCAAGTATTTCACGTGATTTAATTATACCCACTTTAACAGTCGAACAGCCATCGCCGACAAAAAATCGGCCACAATTTCTAATGTTTCCAGGATCACCGCCACCGCAGCGAGCATCAATTGGTGAGACAAGTTTCATGTTCCCGAATAAGCAACAACAAAAAAGGTTGGTATATCTGCGGGCCTTATATTCGAATATTTCATGTAGTCATATTCCTAATTCAATAGATTGCTGAAACAATTTGAGAAACCAACATCCCTCGATTTACCGTTTGCACCTCCGATGATTACGATCACGTCGAATATGAGTGAAATTGAATCGGACGCGGAAAGTGTATCGCCGGCGCAAACGAAATTGTCAAATCCAAATAAAATGGGATTGATGCCCAATAATCCGGTTGGTATGTGCTATTTAAGTCCCTTCTCGATATGTACGCGAGGCGATCGCACAACATCCGAAAGTAATTTAAGTTCGTCAGGATATTCGAGTATGGCGAGTCCGGGCCCAAGTCGATGTGGTTCAAGTAATCCACTGTGTCCAAGCGAAACGGAAGATCCTGGAACTGGTAGTATGATATAAATTTTATTAAAATTTATTTAACGTCTCAATATATTTCGCACATAATCTAATATATTCGGGCATATTTTCTTTTAGGGCATGGTGTAAACTATCACACGACACTGCCGATTCGTCGGCCGAATCCCATACTAAAAACATGCCAAGAAAATACCGAAAATGGTGGCAACAGCACAAATAATGGACAGGAGCACAGTAAAAAAGTGCGGAGAAAATCGGATTCGGAAACGCTGTCCGATGATCCGTTGCTCGAATCAAATGATGAAGGAATCGGAACCGATCATATCGATGAGAAAATCGAAGAAGGTGAAATTAAAAGTGCTAAAGAATTAGAATTATATATTGGTAAAGAATTAATTGATAATGGTAGAAATTTATTAAATTCAATTGAAGAGACTTGTACTGTAATGTCACAATTAAAGCTACCGTCGATTGTGATACAAACGGAACCGGGTGAAAAGGGTGTTTCACCCGTGTCATCGCGTTCGGAAAGCCCATTAAGGTATGTTGTCTTTAAAATTTAATTAACTTTTATTTTTAATGCTAACCTCTACAATGATCAAATGTATAAGCGCGAACATTTTATTTTTTTTTTATATGAAAAGCTTTAAAGCATGAACCAATTTTCGAAAAACCTCTGCGTTATTCTTACCTTACTAAACCAAAACCTAATTTGCAATTCATCTTAACATTTCGAAAATAAAATTTCAAACCAGCTTTTTAAAATAAAATTCCTAATAATTTCCGATAAACCGCTAGACGTTTGAGTATACATTTACACAAATCTCTTAATATACCTTAGTCAAAATATGTAAGTAATTCACCTCATTATACAGCATCTTATAATATTTAAGCCGTCATGTTGCCTTTAACATTCAACCAATATGTAGTCTAGTAGTAGTAAGTTTTACACAAAATAAATATAAAGTGCTTTTGTTAGATTCACCCGAACACCCGCGGCGGTTTCGCAACACATCCCGTCAAAGTTTTGCTTAAATTTGTTATTTTTGTAAAATAGAATTATCACCAAATTTGTTTAAACATCGATTTGTAAGCTTCCTGGTATATATAAAAGTTTAAATTTGGCTTATTTGAATTATTTCGATTATAAAATTTGTATGTGTGCCAAGTGCCAATGATGGAAAATTTTATCTCACCTATTTTGTGTCACCAAATCCGTAGAAAACTGTCGATATTTAACCCAAACGGAAGTTGGCATGTAACTCAAGAACTGTTTAGTAACTCTTTCTAGTTAGCATTTCTAGCTACGGAAATTCATATATAATATTATAATTTTTTTGTATTCATAATAAAATTCGTGGTGAATTTTAAAAATGAGTGGTGAATAAAATTTAACTATTATGGAAGCCTTCATATCCAAACCTTTACATCAAAAACACTACCTAATAATTCTCTAAGATACCTTTAAGCCTCTTACACAAACTTGAACCTTTCAGTGACCACATGGCCTTGCTGGTTTAAACAAACACTTTTTAAATACATAGTATCATTAAAAACTGTTCCGTTAAAGATTATTGAACAAATTTGCATCGTTAATAAGACCAAGAAAAAACTGTAAACGAGGGATGCATGCCATAGGCAATTTTATTTTCTCCAAAATAACTAACCGTGGTGAATTTTATATACTTCACGGTTAAAAGAAAAACAGACATGTTCAGTGACGTCATAGCTTTGCAACTTGATTATAAAAGTTATGGTATAACGGAAAAAAAACAAAATTTGTAAGGGTGGTGAATAAAATTCCACCTTCCTTAGGGCATTCCTTTAAGACTGTTCGTGCTTTTGATAATTTTATTTTATTCACAATAAATTACCGTGGTGAATAAAAAATATTATTTAGGAGACCATTTATGTTCAAACTTTTCTGGCATTGCAAGTCAATTTATTTTAATTATAAATTTTTCGTGAATTTCATCACTATGCAGCTTAATTTAATAAAATACAATACAACTGTTTATTTAAGTACCGTGAAAATAAAATACTGCCGTTAACTATTGAACGATTTTACAGAGCTTCGTATTTTGAATAACTTTATTTTTTCATTATAAATGCTTGTGGTGAATTTTTTGCACGAGTGGTGAATAAAATTCTACGTTTAAGGGGGCTTCATCTCCAAACTTTCCAACGTCTTGGAAGAGAGCCTTAATCTTTCCACGAATATCACCATCATGTCTGTCAGACGCTCAAAAGTCAATTTATTGTAAAATATGGGAATGATGATGGCCATAAAAACATTAACATTTAGTAAAAACAAATTCTTGTCTATAGAAACAGGTTACTTGCAAGCATTTTAAATAAGGACGTTACCACTGAGTCCCAAGACTGCTCGAACTCAATTTACTTAAATTGGGTGTATTACGAAATCCCGGTTAACAAATTAAAAAATTTATATTTCCAAAAACGAAAAGTAATGCCATTTGACACATTTGGCCCTTCGACACATGCGGCCCTTCGAGACATTCGGACCTTCAACCAATTCGGAAACTTTATCGAAAAATAATTTTAGATTCCCATTTCCATAGCACATACTGAATTTCAACAAAATCTGTTAAGAAATGGCCAAGTTCCATCCCTATTAGCCATTTTCTAGAATTTTATTGCAAACCCATTTTTGAATTTTGCCAAAATATCATTTAAGAGTCCCATTTTCTTGCCAAATTTAAAAAATTCAAACCAGGATTTCCTAAAAATCGGGATTTTTTTTTTATATAGAACCTGGGTTTCGAAAACCGGGATTTATAAGAAACCGGGATTTTGACAACTGAGATTTTGAAAAACCGGGATTTCGTTACACACACATAGATTATATAATATGAGTGAATTCATAATCTTGCAATATTACATAAAATACGGTATAACTGGAGAGTCTGAATTTTAGGTAATTTTATTTGCAATAATAAATAACCGTGGTGAATTTTGAAGAAGACTTTTCTAAGAGCATTACTGTATCAACTTCAACACTGGTCTCTAAGACACCATTTTCCTTAATCTTTGCAAAATGATTTGAGGCCAATGCACTTCTAAGCCTAACTCTTTCACTGTTCGCTTTTTACATTCTACCTTACGCTGTAGCCGTATCAAGGACGTACTTCTATAGGTTTGATTTATGTAGAACCATCTGCACATTGCATAGCTGCGTGCCAGCCTATAGTACTTACATGGAAAATAGTTCGGCCCATGAGCACTGCACTCCGGCAAGGGATCTTATTTATGTTCATTTTCATCATAGATCGTCCTCAGATAATGAAAAATCTCTTTGACATCCTATCTCTATGAGAATTCGAACTCGGTACTTTCCGCTCCAAACGCCAAAGCTTTAACTACTGCTCTAAGACTCCTTAAAGGCTACTTTTATAAATTTTAAATATTGAATGACGCCTTATTGCTGAACCAGCGAATCTGTAACAACTTAACATAAAAATGCGATAAATAGGTTTTGTTGGTTAATGACCAGCGAAACGTTAACATATTTTCGTTCAGTTTCGTTAAAATATGTCTGTCATTTAACAGACCCAAAAATTGCATGCAAACTGAAGAAAACGTCAAATACCAAATAAAAGCATTCTCCATTTTTAAACGATCGCGATTTTAAAATCACATGGTATATATCTATCTATCCAGTAAAAATTCGTTCACGTAATGAGAATTAAATAAACAAAAATTTGCCGACCATTTGTGTGCGTAAAGCATTTGACAAGTTGTGTTACAGCCGCACTAGCCAACTAATCAAATTTTCCGTAACAAAAAACTTTCGTCGTTTTCCGTAAAGGTTTGACAAGTTGTATTACTGATTCGCTAGTTCAGCCATTAGCCGTGTTGCTTTTATTTAAGTTTGGCATATCCTTTTAAATAAAAATGCAATCCGTCGATGTTTGTTGAACAATACCAATGCAGCGAAGCACGTGATCTTCTCTGTACTAAGTAACCATGTGGCACTATTCAGGCTTTCCCTGTGGTACTATTCCGATTTCCTCTGTGAATAGGGAATTGGGGAAAAAAATCTTAGCATTTTTGTCGAAATTGTATTTTTCTGGCCTACTGAAGGAATAAGTTTGGTGTAAATAATTTGGAAACAAAGTTAAATTGGAAAATATTTTCCCCAAAAAAAATTTTGTAGAACAAAATTTTCCCAATTAACTTTGTTTTGAAATTTTTTGTACTAAGCTTATTCCTTCAGTAGGCCAGAAAAAAACAATTTAGACAAAAATGATTGCTGTTTTGCTTTCGCAAAGCCGATTAGCTTTAATGTTAGAGGCCAATTTTGGTTTAAGCAATATTTGTTTGTAAATTTCAAGTAACGGAAAATACATGTTCATCATACTTGGCGTATTTATCAGTAGTACTTAAAGTAGAGTTGGCTTTAAATAAAACTTAAAAAAATAAGATTTTCATAAAGACGATTCAGATTACAATTACTACTGACATAAAAGCCAACTATGTTGAAAAATTATTTTCAGTTACCGGAAATTCACAAACAAATATTGCTGAAACCAAAATTGGCCTCTATAAGTGCGTGTTTCAATTGGTTTAAATGTCGTATAAGAAGTCAAAAAGTTAAAAATTGTGGTGAATAAAAATGTCAAACTTTTTTATCTGCTTCAAGAGCTGATAAAATTGTGGAAAACATTTGGCTGACAAAAATATTTGTTTGTAAACAGAAATTTGTCGTGTACAAATTTTGAGAAAAATCGTAATTATTTAGATGTAAACTGACCATAATTAACTAATGTACATTTAAATAGTATTTACATATTTTACATATTTTCATATTTAAATTTGCTGTATACGTTCATAATTACACATAAAATAAGCAACCATGTTATTGTCAAAATTTTAACCAATCGAAACAGATAAAAAGTTAAAAAGTTAAAAAAAAATTACCAGGAATTTTTTATTAACTTTTTATGCGGTATTTAAACCAATTGAAACACACACTAATATCAAATATTAAATAGTATCAATATAGGACATTGCCTTGTAAAATCGTGTTCCAAAATTTTTTTTCTATGAGACAAGAGTGAAGTTAGCTGTTTTAGTAAACTCATTAAAAAAACTCGAAAATCAACACAGCTAGTGATAAAGTAAAACTAAATTTAACTGTTTAAACTGTTTAGCTTAGTTGTCTAAACAAAAAAGTAAACAAACAACGGCAATTTTTCGAAAAAATTTCGGAAAAATGACAAAAGCGACACCGTGACAAAAAATCTAATTACGGTAAATGCGATAAGCTAAGAGAAAAAAAGAACACGAACGTCCTATATATAAGTTATTTAATATATGCTAATATTAAAGCTAAGTGGACCTTGCCAAAGCAAAACAGCTGATATGAAAGTATTTTTCTCCAATTACATATGCCCAGGGAAAGCCATAATAGTGCCACAAGTGGATTTTGAATTAGTGTAGTGAATAAAATTGAACATTTCTGAGGGCCTTCGTCATCAAACCTTTTCATCGATATCACTTCTAAATGCGTTAAAAATCGCTAGACTGCAGTTTAATAAATCCGATTTAGAAGTAAAGGTTTTTCCAATAAGAGGTTTCAGTTTGATATCCTACGTCCCCTGAAGTTCAAATCTAAAGCCCATGGGTGCCCGTGAGAGTTATCGAAGCCGTTAGCCTCTACAATTATCGCATTTCAGAATGCCGGCCCGCGGGCACCCGAATTCATAAAAAAAAATTAAAAAATTGGACTTTTGAAAATCGGGGTTTTGAAAATCGGGATTTTGATTTTGAGATTTTGTTATTCTGGAAAACGTGCCCAACCCGAATTATAACAATTTCAATGCGTTGGTGAGGCGTGTATCGTACCATTTTTAGTAATGGCGTAGTTTTTACTTGCCAAATGTCAAAAGATGACAGCTTCAAAATTGGCAGCTGTCCAAATAGCAGGCTATGCAAAAAGAACCCTCTTATTGGAAAACCCTGTACAAGGGAAGAAGTACAATACAGGTAAAGCGGTTTCCAATTTTTTCAAGTGGATTTCCAACACACTTCAAGTAAGCTGAATAAATTTTAGATATAAGGTGAATTTTATCTTTTGTACCATCTTTATTTTTCAAGGTAATTAGCCGTATTTATCAGCTTATTCCTCAAACCCGTTTTTATTATTCTACTCCCTATCCAAAGGGCTTCGTTTAAAATAAGAACTCTTACGCCTACTTTTTTGTTTTGCAGGTATTCTAGTTAAATCGGGAAGTTATTTGCGTTCCTCAAGCTTTTTTCACTTCGAGTGGTAAAGTATTATAAGCTGTTAAATACTGCGACCAGCAACTACTTCGACCGACTCAAAATAGTCGATGCCGGCGTATACATATGGATGATCTCCCATTACAGATGTTTTTAAAACATACGTTTTATCCCAATTGTAAATTTTGGGTTTAACAGATTGGCAATTCAAGGCGAGTTCCTAAAACGTGAGCCTGCAATTTTAATATTTACAGTTTAGATGAGATTCTTTCGCTGATCTCAATTCTAAAACATTGTACTGCAGCATAGACATTTTTACTTGCGTCTATAAACCAGTGAAGCTTTCTGTGGTTGTAGATCACCCCGGGGCGTTGACGGTCCAGTACTTCCATACCGGAATTTAGCCCTTGACACGGCGATGTGAACAATATATTCCAGTGAATCATAACCGGAAGGAAGATATCTCGCCTTGTTGCTTTATGTGTTTCTATTAAGAAGTCGGGATCTATCCAATCAGCAGTATAAGGCGGTTGAGCAGTGCAGGCCTAACACTTTAGTTATTTCATCAAATTAGCTTGCTCCGATCACATTAAGATCTTTCATATTATGATCTTTCTTGTGTCGTTTAAATGGACGCCCAAACCATTGAGTATACGCGTATAAGGAAGTTGAAGTGTAAAATTTTGATTTTCGAATCCTCCTGTTCACCGTATTTTTATGAGTTTGTTTATAGACAACTATAAGTGGATCTGACGGCAAAAAAAATAAGCTTGTTCCGGATATTTTTGTATGTTAATTTTTATTTTCATAAAGTATGCCTTGCTAAAATTTCATAGAAAAAAACCCGCAATGAGCTTATTTTTAATGCGCTAGATGTCACATTCCCAACTTTAACAGTCGTCAATAGATCGACAGCCAATCAAATTTTAGGGACGTGAAAACACAATTAAAATCGAATTAGGTCTGGCTGGCCAGAGCTAGCGCGTAACGGAGGTTAAAAAGTAAATAAAAATGAAGTAGTCTTTACACTATTGCTAGTTCGTTATATGAAATATAGGTATCATCTCAGACATCGATGTTGGAATGTTTCCGACATTAACGAACTTTCATTTGGAGGTACCACATGATGCGTGGAAACTCATAATTGGTATCATTGTATCGTATTTTCAGTTAAACGGCAGCAGAGACATCTAGGTTTAATTATTGTAGCAATTCTGTTTTAATTATTATGTTTTCCAAAAGATGGCTGTACTATCGTTTTATGTATAATTTCCCGTTAGGCATTTTTATTTGATATTTGCATCGTGTTTTAAATATCCAATAGTTCTCCATCATTGGCATATCAGTAGACTTTTGATTCAATAATTTTTTTTTTATTTTACATTTTTATTTTATTTTCTAATGATTAATTTCGATTTGTTCTATTTTCAATTTTACAAATTAATTGCACTACTACCAACTACTTATAAATAATAAACGAAAAACTATAAAACTTTATATACTTGCGACTAACAAAACTTTAATAAGTACACTGAGCAGTAAACAACATGCAACCACCAGGAATTATTATTTCACTGAAAAGTTGGTAAAACCGAAATTTTTATTTATATAAATCTAGTAAAGTAAATTGTATTCCACCAAACCACCCACCAGTGCCACCCATCGTAATAATCTAAAAAAAAATTAGTTATTTTGTCTACACTATATTTTAATTTTTTTTTTTTGTGATAGTGTGTGTATGTTTGTAAACTATGTAAACAAATTCATTCATAAAACTATTATTTTGTAGTTTGAGAATCGCAAACTAACCCAAATTACACAAAACAAAGAAACAAACAATTCTTCAATTTTCCATCTATATAATACCAAACTTTTCTAGTGAACGCACGGGTATGGGAAGATTTTCACCATTGTTTTATGGTCGAAAAGATAATCAACTGCCATTTACGGATTCAGATGGTCTATATGATTTTCCATCGTCCGATGGAAAAGGGAATACTGTAACGCACCAACGTAAAAGTAGTAAAAGGCGTGAAAGAAAAAGTTCAAGAGCAGGTAGGGCTTTTATCATAAACAAAAAATAATAATTTTCTGTTTTTCTACTTTTTTTTATAATCAATGTACATTCCTGCTTTTCATTTTTATCAATATTATAATGAAAATTATTTTACAAAACCGATTAAATTTATTATTTTATTTTACCCACTGTAAATTAGATCGAAACAGAATGTTGCCCAAACTAAAAATACAAATGGTCACCATTCTGCATTTGAAATTTTAATGTAATCAAATCATTAAATTAATGAAGTACAAAATTTATTTTATATTTTACATTTTTTATATTGTATTTAGAGAACCTTTGAAATATTTTGTATTCAATATTGACAGTATTTACCTTGATGCTTTTGTATTATTTTTTGTTTTCTTTTGTTTTTTCTTTTTTTCTCTATATTTCAAGGAGTACAACATTCACCAACTAAAAGTTCAGTACATCTTGAAATTCCGGGTAAAGAAAATCCAAATAATCATCATAATACAAATCATCATCATCAAAATCCAAAGCACTACCATCACGCATCATTGAGCACAACAAGAAAAAGTCCTAAAAGGCGTCCCATACAAAGACATCCTGTAGCTAGTAGTTCCTCTTCATCTGAAAATTTGACTTCTGTTAGAGAAGTGATACATCGAACGAAAGGTTAGTAACCCCTGATTATTAATATATTTATGTGTATTTTATTCATGTTTTTTTTTTTGTTACGCAGCCATTTTGTATTTTGTTGAAACTGCTAATTACGTTTTGTAATTTATTTAAATGGATGTCCTTTTCGGCAAATCCGTATTTTGGACGGAACGTCGTGGCGAAAGCGTATACTTTAAGAGCTGTTGTATGTAAACACTCTCTGTATTGTAGAAAATTTTTCAACAAGTGGAAAGCAATTTTTACGGTCAACACAGGTTGGGACTTTCAATCTGGTGCTTGAAAGGAGCAATGTTCGAATGGGTTTTATCTCGCTTGCCATGGTCTCTTCGTCCAATGTAGATGACATTGGGTTTTCTTTCATTCGTTGATTCTTGCTATAAACATGACGGGTATTAGAACGTTCTTTTATGTTTTCGCCACCCGATTTGAAACGATCGAAATAGATGATGTGCGGTACGTATGTACGTTGTGCATCACTGTTACAAGGAATTGTGCTGCACACAATTCCACCCGAATTGTGTGCAGCACAACTCCATTTTGTTCTTATACCTCGAGCCTTCTTATGCCTTCTTATACCTTGAGCCTTCTTAGTTTTAGTTAATATGCCCACGCCTTGCTCATGTGTGTTAGCTCGTCCAGAGAATATCAGGTAATTTCCTTCGCTTCTATTCCCTTCTTCATTGTTTTTCCATCTCACTTCACTCTGGTTGGCAATTTCGATTTTGTAACGTTTCATTTCTTTGTCTAATTGTGCTAGCCTTGATCTGCCTTGAGCAGCTTTTGTTAGAGTTCTCATGTTGCAATTTACGATTCGTGCCCGTGTATGATAGCCGAAAGTCTATATTTGTATTTGCACGTTTATGTTATTTTTTCTAGTATTCGTTTCAGTTAGCTCCCAAGGCTGCTGAGTAAGTCACACAGGGATCTCTTTCAATTGCGCCCAATATTTTAAATATTTAACGAAAATTAAAATTATGATGTTGTAACATAGCTATTCGATAAGTTTGAACCCACCTATTAACGAATATGCGCTGTTAAGGACATCCATCATACCGTATTATATATTAACGATATTGACTTATAATTACATAAATAATTTATTATTTTAGCATATCCAGGCACATCAACGAAACTAGAATATGGGAATCAGCCGATTGAACAAAAATCTCCGAAAGTACTATCCCGAGACGTCTCCGATGAGGACACTGAAGAAGTATGTGAAACCATGTTCCGCGCACGCCTAAAATATTAAATATATTTCAGACGGAAAACTTTACTAACCATAAATTTAGACCTTCAAATGTTATTAATTAAATATTATATTTCTGTATAATTTATAATTCGTGTGCCGTCAAATTTTTATGATTTTATATGTTTTTTGATTTTGATTTTTTTTTATATATTTTCTTAGAAAATCTTATACAACCATCAACAACTCATAAAATTCATCAAAGAGCACAAATTTCGACGAGGTTAATATTAGAATTTGATTTATTTATATTTTTATTTTTTTTTAATTCTTATAAATTTTAGAATGTTTACCGATAATATATAGTTTTTACCTAAATACTTCACCAATTTTTTTTGTTTAGTGTACCTTTTTATCTCGTTTTGTTATAATTAGACACACAGAAGAGAATCACGCTTTTAAATCATTTTCATTATTGTAACCCAAAATTTTAATCAAATTTGACGAATGAAAAGAATTTATTGAAAACTTTGTAAATATAATAAATATGAGCTTTTAATTAGCTTTGATATAAACATAAAATCATACGTACAAGAATATTAACAGATTGGTTTGACAAAATATCTGTTCCTCATTCAGCCTAGTCGTAGTTTTAAAACCGCTCGCTTTAAAATCGCATTTAGCCTAAATTTTGAAAATTCTTTTCATTTTTGTTTGAGACACCTAAAGGCACTTTAAATGTTTTATGTACTCGTATATATAAATATACCATTTAAATAAAAAGCTAGCGCGCTTTCATATAAGCAAATTAAATTTTATATATAATTTTTTAGGATGTCTCGAGCCAGATTTTGCCAAAAACTACTGGAAATGATGTGACGCGGCCACAACGAAAAATAAGCCGACTAAGAGCAATTGGTCACCAAATTCGGTAAGTTCATGATAATTTTTAATCGATAATTGATCAGCAAAAACAACACTTGAAATAGTTAAGTCGTATCATTTATTAAGCCTTTTAGTTTTACTTTAAACACGCAACTGTGCCATCTCCACTTAGATCCGCTAAAATGTTTCATTGATTAATGACACTTGTCTAATGTGTGAAGTTATCCCTGTATTTCACAGGCAATACTAGTTATATCGCATCCCAGAATTTTTAAATGCATCCCAGAAAATTTTGAAATGACACAAAATATGTTAATACTTGATCTAAAGTGTGTTACGGAATGGTTCAACACCATTCCGCAGATTTAACTAAATACGCAGAGGTCTCTCTCACGGTGAAGGGAAAGTTGAGGCTTGCATGTTCCTGGCCTACACCGTCCAACAGAATAAAATAAAAATAAAGCAAACTAAGAAAAACTGAACATAAATAAGGTGATCCCATAATTTGTCGCACGAAACTTGAGGAACATATTAAATAAAATAATAACCGAGTGTGTCCATCCGGCGGTACCGGACCTTCCCGAATGACAAGTACCTAATCTGCTAAAGAGACCCCCCGAATGACCCATCGACGCGGAAAGGCTGATGCCAAGCCACAACGAAGCAGCATTAGAGGGTAGGGACATCTCTTCAGCAAACCAGGCCTATCTTCACCCGGAGAGACCTCCAACTAATCCCCCAAAATTCGCATTTCGACAGCCTGAAACCGCATAAGTGCCACGTGGAGACCTGAGGATTTTACGGTCGTCCCCGAATGGATGACACATATGCAGGGATCGCCATGCCGACCGTGTAGATGTCCTGCCAAGGGCATGACGGGAAGTGACAAGCCCAGCCTGCAAGTATGAAACCGACACGAAATAAGAATTCCCATCCCAATATACCGACCCGAAAAATAATTTAATACTTCATTTTATTGTTCCAAAAATGAAGTGGCCTCAACCGGCTTCCCGTTACATACACCGCCGCAAGTTGGTGTAATAAACTTAAAAACGGCAATAAAAAATTTGCACAACTGGTGTGTCTGAGTAAATCAATTCATTGTTTTGAATCGGCCATCCTCAAGTATAACGCACAAAAAATTCGGTATTTTTGTAGCGAAGAACATAAAAAAAATTGATTTTAATTTTTAATAAACACACGACAAAAGTTTTTACATGTTTTTCTTATTATTAAGTTTTATTTTATGTTACGTTACTTCACTTTTAAAATTAACTAAAATTTGCAAAGTAGAAGGAAGTATATGGACCGGAAAAATTTATTTTTTTTTTTTTTTATAAATTATTACACGATCAATTATAATTTTAACAACACTTTAAGTCTTATTCGCATAACAAAATAAATTTTGGCGTTTTATTGGTACTTTGACTTAGGCAAGCGATTATTATTGCATTAAATTCACAACCCGACTGCCATCCCAAAATTATATTTTGTTTTCTCATCACCTCCTCCCTTCATCGTCATCAATCAATACTCGTTTTCCTTGATCACAATTATACAATCCAAAAAAAAATCAATACCAATTTATTTAAAGTTAACCGTACAGATTTGTTCTGGTGTAGGTTCATTACACATTATTGGCAGTCACGACACGATATTAAACAACAAGTATAAACCACTATCACAGGGATACGCACCTCAACCCACCCATAACTCACAATACAACGCGAAGATGTAGTTTAGAACAAATTTTTTTTTTTTTTGTTTTCTAAGAAAACACGGAAAATGAAGCCGGGAACGAAATGCGAAATTCGTTACAAAATTACAACTCAAAAATATAGAACTCGGTGCTTCTTTACAGAAACTCAAAACTATACTCCCCAAAATTCCAAACTAAGCTAACAAAAAAAAAATTCTCGCACCAAATAATCTAGAACAATATTCGTCACTACCCTACCCGTTCCTACCGCGCATCAATCGTACACACGAAAACGAGAAACACATGGTGTGTTCGTTGATCTCGCTCTGAAAAGTATTCGACGTTTACGCGAGACAATAAATGCCAATTCACAATCACCTAGTATTCGACCCTGTAATAATTTTTTATTTCGGAATAATGAATAATTGCTCCATTGAATCTTGCCAGCACCCAGGGCTGTTGAGAATGCATATTGATATTCACTTTCTTCTACTAAGCTGGTCCACAGCGGTAAACCAAATTTAATTAGCGTCTTGTTTCACTCGTCTTATCTAACACTTTACTTATTACAATTTTTACTAAACTAACAAAAATGTATTTAATCCTGTAAACAGATTTCTACGACGATTAGAACAATCGATAAAACAAAAAGAACGTCATCAAGCATCATCACCACCAGATAGTTCACTAGAAGATTGTAATGATGGTTCAGAATCACCGCGCGTTACATCACCACTATTACAGCAACCCGCTGGTACCGCCATAAAGCTTATTTCACGGCCCGCATTAAAAATAACACGTCAGAAACGTTTGTTATGCCATCCATCGGCGGATAAAATATGGCGCGAACGTGAAAAAGGTTTACTACATCAGCAGCACGGTGATGCAACAAGTGATTAAAATAAAATTAAGAGATTGACGAATTTTTAATTAATTATATTAATAAAATAATTTCAGTTAAGTTATTAATTTTGTGTATACGATTAAATATTTTTATTTTATTCTAATATTGTAAATATGTAATTCTATAGTTTTTGCACAATATTTATGACTTAAGCTAAAAACCAATTAATTATAGATGAGCAATAAAATCTGCATAATTTATTTAATTAAATTTAAACAAAAAATATTAAGTAAATTGTAATTTAATAAAACTTTAACTATAAATTTAAATCTAAACAAACCTATAAGAGTGTTCACTAATTAATTTTCTGTAATATGAAATGTTTAATTTAAAAAAATATTTTAAATAATTATATAATAATGACAATCTTCTAAATGTCCTTTAAAACCAATAAATTAATTTTAAATTTATTTTAGCTAAACTTTGGTTAATTAAATTATTATATCAATGCCTTATTATAAACGTGGCAGATTTTAATCTGGTATTTTATTTTTATTTTATTTTTACCCTACAAGCCAGATCGGTATATATATGGAGAAAGCGATATGAAAGTCTATACATCCTAGATACGCTATGTAAATTTTTTGTTAATTATTTATAATTATTTTTAAACAAAATAATATCTATATATATGCTTTTCTTTTTAAGCAATAAATGAGGTCTTAAATTTAATCAATATTTTAAAAAAATATAAATGAAAATACTCGGCAATACATCACCTAAACTATACATAAACTAAACTAAAATACTTATACTAAATAAATAATTATATATTATATCAAAGACTTAATAAATAATATAAATATATGTGATTTAAAACAAAATAAAATAATATTCATACTATAAATAAATAATTTTAAGTTTCTAACTATAAATATTTATAATTAAAAAATAATTTTAAATTTTTAGATAGAAATTACAAAACAAGAGTTCACACTGTATAATGTATTGTGATGCAAAATGTTTAAACATATAAAATTTTACAATAAATTTATTCTCCATCATTTTTCCCTATGTTCCAGTCAATATTTTTCCATTTTATTTAAACATGGCCCGAGCGTCTGAACAAAATGGCGCCCTATCATAATTTTATATTTTTATTGTTTATTATATTAAAACACACTTGCATTTAAAACAAAAATGGTTATGTAGGTTTAGTTAAATAATAAAAATTTGTTAAATTTAAAATTATATAAATGTATATTTATTAATTAAAATATATTCGTTTTTTAAATTAATATTAATAATTAATTCATTTTCTTTAAAAGCACACATTCACACATCGAATAAATTATTATGTTACATTTTTAAAAACAATTATTTATAGTTAATTTATATAATACAGAATCTGTTTATTGTAGAATTTTTACTTAAAAAAATATGAATTATCTATAATACATAAATATAAAATAATGGTGCACTAATTTTCTACAAAAAATTGATAAAATGAAAAAAAAAATAATATTTCACAAAATAAATGAAACAAAAATTATAAAAATACAAAAAAAAACTAATGACCTTCTTTCTAAATATTTTAAAATAGTTTATTTATTGTTTTTAATTTTTATATAGTAAGTATGTTTAAAAAATAAATTAATAAAAAAAACTATTTTGAATTTTGAATTACTGGCCTTAAAACTTTTAAATAAAATTTAAAACTAAAAAAAAAACAAATTTTATAAAACAAAAAACTATAAATTCATCTGTTTTTCAAAAACAATATAATATTATTTATCTACTAAGTTTTACAAAAACAAAAAAAACTATACATACCAAATATAAATATTATAAATTAAGCTTTTTATTAGATATATAATTTTTATTATAGCAAACAATTTACAGCATACAACAATATTACCGAACTAAAAAAAGTTATAATAAAATATACATATTTTATGTAGTACAGAAACAAAAAATATTAAATAAAATGCAAAACTCTCTCTATCTCTATCTCTCCATAATAAATAAAAATAATAATTATAAATAAAAAAACAAAACATATATAACTTACTTTAAAAACCAAACAAAAAATATTACTTATTATTAATTAAATTCAGCTTTCTGTTAATTGAAAGATGATAAATTTTGTAAAAAAAAATGAAACAAATGATGAAAAACTGAAATATAAAAATTAAAAATAAAAATTTAACAAAAAAAAAAATGATAAATTTTAGTTTTTTTATTTGCATACTCTGTTGTTATTTTCGCTCATTGTTCTTGTTTATTCGACGCGTATAATTATAAAAAACTTTGAATGAATATAGTTATTTTGTATGCACTAAAATAAGACATTTACCCGATAAGCAAATATACAAATCCAATAAGCGATGGGTGCGACATTTTCAGATTTTCCGTTGAAATTGGTGTTTGCTTCCTTTTATTCTAAGCTGGTTTTCGAGAATATCGAACGATATATTTAGAATTATTATACCAGCATCAACAGTTCTAGTTTCTAAAATTAGCAGAAAACACGCACTGGAAAGCTGTAAAATGTCAGGCAAGAAGAAAGATAGAGGCTGAACTCTCTTTACGTCACTTATTGTACAATACGTATATATTTTGACAACTACATATATCTAAAATTGGATTGAGCGAACAATTTTGCCTTGGGTCCAGATCTCTTAATGAGTATTTTCTCTATGGTAGCACGAAACAAGCAAAAATTAAGAGAACACAATCAGCCGTTCCACACGAGTTGTCAAACGCTTCAAAATAAGTCGTATAAGATTTTTTTTTGGATAATTGAGCCATTCCAGATTTATCAAAAAAAATTCTGTGAAGCAACTTCAACAAAAATAGGAATGAAATAAAAAAAATTTAAGGCCATTTTTGAGATGTAGATTTTAGTTTAAATTTTATATTCGAGTGAGCAGAATAAAACAATACGAAAATATTGTTTTTTAAAAATAAGGTTTTAAATTAGCAATAAAAAATGTATTACGACTTATTTTGAGGCGTGAAGCAGATTTCATTTGACAAACCGTGTGGAACGGCTGAATCTATACTTGAACTATTTCATCTACATTTATTTTTCATGGAAATCCGCCATTCCACACTTTGAGTTTTACGTCGTGATTCTTTCCCCTTTACCAACAAACTAAAAACAGTTTGTTGGTAAAGATTAAGGTAACGAGGAAAGATTCACAACGAAAGAAACAGAGTGTGTAAAAAGTATTTAATTTTAATAATCTTTTGGTAGTTTCAGAATGCATTCCAGGGTTAAATTTAAATTTATGCTTTCCAGCAGGTGGCAGAATGTGTAAATTATTTACCTAGAATTCAATAATTATATATAGTTTTTCTATTTGCCAATAGAGTACGCTACTTAATCTTAGGAAAAGATAATTTGAAATACGTAAACAAATTTTTGTTTTTTTAATTTCAATAACTACACATTTATTCTATTATATTACACTTATTATTATGATCTACTCCCACTTCCGTGAAACGTCAATATATTCACCATCGGGCGAATCGTAATTCTCAATTGGCGGTGTCGCAACTGGCCCTACAGCTTTAAACGGAATTAATTGCAAATCTGGCTGGATTGCTTCTTGATACAATTCTTCAGACTCCAGTCGCAGTTCATTTAATGCCTTCTCTTGTGCCATCATTAATCGATCGATTGCCTGTAAATCTGCCATCTTCTCTCGCATCTTATATGTTGCCCATTTCTTCTCCAGCAGCACTCGTTGCTCCAGTACAGCTGGCGTTAGCTGCGGGTTTGGTCGTGCTCTTACTTTGCGTTCATCGAGTAATTTTAATGGGGTTTCAAGTTCATCTACTGGCTTCAATTGACGTGCGTTCTTTTCTAGACGTCGGATTTGCTTTTCGATTTTCTTACGTTTACGATCTTCCCGCTGTTTTACTACGGCCGGATCGAGTTTTTTCTTTTTTTTTAACGGTTCGGCAAACAAAATTGGTGTAAATTTAAAGAAACTCTGTGGTGTAGCATGAATGGCCCGAACTTGATTAAACTTCGTACATAACCTAAAATTTTATATTTTATTCCGAGTAATTATATAATAAGGCGATACTTAATTCGTTTTAATAATATTTTTTACCGTGTTAGATTACTTAAAAGCGACATTTTATTATTTTATATATATATTTTTTTCGTTTCACACCGATTTATTTTGGGGTCTGTCAAACGTCACACATGACATTACTTTACTGATTACATGAAGATATTTTTATGTATTCATGTAGTCTGAATGTTATATTTGGGAATGGTCAAATGTCAACAATTTTTGATAACAAACAGTTTTTGTAGAATTATAAATTAAAATGTATTTAAAATAATAATAATTTGATTAAAATGCAATTTATATGTTTAGGTAAGTTATGTTCCGTAATGTTTTATTTTCGAAATATTAATTTATATGCACTTTAGTGTTAGTATTGATCTACTCGGCCCTAACAACCACGGAACCTAATAAGAATCTCAACTCGGGATGTGATTATTATGAACACACATTAAATACCTTAGTTTACCAAAGATGTGATATAAATGAATCTCCTCCCTCTAAATTTAAAGAGAATCAACTGTTTATTGTGTACGATGTAAATCCTGTAGAAGGGTTTAATCTGCGCCGTGATGTGTACATTCGGATGGCCGTTTTCGTAAAAAACCTAAAGAAGTTCGCCCGATATCAAAATACTACATTAGTTTTACCACCATTTCCACGTTTGTATCACTGGAAGTCGTCGGATATTGTGAATCAGACCAACCTCTTTTGGAACCATTTCTTTGATTTGACGGCCATGAAACAATTTGTTCACGTACTTGACTTTTGGGAATTTATTAATTTGTACAAAAAGCAAGGCAGAATTCAAATCGACTTTTGGTATAAACTTACTAATTTTAAGGAAATGTTCCAGAACGGCAAGTTTATCGAGAGATTTGAACTGGACATGGAATGTGATAAAACCAAGGAAGGAATCGAAAGTCAAACTTATTTCGGGTTCCGAGATGTTATGATTAAAAACACAACATGCTTACGATTTCAAGGAAGCGCGATGATTTTAAAAAAGTTCTTGGATGAAAACGTATCACAGTAAGTACTTCAACTGCAACATTTTTAATGTGAGTCTTAGAGGATTTTTGTTTGCAGGAACCATAAAAAGCCGTACACTATTCTATTTTCCAATGCAGAAACTGTGTTGCACGATTATTGGGGAAATGATGAATATTGGCAAGCTAGACGATCAATGCGGTTCAACCCAAGCTTAGTTGAAATTGCAGACAATTTCCGACTCTCAAAATTCAATTCGACGGACGAGCTGGATTTGGTACAACGGCCAAAATTTTGGATACACGAAAAGCCATACCGCAAAGCGAGAGGCGGTGATTATATATGTGCCCATCTCCGACGTGGCGATTTTCTTTACGGGCGGGAGAAAACGACACCAACCCTTATGTCGGCGGCCAAACAAATTAAAGCGCTTCTAAAGCGATTAAACCTCCAGAGTGTCTTCATCTCAAGTGATTGCTCCAAAGGTGAATTCAAAGATCTTAAGCAACAACTGGTACGTTATAAAGTGGTTCGTTTCACGCCCGAATCTAACGACCAAAAGCAATGGCTTAAGGATGGTGGAATCGCAATCATCGACCAAATAATATGTTCACATGCACACTATTTTATTGGAACGTTTGAGAGTACATTTACTTATAGGATTTACGAAGAGCGCGAAATTCTAGGTTTCCCAAAGGAGCGAACTTTTAATTCATTCTGTAAAATTGATGGGGATAATACATGCGAGAAAAATTCTGTATGGCCAATCGTATATTAAAATCACAAACAAAATAGCAATCAGACCTGCAAACCAATAGTAACTTTATGTGTAAATCAAATTCTCGATGTCGTTACAAATGGAAAAATATTTCGAGCGGCTGTTAGTAGAAATGCTTAGCTAAAACTCAAACCCTATGTGCTCAATATACATCTCGCTCAATATAATTATTCAATGCGCGCGACAAAATAATTTTTTTTTTTTGTGTGTACAGTATAAAAGAAACAAACGGAAAAATACAAATTCAACGTGTTTTTTATTTTCGTTTGAAAATACCCTTTCTCTTATTGTATGTTTTAAATTTAATAAAACAGAATGTTTTGAAAACTAAAACGCACGTATTATGTATATACTATACATATACTAGATGTATATACATATGTACTATTTAAAATAAAATGTGTGCACGATCGATAATTTCTTGTCGTTTAGGTATATAAAATTTAAAAAACATGTGATCATGAAAAGAAAGAGGATCTATTTTCGATGTATGTATGTATGTATATATGTACGTATATACGTTGTATGTACGTATATATATACGTATATACATTGATTATGGTTTGGTGTGCTGCATGAAATATAGTTTATAAAAAAGAAACAAATATTTGGAGGAAAGGATACGAAACATCAGAAATTTATGAACGAAAGGGAAAATATTATAATTAAATTGTTTTTTACTGATCGCAGTAAACATTTAGATATACATATTACATATTTGTGTTTAGTTACATTATGTATATTTTATATGCCTATCTATACTGATTGGTCGAAATTAAATACATACATTCATTACTTAATTTTTCCTAAGTGTACTATAAGGATGATTGATATATGTTCTAAATTCAATAATATTAAAATTCCTAACAATTTTATAAATGATTTTAATTTTGAGAAAAATAATAAAATCAGCTTAGAGCGAAAAGATGCCTTAGAGAGGATGTACTATGTATTTGGATTTGCATCTAAAAAATTGGTCAAGCATATATAGTACATTTTTGTTAACACTTTCCCCTTATTCCATATTATCTGAAGCATAGTATAGTATTTGAATTGTTTCAAATAAAAGCTAGTTATTGATTTTAACCAAATTTGCAAAAACATTAATATTTCGAACTCGGTTGTGATATATAGAATTATGAGTATACACAATATCCTTGGAATTCCATTTTTAAACTTCTAACCCCAAGTAAAAACCATCCTAAGGTTTAAAAATGAAAATAAATAAATTTCGTTTTTTGTTGTTTTCAACCGAGTTACAAGCTTACATTATAAGTACACTGCAATTTTTCAGATACCAACCACCACTTATCATGAAAACTACCCCAAATTTCTCTAGAATAAATGGCCACTTTTTTTTTTGACAATTTCAAAAATAGACATTTCAATATCGGATATTGGGTATCGCTTTATAATCCTCATCAGAAGTGCAATTCGATTTTTAAGTTGTAACTTGGAACTTTAAATCATGGAAACAAATTTATTTAGCCACCCACTTTATTTATTAGGTATATAACTTAATTTCTACAGATTTTTTTCATGGTATTCTGTGGTTTTTGTAGGATCGGACGCAAGGTTTCAGAACAACGAACGACAAGTTTACGTGAGTTACATAACCTCTCAGAATAGCAGAGTTTACGAATACAACTGATAAACAGCACATTCGGCACTGCATTCTATACGAATTCCAACAAGGAAAAAATGCTTCTAAGGCACGGGAATCAATTTGTAGTGTTCTTGGTGCCGACCTTGTGTCTTATGAAACGTGTTATTATTGGTATAAACGTTTTAGAATTAGTGATTTCGATCTTAGTGACAGCCTCGAAAGTTTGAAGATGTGCGAGCTAACCTGGAATCTACAACAGCAACAGGCATAACTCAGTAAAAAACGAATACCTAAATAACATACTGCCTAATAATTGGTTTCATCTAAGATTTCAATTCCTAAAAATCATAAATATCTATCAAATGTTTAAATTCTCCTAAACTTCTGAAAATTTAAATAAATTTTAAGAAATATGTACTACGGACTTGGAGCAAAATATTTTCTGAACAGTTATTTTTCAGTAATTATCTTCTCCTGTACTAAATATTAATTTATTACATTAATATGCCCAGCACCAAGTGAATTTTCTGAAACTGGTGGTTATGTAAATGTATTTAATTAATGTGTAGTAATCTATCACCATACCATACATGACATACTTTAGTCATATATAGTCTACTGAGATTGTCACAGATTTTAGTGAGGCCTCATTAAACCTTTTATGAAACATGTCTTTGTTTTTGGTAAGACTTCAGTAGGCTGAACTTGCTCGACATGTTTAAAGAGTTCGTAGTATAAATATTTTTTGTATAAGGCCTCCTGCCTGATGACATAAATCAAAGATAAGATCACGAACACCGCACGGAAGTCCAGAAAATACTCGAACTCAATTCAAATAAAATTAATTAATTTAAAACGAGTTCATAATTTTGAATTACAATAGAACAAAGAAAAATATTTTGAATATCAGTGAAACTAGCTTTATTGGATTGATAATTTTATGCCATTAATGCTTGAATATGATTGTGGCCATGTGGCCGCTGTGGCTGGTGTGTAGATGGCGCAATCTGCATGTCCAATTATCACACACTTTTCGCAGCAAGCGTAGACAAGTGACTTAGCATATCCCCAAAGAAAATAATCTAATGGAGTTAGATCACACGATCTCGGTGGCCGATTAACAGGACTATTATGTTGAATTAGTCTTTCATCAAATGTTTCTTTGAGTAAATTAATTGTATTCCGCGTTGTGTGGCTTATGGAACCGTCCTGTTGGAACCACAGCCATGTGGTGTGATTACCATAAGTAATCCTGTTGGATTACTTATGGTAACCACACCACATAGCTTATTGCTTTTTTACAAATTAAAAACCTCAGGCAGTCCAAACTTAAGAGCTTAAGTTGTGCTCCGTTTGGACCACTTAGGGGAGCGGTACGACCACCAAAAATTTACAGGTCCGGGGCGGTATGTTGTACCATCACTTCGAATCGAATCGAATTCGAAAAAAGTCGAGTGGCGGTATGTTGTATTATTTTCGAAAAGCAAAAATGATACAACTTTCACTTTTTTGACGCGAATTTTTTCGAATTCGATTCGAAGTGATGATGATACAACATACCGCCCCTGTTGTTTATTTGTGACAAGAAGCCTATACAATTTTGGTGATTGTAGCACTAACCGAAGTGGTGCAACCGGCGTGTAACTTAAGCTCCTAACCTAAGTCGTGCGTGACTGGTTGAGGCATTATAAGGCAACTCTAAATATTTAGTGTTCACATACGAATTAATCACCCATTGAGATAGCGAATTTTTATAAATACCTTAAAAATTATTAAACGAATCAAAATTTAATCATGCATTCTGATTACACTAATCATGGGAGATGAATATGATTACATGTATCATAATAATAATAAGCTTCGTTTTCACTGATTGACATAATTAAACAAATAGTATTTCTTATTATTGTATGATAGGGAATATCACAATAATTTTATAATGATTTCTATTATTATAATATGGTAAAGGCAATCATGTGTTTATCATATTTTTTCTGAGTGTAGACGCTGACTCATTTTCTATATCAGTATATAGGTTTAAATGGAGCTTGTATCGTGGAGAATTACATTTGTAATTCTCCAGTTGAAGGAAAATTATGCAAATCATTGATCGAAATATTAAAAGTGTTTGTCTCATGAATTCCTTATTCAATCAGTAAAGGGTGTGTTTTATAGCTTCACATCGTTAAGTTTGCAACATTGTTTTGTTTGACAACCGAGTTTACAGCTAACATTTGCTTTGTCATTAGTTTGATTTGCCATTTCATAATGAATAAACTTACGCCATAGCACTGCTTGCCAAATCGGCCAATCGGCTGAAGCACTAATTCTATTGATGTTGATTTTCCAAACAAAATTTTGTTCAACGATGAAGCTCAATTTTTGTTGAATGGGTACGTTAATAAACAGAATTGGATTTGGAGTGAAGATAATCTAGAAGCCTTTGCTTTTGAAACACCATTATATCCATAGAAAATCACTGTTTGGTGCGCTTTATGGGCCGGCGGACTCTCTGGTCTATATGTCTTCAAAAACGATGATGGGTGGAATCTTACAGTGAACGGTATAGAGACATGATTTCTAACTTTTTTGTACCCCAATTGGCTGCCATTAATCTTGCTGATATGTGGTTCCAACAGGACGGTTCCATAAGCCACACAACGCGGAATACAATTAATTTACTCAAAGAAACATTTGATGAAAGACTAATTCAACATAATAGTCCTGTTAATCGGCCACCGAGATCGTGTGATCTAACTCCATTAGATCATTTTCTTTGGGGATATGCTAAGTCACTTGTCTACGCTTGCTGCGAAAAGTGTGTGATAATTGGACATGCAGATTGCGCCATCTACACACCAGCCACAGCGGCCACATGGCCACAATCATATTCAAGCATTAATGGCATAAAATTATCAATCCAATAAAGCTAGTTTCACTGATATTCAAAATATTTTTCTTTGTTCTATTGTAATTCAAAATTATGAACTCGTTTTAAATTAATTAATTTTATTTGAATTGAGTTCGAGTATTTTCTGGACTTCCGTGCGGTGTTCGTGATCTTATCTTTGATTTATGTCATCAGGCAGGAGGCCTTATACAAAAAATATTTATACTACGAACTCTTTAAACATGTCGAGCAATGTCAGCCTACTGAAGTCTTACCAAAAACAAAGACATGTTTCATAAAAGGTTTAATGAGGCCTCACTAAAATCTGTGACAATCTCAGTAGACTATATATGACTAAAGTATGTCATGTATGGTATGGTGATAGATTACTACACATTAATTAAATACATTTACATAACCACCAGTTTCAGAAAATTCACTTGGTGCTGGGCATATTAATGTAATAAATTAATATTTAGTACAGGAGAAGATAATTACTGAAAAATAACTGTTCAGAAAATATTTTGCTCCAAGTCCGTAGTACATATTTCTTAAAATTTATTTAAATTTTCAGAAGTTTAGGAGAATTTAAACATTTGATAGATATTTATGATTTTTAGGAATTGAAATCTTAGATGAAACCAATTATTAGGCAGTATGTTATTTAGGTATTCGTTTTTTACTGAGTTATGCCTGTTGCTGTTGTAGATTCCAGGTTAGCTCGCACATCTTCAAACTTTCGAGGCTGTCACTAAGATCGAAATCACTAATTCTAAAACGTTTATACCAATAATAACACGTTTCATAAGACACAAGGTCGGCACCAAGAACACTACAAATTGATTCCCGTGCCTTAGAAGCATTTTTTCCTTGTTGGAATTCGTATAGAATGCAGTGCCGAATGTGCTGTTTATCAGTTGTATTCGTAAACTCTGCTATTCTGAGAGGTTATGTAACTCACGTAAACTTGTCGTTCGTTGTTCTGAAACCTTGCGTCCGATCCTACAAAAACCACAGAATACCATGAAAAAAATCTGTAGAAATTAAGTTATATACCTAATAAATAAAGTGGGTGGCTAAATAAATTTGTTTCCATGATTTAAAGTTCCAAGTTACAACTTAAAAATCGAATTGCACTTCTGATGAGGATTATAAAGCGATACCCAATATCCGATATTGAAATGTCTATTTTTGAAATTGTCAAAAAAAAAAGTGGCCATTTATTCTAGAGAAATTTGGGGTAGTTTTCATGATAAGTGGTGGTTGGTATCTGAAAAATTGCAGTGTACTTATAATGTAAGCTTGTAACTCGGTTGAAAACAACAAAAAACGAAATTTATTTATTTTCATTTTTAAACCTTAGGATGGTTTTTACTTGGGGTTAGAAGTTTAAAAATGGAATTCCAAGGATATTGTGTATACTCATAATTCTATATATCACAACCGAGTTCGAAATATTAATGTTTTTGCAAATTTGGTTAAAATCAATAACTAGCTTTTATTTGAAACAATTCAAATACTATACTATGCTTCAGATAATATGGAATAAGGGGAAAGTGTTAACAAAAATGTACTATATATGCTTGACCAATTTTTTAGATGCAAATCCAAATACATAGTACATCCTCTCTAAGGCATCTTTTCGCTCTAAGCTGATTTTATTATTTTTCTCAAAATTAAAATCATTTATAAAATTGTTAGGAATTTTAATATTATTGAATTTAGAACATATATCAATCATCCTTATAGTACACTTAGGAAAAATTAAGTAATGAATGTATGTATTTAATTTCGACCAATCAGTATAGATAGGCATATAAAATATACATAATGTAACTAAACACAAATATGTAATATGTATATCTAAATGTTTACTGCGATCAGTAAAAAACAATTTAATTATAATATTTTCCCTTTCGTTCATAAATTTCTGATGTTTCGTATCCTTTCCTCCAAATATTTGTTTCTTTTTTATAAACTATATTTCATGCAGCACACCAAACCATAATCAATGTATATACGTATATATATACGTACATACAACGTATATACGTACATATATACATACATACATACATCGAAAATAGATCCTCTTTCTTTTCATGATCACATGTTTTTTAAATTTTATATACCTAAACGACAAGAAATTATCGATCGTGCACACATTTTATTTTAAATAGTACATATGTATATACATCTAGTATATGTATAGTATATACATAATACGTGCGTTTTAGTTTTCAAAACATTCTGTTTTATTAAATTTAAAACATACAATAAGAGAAAGGGTGTTTTCAAACGAAAATAAAAAACACGTTGAATTTGTATTTTTCCGTTTGTTTCTTTTATACTGTACACACAAAAAAAAAAAATTATTTTGTCGCGCGCATTGAATAAATATATTGAGCGAGATGTATATTGAGCACATAGGGTTTGAGTTTTAGCTAAGCATTTCTACTAACAGCCGCTCGAAATATTTTTCCATTTGTAACGACATCGAGAATTTGATTTACACATAAAGTTACTATTGGTTTGCAGGTCTGATTGTTATTTTGTTTGTGTTAAAATTTTTTAATGAATTTGTACATTTTTATTGTGAATAAACCAAAAATTTTATTTAATTTTCCTACTCACTAATAGATGTCGTTTATAAAATTGTCTAATTAGAATTTCTGTCAAATTTATATAAACAGTTTGATCTGTCAATATTACGTTATTTTAAAGTTTAGCCAGCCGCACAATGAATTCGATAACAATTTTATACCGTAAAACTGATATGTTACCAAAAATATCAAAACGATTTAGTATTCAAATAGCAAGGTACATATCAACAACCCAGAAATTTCAAGTGAGTAGTGAAATGAGTGAAAAATCACCGAAGTATTATGACATCGTAATTGCCGGGGGTGGAATGGTTGGCACCGCAATGGCATGTGCAATTTGTAAGTACCACATAAATTATTTGCACTAATGAAAGTTAAGTCGATTTACTAAGTTTTTGATATTCCTCTAGCCAAAAATGCCCGATTACAGAACAAATCAGTGTTGCTGTTGGAAGGTGCACCTAATTTTAAAGGGTTCAACATAAACGAAATTAGCAATCGAGTGTCCGCCTTAAATAAAGGCACCAAAGAGCTACTTAGCTCGATCGGGGCATGGGACATCATTACAGCGAATCGTTACAAACCTGTAAAAGAAATGCAGGTATGGGACGCGTTGTCTGATGCAATAATTACATTCAATCATTCAAGCCCGGCCGACGACGTTTGCTACATTGTTGAGAATGATTTGATCGTTGATTCGATCTTGAAATCATTGTCGAGTGCTCAGAACGTCGAAATACGTAATGGGTCACGTATCGAGAAGTGCACGTTATCGAATGTAGAAGAAAATACCAAAAATCAAGTTACTCTGCAGTCAGGAGAAACGTACGAGTGCGAGCTATTGGTGAGTACCACAAATTTGGGGATTTTTTGCATTCTAAATTTAGTTCTTATTGTTATTGACTAATACCAAATAAGATTAGATAGCTTTTAACACTAAGAAGGTTCTTCCTATCTTCGATCTTTCGAGTACCTATACTAAAATTTTATTTTTAGTTGATGTACGTGTGAAAATTACTCATATAACGGTTTTCAGGCCTATTCACATTTCCCGTAATATGAAAAATTTAATAATATAAAATTGATCTTTTCCTGATTAGGCGTCCAAAGTGGGGTATTAAAGAAAATTAATCGTTAAACTTCTGAACTGTATTAACATTCTTCCTCGTAAATCATTCTCCATCACATACCTAATTGTTTTTTTTATCGATTGTTGATATTTCTAACACTCTACCTTGATTAGGAGTTAGTACTTGATTTGTACAACAATGATAATATGATAAATGTAGGTTTTATTAAACTAATTAGGACGAAGATAAGCTTCATTATTATATACATTTATGCATAGCACTTAAAGTGCCTTAACGAAGGTGGATAAATAACTCGACTTTTATTATTTTACACTTTATAATTCTTCTGTAATAAGTTGTAACGTGACTGATGACGAACGATTTTGAACTTTTGGCGTGTTAATGAAGAAATTAGATGAATTTGAACTATAGCCGGTCGAACTGGTGAAAACATGTTTGCATGTTGGCATAGTTGATGACAATTAAAATCAAACAAAATCAAAATCTTTGTTAGCCCAAGGGTTCATTTAAATTATTTCCATGCCATTATAATCAGTCGGACAGTGTTGAGTGGTGGTGAAACGTACCAATGTTAAGACGTAAATTTTTACCTGCCCATGGTAAAACGTAAATCTCTAGATTCCTTTTGAATATACGTTTCCTACACAAATAAGTAAGTGCATTTGTCCACGTTTAGTTCAAGTAAATGTTTCTTACGCCAGGTGTCATTCAAATTTCCCTTAAAATATTCATGTCATCGTCTTAGACAGAAATATGTATTTATATTTATTAGTACGTGTTCAATATCATTAAAAGCCAATATGAAGATCATAGGTACAAGATGGCTGCCTTCCGATACACCATATGTCGCATAAAACGACTCAGAAAATGAAGATCTAAATTTTCCACAGTATTAATAGTAAGTGATACGAATTTAATTATGTTAGTTGAAGTGGATTTTCATTTTAAAGTCTTGTTGCTTGGGTAAGAAAAGCAGTTTCCAATTAAGGTTAGCTAGAGCGTATTAGCGACGCATTGTGTTCCTTAATAGATGAACGCCAAACATACTCAATAGGGTTCAAGACTACCAACGCCTAGAGGCAAACAGCTTTATGAAGTATAGAGGAACAGTCCCTGGATTTTGTATCTACTTATTGGCCCACGGATAAAAAGAAAGTACCTGATCTAATTGATTTCTGCGTAACCAAAAGCATTGCGCCTACGTATGTTAAGGCCACCGATTGCTACGATAAACGTCTGACAAACAAACGAACTGATTGGAATCAATATAGGAGACTAGTCGAACAAAATTGACATTCCGCTAAAAACACCAGCAGATATTTGGCTGCAGAAAAGCTAAAAGAGGCAGTGGAGATAACAGCTGAAACCGCTTCACCAATCATCAACAATTCTGAAAAAATTAATAAATTATCACATAATATCCAGTCACTAATCAAGTAAAAGCGGAAAATTCGACGGCAATGGCAACAAACAAAATGACCATTGTTGAAATGAAAATTAAATCAAGCTATCAAAACCCTGAAATTTGCACTGCAGGGAAGAAGATAACCAATGTATCGAGAATTATTTAAGTGAACTCTCGGCACCAGAGAAGACTGAGTATTCTCTATGAAAGGCAGGCAATAAAAAACCTAAAAAGGCCTACAAAGTCTAATCCACCGATTAGACTACAAACTGGATATTGGGCGAGAAATGATGAAGAAAAACCCAATGCTTTCGCTGCACATCTAAAGACGGTGTTTTCACCACACGAAGGAACTAATAATATCGTAGCATCGAAGGATGAAAAAACGACGTCGCTGTGAACGCTTGGCCGCCACAAGCCAGTTAACCCTGTGGTAACTTTTCTGACACCTCTTGCTAAAAACTCATTAATGCCAAAAGGATCGATAGGTCATGCTTTAGCGGTCTCTATGTGTACTGAACATCTAGATCTGAACATCATCGCTCGTCCTAAAAATGATAGGTATACAATCCTATAAAGATTTTTTTTTTCTAAATTTTCATCTTACCCGATTTCGGCGATGTAAACGTCATCTACACTTACACCAAAAATTTCGCTTGTTTTGAAGTACAACCAACACAATTGTGTATATATAGTGTCTTTATAGTGTCGTTTTTCGGACGAAAATAATTTTAAAAGGAATGCACAAATGCGTAAGTTGGGCCAAAACACATACAAAAATAAATTTTTGACATGGTACTTTTACATTACCCACACAATTGTGTTAATGGGCAGGAAAAGAGATATACCTATTGGTGGCGCATGACAAAATTTTCCTTCACCAAAATGTATCGCTGACTGGATACGTGATGAAAAATAGCAAAATACATAAATTCATAAGAAATTCATTTATGTTTAAAAAAAAAAAATATACAAAATATTCAATAAAACAACAAATTTAAAAAATTATATTTCTAAAAACAAAAAAAAAGTCGGCCCTTCGACCCATTCGGCCCTTTGACACATTCGGCCCTTCGACATTCGCCCCTTCGACCCATTCGGCCCTTCGACACATTCGGCTCTTCGACATTCGGCCTTTCGACATTCGGCCCATCGACATTCGGCCCTTTGTACCCATTCCATTTAAACACTATCTGAAACATTGTCAATCTACGTGATTTAATAAGTTAGGTTAGGTTTCAGTGGTTGACACTTAGGCCATTTTTGGCCCATTGTGATACCACGCATTCACGCCACATCATTAACCCATTCACCTACTCACACAACTACAGTATACCACCTGCACATTGCAAGCTCCATGTCAACCTGTACATTGACATGGACGGTGGGTCGGGGCTGAATTCTGCACTCCATCAGAGGATCTTAGTTGTGTTTATTAACATCGTCGATTGTAATAAGTTAAAGAAAAGTTGAATTTAATAAGTTTTATTTGTCGTTGCAACGAAATAGTGCTAGAATTTAGAGAAAATTGTTCTGCAGATATACAGATTAATTTCTGCTCGGAGTTACAAAATTTTCCAGGTGAAACAATTTTCTACATGTAAATGGGTCATATTTCTTGAAACTTTTTTATTTTGTTGTTCCTCAAGGAGGCCGCACGAAATTTGTTTCGAGCTCGACAAAATTGAAAATGTGTGATATATAATGCAAATTGTTGTTGTAAATTTTTGTTGTAATGTGTTGTACTGCCGTTTTGAGATCACACATTTTCAACTTTGTCGAGCTCGAGACAAATTTCGTGCGGCCGCCTTCAATTATGTATCATTCCATCATGGTACTGATTTTGTGGCTCAAAAATTGTGTTTATCACTTGACTTCCAACAGATATTGTAGAGCAACCAAAACATGTGCTAAATCCATTTTTTGAGAATATTCCATGTGATACACGAACATTCGCAACGATTCTGTTCTAGACTATTTATTTATTTATTCCTTGATATAACAATTTTGGTAAAGGTAAAGTACATATGGAAGCATTATAAACAAACAACAACAAGAAATACTTCCTAAATACTACCCCGTTTACACCAGTAGAATAAAAGTATGTAGCAAAAAAGTATGTTGGTGTAAACTCAAACTAAAATACTTTAATAGTTTATCACGTACTATTTTGCTATTAAAGTATAATAGCTATCAAAAAAATATTGACATTATAGTCGTGGTTTAAACTCTACTTTAATGTTATAATACTTTAATTTTGTTTATTATTTTTTTCAAGTGGCCGATAAAGACATTTTTTGTTTGGCTATACATTTCCATTTGTGATATTAACCAAAAAAAATATATTTACCGACAAAAAAAATAATATAGTATTATAGTATGGGTTTACACCGCTTGCGATGTAAACTGGCCGGGTATTATACTTTATTAGCAAAAAAGTATTATACTATTAAAGTAGCTCTGGTGTAAACCCAGTGACTACTTTGCTATAAAACTACTTATAATGCTTAAATCTAGATGTCACTATTTCATATATATCATTAAATTCCAAGTGTAGTTTAGTCCGTATACCTCCAACCAACAAAACTTCTCTTTTATCATTGCTTCTCCAACCACGCAGTCACCATTTTTTGTCCATTCCATTGTAGCTTCATCCTCTATAACAATCCACTCCACTACTGCTAGCAAATTAGCCAGGCCACGCGGAGGGGACTCCAGAATCAGTCCCACCTGCTCGCACATTTCCTCATCCATACTGTCATTCTCGAAAACATTTCACCGTTGTTTCCTTCATTGAACTGTGTATAACATCCCGCTTGAATTATTAATCATTTTCGCTGGTTCAACGGATTCTCTTTAACTACTGTCTGTTCGTTACCAACCGATTCGACAAAGACTGGTTCCTCCCGATCAATGGCACCGACTCCATTTTGTTGGTGAGATAATGGTGGTTGCTTGGTCATTTAGATCTAAACTTTGGTCCAGTTTCCTCGGTCAATCATTAAATCTTTTTGTTGTGCAGTTAGGGCTTTCTACTATTTAATTAAGGCTTTCTACTATTAAGAGTTAAGGCTTTCTACTATTTAATTAGGGTGTGCTTCATATTACGAAGATAATATGTTACGAGATTCAATATTTACCGTTGTCAGAAATGTGGCAAAAACGATTTATAAACCGTTACGTAGATGAAGGAATGCAGATTGCGCTGGTTTGGTATTGATACTTAGATTATTTTAAATTAGTTGGGTTATGCGCATATACTTCTAAGACAAAAAGCGCGATCTAAATTAGGTAATAAAATTCATTATTTCATTCCCGCTTGATAGAACATGTTTAATAAACGATTTCGCAACTGGCCATTATGTTCTGAAGTGTACCGTGCCAAAAGCAATCCTGTGTTTTACATTCAAATTGAACCTCCTTGTCAATGTAGAAAGAGAGAGAAGAGAGAGAGAGAGTGATTATTTACTAAAATTTGGAATCCCGGTTTACTCTGTCGAGCTGTGAGCTTTCCCCTAAAATTGTCTTGCCGCTGCCTGTAATATTCCTATTAAGATGGCAGTGGGCTATTAAATTAATTTTGGATCGGCACTTAAACTGTGGCCATTAATAAACTAGGTCGATACATTGATCAATTTTGATAAAACGTAAAATTCGCACAAGCAATTGTCTCAATATATTTTACATCACTATGCTTGACATGTGGGTCTCAACGAATGAAAATAATCGCGTTAGAAAGCCAGCCGAAAGATGTTGTACTTCGAAATTCAAAGTTAGATAGTTTCATTGCCTAAATCGAGGTTTCATCGATGTTAAACCTCCACATATGAGTTTAAAATAAAAATTTTAGATTTATGATGTAACGTGCGTTTTCGATGTCAGCGCTATGATTGTAAGTAAGGAGGACAATGGACAAATAATAAATTTCTAATTTTAACTTTTATTGAATTGTAAACAAAATAACGATTAGATATCATTATCTATAACACTTGATTGCTGTAGCTGCAATTTTATCATTAGCAATTCTTTGGCCATATCATCAATTTTCTTTGTTACACTTTTTTGATTGCGTTCTATTTTCACAATTAACTCGGTTAATTTCATGCTTTCGTTACGTGTCAGCGTTCTGTTATGCGAGTATTCACCGAATTCATCAATTGGTGAATTTAGTTTTAGGCCAGCAGGATTTTCGGAAAACGTTCGATTTCGTAAATTGTGCGTGGAAACCTTACGGAGTTGCACTTCTTCCGGAATGGACGAGTCTCGAGGATTTGTTCGCTTGAAAAAACTGTAATTAGTGTTATTACGCTTTCGGCGATTTTCTTGGTTGCGATCCCGACGCTCTGCCACCAATTTATATATCGATAGTATTAAGTCTTTTGGCAATCGTTGTTCACGTGGATCATTTGGTTTAATACAGAATTGTAGATGGCATCGAGATGTCCGCAGCAGGGCACTTCGCTGACACACTCGCATAATATTTCGTGGCATATTTTTTAGTATTTTTGAATATAGAAGTCCTTCCAGACGGGAAACTAATGCAGCTTGTCGTGTTAATCGATCTAGTCCGGCCGACGCTTGAAGACCCGTAATATCACTTACGGCCAAACCGACCAATAAGTTCGTTAAAATTACGGTCACCAAAACAACAAACGCGAAAAATATGGCATGAGACGTAACTGGATATTCAACATAGTCCTTCTCGTAAAATATGTCTTCGAACTCCAACTCACCCACCATCATGATGACGGTCTTTAGTAGGGCCCTAAACAAATTAAAACATAATAAATATTCGATAATTTGTTAAATAGACATTTCATACCAAGGTACAGATTTGAATGATCTGTAATCGGAAAAGAGTACACCAAAACTTAATCCAAATGCTATCAGTAGGCAACTGTACGCGAGCAGAAATTTCAAAAAATTTACTGCAACTTTTGTGAACATTTGAACATAGAGACCAAATATCGGGAACCGCCCCACTAACATCATTAACTCAATCCATACCAAGAGTATTACAATAGCGGCTACATGCTGTTGCCAGGTTGGTATAGATGCTAAATCTTCCGTCATCAGGGGTTCCACCAACACACATGAGAATATACTTAATATAATCGTCCACTGCAACCAGTTCTCCCAATATCTTATGTAAGCCGAAAATCCATGTGCCATTTGGAACAGCTCCTTTCCAAGCATAACACAATTTAGTACGAGCACAACAATTCCAATGTACTTTACATACCCAGGTGATATACAAGGTACTGGTTTTGTACAATCCTTAACATAAACTCCTAATATGAAAAGCGTAAACATGAGCACGTAAACAGCGTGAAAGCATAAACTAAATAGGAAAAATTTTCTGATTCGTCGCCATTTTAAAAATAAAAACGTTTCACATAGCGGATGTTTCAGCACTCGTTTTTGTCCGACTTCAATGAAGGCGAGCAGTAGTTCCGTTTCACCGCGATCTGTATTTGGAACCAGAAGCTTAAAATCCATTTTTATTTCACAATCTACGTCACCGATTTCATTATCGTTCACTTTAATGGCACAATCAAATTTTCCAATGTACTTTGGTATTATTTCCGGGGTTCGTCGTACAATGAACGATAATGCAGAGATTCCACCATTTGTTCTTGCCGTTATATCGGCCCCGTGCTCAATTAACAAATATACACAAGGCCCGAATTCGTTTAGAGCCGCCATATGTAACGGTGTATATCCATAATGGTCTGGTTTATTTACTTTAACACCAGCCATTAATAATAATTTGGCGCATTCCCAATCTTTAGACTCTTTTACAATGGCTGCATGTAACGCGGTTCGTCCATCCTTATAAACTAGATTGACATCAGCGCCTCGAGATATTAGCAGATCAACAATTTCCGTGCTCTGAGACAGGCACGCAATATGAAGTGGAGTTTGATAATCGGAATTCCTTACATTTATATTCGCTCCGGCGTCTAGCAATATTTTAACGCAACTAATAAAATCTTCTTCGACTGCGATATGCAGTGCGGTTAATTTTCGTTTTCCGAATTGTGATCGCACATCAGCCCCATGCTCAATCAGCAGCTTCATACACTGATTAAAACCTAATGCGGCCGCTACATGTAACGGTGTCTCAGTAAAGACTTGCGGCGTATTTGGTGAGGCTCCATACACCAGCAGTAAATGAACACAGTTCACGGCATTATTTTCGATTGCGTAGTGTAGCGCAGAACGATGTTCAATACCTGCGTTAATTTGGGCCCCATTTCGTATTAATAATTGAAGGCAATCCGCACTAGCAGAGCTAGAAAAAATAAATTGGTTTCTAATTATTCAAAATCGTTTTCATATGTCTACTTACCAAGCTGCGCAATGTAATGGTGCTATTCGTTCAGTTGCATCCCAAATATGAGTTCGTGCCCCAGCTCGCAGCAATGCTTTAACACATTCCACATCTGAGTTCATGGCGGCCAAATGTAGCGGCGTCCTACCCTTATCATCTCTCGTATTTGGATCGGCGCGATACACTTCGATTAAGAGCGAGACGAGATTAGGTCGGCCAAACCATGTGGCCAATAGTAACGCTATATTTATATCATTATGTGAATTCGATATACTACTTAAATCCTCTTTCTGGATCAGATCCAGTATCATATCCGAGTTTGGTAAACTCTGCAAACTCTTTTGCACATCACTTATTTTCCAAATTTCATGAACAAATTTTGGTGTATTCTGATGGTGGGAATCGTTGGCCACGCCACCACCGCTACTCTCGCTCGATATTTCTATTTGATCGTCATAACTAGATTCCTGCCAACGTAGATTATTTTCCTGTTTTTACATTAAAATTAGTCCCGATTTATCAACGATCGCAGATGATCGTACATTTTACATCGTAAATACTTACTATAATTGAAAATCGTACTGTTTCCATTATAATCAATATTTTCTTTTATAATTTCAATATATTTCGGGAGAAAATTTTCCTTCTACGTTATGTACATAGATTTCCAATTGCCATTTTATCATAAGCACATGATTATAAGTCTGAAATTAGATAATTTCTAGTTTATTTTGATTTTAGATTATTGCAATGTAAATATTTAGATATAAGATCGTGTTAGTCGAATGAATAATTGAATTAAAATAAATTCGAATTAGGTCCATTAAGCCGAAAATATGATCGCTATGAAATTTGTATGTTTGATTAACATCTGTTTAGCAACTTCGAGTAATGGCAGTTTATTGGCCTGGTCGTGTTTTGTTTTATTTTTAAAAGCCTAATAAATTATCCATTAAATGTGTATCAAAAATTTGTTGGCGCTAGACTAATGCTCGTTAATTTAAAATTTGTATAGAATGTTCGTATGATCGAGCGAGTATGATGAATGATATACGCACAGAACGATAAAAGATCACTTGCTATAAAAAGACGCGGCTGCGTATTTTAGACCTTGCGAAGTGTTAGTTGTGCAATGAATTTTAAAGCAGATTACGAGAAATATGTGCCAGCTGTTGAAAATTACGACCGGAAGTAGCAAATTTTTTTTTTGATATTACGAGTATTTTTATTAGTATTTAACACATCGTAAAAAATAATAGAAGATAACCATATCATCAGCCGTTTCAAACAGAAAGTGCGTACGAAGCATTTCTTTCGATTCCAGTTGGGTGTTCAGGGGGCTATTATGAATTTGTTTTCGAAAATTTCAACCGCCGCGAATATTCCTATTATGAAACTTTTTTTTGGTCGTAAAATTTAAGACCATGAAGTATGCTATTTTGTGTTGAGTTAAATAATAAAAAAGTTTCAAATTAATTGTAATAAATTAAACTAGTCAATTTTTATAAAATAATTGAGTAACTTACATTTTAAAAAGTAATTAAATTATTTTATTTTAATAAAAAAATAATAAGTATACATTATTGTTTTCGTAAATACGACATTTGTCATGTATAAAGCAGTCGAATTTTGACATTTGATTTTCGTAAAATTCGATTTCGATTTAATTTTGTTTTTGTTCATAATAGGGCTTCCAAAATGGAGATCCAAAATGCATGTGCAGCATATCAAATGTGATGACGGATCCTTGGCTAAAAGTGATAAACAGAAAGTCTCTCTATTTGCTGCTTATTTAGAAGAGACTTTTCAACCGTTGCCGAGACAAACAGCAAATGAAAATACAACAGTCGTAAACAAAGTAGATGATCTTGACAAAGGCATGTGACTCTATTGGAGCTTAAAACTGAAATCAATAGTAACTTAAGTATCAAAAAAGCTCCAGGTTACGACTTAATTACTGGGCAAATTGTGAAAGCCATTCCCGAGAAAGGTTTGCGTAAATTAAATGAAATAATTAATGCAGCCTTCATATTGAAATATGTTCCACGACAATGGAAGGTGGCTGAAGTAATCCAGGTAAACCAGGAAACGATAAAAAATCATATAGACCGATATCACTACTTCCAAAAATAACAAAAATATTTGAAAAACTGTTGCTGAAGAGACTCAAACCTATAATAGAAGAAAGATGCTTAATTTCACCACACCAATTTGGGTTTAGAAAAAATCATTCTACAGTTGAACAAGTTCACAGAATAATGGATGTCATTGAAGATGCACTCGAGAATAAGAAAATATGCTCCAGTATTTTCTTAGATGTAGCTCAAGCTTTCGACAAAGTTTGGTACTAAGGGCTTGAATTTAAACTGCATCGAGACCTGCCTAAGCAACTTTATCAAATTCTTAAATCCATACACAGCTGATCGACACTTTGTACTCTGAAATAAAAAGAATGTCAGCAGATATACCACAAGGTAGCGTACTTGGACCTATTCTGTTTATTCTTTACACGAGAGACTCACCTAATATTGAAGGTACTACAGTAGCAACATTTGCAGACGATACTGCTATTCTAGCAGTTAAAAAAGATATTTCGGAAGCAACAAGCAAACTCCAAAATGCAGTTAACACGGTGAGCAACTGGACTAATAAATGGCGTATCATTAAATGAAGCCAAATCCCGTGGTTCTCAACTCAAACCAAATTCCATGTGCAAACACAGCTAAATATTTTGGCATGACCCTCGATGCTAAGGTAAGATGGAAAGAACACATCAAGAAGAAAAAAGAAGGGTTAAACATCAAATATAGAAAAATGTACTGGCTCATGGGTAGAAATTCTGAGCACTCAATACACAACAAATTGCTTCTATAGAGGTAAATGCTTTTAAAACCAGTATGAACCTATGGTATCCAACTTTGGGGTTGTGCCAAGAAAACCAATGCACAAATGATACAATGCTTCCAAAATAAAGTTTCTCGAGGGATTGTGAATGCCCCATGGCACATTAGGAACGATAACCTCCTTAGAGATTTGAAGATGGAATACGTCACCAATGAAATAAAAAACCTAGCAAGGAAACACGTACAGAGCTTATCTCTACACGAAAATGCAGATATCCGTCGTATGTTGGACACCGCTAACGGAGTGAGGAGACTCCAAAGGCAGAAACCCCTGGAGCTGGGCAGTTTGATTTAGAATCAGAAAGTATTATAAAATGAGTAACCAATAGGTTACTCATCTTAATCCGAGAAACTAATTTAAGATAGATAAATTACTAGATGATCTCTGAATCAGTTGTAATATTGTATGAATAAATTTATTAAATAAAAAATAATAATAGGGCGGATTTTACGATTTTCAAATTTTACGAAAGTAAAAAAATTTCATAATTCCCTAAGAGCGAGGAGCTTTTCCTTGAAGTAAAAACCAGTCCACTCCGCTTGGCCTTCACTTGCGATTGATTGATTGATTGATTGATTGGACTGTAGAACCAAGTACTTGACGAGTGTCCCGGTTAACGCCGGGCCTATTCCTACAGCCTTTTTACACATAACAATAGGAGGGATAGGAAAGGTTTTTTTTTTTTTTTTGGGACAGAACGACCCGGTTTCAGACACCTAGCGATCGTACGGCACAACACAATTCTAATCTACTTCTAATCTACGGAGGGGGGATAAAGGTTTAATAGGTTCAATGGATAACGATGATATTGGTCTTCAAAAATTGCTTCTTTAAATCAGCAACCTGATAAAAAAATAATATTATTTCACGAGCATCTGGAAATTCCCTGAAATATAATTCAACATTAATAATTTCCAGCTACCTAAAATAAAATTGATTGATTAATTCACTCCGAATACAGTCACCTAGGTAAATCCGATAGTGAGTAATACAAACAACACAATTCTAAACTACACAATCATCAATTAATATTTTAAAAAAGTATTAGTCCACAAACATCTTAAGACTCCTGAAATTTAATTCTTCATTAATGTTTTTCGGCTTCCTAAATAATACAAACATTTATTGATTAATCCTCCTAAAACTCAACAACTTACAAAAGAATTTCCTGAAATCATAGTTATTAGAATTATATTAATAATAAAACTAAACTGAAATCCAGTAGCATTAAAAAATTATACTGTAAACATGGTTGGGCTGTATAGTACTTAAATTGTCAGACTAATATTTTGAAACTTACAACCAATTTTCCGCTTGGCCTTCACTTGCGATGTATAAAAATGTTTTTTAAACTTAAGTCCTCGAAGTGCTTAATTGACAATAAATTGATCGAAATCTACTAAAAAGAAGTAAAACAAAAATATAAAAGACAGATGACTAACATTTAACCAAACATCGTGGCTTTTGGTAAATGTTTTGAATATACATTTAACCCACGTGTCGTCTTTTTAATACGCTCAGAAAGCTTAGTCCCATTAAATAAAGCTCAAATTACGGTGTCCCCCTTGTTTTCTTGATTGGCACAATAATATTCGATTCCTCGATATAAGCGCAAAAATCTATTTAACTAGATGATGAGTCCTTATGTTGCCTTGCAATGTGTTATTTGTGGTTTGTTGGCATAACACATTGATTTTACATCACCCAATTTTTGGACATAAAAATTAGTTGAGCATTGCTCTGTAACGAACTCCATTAACAGTAACTAAGGCCCCTAAATCAGTTTTGAAGAAAATCGAATGATGCCACCAGACCATACTATAAAGTCAATTTTTGTGATTGCATTGGCAACTGTTGAGTTTATTGTGGATTGTTTCCACCCTAAATTCCGCAAATTCAACCAGAAATGTGCTTCGTCACTGGAGGTTATTTTTTTGAAGAAATTTGGATCAATTTCAAGTTGTTCTATAGCCCAATCGGCGAATCTTTTGATTCATACGAATGTGAACTCAAATTGTCCATATTAATGTCTGAAAAATGCAGTAACATAACATAAAAGTAACAATATTATCTTCACTACGTGCATTACTTTATCTCACTGGCATTTTCGTATCAGTTATAATACCACTTGATTCAAATGTTTTCAGTAGGCCACCAATTGCGCTTTCTGCACGTAACATTTCTCGATATCAGTTTTTTTGTCCATTGCAGAATGATATGAATAATATGAGGGCGGTTTTAAAAAGGTTTTAAGCCTATATTAAACAACCCCTTCTTCAGTCGATATCCAGTCGATGTCCATATCCAATATAACTTCTAATCCATCTAAAAAGTAGATGGTCCCTTTCTGTGCAAAGTAGATGCAGGCTTAATTTTACCAATCGTTAGGTGGTCAGAGTAAATATGACTCCGTTATTGTAATACGTTTTCTAAGTAGTTGACTGAATTCGCTTACTGTCTCAAAATAAAATACAGTGTCACCAAATAATGAAGCAAATCTCTGTAAACGTCTAAATGACGATAAACTGAGTTTTAGCTTAGCTACGAAGTCCGATTAGCAAGTACTCGTGGTAGGAATGAAGACGCGAGTTTTTTAAATTTTTATTTTTCAACGTAATCATTTTTTAGATCTGTTTCGGCGATAACCTCCCCGTTTGAGCAGATTTTTTTTTTCCTCTAAGCCATGTTTTCATGTTCGGGAACAAAAAGTAATCGCAGGGATCCAGGTCGGGCGAGTACGATGGGTGCGGCAGTAATTCTTACCGCAGTTCCTGCAATTTGCGACAATTTGTTTTCGCTTATTGTCCACTGTGAAGTCCAATCACACCCACCGGGCCGACACCTTTCTCACACTTATCTCGTCATTTAAAATCTTAATAACCATTCCATACGACACTCCCACGGCCGCTGCTACTTCGTGCACTTTAGTTCGGCGATCAGCGAGAATTATGTCGTTGTCCTTTTCAAAATTTCCTCGGTAAACGCGTCTGGTCATCAAAAAAAAACATGTAGGACCACGTTTAAATTCGTTGAACCAATATCTCACTGTTGTCATAGATAGTGAAGGGTCTCCATAGATTGCTCCAACTTCGCTTTTATTCCTTTGCATGATTTCCCATTCAAAAATAAAAAGAAAATCTTTTTCCATTTTATTGAGAAGCATGAAACACGAGTGATACAACTGGCCAATTAAAAACTAACATGTGAACTAGACTGAAATTTAGTATGGTGTCGTTTGTCAAATGACAGTACAAGATGGTAATGTCAACTTCCCTCTGCAACCCCATCTGTTTTCAAACACGGGTACTTATTGATCGACCCTCGTATAGCGAAAGTGTAAAGTTATGTCTGTTGTACATACATAAAATAATAAAATAAGACAAAAGAAGGAATGTTAGCAACTTTACGCGACAAATTATAAACCAAGCACTTCAACACATTTGGTGAGTCAATTTTATTTTTTAGTGCAACTTGTAAACCGTAACTAGACCCAATCGAAAGAAATACTTTTATTTTTTATGGTTTAGTCATCGAAATATATAAGACAAAATACCGTTATTTTCGAAATTAAACGGCATAAAATCATTAATATTTCACATTTAAACGTCATTTGCAGGCGCAAATGATACATAAGCCACCCATCTCAGTTGACCAAACATGTAACGGCGATAATAGTGAATTATAAGCATGGTTTCTCCTAAATGCAGACCAATGAATTGTCAAACCACAAAAGTAAGTGCAAATTTATCGAAAAGGTTTTGGAACAAATTGAGATAATCAATTTTCGCTCCCTAGGAATATTTTGATAGAATGTGATGTACTTTCCAGCAGAATATCGCTCTATATAATTATACTACCAGGCAAACAAACCCGTAATTCCGTGAATATAATAATACAACAACTACATTAAAATGTCTTTTCAATGCAACTTACGAAATAATCGACAGATAATAATTTATGTAGAAATCGTGACAAACGTCATTTTTCGGCATTATCGTTAAAATATTTCTGTGAAAAATAAACTAAGCGTCGAATTTATATTGCGAGCTTAGTTTTAAAAAATATAGTTTGCCTCTTCTTAAAATTGCCTAACTGTAGATTCCCAACTAAATGGTTTCTCAATTATTGTGTTTTAAATGTTTTGACATTTACACCTTAAAAATTTACTGCAATTATCAATCAAAATTTTTTACTTTGTAAATTTTTACAAAATTAACGTACATCTGAGCGAACACACAGATCAGCTAAAATATTTTTTTAGTATAATTTCTGAGCGCTCAAATATTGCGATTGTACTATCTGATTTTTTTCAGATTTTACAGAACAAATCAAGTAAACATTCCGTCTCGGTTTAAAGGCTTATCTGATCTCTGCGTTCCGATGTATAAAAAATATACGCCATATGAAACGGCTAATTCTGAAATTTGTTTGGGGAAATTTTTAACCCTGCGCTAATAAACACAACAATCTTTTGTGTTTTTACATCAAAAATATTCGCGTTGTGTCAAAACATAACTGTTTTAATTTGATTTAGGATGGCCATCTTTACTTTTTTTTACCTAGTAAAATAAAGTAAACGAAAATGATCATAAACACTGATTGTTGAGAAAAATTTACAAAAAAAAGATTATAGAACTTATTTTGCAGTTTTTTATTAGATTAATTTATTTAACAAATTAACAAATCCAAAAATACAAAATAGAAATTCATTTAGCGTTTATAAAAAAAAAATCAAGAATTTTTTGCAACAAAAATGATCATACACTTATAGTATGATCCTTGATTTTGTTTTTTAAAATCATTTATATAAATTATGTTTCATAATTATTTTAATATCGAGTTGGTCCTCGCCTTTATTTTTCATAACCTCTTTCAGTCTTCTAGGCATTGATACTACTAAATTCTTGATAACTTCCGATAAAATTTTATCCCATTCTTTCATAATTGTTTCTTGCAACATCTTTTTGCTGGGTATCCAGTATTTTCTAATTTTGCGTTCCAGGTGATCCCATAAATGTTCATTGGGGTTTATTTCAGGCAATTGGGGTAGCGAATGTAACTGGTTTGGGGTGTTATGCAGAATCCATTATTTCACAATGTGTATCGTATGCTTAGGATCGTTGTCTTGCTGGAAAATCCATGATGACACGGGCCCTAATTGTTCCACGGAGTTTCAAATTTTCCGTTAGTGTACCTAGGTATTTCCAGCGATCCAAATTTTTATTTATAAAAACAAGTTTAGCTACTCCACTCTCCGACATTAAACCCCATATCATAACCGAACCACCATCATGTTTATTAGTTGGGATGATGGGTTTTAGTTCCAACGCTGTAGCAGGTTTTCTCCAAATTTTACCTCTCCCATCAGCTCCGAAAATGTTGAATTTTCTTTCATCCGTAAAAACAACAATCTTCCAGAAATTGAAGTCTTTTGTTTTTAATTTTTCCGCAAATTAAATTTTTTTTTTTTTTTGAAGTAACATCCGAAATTAATGGCTTCTTGTATGGCAGACGGCCATGATATCCATGTTCCACAAAACCCTTCTAATATTTTGGGGGTGGGGTGTAGCTTTATTAAGTATCTTCTCCAATTCTGAAGCTACTTTTGGCGCTTATTTTCGGATTTTTAATCATGAAAAATTCATGAGATTCTTGCAGATTTGCTGCTATTTCGACGAATTCCAAAAAAGTAGTTTTCAAAGAATCGCTGTGTGAGTGTGGTTTCGTCAGCAAACAAAATGGCAGACTAAATGTCTGTGTTCCCATCTTAGAAAAGCTTAAGTATGAGCCCTTCTAATGAATGGGAGACCGCAGTGATTTGTAAATCCAACCACCGGAAGAGGCAGCTTCCATTGAAAAAACGAGTGTGAACTAAAAGATTCTAATGCTGTGTCTCAGGTCAATTTTTTCGGCTAAATTATAAACTAAACTTTTTTGATGTGACCTTTCGCTATTCGCCGCCAGATTACAAACGAAAAGTCTCCTCGCTAGGTAACTTTTCCATTTAGTTGTCAAATGTCATTTTTAAACATTTCATCAATCCATTTCTTACATATATTTCGTAGTTTATAATAACATTTGCTAATAATGCAACTTCCATTATTTTAATTTAATTTAATATTATCTTTATCCACGAAAAGCCGACAACTTAGTATTTCGATTAGTCAGGCACAGTGAATTACTGAGCAATTTAGTTTAGTTCATAATTTAGTCGAAAAAATCGACCTGAGGCACACAGCATAAATTAACTTTGCTGCAATTGTTTGCTGCAAAGTATATAGGATTTACGAAAAAACCATTAAAACAAAAACATTGACAACGGGGTAATGACGAGTTTTTATAAAAATAACTTTATTTCATCAAAAATCGCTCTACAGTTCAGGCGGATAGCCTATTCGGAATAAAACGTTTAATACTTAAAAGTTTTCCCTTCCCTGTACATCGGAAGTGGAAGTTTCCATGGGAGCTTTTTCAATTTTTGCAATGATGTTGAAAATATAAGCATTTACAGTAAACGAGAAAGAACTAAAAAATTCAAATAAATTTATAATTTGAACAGGAATAATATTTTTCAAGACAGTTTGCCAAAATATCGGTTAGTTTATTTTTTCGCTTTAGAAATCAAAAGCGGGTGCGAATATAATACATTCGTGGTAAAAAGTGGGGTGCCCAACAACATATTCACCGCCCCATGTTTTACAATGTTGTTGTAAAATTTCTTTGTGACTTTATGTTTCTAGTGTAGGTATTTAGTTCGTTTTGAAATTACTTGGTTCATTTTTATATGGCAAAATGATTTAGTTCTCCATTTTTAGCGCATTTTTTTTTGCAATGAAAGGGCTCGATGTATTTCCTACTATATTTAACTATTTCAGCTATACGTGCCGCAGAAAGATTTAGCGTAAATTTAAAAATAAACGCCTTTTCATCATCAGTTCTAGTTTACGTTTCCTATTTTGATATTGACGACGCCAAAAACTGCTTTTATCAATTTTTATTGTGCGTATCACATTGATAAAGCATGTCAATGTTTCGAATAGTTGTAAGTGTAAATAAACATGTCAATCATAAAATTTAAAACGCAATTCTTAATTTTAACATTTTCTTATCAACACAATTATTTTAGTGTGTATTATTATAGTTTTAGTGATAAGCATACTTAAAATTTATTTTCACTAAATTTGTTGATTCAAGTGAAGTCCATATAGCTAGTACACGCATACGTGTCTAAATTTTTAATGTAATTTGGCTTGAAGGTCAAATTAAATTACCTGTAATGTTACAGAAATGTTGGTACCCTACATTTAAAATTAATTAGCTTAAATACCTTAGTCCTAGAATTCTCAATGAATTTATAATTTTACTCATATATAAACTGTTCAACCGAAACCCGCACATGATACGGAGTGCTATACGTTCCTGTATCCGATTACGATGAAACTTTGGCGTTTTGATCTGGAAATACCGGGTTCGAATCCCGATAGGGGTAGAATGCAAAGAAGCTTTTTCATCATTTGATTACGATCGGTGTTGGAAATGATCACAACTATGACCTCTCTGTCGGAGTGCACAACTCCCTTGTGGGTGAGAGTGTTTCAGCCCCAGAACAGATTGCTTAGATTAAAACATAAAAAAATGGTTATGTGCACGCTCGAGAAGGTTTCTGAATTAATATAACCATTAGGTAGTGCGCGAGTCGTTTCAACAAATGAGTGTATTGAGTATGAGTGCACACGATTAACAGAATTGAATTGAATCAAATACGTGTGTAATTAACAAATGTATCAAGTATCGATTATGAAATTCCAGCAAGACCAGAGCAACAAGAAGCATGGTTAGAAACCGCTCGAGTACGCAATACTTAAGTCTTTTCGTATAAAACAGTTGAGCAACGAGAAACAATAATGATAACCGTTAGAGTACGCGCTGCTCTTGAATTACGATTATGATGCTAATTATGATTACAGTTATCATTGAAAAAAATATATAAAATTTGCGTGTATTGCAGTGCCCTCAAATTTAAGAATGAAACATCTGAAATGTGCTGGGCGAGTGAAAAAGTGAGATTTCCAGAATTACATTCAAACATATGCAACATCATTGTCCTTAGGAGCTTTTTAAATTTTTGTTTTTAAAGGTTAAATTTTCAACAAGCATTAACCTGGTTGGTTTTTTGAAATTTAAACGGAAATAATGATTTTTCATTATACAGGACATTTTTTATGAAAAATTCGGTAGGTTTAATTCTTCACTTTAGGAATTAAGTGTGGTGTATTCGTGCTATATACATTCGTGGTAAAAGAAAGTTGGGTGTTGGCCAACAACATAATTACTCCTCAATTTTTTCATACGGCAAAGCTGAGAAAACTTATACTTACTCATAGCAACTACCTTTTATAATATGTTGTTTTATGTCACAGATTGATCATCAAACTCCACGGTCAAGTTTTGAATATAGCATTACCTAATTAATGGTCATTGATTGGTATGTGAAATTCCCCAGTTCCGACGAGAAAAGCATTCATACGGGGAAGGGAAACAAATATTTACTATTAAGGGTCGATTTATATTATCCGTTCCTTTCAGTTCCTGCACGTAACGTGTCAGACAAAAAAAAAGATTGTTACATCTATTTTCTATAGGAGTATTTATATTATCCGTTCCATTCAGTTCCTACACATACGGAACGGATAATATAAATACTCCTATAGAAAATACATGTAACAATCTTTTTTTTTTGTCTGACACGTTACGTGCAGGAACTGAAAGGAACGGATAATATAAATCGGCCTTAATACATTTAATTGTTGCACGTGTCGTACTGCAGTTTCCAAAATCGGGCCACCTTAATTTAAGATTACATTCCATCCCAATTCATTGAATGAAAAAATAAATCAACATAATAATAAACCGACTAAAAAGGTTGTAGGTATAAACATCCTTTCAGTAATAATTCACAGCTAAGGTGTACAGCCTGAATATGGAATTAAAATTGTTCATTCTAAAAACCTAGATTTAGTTAAATTTGACATTAAGCAGCTCAATCCGATAATCTCACACTTAATTATTTTCGTATTAATGTTTAATTAGAATGCAAGTATCTATATCAATCCATAGCTGGCAGACATCCAAGTTTGAATTAATATTTACATTAATTCTGTGTGGTCATTTCGACAAACAGACAATTGCAGTTTTAACTTGTACTACATTGAATTTAAAATAATATTTCGGAAAATCTATCCAATTTCGTGAGCATTTATGAATTAAATACTGTTTTGTTTAAAATTCTCGGAATTGTCCTTTCGATTTATGCTTCCCAATTTGTGTATTAACGTCATACAGCTGTTTTATAAACAAAGTTTTGTTTTAAACAATTCTTTTGAAAATGTAAATGTGAAGATTTAAAAAAAAATACGCGAAAACAAAAAATTATAATATATTCGCTAATTGATTTGGTTTTCCAGTGTGTGCGCGAAAACATTATCCAACTGGTAAAGTGATTAATCATGAAATCATTTTTCATTCTGTGCTAATTTCTAAAAGAAAATATATTATTCTTTTGTATGATTTTTCTCGATACTGAACGACCTGAATTAACCGTATAAATTTTCAACATTCAGTTTATTGGAAAAATGGCGATCACATTTAAATATTTAGGTTTTCACCAAATACACGATCACATGTGCGAACTAGTTAACGATCATTTTTTTATACAATGTAACCATAACATTTATTCACTCGGCACACTTTTAACACTTTAGTGTATACTATCACTATATTATGTATATCCATTTCAGCAGAGATATTAATTTTAATTATTGCATGGTAAATAAATTATTCGTAAAATATTACTAATATTTATAATTACTTGTGACGATCAGACATCCGCGCACAATCAAAAAACATACAACACCCCCGAGTCGATCAGACAACTAACTCCTCTTAACTAATTAAAATTTGAAATGAAATTTAAAAAAAAAAAGTTTAAACAAATAAAACAGATCAGAAGTATAGAGAAAATTCTGTGTATGTTTATCGTATCGTCAGTTTGGTTATATGATCTTCGGAAAATTCTTATGAAGATGAAAAATAAACAATTAAGACTTACAAATACTGTTTTCCAAAATAATTAAAAGAAGAGAAACTGAAAATTGAATTTTCTCGTTTTTCTTTCACATTTTGGAAATTTAATGATTTTAGAAGTGATCGTTAAAATAATAATATCCAAATATCCAATAAATATACACTCGGTATCGAGTAATTCGATAATGGTTTGGAACTCTCTTAAAATTTTGTTTGTACCCTGTAAGTTTCGATTACCTTGGCAAAGTATATTATTAATTGTTTTTCGGAGTCATTAATCGAATGCATTAATTATGCAAAATTATTTATTATGCCGCCTATAGACAAGTCATTAAAAATTGGTATATTATGCTTAATGGGTTCACGATTTTGTAATATTTCATTTATATTATTGAGCTATAATTTTCAACGTGAATTTTAGCGGTTCATTCGATAAAATTGAAATGGAAAATCGCCATGAAATTATGTAACGCTTAACCCGACTTCGGCTCTTTATAGCTATACCTAATAGGATAGCCTGTTTTAGTTATACTCAAAAGGGTTCAATTCTCTTCGTTCTCTCCCTAAACTGATGACTTTGAGGGATCCCCAATTTCGGTATAAAAATTACTCGTATGTTTCGCTAACATTTTGAATGAATTTACAGTCCATCAGGTTCCTTCAATGATAAAAATGTTAATTGAGCACCTATAATCTTCTGACTGAACATAAAATATTGAATATTTCTCTTTCTTCTATATAAATATAGAACAATACTTTGTACTTCTGGTAGTAGTGAATTATTTTTACTAGTCTATGAAAATCCATCCAGTTATTCTTAACTGATCCCAGCTGATTTCTATGTAATTGGTTAAATGTTCCTGTAACAACTTTCCTACTCTTGATGTATTTCGGCATTAAATTTATTATAGAAGTAATCAGAGAAGATCTTCGTTATATGCCAGTCTCGTTTATCCCTCTGTCACTGTAATAAAAATGTTACAGACCCAAACCCAAGGCTGACTCATTAATCCAATTTTTATCCCGTTTCATTTAGTTTTACTCATTTATTTCGAGAGTTATGTCTTAGATTTTAATTTGCCATTGTACCTCGGCGTCTTTGTGAAAAGGACTTGATTGGTTTGAAACGCCAAGCATTCTTTTGAGTCTTAGGTGTACATAGGGATAGAATAGAGCATATTGGGAGATTGGCATCTTATTCTTGAACCTAATTGGCTGAGATTCTACTATTCGACTTAGAGAGTCATAATCCTTAATGTTGTGTTTGTAGTGGTAAGACCTACGGAGTCCTGAAATGGATCACCACCATGGTTAGGAAAAATATTACTGTGGCAAGGTTTCTTGAAATCGGTGAACGCCAAGTATTCGGAGTTTCGTGCTAGCGACCGAAGTATTCTCTTGGTCATTCATCACTTGCCGCAAGTGTGCTCTCTTGGTTGTATAAAAAATGGATCAGCAAATTTGTATTCAAATTTTCTATAAGAATTTAATAAAGTGCGGCAAAGTTTAGGAAATATTATATATTGCTTTTTGTGAGTTTGCTATATGTAAAACAAGCGTTTACAAGGGGTGTATGTGTTTCCAAGAAGACCGTGAAGAGACATTGAAGATGACAAACGCACTGGACGCACCAGCACAATTCATGGCTTTTGCACTACGATAATGCTTACTTCTTCGTAAATGTTTGGGCTTTAGCGTCGATTTACAAGCATAGATGAGATTTAAAACGCATCGCTGAGAGAGCGCGAGAGGTAAAAGATCGTGTACCGGAAGTGTTTTCCGGGGATTGGGAAAAGCAGTGGCATAATTGTTTAATATTTTAAATATATATTTTGAAGGGGAAAACTTGTAGACGAACGAATAAAATTGTTTTCCGAAAAAACGAAAATTCCCGTTACTTTTTGAACACACTTCGTATAACTCAAAACAACCAGTTATTTTGTGGTTTGCGTGATTTTCGAGTTGGCCGAATTTTACCGAAAACAATACTAAGCATTCCAGTTATCCATTTATCTGAAACTTGTTATGAGAAATTATTTCCATTTTCATGATATTTAGCTAAGCAAAAATCATTATCAATCTGTATAGAATTCGGTCCCAGATGGTCAAATTCCACAATACTCTAAAAATCGTTTTGATCTAGCATAAATTTCGAATTTCATCACTGGTACTCAGTTGAACATATTTAAAATAAAAAAAATATTCTGACGAGAGAACTGAGAAAGACCAAACAAATGGTTCTTCAGACTATTCTTACTAGTTGAAACCAGCATAAGAAAACAGCATGAATAGAAAAAACCTTTAAAAAGGCGGAATTTTCGCCAGCAGTTGGGGTGTATTCACAAGTAAATCACTGTAATTGAGTGTGTAATCATTGATGGTCTTATAGATCACACTCCCAAACCATCGAAGCTCTTATAGTGCAAGCACTTCTTATAGTGCAAGTTGTCCGTGGGTTGGGCTCGTTTTCCCGAATTTCAAAATCCCGAAAACAAATCAAATCCTGACTCAAAATCGCGACTTTCAAAATCCCGACTTTCCAAATCCCGACTTTTAAAATCGCGACTTTGAAAGTTCCGTTTTTAAAGGTCCCGATTTTCAAAAGCCCGATTTTTTTAATTTTTTTATGAATTCGGGCGCCCGGGCCGGCATTTTGAAATGCAATAATTGCAAAGGCTAACGGCTTGGATAACTCTCACGGGCACGCGGGAGGTCGCTGCGCTCACCCCCGCTTAGCCATCCGAGGGGCTTTAGATTTGAACTTCGGGGGACGTAGGAGATGGGATCAGCAAACATGTCGCACTGCGTGCCGCACGTAGGAGCGGATTATATAGAAACTATTAATGATACCTACTCTAGTAGATAGTTATAAAAAATATTAAGTACGAGTATTAAATTTTGAATTTTTAGCTATTGACTTTTGACGGGATTTTTAAGGTTTCAGCAAACTCGGGACTTTGGGGTTTTGAAAGTCGAAATTATAAAGTAATAATTTTGAAAGTCGGGATTTTGAGAGTCGAGATTTTACAATTCGGGATTTTGAAGGATTTTTTTTAGTCGGTATTTTGTGATTCAGGATTTTGAGCCGATCCCTTACTATTTTTAAAAAAATCCCAACTTTTGTCTTAAAAATCTAAGGTTTCACCAAAGTCAAAATTTTGAAAATCGGGATTTTGAAAGTCAGGATTTTAAAAGTAAAAATTTTGAAAGTCGGGACATTGAGAGTCGGGAACCCTTTGGTTTTGGGAGGGTTCATAAAATAATATTTTTTGTCGCTTAACTCGCCTGATATATGTGTGGGCCCCGAACTGATGAAGAATTTTAAAGCATGGGTTGTTTGTATTATTTTATTGTTTTCCTGGAATGTATAAATACATTCAGCGTTTCTAGAGCATCTAATTTTTTGCATTTTTGAGCTATTCGAATATCAAATAATACCACAAGGAAGTATTCGAATTATAGCATCCAAATTGGCTGTTCGAATAATATTTTTTCTGGTTTAATTTAGTAACAGTGCTCGAAAGATAGATTAAATACAGTTGGAAAGCTAGTGCTGTCAAATACAAACTGCATCTTCCAGAACCTCAAGCACACTGCCCATATTGCCCAAGAATGGCTACTTTACCATGTTCCCAAATAATTATGTTCACCTTCGCATAATCCGTACTTAAATCCGAGAGAGCTTCTATGTGATTATCGATCTCTGGGATTATACTGCAAAAATGTTGCAGATCCATATTATCATGACGCAATGATACCCGAATATCCAAAAATTAGTTTTATATGGAAAACAGATAGAGTCTGTTCTGCAATCAAAATACCAGATATTAATCTGATATAAAATTATAGTTTAGCCAAAGCGTACGATGAATTATGAGGGCCCAATAAAGAGTGAAACTTATTTTTTAAAATATACAAACCTTAATAAAAAAAATATATACACTGCGTGAAAGAAAATCAGAAAACAGATAATTTTCCGAAAAAATACCCAGATTTGAACGCTTGTTTCACACCTTTCACAAAAATAATTTTGCTTCTAATTGAAGGAAATTTTGTCTTCTTTTCGATACTGGAATCCGTTTTATTTTATTTTGTTTTTTTATAATTTTAAAACTTCAATAAATCGACAAGAAGTCGTCGTACAGAAAATTCCACAGCATCATCTTCGAGGTTTTTAAATTCTATTGAATCTCTTGTGATTTGTGAAAAAATGCAGAACGTCATTTTGGGGCAATACGATTGGTCGAAAAAATTGTTTGAACGAATGAACGAAAAAGTATGAATCCGGCCTTAATAAAAAAGTCATAAACAACAAATTAAAATAAAACGGATTCCAGTAGCGAAAAGGAAACAAAATTGCAGTCGATTAGAAACATAATTAATTTTTTGAAAGGTGTTTTTTCACCAAGATATTCAAAAAAAATCTGTTTCAATTTTTTTTTTGGCGCAGTCTATATAAATGATTTATATTTTATTTTTCACACAAACCTTAAAAGTATTGGTTGCCCACACTTTTCAAATTTTACTAGCTTCGCCAACCGTACGATAAGTTATGTCGCAGAGTGTAGTTCTATATCCTTGAAATTGCAATGAAATATATTCATGTTTGCCAAAGTCGGAAAAATGACTCAGCCTCGTTCAGATTTCTACAGACAAACCGTCAATAAAAATTTTATTCCTATATACGAGTAGTAGTAAACTAGAATTACATAAAACAACAACAAATCATTCTATACCATATTCATAACTAGGGTAACGGCAATGTAAATCTAAAACAAGAATTTTTATATTTTAGCTATTTATATGTACTCCATAAATTATATCGCTAACAAAATACAGTTGAAGATGACGTCATCAAATATTGTTTAATAATGTGGTATAAACGTGTTTGCTTGCATGGTTAAATTAATTACATTTTATTCCAATGACTGTGTTTTGTTTTTTCTTTTTTTCAAAACTGCGACAAAGAATTTATAATGTGTGAACTACACTGGTTGGCACCAGATTACGTCGCGTATATTAAATTTAACAAATCAAATCAGTATAGGAACCAAGCGCAAATTTAATGCGAAAAACACTCAATATTTTTTTTTTCGTATAAATAAAAATAAATGATTGCAACCAAAACTGATATACAAATATTGTACATACAACCAACAATAAATTTAAAACTAAACTTAATAAATTTAGACAAAACTTTGAAGGGAATTTAAAACAGTAGTAGACATAACACAAATTAAACTGGCGATGCGAAATGCCAAACAAATTATTTCTAAACATAAACATAATGAATAAAAGTTGTCCACACATCTGCTTTAATAAATAAAAAATTTAAAATTAAGCGTCCGTTTTAAAATGTGCGCTAGACTCAGGCGCTTTTATGGTTGCGTTCATTCGTTCAAACATTTTTTTTCGATCAATCATCTCTTGTGAAAAAATGCAGGAGAAAAAAAAATCATAATTTTGGAGCAATATGATTAGTCGAAAAAAATTGTTGGAATGAGCGAACGACCGCAACCAACGCATAAAGGCGCCTTTACTGATTCCCGAATTGTATTTTTATTCTTTTTACAACAATTTGAATAATAAATTCACATTTCAAACAAAAGCCCGACGTAATTCGAAGTTGACCAGTTAAACATGATCAAACATGTTTGACTTAAATATTGTAAACAAAGTAATGCAAAGAAGAAATGGAATTCAAAACAAAAGAAGTATTATTAAGTTTTTGTTTTGTGTTGAACAACTAAAGGGGAATTAACGAGTTTCATGTGTAACTTTATACATATGTACAATACAATCTCTATCACAAATTTATAAGTTAGAAAGGTCTTTATTTGTTTATCATTGATGTGTTTGTTTGTAAACGTTCGTTATTCAATCATATACTGAAGTTTTAGCAATGTTTAAAATGTATTAAACACCATTTCTTTATACCGCTACTATAAAGCGCGTTCTAATATACAGAAAACAATATTAAAGATATAGGTCGTTCGTAATTCTCGTAAATTGCGAAATAAGAAGAAATTCTTTCTGTAAATTGTATAGGTAATAAAGCGAATTAGCGCAAGAACCAATATATGTAGTCGTATGTACACTTCGTTTGAAAAAACACTTTGCAACTCCACAACAAAGTGTTTACAAAATACCGCCACAAATTGTTGTCGACGATACCAGTATTTCAGAAAAATCATTTACTACGAAATTAATTAATGCCAAAATTAACATAAACGAAAAAAGGGAAGAAGCCTGGTGAAAACTTTGAGTGGAGACTCTTTTGTCTCTCATACGTATGAGAATAAACAATAAAGACTTATCAGAGTCATCTTACGAAATCTGCACCATACTTGCAATATAGATCGAATTTAGGAAGTGTTATTATCATAAACCCTAAAGATAAATCAAGTAATTAACAAAATTGGTTGGAGACACAAGAGGCCGCTGAACATTTTTTTTTATTTTAACATTCAGCTGTGAAGGAAACAAATAAAATTCATGGAATCACCATTTTATTTGTCCCTGCAAAGTGGAAAACAACCACTAAGAAAATCTAAACTAATTCCGCAATGCAACATATGCCAAGCATATGGTCACACGCAGCGATATTGCGGTAAAGAACCAAGATACGATAAGTGTGCAGCACACCATCAAACTGCAGTGAAGTGTATACATTGCGGCAAAGGTTACCAAATTTAGGTTACCAAAGGTTACAAAAAATAAAATTATTAGCATGCAGATTATCCCTCAAAAAAGCAGCAAACTTCAAAAACCATATAATCAACAATCCGTCCAATTAAAAACTGATGGGATAACGTATACCCGTAAATTAAGAGGTATAAAAAAAATCCCAGAAGAAAAGAAGAAGGATTTTGTCTTATCTCAGAAACTCATTTTACTAAGTATTTCCACATTAAATGTAGAGGCCGTTTTGTGAATTATACCATCCAGCCACGCAGCTCGGCCAGAGGAGGAAGTGCAGTTACCATAAAAGAAAATAATACAACATTTTAAGCTGGAAAATGGGAAAAAGAAAAAACACAAGCAGCAATTGTAAGAATAAATACTAAAAAATATCCTACTATATTGGCAAGTTTATACTGTTCACTATGTATTCTATCAAGGGCCAAACCAATACGCTGAGTTCTGGAAGCGCTTGGGCAAAGGTTTATAATAGATGGCAACTTCAATGCAAAGAATACTCATCCATGTTAACCACAACGATTGGAAAAGAATTACTGAATGCTATAATAGAAAGCAACTGTGAATATCAATAAAAAAACCAATGTACTGGCCAGCTTATCGAGGAAAAATACCTGGGGCGGTATGTTGTACCATCACTACGAATCGAAATTCGAATAAAGTCGGTACGTTGTATCATTTTCGAATCGCGATAAATAATACAGTTTGATAATTTAAAACCAAAGTAATAATAAATGTAGCTGACATTTCATTCTAGATAAAGTATTGCAAAATTAAAAAACGATAAAAATCGAAAATGATACAACTTTCACTTTTTCGATTCGACTTTTTCGAATTTCGTTTTTTTTTTATTCGAAGTGATGGTAGAACATACCGCCCCTGATCTAATCGATTTCTTTGTAATTAAAAATTTTTCTATAATCCTAACTATAAGTGAAAATATCATACAAAAAGAGAATATAGCAGTACTAGTTAACAAATTTGCCGATTTGGAAAGTTCCAACATTGAAGAAAAAATAAACCTCGCAGTACCATTGCTAAATAATAATCAACTGGACGTAGAAGTAGAAAAACTTGTCACAGACATACAACAAGCAGCTTGAGAAAGTACCCTTGAATTAAAAAAATGTTATAAGGAAATTAATAAGGGATCTTTGCAGGGATAAAAGAAGAAATATCGAGAAGAAAGTGGCATCGAACCAGAGCACCACAAGATAAAAAAAAATTAAACAACCTCACTCAACAATTGTCAGGAAAAATTTAGAAATTACAAAATGACACAATTAACTCTCTTTTGAGTAAGTTAACAAATGACATACTGATTATTAACTTTGTAAACCAAAAAACAGTTAAAAGAACGAAAACCTGGAAAGATTTGCTGAGCTCCTTGTACATATACTTGAACCACATCAACATCAAACTCACAAAATGTTTGATGTAAACGTAACTAAGCTCGTAAACGAGCTCGAAGTTATTACATACTTATATCCCCAACTGAAAAAATAAACTAAGACTGTTTTCCAAACACCGACTTATTCAAATAAGTCACCTCGCGAGGAGACTTATTTGAATAAGTACGTCTACACAGAAATCTCTACAAAATTGTGCCTTGACCAGATGTAACCATCGAGGGATAAATATATAAGAGAAATCAAGTAGTGTAAATTTTATAAGCTAATTTCTCCGAGGTTAATCTTATTTTATAGTTTTGATATATTTATATACATACACAAATTTATTTTTTTTTCTATATTTAATCCATATATACGTATCTTATAAACATAGCGGCATAGTTATTTTATAGTTTATTGTTCTTGTTAGGCTTGTAAAATAGATTAACCTCGGAAAGTCTACATGAGTCCTCTTATATATATTTTGCTCTATGATGTAATATATGCAGTTTATATTTTCAAATCTAGTGGCAACGACCAACATGCCAAGAAATTTATTTTCTTCCATATAATAGAAATTGCGTTTTAGTTTTTATTGTTACGTCACAAATAAGTTGCTACAATGAATTGGAATGGCTTACCCGACTTATTCAAGATGGCATCAAATAAGGCAATAATTTTGTAATAAGTCGGTGTTTGGAAAACACTCTAAATCAAGAACAATATCAAGTCGAATAAAACACTAGGTTTCCATTTAATAACCGGAGGAATCCTAACGACTTCCAATAAAGGCTATAGTAAAAATAGTTTATATCATAAATTCAATATTCCGGTTGAGATGAGTACCAAAAATATGGTTCATATGGTATTTATGATTCCGAATATGGTTCAGTGAATGTTAACTGCCATACATAATTAACCGAAATGTTTTTCGAATTTAAGGTTATATATGATTAAAGCACTTTTTAATACGTTATAATTTCTTAGCTGTTTCATTCGGGTCAATGCGTGTACAATAGCGGACGAAGAAGACGCGGAACTTACATACAACAAGTCAAAAAAGTTTTAAATTGCATGGTGTACGAAACAATTTGTTCTTGAATATTTATATTGGGGTAAAATGTCAAAGCTCATACCATACTCAGAAGATATTGTAACGATAATGCTCTCTGGAGCATCGAAGCAAAACCTGAAACAAAAACTATTCCGGAGCATCCAAAACAGTAATGTTATAAATATATCTGATCGATAATATGATGTGTGGACCACCTGGTATTTTTCCTACCTCTTCATTGATTGATAATTATGTACATTATACCTACAAATTTTACTTTCTTCCACCTAAAAATGGACGACCCTCATTTTTGTTATACTTCAACTGAACTCCCGCAATAACATTGGCACATTCACCTTATGACGTAAGTCTGGCCTTATAAAAATGAAATCACCCGCTCATTCTTGTCTTCATATATCTACTTATAGAAACAATACCGCATTCATTGCAAAAATTCATAAAATTTATTTAAAGGTCGTAAATGTTTTCCAATGCCATAATGACGATAAACGGCTGCATCGTTTGAACTTTAAAGCAATGAATGCACCCATAAAATTACACCAAGAACGGATTCATGATGTCTTGAAAAATAATAATGAGTGGTGATCGGTCATCGCACTTAAATATATAATTTATGAAGTTTTGGCAATTACAGAGACGATGTGCAGATATTTATGATCGAGTGTAAATATTTTATGGGTGCCGATTGCCGAAAGTAAATAACTTTAACCACATCTAACAAAGGAAAATGTGAAAATCAATTTCTTTTTTTGATTAAAATATATAAATAAATATACCAATAATATTATGTAAATATAGAAATCTTGTGTACAAATGTATCGTAGATAGTTTAATAAAATGTTGAAAATTCGATATTTTGTAAACAGCTTTTTGTGAGGTCATCGCAAAAAATTTTAATGTGTCAGTTCGTATATACGTAAATTTACATTAGTTTGAGGTTTTATTTTTAGCAAGATTGATATATAAGTAAACAAATCATTCTTATTAAGTCATACGTTATGTATACGGTTTATTTATATGTTCATATGCGCATTTTAAGCGGAGGTGCAATTTATAAAGGCGTAATGGCTAAGTGCACATGATTTAAAAAACAATATTAGTACAGCATCTGAATTAAAGAAGGGACCAATCAGTAAATGAATTTTAAGTTTAAGGTTTCAAAACGGACAAAAGTCAAAATAATAGAATAAACTTTAAGCAAAATTGAAATTGAAAATCTTGTGATTATATTGTGTGTATCTGATTCTGATCTAACCCGTTTTTATTTTATTAGATTATTAGCTTAAAAATTATCAGAAGACAGTATTCAAAATTCAGAATAATTTACAACTTAAAATGAGTGTGGTACGTAATCTCGCATTTTAAAATCTCGCATTACAAAATCCCGCAATATAAAATCTCGCATTACAAAATCTCTCGTGAGGGGTGAATTAAAATATGGGGGATGAAGAGTGAATAAAAAAATACGGGTTTTTATAATACGGGATTTTGAAATACGGGATATTTTTAAAAATACGGGATTTTGAAATACGGTTGTAATGCGAGATTTTGTAACGCGAGATTTTGTAAATGAGAGATTCTATAAATGCAAGATTTTTGAATATGTAATTGCGAGATTTTGTAATGCGAGATTTGAAATGCGAGATATCGTATCGCTCCCATTAAATCAATTTGGAAATGTTTATTTTATTTTTTCGTCTTCCAATCACCACATCGAACTTTCGGATGTTGGAGATAATAAAAACTTTTTGACTTGTGCATTACAAAATAATTTAAATAATTTCGAATATCGATTATCAATTTATGTAGATTTATCACAAAGGAGTGTAACGATTATGCGTCAAACATGCTGTAAATTATAAAATAGTAATCGGAACATTTTCGGCATATTTTTCCGTTTTGAGCGATACCTTAAGTTAATTTTAGAATCATAACTACATTTTCTCACTAACAGCATTTTTCAAGCACTTACCGTGCGAGGCTAACAGTTACGAAGTTATTTGGTAAGATAATTTTTTAAGAGAATATCTTAATTGATATTCTATAGATACTGCTCTTAAAATTTCTCCTAACAAGTCTCCAAATAAATTTGGAGACCTGTCAATTGCGATTGTTTACTAGTGCGAGGATTTTAAAATATATTTTTAATATTAAATAAATGACACAGAATATAGAATACAAACAGAAGAGACATAACTCGATGATTTGTATGGAAAAGGGTAGAATATAGTGGTGAAAAAAATTGTGCACTGAACTTTTTTACATTCAATAAGGGTATACATAGTCAAATTTTTTTTTGGACCACTTAGTAGCGTATATATATATATACTTTATAATATATATAAATGACTTAACACGTACACTAAAGCATAAACGTCTACATACACCTGCTGTTTCTACTATATGTCGTAAATTACATTACAATATGGTACCGCGTAAAGAAAGTTGTGCCAGTATTCCGAATTTAGTATTTCAATTAAGAAAAGAAAAAAATCATTTGGTGAAATTGCTGAAACTCAGTCGTGTTACTATCCAAACAATAATTAAAAACTATGAAGAGCGAGGGTCTATACTTAATAAACCCAGATGTGGCCGCCCAAAGAAGTTATCCAAAAGAGATGTGCGCCGTGCGGTCAATTTTGAAAATAGTGGTACAAAATCCACCAGTAGAATGCCCAAAATTGGTCGGTCGGATCGCCAATACATCAGAAAAGGACGTTAGTTCAAAAACTATTGGTAGAGTACTCAAACGGTCTGGATATAATAGCAGGATTCCACGAAAAAAGTCTGAATATAATAGCAGGATTCCACGAATTTACAGATAAAAGTAAATTCAACATATTCGGGTCTGATGGTAGGCGAAAAATATGCCGTAAAGCGAACACTGCTTTGTAAAACAAAAATATAATAGATAAACTAAACTTGGAGGTAGTATGGGTAGATAAACTAAACTTGGAGGTAGTAGTGTTAATCATTTAAGTAAAATTGAAAAATTTTAGAAATCGAATGTAGTTTACGAAATATACAACAGGTGTATGTATACTTTTGTTCTATAGTGTATATGTTTGTGAAAAATGCATTTTAAGATTTATATTTTTATAATAAATTTAGAAAATATATTTATTTAACAAAAAGTGAAATAATATCCCTTTTTCTGCCGCCCCACACAATTGTGTGGGTATGGCAAAAAAATCATGTCGAAAATTTATTTTTGTATGTGTTTTGAACCAACTTACACATTTGTGCATTCCTTTCAAACTTATTTTCGTCCGAAAGACACTATAACTATACACACAATTGTGTTGGCTGTACTTCAAATACATACTATGTTTTTGTACTCACACATTTGTGTGGGTTGGACTTAAATTGAGCCAAATTATTTGGTAGAAAGGATATACATACATTGTAGGTTACAGTTACAATGTTGGTTTGTGCGTATCTACACAGATAAAAATGAAATACAAGAATTATCTAATCTCAATTAAATGATAATGAATTATATAATTACATTTAATATTTTATTTGTATTAACTAATCATTTAACAAAATACGAAATGAAAATTCAATGATTTGGCTAAACAAAATTAGTGGATTTTTACATTACAAATTATATACATAATTAATTAAATGAATTTATTATATTTTTGGGAAAATCAAGTAATATCTTTCGCTGAAACAATAAAAATATTTGATAAAGTTTATTTTACGCCAAATTTATTAAAACAGCTAAACATTGGTTGATTTCTACGAAAATCATTAAAAGTGGCTATTTTAGTTTACTAAACAAATTGATAAATCATTTAAATCAATAGCAGAATCATAGAATTAACTTTTGTTCTTTCATATAATTCAAATTGATTGATTGATTTTTAGCCATTGAATGTGATTGGTTGATTTATTTAATTTTAATTAGATGATTTTAACAAACTTGAAATAAATGTTTCAACTAAAACATTTAATAAAACATATAAAATATTTATTTGATTTATTAACAAATAGTTAGTGATTAAATAAATTAATTAGTAAAATTAAATAAATTATTAGATAAAACATTTATTTATAAATTAACATTAATGATCAATCATTTTTCATGATTTGATTAAATATTTTAATGATTTTCATAAAACAAAAAATTTGTTTAGAATTAGAACACTGTTGTTCTAAATCAAATTATTAATAGTGATTTTATTAAATCAATCAAAAATACCAAGAGTTTGGCTTTAGGCTTTGGCACTTTGGTTTTCAAACTAAAGATTTTGAATACTTTATTTAAAAAATACGATCATCTTATCAAAAGGTTCGACAGAAACTGAACGAACAGTAAGGAAATAGTAAATCCGTATATATATAAAATAAAAACTCAATGAGTTAGCGAATTATTATAATTTTGCGAAACATCTCTCAAAATGAGAGATGTTTCGCAAAATTATAATAATTCGCTAACTCATTGAGTTTTTATTTTATATATATATATACGGATTTACTATTTCCTTGCTATTCAATTTCAGTCGAACATTCTGATAAGATGATCGATTTTTTTAGATAAAGTATTCAAAAATCTTATTAGTTCGAAAACCAAAGTGCCAAAGCCTAAAGCCAAACTCTTGGTATTTTTGATTGTTTTAATAAAATCACTATTAATAATTTAATTTAGAAGAACAGTGTTCTACTTCCAACCAGTGCTGTCGTTTTAAAAATTGTAAAAGGAGCACATTTCGAATTTCAGGGGAGTATTTTAAGTTAAAAGGGAGTACATTTAAAATAAAAATAATTGGAAATAATACATTCGAAATTATACATATAATTTAAAAAATAATATGTAATTATAATTTAAAATAAATCACATTTATTGGCCCGTTCCACACTCTACTTCTTTTGAAGTATACTTCTTACTTCAAAATAAGTCGTAAAAGATTTTTTATTGCTAATTTAAAACCTTATTTTATATTTAAACAACTTTTTTTGTATTGTTTTATTCTGCTCTCTCGAAAATAAAATTTGAATAAAAATCTAAATCTCAAAAATGGGCTTAAATTTTTTAATTTTCGTTTCTATATTTTCATTTCGGATTAATCGAAAAATTTAATGTCGCAGTTAAAACGGATTTTGTAGGTAAAAGGGGAAAGAAAGGAAGGTGAAGCTGGTCTTATCTAACCGTGTGTAGCATGGCTCATTTATGTTAAAGCTACTTTACAAAAAAAAACTTGTTGATAACTGAGCCCCAATTAAAACCAGTATCATAAGCAAACGGGGAAAGAGACGAAAATGAAATAACTACTTTGAAGTAAAGTGAGGAACGGTCCATTGTAATCACATAAATAAATATCACTTAAAAGAACTTAGATTAAGCACATGAAATATACATGCTTAAATTATAAATTATTTTTTGAATTTAATTAATAAATTTTTGGATGGAATCCATTTGCCAGTATTTGAATATAAAATTCAAAATATCCCTGGAGGAGTACAAAATGAATTAGCGTAGTACAGGAGTACAGTCAAGTCGAAAGTAGTATAAAACTCCGATCGTTCTCACTTCGACAGCACTGCTTCCAACTTCTAATTGTAAACAAATTTTTTGATTTATGAAAATCGTTGATCATTGATCATTAAATGTTAATTTATAAATAAATGTTTTATCTAATAATTTATTTAATTTTACTAATTAATTTATTTAATCACTAACTATTTGTTAATAAATCAAATAAATATTTTATATGTTTTATTAAATGTTTTAGTTGAAACATTTATTTCAAGGTTTGTTAAAATCATCTAATTAAAATTAAATAAATCAAGCAATCACATTCAATGGCTAAAAATCAATCCGCAACTTTAAATGAAATTGATTAATGTTTATTTGAAAATACTAAACTTTTCTTTCCGTGTACAACAAATTGTGTAGTTTATAAAAAATAATAAAATAACTTGAAAAATCCCAATTAGAGCATTGAATAAAATAATTTAATAAATTATTTATGTCATCATTTTTCATTAGTTTTAAATAACATAATAAAAATTCTAATAAAATGACGTTTAAGACCACCTATTCGATAGGTGGTTAAGAGGTTTTCAAGAGAACCTCATAATTAATCAATACGAGTAGAATCGCAAAATAATCGTATGTAAGAGAAATTTCTTAATTATGAGACATTTTGCAATTAAGAGGTTTGTGACTATACGTCAGAATCGCATGGTTAATCACTTTTGACAAATTATTACCATTTAAATCCAAACTAAGGATAAGAACAGGGTCTACAAATAACAATATTTTGGTCGAGCAAAATGAGGACAAAATAGAAACTCCTAACTTTAGGAGATACATATGTGGACTAGGATCTTACACGTAAAAATGAGACATATAGACTAAGTCTAAAGTTAAAAACAGCCCGGGTATGGCCAGGGTAATTTTTTCGATATCAAATAAATTCTGTTCGACGCGAACTATTCTAATTCTAATTGTTATAGTTGGTTCTTGTGTAAACTTTCCTCAGGAAAATTGATTTTAAGCCTTTAGACACAAAATTTTATTCCATTCTTGGAGGATTGAAATTTACCAAAGTAAGACGGCTCAAGAATATAGACCCTGTGGGATAACCATTCCGCCAAGCTCACTAGAGCTTTTGAGTCCGGTCTCATTCTTCGTTTTTCTCCCCATTACCTATAAAACCGGAAAAATGAAAACCGGTTTTATAGGTAAAGGGGGGAAAACGAAGTATGAGACCGGACTCAAAAGTCCTAGTGTTGACTAGCGAATTTGCTATTGATGGTTTTCTATTCTAATACATCTGAAAACAGAGCACTAATATAACCATACAATAAATAATTTCCAACTATAAATACTTCGTATTCGTGTTCGTATCGTATTCAGGAATAGGGGGCTGGTTTTAGTCTCAAAAATATTCCAAAAATATTCCATGTACAGATAGGAAAGCTGTTCCTTAACACGTTTAAGAACTTTCGGACAATCTTCAAGTCCAATTTTTTAACTGTAGATCTCGCAGTGTAAGTCAACTATCTTCCCTGCCTTGGTTCAAGCTCTTGCAGTTTGCCAGGGCCGCGGAGCGCTCTTGCGAGCTTCATTAAAGTCCTCGGTTTACACCATAGGGTTCCAACCAACTTTAATAAATAAATAAACGAAAATTTAGCCAGGTGAAACGACCAAAAAAAATCCAGCCGAATACGTTTTTTATTTCCGGTCCATGATGCACACAGGCTGCAGTTGTGATTGATGCGGATTTATTTCATATATTTTTTTTTTATGTTATTTCTAATTTATTCTATAGGTATATTTTATTTTAAAATAAATGAATTATTATAAACAAACGATAATTTAAGATTTTTATTATATTTTTTCGATTTATACGGTTTTTCATACAAAAATTGCATTTTCGGATTTACACGGTTTTCTGCGGAAACAATCTACCGTTTAAATCGGGGGATGGGTGATTAGGTTTACCAAACCGAGATCAAATTGGGCGGGGCTTAGTTGAATATAAAGATTTGATTGGCTAAAGAGTTGGATAAAAAATAATCCCGTTCCGTGAACTCAGCATGAATTTTCGGAAAAAACATTGTTCCTATTGTACTCCCCCAGGTATTCATATCTTGTGCCAGAAATTACTTGAGCTGGGTGTAAACAAAATTCATCAATAAACATATTTACAGAATATTTTACGTTAACCTTGCTTTTTAAAATACGTGTGGCCATATTATAAGTCTGTCATGAAATTTTTTGTTGATTTCATTATCTTTACGTGACAAAATTCATGACGCGTTTGTAATTATCCCATGACTCATCCCCTAAAATTATATTTCTTCTATATTTTTGAATATATAACAACCCTAATCTTTTTATTATTAAACCATGTCTAAACATGTTTTCAGGTATACAAGTTTTTTATGCTCCTGCTTTGTTATCGATTTAAAGACATTTCTTACATGTGTGGGAATGGAATATTTTACCAGCTGCAATTTCGCATCTGCGTTTCAGCCATCTCATAAAATCAATAACATGTATTACGTCAACAAGTTTTGTTGTTATGCTAGAACCAGAATGAATTTATGATCATATTTTTTTTTTGTTTTGCAGATTGGCGCCGATGGTGCAAATTCCATGATTCGCCAATATATCAAGGATAAACATTACTATACCAAGAATTATAAACAAATGGGTGTTGTGGCTACGGTAGAACTAGAAAAGCCTGGTGATAATATGATTGCATGGCAAAGATTTTTACCAACTGGTCCCGTTGCATTGCTTCCGCTAACAGACAGCCTGAGTTCGGTAGTTTGGAGTACGACACCCGATCATGCCCAAAAGTTGATTGCCATGTCTAATGAAGATTTTGTCAATTCGATCAATGCAGCGTACGTCTATGAATTTCCGAAAAGTGAATTAACCAAATCGTTACTAAAGGTGGTGGATAATATCGTTGGTAAGCGAACAAATAATCGTAAAAATGCACCACGTATCGTAAGCGTTAAAGATAAATCACGCGCTGGTTTCCCGCTCGGGTTTGGCGTCTCATCGATTTACGTTAAAAATGGAGTCGCTCTAATTGGTGATGCGGCCCACCGGGTACATCCCTTAGCTGGACAGGGTGTTAATATCGGTTTTGGTGATGTAAAAGTATTAGCTGATGAACTATCAAGTGCTGTGTATTCGGGGGCTAAATTGGGCGACTTGACTCACTTGTTGAAATATGAGCAGCAACGTTTACAATCGAGTGTGCCGCTTATGGTTGGAATACATGGTATCAAGGAATTATATGGAACGAGTTTTGAACCACTGGTCGCAATCCGAAGTATTGGATTAAAAATTACAGATCAAGTTCCCATTTTGAAGGTAATATTTTTAATCCAGTGTTTGGAAATTATATAAACTTATATTATGTACAATCAAATTCGTTTCTATTTTCAGAAATTTTTTATGGAAAAGGCAATGGCGTAGAAAAATTTCATAGTCTATTTTTATATTTGAAATATGTATTTTTTGTTATTAAGTATTACAAATAAAATTATTATTATACAAAACTGGTGAAATCATATTGTTTTCTTATTAACCCTCGTCAGGCGGCAAAGGTACAATTGTACCTTTTCTGTTTTTAAATACTAATAAGTCTTCTTGTAGAAGCCGGAGAGAGTTAAAGCTTTGTGAGATCTCTACATTTTAATAATGTGGAAATTCTAAATATTATCTATTAACAAAAATTATGACTACAGTGACGATATTCATATAAAATATATGAAAGTACAATTGTTCGTCTGCCGCCATTCAGCGTAGTAAAATTATGCCGCCGGACGAGGGTTAATATATACATACCATTGTGCAAGGACAACGTTGCCAAGATTCTTTATGATTATTTCAATACCGCCTTCTCTTCGTACGGAAATTAATTATTTTGTGTACAAACTTGCTGGCAACGCTGTATTCGTTTCTCTATTACGTCGTCTCGTTGGCCATCGTGCATCATACTACCACATATACAAAATATTGTCGTCGTTATAACGACTCAAACACAATTAAATAAGGTCAAGATTGTAACATTCTGAAATATTTTAAGAACATATTCATTTAATGCCATGATTTATTGAAGCGATATATAATTTTTGACTAGATAATAATGATTCCCTGTTCAACTGCAAAATTCATACTCGAACTCGTTATCTAACAATTGGTTCTTTTCCCATTTCCATGTTGACAGTACTGTACTCAGGTTACGTTAACATTCATAATGGTCGTCTTATGAATTATATGCAAAAACAAACTTTACGACTGTTTTAAGCCAATGTTATACATTTTAATAGGTAAATTAATAAATTGATCATATTTTTAACAAAGTTTCAATAGAAAATATTTATTAATTAGCGAGAAATTCATAAAAATATAATTTTACGTTTAACGATCCAATCCGTTATATTCGGTATTGATTATTTATTTTTGATTCGGTTTTCATTGTGTTTGTAAATTTAGACACAATACTCATCGCAAATAATTACTCCGCGTTTGCAATTCACTATTTTATTAAACATATTTAATAATTTTGAAAATATTTTGATGCAGCTAACCTTAACATTAAATTCTCTTTTATAATGTGTAGAAAAAAATATAAAATATGTACAAAAATTAAAATTATAAAGAGAACTACTTTTCTAACGAGCGCGGAGGCATACACTCGATTTTGAGTATTTTGGTATAAATAGAGGTGTATGATTCACGACAAAATCAGAAAGTTGTTAGCAATCGTTGAGTTTGGTTCAGTCTATAAATTGTTGCCAGTGAAAAAAATAAAAAAGAAAGTTCATGTACAAAAAAAAAATAAGTGGTGTGATAAAAATAATTTTTGTGTGTGTGTGTCTAGTGTAAAATCTGATATATAATAAACAGGAGTTTATTTTTATTGCACTGCGAAAATATTCTGGCCAAATTTATATTCAGGTGTGTTTTAATTTTGCGAAAACAATTACGTCCTAAAATTTTTTTTATATATAAAAAAATTATGGGTTCATCGCGTCTTCGACAAATTGTTTCAAAAACTGAGTCGACTGACGCCATTAACGATTGGTTAAATGATATACGTTCAAAAAAAGTTTTGATGAAGCGCAAACGCAATACAAATTTACGTGTATCGGCCATTTTAACGTCTGCCATTTTGCGTGCCGAAGATGAATTGCGACGTAAGCAAAACGAACGTTTGGCAAAATGGTCACAAATGAAAATGAAATTATTATATCAGTTAAATAATGAAAAAATTAACTGTAGCAATCACGTAACGGAACACGAGCAGTACGAGAAACAGAAAGAAATTGAAAATCTATGGAACGGAGAATTGAATGAATTGAATAGTTTTATGAATAATTTAAATCAAGTTAAAACTGTAGTTGTCCGATAATTTGTTTTTTAATTGATCTTAATAATTTGACTCATGTCTAAAAAGACTCGCGAAATTTTTAGTTTTATGTTTAAAATTAAGTTAAATATTTTTATTATATAAAAGTGATAGGAGCTAAAAATTATAATAATCTTTAAATACCCTGTGATATTATGTAAAATTTTTCATTTTGCAGTACCAAATGAGAGAGTGATGCACCTTTCCGACAACCGGGCGGGCAAGCGCTTGGGCAGTCGTCAGAAATTTAATATTTCTTGTGGTTTTTCTTGGTTAGTAGTGTATCACTATTTTATTATTTAATTTATATGATTCATATTGAATCTTGTTTTTGTATAATTTAAGTTGAAAAATGATAGTTTTTACAATAAAACAATTATTTTCTTAAAACAAAATTAAAAAACGTGTTTTAAATTTTTTTCGTTTTGTACTATTAATATTCTTTTGTTTTTCAGTTTCTTTTTTTATAGTTAAAAATAACATTAGTTTTGCTCACATTATGAAGTCTATCCATACTCCAAAGAAAAATGTGAAATATCCGTATTTTGGTGGTTTCGGCTAATTTGTTTAAAAATGCACAGAACAATGAGAAATTCTAAACTAAAAAAATAACAAGCAAGTTCGGGGTTCATAAGCACGAGCGACAGAAAGTTGTGTATAATTTGTATTGTTTGGGGGGTGTGATGATGCTAAACTGCTACCTACTACTATATACTACCATTAAACACGCAATATGAGGACAACTACCGGTCGTGCGTCCTATTCAGAGAAATCAGGTCGTCACAAACGTAGAGAAATGAAGAGTCCATCATTCGTGTAAAATCTGCCTAGTCTGTTGTTTAACATGTGTTATATTAATCCGGATCAAGACACGATCAGGTTTTATTTAACCATTAATATTTTTATTTATATATTTAATTGTATGCATGATATATATAGCTTTTTGGGCCATGAACAACCCATTTAAAAAAATTGTTAGGGCTCTAACCGAATATTTTCAGAACACATACTACTAAAAATCTGCATTCTGCCAATATATTTCTTCACGCACACGCAACTTATGTTCCAGTAGAAAGTAATCCAGTCAGAATTATGTGAAAGTTTCTAATACATATGTAATGTTTGATATATAGTTCTTGTGGGACAATAGTGATCTGTTTCAAAATTCATGCACTCAATATTGTTTATTAAGGTGATATGTTTATTATATAAATTTTAACACTAATGCATATATTTCAGTTCTTGAGTGTGTAGTTATATATTTTATATATACATATTTTTGATGATTTGCCTTTTTTATATTATGATTTGTGTATAATATTCGTGTGTGGGTTTAACAAAAACAAAAGTAATGTAATGTAAAAGTAATATGGAAGCTGGAGGTATGTTCCGAATTGACATTCAAAAATGCTAACACCACGTTTCGTACCCTAGTGCGCACGTGGCCAGTTTTCTTCTTTTCTTTTTTTTTTTTATATCTATTCATTAGGTATGTACCAAGACTGTATACCACACATTTTTAGTAAGCTTGCGTTGTTCAATCAACAATCATTAATCAATATAAAATATCGCCAGGCTGCGCTCATCTACTATATCACACATATAAGTTTTTGTATTAATTTTAAAATTTATACTCAATTTTTTATGTATTTGTATTTAAAATCGATGTAGAAAAAGAAATCGATCTTGTATAACACTTTTCTATTAATATGTTTTATAATAGCCTAATATTAGTTTTGTTGTATTTGACAAATAATGTATAAAATCTTAAACATGTGTAAATTCCAAAAAAAACACAATTTTTTAGGAGGTTGCGATCTGTTAGAGGTGCACCCGGAAAATTTATATAATAACCGTTGAACACATTTCAGACTCAATTTTATCTATTTTATAAAGAAAATTGATCGGAAAAGCACAAGCACTGGATTTAGATAACGAATATAAGTGGGCACATCGATAGCCGCACGTTCCAGCCGAATTTTGAGACAATCCAATGACACCACGAGAGTTAAGGGGCGCGCGCGCTTATTTATTTTCAGAACATTAGTAAGCAGCCGAATTTAAGTATCACAATATTTACTTTGGGTTAAATATTATGTGGGAAGGGTTCTATACGATTTACTGTATTTTTAGAGTTTAGCTTTTTAAAAAAATGGCGTACCATTACACGAATTAAGAGGGGACGTTAAACACAAATTGGGGAATTGCAGAATATTAATTGAAATTTGTTTCAGAATAGAACGCTCGATAAGTACAAATTTATTTTAAACTATTGGGGAATTTTATTTTACGAGTATTGGGACGGGAACGAAACAAATTCTCTATAATTTCAGTAATTTGTCAAAATGTAATTTAAAAAATGGCACTTGATATCTCGCGGAAGTCGTCTCAAATATTCAGGATGTGCTTTATCTACATACCAAGAACCGAGGGGAACCTGTATCTTAATATTAAGATAGTTTCCAAATCGATAAGTAATCTTTGTAGTTTAATAAGTTAAATACCTCCCTAGATTTTTTTTTGTTTGCGGGGAGGTCTACCACACAATAATCTCATATTTTTCAGACAGCTCGAGAGCGTAACACGAAAGGCTAGACGACGTACTTGTATAGGGTCGATTGTGGTAATATAGAAATCTAAATGCCTTACACATAAACTTAGTATATTTTATAGAGCGTGCATGATGTTCAACGAATGCTACTTAGTATGCGGAGATCACCGACGAAAATCTAGGGGATCATTTCCAAAAGTTTTAGTCTATAAATCTTGGTAACATTTTATATTTTGTGTTCGAAAAACAAAACTAGTCTCATTACAGATTTTCTTGCTTGAATATACTATCAAAAAATTGTGTGCATTTCGAGTGCGCTATCCACCATCCATCATCTATCTACTAAGCTGGAAGAGTATATAAGTTCCATCAGTTTGTTTGATGTCATAAGTGTTCCATTTGCTGATTTTCATATGTATAACATCACAGTTATTTGCGGGGTTCCGGAATTTAAATTACATCTTTAAAAATCTCCTTACAAGGCGATTATTAATATGCGGATAAATCAATGTTGTGGGATTAGTATCGTAATATTCGGCCAAATCAATGCGGATTAATGTATGCAGAAAATATCTAAAATTCATCACTTAACAATTTTATATCGAGTGACCGGATGTCTTATTATTATCAACTTAAACGGATTAGAAAACCACTAAAATCAATTAGGCGCGCAAAAGCTAACAATTTTGCTTAAATTTTCATTTCGAAACCAAACAATTTTCGAAGATCAGCTAAATATTATACACCAGACAAACTGTTCAACTTCCATCGTGTGATATATGTTAAAGATATATCAAATTTTATTGAGAGTTCCGGGTTTTGTTATCGAATCAGTCCAGTCATCGGAGAAATTCATTTCAATTCATCAGAAGTATGATGAATCTAGTATTAAACTACTAAACAATCATTGGAAATTCATTTTATATTATGTCTTGGATGAGGAAAACATTCTAAACATTGTTCAGAGAGAAGTCTTAATTATTTGTGTGCTACATCTCAAAAATGTTGTGCGCTTTGATGGAAAAACCTAGCACGTATCAGTCCTTGGTTTAGTTTTGTTTGTTTGTCACAATTGGGGACAATTTGTCAGATCTCAAAATTTTTGTCTAAAGGAAGCGGTAACGTATTCTATTGAAGGAGCATCCAAACAACGTGGGAATTAGATTGGCGGGCTTACCAATCTAACACCGATGGATACTAGGTCGGCATGGAGCTGGCCTACGGCGCGGGATGATGAGATGTCGAAGGTGCGACCAATCCACGTGGGACTCGCATGTTTTAGTTTCCGGCGCAGTAGCGGTTCATCGAGGGGGCAGCGGCAGGATGGAGGAGCGGCAACCACTCAACGTGGGACGAGGCTGGTGGGCAAACCGGTCTGCATCGAGGGATAGTCTGTTTAGAGTGATGATGGTATCAAATTCCCAAAATATATTTTCCTATACAATTTCTCACTATAGAGGATAGAATTGCGGTTATGACTTAGAAATACCATTTGATTTGCAACACAATCACCACACCATCATCAATCACCATAAATCCATCACCCTTACGAGATTAGTTTAAGGATAGATTTTATCAAAAAAATACTTGAATCATTTTGTTGTGGAAGGGTTTTTATGTTTATGTATGATAGAAGAGTTTTCTGGAGGACGGAGTACGGCGAACTAATGTGAGCAGCAACCACTCAACGCGGGAGCCTCTACTTTCCAAACAAATAATTGTTCTTTTTTCTTTTTAGCTTAGCTCTTTTTTATTATGTTAGGCAATTTCTTTTTTTTCCTTGTCTTCTGTGTATTTTCTTCCAGGTTGATTAGAATTTTGTACACATAAGATTACCGATTATAACGTCTTGAAAATATTCAAAGATTTGTTTCGAAAAAATGGGGTAAATTAATAAAATTAATTTTTAAAAAGAAAATCTGTTTTTATTTTTATGAATAATTTATATTCTCGGTGAAAGAAAAGTGGTATCATCGAAACACAGTAGCGACAACCGGTTTCTATTGAGCCTATCTGATGGATATTTTTTTGTGTTCATACTAACATTTGGTAATACTCATCATTGGGCGCTTTCAGGTACCCATCATGTAAAATCATCGCCAATTTGATTTGAAAATTTCATAGTGCTAAGCATTTTCATAGCGTTGGCTGTGATTTTATTCAACATGTTCCCAACTGTTGGGTGTCCTGAAAGCGCCCATTGATAGGGTATATGGAATCAAAGCAATCCTTAACACGTTCGCGGAGGTGAATGTATTCATGCAAATTTCGTTTTTTTAACACGGCATTAAAAAAGAACATTAGTAGAATGCTACAAGTGTCGGGCGTTTAAACACACGCACTAGGGAGCAGATGCTAAAGTGTGCTGGGAAACATCTATCAAAAGAATGTAAGAACGAACCTGTGAAATGCATACTGTGGTATCACTCACCAATTTACAGAGGCTGTGAAGTAGCCAAAGCGCTGTAAAGAATGAGAAGAGAAATCAAACAAGAGTTCTCAACTTAGGATGCAATATTACCCAAAACAAAGCAGACTCAGGAAAGCCATGTCATGCAGCAAATACTTAGAAGCTAAACGCTATCAATTCACATCTGGCTTTGCAGGACCAAAGACTAGAATCTATGGGCGAGCTACTGAAAAAAAGTCAAGTAAAACTAGAGAAGTTATTGACTATCTTCATTCTAGTTCATACAAACAACAAGAAAAAATAATGATACACCTTTAAGAATTGCTACCTGGAATGCAAATGGCCTAGCGCAACGCATTTCGGAATTAGAAGTATTTTTAAACACTAAAAAATTGATATATGCCTAATCTTAGAGAAAACCATTTTACCAGGAATCTCGTATGCCAAAATACGTGGAGGTAGGACAGCAATCTTTATTAAGGATAATATAAAACAGCAGGAAGAATAAAAAATAGAGGAGGAAGTTATGCAAGTAGCTGCTGTATCTATTGAAACCAAAAATAAGAGCTATAGTATATCAGCAATCTACTGCCCATCCAGATATAACCCAAAAAAAGAATACATCTTAAATCGCTTTTCAATAATTATATTATTGGAGGCGACTTTAACGCGAAACACATATTTTCTGGGGATCAAATAGAACTAGTTCCAAAAGGAAGAGCTATTTATTTGAAGCAGGCAGGATATTAAAATGTAAGTTTTACTCTAGTAGAAAGCCAACCTAATGGCTTATGGACCCAAATAAAATTTCTGTAGATCAAGAGATCACTCGAGATACTTTCGACAGCTAGTCGACGAAAGTATATACTATCCAGTTGAAGTGAGAAAGTTGGTGGTCGAAAAATGAAGAGCCAGTAAGACTTGGCAAAGAACTAGAGCCCCTGAAGACAAAACAATCCTAAACAACTTGTGCAACTAAAACTATAAAGAAGATTAAGAATGAGATAGTTGCAAGCTTCCTAAGTAATCTGACAGTAAACCTGACACGGACTATTCCCTGTGGAAAGCCACCAAAGATTCAAAAAGGCCTAAAATGCAATAAGAATGGTTGATAGAATCTGGGCTAGCAGCAAAAAGCTGATCTATTTGCTAAACACTAACACCTTCAAAAATACCTTCAAACAACCAGCTGGACAAGCGGATAATGAATATTCTAAAACCTAAAAGCAAAGTAGACGAGATATCTGTGCTACAAGTTACTCTGAAAGAAATCAACAAGTAAAAAACCCGAAAGATAAAAAAGCCCCTGATACGACTTGATAACCGGGCAAATATCAAAGTTGTACCAGAAAAAGCACTAAGAAAACCAGCACATAGTGCTATCTTTAGACTATGTTATGTTCCGAGACAGTGGAAAGTAGCGGAAATCAATGATTCCAAAACCGATAAACGAAAAAACATCGTATATGCCTATTTCTTTCGAAAGACTGTTTCTTAAGGGACTAAAGTCAATTACAGAGAGCAGAAATCTGAGTTTCGGGGAAGGCACTCAACGATAGAACAGGTACATAGGATTACTGATATAATTGAGGAGGCGCTAGAGAAAAGGAAGTATGTTCAGCAATATTCTTAGACGTAGAAACAAACATTTGATAAGGTTTTGGCATAGTGGTCTAGAATTTAAGCTCCAACCAGATTTGTCAAAACAACATTTTGAATTGCTTAAGTTTTACATCAACGACCGTTACTCCCGAGTGAGACAGAGAAGGGAATATCCAACACTAAAGAAAATATTGGCAGCGGTTCCACAAGCCAGTGTTCTAGGCCCTGTATTATATCTCCTGTATTCAAATGATCTACGAAACATAACATATAGTAGAGGCTCGAATTTGAACGTTTGCTGATGACACAGCTGTTATTACCACTAATGCTAGTATTGTTGAGTCTACAAGGAAAGTACAAAATGCTATTAACATAGTGAATAACTGGACAAAAAATGGAGAATAACACTTAACGAATTGAAATCTACACATATCAACTTTACAAATAGGAAATTAGAATATATTCCGATTAGACTGAACTCGCAAACAAACTTTATATTCTGATAACGCTAAGTACCTCGGCATGACGCTAGACTCTAAACTCAGGAGGAGAGAGCATGTTAAAAAGAAAAGGCAAAAACTGAAATTAAAATTCAGCAAAATACACTGGCTTATTGGAAGAAAGTCCAAACTGACAACGCACAACAAACTGCTGTTATACAAAGAAATCCTAAAACCTATCTGAAAACTACAGTTAAGACCATTCAAACATTTCAAAATAAAGTACCACGTAGCATTGTGAATGCTACTTGTTACATTAGAAATGACAATCTCGATCGAGTAGTGGCTCCCTGAGCCGCTTAAATCAAAGAACTGGCAGAGCTAGGATGAACCGACCAGTTTCATCCCACAAAAATAGACTGCTAAACTACAATTACTAAATAAAGATTTCTTAAAAAAAATATTTCTCGGCCGGAACCATGGCCTCTACAGCCAAACTAAGACGCAAGAAGCACAATGAATTGTGTACTAATCCTAAACCTAATAAAGTCAGCCGGAACCATACTACAGCCAAACCAACTATGTTATTGTGGGATTGTGTACTATAGGATTTTTCGGTGGGAACCTGACTCATAAAGCCTGCCGGAGCCATATAACATTAAAAGGTTTTTTCAAACAAAAGACATTTGAAGACAATCAATGATTATATAGGATGTATTTTATTCTTTCGTGGAAAGAAACATGGGGAATAAATTAAAAATTACGAAACGGAAGAATGGGCCATATTGATTCTCAAATATATTAAGCAAACCCAACTGTGGTACTATTCTATAGGAATCTCAGCTGTGGATTGAGTTTTACGATTCTCTAATTTACAACATCGGAAAAAGTTCAGTATGCACTGAAAATTTTCACACCAAACCAGTTCCAAACAATTTTACCAAAAATGCTATGAATTTATTTTCCCCAAATTTAACCCTAGTAAGTGAGAATAGTGCCGCTGATCGGAAAATCTATTTCAGAAAAACTTCATAATAAGCCTGAATCTATTAACAGAGGGTAGATATGCAATATAATGCCACATAATTCCGAGGTAACGTAATTTTCGGGCTTCCGTCTGTACGAACTAGTAAAACCAGCTTTAAAGTAACAAAAGAGATAACTCTTATGTTTTATCATTATGGAAAGGTGATCTGTTTAAATCACGCATGTATGTTGGCTAAACTTCTATTACAAACACTTGAGAAATTGCTACGTTGATAATGAAGTCTCTTGCACTCTGTGAGTGGAAAGTGCTTGGAACGCAAAGTCACACCGATGAGGTAGTAATCACCAACAACTTCATTGGAAGCTCACGGACACTCGAGTAACATATTCTTCGTAGGCATAGCGTTTTAGCATTTTGAAAGTTATACATTAAAACCAAATATTTTTGCTAATAAAATTCTCATTTGATCAGAATCTAGTCCATGTTCTGGCTTAGCGGTAAACTTCGAATATCACTTGCGCTTTAAAACTTGCAATACCAGATTTATTTTTTTTTGACTGAGCAGCAGAGACCTCGATAGATATTAAAAGTTGATACTAGTCACACAGAGAACCAATATAGGATTTTAATCAAAATATTTATTCTAATATAAATTGCCGCGTCGAATATGAAATATAATTTTCTATTTGTTGCTAACTTCTAATAGAGAAATAACTTCTAATTAAATAATCTCTACGGCTTTCAAACAAAATTAAAATTTTTAAAGCCTCTATAGGTTCTCGATGCTATTTCTTGTTTATTGAATTCTCCATAGGATTAAACTTCGCTATTCAAGCTTGCACTCGGCCCCGCAAAATTTAACATTGGCTCGAGAGATATGTTGAGAGAAACGTATATTTTAGAAGAAAGTTTCAATATAACATAAGGAGAAAAATTATAGGAGTATGCGGTTACTGAAAAGAGTACGTTTGGTCACCTTACTAAATATATAAGCACGCAGCGAATAATGCTAAATGTAATGCCAATTGTCCGCGAAAGACGAACAATTCTGATATTTGCCATCAAAAATATTTGCAAAGCATACCAAACCAGTACCTTTAAAATGATTTTGCAAATTTCAAAAATTTGCTTGTTAACTTCTAAACAGAATGTGAAAGCCTCTACCGAACAGTGTCTAGTAGGTACACTATTTATTCGAGACTTCAACTTTTCACAAGAACACTGAAATAAAATTCGATTTTTATCTAAAATAAATCTAAAATTTAATTTTTATTTATTGATTTCACATAAGACTATAAATTGAGCATTCAGCTGTATAAAATATGGGTATTTAAGAATTGATAATCGGTTTCTAGTTACAAAGACTAAATAAATTGAACAGAACGAAGCAGAAAATGTTTGAAACTTGTCTTTTAAAATAAATTTTAACAAAAAAATTGTTTATCAGCCCATCGATATTTAATAATCCTCATATTCCAGTTGGCCACTAGGAATCTTTGCGGCTCCAGGTAATGCACCATTACGTTTCTCGGTCAAAACAAATTCAATAAATTCAGGATGATTTTCACGGGGAATTCCACAGTATTGTGTACATATACCATCACAGCACGTTAAATGTTTGGCACACTTTCCATATTTCAGCTGTAGATCTGGTTTACGTTGGCTGCCACATGTTTCACCCTCGTCCTTATAGCATACAATGTGTTTACATTGATTCTCATGCCACCCGTGTGGACAACTATCTGGATTTATTGCCTGATGCTGTAACGTGTCGTAACGGAAACAACGCCAATTCGCCACATTGCCGTGCCTGTGAACGAAATCATTTTATATTAGTATTAAAATCACATAAATTACCGAGATGGACTCACATAAATGCGCCCGAACATAAATTTGTTAATGTTACAACACTTAAAATTACAATTACAATTACTGATAAATTCATAATTCCGTAAAAGCAACAAAAGGTATCAAGTAAATAAAAATATTAAATATTAAAAATAAAATAAATTCTTATAATTATATTACTAATCGGATAACTAACTGATAACTGACGATTTGATCGAATTACCATCAATATTTATACCATCTTCAAGATGACCGCAGTATCCAACCAGTATTCGCATTAATTAAATATTCAAATGAAATTCAAGAAATTATTATAAGTTAATATTTGGGCTGAAGAAAATTCCGATTGACATCTCTAGTCAGTTGGAATTTCTTTCTCAATTTTTTTTTTTTTTTTTGCATGTTTCAAGTGAAATTTTATTTATTACTAGGCGGGACAAAAGAAGGACGATAATTATTAGCTCGAAATGTTCTGCCTTTGTGTCTCGAATACGGTTTATGCGGTGTAGACGAAAGGGAAGTTTCAAGTTCAGGATATATAACATATGTGTATTTTATTAATAAAAGATTTTTCAACTAGAATGCCGATATGGAAATTATGGAGTATGGAAAATTTAGAAACTTAAAATACAGTGTGAGGAATGGAAATATTTGTTTAATTTTACGACAACTAAGTAGCAAAATAAAACCAAAGTTTCAGAAAAACCAGTAATTGAGATTGCATTTAAGAGTTTCTAGAAACTATGTAGTAATGGTGTTTTTGATCCGGTTGAAAACTAGCTTTAATACTCGTACAAATTTTACAACTCCTTTAAAACCGTTTCATAAAATCTGGACTTTTTTAGACTAACTAATATTGGTAACGTTACAGAAACCTGTCTGAAGACATTTCAAATTTTTTTAGTTTTAATACCAAGGTTTCGCATCGGGTTTAAAACGCATTTGAAACCAACAATTACTACTTGGTATAGGCTAGGATTTATATATTTGCAATTTATGTAGTGGCCTTCAAGTGTAAATAGGTGATATAATGTTACGAAACTTCAACATAAACCCCAGATATATTTCTAATTATAGCAACAACCATCCTTCGAGTCTTAGATCTGTTATCAGCCACCGATATCGGCAACTCATCCACAAAGAAAACGACGGCAAAGTAAATTCAAACATTCATGTTCAAACGACATCCCTCTAGTACCAAATATCACAAAATCGAACGTCTACTCGTAAATTCAAAATTTCCCTTCCTCAATCTTACCGGACTTATCCAATCTTCTATCATGGCTTTAACTGTACCTCAAGTACGTACGTCTCTAGCCCTTAGACAAGATCAGACGGTCATGTTAAATTACTTATAATGTAAAATTACATTGTATGTGGAGCAACACCAGCGAATTCTTTGCGGCACATTGGTCAGAACACCCACATAAAAATTAAACAAAGCCAACTCTGAAAACTCCGAGCAAAGATGTTTTATTCTGTTATTTAGTTTGTTATTGAAACACAGGTGGAATTTTATTATTTTTCCAAATAGATTTGGGAACGTTCCGAAATTTATTCGGTACACAAAAACGAATTAGTATGGGTACATTCAGAACATATAGACTCGCATCGGTGTAGAAGGTCAATATACCAGCCCAAATGTCAACCTCACCTGCACGTGGTGTTCAATGCTAATTAACCAACGAGGTTTTGGCGACCGAAAAACGGCGGGATAACCGAACGCCGAAAAGAAAATAATGTTCTTTCCACTGACCCACTGCCAATTTTACTAGTTTGGTTGGTAATTGCTTCAATAATCAGGCCTTAAAGCAATGAGCTTACAACAACAAGGAATTTTTAGACCAAGTGCTCGCGATTCAGCAGGAAATCGAAAATGTTGAAATACGCAGAAGATCCTAATTTTTGCAAACCAAAGTGTAACACGGACTACCAGATTGAAAGAGGATGACGATCAGCAATTATTATTCCGAAAATATCTGTCGTAACCGAAATTTTTGTGAATATTACATCAGAGCCTCCAAGGCGGTCATTTGAGTCCGACTAAAGCTCAGGAGCTATGGAGTGGGCTTTCTTGGAGGATGACATAACCTTGAAAGACTGCATATGATTTGGAGGGATTATTGATAAACTAAACAGGATTGAGAGGTTCTAAAGAAAAATGTCAAGCGGACGATGCATACTCACCTAAAACAACCACACCTAGTCCCACCACCTATGATAGAATCCACGAATTTACTCCATCATTCTCATAATTAAAATCAAATAACAATCCATAAATATTTGAATTTTACAAAATAACATTACAAAGTTTGTATATCAAAGAAAAACTGAGAATAATAATTACCAAAATAGAAAAATTGAACTTAATTAACCTACTACGACCTAGCTAAACCTACTACTATAGGTAAGCTACTCAACGACAACGTTTTAATGAATCCTTTCAGCTTGCAATAAGCACCCGTTGCAGTAGAACTAATCATTGTTCCTCAACATCGACAGGAACGGCGACCGGTCGAAGGACACCCTGTTAATATTAAATAATATCCCTATAGTTTCGAGATTTTTTGCAAATTTTGATTTTTAATTTTTGACATTTGATATTTAGTTTTGGATCGACAAGTATGAAAGACCCGTTGAACTTGATGACGTCATTCTAGTCTACTTTGGGAATATAGGAAAAGAGTAAACAGAATATAAGAGGGAAATGGTTACTTTACAGTTCCCTTTTAGCATTGAAGAAACTGATGTTCTGACAGACATGACATTTCTGCGTATTTTCGATGAAAATGAAGGTCTTAATGTGGATGCCTTAATTGCGTTCGTTTGTTCATTCATTCATTGTAACAATTTTTTCGACGAATCGGGCCACGAAGATGGTTGGTCGAAAAAATTGTTTGAGGCATCCGGCCTTAGATATCGCTAAAACGATGCAAGTTTGCGCGCGATTATGTTCTGAAGAAATACAGCTCAACAATTCACAGGCAGATAATAATCGACAAAATCAGGCTAAGTTCATACTGCGTTTAAAATCATCCTTTCGAGTTTCCAAACGCCATTATAGGACGAGTGCAAGGGTTTTTATATAGATCTTTTTTCAAGTATGTCAAGATGATACTCATCGCTGAAGTCAGCATGATTGGGCGGGAATATTAGAACGCGTGATTTGAGGCCGTTTCGAAGCAAAAAATACAGCGGATCGATGGTCAGCAGTCAAGGAACAGAATTGTTTTTTATGAATAGACCGAAGTTATGCGGCAGGAGAATGCTAGATTCTCATCATTATTAGCAAAGGTTGGCACTGGAGACAGATTGGAGGTACAAGAGTTGCAACTGATTAAATCAAGATTATGCTCATAGGCGGAAGCGGGCTAATGCTGTCCTAATGGAATTCGGTTATTTAATGACAGCCATTCAGTCGATGCGTATAATTTGAGAATCTTGCGTTCATCTGATGAAACATTGGATTCTGTTGCTGATGACGAAATACTCGGGTGTGAAGCTGATCGTGAAAAAGGGAGGGTCGCTAGAAAGAAGCTTCACAAACTCAGCACGATTGAAACAGGAGGGTTACCATGCGAAATTATTTTCGTTATACACAAACATTGACGTTGCTGATGGGGCAGTAGGCAAATTGGCACACATTGAATTGGGTGAACAAATAGAGTTATTCGGATTTGGCTTCTTTTCCTAACGGTGTCGATGCCAAAACACGTGCAAAAATGGCTGTCTACGCAAATGCAAAAGGAACTAGTGGCGCAAATCAAATTACGTCCATTAAAGATAAAATATTTTATGCTTTAAGCGAAATATTCACAGACGACCATCCTAGTCATAAAAAAGCAAGGACTTTATTGTCTGTCATGTCATGATGCAAACAAAATCGGCTATTGGGGACATTATAAGTGATGCGTTTATTTTCCCCCTTTAAGTTAACCATCAGTCGCGCGTGGGAGCTAACACTCATATTTTTTTCTTATTTACATTCGTTCATAATTTGCTCTGCTTGGTCATAATAATTTATGATTTATTTTGCGTTTGATTTAATATTTTAACATACATAAACGTATTAAAACGCAAATTTTGAAATCATAAATGAAGCGGGTAACTGTCGATACATTTAAAAATAATTTTTGAATGTAATTTTTAAGTGTTTTTTTTACAAAAAAATTTGCTGTGGATCATAATCTATGATATCTAAGAAACAAACCATTTTAATAGATTCCACATGTTATAAATGCGACATCTAGCATTAAATAGAAAAATATTTTTTTAGATTTACGGCCGGAAGGGTACGCTTTATAAATTGACTGCCATCTACAATTCGATTTCGGGAGTACGAAAATAAATTATGTATTACAATTTAAAAAATAACTTATGACCGTTAAAAGAGTAAATAATTTTAACCACACATTATCACCACCAAATTTTTGTCAAGTGACAAGAATATTTCTTGTCGAAACGATTAAAATTTTATTTTTAATTTTTGAATTAAACCGAGTCTCAGTATGGTTTAATTTTGTGTTTCTAAGCTATATAACCAGTATCATTTGAATCGAGTTCAAGTTATCAATGTTGATGTGACGTCACACAATTATTGACACTTCGCATGAACACGAATTATAACATTATGTACATTTTATGCAAATTCATTTATTTGGCGTTACTCAAAGGAGATTCGTGTATGTACATTACAAAATGTATTTAAAAAACAATAAACAAATTAAAAAAAAGAAAAATGCGAATAATAATAAATGTTAATATATTCTCTGTTTTTCTCTTTTCATATTTGCCTTTATACTCGCACATACAACAGTTTTTTTCTACTTTATTTTAGTTTTTCCGATACAAAAACCAAATTTTCCTAATATTTTTTTTGTTGTTGAAATATATACAAAGAGATATGAGACACTAAAATATTAATATTTAATAAATGTGCATTTGGCGATCAGTGCGGTCTGGTGAGAGTGTCGCGCGCGCGTCTTTTTTGAGAAATTTGCGGAAAATTGAAATACAAGAAAAACGTTAGAAACTGTTGGGACTATCTCGTTTATCAATTAACTATGTTTCAATTTATTTTGAAATAAAATCAATTAAATATTTGTGCAATATTTTAAATCGGGTGTTGTATATTTCCGTTTATGTGTGCGGACGTCATAAAAACCATAAAAAAATGTATTTTCCTTTTCCTTATTCGCGAAATTCCTTTAAGTAGTTTTTGTGTGTTTTAGGTAAACGAAAATTATAATTGTTGTCAGTTCAGTAATTTAATTATTGTGCTTAAGTGCTGTGTGTGTCATAAATTTTTATCATATATAATATGTCCGATATATCGAATGAGCTGACAATATTCGATGATGACAATATTCTGAACAGTTTACCAACGGAACAATATCGGGGCACAGTCGTACGTGAAGATAAATTACCATCGAAATTTATTCGGGTGGTAACCGTTTGTACATACCTGTTGTGTGTATCACTTGCCGCTATAATGCTATCGATGTACTATATATTTATATGGCCGTCAACACTGAAACCAGAACCACTTACCAAACAAAATGCGACAGCCCATCGATAATATTATAGTCATCATCATCATCATCATCCACATCGATTGAAAGGTAAATATTTTCTTTATGCGTGAGTATGTGTGTACGCAGGCTTGCTTAAATATTTCCCGAGTGTGTTTGTTCCAATATATATATATATATATATATATATATATATATATATATATATATATATATATATATATATATATATATATATATATATATATATATATATATATATATATATATATATATATATATATATATATATATATATATATATATATATATATATATATATATATATATATATATATATATATATATATATTTATCATCAAATAATAATAATAATATATAAATTTTCTAATTATAGTTTTCTTTTTGCCGGTAATCTCTCTATTCGAATAATAAGCGCAAAAACTTTTATGATTGATATATAGATTGATTTTTGGTATGCGGTACCGCGCGTCTTTTTCTATTGAACGTGTATAGTAGTTTTGTTTGAAAAACCCACACACCTAAAATTTAATAAAAATCTCTAATCTAAATAAATTACTTACATTAAACGTCTTAATGTTTTTTAATGATGATCGGCGGGATTTCCGATTTATTTTATCCGTTCCGCTTTTATATCTCAATATTCTCATTTAAAAACGTAATAAAAATGTAAAATATAAAATGATCGAAAGCAATTTATTAATTCGACACCACCAAAAAAAGAAAATTTAATTACAGTTCAATGAAAATCGATGTACAGTGCTCAACAAAAGTTTGACCTCCGAGAACCCTGTATCAAGTGTGATCTTGGGAAAATCGTTTTAAAAACTATATAATACGAACGTATATTAATGAAAATTAATTATTAATGAAAATGAATTTAATTGGAAAATTGGGAAATAAATTTTATCGAGAGTCAACTTGGTTTTGTGGTAAAATTTTTGTCGCGTCTGACTCATTTTGAAACCAAAAACAGATATCGTATCAATCGTTAATAAATTGGCGTTAAAATTTTTTATCATAATAAATAATTCAAGTGTAAATAATTTTCTTTGGCTTTTTTTTTTGTGAAGATGTTGTTCGTGGAATATGAATTTTGTGTGCTTTAGAAAAACAAAAAAAAAATCTTAAGTGTTTGAGTGGAGAAAATTTGTATACACTGCGCGGTGTGTATTATGTGATTTGATTTTGTATATTTTAAAGTGTTATATAGGGTCGGATTTAACCAGTAGAGTCTAACTTAAACCAGTAACATTAATCTTAAAGTACATAAGTACTTCGGAGCGACGTATTCAATGGTAACGTTCTTATGCGACTAGTATATAGGCCAGCTTTAGAGCTTTAGAGACATATTTGGTGTGAAAAAAATTAGTACCGCTTGGTTGTTACCTGCCGCAGACACACTTTGCTTAGTTTTCTGTGAACTCAAAATATCAACAACATCTGAGACGTACGTAGTTGACACCTTTACGTTGGTGGTCCTCGGTCTGACGAATCAAATGCTGTATAAGACAGTAGAAAATAAAAGATTACAATATCGACACAAGTGGCAGCACTATTACAAAAGAGAATTTATGTTGTTCAGCGGAAATTTTTTATTCATTTTGTACCACTTTATTCACAAACTTTTCCTCCACAAAGTGTTCTTTAAATTGGCAAATTGATTGACCTCCGAAGTAAAGAAACTCGGTATGTGAAATCTTACAATGTTCTATCTTTTTCCGCCATTTCTTAATGCATTGTGGTGAAATTTTGTTATTGTAGTATAGTATTGGTTAGGGATTCCACAGTGAATTTTGGACAAAACTCTAGGATCTATTCTTGCTGGACTAAACTTGGCCATTTCAAAACAAATTGTTATGAAATTTGGTTTCTAGGTTGATTTTGGATTGAAACATAAATTTTAGATGAAGTTCTGGTACTTGTTCATTCTGCACGATTATAATGAATGGAGAGAACTCGGCTAGGGTCTGAAATGTGTCCATAATGGGAGCTTCTCGCTTTCTTTTTTACAAGTAAATATATAAATAAAATCAATTGTGTAGGGTTACATAAAGGAAGGTTTTCGTTCAGAATTCTCTAAGTAATATTTTGATTTTTTGGGACCAAAAATTAAGTTTCAGATTATAGCTAATATCTTAAAAACTCCCACAGACAAATATGTACGAATATTTTTCTGATAGCTTGGGTTTTCTATGACCGTATAAGTTCTTGTTTCTGGCCAATATCTCAAAAACTCCGACAAGTAATCAATGCTTTCGGTTGTTGTTCTAATATCTAAGGTCATATTTAGACTACCGATGAAAATTAGTAAAAAATTCTAACAGATAAATTTTCCACAAAATTCCCATTTAGTCTAGGCCTAAGCTATCAGCAAATCAACCGTGCTTATTTGGAAGTACGACCATTCACTGAAAAGTAATTCACAGAAAAGGATGATTCATCGAAAACGATAATCCACGTAAATTAGCAATTCATCGAAATCAATAATAATAGAAAACGACAATTTACCAAAAAGGACAATTGACTGAAAATAACAATCTATCGAAAACGACAATTCACCGATATAAGCAATCATCGAAAACGACAATTCACCGAAAAACGATTCACTGAAATCGACAGTTCACCGCAAACGAACAGTGATGCGTAAAGTACGTGATAATTAAATGCAGTTAACGTGTCAATTTTCTATTTCTGGGGAACAGGTTCGTCTTCAATAAATATATAATCGCTTCGCTTTATTTAACGGTTTTTGTAATCTAGTAGATTAGATCAACCAACACTTGCAGTTACGTTAGACATTTTGTTTTGTTTTTTATTACAGGGAATAAATTTAGATTTCGTCTTGTTACGAATTTGCCATGTCTAATGTCGTATCTCTGGATTGTGAATATCGTTGAACGGAAATCATCTTTGTAGAATTACTAAATATTTATCTAATATTTACGCCACTACTGGAATATTCCCGAAATACTACAACAATAATTTCCCCACTCTTAATTTACCAAAATTAAATCACAACAACAAATAATTTTCACTGTTATTTGTTAATTCACTATTTACAACATTTACTATTTTTAGTTACACCACTATTTCCACTTAACACCTCCCGCTCCTCACTCTCGCTTTTAATCTTTCGCGTACCGAATCTACCAAATGTCACACCAAGACTCCCCATTGAGCACATGCACATTGCACACGACGGTAACTTGAATCCGGTAACTTCTTCGTTTCTTTTCCCTTTACGTATAAAACCTAAACTTTTTTTTGGTAAAGGGGAAACAAACGAAGGCGTTACGGCACTCAAGTTACCCTAATATGTATAGTTGCACTCGTATTTATATATCGATCGAATTATACGCCTAGATGTTCTGTTACGACTTTTATAATCTGACACACAATAAACTTCTTTAGTACTACTACTAAACCCCAGATGTTTCCAATCGCATAAAAGATAATAGTTAAGTTCTAAACCTTAATTCAGCAATTTTTGTAGAATAAACGTTTAGTCATCCCCCTACCTGCCCAGATAAATTTAAATTGATGCACAGTGATAAGATAGAAATAAATAAATATGAAAATATTGTGCTCGGCTTTGTGGAGCTTAAGTTGATTTACAAGTACAATCCATTACCTTTTTGAGCTCATCTCTATGTTTTTGGGACTAGTATTGTATGATACACGGTTATCATTTATAAAAAAAATTATTTCGTTTTTTTATCACATTTTTATATTTACCTTGTTTAAATTATTTCAATCGGTAGAAATTTTTACGATATTAGTCGTCATAGAATCATGTCGTCGGGTCGAATAAGATACCTCGCAAAACAGGAACTACTAGTTGAATATGATTTACGACAAATTTCTCCAGACGATTGTGAATTTATTCTTATTAAATATTGGGCGGAATAAGAAAAAGACATATTAAAAGTTACTGGTCTGTTGTCCCATTACCTCTGTTAATCGAAGCCTTAACTAGAACTACACATTGGTTTCAATTAACTATCAGAGCCAGAAACTCATTTGGTGAAACTTTTAAATTTAACAAAACAATGATTAAACTCAGACGTACATGTCAAATGTTAAAAAGCTTCATGTAATCCCAGCTGCATTTGGAGGCTAATAAAGTTCAAAAAGAACAAGATCCCGTAAAACTACATCCCGAAGGGGGAGTTCGCATACTGTAAAAGTGGTTTCGGGTGATGAGGACCCCAATGGATCTATGCGAGTGGAAGGTGAATTGATTGTTAATAACTTTAAAGATCGCTTATCCATTTCTAATCTGCTGATTCAGACTGATCAGCATCTCGGAAAAGTTAATAAGGAAATGTAATATTACGTGGTTGTCTAATATCGAAAATAGGAAGCGTCACTTTGTCCAAAATCCTTTCAGCGTGCCACAAATTAGATCCGAGAGATTATACTATAGTGGTAATATTGAAATTGCTAAACAAATGCATCTCGGCCCACTTTAGTTAACGTCCAAACAAGCGAACGTATTTTTCTGGTTACTTACGAAACCGCAAACATTTTGAGATCCCCATTAGTTGTATGCTAAAATTATCAAATTTGAATGTACCATAATTCTCTGGACAACACACACGCGACTTTGTATTTTAGCTGAAAAACCAACCAGTTCTTAGCTGTTATGCGAGATTATGTTTCAGATATATCAATCGTCAAAATCCCATCGACAAAACCGATTCGAAAAGATCACGAAATAACATATGTTGGAATTGAAAGGACGATCTCCATTTTTTCAAGGATTGTCGTGAAGTAATAAACAGTGTATATTTTGTTTCGGATGTGGTAAAAAAGAGGTGATTAAGCCATTTTTCTTCAATGTAAAAATAAGCCCAGACCAATCAAGATCTATCAGAAGCGTCATGCTATCTTGCCCTGTCAATCGAATTACCTTATTAAACGACCATGTAAAAGCGATTCCCCTTGGTTACTTCAAGATAAAACGTGGAATTTGAACAGAGTGTGCAACAGTCGAGATAAATAAAATACAGTTGAGCAATCTTAATCCAAGACCATACACGGATGTATATAAACTCAGCCTTTTGTGAAAAATCAGCGATCTGGGTTTATCGCTTAGCGTTATGCGTATGATCTTGTCCTCACGGTTTCAGGAAAGCACTTAACCGTATTTTCTTAACCGAATTATCTTGGATGCTAAGCTATCTTGGAAAGGACAGATCTATTATAAACTTCAAAAACCTGCCGCATTTTCTATCAATGTCGCAGAGTCGTTGGTAAATCATAGCAATTATAATCCACCAAAATATTATTTTTATATACAAAGCCCTTGTTCTACCGTTTCTAACTTACGCACCTGTCGCCTGGTGACCGGTAGTTATCCTTAAAGGTTCAATTGTGAAGCTCAATCGCTTGCAAAATTTTGTTTGTATGGAAATTACTGGTGCCTTTTCCTCGACTACACTAATTGCAATGGCGTTCGCTCTTTATCTTTCCTAATCTCCAGTTTTATATTCTGATGGCTCGCGATTAAATCGTGGTACAGGTTTTTGAATCTACTGTTCTATGCTTTACCTCCGATTGAGACTTTGAAACTTGACGTCACAGAATATAACATCAATTTAATCCATTGATTAATCTTTTCGTTGATTCTAAACTCATTAGGGAATGTAAAAATTTCTTCGTTCCTCTCTGTCGATATAACAGTGTTGCGTTTATGTGGGTGCCAACTCACTGTAACATTGTAGTCAACGAAATTGCTGATTTTTTAACCAAAACTGGTTCACAGCTAAAACTAATCGGTTCTAAACCTTCTGTTTCATTACATTTTATATGCGATTCCCTGGTCGCTTTAAAAATATCTCATTCGAATGGGGTTGCCTCCGACCACCTTATACGACTATTGCTTGGAAAATAATGATGACAATATTCATTACGTTTGTAGCTATCTTATTTTTGCCAGGGCATACATTACTGAGGATAAACTACAGTCTATTTCTTGGTTCAACGTCCTTCAGTTTGGAAAGAATTCCCAGTTTGCGTCTGAGTAGCAAATGGTCAGAATTGAATTCAACTCATTGACATGGTTCACTAGTAAATCTCAAATACCAATTTGCATGAGATGTACGTATTTTTTTACAGATTTTGTTACTGTCATTTGAACAACTGATCATCTATTTGAACGAGTGGCATGACGTAAACAAAATCATTTCGTTACTCTTCGTCGATTTATCCTGCCTGGTTGAACGAGGCGGTAGTGACGAAACATCATTTACTTCTTCATCTAACGGTTTACAAATACTACCAGAGGCGTCAATTTAAACTTAGTTTGATACTCACAATTTTCCGAACCGCAGGTACGCTTGCAGAACCCGAAATTTCCCGAATCCTGATAGGGGCAACAGCAACACTACTATGATCTCCTGTCGGTGTGCAAAACCCATGGGTCAACTCATCTTCCATGCCAGTATAGACTGGCATGGAGTTTGCAATATGCAGATGGTCTTAAATCGGTCCAATAGCCGTACGTCCCCAAGTTGGCCGCGAGGCGTAAAGTAAGGACGTAAATACGCATAACCGCGGAAGACCAGGGTGAGCCATGAACCCCAAAACAGATAGCAAGTTAACAATATAAAAAAAAATCGAAACATCATCAACGTCACGAGCTTCTAAATCATTCCCCGTTTTGACCTTTACTTACTGTGTAAGCTTTTACAATTCTCGCTGTAGCCAACCATGTTGTGCTCGTTGGATTTCGAATCAAATTTGTGGCGCTTTTGTTACGAAACATGTATTATGCAAAGCAAGTTAAATTTTTTCGGGAGTTTTGTGGGTAGCCCTACGATCCGGCGAAAAATTCACATAATAGGCCGCTTTGTTGAATACTCCAACTCAAAATCTGTTGTCGAGTATTGCGTCGAAAAGTAAACATCTTGAACCAACGTTCGATTCATTCTTTCTGCCATGCCGTTCTGTTCTAGTGTATACGGTGCAGTTGTTTGATGCTTTATCTCCGAATCTCGCAAGAATTTAGAAAACTCCTTGTCGCAGTACTCTTCACCATTATCTGAACGCAACGTTTTGAGTTTTTGACCCGTTTGATTTTCCGCAAATGCTTGGAACTCTTTGAAAACATACAAGGTGTTCAAACAAACCGAAATTTTTCGGATAAACTCCAAAAATGTTACAAAATAACGCGAGCCACTAACCGAATTAATTTGCTTTGATCACATAAGCTAGTATGCACCAGTTCTAGAACTCGTGATGTCTAAAATTTATACAAACTTCAATTTTGTTTTCTTTATCACAGACAAAGCTCATTCCTCTCACAAAACCATTTAGCAATTTCATCAAACTGCCTTCTTCGAATCACTTTTTGAGAAACAGCAGCTCTGACATGAAACCTCCTTCACTCGACAATGTCACTCTGGATTTTCCACTCTGTTTTAATTCATTTGCAATCGTGTCCTCTCCTGAATCTGATACTGGTTTAAAATTTTCCATCCAACCTTTCTCACATGTCATGTCCTTAGAGACATCAGAGGCTACATACCGTTCAGCTGATTTATAATTGCTCGACCAACTTCACCGCATCCAAAACATTTCCAAAACTTCTTCCTTCTTCAGTGGGTCTTACTTTGTTTGCTTTACGTACACTGGTGAGGAAGGGATTCTTACTGCTCTGCCACCTTGTAAGCTTCGCGGCAACGTCACTGATAATCGGTTGACTTGCATTTAATAAGGTTTTTGTTAGTAAAAGCAATCGATTCCCTTCAATCGGTGAGAAGTAGCTAAATTTGAGTGTCTGCCTAGTTAGTGCAACTATGGTGCAACTACCCTTCTGTATGTTAATCTTTCAGCCCATGACATTGAGGTCAAAATTTTAATTGGAATTTGGCAGTTTGAATGTCTTGGTTAATTGTTTCTTATCTGATTTAGTACAGGATAAATACAGCGTTTCCGACGTAATTGGAATAACAATGATGGGCACGCCTTTGTTAGAACTATGGCATGTTCTATTAACGCTGCACTATTAAATTGATGGTAATATGGATTTAACGCGTAATCACTTAACAATGTCACGCGTCCTGGCAATCTTGCATGAACCAACCTTCAGCACGGATAAGGCCTATATCATACGATATGCCACATCGGTGTTTCATGAAACAACATAATACCGTAGACAGACACAAAATTTATCGCGATTTTCATTTATCTAGATTGAAAATTAAATTATAATAATCGTAATAAACAAATTATGGTGACAGACAGAAACCCGATTTTTGCGAGTCTGCCTAGTTATGAAAACTTAATAATTCTGTTTTGAAAAAAATCGTGTAGAGACAGACGGGCAGAAATAACTTAATAATCTAAATAACGAAGTAATCTAGTTTGTGTCTGTCTACGGTATAAAGGGGCTTACTAGATTTCGTATCAAAATTTGCGATCTGAAACAAAATTTGGATCAAGTTTTCCATATAAAATTTGAACTGATTCGGATCAATGGTTATCAAGAAACACGGCAATATCTAAATGAGAAAATGTATCTGGTTTTTAGTACTAAGGTACTTCAGCTAACTTTGTAGCATTTTAAAAACCTGATCCAAGACCTATCAAATGATATAGGTAATTCTTGATGAATCCCTATCAATGATGTTAATCATTTGCGACGGTAACCGCAAGTTCAATTTAGTGTAAGGAAAATACATCAATTTTCATTTTGCCCAACAAATCAATTTAGTAAATTAACTGATTTCCCATCTGGGTTTTTACGTAATACATGTAACCCGTAATCGAGATACAATAACAAATTTATTTGGCATTGTGATTTGTAATTTATGTTGCGTGTCCGCCCTGTTCTATCGTATATTGATTTGTTCATCGTTTGTTCAAGTATAGGTGCACGAGTACATACACAAATTGATAATTATTAAGATAAATTGCTGAATCAATTTGGCATGTCTCAAAATGTTTACTGGCACAGAATGTGATCGTGCAATAAACTAACAAAATATTTTATAATTGTTTATAGTTAATATGGTTAAATCGACGCGTTGAGAGTTGGCCATACCCTCAAGCGGTTTTTGGATTTTGTGGTTTTCAATTTGCGGTTTTGTTATTGCTGTCCAATTTGTTGTGTGTGCGAAATCGAACATGTAACCACGTTTTTAAACCATAAACATTTAAATTTATATTTTGACCAGTGTACTGTACGTATGAAGGCGGTTTTATATGTTCTCGTGCGCACACTGCATATTGTATATATGTAATTAGAATTTCTAATTTATTGTGGGTATATAAATAGCTCTCTATATAAGACACTTGTAAGATCAATTCAAAAAATACATTACATATACTAAATATTTATAAAATCGTTTCGATAAAATCTGACGTTTATCTCTTTCCGGTATTACTCTAAATACGAGTAATATTAATATACCCTCGCAGGCAACATCTTCGATATTTTTTGTATCACATCTCATGATTATGTACATATACTTTATATTCCCCAAACCTTAAACACCAAAAATTTTTTGGTTTTTCATATAATTTTCCATATATTCTGTCGTTAATAAAATACCAGAATAAATAAACAAAAAAATATGAAAACTCGAAATAAAAAAAAATATTTACGAGTTGTAAACAATGAAAATTCCGAGACAATACTAATACGGTACGAACTACTTTACCACCGTGTACATGGGAAATTATAGTTTTCCCCATATACAATTGTACTATTCTGTGTTTGTGTGCACAGTTTTTCTCTCACATTATGAGAAAAATTGGAATTTTCTCTTTTATTTTAGTGTGGTGTTTTTTTTATAGAAGTTGTTGGTACTTGACATCGCTACGTATAAAGCTCGTGAACTGTCTACATGATAGAACTTCTCATATTGCTTGGAAGTATTTTTTGTAGACGTCCGATAAAATTCTTGTGTAAATCGAAACCTAGATATTGCATATTGTATTCAACTCAAATGGAAATCCACCTTAACCCTAAACGCACTAAACTAAAAATATCGTAATCAGTACAGTACAACTTTTAAATTTGTGTAGACACGAGTGTGACATTTATTCAACAAAAATTGCTCATTAAGGTTTAAAACATCACTGAACATTTTGTGATTGGAGACATCTAGGGCTGAGTAGTGGCACTAATGGTTATATTTTGCCGTGTTTTTTTATTAGCGCCCGATAGCTGTATCTGGAGCAGCCAATTTTCTATGTCAAAACTTATATTTAGCGCGCTATTATTGCATATAATTAATTTACTTAACTCTAAACTAAAATTTTTCATTCAACTTTTTAATTAAAACTCGATAAAAAAATATCTTGGCTCACTTATTTATCGGGAGCCGCTATCGGGAGCGCTATTCATTTCAATAGCAAATTTGAAAAGGCCTTTATTTTGTAAACCCCTGAAACCAATAGAAACTAAATCTTACAATAAAAATTTAAAACGCAGCAAGATGGATTTTTTGTGTATAACGTTATGTCAAAATAAATGTCAATTAGTATATTTCAGGTGATATATGTTTGTTTTATGGATGCATTAAGTTTTTATTTTTATGGTATAGCGACACCAGTGAATAATAGCTGCAGTTTCAGTAGAAATTTGACATTCGGCTCCGGATAGTGCTCGAATATTAAAACACGACTATTATAAAAGTTTTGTTGTGTAGCGGATTATAGTAGGCCAACAAAGAACACATGTTAAGACATTTTAAATCAGAATAAAAGTATATCGCTTACGCACTATAGCAGTAGTTTTGAGTACTAAGCCACTTTAGCTAAATTTGGGACATTCTTCAAGACCTTTTCAATGCTATGCAGCACTTTCATTCTGTCAAAAAAGTTACGGTAAATGATATCTTAAAAATCCCGCTTAAAGGGATTGTATATCTATTTTGTCGATGTGTCGGCACAACTGTCCTCTATCTTGACTGTGCTCTATTTTGTCAGTTCATCACAAAAGTGTGTCTTGCGATTTTTTAATGAATAAACATATCGAAGAAAGAGTTTGTCTCAAATTTTCTATTGCAAATGGAATCGCTGAAAATGTTACAGAATGCTTTTGGTGGATCGACTTTATCAAAAACACGTGGATATAACTTGACTGGTACAGTGCATTCAAAAGCGGTCGAGATGTGGTTGAAGATTTTCCTCTCTCTGATAGGCCATCAACGTCTTCAACTGAAGTTAACATTAATAAAGTGGTGGATATTCGTACCATTGTACACGATCGTTTGGGCATGTAACACGTTGCCGCTCGATAGGTCCGAAAAACCTGTATTTTCTTAGCATTGTGAACGAATTTCTGGAAATGTGAAAAACTAAACAAATATCATCGAACAACCACCGTATTCACCTGATATGGTACCGGTTTACTTTCCTTACCACTTCAAGGCCGTTTTCAGTAAAATGAAAAAAGTTTTGATGCTTGGATTATTCGTGTATATTATTTAGAAAGGGGCTTACTTCGAACGCGATTGCCAGCAATCGGTTCCAGTGGATTCTTATTCCGGGGGTTTTTGGTAGGGTTTGGTGCGGTATTTTACTATCCTAATTTACTTAAACGGGTTTGTTAAATTTGGCGAGAAACGGGTTTCGGAAAATTAATTTACAAGACCTCCGAACAGACCGTCATGTTGCATCATGTTGACTGATGTAGCTGCATGTTGCTCCAAGCTGTGTCATGCTGCACTACGTTTTGAACAGATTTAATTTGGATTTCGGAAAAAATCTTTCATTGGGTCGTACTGTGGGCTCCGGATCCTTTTCTTATTTTTATAAAAATTGGTGAGGGAGAGTTTTTGAGTGCCAATACTCTCTACTCTCCGGGTTCCATTATTTAATTTTCTTCCGACTCGCTAATTTTAATAAAAATTACTGGAAGGGAGATTTTAAATGGCAGCAATTTTTTTTCTATAAGTGTACTAACTTCTAGAAAATTCGTTTAGTTGGTCATGTAAGTGACGTTATCCGTTTTTAGTTTTTTCGGTTCAAACCAATTTTATAAAAATTGCAGTGATAATAAATTTCTAATGCCAGGGTAAGTTTAAGATGAATCCTAATTTCTGAAAAATCCATTTAGAATCCAGGTTCCATTTAGGTTCCAGTTTTTTTTTTATAAAATTGAGAGGAGTTTTCGAGTACCTTGAATTGATTCTGATGGGTCATTACTCTGATGTTATGTTTTTAACATTTTATTTGGCTTGAACGGTTTTATAAAACTTGGTGAGGACGATTGCATGAAAACTCTGTTTTCCGGAAAATTCATTAAAGAGTCCGCCAAGAAGCCGCCATGTTGAATGCCAGGAATCAATTGTAACTTGTAGTGATTTCGGAGAAATTCGAACATATAGGGTTGGCCCCAGATCCCTTTTCGGACACCAGGTCAATTGCGATATGGGGGGTAATTTCGAAACAACTTGTTCGGAAGGTCATCCGATGGAGGCCGGCCTATATTATTTAATTTTTTTTGGCTCGCACAATTTTGATAAAAATTTAATAGGGAATTTAAAATTTCAGGAATTGATTTCGAGGGGGCTAACTTCCGGAAAATTTGTTTAGTGGGTCATCCGATGGGGGCGGCTTCCTTTTTTAATTTTTTTCCGGCTCAAAGTATTTTGATATAAATTGAAGAGAAAAGGTGTTTCAAATGCCATGAATGGTTTGCGATTACTTCTAATTTCGGAAACCCCGTTTAGTAGGTCATCCGGTGGGGCGCGGTATTTTTGTAAAAGAAATGAACGGAGTTCAAGCTTCACCTAAATGCAAATGTTTGGTAAAACATAAGGTCAAAAATTAAAAGTCACGTATGTTATCGCTAATTGCAAGAAGTCGATGGATATCCAGACACAGCAGTTCCTTGCGGAGTTCGTGTATTTTGGGATTGGGATCGGCTAAGAATCAATCGAGTTACCAGGTGGCCATATTGCAGAATTTCTTCCGAAAATCGCCTAAGAATCCCTTTCTCATCCAGTGGGTATGCTACGCCATCATAATCGGTTCAGAATTGATTGAGCTCCATCCCAAGTGGCCATATTCCAGAACTTCATCCCAAAATCATTTAAGAATCCCATTTCTATCCAAAATACCCAATCAAAATACCCAATCACCGGTTCAGAATTGATCGAGTTCCGTCCCAGGTGGTCATATTCCAGAACTTCATCCAAAAATCATTTAACAATCGCACTTCCATCCAACATACCCAATCCCTTCATAATCGGTTAAGAATTGATCAAGTTCCGGCCAAGGTTGCCATATTCCAGAATTCCTTCCCAAAATCATTTAAGACTCCCATTTCCGTTCAACATACCTAATCCCATCATAATCGGATAAGAATTGATCGAGTTCCGTCCCAGATAGTGATATTAAAGAAATTCTTTCAATAATAATTTAAGTATCCCATTTTCATCCAACATACCCAATCCCAACAAAATCGGCTATGAAATGCCTGAGTTCCGCCCCAAATTAAATTCGGTCGAATAGATTAAATTTATAAACATTCGGATTTAATGGACAAACGGATCTAACGCACTTAGTCCGTTAAATCGAGGTTTCTCTGTATAACATTGTACGTTAAAATGTCACGTAATCAACGCAACAATTTGACGCTACATTTAACATAACAGTATTTAACGCAGCAGTCCCCTAAATGTTTACCAAACATAAAAATTTTGCCTCAAACGATTTTCATAAAAATTGGTGAGCTGTGGTTTTCGAGTTGCAAGAGTCGATTACAATAAACATTGTTCACTGAAGTTCTTTATTGGGCTTTGTTTAACAGTTTATTGAGCTCAAACGATTTTGATAAAAATTGGTGAGGAAGAGCTTTCAATTGCAAGGAGACGATTAGAAGTAATTTTGATTTCCACAAAATTCAATGACACGTCCTGCGAACACATCGACATGTTGCACCATATTGCTCAATGTTGCGTTATGTTGCACCATATTGTGTGATGTTGTACTACGCTGCATGTTGTTGATGGATGTTGTGTGGTGTTCCACTATGTTGCGTCATGTTGCACAATGTTGTGGAAAAAATGAAAATTGTCGAATTCGTTTATAGAGTGCTCCGGAGGTCTAGATCAAGAAAACTCATGTTGTATTTTCAATTAATAGAGGTCTCTTATTATTTTTGTAGCATATTTTGCCATGTTGCTTTGGTTGAGTTATAGAAAATGTTGTATGATGATGATTATGTCTTTTCAATGTTTTTTTTTACATTTTTGCCAATTTATTTTTATTATTCATTAAAAAATGTGTATGCCGGAAATCAATTGATCGAGCGATCAAGCCTAATTTTGGGAAAATTCATTAAGGGTTTTTTCGGGTTAAACTATTTTAATAAAAATGAGTGAAAGGAGGTTGCGAGTGCTAACATTATATTGTGATGAGTTCTGAATTCGGCAAAATTTGTTTAAAAGATTCTCAGACTGAGTCTATGTCCCAATTTAAAAAATGCTGCCTGGAGATTTTAAAATAAAATTTGCAAGAGATCATTTTTAAGTATCATGAAATGACTGCAATGGATCCTGATTTCAATTTTGTATAACTTTAAAATGTAGTCTCGATTTTTACACGGTTCTACAATTAACAGTAAACGTACCAATTTTGAAATGAATTATTTTTAATAACATGAAAATCTTCCAATACAATCAGCTCTGCCCGAACGACAATTGGTGCATCAAGGACTGTTCTATAATAATTGAATAATTGATAGTGTGAAGTGAAGTTCTCAAGGTGCCACTACCAAGCACCAGTGTCGTTTCCCGATCCTTGATTCTAAAAATAATCTTAGGTAAACGATAGGTGAGGGAGTTGCCTCACCTTGTTTAATGTAGGCCGTCGACATCTCAACAATAAAGTCGGTTTTATAGCGCGACATTATTAAGTCGAGTTCAGGTCTCACGGGGGTGGCCGACGGACTATATCTTGCAATTTATCGACTTCCAAGGATGCCTCTATATTCGGGCATACGTAGAAGTAGAATTTCATTTCGCCTACTGAGCCGATGTAAGGTATTAATAACTCCCCGATAAGTTTTTAAAAACGAAGTGTTGAAATCCACCACCCTTAAGGCCTGGTTATATCTGATGAAATGCACATTAAGCGACTTCTCTACTCAAGATTGCAATGATTTCTGTTTGAAAGACAGTGGCGAACTATGTAATATCACAAATTTACCTCCCGCTAAGATACGGGTAGTCCAGCATCTGATAGACCACCACGAACCGGACAGACACCACATGATAACCAGTATACACATTTTGATTTCTAGCTCCATTATTTACCAAATGTATTTCTACATTTCCAGTAACTGTAGCTTCCTATCTTGCATTTCTCTTTACGGTGATTTTGAAAGATTTTTTGTTAGGTGCCACTCTAACATATCTTGTCTCCGAAGGAAGTTGTACTCTCATATTTTTGGAAGATTGAAGATTTCCCAAAGTTTTTCGCCTCGTGAACTGGACTAAAACTGGGTTGACAACAATGCACCACAGGACGGGAGGCAGAACTATTCTCTGTGGACATCTCTTGCAAGTTGTGACAGTCACAGTAGTTGTTGTCACACAAAAGAGCGGTTATTTTCCCGAACCTGAGATCATACATCGAGAGCCGGCTGGAAACTGTTAGAAAGACTATCCATCGGCTACGCATAATCTTTCTCCAGTCATCATCTTAGCAGCTAATTGCTAGTCTCTGGAACTTGGGTTTTGGCCGATGGGTTTTATTATTCTGAAATTTGTATCCAATAAATGTTGAGTTGCGTTATTGTTTCTGTTAAAATTCCCATCTATCTTCTCTAGTTCTGATAATGATTTTACGTCCGTCACAGACAACTTTCTTGAGATTAACAGACGCCGCTCTACAGCCTCACAGAAATATCTCATTTTCGACGTTTATTAAAAAGTTATATTGTCGTTTTGAAGTCGCTCAACTGCCTTCTCCATCCCACCGTATTTTTTGATCTTTATTGCTGAAGGTCGATTGCTGGTGAAGGTTGAATTTACAAAAAATACGCATTGTGTATTTTTGGAGTTAGTAAATCCCATATTTTGGCTTTGTTCGAGTTTAAGAAAAAGGAATTTTCAGGAACGTTCAGTTTATGACCTGCCCTAGGCCACATTTAGTATAGCCAAGTCAGAAATAGTCCAAAAGAGTGGCGGCCCTTGAATTGATATCTGTACAGTTTGCATATTCAACGGCCGTTACCGCAGGTTTCGGGAAAAAGTCTGAAATTGATATTATTGCCAATATTTTGACAGGTTCTTTGCCATGACTAAATTAGGATGGTACTCGAGTTAACCTAATTAAGCCCTCCATCTTGAATTAAGATGATTTACATATTTAGAAAAATACTGTATTGCAGGTTTTGAATGTTACAAGTATCTGCATAAACTGGACACAAACCCTTCCAATCAACGTACTGTGATGGACTGCAGTTCCTCCTGTACACTTTTCCGCTCTTTTTGAAACTATTTATAGCGACTCTCCTAAGAGAAGAAGATTGTTTAAACCCAAGAGCTTCTAGCTTTCATTCAAACATCTCATTTAAATAGAGACACAGAATAATGCCCCTTGGGTCACATTTTTCGATCAAAGATTATGCTCCTTTTGTTAGTTTCGAGTCCTGGGTTTTGATTTTACAGCCCCTTCAGAACTTGTTATGGTTCTAGAATTGGACACAGAACAAAATCTGTACTCTTTACAGGAACTGGGTAGGTTACTGAATTGGAATCCGGAAATGGAAATTTAATTAGATCCTGCCTACCAAGTTTTTGATGTGTAAACATCTTTACGCGCGCCTACCAAAATTTTTTGTATTAGAGTAAACTTGTAAATGAAACGAACGGAAATGACGTATACCTACTTCGTTTGAAAAAAAAGCAAGAAACTCAACAAAAACAATTTTTACTATACATGGCATGCTTTTATGTATATGTATAATAGTAGGGAAAATGAAAAAATTAATTTAATGAATGAAATAGAAACCATCGACATTTCCATCGGTCAGAAAAATCAAAAAAAAAAAAATTACGATACGAAATACGAATTACGATTACGAAATTGCATACTCATACGATTAAAAACACAGTCAACAACTGCTGTATGCTTTATCACGAGTGACGAGTCTCTAGGCGCTGTTCATCACGTCGGCTATCAATGATCATGTCTTCTACTGAATGGGGTTATAATGACATCTCGTTTTTAACATTGAACTGCCAGAGTCTCAGGTCAAAGTCACGCAGGTATGCTCAATTCATTTGGTTTTCGAGACCTGGCTGCGCAATGACGAACTTGTTAATATTCCTACGTTTGGATGCTGTTTTCAGTTCAATAGAGATGGTCAGTGGGCTGCCGGAGTAGCAATTCCGTCAAAAGATCCATAAAATGAGCATAGTGGACAAAAATAATTTGCCGTACTTTTTCAAAACTAATATTGACGTAACAAATGGACTGGCGAATGGAACTATGGGCTGTCTAAAGTATATCGAATGCATAGGCATCCTAACCAGGACAACGAGAACGATGAAAACGTCGACAGTAAAAAATGTCAAACGACTCTGGATGGATTTCGGTTCAAATTCACAAGTTGGCAAGAAGGTCAGGTGGCTTGAAGCTGGATGGGCGCAGAAAACGAATATCGACCGATGTTTGGTGCCCATTTCTAGAAAAAGCTCAACTATTAATCGAAACAACAATTAATGTTAAGCATAAACAACAATTAATGTAAAGCGTCGTACCTTCATGTGCCACCACAATTCATGCATCACACGGTGGTACCTACAACGAGATAGTCAGTATATACTCTTACGATAAAAGACACAGTTAACAAATTGTGTATATTGCTTTAGCACGAGTAACGAGTCTCGAAGGACTGTTCATCACGTCGGGTATCGATGATCATGTCGTCTACCATGGACGTAAAAATGGAACCTCAATGGGTATTCTTCAAAATTAGCTATCGCGCCTCACCACAAATCCGCTTTATCCGTTGTAATGGCGAATTTTGTACGAGATTATAATGACTTCTGGTTTTTAACATTGAACTGTCAGAGTCTTAGGTCATACACATCACCTCGACCTAACTGACACTAACTCGACCTAACCTAACTGACATGCTCAATTTTCTTGCTTTTCCAGATCTGCGTTCAGTTCAAGAGAGACGGTGAGTGAGCTGCCGGAGTAACAATATATAAAAATTCAAATAGAATACTCATACCATACAGTCACCTCGCATAAAGAAATCATCGTTGGACGAACGACTGGTTTGAGCGTAACAACACAACTCATTGATGATATATATATACGGCTGAACTTCAGCTTCTCAATGGGAATAAGATGCTTTCTGTAGTTGTATTAACCTCGCCGAATAAATCTTTCGAAGACATAATGAAGTTCATACATTTCGTCCTTGCCCCATATCCTAAAGAATTTCAAAAATTCTCCAATGAGACTATCATCTTTTGCCGGTGATTATGAGCGGGGATTTCAATATTAATGTTGCTGTTCCTCAAGCTGAACCACTTATAAACTTCCTGCGAGACGAATTCGATTTGCACATGAACTCAGATCGAAATATATTTACTACTAGATATGGGACGACCATATTGTGCAGTTTTTCAATGAAAATTTTTAAAGTTAGAGTCGACTGTATATAATATATCTTATTTTAGCTACCAAAATCCAATTGCGTTGGTTATACCGAAAGAGTAATAGACCAATTTAACGATAATAAACAAATGAAAAACTCTGGTTAGTAAAATTGCATTCCTTCTTCCTTCAAAGTAAACTGTACCCACGTACTATACACACGCCATGTTTACACATCTCCTTGAGAGTACTAATGGACTCACTCATTTTTTATTTAATTTGTTCTGAGCCAAATTTAGCCTAACGACAACTAAACGAGAAACCATTCACTGAAAAAGCAAGGATCTATTCCTTGCTGGTCTAGGAACTATTCCATTTATCAACCGTGCTATAAATGCGAGTTTAAATTATGAGTTCCTGAAATGATCTTCTGTGTTGTATAATAAACTAATTTCCTAGCGGTTGTGATTTTGTGTTGAATCCGATCGTTTAAGCGATTTTGAAAAATTAAATTTGGCACCAACAATAGACGCATCTTCTTGACTCAGAACTATCAAAATTAATGTTATTTTCTTAAATCTGGCATTATCATAAAATTCCGTTCCTGTTAAAAGTGGATTTGATGTTCTCCTCTCCTTAAAAGTGGATTTTCTGTTCTTAACTCGGTGTTATGTTAATCAACAGCCTCAACTTCTAAACATTTTGCAGATTGCGAATATCTTGTGCGAAATCAGTTTGTACATAATTAGCGAACCGGGTGAAGAAGTAACCGACTCTCCAACCAAACAAATTATTTTAATGATGCTTTGTCATCGCGTTATTGTAAATATAGCATTGTTGACTTTTACGAGTATTTAAATAACTTAATTTTTATTTATTAAATTTACGTAAAGTGTTAGCACACAGATAAAAACTTGATTTTCTATTCTTGGTTTTACGACTTAGGAAAATGATTTTATTGCTACTCACACTCTACCCGGGCACTGTATAAAAGTATAATTCAAATTGAAACACATTTTCTTCATCGTTAATTTTATTTACTTAATTTTGTTAGAAGAATAAAGATTAAATTAAGAAATTATACCAAAAATTATGAAACATACAGTTTTTTTTCGTATTCTTATCGTCTACATGTTGATAACGCTGCGAATACTTTTGCCATCATGCATCAACTGGAACGCCTCGTTAATTTTGTCGAGTCCCATTTGGTGCGTAATAAATTCATCTACTAAAATTTTACCGTTTACGTAATCCTCTACTAGGCCTGGAACATTCTCGGTTTTATATCCACCAAACACGGCTCCTTTCCATGTGCGTCCGATGACCAATTGGAAAGGACTTGTATCAATATCAAGGCCGGCAATGCCGACGAGAATCGAAACTCCGTATCCAAAGACTGCCGATTCTAGGGCCGCCCGAGATGTAAATCTATTTCCGGCACATTCAAATGTAAAATCAACACCACCATTGGTCATCTCAAATAAAATTTCTTGAATTGGTTTCTCATGATCTTTAGGATTGATAAATTCCGTTGCGCCGAATTGTTTTGCTAGCTCGAATTTATCGGGGTTAATATCGATTCCGATGATACGGGCGGCACCAGCCCGTTTACATCCCATGACGCACGCTAATCCCACGCCTCCAAGACCCCAAACGGCACATATACTACCTTTTTCGACTTTGGCTGCATTTAGTGCCGCTCCATATCCGGTTGGTATGCCACATCCAATTAAGCAAATACGATCGAGTCGTGCTTTATCGTTCACTTTAGCTAGCGCAATATCATCTACTACGGTGTACTCAGAAAATGTTGATGTACCCATAAAATGGAAAATGGGTTTTCCCTTGCACGTGAATCGGGTCGTACCTTCTATTAAAACTCCTCGCTTTAGTGTTAGATCGAATATGCCCGATTTTGCACATAAATTCGTTTTACCACTTTTACAATAACGACACTGGCCACATTCCGAAACGTATGTTGGTATAACATGATCGCCCGGCTTAAATTTCGTTACACCTTCACCGACACTTTCCACAATACCGGCACCTTCGTGTCCGAGAATAACGGGGAAAATACCCTCCCATGTACCATAAAGAACACTTGCGTCTGAATGGCAAACACCGGTCGCGTGAATTTTAATTCGTACTTCATGGGCACGGGGCGGTTGTACTTCAACTGTTTCGATGACAAGCGGCTGGTTCAGTGCCCAAGCAACAGCAGCACGACATGTAATAACCTTGAAATTGAAATATTCGACGTTAAAATTCTGAGTTCTGTTTTTAAGTGCATGCAACCTTTCTCACCTTTCCCGTCGTATCAGACATCTTATGATTTAAAAAAGTTTTTTTTTTACACAACAGCTAGCTAAATTTAGAAGTTTCGTGTACGAATTACAAATCTTGACTGCGAAATGAAATTTAGTTATGATTTGAAATGTGCGCACTTTTAAATCTTAGAGATAAAGAAAAAAAAATATTAATGTTTAGTAGTTGTAGTGGCACATAATTAATCCACCAGTCAAAAAATTATAATTCATTTCAGTTTTTTGTGAAAGTGTATTCGAATTAAAATGTTAAGTGTTTAGTGGAGGCCTATACCGTAATCGATCGACTGCCTAGCGAATAGTTTAGGTTTAGGGATTTGATTTATTACACTTCTGTTTGGAGAAATCTTCAGCACTTTAACAAATAAATTATAAATCCTTTAACTGGTCGACGTCGTTTATCGTTTAGCCAAATTTATCACTTTAGCAAGTTTATATCGCTCGCAAATCGGATTTCTGAAAATACGAGAAAAATTTTGTTCAGGCCCGTTATAGGGTGGTTTTTATATTTCGCGGATGGCTAATAATCGATTTTCGGTAATTATTTTATTCCAATACTCCAATAGAGTTGCAATGCCACTAAAAGAAAGATAGTGGTTGTGTTTTAATTATGTTCGTATTGAAGTGCTCTTGGATACACAATATTTTTGTTTTTCCGTCTGGTGTGTACACAAATAAATCAGAAGGTTTTTGGACCTTTGAGCAGGTCACATACCTGCTTTGGATTTTCCAAATTTAATCCACACACTTGAAGCGATTATGTCTGTGCTTTGTTGATATGGCAAGCTTTTAAATACGAAAGGCATATCTTTCGGAATCATTACTGCCATGAATCAAGCCCGAATTTTCAGCCCGGAAATTAAATTTTTACTTATAGCAATACCACTTCGGCCATAACACAAAATATACGAAAATTAAAACTGTAAAGTAAATTGACTTCAATTGGCTTATAGTCGATAAAATCATGCCTCATAGGTGATTCACCAGAACTTAACATTTAGAGATTGACGAGCACTTCACATAACATATAACACAAGATTCGTTGAAATTTTACTACAAAACTAAGATTATTGCAGAAAAATTCTGTCTGGAATTATCTCGATGTAGTCGCTTGAATATCATCTCACAGGCGATTCACAAGTATTTGTTGTATACCACCGAATTCGATGAAGTTTTAAATACAAAACGAAGATACTTCCATAAAAATATTATCTGGAAGTATTGGGATATAGTCGAAATCAACACAAAATGCACCCAATATACAAAATGCACCCAATATATATCGATAATTTTGTTGTCACTGGTTGTCTAACCAAAGCTAATGATATCGATTCTAGTATTGATGCTTTGACAAAGTGTTTATCCAAGGCGATTATAATCAATGATGTTATTGCGTTTCGTTGTGTTTCTTGGGACTCTAAAAGATTTATATTATATTGCAATGCCTGTATCCAGATAATTCCAAATTAAATTTTTCTGAAAATCTTTTAGTTTAAAGCCAACACATTAGCGAATCCTGCGGTATACGTCAAATGCTCGTGAATCGCCTGTGAGGCAAGATTCAACCGATTATATTCTGATACTTCCAAATTGAGTTTTTCTGTGCATCACTCAGTTGGTAGTCAAAATCTCAAACAACATTTCCATAAACTACAAATTAAAATTTCGAGCTGAAAATTCATGCTAGCAACAACTTAGCGACAACTTAAAAATACATGAAAGTAAAGTAAAATTTGTAATTTCGGACTGAATATTATAAATGTCATGACAGATTAGCATTGCACATTTTAATGTCGCGATAGTGATATTTTTTCGGGCTCGATACAAAACTCTCCTGATATATTGTGTTTACAGGTACTTTCGGAATTTTTGGACTGAATATCGCGCTCGCTTCATATAAACGAATGTCTAACTAGGCTACCAATACATAAAAGTAATCTAAAAATTTTGGGCTGAATGTTATAAATGTTATGTCAGTGTATCATGACACTATTTACCGTCACGATAGTGACATATTTTTGTGCTGGAATGGTAAATTTTCACGATACAACATATACAATAAATTCAAGGTACGGGTTGGGCTCGTTTTCCCGAATTTCAAAATCCCGAAATTTAAAATTCCGACTCTGAAAATCCCGACTTTCAAAATCCCGACTTTCATAATCCCGACTTTCGACAAAAGTCGGGATTTTTTTTAAAAATATTAAATATTAAATTTTGTATTTTGTATTTTTTCTTCATTTTTATTAAGAATTCGGTCGTTTTTTGGCCGATTTTTTTTAAATTTTCGTTATCGTATATAATTTGTATTTCATTGTGAATTATTCTAGAATGTTTTGAATTGGTCCTGCTGAATTGAACTTGGCCATTCCACAACCAATAATTGTAAAATTTAATTTACAAAATTACATTTGTATTCAAATATGTCTTTTAATAAAATATATTTTTGGTCGTTCTGAAAAGAACGTTTGGGGTTTTGATGAAATATTTAATGATAAAATAAATAAAATTAAGCGCTATTAATGTAACTTAATAGTATGAGCAATATTTTTTAAATAATTAACCTTATCAGTATTGTTTCTATTTACAATAACATTTAAAGCCTTCCATTTCTCAATGCGTGTTTTGCATATCATCATCTCCTTGGCCAATCCATCGATTAACTTATAGACCCCAACATGAGGTCTTCCGATTACTATTTTTAGTCGGTTGTACCAGGCTTCAACCGAATTTTGTGTTCTAGGAAAATTATCACCATAGTTCTGAGAAATAGTCCAGAACTGTGGACTGTATTGGGGTCTTCCCTAGTATCCATGAACACACCTTATATAATTTGATTGGAACCATTTGGTAATTTGCTTGGCGTCTGGATCAAATTATTTTATGATCGCATCAAAATACTCGGAAACTTCTTCAGGAGGTACGAGGGCTAATCTTTTCAACATTAGAATTTGTATGTTAAAAGATTTATGGTTTCCATATTTAATCTGGAGGTTTTCAGATTGTAATTTTCTCCATAATGTTTGCCCGAAATAGAAAAGGCATCCTTTGTATTCAGCCAACGGAAAATATATTTTAGCTGCAGCTACGATTTGGGTTTAACGAGAGGTTCCAATCACAAGCAATTTTACAAATCTCATAGAACATCTCCGAGTAAGCTTCTGTTGATTTTGAGCTCATTATACAAAATAAAAATGGTATGATCTGGTCGCCAATTTTACCATGGATCGAGAATAACTGTCTCATTATAGATGGTACAGCCTCGAATGTACCGTCCATAAGGCAGCATCCAGCCTCTGCTAGCAACATCAAAGATGTTTTTGTTCCTAATAAAATATTTTTATTTCCTCCAAAATCTTTCTCCGACAATACAAAGAGCTCTCCATCAATAAACTTTAACGTTTCTGGAATGGAAATTTCATTTAAACTTTCCGGCTCTTTCAGTGTTGTGGTCCTCACTCGAGCAATTTTTAGTTTTTGTGCTCTGTTTGAAGGTAAATATAATCTGCAATAGGAGTCGCATTCAATAATACTTTCTCTTATTATTTAAGAAGGTCGCAACCCTGGTACTTCTGCCAACTTTTTTACTGTTTCATTTGCCTTAAAAACATCTTTTTCAGAAGCCACCGGCGCGTGATTATGATCTGATGGTTCCTTTTTAGTTCATGTTTTCCTTCTAATGGTGTTGTGGTAGCTCTTCCTTTACACAATAGGTTTTTCCATTGATCGCAACACCATCGATATTTGACCAATGAGGTATTAATTTTGCCCTTTTTATTATTTGTTTTTATTTTTTGCATTATTTTTATTTGTAATAGGCCTCTCTTATTTAATATTTTTTTATAATTTTAAAAATTAAAATATTTGACACCAAATTTTTTACTAAACAACACTTAAGGCGGTGATTTATGCCGGCCATATTTTTTTATCGTACGACAAAAATAAAAATTGAACATTGCTCAATTTTGTATAAGATTTGACGGCAGTAAGAACAAAAGAATACATATTCTAAAATAAAAATAAAAACAATTCGAAAAGAACAACAAAAAAACACTTTTTAGGTTGCTTCATTGCTTGCTTTATAAAATGTTAAAAAATATCCATACGACAAAATTTTATACATGTATCTCTTAAGTCTGAATTTCGTTTTTATCGTATAAGACAAGAAAATATTAACCAATCAGAGCGATTATTATTTATGTCTGCCAGATAAAATTTATACATGAATCACCGCCTTTATTCACTGATTTAATAAAATTTATTTTATCACAATTGGAACTCCATAGCCTGCATCGATAATACGGTTTACAAAATACTAATGTCAGAAATCTAAAAATACGTCATATTTATAAAAAAAAAAACTAGAATCTGCTATTTACAGGTAGATTTTTGTGAGTCATCATGACGGGGTCGCCCCAACCCTCAATTGACGAATTAGTGGGAGTAACATCAATGGCACAGATCCTTATTTTTATTTTTTTAGTCGTAAAAAATATTTAAATTTAAAATTGCCTGTGTCACCATGGTTCTGAGAAGGCTACTCCCACTATTGCGCCATCTGTTACGGTTATACTAAAACATCTGGTGCATTTAAATCCTTCTTAACTCTTTAGAAAATGTTACTTACATAATATTATAGGTTAAAAATATATTTGTTTTCATATTTTAAGGCGTTACTACGGGAATGATTCGGATATGCAAAAAAAACCAAAAAACCTAAATTTCCAAAACCCCAATTTACAAAAATTGATATAATATATTGCATTTCAAAATGTTGCATTAACAATATATTACTTTTTTAATTAATCTTGCAACTACGAGATCTTGCAACAAAATGGTGCAATTATTTTTCTTTTTAGAACTTGTCATCAATAGATTCTATATAATCCGCGCTCCGACGTGCCTAAGCGGGAGGGGGGGGGGGGGGGGAGGGGAGGCGCAGAGACCTCCCGCGTGCCCGTCAGAGTTATCGAAGCCATGAGCCTCTACAATTATTGCATTTCAAAATGTTGCATTAACAAAAGATTGCTTTTTTTATTAAGGTAAGAGAGAAAGTATTGTTGAATGCGATTCCGATTACAATTGTAGTTTATATTTTCCTTTACATTGCACTCATTACAAAAAGATTTTTTAAAGTCCGATTTTTCGAAAAGAAAATATGAATTCGGGCACCCACGGGTTCGCCGTCCGGCACGCGGGCGCACCTTTTCAATTTTTTTAAAATAAAATTGGGCTTTTGAAAATCGGGCTTTTGAAAATGGGATTTGGAAAATTAGGATTTTGAAAGTCGGGATTTTGAATGTTGGGATTTTGAAAGTCGGGATTTGGAAAATTGGGATTTTGAAAATCGGGATTCCGAAAGTCAGGATTTTGAGAGTCATATAAAATAAAATTAACAAGATTTAAACTAAAACTAAACAAGTTCTCAGTCTGATATCTATCGACCTAGCCCCCCGTTTATTAGACTTCTAAACTATTTTTTGGGTTGAGCTAGTTTTCCCGAATTTCAAAATCCCGATATCAAAATCCTGACTTTCAAAATCCCGACTTTCAAAATCCCGTTTTTCAAAATCCCGATTGAAATGCCCGATTTTTAAAAGCCCGATTTTTTAATTTTTTTTTTATGAATTCGGGCGCCCGCAGGCCGGCATTTGGAAGTGCAATAATTGTAGAGGCTAACGGCTTCGAAAACTCTCACGGGCACGCGGGAGGTCGCTGCGATCGGCTTTGGTCATTTTTATTTATTTATATGACTGGTTTGCACAGGCTGCTTCGAGACTTCATTTATGGTTTTGTCTTGCGAATTTGTCCTTAGTTCTTTCCTCGTACTTGGTGGTTAAATTTTAAGGGCCGATGTTAATTTTGAATAAAACACAAATTATTTAGGAAATTATTGTCAATTCTTTTTATTATGATAATATGGTATGCTTCAATTATGTATGGAACAAAATATCGGCCAAATGGCCGCCGCGACCTCGGCGGCACACCTCCACACCAAATTTTCGATGACGCTTAGGCATAATTGAGGTTCTATCCCGTTTATGTGCCGAATTATCTCATCCTTTAGCTCTTGAATTGTTGCTGGCTTATCGACGTACACCTTTTTTTTCAAATAACCCCAAAGAAAGAAGTCCAACGGTGTCAAATCACATGATCTTGGCGGCCAATTGACATCGCCACCACGTGAGATTGAATTTGTTGCGCAAAAGAGCCATTGTTTCGTTAACTGTGTGGTAACTGGCACTGTCCTGTTGAAACCACATATCGTCCACATCCATATCTTCCAATTCGGGCCATAAAAAGTTCGTTATCATCTCACGATAGCGAACACCATTCACAGTAACTGCCTGACCGGCCTCATTTTGGAAAAAATACGGCCTGATGATGCCGCCAGCCCATAAACCGCACCAAACAGTCACTCTTTGTGGGTGCATTGGTTTTTCGATGATCACTCTTGAATTATGATTCGCCCAAATGCGGCAATTCTGCTTATTGACGAATCCACTGAGGTGAAAATGTGCCTCATCACTGAAGATGATTTTCTTTGAAAATTGATCATCCACTGTTGCCATTTCTTGCCACCATTCTGACCATTGACGACGTTTGGAATGGTCAAGAGGCTCTAGTTCTTGAGTCAATTGCAGCTTATAAGCGTGTAAATGCAAGTCTATATGCATAATGTTCATCAACGACGAGCGTGAGAGGTGCAATTGTTGGACACGACGTCGAGTTGAGGTGGACGGCTCTTCAGCCACACTATCGCGAACAGCAGCAATATTTTCTGCAGTACGAGCTGTACGAGCATGCACTGGTGTTTTAAAATCTCCTACAGACCCGGTTTGCTCAAATTTTTGCACGATTTTTCCGATTGTACGCACATTTGGACGATTAAATTGAACGAAAAATCACGAGGTGCACGATATGCATTTTGATTTGAACGCCCATTTTCATAATATGCCTGAATAACTTTAACGCGTTGCTCGATTGTGTACCTTTCCATGGTTCAAATTGAATTAGTCTGAAATTGAGAAATGTCAAATTAAATGCAGAAAAAATCTTGACGTTTAGGTATGGTTCACATTCAACGTCGGCCCTTAAAATTTAACCACCCTTTATTTACCACAACCTACCAACCTAGATTCGTTTAAAATTAATTAAAGTTTTGAAACAAAGTTCAGCGCTTTTGAGATGGCTCTCAAAATTAAATTAAATTAAATTTTTTCAAATGTATCGGTTTTCAAATTGATCCTCATTAACTCTTTGCACTTAAGTGACTTAATCTCACCTTTCATATTTTGTACGTTACTCTTCGTGCAGCTTACAAACTCGTTAGTTTTCTAGTAAAGCTTTGGCTCGTTGCTTGGTCAGTACGAATTTTGTTTTTATTGGTGGCTTTGACCCTAGGGTGTGGTTAACGAACTTTTGGGGCGGAAAACCGCATTCATTTAAAGACATGGTCGTGCAACCCTGCAATATACACACAGCGGCACAATTAGGGAACACAAGTAATATATTTTTTGATTTTCTAATTTATAATCTTTGGCTTATCTTAATTTATAATCACGGCTGTGTTTCTCAATATTTTACTTCCAAATTTAAATTATTAATAATTAACAGAATATTTAATTTGTAGCAGCAAATAATTGAATTTTTACAAGCTTCGACGAATACGACATATAATACGCGACATACAATAAATTGATCGACATAAAATAAACCAATTTCCATAATCGACCGCACACGAGCGCACAACATTCAACTGGCCACATACACACGCCACGTATACAATGTTGACAACATAAAAAAATCGAAAATGAAATGAAATAAAAAAAATAATAAAAAACTCTCTCTTACGGTCTGTCATCCGAGTGAACAACAACAACAAACCCGTAATGCTTTAGAAGACGCTCGAGGAAGAAGTCGTTTTGAGATCATATGTTCCGGCCAAAGTTCTCATACTGCAGAGAAATCTCTTAGTAGCAAAATTAAGTTTTGCTCAAGAATACTGATTTTGGACGTCGAACTAGTGGGGGCATATTTTGTTCACAGGCGTGAATCGTTTCTCAGTGAACTTGAAAGATGGAAGACAAAAAGTATAGAGACGACCAGGTGAGCGGTATTCGTAATGTAACATTACGATAACCGTCGCTTATGGTGCAGTCTCAGTTATGTTTTGGGCCGATATTTGTTTAAATGCCTGTACAGAATTAGTGATTATTGATGGCGGATCCCTTACAGCTGATCGATATGTTAGAGATATTCTGCTATATTTATCTGAGACAATTTTGTTTTAATGCAGGATAATGTCCGGTCGCATATACTGCACGCTATGTAACGACCTTTTTGAACCCGATATAGCATGTCTGCAGTTCGAAACACAGAAGAACTTCAAAATGTATACTCTTAAGCGATTGGGAAAATTTATTACAAGACAGTGTTATCGGAACCATGTTAAGACGAATGGAAGCAGTTGCGAAAGCTCATGGAGGTAACACCCGTTAGGCCGTTACTGAGGAAACCGGTTGTGTTGAAAGGTAATCCTTTCAAAAAAAGTAGCATATTTCCATTATCACAGTTTTTTATAATTTTTCAATAAAATATTAGAATTTTTTTCCCTGAATTTGGATGTTCATTCTATCACCTATCTTCGATATTCATAAATCAACGTCTAATTGATTTTAAACATCTTTTTTAACGTTTTTTTTTTGTTCCCATTGTGCCGCTGTATATATAAACCATGGAATTCTTTCAAAGGAACCATGTTACAACTCAGTGGGCATACGAGTACGTTAGTAGTACGAGTAAGGTGGTGTCAGTCCACATTGGTAATGCCTTAAAAAATTTTGCTAAACTTGTGAAACTGTGTTGGTTGATCCACTCAGCAATTTAAAAACTTCAACCGATATGTCGATGTTATTGGACTTTCTGGTCCTGCCCACTAGGTTACACTGGCTTTTCTCACCTTATCTTGAAATTGGAATTTCACATCTTGGAAAATCAGGCAGTTTAAGCCTCTGGATAATGTAGTATTAAATAGCAAGGTAAGTCGATCATCCCGGTGAATATAAAACTTATATTTTTATGACGCTAGCCTCAGTCTAGGCTAGGTCTTGCCTATTTATATGACATTACTGAACACGCACAATATCATATTTCCAGATAACAGATTTAGGTCCCAAAACCGAGAATATTTCATTTGAGCAATTTTTAGATACCCCACGCACTATTAAAATTTTATTTTTTCTGAAAGATTTTTATAGCACCAATTTTAATTGCTCGTAGACGTGAAGACACATACGAGTTAGTATTATTATGATTAGGAGACAGCGTAGAAATTTGTTGAATTCATAAAGATAGTAGTAAATTAATTTTTTGTATTTTAAGTTCAACAAGAATTGACAGCAGGCTGTTAAAAAAATATAATTTTAAATTCAAAAATTTGATAAACTTTGGCTTAATTAATTTTTTTAATGTTTTTTATTTATTTTTATGTTTTTATTACATAAGCAGATGAAATATTATCTTTGTGAATTCTTAGTATATTCTCATCAGTAACCCACAAACATTTTTTTTTTATTTATAAACAATGATTATATTTATGAGCTGCGGTTTTGATAGTTGCAGCAGTAAGAAATTAGGATTATTCTTGACCTATCTAAAACCAGTTGTAGAAATTCTTTACTGATTACTTAAAATGTACAACTATTTTATAATTTTTTCAGATTAGCGCAGTGCCTTCACTTGTAGCAATTAGCGATAGGGCTAGGTTATGTTGTTCTACTTCTGGGGGTATTTTTCTTATCGCGGCGGTTTATGAATATAACGATTTTTAGACTGACCTTAGCAATAAAGTTTAGTTTGGTAGAGACAACAATACAAATTTTGTACTAATATTTACATGTGCATGCAAGATCAAGATCATGAATAACGATGCTCGAATTAATTAGCACCTAATAATTTTATCTTATCAGTGATTTGTTTGGTTTTAGAATTAGCTAAATAATGCCACATACCAGGTTTGTTTACAGGCTTTAATTATTTCTAGGTCACCGTGAATTTTTAGCAACATGTATAATCGGAAATATAATTTTATGAACTTGACTTATTAAAAGCTTTCATAATATATTCCTAAATGGTATTTAACTTAAAAGTGTAACGGAAAATAATTCGAAAAAATCTGTTACGTTTCACAGTGGAGGCCGAAGTTGAGTAAATAAGAAAATACACATGGATTTGAATGAATAACTGTGAATAAAAACGCAAATTAAGTAAAATTTGAAGTATTTGGTCATATTTGGTCAGTTATTCCCGCTAATTGGTCAGTGACAGGAAAAAAAGATTAATTTATAAAGTTGCGCATGCGTTGGTTTGATCAAATGTTATGCAGATGGTTTTTGTTATATGTAGAGATGCGTATGCAACACAAATCCCAAGCGGCTGAATGCCAAGCGTTTTTTTTAATTTTTTTAAAAAAATTTAAGTGTTTATCAGATTATATTTAATTTTAAATTTAGCCTAACAATATATACCGATAATTATAGTAATTATAGTTAACACGAATTAAACGGAATGATGTTGCACGTGCATCTGTTTGTTAAAATGTCGCAATACTTCTGTTATATAGGAGTTAACCAAGTAACAAAACATGTCACTAGCCTATCTAGCAAACCTATATGTCTCAAATAAAATATTTAATTTAAACGATACAGTTTTCTGATGCGCTTCTAACAAAAATCAGTGAAGTATTCTCGCTATTATTGTAAAACGTATGTTACGATATTTTCAAGTATGGTGCCAAATTTTAGAGAGCCTGATTTACTAAGCCCGACCAATTATTCATTATGAATGATCAAATACAGTTCTTTGGTTTATTCAAATACCCAAGTTGTCAAATTAGTCAAATACCCAAAAAATTAGAAATATATAGGTTTGCTAGATGGGCTAGCAGCATGTTTTGTTGCTTGATGCACTATGTAACAGAAATTGGGTGACATTTTAACAAACATGCGTACGTGCATATCATGTCAAATTTAGATTTCAATATAATTAATTTAATAAACAATAATTGAAAATCAACGGTTGATAAAATTTTATTTGTGTTGCATGCACTTCTCCACATATTAAAAACCATCTGCGTAACATTTTATTAAACCCAGGCATGTGCAGCATAATAAATTAATCTTTTTTAATTGTTTCAATATATGTATATGCAGGTCTGAACAATTATTGGGTTTAGCTGATCAATCATAGGAATTTCTAGCTTAATCGATTTCTTCCTTATTTGGGGTGCTAAAGTTTTTAGTTGACCTTGAAACTTTTTGAAACGATTTTAAAAAATTCCTGTCACTGACCAATAATGGCCACTTGCGACCAAACAGTGTCCAATTAGACTCAACTTTTGTTTTTGCCCTAAAAACCAATTTTTGGTTTCGCAAAAGCAAAATAAAAATTCTTTTGAAACGCTTACATGAAAAATGATGGTACACCCACTACGTAAAAGATGACACCATTTGCGGTAACCTGAATGGGAAAAATATTACCAAAATAATGTAATTTTGCATAAGGTTCACGGGTATTATTTATGTTCCCGCGTTTCCTAAATATGGGAACCAGAAAAATATCAATTTGTGAATAAAAAACAAAAATGAGAAAATTCTTTATCTTTAACATTGGGCGTGCACTATAATTTGTTACACATTTATTACAACAAATCCCGATTTTATTACAGTTACCGTTCTCGAGGAACGAGTGGTCGGTTTAGCTTGTAATTAAACCTACACCGCCAAAATTGTAACTTTTGATGTAGCTGTGATATCGGGATGGCTCTTGGACCAGAATTTATTACAAATTTATTACATTGATTAAATAGTTCAAGATCACCTGTATATCTTAACTAAGGGTAAATTTCACCCCAAACGATTATTTATAACAAAAACATCGATTTTACCAATTATAATAATTTATTACACCAGACCCCCAAGTAACAATTTGGAGTTGTCAAAACGTTGTACCATCTAAAACTTACAGCACTTTAGTTATAATAACTTCTTAAAATAATAACAAAAAACATGAATTTGGTGATTTGCCAACGTAATGCCAGCAAAAATGGTAATTGTCATTTGCCTGCCGATATGTTATAGCAACGTCAAACAGTAAACTCGTTATAAATGGTAAATTACTTTCAAGGCATCATTTTGGTTAATTTAATGACTTAGGTTCCCAAATAGCAAAAACGTTATATTTTCAATTTTGCTGTCCTTAACACAAAATGGTTACATAAGAAAAAGTAATGCCATAACAGCAAACATGTTTTAGATGCAATTTCTCTGGTTAGAAAGCAATATGTTGGCTAAGGGAATTAGTTTCAAATTAGCAAAAAAAGTCAGAAATAACTAACGAGCTATTATTTTGAACATTATTGTAACAATAATAATTTGTGTGAAAATTATAGCAAAAATCATTTTTTTATAATTGTCATTTTATTTATGTTTTCTTTATTCATACTTCAATAATAAATGTCACTAATATTTTATGAAATATTGACAGGGAGAAATATGATTTTTCTTACGATTTGCTATCGTAAAAATATGTGGGAAACAAATTTTACCGACCAGTTTGTAAAACTAGCTCAGAAAAGAAAAACGCGACCTAAAAATATTTGATATTAAAAATAAAATCAAAATCAAAAATTATTTTGAAAAATTTATTTTTGCTGAAAATAAGTTTGAATCTGTTAAAAAGCATCTGGTAACTACCCAAAAGCATGAAATTGGTGTTTTTTCCAATAATTTCATGTGATAAACTGGGTTTTGTGGAAGTTTTTTTAACTAGATAAATGATGCAGCCATTTTTATGCACAGAAATACAAAATTAAAAAATGGCTTTACTATATATTACATGTAAATATCTTTTCACATAACGATTTTAGTTATTTATGGTAAATTTAATATTATTACAGCTAAATTGTATTAAGGATTTACAAAAAAGTGGCACAAATATAGTAAACGTATTAAATAACTAATCAGCTTTTAGACGAGGAAATCGGTAATCATAACGCATTTGCTTTGTGCTAAGCGTTTTATAGCTGTCGGACCCTCGCATGGAATAATTATTTACCTTAACCCTATATCAGCCATTTTTTATGACTGTAAAGAGAAATTTCAATGTAGGAAAATAGAAAATTAGGTCTAAAATTGTCGTAGGTATTACTAATACTATGGGTACGAAAATATCACAAATTGTGTGATTTAATAATTATGAACTTAATAATAACAATAATTAAAAATCATGATGACATTTTCAATTAATTTAATTAAACTTATATACTACTTTCTAATTTAATTAAATTTACAATTCATGACTTTAATTCAACAACAACTAAACAACACGGCATTTTGCAGCTAAGTTTAAATTTTATTTGTACATAATTTACAATTTAAACATTATGAATAATGTAAAATTTTACATTCAGAGGATTATTTGAGTCAATATTAAAAGTGAAACAACAAAAGCGACCTGATCCTCCGAAAAAGGATTAAATATTGCAATCTAGTTCCATTAAAATGGTTATTTATAAATTATACATATAATATATAAATATGTAACCTCAAAAATTCAAATTTCGTCTCTATTTTCCGCCAAATTTATTTATATTTTATTTATGCGCGTGAGCTGTCAAGTTTTCATTAACATTTTGAAACAACTGTACCTCCTGGAGGGTTAACAACATTGTTGTAGTTATAGAATTTGCTGTGTATTAAACAGTTTAGTTGTTTGTTAAACCATTTTGCTTTGAGTTAAGCAGTTTTCCTTTATTAACCGTAGTTTTGCTGTTTGGTAAGTAATTTTGCTTTAAGTTAAACAATTTTGCTTGGAGCTAAGCAGTTTCTCTCTTACCACATCTAGCTTACCCCTATATATTTCGCGGTGTGTTAAGCAATTTCGCTGTTTGGTAAGTAATTTATTTTGAGCTAAGCAATTTCGTTTTTTTATCCATATTTAGTTAACTAATGCAAATTTCATTGCGTGTTAGCAGTTTCGCTATTTGGCAAGTAATTTTGATTTGAGATAAGCAGTTTTTCTTTTATAAATTTGGCATACCACTGTACAATACAACTGCATTTCTGAAAGTTTTTACTCGAAATTATTTTCAGATTGACGCAATAATTACAAACTCAGTACATTTTATCTTTGATAATGATAACTATTTACTATGAAATCATATTTTATACATTATAGGAATACTATTTAATAGTTTTGTTATGATTTTTAGGTTTTCTCTGTTCTCGAAACAATAGGCAAAAAGGAATTGTTTGTGTGAAAGCATATAATGGTATTGTTCATTATAAACCGGACACCCACCGAATTCCTACCCTTGACGGTTGTAGGACAAATAACCCGATAGTTCATGGTGCTCAGAACCAGCACGCTTGCTCACCAAATATTCCGAGTATCAGCTGTACAGGGAGGAGGAGGAGCTACTGGAGCTACCGTTTGGAGCTACTACCTTTTTCCAAAAGTGGTTATAATCCCTCTACGTTTCAAATAATTTTAAACCACTAGTACTAAATTATCAATTTCATGTATTGGGATTCCATCAATATTTATATTTAAACTGATTGACATTGGGCGGTCTATGGATTTAAAATATAATTCTAAACAATTTTTCTCTCCTGGACGCTAATAAGATCCGCTATCCAAAGAAAAGATATTGTCGATTTTCTGTGGTGTGCTTAAGTTAAGCAGCTTAACTAGTTAAGCACTGTTTAGTTGTCAATTGTTTATTTTGTTATAGAGTAGTTATAAATAGATAAAAGCTCTTTTAATTCGGTTTATGCTATATATTAAAATGTATCGCTCATCTCCTTATGTTTTGCACAAAATCTTCTTCTTCGTCCTCTTCGTCTTCGCTGTCATTTAAATAATATGTATTCGGATTTAATTTCATCATTATTATAACATTTAGAATCTGACATAGTTTGTTATTGAGATAATGTACGCTGAGATGGTTCAAATGAAATACGATGCTCTGCAGCAGCAGTTAAATTATCATATTCTACGTGATCTGAAAATATGTTTATTACAGACATGTAAGAGGGGGGCGAAGTCCGAGATTCATACCTCCTCGCGGTGCTCTCTGGGTAACGCTAAATGAATCAGGCGGTGTAGTGGAGACGAGCAGCTAAATCCTGTTTATAGTCATGGACACTACAGCGTCTGTTTTCCAGGTTAGGAGCGGCTGAAGCGGGCGTCTGTCTTGTATCAAGCGGCTCGCTATATAAATGTGTTCAAGGTAGGACTGGATGCCTCAAGATTCTCACCAGTACGTGACCCACACACGTAACAAGCGGGTTGAGCGGAAGGCCAACAACCTCCCCTCATAAAAACTCACCAAGTTATGAACCCTAAACAAAGGCCTCGGATAACCATATCGGATTCATTACAAACTCGACCTCGGAAATTGTACACGGACAACGCTTTAAAAATGGGAACATGGAACGTGCTTAGCCTCTTAAGACCTGGAGATCTCCAGAACCTATCGAACCAAGCAAAGAGTTACACATTAGACGTACTTGCACTACAAGAGCTTAGATGGTCTGGGAGTGGGATCCATGACACCACCAATGGTTACACTCTTCATTACAGCGGCCATCAGAACGGAGGAGAATTTGGAGTTGGCTTCCTCATCCATCGGCGCGTGAAGCATCATATCATCGATTTCCGCCCTATCAACATGCGGATATGCACGGTCAGACTTCGCACTAGGAAATTTAACATCACGATCGTCAATGTGCATGCACCCACCGAAGATAAATCAGATGACATCAAAGATCTTTTCTTTGTCGAACTGGAGGAAGTCATCAATAACATACCGGACCACGACATTAAAATCATCGTGGGCGACTTTAATGCAAAAATCGGTAGGAGTGCAGAAAATTCATCGCACATCGGTCCTAACAGCCTGCACCTAACTAGTAATAACAACGGCCAACGAGTCACCGACCTGGCAATAACGTACAACTTAGTTGTATCAAGTACGTTTTTCCCACATAAGAGAATCCACAAAGTAACGTGGAGATCGAATGATGGGAGAACGGAAAATCAAATCGATCACGTCATGGTGTCTAAGAGGCACTCCACCAGCATATCTGACGTTAGATCTTACAGAGGTGCAGACATGGACAGCGATCATATGCTTGTCATATTTAAATATAAGTGCAAACTGTCATCTACGTTTAACAGACAAGCACAAAAGACCGTTCGATGGAATATCAATGCTCTAAAAGACCAAGCGTCATTGCAGAGTTACCAATCAGCTGTCACTAACTATTTAGAGCGGCCCAGCAACAACGAAGAAGCTCCCTCTAACATCGAGGAGTAGTGGCACGCTATACAGTCAGCCATAACCACCGCGGCGCAAAATACCATCGGAAGAAGACCTCCGAGAGCCCGCAATGATTGGTTCGATGACCAATGCCGTAGGGTCGTCGAAAATAAACGAACGCTTCGTGAAAAATGGTTGGCACGCAACACTAGAAGCACTCTAGCAGAATATCTCCGCGCTAGGAAAGCCACGACTAAATACCTTCGACAAAAAAAACGCGAACATATGAGACTATGCATCGAAAACATCAGCTTCCAAGCGGAACTAGGAAACTCAAGGGACTGTTTTGCCAACGCCAGGAATCTCACTAAAGACTTCCACCCAAGAAGTACAGCCATCAAAGACGGGAATGGAGAGTTGAGAACAAACGTGGCTGATGTTCTCTCAGTATGGCAAACCTACTTTAAAAATCTGCTAAATCGGAATGACGACGTGACCCCCATTAGAGCAATAGCTCCTCCAGGTGACGAGGTCTTTGTCGAATATCCCACAGTGGAGGAAGTAGACGCAGCTATTAGTCGATTGAAAAACGGAAAGGCACCCGGTCTCGATGGAATCCCCGCAGAATTGATTAAACTCGGAGGCGCTACTCTTGCAACAAGTCTATACGACCTCGTCGTCTGTATTTGGGACCAAGAAGAGCTGCCTGAGAATTGGAAGACCACGCTCATATGTCCGCTGCATAAAAAAGGCGACCGTCTCAAATGTGAAAACTATCGTGGCATAGCTTTATTGAACGCTGCTTACAAAGTGTTGGCTAATGTTGTACTTGCCAGACTCATCCCTTTCGCCGAAAACATCATTGGCGACTATCAATGTGGTTTTCGACCCAACCGATCAACCACGGACCAGTGTTTTACCATGAGGATGATCTTGGAAAAATGTTGGGAGTACAACATAACCATACATCAACTATATATAGACTTCCGGCAGGCATATGACAGTATAAACCGCGACAACCTATGGGCCGCGCTCATATGCCTAGGAATCCCAGAGAAACTCGTTTCGCTGTGTAAATTAACAACGTCTGGGTCTGTATGTAGAATCGTAATTGAAGGAACTGTGTCAGACTCCTTTGAAATAACATCTGGCGTTCGACAAGGTGATGCACTTGCGCCTTTGCTGTTCAATTTGGCGCTTGAGTACGTAGTGAGAAAAAGCAACATCGAAACTTCGCGCTGTATATTTAATAAATCCGGCCAAATTCTTGGATATGCAGATGATATCGTGCTTCTTGGCCGAAGACCAAGCGATATCAAAGACAGTTTCATACCGCTCGATCGCTGCGCAAGAAGACTTGGTTTGGAGGTGAACAGCAGTAAAACCAAATATCTAACAACACCAAGGAACATCTCTAGTGCAAATCTCGGAATTGGCGACCACAATTTTGATGGTGTCGAAAACTTTAAATACCTCGGGTCAGTTATAACATCACTGAATGAAATCCAGGCAGAAATAAAAGCCCGAATCGCTGCCGGACAACGAGTTTTCCACGCCCAATCAAGATTATTGCGTTCGAAACATCTATCGCAGTCGTGCAAGCTCGCACTTTATAAAGCACTAATAAGACCTGTGCTGACTTTCGGAAGCGAGAGCTGGACCATGACCTCTAACGATTGTAGATTGTTATCTACATTCGAAAGGAAGGTCATCCGTTCAATTTTTGGTCCAATTAAAGTTGCGAACAACGAATATCGGATTCGTATGAATCACGAAATAAAGCAACTCCTCGGAGGCAGCGATATCATCGGATTCATTAAATCCAATCGAGTGAGATGGCTCGGCCACGTTGCAAGGTCCCCACAACAACGGATGATATATAAAGTGTTTCACCAACAACCAGCCGGAGTACGTCGTAGAGGAAGACCCCGACTACGCTGGCGTGACGACATTGAACAAGATCTGCAAGCATTAGGATGTCGAAACTGGAGGACGAGAGCAATGGATCGGGATGGATGGAGGGCCATTGTGCGGGCGGCGAAATCCCTTCATGGGATGTGAAAGCCAGAGAGAGAGAGAGAGAAATGTAAGAGTCCAGTATCAATTTAAATTAATTACAAGGTTTATTTCGATTAGTAACTTATGTGGTGGCGTATGTAGTGATGTTATTGCTGTTGGTTCTCTGAAGCTACATTAACTTTAATATTACATTACCGGAAAAAATAGTATATTTCAGTGGTTTTGTATTGCACGCCTTTAATGCTATAGTAGCTAAAAATAAAATGCAAGTTTAATATTACACTGGCAAAGAAAAAATTAAGAAGACCGACATACTGGTTACTTTTTTCATTTCGTTGTTTGTGGTTTTTACTTTTCTATAAGCTGTGATGTTGGCTTTACATTTTTTTAATGTTCTAAAATAAGTATGCAAATCTTTCTTCGCCATTATATTCGCCAATTATAACACACAACACCTTATTTGATTGTGTACCATAAATGTCAAACCTAGATTATTATAGAGGTCGTATTTGTTTGGTTGACTAGCCAATGCCTTCTATACTACTGGCCTTTTACTACTCTCATTTTTCGCACATGACGTCAATTTAAGTCTATACCGAGACTGCGCAATAATAATTTTAGGATATTTACACTAACAAAGCAACTAGAGAAAGCAACAACAACGTCGACTTAGCGTGTCGTCATCATTTGGTGTAAGCGGCCAGTAGTTTAGAAGGCATTGGACTAGCGCAGCAACAATGCTTTCCTCCCGACATTTTTCCTTGCGGCATATAACAATAACCCTTCTACAATGCCTTTATACCTACTTATCTCACCGCTGCAAAATTGCTTTGGTCCCGATTTTTTTGCTTTATGGTGTGTAACAAAATCGCTACTGCAATGTCTTATAAACCTACTTAAGCTAATTAGCTATTTTTTTTACTGCAACAACGTTCTCAAAAGTTATTAAATATCTATCTACCATTTATAACTAATTTGTGTAATTTTTCGGATTTCACGACGTTGTAAGAGCCCTGATTTTGCTGTCTAGGACAATTTACCTATCCAATTGTTACTTGGGCGGCCGCCTCCAGATAGCGAACCAAATGGTACTTCTTGGACTTTGTGGAGGGCAGATCAACCTTATCCAGGTGTGTAATAAATTACCTATATGTCAGGTTACAGTGAATTGGCTCCAAACGGTAAAGGGTTCAAACGTCTAATTTAAAGTTCGATTTTATCAACTTCAATAATTTATTACACCAGACCGCCACCAGATAGTGAGCCAAATTGTGCTCCTTGGACTTTGTGGAGGTCAGGTCAACCTTATCCAGGTGTGTGTTAAATGATTTTTGTGTCCGGCTAAATGGAATCGGCTTCAAACTGTAATGTCTTCAAATTTGTAATTTGAAGGTCGATTTCATCACATTTGATAGTTTACACCAGACCACCATCAGATTTTAGTTTAAATGTTGCTTCTTTATTGGACTTGTTAGCCCTTGGAGGGCAGATGAAATTTTTTCAAATGTTTATTGTATTATTTTTATGTCAGGTTAGGTTAGACGGAAATAGCTTCATGAATATATGGAGTTCGTAGTTTAATGGTCGGTTTTTCTACCTAAATAAGGGGTCGGGTTGAACTCAAATTGTAGCTTTTGTAAAGGGCAATTTACTTAATTACTTATTATTACATGATTATCAAGATTATAGTCTTGAAATGACGAAGAAAATTTAAAATTTAGTTTAAACGTATTAAAAATTTCGATTTTTATCGAATGAAAATTTTTGTAGAAAACATAGATAATTAATTACACACCCTGGATAAGGTTGATCTGCCCTCCACAAGGTCCAAGGAGTAACATTTGGCTCAATATCTGGTGGCGGTCTCGTGTAATAAATTGTTGAGGGTGATAAAATCACAAAGATAATTTATTACACACCTGTATAAGGTTGACCTGCTCTCCACAAAGTCCAAGGAGCACCATTTTTCTCAATATCTGGTGGCGGTCTGGTGTAATAAATTATTATAATTGGTAAAATCGATGCTTTTGTCATAAATAATCAATTGGGGTGAAATTTACCCTTAGTCAAGATATACAGGTGATCTTGAACTATTTAATCAATGTAATAAATTTGTAATAAATTCTGGTTCAAGAACCACCCCGATATCACAGCTGCATCAAAAGCTACAATTTTTTTTGGTGTAAGTTTAATTACAAGCTAAACCGACCACTCGTTCCTCGAAAACGTTAACTGTAATAAAATCGGGATTTGTTGTAATAAATTGTAATAAATGTGTAACAAATTATAGTACAGGTTTCATTGAGGGGGGCTAATTTGGTCGGTGCAGGTTAAGAGCACTCACTCTTGCCGAATATCGTTATTCCATCGTTCAATGCATACATAGTTATTCAAACAAATGAAATTCATCAACCTACATCATCATCTCCATTGGTTTTCATTTGACGCAACAATTTACTACTACAAGCCAGTTTACTTACAAGTTGTCATTTTCAAAAATGCCAAAAATCTGCGTTAATAAATTAAAAAATTAAAAACAAACTCATTTAAAACCCCATTAATATTCTTCTTTGGCATAACACCCATCAATTTTCAAAAATTATTGATGTTTACCTTTTGGTAATGCTTTGATCATTATGTTGGCCGCCTATTTATTCATGGGCACGAAAAATTCCACTCTCATCTCATACCTCTCCTAACTTTGATGAGCTGAATCCCGCTTTGATTATGCATAAGGAAAATCGATTGTCCAAATCGGTTCCTTCGTTGCATAAGCCGCCATGTTGGCATTCCGAGCCCCAACTTATAATTAAATTGCCAAACATGAATATGTACCCGGACGACAACAACCGCCGGGTTTCGTTGTCTTCTGCATTATAGTTTGCGTCACTGTAGTCACACAGACTCAAATTTATGCCACTTTCAGATCGAACTCTCATGTCCATCGCCCTGTTAACGGGCTTTCTAGTTGCAACAACTTGACGGTAGCTGTCCTTCTGGATTCCCATAGTTTGACGTGATCATCTTTAATTGGGATTCTCACTTTATATTTTCCATCTAACCCACATTTTTCGATTGATGAAAAATAGATTTTTACCTTGACATCTTCTTCGGGTCAACTTCTTTCTTCTGGGATATTGTCGCTCTCGACAAGCAACCTTAGTATGATCTTCAATCCACTTGGTAGTTAACTTAGTTGATTTTTGCTGACAATCTATGCCTCCCATGTTGACGATTACGACCCATCCTAATTCAGTTTCCTGTGCCATAGGATCTTCCGGGCCCCCTTTCATTGTTGTCGTTGTTGTTGGCAGTATCATGCATAGCTCGAAATGTAAGTCTTTATGCTACTTGCAATAGTGGTAAGGACAGCAGTAAATTAAAATAGTTATTTGTTAGCAATCTTAGATTGATATATAGTGTTTGCAATGTGTTCCAGGCCATCTCGTGATTCTTCCCTGTATAGTTGCTAATAAGTTATGCTGCTCCTTTTTGAAACTTTGATTTTGATTATGTAGTTTTTGACAATGTTTTATTTTGGTGAATATGAGTTTACTAAACATCGTTCATGTTCACCGTAGAATTATTGTCTTTCTACTATCGATAGTTGGACTGATGTCGATGTTTCTACAAGGCCATTGCCTCGTTGTTGCTTTACTAGCTTGTTTTCTACTTTAAGCCGCAACGTTTCATAGTAACTAGAAAGTAGTCCGTGGTTTGATCGCCTGCTTCTGTTTCGACCAATATATGGCCTTTTTTTTGTATCCGAGATATCAGATAAATCAGAGAGATAATTTATCTGACAAATCCGATAATGTTTTATCTGTAAAGGCTTTTAGCGAGTTTTTACCACTAAAAAATAATAAACTAGGATATTATTAATTTTACAATTAATTTAATAAAAATAAGATAAAAATAATTACAAATGAATTTATTAATTTCCATTTTTCATAGCATTCGCCGTATTTTCTATCAAAATATATCAAAAATATTTTTTCTCTGAACTATCTGAAAAAATATTCAAATGGAAAAATGACGATCTGAGAATGGTCAGAGAAAATAAAAAAAACCAAAAAAAAATTTATCGGATCGATCCGATAAAATAAAAAACGGAAAAGGCTTTCTTCTTATCTCTCTGATCTCTCCGATATAATAAAAAAAAGGCTAATAATTGTTCCGGTTTGGCATTCCCTCCATATCTGTTTCCAACATCTTTAAACTTAAATACTCTTTCGAGTAGCTGTTTGCCTTTAATGAATCGTTAACCCATTTCTAGCCATAGGTCCCAATTGGGGATTCACCTAATTTCATCGTAAAATCTATTTTGTGTATGAAAATTAAACGTTTTTTTGATGTAGGTAAGTGAATATATATATTTCGCATATGGTGAAAAATAGTTTTACAGTTAAACGAAATAACGGTGTATTTGCAAATAGAATAAGTGAACATTTTTTTTTGTGTTTTTATATTACTCTCAAACCAACAAAATATATGTAAGTGTGTGTAGTTTTACATTAAAAGTATAGATAAATATTTGTTGTTGCTAACGAAAGTAAAAAAATTAACAAAACGTATTTTTTCCGTTATATTTTTGTATTTTACAATTAGTCCCATTTGCAAACCATGGTCCTATTAGAGTTTTTTGTTAAGATTTATTTGTAAAATATGTGTACCAAAAGGTGTTTTACTGTAGCCGAAGCCGCGGCTTTGATAGAAGAGATGGCATCTGACAATGATGATGAGGAAGTAGGCTGCAATTTTTTCGATTTTGTCCAGTTACCACCAAGCACTGTGGATGAAGTAACGGATTTAGAAGATTTTGATGAAAACGAAATTTATGAGGATAATCGTGCAGATCTAGCAACAGAAATTGAAATCCACATACCTCGGGATGATGATGATGATAATGAAGAGGATACGTATGATACAAAAAATAGTAGCAAACGACCACGAATGGATGTATCTACAGCCAGTTCTTCTAGCCAGCACACATCTGCTCCAGAATCTCTAAATATCAGACTACCGAAATGGAGGAAAATACAACCCTGCTATTCTAAAGAATATTCAACTCGAACCGAAGAGAGAAAAATGGAATTGAAAGCTAGCTTATCGACAAAATCTGCTGTTTAAAATTTTTGAATTATTATTCGATCAGGATATAATGGAGAACATTGTTGAACAATCAAAAATATATGCAGCTCAAAAAATTTTTCACAACTTTGACATGACAACCGATTGTCTAAGAAATTTTATTGGGATCCCTATTTATAGCGGATACAACAGTCTACCTCAAGAAAAACTGTACTGGTCAGAGGATGAGGATATCGATAGACAAATAGTACGTAAATGTATGGCAAGAAATCGGTATTTTGAAATAAAACGTATGCTTCATTTCAACGACAATCGCCATATACAACAGAATTGTCCTGACAAAATTTACAAGATACGTCCACTCATTGATAAACTAAATGCAAGTTTTATTAAATTTGGAGTATTCTCCGAAAAAATATCCATCGATGAGCAAATGGTACATTATTATAGACACCACTTTATGAAGCAATTTATAAGAGGGAAACCAATAAGATTTGGCTTAAAACAGTGGGTTATGGCCTGTGGAGAAACTGGATACTGTTTCAAAATGACTGTATATCAAAGAAAGGAACAAAGTGAAGACCAAAAAAGCCAAAAATTACAATCACTAAATGGACTAGGCGAGAGAGTGTTGTCTTGAATTTGATTGAAGCTATTACTTTTTTACCAGTTACAAGTTGATGGCCTTACTGTCCAAGAAAGGGATACGTTGTACCGAAACTGCCAGATATAACAGAATGGGAATGAAAAACGCAGGTTCGAATATTTTGAAAAACGATCAAAATTTAAAAAAAGAAAACCGTGGATTTTACGACTATGTGTTTGACAAAGAAAATGAAATTTTAGCACTTATTTGGTAGTACAATAATGCTGTCAAAATGTTATCCAATCATCAAGCGGTTGAGCCTGTTGTGTCTGTGAATAGTAAAACAAAAAAGGCGTATGTAGATATAAAACAGCCTAATTTAATAAGTGACTATAATAAGTATATGGGAGGTGTGGATAAATTGGACTGGCATGTGCAAAAGTACAGAATAAAAATACGTGGAAAAAAATGGTATTTTCCATTGTTTACAAATGCAGTTGATGTTGCTATTTATAACGCCTTTGTTTTATATTCAATGTCACATGGCAACCTTCCATTTTTAAATTTTAAAAGAATGCTTGCAACTGACTACCTAAAGAGGAAATCTATTTCTAATCCGAAAAATATGGGGAGACCTTCAAGTGCATCAGTTACTAAAAGAATTTTATTGTCAACTAAATCTGGTCCAGGTCACATTATAGAAAGGACGCCTGAATTAAAACAACGCAAATGCGCCATATTCAAAAAAAAAATGCCAGAAAACAATGTCGGTTATGTAATGTGGGAATACATGTCGATTGTTTTGAACAATTCCATCTTATGTAGGACAGAACACTCATAAATGGTATTTTATATTTTTAAATGAATTTTTTAAATTTTGTTTATGTTATTTTATGGTATATTTTTATGTATTTGAACCTCTATTTTTGTTTGTGTACTACTATAATAAGATTAAATTTAGACAAATAAAATTGATTTTTTTTTAGATGCTATTTAATTTTTTTCTTTGTGAAATTTTCTTACACAGATGTGCCCATGGTTCCCAAATGGGGATCAATAAAAAAAGTTCAACAAAAGCTACACAGTCATGTTTTTTTTCATAAAAGTGTTTTTAGTTATTGTTTTTATATACAATCTATGTATTAACCGCGAATTTATTTAAAAAAAAAGTTGGTGCCAAATTGGTTAATACATGTTAATTTATATTCCTGAATAGTTTATTAGATGACTCCGCTACTCCTGAATGTTGACTGATATCATTCGCTTTTTCTTTCGAGTTGTTGTTGGTGGTATATATAAACAAGGGTGGTTCCGAGTTTTTCTTTGATATTGATGGTGTAGGTGTCTTCGGCGGTCCATTGTTTGTTATAAATCTCGTAATCTTTTCCCACATATTCGGAGAACAGTGTTTTAGTGCTTCTATTTTTCGTCCAAATATGTTTTTGTGTTTGTTTGTTGTCCATCTTTTTTGGAGTTGGTTGATTTTGGTTGCAAGCTCTTCCTGTTTTACTAGTAGAGCATCCATCTCCCGTTGATCAAGGCACCGTTGTTACGTGACTATTTTTTAAATCAGCGTTGTTGGCCGGATCCGTTCGGCGTTTTTGTTTGATCAACGTTGATTAAGTTGCCGGTTGCTGCATCCGATACGAAGGAACAATGTTAACAACTCAATTTTGGTGGTACGGCCAAGCGTACTCCGAAATTGGTCCATCGGAAGCTTTTTCGTTTTTGCGTGCATTTTGAAAAGTATATCATTTACGATAAAGCGGTTATGAATTTACAGATTTTAAATTAATTTTGCAACAATATTTGGCAATATTTGTTTAAAAAAATGTTTTTCAGTAAAAATTTGTTCGCACAGATAGGAGATCCCAGTTAGTGATGCCGAGATCGGTCCACCGGAAAAATGATTAAAATAAAAAGATGGGAAATTAAATTTCAAACCACAATTCCCACACCTTATACATTTTTACATAACTAAATGCATATCGGAACGCTACCATCTTCATAGAAAATGATGAAAGTCTAATATCTGATCATTATGACGGTTAGTCAAAATGTAATAGAAAAAACAAGTTCACCACAACTCATAAACAACAAAACAAATTGGGAATTGTTTAAGCAGTTAGTAGAGGAAAAAATATAACTTTAAGTAAAAAATATAACTTTAATCGAAAGTGAAAATGAAACAGGAGAGGAACGGAGCCTGTCTAGCTCCTTGATGTCATACAATGGTAGGCTTGGGAACGCACACCCAAATTATCATCCAGGAAAGAAAACTCCGTTATTTACCCAATAGAAAGAAGTAAGAAAACTAGTGCAGAAAATAAAAAGCAGAATATGCGTGCGCCGCAAGATTAAACCAAGTCGCTCATAAAAGCAGTGACAAATGAAACAATTGGAAAATGTCTTTGTTCTCTAGCTGCAACTAAAGATACCGACTATTCCCTCTGGAAAGCAATAAAAGGGATAAAAAGACCAAAAACGCAAATCCCCCTATCAAAACAAACGATGGGAAATGGATTGGAGTACGACCTGTACGACCCAAAGCTGACCTGTTTGCTGAAAATCTTGAAGAAACATTTCAACCTCTAGGTTGGTAGATCAGTTACGAAAACACTCCTGATATGCCCAGAATATCTGACTAAAAGCTGAAATTAAGAACATAAAACCAAAGAAATCTCCTGGTTACGATCTGATAACGGGGCAAATAATAAAAGAGCTGCCTAAACAAGGCACCCGTAAATTATTGCACATAATCAATGCGATCCTCGTCAGAAAAAAACATGTGCCAATGCAGTGAAAAGTATACTGTTAAAGTTAGCCGAAAGTTTCCAGCCGAAAGATAATGCAGATAGTGTCTTGAATACAACAAAAATCAGTCATGAACTAGAATTTAGGAGAATTTAGGATCGAATTACATCATTCGAGTGAAGGAGAAATTATTTCAGTTTACAGGAATTTAAAAATCGATAGGGGCGAGACTATAAAGAGAGTTTAAAAATAGTCAAGACACTATCTGCATTATCTTTCGGCTGGAATCTTTCGGCTAACTTTAACAAGGTGTGAAAAGTAGCAGAAGTAATAATGATTCCGAAACCGGATAAGCCACCGAATGATAGAAAATCTTACCGGCCAATTTCACTTCTACCAACACTAGCGAAATTGTTTGAGAGGCTGTTGCTCAAAAAACTGAGAACAAAGAAACTTATCCCAGAATGTCAGTTTGGTTTCAGAGAGAAACACCCAACTATTGAGCAGGTTCATCAACTATTGAGCTTCAACTATTGAGCAGGCTTGCAGATGTCATTGAGAATACATTAGAGAGGAAAAAGGTTTGCTCTAGTATCTTCGTAAATGTGGCGCAGGAATCGACCACGAAACTTCAAGAAGCATGTGACAAAATCATAAAATGTGGATTTGACTAATCTAAAACCAGTAATCATTAACGGTCAGCAGATGCAAATAAGGCTAAAATGTAAATAAGGCTAAATATCTAGGGATGACCTTAGATATCAGGCTCAGAGGGAAAAACCACGTTAAAAAGAAAACAGATGAGAGTCTACTTGTTGGGCCAACAAATTATTTCCGACTTCTAGTCCATAGAACATAAGTAGCTCTAGATTGTTTCAGCGGGAGTAAAGGGGAGATAAGATCCTGTGGTATCACAATGGGCCACTACTGGCCTAAGTGTGCGATAGCAGCCACTCTAACCTAATCTAACCTAACCTAGTCCATAGAAGTCGGAAATAATTCGTTGGCCCAACTAGTGGTGCACATCGTTTGATAAGGGAATATTTAAGGAGCATGTACGATTTGTTTTGGAATTTTGATGTAGAAGACGTCCATCAAGTGTGCAATCTAAGAAAACGCGAGCGCGATTTTGATGTCTACATACACGATTATATTTTCAAAACTATTAATGGTAGAAACGTGGTTAATATTGGAAAGATTAGTTATGACAAGTTAAAATTACGATTTTTGTTGGCACATTTCATGAATGTATAAATCTTTGTTTAGCGGATTTTGTGACATGGTATACTAAAATTCAGATACATAAACGAAAGTTTGTTGTAGATGCTGAAAATGATGGTGACTTAGTGGTTACGAGCAGTATGAGGACGATGGTAGCAACAAGTATCGAAAGAGAGAGTTTGCCAGAGTCACAAGGTATCGAGATTATGAAATGCAAGACACTATTAATTATGTACGAGAAATGGTTACTCTATAGTGCTATGGTTTCTCTTTAATGCTATGGTTTTGCTTAACCTTCTGTTAAAATTCGGCGCCTACCCATTTTTATGACAATGTACTCGGGGCTAAGAATAAAACTGTATTGATTGGGCTTAGGTCCTTTTCCAATTACCGATTTATTCAGACTTATTGACTTATTTGACGCCATCTTGAATAAGTCAGTCTATTTGTTCCAATTCATTGTACCGACTTATTTGTGACGTAATAACAAAAAAACAAAACGCAATTTCTATTATATGGAAGAAAAAATTTTCTTGACATATTGGTCGTTGCTACTAGATTTGAAAAAAAAACTACATGTATTATATCATCGAGCAATAAATATATAAGAGAAATCAAGTAGTGCAAATTTTATAAGCAGGTTTTTCCGAGGTTAATCTTATAAAATAAGATAATTTTTAATATAATTATATACACAAATTTAAATTTTTTCTATATTTAATCCATATATACGTATCGGAGTTCGTTTTGATCGTCGTAGAAGAAAGACGCGTTTTTTTTTTGTCTTTCTCCGGGTAGTCAAATATAGTGTAGTGAAAGTTAAAATTTATTCTTAAGTGATTTAAGTGATGATTAAATATTTATATAAAAATAAATTGTAATAAAAATCTGTTAATTTTACTTTTAGTCAAGTGACATTAATATTCATTAAGATAAAATAGATTGATAAAATAGTGTGGTGCGCGGCAATGGTGAGTGTATTACACTCATTTTTGTGTACGAGGATTTTGCTGTGCGATTCAAAGGATTTATAAGGGAAGTGTTTTTATTATTTTTATACATATTTTATTGAATTTTTAATTTAAATTTTAGTTTAATTTATTTAAATGTCGTTTATTAATTGTTCAAATAAGAAATGCGTATTTGTAATATGTCACCGTAGTAGTGATGTGATAGAGTTTGCGTGTGTGTGAGTGGGAGCGTGTGTTCATTGCGTTTGTGTATAGAAACAGAATATTAAAAATGTAAGAGAAAATATCCTTGTTCTTATATGTATTTACACACAAATTTGTTTTTTTTACACTGTTGTATGCGTTAAATCATTACTGAAAATAATAATATGGTTTTTATATACGCAATGATTTATACTGGGTTTACACCAGAGCTACTTTAATAGTATAATACTTTTTTGCTAATAAAGTATAATAAAGTATAATACCCGGCCAGTTGTAGCCAGCGATGTAGCAAGCGGTGTAAACCCATACTATAATGCTATATTTTTTTTTTGTCGGTAAATATATTTTTTTTTGGTTAATATCACAAATGGAAATGTATAGCCAAACAAAAAATGTCTTTATCGGCCACTTGAAAAAAATAATAAACAAAATTAATGTATTATAACATTAAAGTAGAGTTTAAACCACGACTATAATGTCAATATTTTTTTGATAGCTATTATACTTTAATAGCAAAATAGGACGTGATAAACTATTAAAGTATTTTAGTTTGAGTTTACACCAACATACTTTTTTGCTACATACTTTTATTCTACTGGTGTAAACGGGGTATTAGTTAAGTTAAATGGGAGAAAAGGATAAAATAAAATATAAAAGTGTAGTGTGTTAGTTTTATGATCATGATGATCAAAATAAAAATGATCATTGAAATTACGATGTGTATTCGTGCGTGTGTGCGTTTGTTACTGTGTGCATTGTATTTCCATATATTTTTTGTTTTGAAATGAATGAACAAATTTTTATGTGTTATAACACATCCCTTTTTCTGCAAGAAGCGTACACAACCCTTTTTCTGCAAGACAAAGAATTTTTTTTGTTTGCTTTGATTTGGGTCCAATCTGCACAAATGTGTGTTTAAAAAATGACAGGTTGTAATATCTTCCGGATTTTAATGGATCTTTAGTTAAATCGGAATTTTTTTGAAGAAATACATTATAGTTTGATAACATATAGATTGTATAACATATTAATTATTTCTTTTTGACAATATATTATTTTATTGTTATTATAGTTATAGTGTTATTTTTCGAAAGAAAACGAATTAAGTGGAATGCACAAATGTGTATTTCCGACAAAAAATAAAATGTCTTAATTAAAGTCCAAACCACACAAATGTGTGAGTAAAAAAAATCATAGTATGTATGGCGCTTTTGATAAAAAGTTTAACTTGTATTGAAGTACAACCAACACGATTGTGTGTATAGTTATAGTGTTTTTTTCGAACGAAAATAAGTTTGAAAGTAATACACAAATGTGTAAGTTGGTTCAGGACACATACAAAGGTAAATTTTTGACATGTTACTTTTGCCGTACCCACACAATTGTGTTGTTAAAACGGAAAAGGGATATGTATACTTTTGCGTTACCCACACAATTGTGGTGGCAGCCAGGAAAAGGGATATTAAATGAGTATGTATGCATATGTTTGTATATACGTCTGTTCTGTATGTAGTATGTATATAGATAATAAATGTATGTGTGGTATGTATGTTTATGTATGGATATGTGTATGTATGTGTATATGTATACATATATATATATGTATATCTATATGTGTATATGTGTATGTACGGATGTGTGTATTATCAGTGCATCCTAGACTACAGGCCGCTTACACCAAATGATGACGACATGCTCTGTCGACGTTTTTTGTTGCTTTCTCCAGTTGTTTTGTTAGTGTAAATATCTTAACATTAATATGGTGCTCTCTCGGTTTAGACATAAATTGACATCATGTGCGAAAAATGAGAGTAGTAAGAGGCCTGTATCGATGGCATTGATATTCATATTATACATACATATAATTGATTGTTTTTATTTGTAATTATTTTAATATTGTAATAATTGCCTTAATATATTATTATATTGATATTATTTTAATGTTTATATGTTTATGATTAATTGTTTTTATTTATAATACATATATGGATATTCTATTTAGCATTTATGTTATTGTGTAAATTATTTTCGATGCGTATATCCATACTGCGGTGGCTTGAATCCGGTAGCTTCTTCAATCTTCGTTCATTTCTCCTTTACCTGTAAAACTTATACGTTTATTGGGGGGGGGGCTGGGAGACGGGCGGGGGGTTGCCGTAGAGTGGATGTACGCGATAAGTTATATTGGGTGAACTATGCGAAGACATTTTAAAGTGATTTTTTCCGACTATTTTGTTCACATATGTACATAGAAATTTATCGTTGAGTTGAGACTCATGTGACATGTGTGCGCGTGAATTGTTTTTTGAGGCCAGAAACTGGTCTCAAATGAGTCCTCGTATGGTTTCCCCATTGTAATTTAAATTCAGGTACATATGTATTGTAATATATAATATGTACATACATTAGTAGGTGTATTATTATTTATTTGCTTTTATTGTTTATTTAACTGGTTTATAATTTATTTAAATAAATTATTTTTCTCTCTAATTATTAATAATGCGCGGTAAAAATTGGTAATTTCAAAATTTCAAATAATATAAATAAAACTTATATTTTTTGTAGACTGGTTGAAAACGGTGAGACCTCACGTCGCACGTGGTATGTAGGGGTTGCACAACACAAAAAAAAATAAACTTTTTCAGTTAGTTCACTAGAAAGATGCGCAATCTTAGATTTCATATCCCGCAGTAAAAACATTTTTGATTAGAGCGGAAATTAGTATTTTTTGTTTTTGCTCTGCTATCAAATTTTAGTTTTTGAGTTGTGTTTCTTTTCCATGTCATGTGCGATATGATGTGATATGTGTTACGGCATGGCAAAGAGAAAATGATTTTTAATTTGTATATTCGTTGTAAAGACAAGTAAATTTTTGATGTGTGAGGGCTATTAATGTCGACTATTTAGATTGCTTACTGCTGGCGCTATTTTATATAAAATAATTTTTCTAACTCAACAATATTTCTCTAAACAGCTTCGCAATTGCATGGAACGTCAGTCACAAATATCGATTGATTTGAGTTCTAACTCCTGTTTAACGACTTGCTCATGCACCAATTATGTAAGAAGCACTCCGCGTGGTTTTATTTTCTGTTCGTGCCATCACTTCACGCAAACCTTGATCTTTCTTGATTGATTGAGATGTTCGGAATTGTCTCAGTGGTCTGTTTCTTTCTTATGCATCTTCTGCAGTATAGACAGTATACTGCAGAAGATGCATAAATTAATTGTTGCGTATGAATTGGGCTGGATTGGAATTCTAGCAAATTTTAGTTTTGTAAAGCTGGATTTGAGTAGGTCATTTCTTAGCGGGCTAAGACAAGTTTGTTTCGGCTATGGTTAATATCCGAATCCCATAATTTCGTCAAATCCAGCTTTGCACACCGAATTTGACCACCTTTTATTGAGAAATGGCCTACTTCCATTGAGCATAATGTTAGAGTGCCAATTCAATTCTGCATACCATATTTGACAGTAATTGGTTGAGGAACGGTAAAGCTCCATTGAGCATGGCATAATATGTCCTGTGCAGTATAATTTACTTGGTAATTAATCGAATGTGTACCATTGCCTTTGGGATGCCTCACATATTTTTTGTTAAATACTAATAGATTTTAGAGAAATTTTTAATATAATTTAAATAATTAGGGTTTCAGGAAATTCGACTGTAAGTTGTGGAATTGCATTAGGATTAAATTGATAAATATTTATATTATTTAGGAAACCGGAAAATATTAATTTAGAATTACATATCAGAAAATCTACAGATGTAGGTGAAATAATATTTCTTCGAAATATTAATTGGATGGTTCACAAGCCAAACCGATTAACTCCATTTTGATTTTTTTAAAATTTTAAAATCAACGTATACATGATTGGCTCCTAACGGTTTATATTTAAAACAAGTTTTGGTAATAATAAGTGTTAACACCACTAAATGACAAAATTAAAAGTAACTAAGGTTGCAATTTATGGAGGAATTTAAGAAAAACCATTTTTGTATTTCCTCATTTTTCGCATTTCTTGTTTTATGTGAAGTTAATCGTTTTGGTAAATGAAACATCCAATTGTTGATTGTGTAGATTAGAATTGCGTTGTCATTGTGTTACTAACTATCGACTTCTAGGTGTCTGTAACCGGGCTGATTCAATCAATCAACTTGTTTAGGAAGCCGGAAAGCATTAATTTTGAATTAAATTTCAGGATATTTTCAGATGTACGTGAAATAATAAAATTTTTCCCTCAGGTTGCTTATTTTGGGAAGCAATTGTTGAAGACCAATACCATCATTATCCATTAAACCTATTAAGCCTTTATCCTTCCTCTAGTAGATTAGAAGTAGATTAGAATTGTGTTGTGCCGTACGATCGCTAGGTGTCTGAAACCGGGTCGATCCGTCCCAAAAAAAAAAAAACCTTTCCTATCCTTCCTATTGTTATGTGTAAACAGGCTGTAGGAATAGGCCCGGCGTTAACCGGGACACTTGTCAAGTACTTGGTCTTACAGTCCAATCAATCAATCAATTTAATCCATATATACGTATCGTAAAAACATATCGGCATAGTTATTTTATAGTTTATTGTTCTTGTTAGGCTTAAACAGGTTGCCAAAAGTAAGATAGATTAACCTCGGAAAGTCTACATGAGTCCTCTTATATATATTTTGCTTTATGATTACATTTAGTCAAGACACATTTTTGAAGAGATTTCTGTGTAGACATACTAATTCTAATAAGTCTCCCCGCGAGATGACTTATTTGAATAAGTCGGTGTCCACAAATAAGTCGGTAATTTTAAAAGGGCCTTAGGCTCTTTTCCAATTACCGACTTATTTGTGGACGCCGCCTTATTCAAATAAGTCACCTCGCGAGGTGACTTATTTGAATAAGTATGTCTACACAGAAATGTCTCCAAAAATGTGTCTTGACTAAATGTAATACATGCAGTTTTTTTTTTAAATCTAGTAGGAACGACCAATATGCCAAGAAATTTTTTTCTTCCATATAATGGGAATTGCGTTTTGTTTTTTGTTATTACGTCACAAATAAGTCGATACAATGAATTGGAACAAATTGACTGACATATTCAAGATGGCGTCAAATAAGTCAATAAGTCTGAAATAAGTCGGCAATTGGAAAAGTGCCTTAGTGTAGAAAATGTCATGATAGCAATAATTTAGTTGCCATAGCATTCGTCTGAGACTGAATTTAGCCTATCTTCACACACATATAAAAATTGGGCTTATTTCATAAACATTACATATTTATAAGTATTATATCTACTCTTAGCCCCGAAAATTTCAACTGTCATGACATTTTTTAACTATCATGATAGCAAATATTTTCGGGGCTGAGAGTAAAAATGTCGCGATTTTTTGGCTGAGAGTAAAAAATGTCATGATAGCAATAATTAGCTTTGCCATCGCATTTTTCAGGGATGGAATTTAGGCTATCTTCACATACATGTGAAATATGAGAATCCCGAGTGAATTATTAAATATTTGCACTTTCGCAATTTCCACCTTTATAACAGTAAAGACAGATGCTGACCACAACAATTAGATATACAGAAACACCCTTAAATTATTGGGGTAAGAAAATGTACTAATTACACAACAGTAATGCATTTGTAGGCGCTACCCCCTAAAAAAAATTCTCTCTTCTATATATAAAAAAACGAACCAAAACAAAAAAAAATACTTGTATATAAATGATTTTTCCCATTTTTCCTTTTTCATTTTCCAAAAACACCAAAAGCAAATACAAACTGACACGAAATGTGACGTACACCATAATATTATTGTGCCAGCGTGAAGAAAATATTCTCTGTGTATCGCTTTTTAAAAATTAAACAATAACATTTTTCATCTTAATAATAAAATCATTGTGTCTGAGATAGAAAATATAAGAATATTAGTTGCGGACAGAGAAAGATGAAGAAGTGAAATTTTCATTTAGTTTTTTTTGTAATAATTGTTGGAAAACAGTTTTTCCAATATACAACACAATACAATACAAACGCTTGTGAGTGATGGCAATAATAAAAATAGTAATTCGAGTATCGTATGGAGTGTGAATTTTTTAATTTTTTTTTTTTTTTTATAAAAACTACTCTGTTCTGTGTACAGTGACATAATTTTACTGAGTGTGATATAATAAATAGAGTGGAATAGTGTTTTTCATGTATAAAATATTTTGTTACAATATGCAGATCTTATACGTAAAAATGTTAAGCATATATATTATGTAGTATATCTCTTGAAAATATCATAAATTATTTTTATTTTTCAATTGTGTATCAAATTGGCGATACGAGTGTGTGTAGCAGCTATACGGAATGAAATGGAAATCAGTTTTTTCTTTATGTGATTTTAATTTTCCCTCGTTCGACTCGGAAAATGATTTATTTTTCTTTTATTGATTTAAAGTTTTTTTTTTACTTTTTTTTGTATTCAGCTTGATACAAGCTATTAACCTTATTTTGTTCTATTTTTTCACATCGGTTACTTTAGTCGCATGATAATGGATTGGTGGTTTAAGAGGTGTATATTCCTTTTTGTAATGTGGGTTGGGTTGCCGTATTATAGTCGGTGAATTATTAGTAATGATTGCAATCAATTGGCCAGTATATTATTATTATTATGTAACAGATGTTTTGGTATTATGCATTCATTGTGGCGATACCTTATGTGCGGACTATTGAACTCGATGGACGTATTTATCGTGTTGCACTATATATAATTATCCGTCTGTTTATATTTAAAGTTATAAATATTTTTAAACTAACCTCATTGCGTCGTACTGCCAGTAAGATATATTATATGTATAGATAAATTATAAACAAATTTCTCAATTATATTTACGCTTTATTATGTATTTATCGGTAAAAATAGTGGAGCATATTAGTCTTGGAATTTTTTTTCTAATATTGGTTTCTAATAAGAAGTTACGTTTGAAACTTTTCGAAATTCCAATGTAAAATGATCGCTCCTTTAATTTTGATCAAACAATAATATGGTCCGATTCCATCACGCATCTTTGTTTAATTTTAGACAGTGCATTGCCTTGGAATATTTTACAAACGCATATTGGCAGTTTTTACGAATTAAACAAAATCATCATCATCGTAATAATTGGTCATTTCAAATGTCGAATACTTTAATTAATTCTGTTTTCTAAATAATTTAAACTAAAATACTCTTAGTAAGATGAGACCAGATAAAATGAAAAATAAAATTGGTAAAAGGAGAAACGGTGGCCAGTGCAATAGGTAAAAGCAGTTCAATTTCGGAAAAACACGCCACATGTCTTTGCGGGTCGTCAATATTTTCCAAACTTCAGTCTAAATATCTAAAGTCAATAGTCTAAAATATCACATATTTCTCTTCAATATGATTGTATGTCTGCCATATGGCACATCTCATCAAAACTAGGAAACAAAATACTGACCAGATTTTTTGCAAATTTGACTGGTGTTGGCTTCTTAATTTTACACATTCTTGTGAGAGTAGGCAATTTTAACAGGAACAGGGTTGATAGTTTACAAAACATATGTTTCTTTTGCCTATTATTACATAATTATAAAGAAAACGTCCGAAAATGGAAACTCTGTGGAGCGAATCCTAGAAACATAGCCCGTTGTCACATAGCCCGTTACATACCGCAATAAATGAAAGTTGTCCAATTTAGAAAACATATGCCACATGTCTATGAAATTGGAAATTATGTTTACATCTACCAGGGGGTCGATTTTGTTCAAAATCCGACAGACAAACAGCTTATTCGTTTTTTAACACGTTCGAGCAAACGTCGTTCATATTTTAAGGAATAACTCGACATATTTTTCAATTCTCACAATACATTCCTTTCCGCGGCGTAATATCATTGCAATTACAAAAGTTATCAAATGTGTTCTTGAGTAGCACACACACATATTTTGAAAGTGTGCGTTAATGTGTTAAGAAAAAAAAATTTAACCACACATATTTTAATTTATTTTCAATGCGATGTCGAATGAATATTTTGTTTTCGCAGAAACACAGAATAAAAAATTATTTTAAAACTAAAATTAAATAATTAAATAAATTTAATTTTATTTAATGCATATTTGTATTGCATTTACAAATTTTAAACTATAAATGGGAATGATATATTTCTAGATATGCAAAAAAATTAAATTTCGTACTTTCGCACTAACACAAACACACGCATACTACAACTGGGATCCGCTCGAAACGCGATATTTCAAAATGCGATATTTCAAAACGCGATATGGTACAGAATATGCGTTGCGAAGCGACGGGAGCGCAGCGACTCACCTGATACTGATCCTATATACTATCGCTCCTATCGATTTTTAAATTCCTATAAACTGAAATTAAATTTCCCCTTCACCCAGCTAATATAACCCGATTCTAAACTCCCGTTTTGTACCATATCGCGTGTTGAAATATCGTGTCTTGTACCATATCGCGTTTTGTACTGTATTGCATTTTGAAATATCGCATTTTGAAATATCGCGTTTTGTACCGTATCGTGTTTTGAAATATCGCGTTTTGATAATTTGCGTTTTAAAATCGGACCCACCACTGCTATATACTTACGGTTATTTCGTCAACTTGCCGAATTTTGAACAAAATCGACCCACAGGTCACAGAATATATATATAGGCAGAATAGAGATAACGCTATTTTACTGCGGAAAATTATGGACTCATTTTTTTGACCTCAGTTCACGATAAAGTAGGGAAAATTCGTTTTTTTTTAATATTTTTATTTCAAGTAAACAATTATGGACTCACAATGAAGCTTTGACGGCATATTTCAACAACAACACATAAACCATTACTGTAATTATTATATTCATATTTAAAAGTTATGTTTCCTATAAAAAAATTTAAGGTATAGGGAAAAAATTTCTTGATCTACGCAATGTATCTTCTGGTTATACTCGTATACAGTCAGAAACATTCAGTTGTATACGGCATATCTTTTTTTACTAAAGAGTTAAAATTTAATAAGGAAATGATTTTTTTTCATAATTTTAGCAAAGAGTATGTAAATTTATAAATTTATAAAGAGTTAGAGGAAAAATTTTCATCAAAACATTCGTGGGTTATGCAATTTATACACTGACACATTAAAACACTAACATAACAATTTTTGTTTTTATTTGAATCGAATATCATGCTCGTGACTATTGATAGAAAACGATAAAAATTACGATAAATAAAGACGTGTAAGTGTATTGTATAACCCATTTAAATTGCATAACCCACGAATATTTTGATGGAAAGGTTTATTCTGTTTCGTTACTCTTAATAAATTTACATACTCTTTGATTTTAGTTTATTTATTATTTTAGAGACAATAAAAACAAAAAAAAATAACAAAACAAGAACGAACAAAAAACTATTTACCCTTGAATATTAATTTGAAACATTCAGTTGTATCAGAGCCATCTACGATTTTAAAGAGCCGTAATATTAAAAAAGAGCTTTTATTGAGTTACTATAAGAAACCGTGGTAATTGGAAAATTTATGGACATAAATTTATGAATAAAAAATTAAACAAATCATCTAAATTTTAATTTTATATTTTTAATAAAATATTCAAAGTGTTTAATCATTAAATTTAAACTAAAGCGTAGCATAAATTTATTAATTTTCTATAAAAATGAGCTTTCCGTTTAGTTGTGTAGGTTAGTAAAGCAAGTTAATAAAGGGTGCTACCGCGGAATCCTCTTACATCCTATTTAAAATTTAGGGTTATAAAAACTTAACGTCTTTAGTAAATTCTGGTCCACGCTCATCAGAATTTTCGAAATGAACCGATGGATTTAATAGCAATCTAAACGATCACATTTATAACAAAATTAAAGAGAGAAAACGTGGTTCGGAACGAAATTTTATGAATCAACATGTAGAACTAATAATTATTATTAATATAATAAAAAAAATTCATCAAAATTAATTTATCGAAATATGTAACATATGTAGTATAAATATCGTTGACATCGTTGATTTTCTTAATTAAATAATATTATAAAAACAACAAAACGTAGAAAACTTAAATTTTACACAATTGCAGAACCGAGCTTCCTGTAATTTCAAAATCCGTATACAGATGTCTCTATAATAAATTAACGTGAAATTACAGAAAAAAACAAAATAATTAAACAACTTTTTACGAAAATTAACCAATATTAAGTTAAGCGCGAAATCGTTAATATAATAATTTAACACAATTAATAAAACTCAAAACAATTATAATTTTTATTTATAATACGGTTGGCGTAAATAAAACTTTTCGTCGTAAAATATTCACCATCATAGTTGCTGTGCGCTGTAAAACAATAATAGAAAAATGTCATGAGATTTCTATATTCTATTGAACCAGGCAGGCAGTATGCATAATAAATTGTTCAATTGTCTAAACAAACATTTGGGTTAAATACTTGGGTTAACTTAGCGACATCTTTTGATTGGTTTAGGAATTCCGAAAAGAATTTTAAGAAGCTCTGTTTTATTTATACTACAAGATGAAACAATATAGGGTGCGAATTTGTTGCGATGTAACGCGATTTTAAGATGTAACGAGCCAACAGTTTTCGAAGTTTGTTCGTCAACAATGTTGAAATACAATCCAAAACACAATAACCCCCATATGACATTGTTACTCCACAAGCATTTTTTAACGAACGCTTGTTTTGGAAAAATAATGCTGAAATTTTTCATGGAACACACTTTACTAATTTCATATTTTCTGTACATACACATATAAACCAATTCTTGTTACTACAAAAAAAAAATGTGTTAGACTAATTTAAATGTTTTGAGTTATCTCAACATAATATGACTCAATTTTAAAATATGCTTTTCCTGAATATTGAATTAACCATTCAGATTGAAAATTCAAACGAAGCATTTATGTTTTTATATACAAAAAACTTCTAAAGAAATAGTAAAATACATTGGTTGATATGAAAACTTACAAAAAGCTTCTCCTCTATTGCTCATGGAAAAAATGGCGGAATCTTACGGCTCTTATATTTAGGAGGCTCTGGTTGTATACGAGTTATAAAAATAATGGAAAAGCACTTGGACCTATAATTTTTAATGGCTTTTTGTTTATTATTTAATCACTGCACTGCAGTTCAATACCTATTTTATTTCTCACCCGTAATTTCATTGATTGTAATCTTTCAAAATGGATAAGAGTACTTCGGTTAATAATAGATCGTAGTGATTTTCCACTGAACAAAAAGGAAGTCTTTGAGTGAAATCGCGATAATTCTTAACATTTGTAAATCAGTACAAAAAAACTACGATCGATATTTTAAAGAAGGCCGAATAGAAAATACACCCAGCATAAAACGCCTGAGAAAAATACCACTATCAGATGAAAAGTTTAGTAAGCGCGAAATAAGACAAAATCCTAAGTTAACTGCATTGGAATTAACTAAAATGCTCTTCAGGTTTAATGGTAAAAATATAAATCGCATTACAGTTAGAAGAATTTTAAGAAAAAATGGTTAATTATCACGTATAGCGAGGAAAAAACCTTTTATTAGTAAATAAAATAAAAAGAAACGAGTAGATTTTAACTTAAAATATGAAAATGAAAGTATTGAATTTTGGAAAAATGTGATTTTTGTCAATGAAAGTCAAATTACCTCATTTCAAAGTGGTAAAAGACAAGAAAAAGTTTGGAGAAAACGTGGTGAAGAGTATAATGTTAAAATGTATGTCCAACGTTTCCAAACACGATGGAAATAGTGTAATGCTCTGGGGTGCTAATTTTTTGATGGGGTTAAGGACAAGGAAAAATATTTAAACATTTTAAAGAAAAATTGAAAAGAATCGGCTCGAAAACTGGATGTATGTACATTAGAGAATACTTTTAATTTTTATCAGAACATAAAGCATGGATTGTTAGAATGTGGCGGTTTTCAAGTGTCCAAAAGTGATTGAGACGCCCCCCCCCCCCCTAAATCACAGATCTGAATTCAATTGAAAATCTGTGGGAGCATCTCAAAAAGAAAATGAAAGAAAATCATTCAATTTAACAAAAAAACCAATTAAATCAGTTATTATTGAGGAATGGCATAAAATTGTTAAAAAACAACCAAATCATTAGTAGAATCTATACCAGATTATAAAAAACGAAGGGAATTCAACAAAACTAAAAAAAACTGTACATATGTGTTTTGCAACACAAAGTGATTTTGCTTGCATGATGATGCACCACCACACAAAGCAAAACTGGTCATGGAAACGTTGGAAGCACTTAATTGGGAAATGGTTTCACATGCGGCTTACTCGCCAAATGAAACGAAACGAAAGTCGAAAGAGATATGGTTATAAAGACGAATTGGTGAAACGGTTTTGACATTTTCATATTTGTTTTCAATTTTATATTATTTGAAGTTTACTTCTCATGTGTATGAAAACTTGCTTGGAAAATCTATTTTATATTTGGCGAACCAAACAGAAATATACAAAATATATAAATTTATACAAAATATAAAATATTTTGACAATTTGACGTAAGTGCTAGTAAGGATAACAAAAAAAAACATAACCGATAGTGTATAACCGCAAAGACGAAACGAAAGCAAATTGAATTGAATCAATTTCTCCGTCCGTTTTCGTTTCCTTTCTTCTATATAATTGGTTTAGTATGTTTTCTTGTATTCAATTCGTTCTATGACCCCCTGTCGGTGTGTAAAACCCATGGGCCGACCCATCTACCATGCCAGTGTAGGCTGGTAGTGAGTACCGTGTGTGTTTTCGAGTACCAGAAAGCGTCTGAAATTTGGTGTTGGTTTAGGGGAAGGTCGTTTAAAGAGTCTTTTTTGTGAGACTGTTCATGGATAAGAAATAATTTTTGACTGGTTTTTAAATAATTTTCATTTAGCTTATATATTTTTAAAAAATTTTAAACATTTAAACAAATTTGAAAAAAATTGGTGAGAGGAAATTTTCGAATGCTACAATTGATTCCGATCACTTCTGTGACCCTATTCTGGTAATGTCTCTGGGAATAGGAAATGAGGTTTCGAAAATTATGATTTACATATTTGTAAATTTTCCACAACAATATTATTTTGTTTTCAAAAAAATTACCACTTACTTTAAAAAAAAAATAATTTAAAATGAAATTATATGTAAATTCTTTTCCTGATTTCCGGGAATTGCCAGAATAAGGCCACTTGCAGAACCAACGCGAAGAGGTCCAGAATAGCTTGTTTTATTTTTTCGACTTAAGAACAGTTTCCTTTTTAATTCCGTTTTCAATAAAATCTTTACCGTTTTAATTTTTTAAAATTATTTTTAAATTTTTTGATTATTTTTGATTTTTAATCAAACATATTTTAATTTAAATAATGTTGTGGGAGTCGAGACTAAGACAGTCGTTTGATGTATATTTTTACTTTAAATGGATTTGATAAAATTTAATGAGATGGAGTTGTGGAATCCTTAATTTGGGAAAATACATATAAAGTATCCTTTCGCTGGAATTCGGATTTGTGGTGTTGATTTGAAGCTAAGAATCCCTTCTGTCCTTAACTGGAGCGATTTTAATATATAATTACGGGAACGTTAATCACATAATAATAATAAATTAGAAATTGAACTACAATTCTTATTTATTATGGGTACAAATAAAATTTTGATTTTTTTTATAACGTCGAAGCTTTATTCAGAGAAATCGGTACAATTAATGTATTTTATTTAAAGTATTGTAAATCGTTAACTTCGACTTTTTCCCATCTTTAAGCATACGGATTCCGCTTCGAAAAAATTCTTCGTGTTTTGAGGTGATTCAAGAATCTACCCATTTTATGGCTTCTTCGTAAGCAGTGAAGTGCTGCTCGGCCATGAGTCATCGACCGGAACAAGTAGTAGTCGGAAGGAGCAATGTCTGAGGAAGACGGCGGGTGGGGTAGAACATCCCATTGAAGCGCCTTCAAAGTTTCTCTGACGGCTTTTGCAACATGTGGCCGAGCGTTGTCGTCTTGGGAGATTACTTTTGGCATATTGTGGAAGTTTGAGCTTCAATGCTTGGCTTAATTGCTTCAATTGGTGTGATAACGTTATCCAGTGATGGTTTCGTTAGCCGCCTGGTTTATACTATAGTAGATTACTCCGAACCTATATCCCACCAGAAGCACAGCATTAGCTTCTTGTCGTGAATATTCGGTTGAAGTTGATGCATGACCAGGCTTACCCCACGATTTTGAGCGATTTGGGTTGTCCTAGTGAATCCACTTTTCGTCCCTCGTCACGATTTGATGTAAAAAATCCTTCCAATTTTGTCTTTGGAGCAGTTGTTCACACCAGTAAACGGCGTTCGACGTCTCTTGGCTTGAGATCATACGGACCCCAATTGCCTAGTTTTTGCACCATACGTATGGTCTTGAGACGGTTTTGAATCGCTTGTTGAGTTACATCGAAAATTTCAGCGAGCTCCTTTTGAGTGAGCATGAATCATGATCCAATAAGGCCTTAAACTCAGCGTCTTCGAACTTTACTGGCCTCTCTTCGCGTTCTTTGCCCCTGATGTCAAAATCGCCACTTTTAAACGGCGATACCAGTACTCACATTTTATTGATGGACCATATTCTCCATAAGCTTCACACAGCAAACGATGTCCATCAGCTGAAATTTTCTTCAAATTAAAACTAAAAAAACAGCAAACAAATTATGTTTTGACATGGTTAGAGCACAAAACAAATATGTTGTTTACACTTCAATGAAATGACACAAGATGGCCCGATGCGATTTAATACTATTTACGCCACTTTTTTAAAAATTCCTGAAAACTTATTTTTGTACCCCCAATAATTCACTTGAATGAGTCTATGGCAAATAAGAAATTAGTTTTTTTGATTATGAATATGTCGATATGAATTCTTTTTGGAAGCTTTTTTGACTTGACATTGGTAATAATTTAATATTATGGGGTTCCCTATCATATTTGTGAATGTTACAGATATTACAACTATTAACGAACTTTTAATTTGTTTTATATTAAATTCGGAAAATAATAAGACCGTTTAATTTGATTTTTTATTTCTTTAATGCCGCTCGGTGTGCTTTATTGTGTTCTTTTATGATTATTGCATCTTATCTATTCTCATAGCTAGTTACATCTTCAGCTAATTAGCTCCCTAGAACAAAGTGGCCTTTTTGCGAAAAATTGGATTTCGGGGCGAGAATTATATCTCTTTTGCTAAAATTTTCTTTTTCTTTCTTCTTCAGAAATGATAGTACCAATTCCTGAAATTCGGAATATTATTTGATTCTTATAATAATTCAATTCCAACTTCATATTCACGAGAACTGGTAACATTTTCATTAAAGTTTATTTCCGTATTCTTTTTACTAGTCGGTATTCTGATTAATGGGTCAGCGACAACAATAGTTTTCGCTTATGTAATACGTCGTAGTCAAAATTTTCTAGCTCTAACCGTCGTCTTCAAATTTTGGATCTTTTCTCCGAACTTTTGATAAAAGTTAAAGGTTTGTGATCGGTTACAAGCGTAAATTTACTACCGTGTGGGTAAGAATAGTATTTCTTTTTAGCCCAGATAACCGGTAACGCTTTGATGCAGAAGCGATCGGTTTCTCAAAGTTATCTTGTACGCATTTGAGACAACACTACACCAAAGCGTTCATGGTTCAGGTTGTCTAAATGAAGTGTTTTGTAAAGTCTAGATATGCCAGTATTTGGCCAGCCTTTATTTTTTTTAAAGTCTCGAAGGGTTTTCTATACTTGATCATTTAAAAATTTAGTCATCGGTTTTGTAATTTTTGCGTAGTATTTTATAAATCGTCTATGATAACCTGCAAGTCCAAGAAATTGTTTAACTTGTTTCTGTGTCGTCGGTAGTTTCTGTGTCTCGAAGTATTCCGTTTTTCTTACCAGAAATTCGCATTTATAAAATAATTTTTTAGGTTGAAATGTGCAAGACGTTTTAAAACTTTATACAAAGAGTTTCAATGTGGTTTTTTATATTGTGTTGTGATTCATAGCCTTTACTGGGCCCTTATCTGTCTAAAACTCAGTATTTTCCTTGTATTTTTCAACCATCGGGATGGATTTGGTGGAATCTCGATTAAGGATCTAAAGCTAAAAAGTATTCAGATTTCCCTAGGCTGTCAAGTATGTTATGTTCTCAATTTGAGGAATTGAAAATTTATCATTCATACCTTCTTTTCATTTAATTTTCGGTGTTCTATAACGACACTCTTTTGGGTTCCAGTCACTCAGATTGGAGTCGAGTACGAACTGTTGGAATTCTGTATGATTCCACTATCTAATAATTCTAGTATTTGGTCGGTCATATCCTTTTTGTAATGTGTAGATATTTGCATATTTTTCTATAAACCGGATTTTCATTTGTGGTTAAAATTTTATGTGGGACCCAAGATAATTTATTCTTGCTTTTGCAGAAAGGTTTTGTGTTCCAAAACTGCGTTTCTCTGTTATTGGTTTGGATTCTAACACGCTTTTTGTGATCATTTTTTGATCATATTTAGTTGGCCCCTGTATTTATTAAAATTTTATGGTTATAGTTTAGCTGGTTTATTATGACGTTTAAGATACGGTAAAATATGTAATCTTCTATTTCTGGACCTTGCTCCTTCCAAAAAATTGTCGCTTGTACTTAGCCGAAAAATGTTTTATAAGCCTGCAATAAATGTAGCTAAACCATCTTCTTATATGAATATGCTTATTGTGACTGTGAGGATTGCCAGCTAGGCAAAGAATATATTTTCCTTCCATTATATTTTCAATGGCTTGCCAAAAGATTTTAGATGTTCAAAAATTGAAGATATCTTTGACCATTTTCAGGCAGGATTCGTAAATTTGGGATGAGTTCCGGATTTGAGTTTACGAAAAGCTAAATTGAATTCAACATAGCATCGGTTAATGAGTAATTTGAAAGAACTAATATAGTTAATTTAGATGGGACTAAGACTTTCTAGCATATTGGGATAAATTTGGTTTGTATGACAAAAATGAGATTCCATTATGAGGGACAAACTTGATTCTGTAAAATGATTAATTTAAATAAAATTTAAACCGATTGCAAGTCCCTCTTGTATATAAAAATATTAGAAAGGAAGTTTTTTGCGTTAGCAATCTAAGTTTAATGTATTTAAAATAAGTTTTAAATTCGCTCTTTCACACTTTTATCTTGTTAAGGAAATGATTTCATACAAAGTAAAGGTTGAGGTATCCTCACATATGCTGTTTAATATTTTCCAACAATTTATCCAACTTCACTAATCCAAATCCTTCATAATCCAAGTGCAAAAATTTACCTTAGTCATAAATCCAAAACTCATAAATCCATGACATCATAAATAATGCTAAATAGGATTTATAAAGTTGAATTTTTTTATGTGGCGCAAATGAAAGACACGGACGGCAAACATTTAGTGAATTTATTAGTCCACATAATAAATTATTCAAGTCATGATTCATCATTTAGCGCTTTTATTTTAGATGAACGTTTTCGACTCGACGATTTGTTATAAAATCGATTTGTTTATTTTGGGCAGTTAATTTGAGATTTATTTTACAAAGAAATTAATCGACGATCATATTAAACCAAAAAATAATAAATATATTATTTCACACTTTGGTATATACGAGTACGTATGTAGGTACATACATGTGTGATTCATGCCGTTAAGTAGCGAAGTCTATATAATACACTAGAATGTTGCAAAATGTTTCTCGATATTAAAATATTTTCCGATGCCAAATAAACTGGCACAGTGCCCACTAAAAATTGTTTGCACGTTTCTAGAAATAAAATGTTTATTTTACTATATTAGCGAATTGAATTGTGCATATGACACGTTAATTCGTATATTGCTTATTGGGACACTTGAGAAAGCAGAATTATCCAGATGGCTCCCTAACATTTTCATTTTGTAATTATATTTTGTGAACAAGGCAATATTGAATGAATCCAAGGAAGGTATGTTTATGGAGTGGAGAGGTTTTCCGCCGAATAAACGAAACCTTATTCCTAGCTATATGATCTCAAAATTATAAGTTGGTTTTGCCATTAGAAAAGGTCCTTTTAAAAATGTGCCGGTGCCGCAGCTTCTAAACCGATAGTAATGTTTATTTAGGTTTTGGTGATCGGAATTTTAGATTAACTTCTATTTAAGTTTCAATTGTGTAAAGTTCGTGCTGTATAAGATAGCGGAAATTAGAAGCGGAAAATAAGAGATCACGCTATTCGCCGCAAGGGGCAGCACTATCACTAAAGAGAACTAAATTTGTTATGTAATTACCAGCGGAATTTTTTTTATTCATTCTGTATCTCCTTTTTCACTAAAAAAAGCGGAATCAAATATTAAAAGTGATCCTTTAAATGGCAAATCGATTGTTCTCCAAAGTAACGGAGCTCGGTAAATGAAATCTTGAAATTTAACAATATTCCGTCTTTCCGCCATTTCTTAACGAATTGCGATGAAATTTGGATAGTATGTTACAGTATTGATCAAGGATTTTAAAGTAAGTTTTGGACAAAATTCTAGAATCTGTTCGTGCTAGACTATGCTAGATAACATACTAGATAACCAGTCCTTATGAAAAATAGCATTTGTACATTTTATACGATATAAATAAATTTAAAGCTCGAGGGAACTCGGCTATTTCTTAATTAAATTTTGTAAAATTTGTATCGCATACATGGGCAAATCGGAAAAAATTTATGGGCTAGAATTTTCACTCGAATTTTTTGATTTTCTAGAAGTTTCATTATTGTATTTCATATATTTAGTATGCATTTTATCTGGTATTTGTTCAAAGTTTATCCCATCCAGTTTCCGAAGTCCATATGTTTATTGGCGATTGAAGCATCATATAGATTCCATATAGTGGGATTTATTTGAACTATCATAACTACAAAAATCATTAAAATTTTTGTTTTTTATTTTAAAGTACTACAAAACACATTTGCAGATAATAAATTTTTATAAATTTGAAATGCTATCAAAAAATTTCAACTTTTACACCATTTGCTTGTGTCTAAATCAGTTGCTAATTTGCGATGAGTGGCGCTTATAATACTTTTACAGTCGTGAATAAAGAATTTTGACGTTAAATGAAGTATAAAATGGCAGTAATCGGTCAAAATATGTAGCGACAAAACGTTTAGCTGGTTTTTCTTAAAGATAGTGCACTTTATTAACCTCAGGTTCGGTTCACAAATGAAGTACTTCTTTTCCTTTCGGCAGGTGGAGGAAGCCTGATAATGTGGAGCAACCGGTTCAGAGGCCTTGAATTTCAGAAGTGATCCCACTTTAGCTAAAGCACCATCTATCACATTTCCCTCAACTTTAACTAAGTGTGTCGCCTTCATGGTTTCGGATGGTTGTTTGTTCCGATTGACCGTTTTCAATAGTTTTCTCGGAAGTAGGTATATAGTCACTTGCCTCATTCCTTTTAATATTTTGTTAGGTATATCTATTGCTGATGGTAGCCGATTGCGTACTAGAGAGAAATAACCAGCAATCTGATGTTATTGCTGTCATAAAACACTCACAATTCAGGGACAGGCTCAACTTCTTCATTAAGCTAACTTAGATCTTCTGTGAGTTTTTCATGTCCGAGAAGTACAATGGGATTTCTAACTACTGCTTTTACATCTGACCTTGCGTAGGTGTTTTTATAACAATCATTGAAATCATGGTTGCTCAACATCGGTCACTATTTCTATTTCTGGAGCATTAACGGTGGCTCTCTCGATTGGGCTCCAACTCATAGGTTTATAGCCCTCTCTATTCGTCATTGGAGCTTGTTCTCATTTGCACCTTCTATAAAGCTGGTGGCCCATTTGGAATTATTTTCGCTGAACTTCAGCATGGGTTTCCGCTCACTTTAGATGAATTGATCAAGCTACTCAGGTTGTAATGCCTTTGAGATAGTTCCACATTCTTGGAATGTAAGAGTAATTTTATACCCAAAACTGAACTCACTCGAAAGCATTCAGAGTAATCGGTCTAGCATCTTAACTTTCAAAGAACGCTAGAAAGTTTATTGAATTTCTTCATTAGAGATGATAATTGTTTATCCAGAAAAATGCTTACAGACTTTAAATCCTGTGTAACTGTTTTTCATAAACTTCCTATTTTTGAAAGACCTCAAGAAGAAAGATTTTAATGTCTACACTTTCCTGAATATTGCGTGTGTTTTTTACCGTACCTCTTTTGCTACAATATCCTTTATCCGCATTAAGTTTAGAATCGAGTTGTTGAAGTCGAACGGGATATTTTTAATTCCGTTAAAATTTTCCCAGGTTGTCCTTACGTGCATACTTTCCCCAACTCCAAATATATTTGAACTCGACATTACGAAAACCAAAACAAAATTTGAAAACAAACTCGATTTTTCGCGTATCAAAGGATATTTCTTGTAGAAGATGGAAACGTAACTATAAAATATTAGTACTTTTTAACATGCAATGTTTATTATATACCTTGATGGTAATAAAATTGGATCGAAATAAAAATCCTATTAAAATCCTATTCCATCAAAACCGCACATAAAAATAATTTATTACCCACTTGGTTAAGGTTGACATGTCCTCTACAAGGTTCAGGATGTGTCTTTTGACCCTGGCTCAATATCTGGTGGCGGTATGATGTAGTAAATTATGAAAGGTCATAAAATCGACATTTTTATTACACTTCTGAAGACTGTAAAATTTGAAGTAAATTTCGTTTAAACTGTCACAAAAATGCACACGGCCCATGGCAAACACAATATCTAGTGGCGAACTGATGTAATTAATTATTGAATTTGCTAAAGTCGACCTTTATCTTACATATCTGCGAAGTCGATGGTCAGAAGTCATTTCCGTCTAATTTGAAACAAAAATTATTTATTACACACCTGTAACCCTATTCTGTGGCACTATTCTGGTTTTCCCTTGGAATAGGGAATTGGGAAAAATATTTTCATAGTATTTTTGTCTAAATTGTGTTTTTCTGGCCTACTGAGAAAATAAGTTTGGTGCAAAAAATTTCAAAACAAAGTGTATTGTTAAACTTTTGTTCCACAAAATTTTTATAGGGAAAAATATTTTCCCAATTAACTTTGTTTTGAAAATATTTACACCAAACTTATTTCCTCAGTAGGCCAGAAAAATACAATTTAGACAAAAATACTATGAAAATATTTTTCCCAATTCCCTATTCCCAGGGAAAATCAGAATAGTGCCACTGGTTACCCTGGGAACAGGGAATTGGGAAAAATATTTTCTTAACATTTTTGTTCAAATTATATTTTTCTGGCCTACTGAAGGAATAACTTTGGTGTTAATATTTTCGAAACAAAGTTAAATAAGAAAATATTTCTCGCTATATAAATTTTGTGCAACAAAAGTTTTCCAATTAACTTTGTTAGGGAAAGCCAGAATAGTGCCACTGGAGAAGATGAAGCTGCCATCCACAAGACCCAAGAACTAACATTTAACCTAATATCTGACACAAGAATTATTTATTTCACACCTGGAAAATTGATCAGCCCTCTACAAGGCTCATGGACTTACGCTAAACCCAATATCCGGTGGCAACTTAATTTCCCTGCACAGTTAATACGAAATTTTAGTAGTTGTATTTAATAATTTCAATGAGTGTTTAATGATAATAATCGTTTTTGGGTGAAAATTACCTTGTGATGGGTCTTGGTTCATTAAAGTTCGTTTAGGAAGGCCTCCGGTGAGGAAAGGGTTCCTTTCCTTATTTTTTTTATCTCAGTTCAAATGTATTTGATGAAAATTGCTGAGGGGTTTTCTCGAGCACCAAGAATCGATTGCAAAGGATCCTGATTTTGTTGGAATTGGTTTAGGGCATCATCTGGTGGGGGGCCCGAGTCCCATTTTTATTTCTTTTTTTTGGTTTGCACGATTTTATCAAAAATTGGCGAAGAGGGGTTTTTATTTGCTAGGAATCGATTGCGATTGGTTTATATTTCCAAAAAATTCATTCAAATGGTTGAACGGTGGGCCCCTGGTCTCTTTCCTTATTTTTTCGGCTTGCATGATTTTTGAGGGCCAATAAACGATTGCAATGGGTCTTAATTTTTTAAAAATCCTTACGACTCTGATGAAAATTGCTGAGGTTTTTTTTTAATGTATGATATTGTGTGATGTTGCACAATGGTTGTGGGGTGCTGCACTATGTTGCTTAATGTTGTTGCGGGACATTGCATCATGTTGCGCGATTTTGTACTAAGCTGCATCTTCTTGCTTGTGTTTTTCGTTAATTAGATATCTGACATTATGTTTCGTCACATTGCAGAATTTTGCACCTTTTTACGTTAGTTGCGTTATGGTGACATTAGATGGTTGCACCAATCGTGTCTTTTTCAAAATGTTGGTTGTTATAAGTAATACTATTGTATCGTAGTATTTGCTATTTAATTAACGTCTTTGCCTTGGGCCCTGTTTCACAATTTGTTCCGCCACAAACAATTTTGCTGTCGTTTGGTGTGGCCCGGATCTCTTTATTTTTTTTTTTTGTTCGGCTACCACGATTTTGATATAAATTGGTGATGAAAATGCCATAGAATCAAATGACTGAAATTGATTTCGATGGGTGCTAAAATCGAGAAAAAGCACAAAGGTGTTTTGGTGAGGCCCGGGACTCTTCTAATTTTTTTTCAGCTCAAACGATTTAGATAAACATTTTGGTGATACAATTTTTCTAATGCCAGGTTTTTCGGGTCGAACAACTTTTAATAATAAATTTCTTTAGCGGGTTCTCAAATGGGACCCGGGTCTCTATTCAAAAAAACATCGGCTCGAACGATTTTGATAAAAAATTTGATATATTCGAATATCAGGAAATGATTGCAATTGATGATGATTTTATGAAATTTATATAGGAGTGCTCCTCAATGGAAGGGGATGGAACTCAGATTAATGATAAAAATTGTGGGTGGTTTAGGGTACAACTTTCTTCGTATGTTAAACATAGGATAGGACTCCAAAACGAGTTCCGGATTGATTTTGAAAAATGAGTCCATCCATTTGAATGGAAAACCTTTGTACGAAGAGCTAAGCCGTCACTTAATCAAGTGTGACGTAATTATTTTTACAAAGTAGCAGTAAGTATAGCAATCATGGACATTTTTGCAGATTTACCATTGGCTACACTGCTGAAGTCCGAAAAAATAGTTTTCGAGATGGTGTCTTTCTGTATGAGTTTTTTTCTAATGGCGAGGTGGATTTACTGATTTGGATGAAACTTCATATTTAAATTTTTCCATAAATTAGGAAGTCCCAATAAGGATTAGGGTCCCAAAATGGTTCTAAATTAAATTTGTGTTTTGTTGCAAATTAAAATCATTTCTCCAAAATTTAAGCTTAATAACGATTTTTGATAATAAACTTTATTTCACCATAATTCACCATAATACTTAATGGAAATGACAAATTTTGATAAAATCCTTTTTTATAAGAACTGTTGGTTCATATCACTTTACTAAAACTTAATCGAAATGACTTTGATAAAAAAAAACTCGACAACTATGGTTTGAGATTATGAAACTACCAAACATATACAGACATGACACATTGATTTTTGGAATCAACTAACCGGAAGATACTTAAAGTTTTTATCTCTGTAGCTAAAGAAAGCAAAGAAAACAACGCGTAATGAAAAATATTCTTTCGTCAATGAGAATCAAATTTCACAAGAAATTCGGGTGTTGGACAAAATATATACACCCCTTCATTTTTGATTTTCGACAAACTATATGAGCAATTTTAAAATGTTTATACTTTCAATTCACCCATCGGTGCTCCCCAACCAACCAACCTGCCCACATGCTTTCATAATTTCGTTGTGGTACGTTGCTTTTACTGGTTCCAGCTGATATCCAGTAGTGGTTTAACAATTTTCAGAATCACGAAAAATCATGCCCCGTTTATATACAACATTCATATCAATAAATTAAACCCTTTCCACCATGGCCGTATCATTAAATTGTGAAATGATTCTTGTCAAATACTCGTTAGAGTAGAAATATATAAATTCGAAAATTACGAGTAAATAAATTATTGTAATTAAACTCGCGCCTTTTTTATTACTTTACGGTATTGATAACACAGCATCATGTATCTTTTCTGCTGATACAAACGTTTGATTTGCCCTCATTACCCATCCATCCACACATAAAAGAAAACGGTTTTTTCATTTTACTATATAGCGCACACCAATATAATAAGCATATACTTGAGTAACGAAACCATAAAAATTTATGATGTGAAAAAAGCTTCGTATCGTCACATCAAAAGCTTTTTATTTTCTATTTTTATAAACATCCCCAACTTTCATTTTATATAAATTACCGTAATGAACTTTTCCAATGATTTCCATTTATTTATTTTTTTTGTTTACCATATTACACGTATAGCAAGTACACAGTGAAAAATGAAAATTGATTTAGCGAGAGACGTACATCAGCAGAGCGACATAACGAAATCAGTTTTTAAATGTAAAATAAAAAACTTTTCCCCGTATTTAACGTGGCTTTTGCAAGAGACAAATTGAAAGTGAGTGTCGGTGCTTTGATTTAAGATACAGTGGCAAAAACTCTTCAGCGGGGGGGTGAATATACAACAAAAACGCCTGTCGAAAGGCCATGAATTATAAAGGTTCGACATACATAACAGAAGAACGTATTAAACTGGCGGGCGAAGAGAAAAAGGATCGGCTATACGAGCCAAAACAAAATCAAAAGGCCATCAAAGTGTTAACGGTGGCCGCATATGTGCTGTGCGTATCGTTAGCCGCTATTATGCTATCGTTCTATTACATATTCATATGGAATTCATCGACCAAACCGAATATGATTCAACCGAGGGCGATTACATGTGGTTTGTATTTATTACGTACTAAACATTTAAGTGTATGTATATCTGTGTATATAAATGTGTGTGCTTTAAAAAAAATGTAAATTAAATTTATTTGAGTAAGGTTTGCAATATAGAATTCATTACATAAATTGGGATTTGAATTTCTACCAACAAAAAAAAAATGGGTTTTGAAAAAGTTTATGAATTTTCCTTTGGGTTATTTTAATGTCAATGTTATATGAATGCAATCCAATGAACAGTTACGTTTATAAGACAGCTGTTTAAAGTAACCGTAATAAATTAGATCTAGAATGTCCCATAAAGCCGAAGCAGCTTAGCAAATTTTTTTTATTTAAAATTTGATGATTTGGAAATAGAACATTTGGTTTTTCTAAAATTGAACGCTGTTACCAAATATTTTTTTTTATTTTACCAAAAACCAGTAAAACTTTAAGCTTCAGCAATAACACATCTTTTAACATCAATTACAAGTGTTTCCAATTTAGACGATATAAGCTTATTTTATCAGTTCAGTACAACACACGATTTTCAAGAACATAAAATTGTTAGTCCATCGACCATATGAATCCGGCTTTTTATTAGAAATTTAACCTTCCTTGGAATGCATGGTTTAGGCACTCTTCGAGGTCCACGATTTCTTTTTAGATAGGATGAAGTTATTTTCACTTTAATTTAAACTGAGAGATGCACCGGACTACCCACACTGAATCATTCTGCAAGTGTAGTGTTCGAAAGACAACTTCTTGTGTAAAATCACGATAAATTTGGCAGTTCGTAAGGCCTCCTTTATTGGTATTTGGAAAAAAACGAATGTAACTAAAATAAAAAAAACTGATACTTGCTTACTCTGGATCTTTGTGAAAATAACCCAAATTTTTATCCCAGAAAATGGAAAAGTTGCTTATGGCAACACTATACAAGTTTATGTATTCTATTGCAACATTTAATTAACAATAATTATAGCAATAAATCTAAATTCGTATAAATATTTCCGTATAACAGCTAAATAATAAATAAAAATGTTACGAGTTTAATAAAAACAATAAAAGTTATGAAACGTCTAAATAAACAAAAAACAACTATCCAAAAAATATATACTGACAACGAAAATCAAAAATTACTTTAAAACTTCCTCCTGCACCAAAATGCAATATTTTTACTCTCAGCCCAGAAAAATGTTTGTGTCATGATAGTTTAAGCTGTCATGACAGTAAATATTTTCGGGGCTGAGAGTAAAAATGTGGTGATTTTTTGGGCTGAGAGTAAAAAAATGTCATGATAGCAATAATTATTGTTGCCATCGCTTTTTTCGGGGTTGGAATTTGGGCTATCTTTGCATACATTTACTCTGGCGTCTCATAAATCATCGAAATGCGGCAAGGCAAGAGGATGAAGTTTAAGGAGATACCATGAACAGCTCAACTTTTCATATAGTTTGGGGTTTGGCTCTTCAGACGACAAACTTCTTGCGAACAATAAAATAAGGACTGTGTATTGTGCCTGCGAAATAAGTTACCGAGTGAGTTGATTGCTTCTGGGAAGGATTATTGGAGGCTCCTTAAGTAGTATACGAACATTACCGAAGAAATTATTCAGCCACTGGGATACTATTTCTCTAAACTAGTTTCGGAATAGACTACCGATCATGGTTCCCCAAACGTGAGTAAGGTTTCACCAATGATACGCCGTAAGTGATGATTGACCGATTTTACGCATGCTTCCCACAAGCCGCCTACGGGGTGACATCTCCGACGAAATTGGTTGCGCAATCGCGATGAGTATGCGTTTGTACTTAGTTGGGACACTAGCTTCAAAGTAGTGTCTTCGTAGACAGGTAGCCAAAAGGACAGATGTAGCTCTTTGTTGTCGTGCCGTATCTATCAAAGATTTATCTAACGACGATTCCGATAACGACGAGGTCCAAATGAGTCTCCGACTCAAATTAAGACTGCTTCAATGAATTTTAATAGTTCAAGATCAACTAGTAGTCCATGTATGGGTTTACAACCTTGCACTTCGATCTTAGAAAACCAAATTGACATGCGTTTAAAGGCCGATAAGTTGGCTACACATCATTTGAATCGAGAGTTAGTGCATACGGAAACAATGCTACAGAAATTAAAATCAATGGGAATTAAACCAACGAAAAAGGTTCATTTTGATGATTCGGTAAATTCAAATAACTCAGAAACGAACACCTCAACTTCTAGAATACCAAGTGCATCTCAACAATCCGTGGATAGTATTGCAAGTGATTCTCAACTAATAAATAATCACACTCAACGATTAACACAGAAATTAGAGGATTTTAAAGGAAATAAACTTCATAATAGAATTTTGCAGCATAACAATAATAACGACCGATCGTTAGTACCAATTTCTGAAATACCAATCCATAATCATAATTCAGATCCAGTTTATAACTCAAATTTTCAACATAACCAATCGATCCCACCTAGGTCGACGATTAACTCGTCCACATACGCAAACCAATGTTTCTGAAGCATTGCAATCTGAAATAGAATGGAAATAGGAAAGATAGAGGAGTAGAAAAATTCTTATTCCAGGCAGAATATCTAGCTAATAGCTTCGGATTTATTCTTGAAAAAGAAGCCTCTGAATGGTACTGGGCGTTCATTCGTAAAAATGTTAATGTAGTTAGTACATGGCAGCACCTGAGAAGCGAAATGCAGTGATACTTTCAAGATTCGAGAACTGATGGTAATATCAAAACTCAATTAGACCTTCGTTTACAGCAATGGGAAACGAACGAGTCATTCATGTTTTATTCTGGTGATATGTATATGTTGTCTAGTTCATTACACATCCCATACTCCCATTGTAAGTTTATTCGATTTGTTCGCATAAACATGCGCCCTGGTCTCAAAATGTTTACAAACAATGAAACATTTATGACAATAGACCAAATAATTGCAAGATGTCGATCTCTCAAAGAACTATGGAATGAGGAGTGGTTTGTCCCGGAACTTGGCTTACATAAACTACCATTGCGTAGAGATACACGAAAATCTGAGGTGCACGAGATTATGCAGACTCAGAATACCACACATCTCAGACGTTTTCCATTCCTCAAGTTCAAGTATCCAATGTAAAACTACCACCTTCTCCGACCATATATCATTCGAATTTTACAGATTTGAATAGTTCCCCTGAACCAACATATATACTCTCTCTCTCTCTCTAGCTTCACATCCCATGAAGGGATTTTGCCGCCCGCACTATGGTCCTCCAGCCGTCTCGGTCCATCGCTCTCGACCTCCAGTTTCGACATCCTAGTGCCTGTAGATCTTGTTCGACGTCGTCACGCCAGCGCAGTCGGGGTCTTCCTCTACGACGCACACCGGCTGGTTGTTGATGGAATACTTTATTGGTCATCCGTTGTTGTGGGGACCTTGCAACGTGGCCAAGCCATCTCACTCGATTGGATTTGATGAATCCGATAATATCGCAATCTCCAAGTATTTGCTTTATCTCGTGGTTCATGCGAATCCGATATTCATTGTTCGCGACTTTAATTGGACCAAAGATGGAGCGAATGACCTTCCTTTCGAAAGTTGATAACAATCTACAATCATTAGTGGTCATGGTCCAGCTCTCGCTTCCGAAAGCCAGCACAGGTCTTATTAGTGCTTTATAAAGTGCGAGCTTGCACGACTGCGATAGATTTCTAGATCGCAATAATTTTGATTGGGCGTAGAAAACTCGATGTGCGGCAGCTATTCGGGATTTTATTTCTGCCTGCATGTCATTTGATGATGTTATAACTGACCCAAGGTATTTGAAATTTTCAACGCGATCAAAATTGTGGTCGCCAATTCCGAGATTTGCCATGGGGATGTTCCTGGGTGTTGATACAAATTTGGTTTTGCTACTGTTCACCTTCAAACCAAGTCTTCTTGCGCAGCGATCGAGCGGCACGAAACTGTCTTTGATATCGCTAGGTCTTCGGCCAAGAAGCACGATATCATCTGCATATCCAAGAATTTGGCCTGATTTGTTAAATATACAGCGCGAAGTTTCGATGTTGCTTTTCCTCACTGCGTACTCAAGCGCCAAATTGAACAGCACAGGCGCGAGTGCATCTCCCTGTCGAACACCAGATGTTATTTCAAAGGAGTCTGACACAGTTCCTTCGATTACAATTCTACATACAGACCCAGACGTTGTTAATTTGCACAGAGAAACGAGTTTCTCTGGAATTCCTAGGCATATGAGCGCGGCCCAAAGGTTATCGCGGTTTATACTGTCATATGCCTGACGGAAGTCTATATATAATTGATGTATGGTTATGTTGTACTCCCAACATTTTTCCAGGATCATCCTCATGGTGAAACTCTGGTCAGTGGTCGATCGGTTGGGACGGAAACCACACTGATAATCGCCAATGATGTTTTCGGCGAAAGGGATGAGTCTGGCAAGTACAACATTAGCCAACACTTTGTAAGCAGTGTTCAATAGAGCTATACCACGATAGTTTTCACATTTGAGACGGTCGCCTTTTTTATGCAACGGACATATGAGCGCGGTCTTCCAATTCTCCGGCAGCTCTTCTTGGTCCCAAATACAGACGATGAGATCGTGTAGACTTGTTGCAAGAGTAGCGCCTCCGAGTTTTATTAATTCTGCGGGGATTCCATCGAGACCGGGTGCCTTGCCGTTTTTCAATCGACTAATAGCTGCGTCTACTTCCTCTACTGTGGGATATTCGACGAAGACCTCATCACCTGGAGGAGCTATTGCTCTAATGGGGGTCACGTCGTCATTCCGATTTAGTAGATTTTGAAAGTAGGTTTGCCATACTGAGAGAACATCAGCCACGTTTGTTCTCAATTCTCCATTCCCGTCTTTGATGGCTGTACTTCTTGGGTGGAAGTCTTTAGTGAGATTCCTGGCATTAGCAAAACAGTCCCTTGAATTTCCCACTTCCGCTTGGAGGCTGATGTTTTCGATGCATAATCTCATATGATCGCGTTTCTTTTGACGAAGGTATTTAGTCGTGGCTTTCCTGGCGCGGAGATATTCTGCATGTGTGCTTCTAGTATTGCGAGCCAACCATTTTTCTCGAAGGTTTTGTTTATTTGCGACGATCAGGCGACATTGATCATCGAACCAATCATTGCGGGGTCTCGGAGGTCTTCTTCCGATAGTGTTTTGCGCCGCGGTGGTAATGGCTGACTGTATTGTGTGCCACTGCTCCTGGATGTTAGAAGGAGCTTCTTCGTTGTTGCTAGGCCGCTCTAGATAGTTAGTGACAGCTGATTGGTAACTCTGCAGTGACGCTTGGTCTTTTAGAGCATCCACATTCCATCGAACGGTTTTTTGTGCTTGTCTGTTGAACGTTGATGACAGTTTGCACTTATATTTAAATATGACAAGCATATGATCGCTGTCCATATCTGCACCCCTGTAGGATCTAACGTCAGATATACTGGTCGAGTGTCTCTTAGACACCATGACGTGATCAATTTGGTTTTCCGTTCTTCCATCATTCGATCTCCACGTTACTTTGTGGATTCTCTTATGCGGGAAAAACGTACTTGATACAACTAAGTTGTACATTAATGCCAGGTCGGTGACGCGTTGGCCGTTGTTGTTACTAGTTAGATGCAGACTGTTAGGACCGATGTGCGATGTATTTTCTGCACTCCTACCGATTTTTGCATTAAAGTCGCCCACGATGATTTTAATGTCGTGGTGCGGTATGTTATTGATGACTTCCTCCAGCTCGACAAAGAATAAATCTTTGATGTCATCCGATTTATCTTCGGTGGGTGCATGCACATTAACGATCGTGATGTTAAATTTCTTAGTGCGAAGTCTGACCGTGCACATCCGCATGTTGATCGGGCGGAAATCGATGATATGGTGCTTCACGCGCCGATGGATGAGGAAACCAACTCCAAATTCTCCTCCGTTCTGATGGCCGCTGTAATGAAGAGTGTAACCATTGGTGGTGTCATGGATCCCACTCCCCGACCATCTAAGCTCTTGTAGTGCAAGTACGTCTAATGTGTAACTCTTTGCTTGGTTCGAAAGGTTCTGGAGATCTCCAGGTCTTAAGAGGCTAAGCACGTTCCATGTTCCCATTTTTAAAGCGTTGTCCGTGTACAATTTCCGAGGTCGAGTTTGTAATGAATCCGATATGGTAATCCGAGGCCTTTGTTTAGGGTTCATAACTTAAATGGTTTTTATGAGGGAAGGTTGTTGGCCTGCCGCTCAACCCGCTTGTTACGTGTGTGGGTCACGTACTGGTGAGAATCTTAAGACATCCAGTCCTACCATGAACACATTTATATCATATATACACCTATCTCAAATATTAATGCTGTATTTCAAAAGAACTATCAAAAACCGAATCTTCAATCTATGGCGTTTCCACCAAACATAAACATACCTAAAACAACGATGTATTGCTGGAATTATGCTACAAGGACACTACTTTTCAAAATGTCCCTTTGGAACATTAATACATCAATTCTGCAAAAAGTATGGATTACCGAAAGTAGATGAGATTGTGTGTCCTCGTTGTTGAGAGAGGAAATCCACAGAATGCTGCACAAACGAATCCCAGCCCACCGAAAGAAACACAAGCACTGAATACCTGGATAGACCGAAATCAGGAATTGCCGTACCACAAAAAGTAAATACCCTTGTACCTAATCCTATACGTACCATTTCTCCGACCGAAGGAATCACAGAAATGTCGAAACGTAGAACCAGATCAATTAGTTACTGTCGTAAGCGCAAATTGCTCACTACTCGTTCTCAATCAAACATTTAATGGACTTCTTGACAGTGGTACCAATGTGAGTGTGTTTGGCGAAGGGTGTGAGGAGTTCATACGTAAAATCGATCTCAAAATTTATGAACGACCATCCCATTTACATACTGCCAGCGGTCAAAAGAAAAGTGTTCTTGGTTTTGTTACTCTACCTACCACTTTCAATGGAATCATGAAAATGTTTAATTTCACGTTAGCGCCCGAGTTACCAGAAAAACTATACGCATGAATTGATTTCTGGCTAGAATTTGAAATTATTCCTACTATTCTCTCTGAACTAACTTGATTTAAATACTCATGAGCTCAATGAATCTCAAAGGTATCAACTCGAGGAAGTCATTAAGTCGTTTCCTTCTTCAGAGATTTTAGGTTTCGGTAGCACGTTAAAGACCATCCACGAAATAAATTAGAAAATGAAATACCGGCTAAACAGAGATATTATCCCGTCTCTCCGGTAATACAATCCGGTCGCAGAGATCGATAGGATGCTTGCTCTCGGGGTAATCGAAGTGCCGTGAGAGTGAATGGAATTCCTCGGTTACATTAGTCCGAAAGGCCAATGGTCAAATCAGATTGTCATCATCATCTCCATGATCGGATCTTCGTTTACCTCGACGACTTGCCAATTACATCTGCTACATGGCCCGAGCATCTATCTCTTCTCCAGGATGTCAGTCGACTATTGCGAGAGGCAGAATTTACCATTAACGTCCAGAAAAGCAATTTGGCACTAAAACCTACCAAGTTTCTAGATTATATTGTAGGAGATGGGGGACTTCAAATCGATGCTAGAAAAATTGAATCGATCACTAACTATTCACCTCTTAGGACCGTAAAATCCGCCAATTTCTTGAAATGACAGGATATTACCTACGGTTTATCAAGAACTACTCGAAATTAACTACGCCCTTAACAAATCTTTTGAAAAATCAAAGCAAATTCGAATGGTCAACCGATGCACAACATGCCTTTGAATGTCTAAAAGTTGCAATGACCACAGCACCGGTTTTACATCACGCAGATTTATCATAGGAGTTTGTCATTCAGTGCGATGCTAGTAGCACAGGAGTCGGTAGTGTTTTGTTGCAGTACGATGAGAATGGATAGGAACATCCCATTACATTTGCATCGAAAAAACTTAATCCCGCGCAGCAAAAATACAGCATTACAAAATTAGAATGCTACGCTGTAGTGCACGGAATTAAGGCTTTTCGCGTGAATATTGAAGGATATTCCTTTACAATTTTAACCGACCTTGCTGCTTGGGAATGGCTTATATCTCAAAAAGATCTTGCTGGACGTTTAGCTCGATGGACACTTAAGTTACAACCGTTTCGATTTCAAGATTGTTCACCGAAGTGGATCACAGAACATAATGAGCTCATTTTACAAGGAGTTTACTAAGAACTAACAGAAGCAACGCATAACTTTACCACTCCACTTTATATTAATTTATCTTCGGAGCATTTTAACAACTCTGAATATAAAGATACGATTGAGAAATTTTTGAAAAACGATTCCGATTCTACCAACATCAAATATGAAGATAGCAAATTATTAATTAATATTAACTTCGGTCCAGTTTACGACGATACTATTCCAAACGAATGGAATCTATAGTTGTTCTAGTTGACCCTACCTCTGCCCACTTAAAAATATCCAAAATATTAGATCGCCTTCAACGTCAATTCTATTGGATTGGAATGGTCAAGGACGTTAAAGGTTATATTAAGCCGTGTGTCGCTTGCAAAACCTGCAAACCAGTGAATTACATAACGCGTCCATTAATGGGTTCCCTTCAAAAACCGTTTAGACCATTTCAATTCCTATATTTGAATTTGTTAGAACCGCGGGTAGTCAAAAGCTGGAAATTGTTTCACCGTCATTGTGCTGAACAAATTAAATCGGTTCGTTTGTTTGCAACCTTTTAGGCAGGCTACTGCAAAATCTACAATTAACTTTCTCGGAAAACTTTTCCTTCAATATTAAGTACCTCAAACGGTGTTTACCGATAATGGTTAAACAATTCTGTTCTGTTGCGTTTAAAAATTTAATAACCAGCGCCTTTGGGATGTACTCTCTGAGTTCAAACCAGATATTTCACGCAAAGGAATACGACCTTTATAAACTTCTCGGTTTTACTGAAGATGGTAACTTATCGGTCAATAATAATTCCAACAAGTTGAGAAGTGTTCGCCCCATACTATAACAAATTTGAGAAAGGCACACGAAAACAGTGCTAAAAATTATAACCTGCGATCACGTCACCAAACATTTAATCCCGGAGATCAAGTTTATGTAAAAAAATTTACACAAAGTGACGCATCGAAACACTAATCTGCGAAACTGGCTCCAAAAACTATAAAATCTCTGGTAACGTTGCGTTTCCAGTTTCTGGTGACAATGGCAAACTCCTTGGCGTTTACCATGTTTAGGATATACAATGACAGTAAAGCCTTAGCATTATTACCCAAAGCATAGAGACATCTCAGGGGTAGGTTTCCCCACGTATGAAACGAAATGATCGTCAGTGTTTCATGAGTACTTATATTAGTATCGATACAAAGTCCTAATTTTCAATCTGCAATGTAGTTGATGAATTATGTAAAAGTAATTTTATGGCCCTGCCATAAAATTCATCAAAATTAAATCGAGTCATTGAAAATTAGTTGCATTTGCATCCGATATTTCTTTACATCAACATTCTGTTAACGGTACTATTTCACCATAGTTCCATACAGTGTAGTAATGAAGGGTCAACAACACGAGGCGGGCAATCTTCCAGCGAACGACATATGAGAAGATGTGAGTTGAGTGCATGACGAACGCGATGAGGACGGAACCTCTTTGTGCGACTATGGTGAATTCAAATATGCCTTAGTCATGGAAATCATCTCTAGAGATTGCCATTGGGTTTCAGGAAATAGGTTAGATTTTGGTATGTTGGCTTTTGTGCTCGGGTTAATGACGTCTCCCAATGCCGATGGGTTTCTTCGATGTTTATTAAAATGATTTCTCTTGTGGGAACCGGTACTTTTAAAACTTACAGACTACGAATAGTGTCGCGGTCGTAGTATCAAGTATCTTGCGCAATCCCACGGCTGATTCGAATTGTAGTGCAGGCTTGGTTCGGAGCCTTTGAAGATAGCCGTAGATAATGAACCGACGGTGTTGCAGCGGTCTCGAAGCATCTCCAGTTAAATTTGACATCAGATAGTGTAGCTTCCGCGAATTGGTCAGTGTTTATAGTTGTGAATGAGGTCAACAAACAAATTTTCAGATTCGGTCTAATTAGTGTAGTCGCCATTGAAGTCTGGAATCTTGGTTTGAGGTAGCTGTCTTTGCATGGTTTTCAAAGGTCTTGCTTTATGAGCTCATCTTTCAAGTTTTATAACCAAAGAAATACGTATACGTTATTTGATATACAAAAACATAAAAATCATAAAACATGATGGTAATGTAAAACCTCCACCAAAAATGACATAATCATTATCATCTACGTGGCACGCACACCCACTCCCTAAACAAGATGTTAGAGAAAAATATATACATATAAACACATACGAATAAAATGCGAATTTCCCATTTTCAAATCACTACTGTGCCACAACAGAATAGAACAGCGTGATAAGTGTGAGATAAATAATTTCCATCTGTCAATGAATTAATATTGAAAATTCGTATACTAAAAATCAAGAAAACAATACAAAAGTCGTAAAATAAAAATCCTTTTTCATTTTCCCAAAAAATTTCCTTTTTTGTTGGGTGCCTTCTATATTAAGAAGAGAAAGTTTTATCTTCTAGCTTCTTCATTATTTGTTTTGTTTTTCTTTTTGTAGGCGTGTGACTTGTGAAACTTTTCCCTTTTTTCCAAAATTCAATTTCCTTTATTGAATATTCAAAGAAAGTAGGAGAACATAAATATGATTATGATAATAAAATTACGTTTTGTTTTTTTGCAAAATTCAGGATGGAATAAATTTTCCAAAAATGAATATTTTATTTCATCTATCCAGCTCCTCTTACACTACTTGAGTAGATTTATTTGACAATTTGTATTGTATGTTAAAAGTTATAAGATAACAGATACGGAAGTACTGCGTAGAATAAGGGAATGGTTCTCTTTCAACAATTTTAATTTTGTTTGGGGCGCCCCAGACCACATTATTACGCTTCCCCAATTGGCGTATATAGCAATAAAAACCCTTGTTCTGGCATTAATTTATTTTTCCTATTAAGAAACAAATTCGATAGATTCTACACCCCTATGATCTTCAATTTTTTGTTTTCAATAATCAAGCGAAGCTCCACCGGTTCACTCTATAAAGTATAAGGCGCTGTACGATGTACTCCTGTATATGGAATATACATATGCAATGTACAAAAGGATATATAAGTGGGAAATAGGGTTAGAAAATAGATACATTTTCTATTATATCTATTTTCCTATTCATAATTCACATGCTGTGCGGAAAATCAACAATTAATTAAAAACTGTGGTGTACCGATATCCTATAGTTGGCATTATAATTTATTGTGTATCGCTCGTTTAAGTCACAAAGTGATTAAATTAATGCTATAAATACTTATCACAGGCGGGTAATCGAGGATTGGTTTGTTCAATAATGCGTATGAAACCGTACAGTGACTTAAAAACAAGAAGGTTTTGGCGTCATAATGACAATTAATATAATCAGTGTTGCTAGAGTTTATGGACAATTGGTAGAATTTTGCTTGTTTTGACGGTTTTTCCATTGTGGCATGAAAATTAGAAACGAACAAACATATATAAATAACACGTGACACGTTAAAAACACCCAGTCGAAAGCCACCACCAGGAATCGTACCCGAGGCCTCCGAATTACAGAGCAAGCACTCTACTTATTAAGCTAACGAGAGTGACGACTAAATTATAGTTCTCCAAGTTATTTGGGGTTTCTCATTCATTGAAGTTAATTTCAATTTGATAAAAAGAATCTAAATCGATATTGAAATCATATTATTATCACGCAAACCGAGTTTTATGGCCCCCCCTTTTTACACGGCTGTACGTATATGAATTTAATTGGAATTGCATTAAATCCAATTGGTGCATATTACACTGTTAGGATTTTCAAAATATTTTATGGAAATGCATAACGTATTCGCCTTTTAACGCTAAGTGGCTGACATCTAACGGAATATTTTGGAACTAGAGCGAAAGATGATCGACTTCTCAAAAAACTAGTTTTAATGTAATATAAACTTCCAGTCGTATTATAGATGACTATAATACGACTGGATATTATGTAAAATGTTCAATTAGTTTACAATTAATGTAACAAATGATGATATAATAATAAAATGGAATGAGGCTTTTTCTCGTATAAACAAATATCACCTTTCGCTCGTATAGGGAGTGGCGCTAACTAGGCGGTGATTAAAAGGCCAATAAACATGGCCATTTCATCACTATCTCACACTTTTGCGTGTTTCGCCTCATCGCATACTACTTTAAAAATGTATGATACTTCTTGTTTGTTTTACGTTTTTTACATTTATAAATTCTTTCTGTCAAGCCAATCGGAATGTGCGCATTTTAGATTATTTCAAGCAAAGTGTTGATTTACTTTTTGATTTAAGGTTGGCACCTTTTCTTGTGAGTTCATATTTTGAGGACCAGATGGCAAACGTATTTTTTCAATCAATGCAACACTTGCATAAATTACATTTTTGAGTTAATTTTTTTTTTTATTTTACACGATTTTATTTGAAATGGCATTTAGTAACAATAAAATACACATATGCTTTTACCATGGGGCATATAAGCTTACACAGCAGAATCAAAAAGTTGTCAAAATAAATGGAAGGGTGAATATGTTGCGACCAACATATTCACCCTCTTCTATTTTTTTCTTATTACTTACTCGTACTTTCATCACCTTTCTTGATGACATAACAATTTTTGCAAATATGGAAGCATTATAAATGAACAACAATAAAAAACGTACTTCCATTCCGCCGTTCCACACTTTGATCGTCGTGATTCTTTCCTCGTTTCCTTTCCCTTCACCTACAAAATAATTTTGTGGCGGAGAAATTTTTGATTCTTTTTTCAGCAACATGTTTTATGATTCAACTGATTCTCACACTACTACAAAGATAAATATTTCAAGGACACTTTATTTGTCGTTTTTGGGTTAACTTTAGGTTAATTATTGTTTCGTGAGAGAAAATATTTTTTTTTCATCAAGGAAGCAGTTTAATGAACATATAAATCAAAAAACATAATTTTACTTACGCACATACATAAACAAAGAAATGCGCAAAGAAATCCAATATGGACGTCGATTGATTTTTTGAAGTGATGGAATCACGACGAAAAAATCAATGTGTGGAGAGGCTCATTAGGCATAAAAAGCTCAAATGTTTTCAAAAATAAATCCAGTTTATGCTAATATCCTCCATATTGAGCTCAAGCTCATTTATTTTAGAGGGTACTGCAAGAAGTGAGTTACGAGTTTTAAAGAACGAAGATATCGATTTTGATAGACATTTGAAAGAGATGTGTTTTGATGGCATGCTAACATTTTCCGTGCCAGTAAACCGATTTGATTTTTAAAAAAAAATCTATGTTTGGTACCCCTGGGGTGACATGTTCTACCATCACATTTTCGATACTTTATTGAAGTTTATTTCTCATTTTTCTAAACTAAAATGGACAACTGTTTCATTTATGAATTATTTCTTTTCTTGATAAAATTGTTTTAATTAAACACTTGTAAAACTTCCTTATAGTGACAATCTTTATTGGTTTTATAGGAATATCGATTTCGAAATAAATTTCTTCATCAGTTCCTTTTTTACAACTACATATTACTATTATTACAACTATTAGGTAATAGTTGTAAAAAAGGAACTGATGAAGAAATTTATTTCGAAATCGATATTCCTATAAAACCAATAAAGATTGTCACTATAAGGAAGTTTTACAAGTGTTTAATTAAAACAATTTTATCAATTTTGTAAGTGACAAAAATCAACAGTAAAGCTAAAACAATGGACTTCAACCATTATAGCACAAATTTCTTTTCTATTGCTATCACAACCTACTAGTACAAATGCGAACAAATTGTCTTTCTCTAATTTCGTTCAAGTATCGAAAACAAATTATTTCTTGATAAAAATGGAGTAGAATATCACAATTTTTCAATCTAGCAACCTGGTAAATGATATAAAATGTGAAATAGTGTCACATTTTATTCTAAAGAAGCGAGAGATAATCTACGATATAGTATCGAAAATGTGATGGTAGAACATGTCAGCACTGAAGTTCTGTTTTTTTGTTGTCGAAAAATATCGTTAAAGTAACTGATTGCGATTGACTCATCGAACGAATTCGTATTTCTAAAGCACACGTATATTAGCTTCGCCATACACATACGAACATATTGCGTTAAATATATATTTTTGGTTTAATGACTCTTTTTCGCATAGTGAACATCATGATGTATAAAATCGCTAAAGATCGTTGACGACATATTAGGTTCCTAGAAACTAGTAATTTAAACCGAAAGAAATTCAAATTTCTATAGATAACCACACCATTGACACATGGGGGTTTATAGAGCCAATCCAAACTACGTTTCATCTGAATGATAGTTTAATCTAGAGTTATATCTATAATTAATGTTAGATTCTTATTTTCATCATATAAAGTGAATTTTATCCCGATTGATTGAGAAATGACTTGGAAATCATGAATCAACATAATTCAGAACGAAAGGTTATTTAATTAATAAATGGCCCTCATTAGGAGTATCCCGCTGACCCAAACTAATTATCCTGAAATAAGAACTCATCGCAATCGATTCTATCCACAGAAACGATTTTTGTGAGGGGAGATTTCTCCTCTCACAAAAATCGTTTCTATTCAATCGCTTAACCTTACCAAAGTCGTTTGAGTTGTTTTACCCAAATAACCAAGAAATAACCGCTGAAACTCTAGCGCATGCTGCCAATAATTATTAAAATCGTTAGAGCCGAAATTGTTTTTAAAATAATCCACCCTATAACTTTTGATCAATTTTCATCTAAGTTATTTGTAGGCCGTCCGGATCTATACGTTGATGAATTTTCCGAAATTATAATCTTAATCGATTTTGAAACAAGAAAGGAGTTTCCCCTTCAAACCTGATTTACCATTTTTCATCAAAGTGGTTTGAGCTTAAATCATTTTTATAACCCACAATCCGGGCTCCACCAAAGTACTATATTCCCCGAGTTCTGGATCCAGTGCAATCGATGCTGGGTACTTTAAAACCTGTCTTTCGTAAAAAACTTTTAAATATATGTAAAGAAGAATGGCGAATCGAACTTACAACGTCATTAATGTACATAGAGAATAGTAAAGGAGCAAGAACCAACCACCGAGGAACGCCAGAGGAGACATTTATGAAGTCCGAAAAATAATTCTCATACGTATGTACAAAAAGTAAAAAGGAGAATTAAACATTAAAGACAGAAAAATGAATTACTTTTAGTAAAAAATTCTGAGCTAACTTTACGTAATAAATGGCTACTATACCGGAAAAAATAAATCTAAAACCCGTGTGGACTTATAGTAATTGGCTCTGGGCTGTACAAAGAAAACGAATGTCAATATCGCCCAGTCATTCCAAAGCGAAGTTCTGCTGCATAAAATAGGACCACCTCCACAAAGTCAGAAAAAAATGGAAAGACTGCCAGAAGACGACCCCAATTATAATTTACGAGAAAATCGATTTAACAGCAAAGAGAGAAAAATTAAAGTTCGAAATAAGCTTATTAAACAAAATTTGGTGATTAATCGAATCGAACGCTTGAGAGAAATCCCACAGAGTAAAACAGTAAAGCTGTAGCAGTTCTATGGAACTTTCAAAAAATCCGCTTGAAAAATATTAAACAAATTAAAGCTATCGATGTGAGATTGAAATTGGTTTTTAACTATCAACTCATACGCCTTCGACAGATAACTTAAAATGCTGATTCGGCAGAAATGGGAAAGATCAGAAGGATTGCTAATTTTAGGAATTGGAATAATTTTACTCAGTTTCCACTGAGCGAGATATAAAAAGGTTATCTACTCTGACAATGGGACATATATATTTCATTGGAGCAAATAACTTAATGAAAAAAGATCACCACCGCGCAATAATCAAATTACCGGACGGGATCACCGCTGTGATAGACAACGACGAAACAAACTAACATTTCATAGCGCCATTCCAGGGATTAAAGCAATTAAATTCCATTTAAAACGAATCATAGGGGAAGCAACGATCACGTTGAGGATTTCTATACAATAACCACCCAAATAGAAACGTGTCTAAATTCTTGACCGCTAACTCCATTTACCAGTGATCCAACACATCAGTCAACATTAACACCAGGTATTTTGATAGGAGATTCTCTTAAGGCACTGTTGGCCGCAGATATAGACCACATATTACAGGCTGGTTGAATAGTATTGAAAGCGACACCTATTAACCAGTAGAGGAATCAACATTTATACGCCATTTTAATATTTCATCTTTCATTTGAACACATGAAATTTTTTATATCGATCTGGCAATTCATTCTTTGTTTACAAGCCATTAGAAGTTGACGTGTCAGTGTATTCGTTTACAATGGAAAAAACCGAATATAGTTTTCTTCTAAAAATTGTCAATATTCCAGTTTAATTAATATTTAATAAATACACTTATGAATATGTATGTAGTTCAGGGATTGGCCTGTCTACACAACATGTGGCAACAAAATTCTATGAGAGCTTCACTATAGTCATCTGAATTCTCTTCTATGAATTCCCTGAACAACAAAACCCATATAGTCCAGTTTCTGGTAATGGACATCTACTAGGAATTCAGGCGATTATAGCAGAGCTCTAAATCGTAGAATTTTTTACCACTAACTTGTATTATTATTTTAGTTTATTTTGTGTTTTCCTACTCTTGTACTTAATTTTCCTATATTATTAACTTAATATATCATATCATGTTTTTTTGATTTCATACACGTTTTTTTGTTTTCAAAAATTCTTTGTTTTCTTGTTAGGAAATTTATTGTGCCATAATCTTTTCCGGGTAGGCATCAGTTTTCAATACAAATTGTATATAAATTTTTATGAATTGATATAGTAAAAAACTGTCATGACATATTTTTTCCGGGATGACATTCAAAAATATGATGATACTTGTATTTTATAGTGTTGCCATCACATTTTTGCGGGATTATTTACCGGCTAACTTCACAGACAGTGACAGATCATTTTTTAATTTGCTTGCAAGTTTTCTATTATTTGGGGGAATAAATCCGCGTTGATTTACCCTGGCGGAAATTTCCACCGATTTTTGTTTAGTAGTGAAATAAATAATAGAAGACTTGTAATGAAAAATTCGAATAATATAAAGAATTTTAATGCAAATTATAATCCGCCGACGAAAATATCGACCGATTTCAAGAATACGCACCCTATTCTTGAAATCGGCGGAAATTTCCGTAATCGGAATATAATTTGCTAGGCTGCTTTAATCATTTTTTTAAATTTGTATGCAAGTTATCTATTATTTATTTACCTACTAAGCGAATCGTTCCGTGTCGATTTACCTAGTCGGAATTTTTTCCTTAGTAGGAGGAAACAATTATGTTTCTTAATTTAAAAATTTTAGTAATATAAATAATTGCATAGCAAATTGTATTCCGATTACGGAAAAAATTTCCACCGATTTCAAGAACAGGGCCCCAGGTCAGATTGCTTAGTAGTAGATGCTCATTGAAAACAGTTTGTGTTACTCACAAAAGAAGGAATGGAGAATTGTCAAATATTCCAAGGAAACAGATTTCTATGTGAAGTATCGCCAATATATAACATCATCAGCACTGAAGCTCAATGCGAGCAATTACGTAGAAATCCTACAATGAAAAATGAATCTTGAGGAACCATGTTCCATCTCTGGTTATAAGCCGTTCACAATGAAACAACGGTCGATGTGCATGTGATATGCGGTCATGAAATCAAATCATACAACCTTCAAGGATCAGGTATAGTGCGGCTGGATGTGTGCTACACACTTAAAAAAAAATCGTATATGCGATGAAATTTGTATCGTATTTGACTCCCAATCAACAATGTATCGTTTAGTGACACCGACCTTACATCGTTTAAAATAATGTTTACGCTACATCAAAATACGATGCAGCATACAACAAATTTAAAGATGACACATCTTGTCACGGTTTTCGTAATTGCTTGTCATAATTGGATTTCGATGTAAATTGTATTAAAATTATGATTTTGAAGTAAATTGCAACTAAATCAGATGTGATGCAACGTACCATCTATTTTAGTAGATATTTCCATCTAACTCTTTTTGAGACAAATTATATCGAAAAATAACACAGATTGCTCGTAATTCAAATGTAATGTAGTATGCATCCAATTAAGTAGTACTTACATCTATATAAATTTAATGGTGTTTGTATCGAAATAAAGTAGGATGTATTTGTACTACATACACGATTGCATGTGTAGGCTTGGATTTGGCGGATTCAATTTTGGTACAAGTTATCGCATCTAAATAAAATAATTAATAATTAACACAGTTGTTTAAAATATGTTTCTTTTTTATTTATTATTCGATAATAACATACAATTTCATATACTTATATTATTATCATCACTTATAAATGTAATTTTAGCATTTTTATTTTTAATATACATAATTAATATAAGTTTATTACACGTACGTGATCCAAGAAAATTTAAATTTCTTTTTGTTAAAATACAATATTATTTTAGTTATAATTGTTCTTACGGGCTAGTTTCAAATTGGTTGGATATTGGGCCCTAAGATATAAAAATATTCAGTCTGATTCCAAAAATGTTTTTCATAAGGCTTTTTATATGGTAACGTTTTGAAATTAAGACAAATTGGGTCTTGTTTCTTATCGATTAGTTGGTAGCTGCATAAGAAGTTATCGTAAACAGCGACAAACTCAGTTAAAACAAAAAAAATATTATCATGGCTTTCTAATATGTTGATTATTTTATGTAATCGAATTAATTCGTTATAAATTGGTTTTTCTTTTAGAATAAAAAACTCCTTTTTGTAGTGAAAATCGGATTTCAAATATGACAAGCTGTATACGGGTGCAGTTAAAAACTCAGAGTAGTTATTTGTTGGTTTATATAACATTTTTTTCCCTGTGATTGTTTTCGGCAAAAACTTTGATTTGGACCAAACACTACTCATCATTTGTTGATGCCGTTTAGCGAACGTTTGGCAGACGTTTTTAAAGTTTTGGGTTTTATTTTTGGTGAAATATCGATGCTTACTTTCGTAGCGCATTGTCCACATATGAATTACAGGACCCATTTCTCTTATTATTCTGGAGTAGTGTAAGAGAAAATGTTGTTTGGGAGTAAAATTTTTCTTAAAAACATCTCTAATAATGCCCAAATGTATACTGATATTTTTTTCTAAATCAGAAATATCATCATTCTTTAACTCATAACGAAGCAATAAACTTATTATTTCAATAACACCTAAAATCGCGTCCCACTGAACCTTATGGTCCGGTTTAAAAAATTTGCCAAATATTAAAGGAAAATGAGTTGCTAAACATAAAATTTGAATCGCATTTTGACCTAAATTACTTCTGTCAATGTTAATAGTCGATGGTTTGTTTTTTCGGTCAATGAAGCCAAAGTTATAAGCCGAAATGCAAGAATTAATTTTGTCAACATTTTGAAAAATCTTTTGTTCTATAAAAAATTCGAACTGATATTTAATTGCCAAAACCACAAAACCCTCTAACCCATCATGGAGGAAATCTGCACTGTAATTTTTTAAGGTATGGAAATATTTTCAATCATTTAGTACTGAAGTACGATTAATGCCTTTAGTTTCGATTATGTCGATTTTTTTAAAAGTAGGCTGATTATCTAAAACAGAATAGTAATCGACATTTCTTAATAATTGCGCATCTTCAGAAGTTGTTATTTTAGTTTTTTCACTAGACATTTCGCAGAATCTACAAAAATACTTCGCAGAAAATGATTTAGTGAAACCAATCAAATCATTTGCCGCCAGGTTATCATGAGATAAAGAAATAATAGTTCCAAAAGTTGTTCCGAGATTTTCTATGAATAAACCATCATTTTCAAGAATTTTGATGTCTTCTATTATTGGTTTAAGGATATAATTCAAGTTAAATTCGCTGTGTAAATCGTTCACATAAAAAAGACTTACTAAAAATATATTATGTAGATGTGAATTAAGATATGTGGAACAGTTGGCTATAGTGAAATATATTGCTCCTACTTTATGTATAATTGTTTTGCTGCCAAGTACTCTAGCAACCTCGAAATCGTCATAATATAACTGAATTAAAATTTTTTGGTTATTTTGAAAATTTGTTTTAATTGATTGAAAACGTTTACCACAACAAACAAATTTATAGATCCCTTCTTGACAATGGTGTGATAAATTAAAATTTTTAAATACGGTTAAAAAATTGGAGTTTTTAAAAATTGATTGTAATGATTTTGAAATTGGGATAAATTGAAAAAAATTTTGTACACAAATCTTAGAATAACTCGAAGTTTCTGAATTAAACTTGGTTTCCCATATAAACCCGATAGGAATTTGCCGTGGATCCACATAAAATTCATTATCTTTGAAAATCTTATGTCTTTTATACTTGGAACAATAAATACTGAAGACCTCACCAATTTTAGATCTATTAACTGACATATTTGTAAAGTCTCGTGGGTCAGCTAAAATATCTGCAACAGACTCCATAATCATTTTAGTTTCCAGAAATATTTCCGTGATTGTTTGTTCTGGCACACCTAATTTATTTAGTTTGATATAAAAATGCTTAATAGTGCTCTCAAAACTTTTTAAACTGGGAATACTTTCAAACTCTATCGATGTATTGTAAGTTGAATTAAAATTGTTAGATAATTGATTGCATTTTTGATTTTTATCAGAAGAATTGGTAGACAAAATGGATTTATTTATATCAGTAACATCGTCATGAACTTTATTCAGATGCTTTCTCAAAGCAAAAAATGTTTGAAAAGTATTGGTACATTTCTTATCTTTAACACATTTAATTTTCGTTAACGACTTTTCTTTTACGAATTCCTCGTACTTAAGATGAGATATTAATTTGCCAATATCTTTAAATTCGCAATTACAAATATAACAGAAAAACATTTTTCATGTAAATGATATGGAATTCAAATCTTAAAATTAAATCTAATCTCAAAATCAATATACGTATAAAAAAATAACAAAATAATAAAGTTTAAATAAACTAATATTAATTCAATAGATAAATAAAATAATGTTATACCTTAATTCGAGTTGATAGTAAAACTTAAAGTATACGTGTGCGGTATGAGCTATTATAAAATAGTTTTAATTGCAATTTGATAACTTTTGATCCAATTTGCCGGCGATTTCCTTTATCCGGCTGCTAAGTTTATCTTCTTTTAGTTCATAAAAATAATGTGATACGAAGGTCCAGAATGTTTTTAGATTCTCTTCAAAATGTTGACCAAACACGTAGTGGCTTTTAAATAATACATCTATCGACTCAATGAATGAAGTGTTCTGTGGTAAAATAATTAATTCTTTTTCAACACATAAATAATATGTTGAAATGGCACATTTATTGGGACCTTCCGCGATTATGTAAGGATGTAAAGATCCACCATCTAGTAACTCACCTTGAGTTAAATTGGGCTATAAAATTAAAAAAATAAGAAATTATAAAATACCTAACGTTCAATTAATCGCTATGAATTAAAATTTATATAAAATATATGAGCAAATTGAAAACGATTTGAATAGTTTTAAAAATACGCAAGTAAAAATAATTTATTATTTAGTATTTACCGATTTAAATGTAATTATTTTATTAATTACTGATGAAAATGGTTCCCGTTGCTTATTTAATGATGCCTTACCAGATATTACTTGAGGCAAAATGTTTAGTAGGTAAAGAAACTCTTTCATCGAGGGAAGTAAATCTGGAAATGTATAAGAATTACATCATTAACATGTTGCGTGAAATTACACAATTTAATCTACCACTCAGTTCAGGTAAATCTTTAAAATTAGCCCCTTTGCAGTCCCGGAACACTTCAAAAATGAAAGGCGCGCAAATTCTCCATTTATCGACAAAATTTGTATGTTTGGGAAATCGTAAATCAAAATCAAAGAGAATCTGAAAAATAAACAATAAATTAATTAATAAAACTTAGTTAAAAGGATTTAACGTAACTGCGTATGCATTGTTAAAATTACTTACCAGTTTCGGTGACGTAAAGAAAAATGGAAAATGTTTAGAAAAATTTGATAAAGTTGAAGGTGATGATTGTTTAAATACAGAAATCCGAAAATCTAACGTTTCTTCCAGTTTCTGTTTTATTAGTTCTGTTTGGGTGGTTGTATTTAAATTTCTCAAAATCAAAAAGTTTTCGTTGTTTTCTAATTGATTTATCGCCGCATTGTAGTCGTCTTCTTGCACAATGCGCTCGCCACCTAGGTTTCTCTTCCGACTGGAAGTACCCGTTCCCGCCTCGATAGAATAAAGGTTCTGGCGAACTCTGTTTAGTCGACCAGGTAAAAATCCTCTGCTGGTCTTCCGGTCATAGAGTGCTTCCTGTATAGAAAATTAACGGAAATTTAAAGTTATGTGATTCAGTTTATTATTGTCGTTTTGTAATTTTTCTCACTATGCCATCGTCGCCTTCGCTGCTTGTTTTAATTTGAGGAAACAGTTTAATAATTGCGAAAGCTAACGCTGTTAAAGTATTTGGTGTATCTGCTGGATGGTAGGAGAATTTTTGAACTAAAAAGTCTATCGACTTTCTAACAATTGCCCGTCGCTCCAGGTCTGATAATGGTTGCAACTTTACATTTTCTTTGTACTTCTTACAAAGGATAAAGGCATTTTTGTGTTTCAGCATATATTCTTCTAAGTCCTTGAAATTAAATTAATCAAATTTCAAATACTTTAGTGTTTTTATTGATCTATAAATAAATGTACATATTTATCCAGATTCTACAATATATCTACGATTAGGCTCTAACGAAAGGTTTTGGTGTTACCCAGGATGTTTTGATCAAAATATAGCATGAACACAGCCTGTGTAACCCGCCTTACTAATTTTACACTTTAGTGCGGTTACTTTAACTTCAAAATATCGGAGTTTGAGCTGATTTGAGTAAAATAGTGATACTCTTTTCACAAAATTACTTTATTGGTTTTCAAATAAGCCATTCGGATATTTTTTTTTAGCTAAATCCGTATAATTTGATTCAAATTTAACTCAGTAAGAAATATTTTTAAAGCTTTTTTTACTAAATGCTTAATGATGATCTTGAATTAAAAAGTTTGTTTACGAATATTTAACAAATTTAGATACACCAAATTAAACGGCCAGTATTAATGAATTAAGTGGATTAAATTCGTAGTATCTGGATATAACATGAAAATGATCAAATATCAATTTAATTTACTTGTGAACTTATAATCATATTGTCACCATAACCCGTCCAACAATTTTGGTGTTTAACTACTTCTGTTTTATTCAAATCTAGTAAGGAAAAAAAAACAGCAATAAGTTTAGTTCAATTATGATCGCCACAAAAATCATTGCCAGCAATAGAACTAATAATTTAAAAAAAAGATAGCAAACTTTACCGGACGTTTTCTGTTTCAAAACTATTTTTAAACAAAAATCTGGATGATTGGTATATTTATTATAAATCTCCATAAAATACTCTTCAGTTATTTTTACATCCTTTGAGTCCGTGAAGAAATCAATATCTAAACATGAAATATTGGCGTGTATAGATGCTGCAAATCAGAAATAAAAAAAATAATAGTCAGTCAACATTAGCCGTATTTCATGACACCCATTGATCCGGATCAGTTCAAATTTTATATGGAAAACCTGATCCAAGTTTTGTTTTAGATCACAAATTTTTATTTGAAATCTAGCGAGTGCCTTTGTGTTGTCTCATTAAACATGAACTGAAGCGGATTAGATCAAGCATCAAGAAATACAGCTATAATCTCAATTAAGTAAGCATTTTGAACATAATGAAAATTCGCTAGTTAATGCAATATTGCATCGCTTAAGAAAATTGCGATGGATTGTTGTATCGTATATGAAAAAATTGAAAACGTGGCTATTGGTAACTTTAATGTAAATGAACGAATATCTATTATTTCACGGGTTCAAACCATTCTATCGGTGTATAGAAGGTACGTGTCGGAACATTTCAAAATGATCATATAAGAAGTTTCCACAAATTAAACGTATTTATGCAGCACATATCACATAAAAATGTAATCATCTAATTTCGAGGTAATATTGCATCGCATATGAAAAAACTTATTCTCGTGGAGACTTTGTGACTGGTAATTATTGAAACACTTACCTGATAATAAAAAATCCTTGTATTCGAGAGATTCAGCGTGCTTTATAATTTTAACAAATTCTGTTTTACCAAAAATTTCAATTTTCACGAAGTCATACTCCATTATTCCCACAGAAAAAGAAGCACTTGGTTGAAAACAATTTCACTTTCATTTAAAAAACGGACGTACTAATAAATATATTGTTATCACTTGAACAAGCCAAATAAATAAATTATTTTTTCACAAAACTAATATCACTGTGTATTTTATAGAACAATTAACATTTACACAACATTAGAACACGTTTAAACGCTTAAACACCGATCATACGAAACAAACTAAACTACTGAAATATGAATAAAGTAACTAACCCAAAACGTATTTTTTCAGTAGCAAATCATTAAAGGATACCGTTACATGTACAGGGAACGAAATAAATATTTCTCTATTATGTGATATAATAAAATATACAAGATGACTTAACTTAGTTTACTTAATTTGGTATTCTCCACATTAGAGATTGAATAAATGCCTTACAAAACAAATAAACAAACAAACCAAAATTAATCGCTGTATTTAGAATTTTCAAACTAGTAATTTATGTAAAAGGGCGATCTCTATTTTACGGACTTATTTCGCTGAATGTACAATCACTAAAAAAACGGAAATAAAAAAATTTATTTTTTCGAAAGTAGAGAGGGAAATAAAGAGAAACAGACATAAACTTTATAAATGGATGCTCTCTTCTACAATTTCAAATCATGTAAATTTCTTCATACAATGTAAGTAATTAATTGTAAAATATTCCAGATTTGGGGACATATCAAAACCGATATACCCTTTAGAGGTTCCAACAAAACATAAAATAATAAACCCGAACAGTTTTCCGTAACAAAAACAATCATATTTTGTTAAAAATCAATGATTTCCTGTGTGTTTTAGGTTTAGGAAATACACATTTTTCTATTTCAAATCGGTATCAAAGGAAAATAAATTGGGTCATGTTGTTGAAATATCTATTACTGCAGTTTTCAAAGTTTTGTTCTCTGCGAAATTTGTATTGTACTCAATTTATCATCCAACTTTTATCAAGTACTAGAATAACTCCTTTAATTTTTTTTAGATATAATTATTGCATACTTCGGTTACTTACAAAAAATGAAATTTTCGATTCAAGGTTATATTAAATTTAAATAATGATTACGACGCTATTCAATTCGATGTAAACTTCTTATCGAGTTATAATTTATCTTGTATCTTATTTTGGTCAATGTAATCCTTCCGTCGAAAAATGCAGTAAAATTTTTAAGTGTGTATGAGACCCCAATTTCTATATCATTGCAATCAACTCATCTTCTAATCATATAGAAAAAAATTTATTAGATCAGTCAACACAGTTGAATCTTGTCACTTAAAAGAATTCACACGGATTAAAACTACCACGACCGCATATGAATCTCCACAGTCCGTAACGCTTCAAAATACAACAAGATTAGAGCAATATAAAAACACTTAGAGAAATGGGGGTCCAACTACATGCGGAAAGAGCCACCATATTCATGATTATATGTCACACATAATTTTTGGATCGGTTTAGTCTTAGACATCATTCGGATTATAAAATACATAAGACTAAGGCAAGCTAGTCCTTTGCGCCCGGTAAGCATTACCTTCTCCACTTCAACGAGCAGAAGCATAACCAAATATGCTAAATTTTCGTGAATGCTTATCACGTGTTGCAAAAAAAATATTTTTAATTGTAGTGCTGAGCTGACATGGGCATACACATTTCCAAAATAAAACCAGAATTAATTCACACTTCCACCGAGCAATTGTTCTTACTCTAGTAGACCTCACCAGTGGTAACGTACTAGTTTATTAAAACTATAAACTATAAACGTTTGCCAAATTAACTCCATAGAAGTTAGCTTACCACAAAAAAAACGGAATTTCAGCCAAATTCAGGCTAACCAATCCTTTTCTTATATTACCGTTCTGTTAATGTGAGGATGCAGGCAGGGCATAATGCTACAGTACGCATATCATATCAAATATATTGCAAGATGAAATTCCCAAATAAGTGACGAACTTAATTTTATTTAACTAAGACAATTATGATTTAGTTTTTTCACAATAAGAAATCACCTAATGGTGGCCAAATGCCAAAATGTATTGCCCAATCCTCGACTATAATGATTACCTAACGAATTTCATGGGAATGGTATGATTTTCTTGCAATGAGGTGCTTCCGGGACATTTTGTTTTTGAATTTTTTTGAAATAAATACATCCTTTGAAAATGGTGATAAGACTGATTTTCAAATAAGAAACCTCAAAAATGTACTTGTATGCACCGTTGCACATGTTCGTACAAAGTGAACGATTATGGTGGTACAATACTATTTTACGGAAGGCTGATTACTAATTGTGCATTTCGTCCAATTCTTGAATATCATAACTAGATAGCATTTAGTAGAGCTTTTTTTGTTGCAGTGTACTTTTTCAAGTTATTGAAAAAACCAAACATAAGGTCTATAAATAATGATTTGTGAATTGTAATAATGGTTATCCAAGTCGTTAATCATTAATACCTTATTTAAATAAACGATTAATCGTAAATGATCACGCCAGAACAGACACCAAAACCAAAAACAAAATATAAATTATAACACATGTAATTAATTAATTCCGTCTAATTAAAAATGACCTTCTATAATTTGTGTTAACCTAAAATGACAAATAATATTCCGTGACTCGACAATTCCAAGTGAATGGCCTGTCATGTTTGCACTGTTTTGAAATTAAACAGCCGCATATGTGTGGATTTTGTATATATAGAACAAGACAAATAAATAATTGTATAGCGCACGATATCTTTACACAAAATAAATATTTTATATATATATTTTCTCTTCTTTACTATTTCCAGATAAAATAGTTATTCCAGATGGTCTAGAAAAGTTACTAGCCAATGCTAGCGAGATATCATTAGAAACATTTTTAAAAAATTATTCCATGCGCTTTAAATTGGATCACGAAAAGATCAAAATGATTCAAATCCAGGAGATAAAACTTCCACATTTATTCGAACGTTTGGAACAGCAGCAAGCCACTATCGCAAGTAATGTTAATAACAATTTCAAAGAAAATAATATTGATACATTATCACCAACCACACCGACTCCATTAACAGCAACTATACAACCGTTCAATGACACTACAACAGCATCACTCGGTTCAGATTTATTTTTATCCGATTCACCAGTTCTTTTGGAGTCAATATCGCCGCCATCCAGTCTACTACTAAAAAAGCTTAAAGAAATCAGTCAACAACCAACGAATCGTAAAATCAAGGCTAACAACAAAAATTCCAACATCGATGAAAATACAGTGATGGCAAATGATGAGGACGACGGCGAAGACAACGATGATGATGATGATGATGATGATGATACGGAACAAGAAGATTACTATGAGCCTAGTGGTCAAAAAGAAATAACAGAGAAATTTATTGGTCATAATCATAACAAAACGGCCATGAATTTTAATCACTAGAATTTTAAGCGCTATAATAGACAATATAACAAACAACACTATCAATATTTATACATATATAGAAACTACACGACGAGAGGCACGAATTTATTTAATCCTCGTACACACAAATTTGATGTAATTTTCTTTTATTAAATGAAAAATCTTCGTCTGATTAATTTTTAGTATATTCCACGATTGTTAAATTATGCTACATATTTCAGTATTTATTTCTATTTTATGATAAAATATAATAGTCCTAACAAACAGGTACATACACACAGTACACACCCCCTAAATTAATGAATTTATTAAAAAAAAAACTAAACCCAAAATGAAAAGACCAATTTTTAGAGAAATTTTATAACAATAAAATTAGAAAATAAATTTAACAATAAAAATTTTAAATATTTTTTCACGCAAAATAAAAAAGTTTTTGAAAAAAATCCAATAAAATTTGTTTATTACATAATAAATAATAAAATAATATTTATATACAAATAAAATAATTAGATATTATTACATATACACATACATGATAATCGATGATAAAATACAATAAATAAACAAATAAAATTTTAGATTTAAGTCTATAATGTAAAATTAATATTTTTAGCAAATAAATCTTTCTATTTAGTAGAAACAAATAAATAGGGAAATCCAGAACATCAAGAACTTTATATTGACTATCGAATCGAAATATTTATTTCGTGGTATTAAAGACACGACAAGACAAGAATATTGAGTTTCCAAATCATTTGAATCACGGTAACCTTTTCATTTTTTTAAACGAAGTTTTTTTTGTGGAACGTCGCCAATAACCACATCGCCAATACCCACATAACCGACAAGCACATCACCAATACCCACAACGTCAACAAGCACATTGCCCACAAAAATTTCAGCCAACAATCATAATTAACACAAACAACTAGTTTGCCGACAAGCCACTTCACTGATACAACCACCTAACTGACACCCGCCAAAATAAACGTCGCCAAAAGCCACATATGGAATTCGAGAAAAAGGAAAGTGTAAGTTTGCTTTAGCGTTGCAGGTATATAACTTCATCTTAAATGTGCCTTAGATTTTGATAACAACAACATGATTATTAGAAATAGGCAAGAGGGACTCACATCGCTGTAGGAATTTTAACTGACAAACCCACTTAGCCGACACAAACAGATCGCCAACACTCGACGCACGCAACATTTCCAAAACAACCACATCGCCGGCACCCACTTCGTCGACAGTCAGACCGCCGACATGATCGACATTCACATCAAAGACACCCACATAGTCGACAACCACATAGCCGATAATTATATCGCCGACAAGCACAGTTTTAACTTTATGTATTTATATCTCGTAAATGTTGCAGAAACATACATTTTTATTATCCTGTGAGAAAATTTGTTTATTTATCTTTAATTTTGATATAATATTTTGATTTTTAAGGCAGTTTTCATTAAGAATTTCACCATTTCCCGCTATAATGTTTTAAATTTGACGATCGTGGTATAATATAGCGCAAACTTTGTGCGCATACTATTTAAGATATGATAAAAGGCTAAACCAGTCAGCACTATCAGTCCGTAAAAGCTTGACACATAATTTTTTTCATTTGAATTATAGTTAGTGGCCAGCAAACTTTCCGGACATGTTTATTGTGGTTAATAAAAGTCAACGTTTGTTGGTGAGAAATCGTAACGGAAATATGGTTCAAACAGAGTTCAGCTTTTGCTCTTATGGACTGCCTGGTTCAGCCTTAAAGCCTCATCTAGCAAACACGTAAGTGTTTAAGTTGTCCTCCGATTTGCCCATTTAGGTAAACGGTATGACCATCAACAGTTTAGGAGCCAGTTGTTTGGTTCTGACGAGAATTGGTTGTAGCATGCACTAACCGAAATGGTGCAAACAGCGTCTAGAGGTAGTTTACATCGTGAATAAATGTAGTGGGACTGACCAAACTAGTGACCCAATTTAGTCCACTGAGTAACTCTTTACAACGCAAAAGTTATAGGTCACATTGCTCTTGCTCTCATCGCAGCTCATATTTTCCTCATAAATAATTCCAGTAACATTGTCGAAATTAAATTGATTCATTTTAAGTTTATGGCTAATTTAATAACTGTAAAACTACCGACATCTATTTGATAACACAAAACCATTTAAATCGCTGTCGTTTACGTAACATTTTTCATCGACTTAAATTCTGTCAGTCTACACAACAAAAGAAACCAAATTTGGGTAACTAGCGTTTACATCATGTTATCTATCCAGTTTAGGTCGCAAGTCCGTGAACGAAATATGACGATGTAAACTACCTCATTAAGAATACGAATTCCAAGAACCAGGAATTATGAAAAAAATGCCCTATTATTTAGCATTTTCATACGATATCGCATTTTGGTATTATAGAACAATATTTCGCAAAAATGCGCCCGAAGTCGGAAAATGACACGGCGGATTTTTGCAAAACTATATATGATAAATGCGAATGCTCATAAGCAGTCGAATATCACATACTTATCGTTCATTCAATTTAAATTTCTATTTTTTTTAAACAATTAATTTTTAATAGAATTTTTTTAAATAAATAATAAAAAGCTATTATAAAAGTGGTAATAGTAAAATTTAAAGTTTTATTATAGCAAAATTTAAAGGTTTAAATAGCCAGCATTTCAGACATGACAACGGACACTGTTGGCTGAGCCATTGCTATATAATATTCCTGTCCAATAGATTGCTGGTAAGACCCGTGAGCTAAAAATCGTATTGTAGCAGCAAGCTTTAAAATCGGTGAAAAATATCGATTATTTTTAGCCACTTTCAATTTTGGCGTGATTTGATCTAATAAAAATTTAAATGACTCTTTAGATAGTCTAACCAGAGAAATGGTGCAGTGGTTAAAGCTTCGGCACTTGGACCGAGAGGTACTGGGTTCGAATCCTATCAGAGGCTTGATTGATGCAAATCGAATTTTCATCATCGATTACAATCGGTGATGTTAATAAACACAACTAAGAAACTCTGATGGAGTGCAGAATCAAATAATTCAACGCCGACTCACCGTCCATGTCAATGTACAGGTTGGCATGGAGCTTGCGATGTGCAGGTGGTATACTGTAATTGTTTGAGTAGGTGAATGGGTTAATGATGTGGCGTGAATGCGTGGTATCACAATGGGCCATAAATGGCCTAAGTGTCAACCACTGAAACCTAAACCTAGATAGACTAAATAAAAAGGAACACAATCCATTTTATATTTATTGATGGAATAAATAAATGAAAAAACACTGTTATATAGGTTAAAAGAATTGACGGACGTTGTAATGACATTAAAAAAAATTTCCAATAAAAATTTCCCTTTGGGAAATACGATATGCGATAATCGCATTTCATAACACAAACGCAGCGGGCGGATCGCAAAAAATGCGATATGCGAACGATTTCATAATAGGGCCCCAGAAAGTTTCACAAATCAAATTCTTTTGATCAAATCATAATTTTATTTTAAAAATAGTTATAAAAAAATTCACAAAATGACGTCATCTTTAAATAAAATAGGTAGGCAATAAAATTTAACTTGCCGGAATGCAATCGTCATCCGAATCACTAAACAAATCTGGACTGCTGCATTGCGTATTTTGAGTAAAATTATCCTTCGTTAGTTTGCTGTTATTTAGCACGGCATCGACATAACTTAACAGTTGGCACGATATATTAGAAGGATGGTCCTGGCTCAAAGAGATCGATAATTCTTTTACGTTTACATGTGATGATTGAAGTGGTTGGATGAAATCACAATTCTGATGTTTGAATTCATCAAGGTAGGATTTACTGTTCGTACTCTGGGTAGATGATGCTCTTACTTGGATGTATTCATTATCAAGGCTTGTCGTTTTTGGTTGACGGAATACTAAACTTTCATTTAATTTAGAAGTTTCTAGAGTGAAATGCGAAGCCTGAAGTTGGATAAGATCTTCGTTAGTTTGCGTACTCTGATTGAATACTAGAGTTTTACCGCTCATATTTTCCGAACTCTGTAAATTGATTTGATCGCATTGCGTTACATTCTCATCCACAATCATTTTTGAATTCAGTTCGCCCAAAAACTCGTCATTAATTTCTTCGTCGTTTATGATCTTGATAAATAGGTCCTTGAGTTTATCGTAATTTACATTGAGGGAATGGGCAATTTTTTCAATGTTTCGTACACTAAATACAAATATTTCGTCACGAGTCGAAGCATTTTCATCTGGATTAGAGGAGTGCGGGTACTCTAAACCATCAGTGGGTGAGAACAATAGGCCAAAATTTGTATCTGCATCATTGGTTGAATTAGACGTCGAGAATTCATTTTCTTGTCCGTAACAATCTCGCAGAATTTTTTGACTTTTTACGTAATCCTCTTCACACTTTTGATATTGATTTTTGTGTAGTTCGGCGAACATGGCCTGGGATTGTTGTCTTCGTTTTTCTTGCCCCGTCATGGCCGGCGTCGTAATCTGCAAAGTGGTGTCATTCCCAGTTGTGCTATCCTATGTTTGAAAATTTTATATTTCGCTAAACAATTTAAGATTATATGTATGTTTATACTTACCAAAATCGTAGATTCAAAAAATTTCGAATTGTTAAAATTCATTTTGGAATTTTGTTTTGACAAACTGTCACAACGATCGACATTTTAAAAACTCCGGTCTACCCTAACGCCACATGCTTTAGCAGTATGGCTACCAGTATTGAATAAAAAGACAAGATTATTAGATCGGAATAAATTTATTTACTCAACTTTAATTATAAAAAATATAGAAATTAAAGAGGTAGGTAAGTATTTCATTTCGGGATGTACGGAATTTAATTCCTTAAGTGCTTATGTTTACAATGCTGCGAATACTTTTACCCGCGTGCATCAAATGGAATGCGTCGTTGATCTTGTCGAGTTCCATAGTGTGAGTAACAAATTCATCGATCATTATTTTACCGTTCAAATAATCTTCTACTAGGACCGGTACACTATCGGCACTTTTGTATCCACCGAATGCTGTTCCTTTCCATGTACGACCGGTGACCAATTGGAATGGGCGAGTTGAAATTTCTTGACCAGCCGCTGCGACCCCGATAATGACTGAGACACCCCAACCTTTGGCCGCCGATTCTAGTGCTGCTCTCATTGTCATTACATTTCCAACACATTCGAAAGTATAATCGAGACCACCATCAGTCATTTCGACCAAAACTTGTTGAATCGGTTTTTCGTGGTCCTTTGGATTAACAAATTCGGTGACGCCAAATTTTTTGGCTATTTCGAATTTATCGGGATTAATGTCGACACCGATGATGCGCGTCGCACCGGCACGTTTACATCCCATGGCACATGCTAAGCCTACAGCGCCGAGCCCCCAGATAGCACAGCTACTTCCTTCTTCGACTTTGGCAGTATTTAAGGCAGCTCCGTATCCGGTAGGAATTCCACATCCTAATAAACAGATACGATCGAATGCAGCTTTCTCGTTTACCTTGGCTAAAGAGATATCAGCTACAACAGTGTACTCTGTGAATGTTGATGTTCCCATAAAATGGAAAAGTTGTTTTCCATTGCACGAAAATCGACTTGTACCATCGGGCATAACGCCACGCCCTTGAGTTAGGCGAATTTTTTGACATAAATTGGTTTTGGTACTTTTGCAGAATCGACATTCACCGCATTGTGGCACGTAAGTCGGCACGACATGATCACCCGGCTTAAATTTTGTTACACCTTCACCAACACTTTCTACAACACCAGCACCTTCATGTCCGAGTACGACAGGGAAAATTCCCTCTGGATCTAAACCGTCAAGAGTGTATGCATCCGTGTGGCAAACGCCGGTTGCATGAATTTTGATACGAACCTCATGAGCACGCGGGGGTTCAACTTCGATCGTTTCGATGACAAGCGGTTGTTTCTCTGCCCAGGCGACGGCAGCACGGCATTTAATAACCTTAAATTGATTAAAATACAAGATTAGATATCTAATTTTATAAAAATAAATCCATTTTTACCTTTCCAATTGTATCGGACATTTTACTTTCCACAGGCTCAGTTTATCAACTAAATTTTTATATAATATACAATCAAAGTTCGTATTAAATAATCAAATCACACAACCACAAGATAACCGTGACTTGGTGTATTAAATGTCAGTGCAATTCAATATATTTCAAGTTTTAAGTCCAAATATATTACAGTCCGTGTGCAAATTACAATTATGGTTACGAAAGTACGAAATGTGTTATGACATATAATCGAGCCCAACTTCACGTATATTATGTAAATTTTGTAAGCGGATAGGGTGTCAACTAATTAGTAATATTTCGCAAATTTGCTTTGAGTTTCCTATTAAACAATAGGTGTCGGTATTTGAATTATTCGATATGCATACAAATAAAGAATAATGGCTAAAAACTATTGATTACTTAGAAGAAATCAAAGAATTATACTAATCTATCAAATTATGAAAATGTACAATGCATAAAATGCTAAAGTCACTATCCAATATTCAGCAACTATTTTTATTCAGCACGCGTTTATGCGAGTGTACCGCAGTAAACAAAAAAAAACAAACCTCTGTCAAAACATTGCAATACGCCGATGAAAATAATCGCAGCTGCAATAAAAACGTGAAAATACAAAAGAAAATATATTAAAATCAATATAAATTTGTGCCGCAATGCAACAATCCAACGATGAAAATATACAGGATGATGATAGGCCGTCGAATACACTCGAACTTTTCGTTGAATTGGATGAGGTGTGTGCGATGATAAAAAATCTTGGGATGATTCATAGCGATGACTTCGAGAAGAATTACGAAAAATATTCGGAAATATTGAGCCGATATCAGGAACAACCGCATCTTTTGGATCCGCATATTAATCACATGATCGATGAATTGTTAGTTTATGTGCGTGATATCAATTCCCCAGACACCTTGTACCATGGGGCTTTCAAGTACTTGTACCAGCTGTCGAATGTCCGAACGTATAAAGTGCTAGTGAAATTCTTACCACACGAGCTTAGTGATTTAGAATTTGTACTGGTTGCATTAGAGAAACAGGACGTAACCGATTTACTTAACTGGGAGACCCGATACATGTTGCTATTGTGGATGTCCATATTGGTATTGAACCCATTCCACCTATCGCGATTAGATGCATTCGGGCCGAGCCATACTAATCCAGAAATTATAAATCATATTGCCGAAATTCCTAAAATGGAACGAATCTATCAAATCTGCTTGGCTAATTCACAGATCAATGATACATGTTCAATGGTGGCAGCATTCCTTTGCTCTAAATATCTAATTCGAATCGACGTGAAAGAGACGTATCTCAAAAAATTCTTCGATTTAGTCGCTGAGAACCATAATGCGAATACGGAATCCCCCAAGTTTGGACAATTAGCCGCAGTCGCTGCTATACTAAAACACGGTAAACGAGAAGATTTACTACCATATGCCAAGTTTCTTTTAACCTGGATTCTTGGCTGTGACTACAAAAATTCCACGGAATTCCTAAAATACAAGTATTACATAAAAATTATTCAACGGCTCGGACTTGTGCTTTTAAAGCCAAAAATCGCAGCCTGGCGGTATCAAAGAGGGTCACGGTCTTTGACTGCAAATCTGGTAAGCCCTACTCAGAACAACATAAACGATAATCGGGCAGCTGAGCAAGTTGAAGAGGAGGATGATGATATGATGATTCCTGAGGAAATCGAGGATGTGATTGAGGAGCTGCTACAGGCGCTTCGCAGTTCCAGTAGCGATATACGATGGTTATCCGCTAAAGGAGTTGGTCGAGTTACCAATCGACTACCCAAAGCAATGGGCGATGAAGTCGTAGGTTCCGTAATTGAGATATTTAATCCACTAGAACCACATGAGGCATGGCATGGCGCTTGTCTCGCGATTGCCGAATTAGCTAAACGAGGATTACTACTTCCATATCGGCTCACTATTATGGTGCCACACCTTCTGGAAGCCCTAGTCTACGACGAAATGAAAGGATACATGTCGGTCGGACAACACATTCGAGATTCAGCTTGTTATATGAGTTGGGCTTTTGCACGTGCCTACAATCCTGCGGATTTGCAACCGTTTGTCGAAAAAATTGCTGGTGGCTTACTTGTGACAACAGTCTTCGATCGTGAAGTAATGCTTCGTATTTATTTCCTGCTATACCCCAATCCTATTAAATATTATTTTATTTTTCAGATAAATTGCCGCCGTGCAGCTTCAGCCGCATTCCAAGAAAACGTAGGACGTCTTGGGAACTTCCCCCAAGGAATCGAAATCCTTACTATGGCAGATTTCTATTCAGTTGGCCTACGTAGTAATTCATATCTCGTGATCAGTGATTTTATCGCACAATTTTCGGAATACACAAATTCTCTTATTAATCATTTAGTTGAACGCAAAGTAAATCACTGGGACACCGCAATTCGTGAGCTAACCGCCAAAACATTTGCGGTACTAACAAAACGTGCTCCCGATTACATGGCCTCCAGTATTCTGACAAATCTGTTCGAGAAAACTAATTCGATCGATATAAACACTCGGCACGGTGCAGTTCTTGCCATCGGTGAAATAATACGAGCTCTCAGCACTTTGGAATCGGATAAAAATAAACCCGGAAATTATTTAACTGCGGCGATAATCGAAAAGGCCGATGGCTTAGTGGCCACGTTCATAAAACGTGACCAATTCCGTGGTATCTCAGGCGAAATGATGAAACAGTCGTGTTGCGATTTCATACGGAATTGCAGCTTGGCAAAACTTCAAGTATCTGACCAGTGTATCGAATCGTGGCAGTCTATAGTCGATAAATGTTTTATTAATAAATCGTCACAAATTCGGGAATCGGCGATTATGGCTCTCACCGAATTATGTCAAGCGTATTATGATAATTCCAAGTACCAGAATAAAAATATTGAGCTGATCGAGTTCTATCTCAAGGGGTGCGAGAATGACTTGGAAGAGCATGTCCGAATGGGATACATATCGGTGATAGGATCGCTACCGAAATTCATGTTGGTGCTCAAATTTGATGATATCCTAAAGATATTAATTCGACAATCGCTAGTTCCTGAGTTCGGTGCTCTACGATCGTCCGGCCATCCAGAAAATCCGATTGTTGGAAATTGGTCAGAAGCTCGCCGCGATAGTGTTAAGGCATTATCGAAATTTATTCAGACGATCGGTTATGCCACCTCTGATGAGATTTCGATTAGTAAAAGTAATAATTTAGATCGGATATTTGAATGCCTGCTTAAGGCACTTGATGAGTACACAAAAGATAATCGGGGCGATATTGGTGCATGGGTACGTGAAGCCAGTATGAATACGTTGTTCATGATTTTAACGACATGTCCTCATGGTCTCCTAAAACCGGATATTGTGCACCAGATTATGGGCGGCCTAGCACAACAAGCGGTTGAGAAGATTGATCGAACACGAGGCCTTGCTGGAAAATTATTTTGTAATCTAGTTCACAATAAACCAGAAATTCCACATATCAGGCAACATGCAACGTTAAAGACATTATTCCCTGAGGACAGCTCAAAAGTGCTATGGCTGTTCGCCGATCATACATTCCCGATGTTCTGTTCGATGCTTGCCTTACCAGATTACTCGCCACGTCTAATTCTAGGATTAAGCGCTAGCATTGGTCAGCTGACTGAATCTCTAATCAAATATTCTTCGGCTGCTTTGTTTCAATATCTTAAATCGCATCCAAACGACATTGAACGTATCGGAAACGAAGTCATTGCGGTCTTTAATCAAAACATGGCTAACGATCGAATTTCACACCCCATGTTAAATTTCCTAGATCTGTTACTATCATCAGGTACATTTAATGCCTTGGTCTCCGATGAAAATTCAAAGTTCACCGATGAACTGTTCCGATCCGTAATGCTGGAGATGAAAGGCAATAAAAAACTGTACAAATTAATTTCAAGCATAAATGTATTATGCCAACTAATTCAGGTGCCTAGATTATGTCCGAAAATATTCTCGAAGTTAGTTGTGTTTCTGGGCCAGCCGCATGTTCACATTCGTAAATCGACGGCGACGAAATTATATGAAGCGCTTACACTATACGGCGATACAAGCGGTATTTCAGAGGAAAATCTCGATGAAGTACTAACTATCTTGTCGGAAACGGATTGGGGTATCCCGATTGCGGACGTAAGAGTAATTAGAAATAATTTGTGTGTCCTTATGGGCGTTAAACCACCCGTTAGTATTGTGCAGCAGTAAATTTTGCTTTTGTAATTTTAAATTATTTTTTTATACAAGAGATTCACACATGTACTAATTACTAAGTGATATTAACATTAATTTAATCAATTAATCCATTAATCAAAATTTAATTAGCATTTGATTTTACTGATGAACACAATAAAAAAATAAATGCGCGCTTATAAAAAATTTCGGATGGTGTTTTTATTATAGAGCGTAAGCGTTCTATTTAAGGGTCAACCTAGGAGCCAGATTTACATTTTACGTATTGACTGTTTTAAGCCACGGACAAATGCCATACCCAAAAAATTCGGCTGGGTACTTAGTACTTGAAAAATTTTGATTGTTGAAATTGCGGTTCAAAATGATTTCAGGTAATGGGAGTAATACGTTTAGCAAGAAACTAATGATGGGTTGTGTATGGAAAGCGCGATTATTGAAAGTTTCACGTCTTAAGAGCCGTGGTCAGATTTTGTAAGTGAACCTGGATTGCAGGCGAATAAGACCACATATTGGGTCAATTTAAACGCAGCTCTACTCAAAATTACGTCCTTAACGCAAAATAGCTGAAACATACAGAATCACTGACAATGAATTTTATCCGTTCAAAATCAGTAAGGTAACCATCAGGGATTTTCGTAAAAAATTGAAAATTTTTTTTTGTTGAAATTGCGGTTCAAAATGATTTCAGGTAATGGGAGTAATACGTTTAGCAAGAAACTAATGATGGGTTGTGTATGGGAAGCGCGATTATTGAAAGTTTCACGTCTTAAGAGCCATGGTCAGATTTTGTAAGTGAACCTGGATTGCAGGCGAATAAGACCACATATTGGGTCAATTTAAACGCAGCTCTACTCAAAATTACGTCCTTAACGCAAAATAGCTGAAACATACAGAATCACTGACAATGAATTTTATCCGTTCAAAATCAGTAAGGTAACCATCAGGGATTTTCGTAAAAAATTGAAAATTTTTTTTTGTTGAAATTGCGGTTCAAAATGATTTCAGGTAATGGGAGTAATACGTTTAGCAAGAAACTAATGATGGGTTGTGTATGGGAAGCGCGATTATTGAAAGTTTCACGTCTTAAGAGCCATGGTCAGATTTTGTAAGTGAACCTGGATTGCAGGCGAATAAGACCACATATTGGGTCAATTTAAACGCAGCTCTACTCAAAATTACGTCCTTAACGCAAAATAGCCGAAACATACAGAATCTCTGACAATCAATTTTATCCGTTCAAAATCAGTAAGGCTAACCATCAGGGATTTTCGTAAAAAATTGAAAATTTTTTTTTGTTGAAATTGCGGTTCAAAATGATTTCAGGTAATGGGAGTAATACGTTTAGCAAGAAACTAATGATGGGTTGTGTATGGGAAGCGCGATTATGGAAAGTTTCACGTCTTAAGAGCCGTGGTCAGATTTTGTAAGTGAACCTGGATTGCAGGCGAATAAGACCACATATTGGGTCAATTTAAACGCAGCTCTACTCAAAATTACGTCCTTAACGCAAAATAGCTGAAACATACAGAATCTCTGACAATGAATTTTATCCGTTCAAAATCAGTAAGGCTATCAGGGATTTTCGTAAAAAATTGAAATTTTTTTTTTGTTGAAATTGCGGTTCAAAATGATTTCAGGTAATGGGAGTAATACGTTTAGCAAGAAACTAATGATGGGTTGTGTATGGGAAGCGCGGTTATTGAAAGTTTCACGTCTTAAGAGCCATGGTCAGATTTTGTAAGTGAACCTGGATTGCAGGCGAATAAGACCACATATTGGGTCAATTTAAACGCAGCTCTACTCAAAATTACGTCCTTAACGCAAAATAGCTGAAACATACAGAATCTCTGACAATGAATTTTATCCGTTCAAAATCAGTAAGGCTAACCATCAGGGATTTTCGTAAAAAATTGAAAATTTTTTTTTGTTGAAATTGCGGTTCAAAATGATTTCAGGTAATGGGAGTAATACGTTTAGCAAGAAATTAATGATGGGTTGTGTATGGAAAGCGCGATTATGGAAAGTTTCACGTCTTAAGAGCCATGGTCAGATTTTGTAAGTGAACCTGGATTGCAGGCGAATAAGACCACATATTGGGTCAATTTAAACGCAGCTCTACTCAAAATTACGTCCTTAACGCAAAATAGCCGAAACATACAGAATCACTGACAATGAATTTTATCCGTTCAAAATCAGTAAGGCTAACCATCAGGGATTTTCGTAAAAAATTGAAAATTTTTTTTTGTTGAAATTGCGGTTCAAAATGATTTCAGGTAATGGGAGTAATACGTTTAGCAAGAAACTAATGATGGGTTGTGTATGGAAAGTGCGATTATTGAAAGTTTCACGTATTAAGAACCATGGTCAGATTTTGTAAGTGAACCTGGATTGCAGGCGAATAAGACCACATATTGGGTCAATTTAAACGCAGCTCTACTCAAAATTACGTCCTTAACGCAAAATAGCTGAAACATACAGAATCTCTGACAATGAATTTTATCCGTTCAAAATCAGTAAGGCTAACCATCAGGGATTTTCGTAAAAAATTGAAATTTTTTTTTTGTTGAAATTGCGATTCAAAATGATTTCAGGTAATGGGAGTAATACGTTTAGCAAGAAACTAATGATGGGTTGTGTATGGAAAGCGCGATTATTGAAAGTTTCACGTCTTAAGAGCCATGGTCAGATTTTGTAAGTGAACCTGGATTGCAGGCGAATAAGACCACATATTGGGTCAATTTAAACGCAGCTCTACTCAAAATTACGTCCTTAACGCAAAATAGCTGAAACATACAGAATCTCTGACAATGAATTTTATCCGTTCAAAATCAGTAAGGCTAACCATCAGGGATTTTCGTAAAAAATTGAAAATTTTTTTTTGTTGAAATTGCGGTTCAAAATGATTTCAGGTAATGGGAGTAATACGTTTAGCAAGAAATTAATGATGGGTTGTGTATGGAAAGCGCGATTATGGAAAGTTTCACGTCTTAAGAGCCGTGGTCAGATTTTGTAAGTGAACCTGGATTGCAGGCGAATAAGACCACATATTGGGTCAATTTAAACGCAGCTCTACTCAAAATTACGTCCTTAACGCAAAATAGCTGAAACATACAGAATCACTGACAATGAATTTTATCCGTTCAAAATCAGTAAGGCTAACCATCAGGGATTTTCGTAAAAAATTGAAAATTTTTTTTTGTTGAAATTGCGGTTCAAAATGATTTCAGGTAATGGGAGTAATACGTTTAGCAAGAAACTAATGATGGGTTGTGTATGGAAAGTGCGATTATTGAAAGTTTCACGTATTAAGAACCATGGTCAGATTTTGTAAGTGAACCTGGATTGCAGGCGAATAAGACCACATATTGGGTCAATTTAAACGCAGCTCTACTCAAAATTACGTCCTTAACGCAAAATAGCTGAAACATACAGAATCTCTGACAATGAATTTTATCCGTTCAAAATCAGTAAGGCTAACCATCAGGGATTTTCGTAAAAAATTGAAATTTTTTTTTTGTTGAAATTGCGATTCAAAATGATTTCAGGTAATGGGAGTAATACGTTTAGCAAGAAACTAATGATGGGTTGTGTATGGAAAGCGCGATTATTGAAAGTTTCACGTCTTAAGAGCCATGGTCAGATTTTGTAAGTGAACCTGGATTGCAGGCGAATAAGACCACATATTGGGTCAATTTAAACGCAGCTCTACTCAAAATTACGTCCTTAACGCAAAATAGCTGAAACATACAGAATCTCTGACAATGAATTTTATCCGTTCAAAATCAGTAAGGCTAACCATCAGGGATTTTCGTAAAAGATTGAAAATTTTTTTTTGTTGAAATTGCGGTTCAAAATGATTTCAGGTAATGGGAGTAATACGTTTAGCAAGAAACTAATGATGGGTTGTGTATGGAAAGCGCGATTATTGAAAGTTTCACGTCTTAAGAACCATGGTCAGATTTTGTAAGTGAACCTGGATTGCAGGCGAATAAGACCACATATTGGGTCAATTTAAACGCAGCTCTACTCAAAATTACGTCCTTAACGCAAAATAGCTGAAACATACAGAATCTCTGACAATGAATTTTATCCGTTCAAAATCAGTAAGGCTAACCATCAGGGATTTTCATAAAAAATTGAAATTTTTTTTTTGTTGAAATTGCGGTTCAAAATGATTTCAGGTAATGGGAGTAATACGTTTAGCAAGAAACTAATGATGGGTTGTGTATGGGAAGCGCGGTTATTGAAAGTTTCACGTCTTAAGAGCCATGGTCAGATTTTGTAAGTGAACCTGGATTGCAGGCGAATAAGACCACATATTGGGTCAATTTAAACGCAGCTCTACTCAAAATTACGTCCTTAACGCAAAATAGCTGAAACATACAGAATCTCTGACAATGAATTTTATCCGTTCAAAATCAGTAAGGCTAACCATCAGGGGTTTTCGTAAAAAATTGAAAATTTTTTTTTGTTGAAATTGCGGTTCAAAATGATTTCAGGTAATGGGAGTAATACGTTTAGCAAGAAACTAATGATGGGTTGTGTATGGAAAGCGCGATTATTGAAAGTTTCACGTCTTAAGAGCCATGGTCAGATTTTGTAAGTGAACCTGGATTGCAGGCGAATAAGACCACATATTGGGTCAATTTAAACGCAGCTCTACTCAAAATTACGTCCTTAACGCAAAATAGCTGAAACATACAGAATCTCTGACAATGAATTTTATCCGTTCAAAATCAGTAAGGCTGACCATCAGGGATTTTCGTAAAAAATTGAAATTTTTTTTTTGTTGAAATTGCGATTCAAAATGATTTCAGGTAATGGGAGTAATACGTTTAGCAAGAAACTAATGATGGGTTGTGTATGGAAAGCGCGATTATTGAAAGTTTCACGTCTTAAGAACCATGGTCAGATTTTGTAAGTGAACCTGGATTGCAGGCGAATAAGACCACATATTGGGTCAATTTAAACGCAGCTCTACTCAAAATTACGTCCTTAACGCAAAATAGCTGAAACATACAGAATCTCTGACAATGAATTTTATCCGTTCAAAATCAGTAAGGCTAACCATCAGAGATTTTCGTAAAAGATTGAAAATTTTTTTTTGTTGAAATTGCGGTTCAAAATGATTTCAGGTAATGGGAGTAATACGTTTAGCAAGAAACTAATGATGGGTTGTGTATGGAAAGCGCGATTATTGAAAGTTTCACGTCTTAAGAACCATGGTCAGATTTTGTAAGTGAACCTGGATTGCAGGCGAATAAGACCACATATTGGGTCAATTTAAACGCAGCTCTACTCAAAATTACGTCCTTAACGCAAAATAGCTGAAACATACAGAATCTCTGACAATGAATTTTATCCGTTCAAAATCAGTAAGGCAACCATCAGGGATTTTCGTAAAAGATTGAAAATTTTTTTTTGTTGAAATTGCGGTTCAAAATGATTTCAGGTAATGGGAGTAATACGTTTAGCAAGAAACTAATGATGGGTTGTGTATGGAAAGCGCGTTTATTGAAAGTTTCACGTCTTAAGAGCCATGGTCAGATTTTGTAAGTGAACCTGGATTGCAGGCGAATAAGACCACATATTGGGTCAATTTAAACGCAGCTCTACTCAAAATTACGTCCTTAACGCAAAATAGCTGAAACATACAGAATCTCTGACAATGAATTTTATCCGTTCAAAATCAGTAAGGCTAACCATCAGGGATTTTCGTAAAAGATTGAAAATTTTTTTTTGTTGAAATTGCGGTTCAAAATGATTTCAGGTAATGGGAGTAATACGTTTAGCAAGAAACTAATGATGGGTTGTGTATGGAAAGCGCGATTATTGAAAGTTTCACGTCTTAAGAACCATGGTCAGATTTTGTAAGTGAACCTGGATTGCAGGCGAATAAGACCACATATTGGGTCAATTTAAACGCAGCTCTACTCAAAATTACGTCCTTAACGCAAAATAGCTGAAACATACAGAATCTCTGACAATGAATTTTATCCGTTCAAAATCAGTAAGGCTAACCATCAGGGATTTTCGTAAAAGATTGAAAATTTTTTTTTGTTGAAATTGCGGTTCAAAATGATTTCAGGTAATGGGAGTAATACGTTTAGCAAGAAACTAATGATGGGTTGTGTATGGAAAGCGCGATTATTGAAAGTTTCACGTCTTAAGAACCATGGTCAGATTTTGTAAGTGAACCTGGATTGCAGGCGAATAAGACCACATATTGGGTCAATTTAAACGCAGCTCTACTCAAAATTACGTCCTTAACGCAAAATAGCCGAAACATACAGAATCTCTGACAATGAATTTTATCCGTTCAAAATCAGTAAGGCTAACCATCAGGGATTTTCGTAAAAAATTGAAAATTTTTTTTTGTTGAAATTGCGATTCAAAATGATTTCAGGTAATGGGAGTAATACGTTTAGCAAGAAATTAATGATGGGTTGTGTATGGAAAGCGCGATTATTGAAAGTTTCACGTCTTAAGAGCCATGGTCCGATTTTGTAAGTGAACCTGGATTGCAGGCGAATAAGACCACATATTGGGTCAATTTAAACGCAGCTCTACTCAAAATTACGTCCTTAACGCAAAATAGCTGAAACATACAGAATCTCTGACAATGAATTTTATCCGTTCAAAATCAGTAAGGCAACCATCAGGGATTTTCGTAAAAGATTGAAAAATTTTTTTTGTTGAAATTGCGGTTCAAAATGATTTCAGGTAATGGGAGTAATACGTTTAGCAAGAAACTAATGATGGGTTGTGTATGGAAAGCGCGTTTATTGAAAGTTTCACGTCTTAAGAGCCGTGGTCAGATTTTGTAAGTGAACCTGGATTGCAGGCGAATAAGACCACATATTGGGTCAATTTAAACGCAGCTCTACTCAAAATTACGTCCTTAACGCAAAATAGCTGAAACATACAGAATCTCTGACAATGAATTTTATCCGTTCAAAATCAGTAAGGCTAACCATCAGGGATTTTCGTAAAAGATTGAAAATTTTTTTTTGTTGAAATTGCGGTTCAAAATGATTTCAGGTAATGGGAGTAATACGTTTAGCAAGAAACTAATGATGGGTTGTGTATGGAAAGCGCGATTATTGAAAGTTTCACGTCTTAAGAACCATGGTCAGATTTTGTAAGTGAACCTGGATTGCAGGCGAATAAGACCACATATTGGGTCAATTTAAACGCAGCTCTACTCAAAATTACGTCCTTAACGCAAAATAGCTGAAACATACAGAATCTCTGACAATGAATTTTATCCGTTCAAAATCAGTAAGGCTAACCATCAGGGATTTTCGTAAAAGATTGAAAATTTTTTTTTGTTGAAATTGCGGTTCAAAATGATTTCAGGTAATGGGAGTAATACGTTTAGCAAGAAACTAATGATGGGTTGTGTATGGAAAGCGCGTTTATTGAAAGTTTCACGTCTTAAGAGCCATGGTCAGATTTTGTAAGTGAACCTGGATTGCAGGCGAATAAGACCACATATTGGGTCAATTTAAACGCAGCTCTACTCAAAATTACGTCCTTAACGCAAAATAGCTGAAACATACAGAATCTCTGACAATGAATTTTATCCGTTCAAAATTAGTAAGGCTAACACCATCAGGGATTTTCATAAAAAATTGAAATTTTTTTTTTGTTGAAATTGCGGTTCAAAATGATTTCAGGTAATGGGAGTAATACGTTTAGCAAGAAACTAATGATGGGTTGTGTATGGAAAGCGCGATTATTGAAAGTTTCACGTCTTAAGAACCATGGTCAGATTTTGTAAGTGAACCTGGATTGCAGGCGAATAAGACCACATATTGGGTCAATTTAAACGCAGCTCTACTCAAAATTACGTCCTTAACGCAAAATAGCTGAAACATACAGAATCTCTGACAATGAATTTTATCCGTTCAAAATCAGTAAGGCTAACCATCAGGGATTTTCGTAAAAAATTGAAATTTTTTTTTTGTTGAAATTGCGGTTCAAAATGATTTCAGGTAATGGGAGTAATACGTTTAGCAAGAAACTAATGATGGGTTGTGTATGGAAAGCGCGATTATTGAAAGTTTCACGTCTTAAGAGCCATGGTCAGATTTTGTAAGTGAACCTGGATTGCAGGCGAATAAGACCACATATTGGGTCAATTTAAACGCAGCTCTACTCAAAATTACGTCCTTAACGCAAAATAGCTGAAACATACAGAATCTCTGACAATGAATTTTATCCGTTCAAAATCAGTAAGGCTAACCATCAGGGATTTTCGTAAAAAATTGAAATTTTTTTTTTGTTGAAATTGCGATTCAAAATGATTTCAGGTAATGGGAGTAATACGTTTAGCAAGAAACTAATGATGGGTTGTGCATGGAAAGCGCGATTATTGAAAGTTTCACGTCTTAAGAGCCATGGTCAGATTTTGTAAGTGAACCTGGATTGCAGGCGAATAAGACCACATATTGGGTCAATTTAAACGCAGCTCTACTCAAAATTACGTCCTTAACGCAAAATAGCCGAAACATACAGAATCTCTGACAATGAATTTTATCCGTTCAAAATCAGTAAGGCTAACCATCAGGGATTTTCGTAAAAAATTGAAATTTTTTTTTTGTTGAAATTGCGGTTCAAAATGATTTCAGGTAATGGGAGTAATACGTTTAGCAAGAAACTAATGATGGGTTGTGTATGGAAAGCGCGATTATTGAAAGTTTCACGTCTTAAGAACCATGGTCAGATTTTGTAAGTGAACCTGGATTGCAGGCGAATAAGACCACATATTGGGTCAATTTAAACGCAGCTCTACTCAAAATTACGTCCTTAACGCAAAATAGCTGAAACATACAGAATCTCTGACAATGAATTTTATCCGTTCAAAATCAGTAAGGCTAACCATCAGGGATTTTCGTAAAAGATTGAAAATTTTTTTTTGTTGAAATTGCGGTTCAAAATGATTTCAGGTAATGGGAGTAATACGTTTAGCAAGAAACTAATGATGGGTTGTGTATGGAAAGCGCGTTTATTGAAAGTTTCACGTCTTAAGAGCCATGGTCAGATTTTGTAAGTGAACCTGGATTGCAGGCGAATAAGACCACATATTGGGTCAATTTAAACGCAGCTCTACTCAAAATTACGTCCTTAACGCAAAATAGCTGAAACATACAGAATCTCTGACAATGAATTTTATCCGTTCAAAATTAGTAAGGCTAACACCATCAGGGATTTTCATAAAAAATTGAAATTTTTTTTTTGTTGAAATTGCGGTTCAAAATGATTTCAGGTAATGGGAGTAATACGTTTAGCAAGAAACTAATGATGGGTTGTGTATGGAAAGCGCGATTATTGAAAGTTTCACGTCTTAAGAACCATGGTCAGATTTTGTAAGTGAACCTGGATTGCAGGCGAATAAGACCACATATTGGGTCAATTTAAACGCAGCTCTACTCAAAATTACGTCCTTAACGCAAAATAGCTGAAACATACAGAATCTCTGACAATGAATTTTATCCGTTCAAAATCAGTAAGGCTAACCATCAGGGATTTTCGTAAAAAATTGAAATTTTTTTTTTGTTGAAATTGCGGTTCAAAATGATTTCAGGTAATGGGAGTAATACGTTTAGCAAGAAACTAATGATGGGTTGTGTATGGAAAGCGCGATTATTGAAAGTTTCACGTCTTAAGAGCCATGGTCAGATTTTGTAAGTGAACCTGGATTGCAGGCGAATAAGACCACATATTGGGTCAATTTAAACGCAGCTCTACTCAAAATTACGTCCTTAACGCAAAATAGCTGAAACATACAGAATCTCTGACAATGAATTTTATCCGTTCAAAATCAGTAAGGCTAACCATCAGGGATTTTCGTAAAAAATTGAAATTTTTTTTTTGTTGAAATTGCGATTCAAAATGATTTCAGGTAATGGGAGTAATACGTTTAGCAAGAAACTAATGATGGGTTGTGCATGGAAAGCGCGATTATTGAAAGTTTCACGTCTTAAGAGCCATGGTCAGATTTTGTAAGTGAACCTGGATTGCAGGCGAATAAGACCACATATTGGGTCAATTTAAACGCAGCTCTACTCAAAATTACGTCCTTAACGCAAAATAGCCGAAACATACAGAATCTCTGACAATGAATTTTATCCGTTCAAAATCAGTTAGGCTAACCAGGGATGGGATCAGGGATTTTCGTAAAAAATTGAAAATTTTTTTTTGTTGAAATTGCGGTTCAAAATGATTTCAGGTAATGGGAGTAATACGTTTAGCAAGAAACTAATGATGGGTTGTGTATGGAAAGCGCGATTATTGAAAGTTTCACGTCTTAAGAGCCGTGGTCAGATTTTGTAAGTGAACCTGGATTGCAGGCGAATAAGACCACATATTGGGTCAATTTAAACGCAGCTCTACTCAAAATTACGTCCTTAACGCAAAATAGCTGAAACATACAGAATCTCTGACAATGAATTTTATCCGTTCAAAATCAGTAAGGCTAACCATCAGGGGTTTTCGTAAAAAATTGAAAATTTTTTTTTGTTGAAATTGCGGTTCAAAATGATTTCAGGTAATGGGAGTAATACGTTTAGCAAGAAACTAATGATGGGTTGTGTATGGAAAGCGCGATTATTGAAAGTTTCACGTCTTAAGAACCATGGTCAGATTTTGTAAGTGAACCTGGATTACAGGCGAATAAGACCACATATTGGGTCAATTTAAACGCAGCTCTACTCAAAATTACGTCCTTAACGCAAAATAGCTGAAACATACAGAATCTCTGACAATGAATTTTATCCGTTCAAAATCAGTAAGGCTAACCATCAGGGATTTTCGTAAAAAATTGAAATTTTTTTTTTGTTGAAATTGCGATTCAAAATGATTTCAGGTAATGGGAGTAATACGTTTAGCAAGAAACTAATGATGGGTTGTGTATGGAAAGCGCGATTATTGAAAGTTTCACGTCTTAAGAGCCATGGTCAGATTTTGTAAGTGAACCTGGATTGCAGGCGAATAAGACCACATATTGGGTCAATTTAAACGCAGCTCTACTCAAAATTACGTCCTTAACGCAAAATAGCTGAAACATACAGAATCTCTGACAATGAATTTTATCCGTTCAAAATCAGTAAGGCTAACCATCAGGGATTTTCGTAAAAGCTTGAAAATTTTTTTTTGTTGAAATTGCGGTTCAAAATGATTTCAGGTAATGGGAGTAATACGTTTAGCAAGAAACTAATGATGGGTTGTGTATGGAAAGCGCGATTATTGAAAGTTTCACGTCTTAAGAACCATGGTCAGATTTTGTAAGTGAACCTGGATTGCAGGCGAATAAGACCACATATTGGGTCAATTTAAACGCAGCTCTACTCAAAATTACGTCCTTAACGCAAAATAGCTGAAACATACAGAATCTCTGACAATGAATTTTATCCGTTCAAAATCAGTAAGGCTAACCATCAGGGATTTTCGTAAAAGATTGAAAATTTTCTTTTGTTGAAATTGCGGTTCAAAATGATTTCAGGTAATGGGAGTAATACGTTTAGCAAGAAACTAATGATGGGTTGTGTATGGAAAGCGCGATTATTGAAAGTTTCACGTCTTAAGAGCCATGGTCAGATTTTGTAAGTGAACCTGGATTGCAGGCGAATAAGACCACATATTGGGTCAATTTAAACGCAGCTCTACTCAAAATTACGTCCTTAACGCAAAATAGCTGAAACATACAGAATCTCTGACAATGAATTTTATCCGTTCAAAATCAGTAAGGCTAACCATCAGGGATTTTCGTAAAAAATTGAAAATTTTTTTTTGTTGAAATTGCGGTTCAAAATGATTTCAGGTAATGGGAGTAATACGTTTAGCAAGAAATTAATGATGGGTTGTGTATGGAAAGCGCGATTATTGAAAGTTTCACGTCTTAAGAACCATGGTCAGATTTTGTAAGTGAACCTGGATTGCAGGCGAATAAGACCACATATTGGGTCAATTTAAACGCAGCTCTACTCAAAATTACGTCTTTAACGCAAAATAGCTGAAACATACAGAATCTCTGACAATGAATTTTATCCGTTCAAAATCAGTAAGGCTAACCATCAGGGATTTTCGTAAAAAATTGAAAATTTTTTTTTGTTGAAATTGCGGTTCAAAATGATTTCAGGTAATGGGAGTAATACGTTTAGCAAGAAACTAATGATGGGTTGTGTATGGAAAGCGCGATTATTGAAAGTTTCACGTCTTAAGAGCCATGGTCAGATTTTGTAAGTGAACCTGGATTGCAGGCGAATAAGACCACATATTGGGTCAATTTAAACGCAGCTCTACTCAAAATTACGTCTTTAACGCAAAATAGCTGAAACATACAGAATCTCTGACAATGAATTTTATCCGTTCAAAATCAGTAAGGCTAACCATCAGGGATTTTCGTAAAAAATTGAAAATTTTTTTTTGTTGAAATTGCGGTTCAAAATGATTTCAGGTAATGGGAGTAATACGTTTAGCAAGAAACTAATGATGGGTTGTGTATGGAAAGCGCGATTATTGAAAGTTTCACGTCTTAAGAGCCATGGTCAGATTTTGTAAGTGAACCTGGATTGCAGGCGAATAAGACCACATATTGGGTCAATTTAAACGCAGCTCTACTCAAAATTACGTCTTTAACGCAAAATAGCTGAAACATACAGAATCTCTGACAATGAATTTTATCCGTTCAAAATCAGTAAGGCTAACCATCAGGGATTTTCGTAAAAAATTGAAAATTTTTTTTTGTTGAAATTGCGGTTCAAAATGATTTCAGGTAATGGGAGTAATACGTTTAGCAAGAAACTAATGATGGGTTGTGTATGGAAAGCGCGATTATTGAAAGTTTCACGTCTTAAGAGCCATGGTCAGATTTTGTAAGTGAACCTGGATTGCAGGCGAATAAGACCACATATTGGGTCAATTTAAACGCAGCTCTACTCAAAATTACGTCCTTAACGCAAAATAGCTGAAACATACAGAATCTCTGACAATGAATTTTATCCGTTCAAAATCAGTAAGGCTAACCATCAGGGATTTTCGTAAAAAATTGAAAATTTTTTTTTGTTGAAATTGCGGTTCAAAATGATTTCAGGTAATGGGAGTAATACGTTTAGCAAGAAATTAATGATGGGTTGTGTATGGAAAGCGCGATTATTGAAAGTTTCACGTCTTAAGAGCCATGGTCAGATTTTGTAAGTGAACCTGGATTGCAGGCGAATAAGACCACATATTGGGTCAATTTAAACGCAGCTCTACTCAAAATTACGTCCTTAACGCAAAATAGCTGAAACATACAGAATCTCTGACAATGAATTTTATCCGTTCAAAATCAGTAAGGCTAACCATCAGGGATTTTCGTAAAAAATTGAAAATTTTTTTTTGTTGAAATTGCGGTTCAAAATGATTTCAGGTAATGGGAGTAATACGTTTAGCAAGAAATTAATGATGGGTTGTGTATGGAAAGCGCGATTATTGAAAGTTTCACGTCTTAAGAGCCATGGTCAGATTTTGTAAGTGAACCTGGATTGCAGGCGAATAAGACCACATATTGGGTCAATTTAAACGCAGCTCTACTCAAAATTACGTCCTTAACGCAAAATAGCTGAAACATACAGAATCTCTGACAATGAATTTTATCCGTTCAAAATCAGTAAGGCTAACCATCAGGGATTTTCGTAAAAAATTGAAAATTTTTTTTTGTTGAAATTGCGGTTCAAAATGATTTCAGGTAATGGGAGTAATACGTTTAGCAAGAAATTAATGATGGGTTGTGTATGGAAAGCGCGATTATTGAAAGTTTCACGTCTTAAGAGCCATGGTCAGATTTTGTAAGTGAACCTGGATTGCAGGCGAATAAGACCACATATTGGGTCAATTTAAACGCAGCTCTACTCAAAATTACGTCCTTAACGCAAAATAGCTGAAACATACAGAATCTCTGACAATGAATTTTATCCGTTCAAAATCAGTAAGGCTAACCATCAGGGATTTTCGTAAAAAATTGAAAATTTTTTTTTGTTGAAATTGCGGTTCAAAATGATTTCAGGTAATGGGAGTAATACATTTAGCAAGAAATTAATGATGGGTTGTGTATGGAAAGCGCGATTATTGAAAGTTTCACGTCTTAAGAGCCATGGTCAGATTTTGTAAGTGAGCCTGGATTGCAGGCGAATAAGACCACATATTGGGTCAATTTAAACGCAGCTCTACTCAAAATTACGTCCGTAACGCAAAATAGCTGAAACATACAGAATCTCTGACAATGAATTTTATCCGTTCAAAATCAGTAAGGCTAACCATCAGGGATTTTCGTAAAAAATTGAAAATTTTTTTTTGTTGAAATTGCGGTTCAAAATGATTTCAGGTAATGGGAGTAATACGTTTAGCAAGAAATTAATGATGGGTTGTGTATGGAAAGCGCGATTATTGAAAGTTTCACGTCTTAAGAGCCATGGTCAGATTTTGTAAGTGAACCTGGATTGCAGGCGAATAAGACCACATATTGGGTCAATGTAAACGCAGCTCTACTCAAAATTACGTCCGTAACGCAAAATAGCTGAAACATACAGAATCTTTGACAATGAATTTTATCCGTTCAAAATCAGTAAGGCTAACCATCAGGGATTTTCGTAAAAAATTGAAAATTTTTTTTTGTTGAAATTGCGGTTCAAAATGATTTCAGGTAATGGGAGTAATACGTTTAGCAAGAAATTAATGATGGGTTGTGTATGGAAAGCGCGATTATTGAAAGTTTCACGTCTTAAGAGCCATGGTCAGATTTTGTAAGTGAACCTGGATTGCAGGCGAATAAGACCACATATTGGGTCAATTTAAACGCAGCTCTACTCAAAATTACGTCCGTAACGCAAAATAGCTGAAACATACAGAATCTCTGACAATGAATTTTATCCGTTCAAAATCAGTAAGGCTAACCATATCAGGGATTTTCGTAAAAAATTGAAAATTTTTTTTTGTTGAAATTGCGGTTCAAAATGATTTCAGGTAATGGGAGTAATACGTTTAGCAAGAAATTAATGATGGGTTGTGTATGGAAAGCGCGATTATTGAAAGTTTCACGTCTTAAGAGCCATGGTCAGATTTTGTAAGTGAACCTGGATTGCAGGCGAATAAGACCACATATTGGGTCAATTTAAACGCAGCTCTACTCAAAATTACGTCCGTAACGCAAAATAGCTGAAACATACAGAATCTTTGACAATGAATTTTATCCGTTCAAAATCAGTAAGGCTCATCAGGGATTTTCGTAAACAATTGAAAATTTTTTTTTGTTGAAATTGCGGTTCAAAATGATTTCAGGTAATGGGAGTAATACGTTTAGCAAGAAATTAATGATGGGTTGTGTATGGAAAGCGCGATTATTGAAAGTTTCACGTCTTAAGAGCCATGGTCAGATTTTGTAAGTGAACCTGGATTGCAGGCGAATAAGACCACATATTGGGTCAATTTAAACGCAGCTCTACTCAAAATTACGTCCTTAACGCAAGATAGCTGAAACATACAGAATCTCTGACAATGAATTTTATCCGTTCAAAATCAGTAAGGCTAACTAACCATCAGGGATTTTCGTAAAAAATTGAAAATTTTTTTTTGTTGAAATTGCGGGTCAAAACGATTTCAGGTAATGGGAGTAATACGTTTAGCAAGAAATTAATGATGGTTGTGTATGGAAAGCGCGATTATTGAAAGTTTCACGTCTTAAGAGCCATGGTCAGATTTTGTAAGTGAACCTGGATTGCAGGCGAATAAGACCACATATTGGGTCAATGTAAACGCAGCTCTACTCAAAATTACGTCCGTAACGCAAAATAGCTGAAACATACAGAATCTTTGACAATGAATTTTATCCGTTCAAAATCAGTAAGGCTAACCATCAGGGATTTTCGTAAAAAATTGAAAATTTTTTTTTGTTGAAATTGCGGTTCAAAATGATTTCAGGTAATGGGAGTAATACGTTTAGCAAGAAATTAATGATGGGTTGTGTATGGAAAGCGCGATTATTGAAAGTTTCACGTCTTAAGAGCCATGGTCAGATTTTGTAAGTGAACCTGGATTGCAGGCGAATAAGACCACATATTGGGTCAATTTAAACGCAGCTCTACTCAAAATTACGTCCTTAACGCACAATAGCCGAAACGTACAGAATCTCTGACAATGAATTTTATCCGTTCAAATTTAGTAAGGCTAACCATCAGGGATTTTCGTAAAAAATTGAAAATTTTTTTTTGTTGAAATTGCGGTTCAAAACGATTTCAGGTAATGGGAGTAATACGTTTAGCAAGAAACTAATGATGGGTTGTGTATGGAAAGCGTGGTTATTGAAAGTTTCACGTCTTAAAAGCCGTGGTCAGATTTTGTAAGTGAACCTGGATTGCAGGCGAATAAGACCACATATTGGGTCAATGTAAACGCAGCTCTACTCAAAATTACGTCCGTAACGCAAAATAGCTGAAACATACAGAATCTTTGACAATGAATTTTATCCGTTCAAAATCAGTAAGGCTAACCATCAGGGATTTTCGTAAAAAATTGAAAATTTTTTTTTGTTGAAATTGCGGTTCAAAATGATTTCAGGTAATGGGAGTAATACGTTTAGCAAGAAATTAATGATGGGTTGTGTATGGAAAGCGCGATTATTGAAAGTTTCACGTCTTAAGAGCCATGGTCAGATTTTGTAAGTGAACCTGGATTGCAGGCGAATAAGACCACATATTGGGTCAATTTAAACGCAGCTCTACTCAAAATTACGTCCTTAACGCACAATAGCCGAAACGTACAGAATCTCTGACAATGAATTTTATCCGTTCAAATTTAGTAAGGCTAACCATCAGGGATTTTCGTAAAAAATTGAAAATTTTTTTTTGTTGAAATTGCGGTTCAAAACGATTTCAGGTAATGGGAGTAATACGTTTAGCAAGAAACTAATGATGGGTTGTGTATGGAAAGCGTGGTTATTGAAAGTTTCACGTCTTAAAAGCCGTGGTCAGATTTTGTAAGTGAACCTGGATTGCAGGCGAATAAGACCACATATTGGGTCAATTTAAATGCAGCTCTACTCAAAATTACGTCCTGAACGCACAATAGCCGAAACGTACAGAATCTCTGACAATGAATTTTATCCGTTCAAAATCAGTAAGGCTAACCATCAGGGATTTTCGTAAAAAATTGAAAATTTTTTTTTGTTGAAATTGCGGTTCAAAACGATTTCAGGTAATGGGAGTAATACGTTTAGCAAGAAACTAATGATGGGTTGTGTATGGAAAGCGTGGTTATTGAAAGTTTCACGTCTTAAAAGCCGTGGTCAGATTTTGTAAGTGAACCTGGATTGCAGGCGAATAAGACCACATATTGGGTCAATTTAAACGCAGCTCTACTCAAAATTACGTCCTTAACGCACAATAGCCGAAACGTACAGAATCTCTGACAATGAATTTTATCCGTTCAAATTTAGTAAGGCTAACCATCAGGGATTTTCGTAAAAAATTGAAAATTTTTTTTTGTTGAAATTGCGGTTCAAAACGATTTCAGGTAATGGGAGTAATACGTTTAGCAAGAAATTAATGATGGTTGTGTATGGAAAGCGCGATTATTGAAAGTTTCACGTCTTAAGAGCCATGGTCAGATTTTGTAAGTGAACCTGGATTGCAGGCGAATAAGACCACATATTGGGTCAATGTAAACGCAGCTCTACTCAAAATTACGTCCGTAACGCAAAATAGCTGAAACATACAGAATCTTTGACAATGAATTTTATCCGTTCAAAATCAGTAAGGCTAACCATCAGGGATTTTCGTAAAAAATTGAAATTTTTTTTTTGTTGAAATTGCGGTTCAAAATGATTTCAGGTAATGGGAGTAATACGTTTAGCAAGAAATTAATGATGGGTTGTGTATGGAAAGCGCGATTATTGAAAGTTTCACGTCTTAAGAGCCATGGTCAGATTTTGTAAGTGAACCTGGATTGCAGGCGAATAAGACCACATATTGGGTCAATTTAAACGCAGCTCTACTCAAAATTACGTCCTTAACGCACAATAGCCGAAACATACAGAATCTCTGACAATGAATTTTATCCGTTCAAAATCAGTAAGGCTAACCATCAGGGATTTTCGTAAAAAATTGAAAATTTTTTTTTGTTGAAATTGCGGTTCAAAACGATTTCAGGTAATGGGAGTAATACGTTTAGCAAGAAACTAATGATGGGTTGTGTATGGAAAGCGTGGTTATTGAAAGTTTCACGTCTTAAAAGCCGTGGTCAGATTTTGTAAGTGAACCTGGATTGCAGGCGAATAAGACCACATATTGGGTCAATTTAAATGCAGCTCTACTCAAAATTACGTCCTGAACGCACAATAGCCGAAACGTACAGAATCTTTGACAATGAATTTTATCCGTTCAAAATCAGTAAGGCTCATCAGGGATTTTCGTAAACAATTGAAAATTTTTTTTTGTTGAAATTGCGGTTCAAAATGATTTCAGGTAATGGGAGTAATACGTTTAGCAAGAAATTAATGATGGGTTGTGTATGGAAAGCGCGATTATTGAAAGTTTCACGTCTTAAGAGCCATGGTCAGATTTTGTAAGTGAACCTGGATTGCAGGCGAATAAGACCACATATTGGGTCAATTTAAACGCAACTCTACTCAAAATTACGTCCTTAACGCAAGATAGCTGAAACATACAGAATCTCTGACAATGAATTTTATCCGTTCAAATTTAGTAAGGCTAACCATCAGGGATTTTCGTAAAAAATTGAAAATTTTTTTTTGTTGAAATTGCGGTTCAAAATGATTTCAGGTAATGGGAGTAATACGTTTAGCAAGAAATTAATGATGGGTTGTGTATGGAAAGCGCGATTATTGAAAGTTTCACGTCTTAAGAGCCATGGTCAGATTTTGTAAGTGAACCTGGATTGCAGGCGAATAAGACCACATATTGGGTCAATTTAAACGCAACTCTACTCAAAATTACGTCCTTAACGCAAGATAGCTGAAACATACAGAATCTCTGACAATGAATTTTATCCGTTCAAATTTAGTAAGGCTAACCATCAGGGATTTTCGTAAAAAATTGAAAATTTTTTTTTGTTGAAATTGCGGTTCAAAATGATTTCAGGTAATGGGAGTAATACGTTTAGCAAGAAATTAATGATGGGTTGTGTATGGAAAGCGCGATTATTGAAAGTTTCACGTCTTAAGAGCCATGGTCCGATTTTGTAAGTGAACCTGGATTGCAGGCGAATAAGACCACATATTGGGTCAATTTAAACGCAGCTCTACTCAAAATTACGTCCTTAACGCAAAATAGCCGAAACATACAGAATCTCTGACAATGAATTTTATCCGTTCAAAATCAGTAAGGCTAACCATCAGGGATTTTCGTAAAAAATTGAAAATTTTTTTTTGTTGAAATTGCGGTTCAAAATGATTTCAGGTAATGGGAGTAATACGTTTAGCAAGAAACTAATGATGGGTTGTGTATGGGAAGCGCGATTATTGAAAGTTTCACGTCTTAAGAGCCATGGTCAGATTTTGTAAGTGAACCTGGATTGCAGGCGAATAAGACCACATATTGGGTCAATTTAAACGCAGCTCTACTCAAAATTACGTCCTTAACGCAAAATAGCCGAAACATACAGAATCTCTGACAATGAATTTTATCCGTTCAAAATCAGTAAGGCTAACCATCAGGGATTTTCGTAAAAAATTGAAATTTTTTTTTTGTTGAAATTGCGGTTCAAAATGATTTCAGGTAATGGGAGTAATACGTTTAGCAAGAAACTAATGATGGGTTGTGTATGGGAAGCGCGATTATTGAAAGTTTCACGTCTTAAGAGCCGTGGTCAGATTTTGTAAGTGAACCTGGATTGCAGGCGAATAAGACCACATATTGGGTCAATTTAAACGCAGCTCTACTCAAAATTACAGAATCTCTGACAATGAATTTTATCCGTTCAAAATCAGTAAGGCTAACCATCAGGGATTTTCGTAAAAAATTGAAATTTTTTTTTTGTTGAAATTGCGGTTCAAAATGATTTCAGGTAATGGGAGTAATACGTTTAGCAAGAAATTAATGATGGGTTGTGTATGGAAAGCGCGATTATTGAAAGTTTCACGTCTTAAGAGCCATGGTCAGATTTTGTAAGTGAACCTGGATTGCAGGCGAATAAGACCACATATTGGGTCAATTTAAACGCAGCTCTACTCAAAATTACGTCCTTAACGCAAAATAGCCGAAACATACAGAATCTCTGACAATGAATTTTATCCGTTCAAAATCAGTAAGGCTAACCATCAGGGATTTTCGTAAAAAATTGAAATTTTTTTTTTGTTGAAATTGCGGTTCAAAATGATTTCAGGTAATGGGAGTAATACGTTTAGCAAGAAACTAATGATGGGTTGTGTATGGGAAGCGCGATTATTGAAAGTTTCACGTCTTAAGAGCCATGGTCAGATTTTGTAAGTGAACCTGGATTGCAGGCGAATAGGACCACATATTGGGTCAATTTAAACGCAGCTCTACTCAAAATTACGTCCTTAACGCAAAATAGCCGAAACATACAGAATCTCTGACAATGAATTTTATCCGTTCAAAATCAGTAAGGCTAACCATCAGGGATTTTCGTAAAAAATTGAAAATTTTTTTTTGTTGAAATTGCGGTTCAAAATGATTTCAGGTAATGGGAGTAATACGTTTAGCAAGAAACTAATGATGGGTTGTGTATGGGAAGCGCGATTATTGAAAGTTTCACGTCTTAAGAGCCATGGTCAGATTTTGTAAGTGAACCTGGATTGCAGGCGAATAAGACCACATATTGGGTCAATTTAAACGCAGCTCTACTCAAAATTACGTCCTTAACGCAAAATAGCCGAAACATACAGAATCTCTGACAATGAATTTTATCCGTTCAAAATCAGTAAGGCTAACCCATCAGGGATTTTCGTAAAAAATTGAAAATTTTTTTTTGTTGAAATTGCGGTTCAAAATGATTTCAGGTAATGGGAGTAATACGTTTAGCAAGAAACTAATGATGGGTTGTGTATGGGAAGCGCGATTATTGAAAGTTTCACGTCTTAAGAGCCATGGTCCGATTTTGTAAGTGAACCTGGATTGCAGGCGAATAAGACCACATATTGGGTCAATTTAAACGCAGCTCTACACAAAATTACGTCCTTAACGCAAAATAGCCGAAACATACAGAATCTCTGACAATGAATTTTATCCGTTCAAAATCAGTAAGGCTAACCATCAGGGATTTTCGTAAAAAATTGAAAATTTTTTTTTGTTGAAATTGCGGTTCAAAATGATTTCAGGTAATGGGAGTAATACGTTTAGCAAGAAACTAATGATGGGTTGTGTATGGGAAGCGCGATTATTGAAAGTTTCACGTCTTAAGAGCCATGGTCAGATTTTGTAAGTGAACCTGGATTGCAGGCGAATAAGACCACATATTGGGTCAATTTAAACGCAGCTCTACTCAAAATTACGTCCTTAACGCAAAATAGCCGAAACATACAGAATCTCTGACAATGAATTTTATCCGTTCAAAATCAGTAAGGCTAACCATCAGGGATTTTCTTAAAAAGTTGAAATTTTTTTTTTGTTGAAATTGCGGTTCAAAATGATTTCAGGTAATGGGAGTAATACGTTTAGCAAGAAATTAATGATGGGTTGTGTATGGAAAGCGCGATTATTGAAAGTTTCACGTCTTAAGAGCCATGGTCCGATTTTGTAAGTGAACCTGGATTGCAGGCGAATAAGACCACATATTGGGTCAATTTAAACGCAGCTCTACTCAAAATTACGTCCTTAACGCAAAATAGCCGAAACACACAGAATCTCTGACAATGAATTTTATCCGTTCAAAATCAGTAAGGCTAACCATCAGGGATTTTCGTAAAAAATTGAAAATTTTTTTTTGTTGAAATTGCGGTTCAAAATGATTTCAGGTAATGGGAGTAATACGTTTAGCAAGAAACTAATGATGGGTTGTGTATGGGAAGCGCGATTATTGAAAGTTTCACGTCTTAAGAGCCATGGTCAGATTTTGTAAGTGAACCTGGATTGCAGGCGAATAAGACCACATATTGGGTCAATTTAAACGCAGCTCTACTCAAAATTACGTCCTTAACGCAAAATAGCCGAAACATACAGAATCTCTGACAATGAATTTTATCCGTTCAAAATCAGTAAGGCTAACCATCAGGGATTTTCTTAAAAAGTTGAAATTTTTTTTTTGTTGAAATTGCGGTTCAAAATGATTTCAGGTAATGGGAGTAATACGTTTAGCAAGAAATTAATGATGGGTTGTGTATGGAAAGCGCGATTATTGAAAGTTTCACGTCTTAAGAGCCATGGTCCGATTTTGTAAGTGAACCTGGATTGCAGGCGAATAAGACCACATATTGGGTCAATTTAAACGCAGCTCTACTCAAAATTACGTCCTTAACGCAAAATAGCCGAAACATACAGAATCTCTGACAATGAATTTTATCCGTTCAAAATCAGTAAGGCTAACCATCAGGGATTTTCGTAAAAAATTGAAATTTTTTTTTTGTTGAAATTGCGGTTCAAAATGATTTCAGGTAATGGGAGTAATACGTTTAGCAAGAAACTAATGATGGGTTGTGTATGGGAAGCGCGATTATTGAAAGTTTCACGTCTTAAGAGCCATGGTCAGATTTTGTAAGTGAACCTGGATTGCAGGCGAATAAGACCACATATTGGGTCAATTTAAACGCAGCTCTACTCAAAATTACGTCCTTAACGCAAAATAGCCGAAACATACAGAATCTCTGACAATGAATTTTATCCGTTCAAAATCAGTAAGGCTAACCATCAGGGATTTTCGTAAAAAATTGAAATTTTTTTTTTGTTGAAATTGCGGTTCAAAATGATTTCAGCCGAAACATACAGAATCTCTGACAATGAATTTTATCCGTTCAAAATCAGTAAGGCTAACCATCAGGGATTTTCGTAAAAAATTGAAAATTTTTTTTTGTTGAAATTGCGGTTCAAAATGATTTCAGGTAATGGGAGTAATACGTTTAGCAAGAAATTAATGATGGGTTGTGTATGGAAAGCGCGATTATTGAAAGTTTCACGTCTTAAGAGCCATGGTCCGATTTTGTAAGTGAACCTGGATTGCAGGCGAATAAGACCACATATTGGGTCAATTTAAACGCAGCTCTACTCAAAATTACGTCCTTAACGCAAAATAGCCGAAACATACAGAATCTCTGACAATGAATTTTATCCGTTCAAAATCAGTAAGGCTAACCATCAGGGATTTTCGTAAAAAATTGAAAATTTTTTTTTGTTGAAATTGCGATTCAAAATGATTTCAGGTAATGGGAGTAATACGTTTAGCAAGAAATTAATGATGGGTTGTGTATGGAAAGCGCGATTATTGAAAGTTTCACGTCTTAAGAGCCATGGTCCGATTTTGTAAGTGAACCTGGATTGCAGGCGAATAAGACCACATATTGGGTCAATTTAAACGCAGCTCTACTCAAAATTACGTCCTTAACGCAAAATAGCCGAAACATACAGAATCTCTGACAATGAATTTTATCTGTTCAAAATCAGTAAGGCTAACCATCAGGGATTTTCGTAAAAAATTGAAAATTTTTTTTTGTTGAAATTGCGGTTCAAAATGATTTCAGGTAATGGGAGTAATACGTTTAGCAAGAAACTAATGATGGGTTGTGTATGGGAAGCGCGATTATTGAAAGTTTCACGTCTTAAGAGCCATGGTCAGATTTTGTAAGTGAACCTGGATTGCAGGCGAATAAGACCACATATTGGGTCAATTTAAACGCAGCTCTACTCAAAATTACGTCCTTAACGCAAAATAGCCGAAACATACAGAATCTCTGACAATGAATTTTATCCGTTCAAAATCAGTAAGGCTAACCATCAGGGATTTTCGTAAAAAATTGAAATTTTTTTTTTGTTGAAATTGCGGTTCAAAATGATTTCAGGTAATGGGAGTAATACGTTTAGCAAGAAACTAATGATGGGTTGTGTATGGGAAGCGCGATTATTGAAAGTTTCACGTCTTAAGAGCCATGGTCAGATTTTGTAAGTGAACCTGGATTGCAGGCGAATAAGACCACATATTGGGTCAATTTAAACGCAGCTCTACTCAAAATTACGTCCTTAACGCAAAATAGCCGAAACATACAGAATCTCTGACAATGAATTTTATCCGTTCAAAATCAGTAAGGCTAACCATCAGGGATCTTCGTAAAAAATTGAAATTTTTTTTTTGTTGAAATTGCGGTTCAAAATGATTTCAGGTAATGGGAGTAATACGTTTAGCAAGAAACTAATGATGGGTTGTGTATGGGAAGCGCGATTATTGAAAGTTTCACGTCTTAAGAGCCATGGTCCGATTTTGTAAGTGAACCTGGATTGCAGGCGAATAAGACCACATATTGGGTCAATTTAAACGCAGCTCTACTCAAAATTACGTCCTTAACGCAAAATAGCCGAAACATACAGAATCTCTGACAATGAATTTTATCCGTTCAAAATCAGTAAGGCTAACCATCAGGGATTTTCGTAAAAAATTGAAAATTTTTTTTTGTTGAAATTGCGGTTCAAAATGATTTCAGGTAATGGGAGTAATACGTTTAGCAAGAAACTAATGATGGGTTGTGTATGGGAAGCGCGATTATTGAAAGTTTCACGTCTTAAGAGCCATGGTCAGATTTTGTAAGTGAACCTGGATTGCAGGCGAATAAGACCACATATTGGGTCAATTTAAACGCAGCTCTACTCAAAATTACGTCCTTAACGCAAAATAGCCGAAACATACAGAATCTCTGACAATGAATTTTATCCGTTCAAAATCAGTAAGGCTAACCATCAGGGATTTTCGTAAAAAATTGAAATTTTTTTTTTGTTGAAATTGCGGTTCAAAATGATTTCAGGTAATGGGAGTAATACGTTTAGCAAGAAACTAATGATGGGTTGTGTATGGGAAGCGCGATTATTGAAAGTTTCACGTCTTAAGAGCCATGGTCAGATTTTGTAAGTGAACCTGGATTGCAGGCGAATAAGACCACATATTGGGTCAATTTAAACGCAGCTCTACTCAAAATTACGTCCTTAACGCAAAATAGCCGAAACATACAGAATCTCTGACAATGAATTTTATCCGTTCAAAATCAGTAAGGCTAACCATCAGGGATTTTCGTAAAAAATTGAAATTTTTTTTTTGTTGAAATTGCGGTTCAAAATGATTTCAGGTAATGGGAGTAATACGTTTAGCAAGAAACTAATGATGGGTTGTGTATGGGAAGCGCGATTATTGAAAGTTTCACGTCTTAAGAGCCATGGTCCGATTTTGTAAGTGAACCTGGATTGCAGGCGAATAAGACCACATATTGGGTCAATTTAAACGCAGCTCTACTCAAAATTACGTCCTTAACGCAAAATAGCCGAAACATACAGAATCTCTGACAATGAATTTTATCCGTTCAAAATCAGTAAGGCTAACCATCAGGGATTTTCGTAAAAAATTGAAAATTTTTTTTTGTTGAAATTGCGATTCAAAATGATTTCAGGTAATGGGAGTAATACGTTTAGCAAGAAATTAATGATGGGTTGTGTATGGAAAGCGCGATTATTGAAAGTTTCACGTCTTAAGAGCCATGGTCCGATTTTGTAAGTGAACCTGGATTGCAGGCGAATAAGACCACATATTGGGTCAATTTAAACGCAGCTCTACTCAAAATTACGTCCTTAACGCAAAATAGCCGAAACATACAGAATCTCTGACAATGAATTTTATCTGTTCAAAATCAGTAAGGCTAACCATCAGGGATTTTCGTAAAAAATTGAAAATTTTTTTTTGTTGAAATTGCGGTTCAAAATGATTTCAGGTAATGGGAGTAATACGTTTAGCAAGAAACTAATGATGGGTTGTGTATGGGAAGCGCGATTATTGAAAGTTTCACGTCTTAAGAGCCATGGTCAGATTTTGTAAGTGAACCTGGATTGCAGGCGAATAAGACCACATATTGGGTCAATTTAAACGCAGCTCTACTCAAAATTACGTCCTTAACGCAAAATAGCCGAAACATACAGAATCTCTGACAATGAATTTTATCCGTTCAAAATCAGTAAGGCTAACCATCAGGGATCTTCGTAAAAAATTGAAATTTTTTTTTTGTTGAAATTGCGGTTCAAAATGATTTCAGGTAATGGGAGTAATACGTTTAGCAAGAAACTAATGATGGGTTGTGTATGGGAAGCGCGATTATTGAAAGTTTCACGTCTTAAGAGCCATGGTCCGATTTTGTAAGTGAACCTGGATTGCAGGCGAATAAGACCACATATTGGGTCAATTTAAACGCAGCTCTACTCAAAATTACGTCCTTAACGCAAAATAGCCGAAACATACAGAATCTCTGACAATGAATTTTATCCGTTCAAAATCAGTAAGGCTAACCATCAGGGATTTTCGTAAAAAATTGAAAATTTTTTTTTGTTGAAATTGCGATTCAAAATGATTTCAGGTAATGGGAGTAATACGTTTAGCAAGAAATTAATGATGGGTTGTGTATGGAAAGCGCGATTATTGAAAGTTTCACGTCTTAAGAGCCATGGTCCGATTTTGTAAGTGAACCTGGATTGCAGGCGAATAAGACCACATATTGGGTCAATTTAAACGCAGCTCTACTCAAAATTACGTCCTTAACGCAAAATAGCCGAAACATACAGAATCTCTGACAATGAATTTTATCTGTTCAAAATCAGTAAGGCTAACCATCAGGGATTTTCGTAAAAAATTGAAAATTTTTTTTTGTTGAAATTGCGGTTCAAAATGATTTCAGGTAATGGGAGTAATACGTTTAGCAAGAAACTAATGATGGGTTGTGTATGGGAAGCGCGATTATTGAAAGTTTCACGTCTTAAGAGCCATGGTCAGATTTTGTAAGTGAACCTGGATTGCAGGCGAATAAGACCACATATTGGGTCAATTTAAACGCAGCTCTACTCAAAATTACGTCCTTAACGCAAAATAGCCGAAACATACAGAATCTCTGACAATGAATTTTATCCGTTCAAAATCAGTAAGGCTAACCATCAGGGATTTTCGTAAAAAATTGAAATTTTTTTTTTGTTGAAATTGCGGTTCAAAATGATTTCAGGTAATGGGAGTAATACGTTTAGCAAGAAACTAATGATGGGTTGTGTATGGGAAGCGCGATTATTGAAAGTTTCACGTCTTAAGAGCCATGGTCAGATTTTGTAAGTGAACCTGGATTGCAGGCGAATAAGACCACATATTGGGTCAATTTAAACGCAGCTCTACTCAAAATTACGTCCTTAACGCAAAATAGCCGAAACATACAGAATCTCTGACAATGAATTTTATCCGTTCAAAATCAGTAAGGCTAACCATCAGGGATCTTCGTAAAAAATTGAAATTTTTTTTTTGTTGAAATTGCGGTTCAAAATGATTTCAGGTAATGGGAGTAATACGTTTAGCAAGAAACTAATGATGGGTTGTGTATGGGAAGCGCGATTATTGAAAGTTTCACGTCTTAAGAGCCATGGTCCGATTTTGTAAGTGAACCTGGATTGCAGGCGAATAAGACCACATATTGGGTCAATTTAAACGCAGCTCTACTCAAAATTACGTCCTTAACGCAAAATAGCCGAAACATACAGAATCTCTGACAATGAATTTTATCCGTTCAAAATCAGTAAGGCTAACCATCAGGGATTTTCGTAAAAAATTGAAAATTTTTTTTTGTTGAAATTGCGATTCAAAATGATTTCAGGTAATGGGAGTAATACGTTTAGCAAGAAATTAATGATGGGTTGTGTATGGAAAGCGCGATTATTGAAAGTTTCACGTCTTAAGAGCCATGGTCCGATTTTGTAAGTGAACCTGGATTGCAGGCGAATAAGACCACATATTGGGTCAATTTAAACGCAGCTCTACTCAAAATTACGTCCTTAACGCAAAATAGCCGAAACATACAGAATCTCTGACAATGAATTTTATCTGTTCAAAATCAGTAAGGCTAACCATCAGGGATTTTCGTAAAAAATTGAAAATTTTTTTTTGTTGAAATTGCGGTTCAAAATGATTTCAGGTAATGGGAGTAATACGTTTAGCAAGAAACTAATGATGGGTTGTGTATGGGAAGCGCGATTATTGAAAGTTTCACGTCTTAAGAGCCATGGTCAGATTTTGTAAGTGAACCTGGATTGCAGGCGAATAAGACCACATATTGGGTCAATTTAAACGCAGCTCTACTCAAAATTACGTCCTTAACGCAAAATAGCCGAAACATACAGAATCTCTGACAATGAATTTTATCCGTTCAAAATCAGTAAGGCTAACCATCAGGGATTTTCGTAAAAAATTGAAATTTTTTTTTTGTTGAAATTGCGGTTCAAAATGATTTCAGGTAATGGGAGTAATACGTTTAGCAAGAAACTAATGATGGGTTGTGTATGGGAAGCGCGATTATTGAAAGTTTCACGTCTTAAGAGCCATGGTCAGATTTTGTAAGTGAACCTGGATTGCAGGCGAATAAGACCACATATTGGGTCAATTTAAACGCAGCTCTACTCAAAATTACGTCCTTAACGCAAAATAGCCGAAACATACAGAATCTCTGACAATGAATTTTATCCGTTCAAAATCAGTAAGGCTAACCATCAGGGATCTTCGTAAAAAATTGAAATTTTTTTTTTGTTGAAATTGCGGTTCAAAATGATTTCAGGTAATGGGAGTAATACGTTTAGCAAGAAACTAATGATGGGTTGTGTATGGGAAGCGCGATTATTGAAAGTTTCACGTCTTAAGAGCCATGGTCCGATTTTGTAAGTGAACCTGGATTGCAGGCGAATAAGACCACATATTGGGTCAATTTAAACGCAGCTCTACTCAAAATTACGTCCTTAACGCAAAATAGCCGAAACATACAGAATCTCTGACAATGAATTTTATCCGTTCAAAATCAGTAAGGCTAACCATCAGGGATTTTCGTAAAAAATTGAAAATTTTTTTTTGTTGAAATTGCGATTCAAAATGATTTCAGGTAATGGGAGTAATACGTTTAGCAAGAAATTAATGATGGGTTGTGTATGGAAAGCGCGATTATTGAAAGTTTCACGTCTTAAGAGCCATGGTCCGATTTTGTAAGTGAACCTGGATTGCAGGCGAATAAGACCACATATTGGGTCAATTTAAACGCAGCTCTACTCAAAATTACGTCCTTAACGCAAAATAGCCGAAACATACAGAATCTCTGACAATGAATTTTATCTGTTCAAAATCAGTAAGGCTAACCATCAGGGATTTTCGTAAAAAATTGAAAATTTTTTTTTGTTGAAATTGCGGTTCAAAATGATTTCAGGTAATGGGAGTAATACGTTTAGCAAGAAACTAATGATGGGTTGTGTATGGGAAGCGCGATTATTGAAAGTTTCACGTCTTAAGAGCCATGGTCAGATTTTGTAAGTGAACCTGGATTGCAGGCGAATAAGACCACATATTGGGTCAATTTAAACGCAGCTCTACTCAAAATTACGTCCTTAACGCAAAATAGCCGAAACATACAGAATCTCTGACAATGAATTTTATCCGTTCAAAATCAGTAAGGCTAACCATCAGGGATTTTCGTAAAAAATTGAAATTTTTTTTTTGTTGAAATTGCGGTTCAAAATGATTTCAGGTAATGGGAGTAATACGTTTAGCAAGAAACTAATGATGGGTTGTGTATGGGAAGCGCGATTATTGAAAGTTTCACGTCTTAAGAGCCATGGTCAGATTTTGTAAGTGAACCTGGATTGCAGGCGAATAAGACCACATATTGGGTCAATTTAAACGCAGCTCTACTCAAAATTACGTCCTTAACGCAAAATAGCCGAAACATACAGAATCTCTGACAATGAATTTTATCCGTTCAAAATCAGTAAGGCTAACCATCAGGGATCTTCGTAAAAAATTGAAATTTTTTTTTTGTTGAAATTGCGGTTCAAAATGATTTCAGGTAATGGGAGTAATACGTTTAGCAAGAAACTAATGATGGGTTGTGTATGGGAAGCGCGATTATTGAAAGTTTCACGTCTTAAGAGCCATGGTCCGATTTTGTAAGTGAACCTGGATTGCAGGCGAATAAGACCACATATTGGGTCAATTTAAACGCAGCTCTACTCAAAATTACGTCCTTAACGCAAAATAGCCGAAACATACAGAATCTCTGACAATGAATTTTATCCGTTCAAAATCAGTAAGGCTAACCATCAGGGATTTTCGTAAAAAATTGAAAATTTTTTTTTGTTGAAATTGCGATTCAAAATGATTTCAGGTAATGGGAGTAATACGTTTAGCAAGAAATTAATGATGGGTTGTGTATGGAAAGCGCGATTATTGAAAGTTTCACGTCTTAAGAGCCATGGTCCGATTTTGTAAGTGAACCTGGATTGCAGGCGAATAAGACCACATATTGGGTCAATTTAAACGCAGCTCTACTCAAAATTACGTCCTTAACGCAAAATAGCCGAAACATACAGAATCTCTGACAATGAATTTTATCTGTTCAAAATCAGTAAGGCTAACCATCAGGGATTTTCGTAAAAAATTGAAAATTTTTTTTTGTTGAAATTGCGGTTCAAAATGATTTCAGGTAATGGGAGTAATACGTTTAGCAAGAAACTAATGATGGGTTGTGTATGGGAAGCGCGATTATTGAAAGTTTCACGTCTTAAGAGCCATGGTCAGATTTTGTAAGTGAACCTGGATTGCAGGCGAATAAGACCACATATTGGGTCAATTTAAACGCAGCTCTACTCAAAATTACGTCCTTAACGCAAAATAGCCGAAACATACAGAATCTCTGACAATGAATTTTATCCGTTCAAAATCAGTAAGGCTAACCATCAGGGATCTTCGTAAAAAATTGAAATTTTTTTTTTGTTGAAATTGCGGTTCAAAATGATTTCAGGTAATGGGAGTAATACGTTTAGCAAGAAACTAATGATGGGTTGTGTATGGGAAGCGCGATTATTGAAAGTTTCACGTCTTAAGAGCCATGGTCCGATTTTGTAAGTGAACCTGGATTGCAGGCGAATAAGACCACATATTGGGTCAATTTAAACGCAGCTCTACTCAAAATTACGTCCTTAACGCAAAATAGCCGAAACATACAGAATCTCTGACAATGAATTTTATCCGTTCAAAATCAGTAAGGCTAACCATCAGGGATTTTCGTAAAAAATTGAAAATTTTTTTTTGTTGAAATTGCGGTTCAAAATGATTTCAGGTAATGGGAGTAATACGTTTAGCAAGAAACTAATGATGGGTTGTGTATGGAAAGCGCGGTTATGGAAAGTTTCACGTCTTAAGAGCCATGGTCAGATTTTGTAAGTGAACCTGGATTGCAGGCGAATAAGACCACATATTGGGTCAATTTAAACACAGCTCTACTCAAAATTACGTAATGAATTTTATCTGTTCAAAATCATTAAGCCTCTCTATCAGGAATCTTTTCAAAATATTGATTATTTCCGGTATATTCTAGAATATTCCGTAAGTGGTTTCAATTGATACAGTTACAAGAAAAACTTGCTTAAACCTCGGTTAAAATTATCATATTTGAATGGAAATTTTGGAGACGCGGCAGCACCCTCCCATTATGTTACGATTACCCACCTATTACTTATAACCTACCTGTTTGTTACTGATTTCTGCATCCTGGATACACTTTCAAGCTTTCATAATTTAATTAAAACTCCATTGCTTTTATCAATATTTTTCATTTTAATAAATTCCATTTTTGTTCTGTTTTTAATTTTCATTTTTCGTTAATAAATTTTTATTTATTTAATAATAATTAATTATTTCATATTTTTATTTATTACTTTAATAATTTTTTTCATTTCTAATAAATATTTTTTATTATATTTTGTTTGATTCTACTTAAATAATTTAAATTTAGTTTTAATTAGTTTATAATTACTGTTATAAGTGTTTTTTTCATACTTTTAATAATAAATAAAAAAAAAAAATTTACTGTTAAATTAATTTTTAATTTATTATAGTTGTTTTATGAAATTTACTATAATTATTTTAATTTTATGTTTATATTTTTAAGTAGTTTTTTTTGCAATAAAGCTGAGTGTGTTTATGTTGTTTTAAGTGGAAAATTACATTTTCATTTGTTTTTCTATTTTATTAAATAGTTACATTTAAATTGACACAAAAAATTTGTTTTTTTTGTTATTAAATTTATATACGAAAATTTTATTTAGAAAAATTAATTAATTTAAAATTTATTTGGCACGTTATTAATTGTTAATGTTTAAATTAATTAATTATAAATAGTTTAGAAATATTTTCTGTTCAATTTATGTAAATTGAGTTATTGATATTATTGTTAGTGTGGGATGAGTTATGCATTTCGCATTCAATAGGTGAAATTATAATGCGCAGTCTAGGAACTTGTTGTTTGTTTATATCGAAAATTTAATAAATTAATTAATTAATTGAATTAATAAATATGTACTAATATAATTATTTTTTATAATTTGAGGTGGATTAATTTCTACATTTTGTAGTAGCATCGACGGCATCTTGCTTATATTAATGTAGGTGGCATATTTTACAACTTAAACTTTAAACTTAAACAAATTATTTATAATGTACAGTTTAATTATAACGAAAATTTATAATAAATAAATAATAATTGGAGGGATTTAATTTTTATAAACAAAATTTAATTAATTTTGCATAATATTTATCCGAAGAACGTTGGTGGTAATATCAAGCTTTCAAAGTGCTCTGCAATGGAGGGCGCGTAAAAACAACGAAAATGCGGCAACATCGTTAGAAACAATGTCAAGCAACCGTTGCTTGGCTTTATAATGTTTTAGGGCATGGGAACAGCATACAAGAAATTGTAAAATGGGGCAATCAGCTAGCTCACTATACTGTATTTGTGATGTGTTAGACTAAAATACAGCGAATACAGACCGCGCTAAGGTGCTGATAACTGACCAGGCTGGGGGCCGAATATAAAAGTACTTAGTCTCTAACGCTATATCCGGATACCTGGCATTCACCAGATGAAACTGCCTTATCTAATTAATAGCGCAAAAAAGAGAGTCCGATACTCTAAAACCATTGGAACTAATGCTGGTGGGCTTTTTTTTCAGGCCTGCTTTCCCAGGCAACAAGGTAACCAATGTGAAACTATGGTCAATAGGCCGTGGTCCGCAAGACGTACGAACAAAATGGGAACAAAAAATATGACCTTGGTGATTAGGTCTGGCTTTCAAGACGTAACGAAAAAACAACACCAATTCCACCAAATTTCATCGAGTTTTTCGATCTGATTAAAAATATTTTCGATAGGTGGTTAACTCGATTTGAAGGAGCATTAACAATTTTCAATTACAAAAGTGCAGGTGAAAAAAGCCATATTTCCTCCATTATATTGGTGCGGAGGCACGTGATCTTTTGTGTGACTATCTTTAACCTTTAAAAGCTGAGGAAAAATTAAACGACGAAATAGTGAAAATATTAAATAAAATGTATGTTCCAACACCTTTTGTCCTGTTGAGATATTCGATTATCATAAATTTCACCACCATCATCAACGAGAAGGGGAATATGAAGCGTCAATATGGAAAATGGCGATTAATTGCAATTTCGAAAATTTTCTGGAGACAGCACTTAGAAATCAGTTCGTGTGTGGTCTTCGGGATGAACGTGCAAGGAATAGATTGTTGGAAACAGTGGATTTAACATTCGTAAAGGCGGTAGAAGTAGCTGCGACGATGTAGCGAGGTTAGGAAAGTAAATTGGTTTAGGTGTGGGGGACCTCATTATGCAAACAGTTGTCGGCATGTTCGAAGCGGTTTTTTGATTTGCAAAAAAAAGGTCATATTCAAAAAGTGTGTAATAAATTAAAAAGTAATACCAATTGTCTCGAACAGTCTGATAAAATTGAAAGTGATGTTGCTAATGTAAGGGAAAAGAGTAGTCCTGATGTAAAGAAGTTAAGTCAAGTTCAAAATGGCTAGATTTATATGTAGTTGAAGGTGAAAAACCAGGGTTGTTCGGGAGACAGTGGATTAGGATGTTTTCGGTTAAAATTTTTGCGAATGGAGGTAAGTTCAATTTCTTTCGAAAAAAATTCGGATGACACTCAACGAGAATTAAATAAATTAATGGAATCTTATCATTATTTGTTCAATGATAGTTCGCTTGGTGAAATTAGAGGTGATCCAGTACGCCTACCAATTAAAACAAATGTGACACCAATTTTCATCAAAACTCGTCAAATTCCATTTTCCACAAGAGAGATTGTAGAACAGGAAATTAAATGTTTAGAAGATAAAGGAGTTTTCCTAAAGGTAAAGGAGTTGGAGTTAGAACTCCAATAGTACCTGTCATGAAACCAGATGGCAGCGTTTGAATTTGTGGTGATTTCAAGGTCACAATCAACCCGCTTCTATTTGAGAACTAAGCGGCGGACGATAAATTTTCAAAATTAGACCTTCGAAATGCATACTTACAATGGGAAGTACATGAGGATGCCTAACACTTACTAGGATTGTATAAGTGTACTCGCATGTTATATGCGCTTTAAGTTGTGCCCCAGTAAAGTGGCAAAGAATAATAGAGTCCATTCTTCAAGGTATTGAAGGAACTTGCGTGTTCATAGGCGGCATTAGAGTGACAGCTCTAAATGGCGAGATTCATCTTTAGAGATTAGAATCAATTTTCAAACGACTCTCTGAATACGGATTAAAAATAAATCTGAGTAAGACAGAATTTTTAAAGCACGAAATCGAATACTGTGGATTCAAATTAAACAAATTACGAATTTTCAAGGCGGATTCTAAAATTAAAGCAGTACGAAAGGCACGACGTCTAATAAATAAATCGGAGTTACAGTCATTTTTAGGACTGACAAATTCTTACCAACGTTTTTTTTCAAAATTTAAGTGAAGTATTAGAACCTTTTCATAAACTACTTCGTAAAAATATTAAATGGAATGGAATTGGGATAAATATTGTGAAAGTTCATTCAATATATTGAATAAGCGAATGCAATCAGATGATTATTTGGGACATTTTTCAGACAAACTTCCAATTTCTTTAGCTACCGATGCATCACCAATAGGAGTAGGCGCGGTGTTATCCCACATAATGCCGGATTGTACAGAGAAACCAATACAGTTTCCATCACAAACATTGAATGCCTTGCAGAGGAACTGGTCGCTGTATGCAGCATTATGCAATATTTCTTCAAGGTTTTAATTACAAAATCAAATATAAAGACTCCAAATCAAATACAAATTCCATTCTTCTTTGGAATTAGAGTTAGCATAGAGGAATTGGACATTTTTGAAATAAACCAGATTCAAATATTACTAATAACTATTCAAGAAATTGGAAAATTGGAAAATTTAACAACTGGTGTAAATATTTCAGCGGAGGATAGATTTAATGTACCATTAGAAGAGTTTTCGTATCAAACAGGTTGTATAATTCGAGGAATAAGAGCAGTGATTCCAGAAAATTTGAAAAATAAAGTGCTGAATGATATAAATGAAGCACATTTCGGAGTGACAGGAATGAACTTGGTCGAAGTTTCTGTTGGTTGCTATGGATTCGTTAAGGACGTAGACAATTTGGTAAAAAAATGTGAATCGTGTTGCAAAAACAAAAATAATCCAGTATCAGTTTCCAGAAAACATTATTGGGAGTATGTAGCACAAAGGTTTAAACAGTTGCACATAGATTTCGCAGGACCATCTGGAAGGCCGCTAGAAATTACGTGGGTAAAATGAAATGTAAATTCGGTAATGTAGAGAGACAAGAAGGGAAATTACATTATCAAATAAAACTAAACAATAATAAAAATTGGAGAAGACATTCCGGTCAAGTAAGAGGAATAGGAAATAAAGTGGCGGATGAAGAATATCAATTACCACTGAATGACCAAGTTATTCAAAGCTCATCAAAATGTTCGCAAAATTTAAAACGGGTTAGTGATAATGGAACAGAATTCAAAAATGGCACTTTACCAGATTTCAATGAAATTTAATCTACAAATCAATCACCAACTGAACCAGTATTTGAGTTTTCAAGAGATCAGTTAAATGAATCCAAAATACTACGATAAAATAATGGAAGAAATTATGAAGTGCGAAGAGGTACAAGAATTCGAAAATCTATAGACAATTACAAGTGGATATGTGGCACTATTCTTGTAATTCCCCGGGAATAGGTAACTGGGGCAAGAATTTATATGTAATTTCTGTTCAAATATTTTTTTTCGGCCTACTGAGGAGAAAAGTTTGATGCAAATATTTATAAATTGGGAGTATGTTTTCCATATCTAATTTTGCAGGGAAAATTATTGTTAATTTAATTTTGTTTTCAAAAAAAATTACACTAGTTTTTTACCTCAGTATCCCAGAACTTTTTTTTTTAAATCGAAATTACTTATAAATTCTTTCCCCAATTCCCTATTACCAGAATAGTGCCACTGACGTCGAAAAAATTTAACTTATATTTTGGGTATATTTTTGTATGTTAATTTTTATTTTCATAAAGTATGCCGTGCTATAATTTCATGAAAAAAAGGCTCAATGAGCTTATTTTTAATGCACTAGATGTCACATTCCCAACTTTAACAGTCATCAATTAATAAATTAATGTGTATACTAAGTTTTTAATGTTAAGAATTCTGTAAACAGGGCGGGCGACGGTTATGATTATAGTAGATTACATCGGGTAATCGGGAAAATATTAGTTACTCTGGTAAAACCCCTACCTCTATAAAAAATAACAATAATGATGACATAAAGTAACTTCCTGTATTACTGCTTTTGGGTAAATAAAATGTAAGGTGAAATAAAAGAATTAAATCAAAAGTAATCTCGAGTGTTGGTCTTTTATTTGCATAAATTGAAACGTAAAATATAATAGCCCCTATACGTTAAATTCATTTCTAAGTTCATTTCTAACACAAATCGTCTTTAAGGTCACTTAGAAATGAAGTAATCTGATTATCGTCGTTTTTTATTTCAGAATGTTGGTAATAAAACCTCTAGGATTTGAACGAGTTGCGGTCCAAAATAACGGACACACGAAACAAATTTGGAATTTTTGTAAAAAATATAAAAAAATTGTAAATATCACAAAATAATAAGAAAAATGCCCGTATTGGATAAAAATAAATAAATTTAATATTCATAAGGTGGTACCTCGTCGCGTCAAAATTGGATATCCATCTTACTTTAGTTTACATTTGAATCCTTCAAGAATAGAATGAAATTTTGTGCCTAAAGTAAGACAAAAACAATAGTTAATTTTTACTTTAAAAAGTTGGTAATACTGAAAAATAAATGTCAATAAAACTTTTTTACTTAAAACAAAATTTGAAAAATTATACGACGCTTTATAAAAAAATCGACTATTTATTTGGATTGGAAGATCTGCAAGAATCGCAACAAACAGTTTCGAACTTAATGAGATTATTGATTTGAAAAAATCAGTCATCTCATCAGGCCGCGGCGATTCATATTCTCCATCTATACTTCATTTTTACCAATTAACTTTTCGTTGTGTACAAATTACTTTTATATTTTACGTTGTTGTTGTTTTATTGTAATGGTTTTGTTGTGATTGTTCCGTACATTGGTCTATTTCAGTATATCTCGACTATTTATTTGGCCAAATGACAAATAAACTGTCAATTACATCCACAGTGACAAATCATAAAAGTAAAATTTTTTTATAAATTTAGTCTAGAGGTGAACATTTGAACTACACGGATAATATAAGTAGGTAGATATTCCTAAACCTACTTTTAGGTGAAATGAAGTTTTTCATTCCGGCTTGAAATTATATGGAACTGTTGTTTTACAGCCGGTACAGTTTATAAGTTTAAATCGTCAAGTTATGAAAAACTAGGTATTGCCCACTACCAGCGCTAATATATCCATAAACATCTAAAATTAATTTTATTTAATTGGTTTTGTATATATTTGCGATAAATGGACGATAATTAAAATCTACGAGTTTATTAATCTCTAAATAAATTCCTTAAATATATATAATAAACCTTTTATACCGATGGACGAACTGCAATTCATTTTTGTATTTTGAATCAAAGACACATTTCGGTACATTCGCACGGGGGTCGCGCACTTCCTATCTCGTCATCCGCAATTATACGTTACTCTCCCCTTTACGGGTGGGCGACGTTGTTAAAAAACTTTGTGTCATCGATAAATTACCACCCGCATCCATCGGATAAATATTTCGTTTACGTTTTACAAAACTAGTTGGTGACGATGTAATGCCACTACCACCAATCGATTTTGCTTCATTTAAATTAATTAGCAGCGGTAGAGATTCATTTTTCGACATGGTTACGTCATCCGAGTTATTCCGTTTTTTCGCTACATTACTATTACTAATACTACTACTACCACTATCACTACTACTAAAAGTGATACGTTTTGGTTGATTACTGCTATGTTTTGTTGTTGTCGATGGTGACGATGATGATGCTGGTAGCAATGATAACTTAGTCTCGTTACTAGTAGGGGCCACAGGATAATAAACAGGAAAATGTGATTCTAAGACACCCGGCTTTAAATTGTATTGTATTGTACTGAGATTTTGTGTTGTTTTTGTACTACTACTATTACTATTACTACTATTATTATTATCTATAATTGAATTAGAATTTGAATTATTGTAACTGCCCGAGTCGAAACCGCCTGCAGTATAACCGCCCGTTAACGATGACAGGGCACTAAAATATGTGTCACCACTCGAACTGGTCGTAGTTGTCGCGTTCGATTTAAGTGATGAGCGGCAACGTCGATGGTCACTGTACTGGCAGCATAGTATCGTTAGTGGATGGAATTGTACGCGATTGCGGCATGGACACTGTGGACATTCGGAATATTTCGAACTATTATTGTCTAGTATACGACTATCGCTGATCGCAATGAATTTCAATTGATTCAAATTGTTATCAATGCTGGCATCATCATCGTTATCGAGATTATCGGCAGACCTGGAATTTTCCTGTAGCATCCACAAATCAATATTTGATTGATGATTTGTCGATTGGTTTGAATTCATATTTCGACCCATCATACTTGATGCGGTCTCATAGCTTAAATCACTTGAATCACTATTATTATTACTATTACTATTATTGTTATTACTAAGAATACTACTATTATTATGACTATGATTAAAATTATTCATTGAAGGCACAACAGATAAACTTACGATTTCATTACCGGCACCAGCAATAAATATTTGGCCCATACGCTTGTACGAATCGACATTTTTCCAATCGTCTGCGCATGTCGATAGGTTACCGGTGATTTTTGGTGCCCGTCGCAATACCTTCGGCGTACACAGTTGACTCTCGTCGATCTCAATGATTTCGTCCTCGCTCGTATTATTCGCAGACAAGCGCTGTAAGCATTTTTCGATACTTGCCGCTAAATTAAGTGCGTTGCTCGTTCGCGAGCTAATACTCGAGATTTCCGATAGACTTTCAGGACTTGCGAGCGGCGCTAGGCCAAACCAGTCGTCATGAATTAAATCGAATTTTTTCGAATTAATATTCGGCACATTCGACATGGATAGGCTACCGGGACGTCTTTGTACCGTATCGAATGGTCGCATCATACTTGAATGAGATGGTGCCGGCTGCTTGTGAAGAATACTTTTTGGAATTAGGCTGGGATGAATAGACATCGCGGGTGGTGCAGGCGATGTACTCGTACTACATGGAAATGGTGTTTGTGTGGGTTGCATGGTGAATGGCATTGTACCATCAACATCGAATGCGACATTTTTACCTAATTTACCAGCATGCTCGGACACAAGCACAACGGTGGTCGCTTCGCTTGTCGGCCCCGATATACTGCTATTCCGTGCCATTGTACTATCCTCGTTTATGCTCGACACGTCGTACTGTAGTATCGAGCTTAATTGACTTTTACCGAATAGGCTACCGGCAATCGATGATCCCTTACTCGATCCATCGACACACGGTTCTAGCGGACTCTGCAAACTGGTAAAACTCGTTTCCAAACAGATTTTATGTGGTGCTGGCGGTGATGCTGTACAATTATTATTATGGCTATTGATAATCGGTAGCGATGTTGGTGAATGGGCTCGTTGATCCAGACTCATTAAGTCACCAATTTCCGATGTAATTGATGAATTAGCGTTCGATGCTTGTCGATGTGGTTTGCGTGGGCCAAATGTTGTTATAACCTGCTCGTTCGTATCCAGGCACGAATGTTATGTAGACATGAAAGAAGCGAAAACATAAATAAATTAGAAATTAAATAAACGAAATTTTTTTTATGTGCGCCTTCGTTCCCGTCCTCGTCGTCGACTCGAATTTTCTTGGAAAATGTTATTTTGCCGTTACGACGACGACGACGACATTACGAATGGAAATTGAATAAATTTATTTATTTTTATATTTATAAAAAAAGTTAAAAAATATAAAACATAAAAAATCATTTTTTTTTTCAAGTAATGATATAAAATGTGGAAAATTGGAAAACGGTCTGAGAATAAAGCATATAAAAAATCAAATTGGTTTAGCGCAAGCAGGAGAAACATTAAAAACATAACGAGATGTACAAGCAAAAGCAGGGAACGTAAAAAAATAAAAAATTTGTTTTTCTTTGCATTGGTGGGTCTGTTACATGTAAATAGGTTTTCCAAGAACGCGCTCTTCCTAATTAGCATATTTCCGCAAACATTTTTATGGTGTAATTATTGTGGTTGTCATAACATGGAAAAAAATTATTTTGATTGCATAAATTACCAATAATGATAGACGATTTTTTATGATTATGAACATAATGTAATATTTCATATAAGATTTTATGGATGACGTTGTAATTTTTCATTTTACAGTAATATGCTTGAGTAATTTATTATATTGTTACGATCTCGCCTATTGTTTTGGGTGGCATCAATTCTGCCCGCTTGAATTGGTTACTTGGGCGAGACGAATTAATTCAGCGTAAATTGGCCAATCAAAGGTTAAGAGTTTAATGTCATTTAAAAAAAATTAGTGACATCTAGGTTTAAGTAGTAGCATTAGAAGTAGTTTTATAACAGATTGGTGGTATTGCAGATTTTAGCGAGAGTGAGTGAAAAAAATGCGATAAATTATTCGTGTTTTTTTAACTGAGATGTATTGTGTGATTTGTTGGAAATTATAGAAAATAAATGAATAATAGTCAATTTCTTTTATTGTTGTATTTTTAAGTGTTAAATAAGTAAAAGGTGTTCAAATTTGATGTATCTTTTTAAATATTCCGCCATTTATATTTTTTACACTAGAGTATCATATGTTATTTGACAGATGGCAAGTAGAAACATTTCGGTTAGTTAAGATGGAAAATTATTCAGAAGTTGGAAGAAAATTTCGTTCAAAATACGGTAGAGATAATGTTCCGACACACCATGCTGTCACTGATAAATTTGAAGAAACTGGTTCAGTTTAAGATTAGAGAAGTAGAATTTATCATCGTAGTGGTCGTTCAAGTAAAAATATTGCAGCTGTTAGCACAAATGTTGCTGAAGAGCCAAGGCCATCAATTCGTCGACATTCACAGCAATTAACCTCTGTTCAATATTTTACACAAACGTCTTCATGTAAAGGCTTACAAAATAACGATTTGAACGAGTTAGAAGAGGTTAATAGATGCAAAAACTAGATAATAAACGTGAGATGGTGGAGGCAGTTCTCGGGCTGCAGATTCGGTCGAATTTTTAGGATATTGAACAGACGTGGCAGCTTGCGTTTCAATCCACCGACATTCGATGGAACATTTTCGCTTCGGATTTTCAAATTTCAATTTCAAACGGCTGCCAACTGAATTGCATGTAGGATGAAGTGAGTCATGTCACATAATTAATAGTAGCTCTTAAAGGTGGAGCAGGCGAGACATTGCAAACAATTTCCGAAAATGATTACAACAGTTACAGTGAGATAATGAAAGCGGGAGCTAGCCAAACTGAATGCTTTCATTGACGGCATTCTGGACGCAGAGGCATGCAGAGCATAATCGTTGCTTGTGTTTTATTAATTATACTGCACAAGCTATCATCAAACCTTCAATTAAGATCCAACGGGCTAAAAAAACACCGAAAGGAATTTCGAGCAACGACATCCAGATTACGTGACAGTAGGATTATTTGCTGGACATGTGTCAAGGTGAGGCAAGTCTCGCCAGCCAGGAAAACCGGCAAAAGCGGGATAGGTCGCAATCTCCAATGCAGCGGAAATCAAGGAAAGATAATGCAATGGCAAAGGACGAAGGCCCAAGTAAAGGATCGTGGAATTTCAACGAGATAGCTTAAAGTGGCCAATTTTCAGTATGTTTTGTTGTTATATTCTTAGCTAAAATCCGCCCGCAAAAAATTGAAATTTTTTTTTTGTTGAAGTTGCGGTTCAAAATGATTTCAGGTAATGGGAGTAATACGTTTAGCAAGAAATTAATGATGGGTTGTGTATGGAAAGCGCGGTTATTGAAAGTTTCACGTCTTAAGAGCCGTGGTCAGATTTCGTAAGTGAACCTGGATTGCAGGCGAATAAGACCACATGTTGGGTCAATTTAAACGCAGCTCTACTCAAAATTACGTCCTTAACGCAAAATAGCCGAAACATACAGAATCTCTGACAATGAATTTTATCCGTTCAAAATCATCAAGGCTAACCATCAGGGATTTTCGTAAAAAATTGAAAATTTTTTTTTGTTGAAATTGCGGTTCAAAATGATTTCAGGTAATGGGAGTAATACGTTTAGCAAGAAACTAATGATGGGTTGTGTATGGAAAGCGCGGTTATTGAAAGTTTCACGTCTTAAAAGCCGTGGTCAGATTTTGTAAGTGAACCTGGATTGCAGGCGAATAAGACCACATATTGGGTCAATTTAAACGCAGCTCTACTCAAAATTACGTCCTTAACGCAAAATAGCCGAAACATACAGAATCTCTGACAATGAATTTTATCCGTTCAAAATCATCAAGGCTAACCATCAGGGATTTTCGTAAAAAATTGAAAATTTTTTTTGTTGAATTTGCGGTTCAAAATGATTTCAGGTAATGGGAGTAATACGTTTAGCAAGAAATTAATGATGGGTTGTGTATGGAAAGCGCGGTTATTGAAAGTTTCACGTCTTAAAAGCCGTGGTCAGATTTTGTAAGTGAACCTGGATTGCAGGCGAATAAGACCACATATTGGGTCAATTTAAACGCAGCTCTACTCAAAATTACGTCCTTAACGCAAAATAGCCGAAACATACAGAATCTCTGACAATGAATTTTATCCGTTCAAAATCATCAAGGCTAACCATCAGGGATTTTCGTAAAAAATTGAAAATTTTTTTTTGTTGAAATTTTCAACATCCCGGTTTCAAAATCTCGGTTTTTAAAATCCCGGTTTCCTCTTTTTCGAGTTCTAAAGTCTTGATTTTGAAAAAACTATTTTTTAATAATTCGGGCCAGCCGGACTAATAATATCTTAACATAAAAATAAGATAACTGGCCCAAAAATTTACTAGAAAAAACCAAGGCTGCGAAGTCAGATGCGGGAGTCGCTTTCGTGGGGAACTCCCATTTTTTTTGTCAGATTACAACAATAGTGCCATATATTGACACCCGTTCTAGAATTAATCAAATTCCTAGTTTTTGATGGTTTTCGAAAATTGAACTTGCAAGATTTTGTAATTGCAAATTTTTTTTAGTAACAAAATTAATAAAAAAGCAATATTTTGTTAATGCAACATTTTGAAATGCAATAATTGTAGAAACTGACGGCTTCGATAACTCTCACCGGCTCGCGATCGATTAAGAACGAATCGATAAAGAAATCCCCTAGTTTCATATCTAATGACATTATTCAATCCCATTTAGATCCCACATGTTGATTTTCGACATAATCGGCTGAGAAATGGCCAGGTTTCACCTCTATCCGCCTTATTCCTGAACTTTATCAAAAGCGCATTTTTTGAATCCCATTTAGGACCGACATCTCGAATTTCAACTGAATCGGCGAAAAAATGGCCATATTTCAGAACCTTATCAAAAAATCATTTTAAAAATCCATTTCCATCGCACGTGTAGAATTTCAACAAAATCGGTTGAGAAATGGCCTAGTTCCATCTCTATTGGCCGCTTTATCGAAAAATAATTTTAGAATCCCATTTTCATCGCACGTATCGAATTAAAAAAATCTGTTAAGAAATGGCCAAATTCCATCCTTATTAGCCATTTTCTAGAATTTTATCACAAAGTCATTTTTGTATTTTTTCAAAAAATCATTTAAGTTCCATTTTCCCACATGTCAAATTTTAAAAATTCATCAAGGATTTCCTAAAAATCGGGATTTTTTTTTATACAAAACCGGGATTTTGAAAACCGGGATTTCGTTACACACACCGAAAATTGTGATCACATTTAACAATATAGTTAGTACCGGTCAAACGGCACAGTAGTTAAAGCGTTGGGGTTTGGATCGGGAGGTACCGGGTTAGAATTCCGATAGGGGTATGATGCAAAAGGGAATTTTCATCTATACAGATTACGATCTGTAATGAAATGGAACGCAACTATGACCCCCAGGTTGGTATGGAGCTATGCAATGTGCAGATGGTAATAAAATCGGGCCTATGGCCGTACGTCCTCGATTTGGCAAGCAGTTGGGAGTGCTTCGGACCCAGAACAGATTGCAAAGATTTTATGTCGAAGGTCATCGAAGGTCGTTTCTTTGTGAAATTTTAATCGCGGTGAAAAGCAATAAATTCTACAATAATATCAATCATTAAAATGTGCATTAAACATTTCGTTAAACCCATAAATGTCAAGTATATTTTACTAACATTACTGCCACCTTCAGTTCAGCAAATCTACTGTAGACATAAATTTGATGACGTATCAAGCGGTAATGCCTGGTACTCGAACCCTATTAAAGTTAGCCGACTCCAGCCGAAGAATGTCGATAATGTAGATTCAAACTGATCAAACGAAGAGGACAGCCGATTTTTGTCGGTAACATCCCAACCGAAAAATGTCGATAATGCAGATAAATTTTTATGCCGCAATGTAATAATTTATATTAAAAATTTTTATTTTGTTATTCATAAAAACCAACTAAAAAATTTAAAATAAGAAAATTTCATTCGAAACAATTAAAACTAATATACCAAACCAAATTTCTCTAATTGCCATATTAGATGTTTGGGGAGGAAAGGCGTGAAATGCATCTATAGTTACAAGTTTGGAGAATATTTTAAATGGCACTTCATCTAATAAATATCATTTAAAAACGTCAGATCAATTTCTATGTTGGAAGTCCGGGAAAACTCGAATGAATATATCGCACACACAAAATTTGAAAATTTCTAAAAATTGACTGTTTAAAGTATCATGGCTGGAAATAGATTCAAATGAAAGCTCTTATTTATGATTACTTCTGGAAAAAATTTCAGGTCGATTTCTATTATTTCGATTTTCCAAACTTCGAAGCAAATGATCGCCTGTTTTTTCGGAAAAACTAGACATGTCTCAACCGTACTATTGATGTAACGTAGAACGGTAAATTGTGAATGCTAAACAACGGATCAATCTCCACCATGACAATGCGAGCTCTCACACACCAGAACAAACAACTGAATATTTGAGTTGATGGTTTAATTATTTTGGTTAATTAATTTGGTGTCTGGTTAATTTCTCTGGTCTTGCAAAATTTAATTATAACTTTCGCAATATTGGAAATCAGTATTTTGAACTGGAAACTGTGCCGTGGCAAGCTCGTGGCCGTGGCTAAAAAACAATGGGGGAAACAACAAAAAAAGTAATAGTCTAAATTTTCTACGTATGTTCTACATACTCCACGCATTGTCGATATTTTCTACGCCACATGAATTGTTTACGCTATTATCGACACCAACATGTCGAGAATATCGAAATACGTGTATGCAGGTATGCAGGTAAAGCTTGTAAGCGCAAAGCTATAGGTATCAAAAATCGTTATGCATTTAGGCAACCAAAATAATTTTTACAATATTCAATTATTTATTTAAATAATAAAATAAATTTAATTCACTTACCTTGTGTTTTAGATAAAATAATTAAAATTTAAAATAATTACAATACATATATAGAATATTTGTATGCGTGTGTGTAATTTTATATATACGTGTCTGTGATTTGGTTATAAAATTCAAACAATGTTATACATCAAACCTCTACAAAAAAAAAGAATAAAATAAAATAAAATTAAATTAAAAGTATAAATAAACAATAAATTAAAATATAAAGCAAATAAATTATAATTATGCAAATTAATAAAATAAATAATAAAAAAAATAAATAAAAATATGAATTTTATGTTTATACCTTGTATCGTTAATTGGTCTGGTACCAGAATCTACAGTGGCTGTTGAAACGTTTTCAGACGAATTTTGACAATCAAGAGACGGATTTATCTTTAGTACAACCTAAATAATTGATTTTTATGAATTTTTTTTTTTAAAAATGTTTTTTGATTTTTAATCAGGGTGGTTTTAAAAATTACAAAATTAAAAAATAAAATAAATTGAACAGAAAATGTTTTATGTAAAAATCATATTAGAGTGAGATTATGCGTCTAATATATAGATGACTGTCACCCTAAGTTGTTATATGAAATGATTTATGCGATGTATTAAAAATATGGGGGCACGGGGAATTTTATTTAGTGCGGATAGTCAGCTAGAAGTGCAATCTGTTTTTGGGGAGTAATTTTACGTTGTTTAAAGCTATTTTTGGATTATTTTATTTACTACTTAGCTCGCTTTGATAGCTCCCCTAACATTAATACAGATTATGATTTATTTAATATTATGCGAATAAAATTTTAGCTAAAACAACAATATCTAATTTTGTACTTTACTCTAAACCAAATGAGTACCTAATAGCTACATTGATAAACTATGTACATTCAAATACGAGTAATGATTTAATATATTTAGCTAAAGTTAATTAAAAATGAACAGAACACGTTTGAGTATCAGCCGAAGCCTCATTATGTGAATATTTACACGATACGAGTGTCGAAACCTAAAAAATTTGAAACATGAATTTGACATGTAACCTGTAACAAAATATTTCGTTTAATCACAACTCAGTAGATTGAAAGAAGTTCGGACATCTACATGTGGTGTACGTAACTGCATCAGAGAAACATTTGAAATCCGGTTGCATTGATTCATACATTGAGGAAACACAAACAAGCCCCTAAAAGATACTATATCAAAATCGAAATACATATACCGTTAAATAATTTTTGTGTTGAATAACAAATTATGTATTAAAAATAAAATGTTATTGGATCCCAGAAACTTGGCACTTCAGATTACATATTCCGATCAGAGGCCGTATTCTTGAAATCGGCGGATATTTCTCCAATCTGAATACAATTTGCTTTGAAATTCTCTAAAATTTTTCGCCGACTACTTTAATCATTTTTGAAATTTGTTTTCAAGTTTACTAATATGTGTCTCTCTACTAAGGGAATAATTTCGAATCGATTTACCCAGTCGGAATTTTTCCCTTAGTAGGGGGGAAAAATGTATTTCTTATATGCTGTTCTTTTGACGCAAAAAAACAATGTATTTTTGATTTACATCAATTTTTGGAAATCACAATTTTTTCGTAAATTTTACCCCTCCGTACTAACATTGACAAATAAAAAATGACAATTTGACGTTTATGTTTGTTTATTTGTGGAAATAGACGTATGTCATTTTTGGCATAACATGTAATCCGAATGAACAAAACAAAACCGAATTACCACCACAAGGAAAACACATCAAATTTCTTTCCATGTTCTACTGACACGAGAAAATTGCCGTTTTTTAAAAAAATTAAAAAACCACATTAATTTGAAAAAATAAAAAAAAAATGAAAAAATCAATAAGTAGCCGGCGAAAAATTCGAATAGTATAGAGAATTTCAAAGCAAATTGTATTGCGATTGGGGAAATTTCCACCGATTCCAAGAATACTGGTTTAAAGGTGTGAGACCTCATGTGTGTTACAGCATGTCAAAGGGAAAATGGCTTTTGATTTTTATTTTCGTTTGTACCGACAAGTAAATCTTTGATATGATATCCGACCTTTTAATGTTGTATTTTTTAGATTGCTTACTGTTGGTGCTATTTGCTATGAAAATAATTATCTAGCTCAACATTGTTTCTTGAAACAGGTTCGCTATTGCATGGGAATGCCAGACACAAATATCAATTGTTTTGTTCTAAATCCTATTCATCGACTTGCTCATGTATCAATTATTTATTTATTTATTTAAAGAAATCTATTTTGTAATTTACATGTATGATTTCAGATTTTTTACAATAGTTTAAACAAAAATTAAAACAGTAAATTCAAACAAAAAGAAAATATAAAATATAAACCAAATTTTAGTTTGACAAATAAAAATTTAAAAAATAGTTCTTCAATATATTTTTAAAGTTGTTCTTTGATAAATTAAAATCAAATAGGTCGTCAATTAAGTTGAACGATTTCGTCATCCTATTAATGGGGTTGTTTTCTCCATAGTTAGTAGAATGGTGTTCAAGTGCTAAAAATTCATGGTTTCGAAATGTTCTGCATGGCACGTGAATTGATATGTTTTCCAAGATGTAAGCTGAATCAACGTGACCAAGCAAAACGTTACCAATAAAAGCCGCGCCCAAGAGAAGTCGTCTATTTTCAAGCGTGCATATTTTGTATTCCGTGCATCTTGTTGGGTATGGAGGTAAGCGAGCCACATTTTCATGGAATGGTAAGTTGTGGGCGTAATCCCAGTCACTTTTCTTTAACAAAAAAATCAGGAACTTCTTTTGAATGCTTTCAATTCTTTTTATGTGCACAGCATAGTATGGATTCCAGACCGTTACAGCGTATTCCAGTTGAGATCGAACATAAGCGAAATATAGTGAACATAAGGTTTGAATATCCTTAAATTCACCTGTCCATCTTTTAACAAATCCGAACATGGCATTCGCTTTCGCAATACAATTTTCAATATGCCTATTGAAACTGGCGTTTTCGACAAATGTAATACCTAAGTCTATAATCTCATTGACTCTTTGCAGTACTTCGTTGTTGACTTTGTATGAAGTAAGAACCGGATTTCTTTTACGATGAAAAGACATGATTTTGCATTTCTTAGTATTTAAGTATAGTGAGTTTCGATCACACCACTCACTTAATCTATCTAAGTCTTCTTGAAGCTTCTCCGTATCTAACAAACCATTAATAGTACGAAAAATTTTCACATCATCTGCAAATATGAGCACGTCTGAGTTTTTGATTATCTCGGATATTCGGTCTATGAAAACGATAAAAATCGAAGGTCCAAGGTGTGATCCTTGGGGAACACCAGATGTAACTTTAATAACGTTTGATTTTTCACTTCCCATTATTACAAATTGTCGCCGGTTTGATAGATATGACTTAAACCAATTTATGTAATCGAGAGAAAACCCAAAATCGAATAAACTCTGGAGTGCTTTATGATGACAGATAGAATCAAATGCTTTACTGAAATCCGTGTACGCTACATCAACTTGACGGTGCTTTTCTATCTCGTTAATAAGTTTACTGGTGAATTCAACCAGATTAGTCGATGTGGATCGGCCAGGCATAAACCCATGCTGGTTTATTGATATATGACGTGCAATTGTGGATTTAAAGCTGTTGCATAATACTAACTCAAATAATTTCGGAATTGATGATGTTGTTGATATTTCTCTGTAGCATGTGATATCATCACGCTTACCCGATTTAAAAATTGGAGTAATTTTTGAAATTTTCCATTTTTCGGGAAACACGCCGGTGCTTAAGGAATGATTGAATAGATAGCATAATGGAATTATTAAAATTTCAGCGTACTCCTTCAGAATAGAAGAGGGTATATCGTCAAGACCGCAACCATCTCCAAACCCCCTTAAAGCCGATAAAATGTTGTCCTCAAAAATAATGGGAGGAGTTATTGATGTGTTGTTGTTGCTGGGTTGTTCGTACAATCCACTAGTAACGCTTGGTCTATAGACTGATTGAAAGAACGACGCGAACAAGTCTATCATCGAACCAGTGGGGATGAGAATTTTGTGGTTTACAGCACATAGGTACATAAAGTTCGAAGCCTTGAAGCATAAAGTCATTAAATTTGTCCACATTTTCGTTAATATCGTTGGAATTGAGAGTTATTTGCCAGTTGATGGATTCAAGGTAACTTTGTAGCCCCACGCGGTTAGTTTTTTTAAAGTTGTATTTGATTGGTTGTAGGTGTTCTGATCTCGCCATTTTAGTTAAGTCAAATGCAATATCCAAAGATTTGTGATTGACATCATTTATGACAAAAGGTAGTAGGGATTCAGAAATTTTAAAGGTGTCAATGTCGTTGCTGAAGACTAGGTCCAATAATCTATCACGATTATTAGCAATTGTGTTTATTTGGTTCAAATTATAACCAAGCATGGCGTCCACAAATAAAGATTCCGCATCTGTTGTTATATTGCATGGTAAAATACAGTTAAGTTCCGGGTCCAAATTCCATGTTATATTTGGTAGATTAAAATCACCAAGCACAAGAACTAAATCTGACGAGTTCGTTGTATTAATAACTTCATCAATCGCATCGATGCAAGTTGCATAATGATCACTATTTGATTGAGGTGGTATATATGCTGCGTAGATGATTAGATTGGTTTGGTTGATTTTGATTTTTACACCAATTTGTTCAACTCTCGATGGCGCTAAAGTTACTGGAGCATTCCAGAGTTTAGAATGTACTGCTATCAGTACGCCACCACCCGATTTCTTTGAACTAGTTTCAGGAGACCGATCGCATCTATAAACAACGTAATCATGACCAAAAAATTCGCTGCTCCTAATGCCGGGTTTTAATGAAGTTTCACAAATTACATAAATGAGGTAGTTTGATTTTAAAACGAAGTTGTAGAATTTGGATGCTTTTGATGCCATTTTGTTTACGTTTTGATAGTAAATTGCACATTTTTCGTAGACCAATCTTTTCTTGTACTTTATGGGTTGAATTACCTTTTGAGTAATAGTATAAGTCCGAGCTTTCATTAAAAGTGAGTGTAGTCTATCATTAGCCACCGGAGAAAAATATTTAAACGATTGTGTGTGTCTAGAAATTGCAACTATGGCATGCGGTACACTATTGAACAGCTCAAGCGGTTGAGAATTGGTTCTTATACATATTACATTAGGTGAGGTTAAACCTTGTGCTTCATGGATAGTCAAGACTTTACTGGTTTCTGGTATCTTAAGCTGGGAGATTAGTTGTTTATCAGCTCTGGTAAAAGTTAGATAGAAAGCGTTCTCTAACACAGGTAATGACGCTAACGTTGGTGGCAGGTTTATAAATTCGGTAGAAGTTTCAACTGTGTTCATACTAGTGATGTTAGGGTAGTATTCTTTGAGAGCAGAAGTAACATCAGCTGGACATCTATACGTTACATTCAAGTATTCAGTCTTTGTTACGAAAGCACTTGCATCGGAAAATTGCATATTGACATGATGTAATCTGTCAATATATGGTATTTGGTTTTTATCACCCAGAAGATATAATTTAGAACATTTACTTTTGATAACTACAAGTCCTATATATCCAGCATGCACCATCATGTACTCATCGATAAAAACTGTATCGTAGGTCCGGTTACCATTTATTAGATACGAGGCAATCGTTTTGTAGTTTAATTTAATGTTATTAAAAACACTGTTTTCGTGCTCGCAACGAGATGTTACCTTTAATTTAATATCAGCAAGTCCTTCTTTTGTAGCACATAGAACAAGATCAGTGCCCAGATTATGGTTGTTTATAATCCAGGTTGATTTACCACATCCAGGTACACCTTGAATATTTGTAATGTCCGGCATCTTTATGTTTGTTTTAAGGTAGATATTGTTTAATGAGTTGTAAGTCTGATGACCTAACATAATTACCGTACCCGATGAACAAAAAATATATCGGTTAGGGCTAATAAATGTGTTTGTGTCTTCACACCGTTGCACCAGATTATTCCCATCGAAGCCAAACTGATGTTTTGTGGTCGGTTCTTCAAGATATTGTTTGGTAGCGTTGTCAAATACAAATATGTTTAATTGTTTTAAGGAAGAAGCAGAGAAAGGCAGTAGATTTATGTTCTTAATGTAGTGATCCTTTAAGTGGCTCTTTATTAGGCTGTTTGAGTGTTTCATGTAAAACATTATTTCCATGATCGACTTTTTGTAGCTGGACTCTGCAGACAACACCTTGTGAGAAGTCGGAGATGTAGATGGAAAATCCGTACTGTTTCCATATGAGAACTTCGAGGGATCACCGGTAATCCAACGGGAAGATAACATTCTCTCATATTGAAGTGACATATTGAAAGGAATATTTAAAATCCATTTGATGTTGTTAAATGGTGAGTTTGTAACATAATCCAACACTGACAAAAGCTTGTTGACATGGTGGCTAACATCCAAGGTAATTATGAAAGGCTCATTTTTTCGCTGTTGCAAGTAGGAGGTTAGAGTTTCTAAAGCGTAGATTAGATCTCTGCAATCAGTTTTTGATTGATGAGTAACCACAATAACGTAGTTACCTCCAATTTTATAAACTTTTGTAACTTCATTAACTGATTTAATGTAGAAGTTATGTAGTATAAGTCCATTTCGGGATAAATATTTTTTAAGATTGCAATTTTCCAATTTTTCTTCAAAAGCAACACAAATAAAAATAGACGATTTTATTAAGTGTTTGCCATTTAGCCAGGTTGAAATCTGTGGATCAGCATGCAGAAATTTTTGAGATGGAATATCTGTAACAAACTCATACCCGTTTATATAATCTTCATGGTGGTTGTTACTTATGCTTCTTGTTAACATAAGCTTAAGTTTAAATGGGGAGATGATTGATTTGTTGTTAGTTAATTTGATGTCAATATCAGTTTGAGTTTCGCAGTGTTTAGATGTGCGCTTATTACTCAAGCTTGGAGTCTTTGAGTAGTTTTCAGAAGATGAAAAATAAAATAAGCCTCCATTTGAATCCCACACGGCATCTCTCATTTTGATGGTTTTAACTCTCGCTGTCTTGACGAGGTTTTCATAGCGTGAAAAATTCATCAAGTCAGCATTGACATCATCAACCTCATCCATAGTACGTATATTAAAATCGCCATTGAAGTTGCAGGCTGAGTTGCTTGGTTTGGAGGTTTTTAGGTTATTTGGTTGTTGTTTATTGAAATGCGAAAATCCGATTGATTATTTGGAAACTTAAGTTCATTTTCAGGATGGTTGTTGATTGGGCTTCCAAGTCGAGAATTATGGCGCCGTCGTTTCCATTCGAATTCTTTCACCAGTAGTCCAGAAGGCCACAACGTTGAATGTAATGCAGTCAAAAATTGATTTGCTGGCAAACTAACACGGAATGATGCATAGTCATACATATAACTGTTTTCTTGGTTGCGGGAAATTTTGATACACACTGCGTTATCCAGTTTCATTTTAATTTTTAGAAAGTTTTCGAATTTTTCTTTCGTCACAGAACTTTCAATTCTACTGACGAAGAGCCATCGTCGGGGTTCTACTGCTTTTATTTCATCAGATGCTGACTGATATGGCTGTTCATGTGTAAGATGTGAGTTTAGTGAAGCTGCAGTTGTGGTTACTGATGGTATAGGCTTTAAGTGCGATGATTCCGTTGGCGATACAAATGTTGTTACTGTGGTTATCGCTAATGGAGGTGTTGATATAGATGTTTGAGGTAGCAGGTCGGTGGACTTCAATACAGATGGTATCAGGATATCAGAAGAAGAGGCAGTTTGTATTATTGTGTCATTTTCCCGTTGAGTTTTTGATTGGGATCGTGTTACTCTGCGGTTCTCAACAGTTTCATTAGAAACCTCGCACACTGTATGAGTATCATTGTTCGAATTATAGTTTTCTTGCGCAATTTTTGAGACGACGAGCGAGTTTGAATGCAACTTCATGTTAGTTATGCATTCTGGGCAAAACCAAGTTAAACCTGGCAATCCATCAAATATGAATTTCATCGCCTGCTTCACCTCACTGGGAAATTTGGTCATTAGTTTTTTCGCTTTAGATGTAGCGCACGTGTAACTAATGACTTTGTCGCACAAAAATCCCTTGCATGAAAGAAACCATTCGTCAACAATTATCACTGAGCACTCGACACATTTTTTTTCGACAGACATTTCGCTGATTTGGTTTATTTTAATTTAAAACACTTTTTTATGACCGTAACACAAACACACTTTAAATAGGTCAAGATTTTGTTTGATATTTTTATGCACAGTTTATACGTTCGATTTAAAAAAAAGAAAAAATAAAAAAATATACAAAAAGTTTATTGTATATGACACTTTAAAAAAAAACACGTCCGATTTGGGCGATTGTTATTGTTAAACTGTTAAATTATGTAAGAAGCCTTGCGCGTGGTCCTATCTTAAGTTCGTGCCGTCACCTCACGTAAACCTTGATTTTTTGATTGATTGAGCTGTGTGTAATACTCTCAATCTGTTCTAGATAGTATGCTGCGGAAGGTACATAAAATAATTTTTGAGCATGAATTGGGCTGAATTGGAGTTTTAACAAATTTTAGTTTTGGTGAAGCTGAATTTGACTGGGTCATCTCTTAGTCGATTAAGGCCAAGTTGTGTTCAGCTATGGTGAAAGGAGGAACTGGATAATTCTTTGGCCGATTATTTTCAGATTTATTTTCAATCTCGATTCAGCTCAAAATACCAAATTCGAACATAATTAGTTCAGAAATTTCATAACACTGCCGAATTCCACAGCTTCTCTAAAATCCATTTTTAAATCCCCACCCAAATTGAATTTTAAATTTTCATCAAAATGACACGTTAAGATTCCAATACAAGTTGACCCCTTTATTATTATTTGTATCTTGGCCCAGCTCTACAAACTTAGTTGGAAGGTTATTTGTTGGACAAACTTAGTACAAACTTAGTTGGAAGGTTGGGAAATATTTCGGCCAATATTTCGTTAAATTCGGCTTTGCATACCGAATTTAACCGACATTTGTTGCAAGATGGCCTAGTTCCATTGCGCGTTATATTAAAGTGCCAATCCAATTCTGCTTACCATATTTGACAATAATTTGAGTAATTGATTGAGTAGTTATGATAAGGGTCCATTGAGCATGGGATAAATGAGGTGATGGCGATACAGTTTTTTGACGAGTATACGGTATGGCCTGTTCAAAACATTTGAAAAACGGCAGAGTTAAAGTTAACTGTTTCGGTTTCTGTCATTGTTATTATTTAAAATATAGTATCAAAACCGATATATCCCAATAAATCACTAAATTGCACAAAGTCGGCATTACGAAAATTCAATCGTGGTGGAGTTCCAGAGTCGACATTAAGACTATCTTTTTCGAGATTAAAGCTGATTAAAATGGGAGAAGAAGGGACGCTGTAATTAATAACAGACGAAAACACAAAATGGAGCCGCAGTTTAAGATTGTTTTTAATGTTAATTCTTAATGCGTTCGAAGCAACATTATCCTCAGGACGAGGAGATTGAAATCACCCACCACAAAAATATCATCTTGGATATCCATCAGGTCAAACACGAAATCAGCGGCATTAGTAACTAGCTCACGATCTGACCTAGAGGGCGAATAGAATAAAAACATTCTGTCTATTCATTTTAATTTTGACACATATTAGCTCGATATTATCAGTGTCGTGAATGTTTAAAATTTGACTATCAAAGTTGATGAGCACTGCAATAAGAACCCCTCTACGGGTTAAATTTGTATCTGGATAATAAAAACCATCTTTCCGGAAAACGTTGCAATCCGCGGTAAAAAACTCATTACTGTTGAAATCATTATTCAAATTAGTCTCGGTGAGTGTAAAAATATGAAATTTAGTTCTTAGACTGCGGTCCAATTCGTGACTTATTTTGTGGAGACTGACTTATTTGAAAGTCTACACTAAGTCTCCTGTCAAATAGACTTATTGGAAACTTGTTAGAATTAGTTTGATGAGTTGCCAGTTTGGGCACACGTCTATGTATGTGAAGTTGGCCCGAAAAACCAGCCCGAAAAACAACTTTTCAATTTTGGTGCGTTTCTTTGCTAAATTCAATATCATCCCGAAAAAATATCATAATTGTTATGGAAAATGCATATTTCATCCCGAAATAATATTTTCTTCTATTTAAGTAATATAATGTTTGTTAATTAAAATGAGAAAGCTAAATTAATCGCGAAAAGTTACCAAATTGATAACGCCATATTATACAAATAATAATTTAGTAATACTTAAAAAACAAATGTGTTACATTGTAAATCTTGGTAGTAAATTATTACTACCTTATAACGATTACATATAAGATACAAAACTAATATGAACTAATATAAACTTATAACAAGACTTGGTTAAATATTTATTTGCATAATGAAAAGTAATAAACATCAGTACAAAAATTTATACTCAAAATATAATTGCTGGAATGCAGGAGATATCCCCCTCGAGATTATTTGCTCAAAAGTTAGGTCCATTCATCTCAGATATAACGCCAATAGTTCAAGTATCAGATATAACAGAAAATAGTTTAAAAGAAAGAAAACGGCAAAAATAAATTATAATTAATCGAAATAAAAATTGTATTTTGAGAGCTATGATTAAGAAATTGAAAAGGTTAAATATATGTACTAAGTTTAGGAGAATGATACAACGCCGCAAAAGGGAGAGACCAACCAGCCCGCTGGTTCGCCTGATAAAAGTTGATGAATGAAAACAATGTCGGCACCAGATCGTCGCTTACATAGTGACTTTAAGTTAATAAGCTCCAAGCGGTCGAGATAAGGAGGCAAATTGTAAACGTCCACCCAAGGTAAACCGCGAAGAGCGAAGCGCAAAAATCTACGTTGTACCGCTTTAATTCTTCGTATGTGCCCTTCATGGTATGGGAGCCAAGCCTGACTAGCACACTCGAGCAGGGGCCGAACAAATGCCATGTAGAGAGCCCTCGTAACATAAAGGTTTAAAGATTTCTTATACCAGCGTTTCATAAATCCAAGCAAAGAGTTTGGTATAAAGGTGTGATCTAAAGCAAAATCTCAGCATAGGTTTCATATCTAAAAAGGGTCAAATTGACAATTTATATAAAAATTGTCAGAAAATAAATTGACGAAAATAAATTGTCAATTTAACCCATTTTGAATATGAAACCGATGCTGAGATTTTGCTTGGGATCCTTTACATCCGCTGTTTAGACTTGAACTATTGGCGTTATATCTGAGATGGATGGACCTAACTTTTGAGCAAATAATCTCGAGGGGGATATCCCCTGGATTCCAGCAATTAAATTTTTAATTTAACCGATTTTTTATATGAAATGGAAAAGTTCAATGCAACCTATGCTGAGGTTTTGCCTTAGATCACACCTTTACATCCGCCGTTCAGACTTGAACTATTGGCGTTATATTTATTTATTTATTTATTTTTCTCAACCAAAAATCATACATCAACAGTTAACAATAAAAATGTAACAAAACAGACAGGCTAAGAAATTAGGTTAATCTATGTCAAAGACAGTAGCGATTAATCTATTACAGTCATCAAAAACAAATTAATTGTAATGTGGGGATATAAAATAATTCAATCATATCATTATAACTATATTAAGTAAAAAATTAACCAAAATTAAAAAAGTACAAATTTAATTTAATATAAAAGCATTAAAAATTGAAAACATTCATATGCAATAAAAACTTATCTAGCAAACATAAATTCAACATCTCTATTATTCAGCAACCAAACCTTCACATGACTATTAAACTTATTGGTAGATATCATCAATCGTAAGTACAACGGCAAACGATTAAAAAATGTAGGTGCAGATACTAGATAAAACTTACGAAATAATTCTGTAGCAAATCTAGGGATTGTAAATAAGCATCGGTAGTTGCTGCGCACATTATAACAAGCTATTAATCTCAACAACCGTTGTCCACTTCTTCAATAAAATAATTTTAAAACTCTAAAAATGTAAAGGTGTTTAACTGGTAATATCTTGCATTCCAAAAAAATAGGCCAAGTATGATCTCGTCGACTCTTAAAAAACATGACACGTAAAATATACTTTTGTAAAATGAAAAGAGGTCCCAAGGTATTCATATAACTCCCTCCCCAACATGGTAAACCATAGCTCAAGCGGGATTCAACGCAGGCATAATAAAAATTTTTCAATATTTGAGATGAACAAAATTTGCGTAATAAATAAATAGCTCTCAGAGCACAATTAAGTTGTTCCTTAATCTTCTGACAATGAATTTTCCAATTTAAATTAGTGTCAAGATTTAATCCTAAGTATTTATATGAATTCACTGTTTCAATTTTATTGCACGTGACACCACAATTACTTAAATCACAATTATCTATATGATAGAATATCAATGGAATATAACTCCGATATGGATCACCAAGCAATTTAAAAAACATAACCTTACTTTTTTCACTTAGTAGCATGGAGTGCGCATCAAACCACAAACGTAAGACTTTATTGTCAGAATTAATCTTGCTTGTAACTGCATCTGAACTCAAATCACTATAACTTAGAGCTACATCATCAGCAAATGCAGTTATTTTACCATTTAAGTTTAACAAGAACAGGGAATTAATATAAATTAAAAATAACAGAGGTCCCAAAATAGAGCCCTGGGGTACTCCATATTCAATTCTGTGAGGAACACTGTAACAGTTACCCACTTTAACCATAAAGTTCCTGTTGCTTAAGTAAGAGCTGAACCATCTCAGCGAAACACCTCGAACACCAATCGACTGAAGTTTAAGCAATAGAAGTTTATGATCAACCATATCAAAAGCTCTTTTAATATCAATAAATACTGCAGCCACACATTTCTTATTATTTAGATTAATGTGAATGTCACTTAAAAAATGTGTTAACAATGATTCAGTGTTTTTCCCAGCTGTAAACCCGTGTTGATTATCATTTAATACTTTATGTTTTTTTAAAAATGACTCCATTCGGGATTTCATTGCTTTCTCCATAATTTTTAAAATTGTAGGCTGAAGAGCAATTGGACGGTAATTATCCATGATGTCTTTTTTTCCTTTCTTAAATACTGGAACAACAATTGCTGTTTTTAAAGAATCAGGAATAACACCAAAACTAAAACATTGATTAATAAAATTCACTAAAATGGGGGTAACGCAGTTAGCAGTAAGTTTAATCATATTAGAATTGAACCCTAAAACATCATAACTACTACTACATTTTAAATTATTAATAATTGAAACAACTTCAAAATCCACCACAGGATGAATAAAAAAACTTTCCTTGACATAATCAAAAACACAACAGTTAAAAGAAGAAGATGACTTAAGAGATGCTCTTAAATTATGAATAATGCGTGAGAAATATTTACCAAACCCATCAGCAATAGTTTTCGAGTCAGACAGAATTACCGAATCAATAGATATTACTTCAACAATCCTGTGACAAGATCTATTCCCTAAAATGTCATTAACCAGAGACCAAGTCCTTTTACTATCACCATTACAGCTATTAAATTTAAAGCTATAGTAACTGTGCTTATTAGAAACAACATTGTCATTAACTTTTCTGCAAAGTTTAACATAATATTTACGGAGTTTAACGTTTTCTGGATGTTTCTTACATTTTCCTTCAATTTTTTTCTTTTTACTCATTAAACATAATAAATTATCAGAAATCCATGGCTTAAGCTTAACCTTAGAACTGTGTTTAGTAACATTAATACAACAGGACTCAGCTATACGACTAAAAATTGAACTAAAATTAGCATATCTGAGATGGATGGACCTAACTTTTGAGCAAATAATCTCGAGGGGGATATCTCCTGGATTCCAGCAATTAAATTTTTAATTTAACCTATTTTTTATATGAAATGGAAAAGTTCATTGCAACGTGTGCTGAAGTTTTGCTTTAGATCACACCTTTAAATCCGCCGTTCAGACTTGAACTATTGGCGTTATATCTGAGAAGGATGGACCTAACTTTTGAGCAAATAATCTCGAGGGGGATATCTCCTGGATTCCAGCAATTATATTTTGAGTATAAATTTTTGTACTGATGTTTAACTATTGTTACATTGCGAATGAGTTTATTACTTTTCATTATGCAAATAAATATTTAACCAAGTCTTGTTATAAGTTTATATTAGTTCATATTAGTTTTGTATCTTATATGTAATCGGTAGTAATAATTTACTACCAAGATTTACAATGTAACACATTTGTTTTTTAAGTATTACTAAATTATTATTTGTATAATATGGCGTTATCAATTTGGTAACTTTTCGCGATTAATTTAGCTTTCTCTTATTAATTAACAAACATTATATTACTTAAATAGAAGAAAATATGCATTTTCCATAACAATTATGATATTTTTTCGGGGTGGTGTTGAATTTAGCAAAGAAACACACCAAAATTGAAAAGTTGTTTTTCGGGCCAACTTCACATACATCACACGTCTCCCATAAAAGTTAAACAAATACACAATAAGTCTAGCAGACAGGAGGATTTGTGTAGACTTTCAAATACTGACTTACTCCACAAAATAAGTCACGAATTGGACCGCAGTCTTAGTCGCCTTACAAGGTGGTAGAAGGACAAGCGTTTAAGTTATTAGGTACCGCCACATTATTGTTAATATTTCAGAAATCGACAAATTCGTTTAGACACATTGTTTTAGGCCATGATTCTGGGAAAAGTAATAAGTGGACTGCAGAATGAAATCCTTCGCCCCCAAATATTCTTCGTCTACATGCTACATTGAAGAAATGAAACGGATGGGAAAATAAGCAGTCGTCTGCTGTTCCAAAATAAGGAGCTTCAGCAGGTGTAGTGGGAGATAATATCGAGGAAAGAAAGGGAGCATATGCGTATTTACAATCAACCAAATTTACCTCACCCAAAATAGAGGATAACCACTAAAGGGTGTAACTACAAAGTATATACTTTCGATAAAGAAAGAACGCAGAGGCGAGACCTCATTGAATAAAAAATAGTAATTGGCGGTAAAAAACCGAAATAAATCGAATACTGTAGAAGCAACAGCAAGCCTGTGTAAGGAATTCCTCAGACCAGGTCCTTCTTACCGAGGTCAAAAAAGTATGTTTGTCTCCATCGATACCTAAAGAGCTCCCATCAAAACATACAGTATAGGGATCAGTGGAACCACTAAATCAGCAACCGTGAGGATAATAACTAGATATAATTGATAGAATAAATTCTTGGCGTTCAAAAAAATATAGATAAATTAATCTATAACAGTCGAGACACTAGAGGCCAACATCAGTAATCCTTTGCCGATTTTCACTCAATATCTTCAAAGATTTAACAGCGATCGCGAATTCACACCACATAGTCCGGGTAAACACCTACTTGAACTGAAGAGATGAGTTACTATTTGAATATTTAATATCGAAATACCTCAAAGAATAGAAACCTTATTAAAAACACTTATAAGCACATCAAGTAGATTTCCAATCGATATACTCAGATAAAACAGATAAACTGCCCAACAGGACATTCTGAACACAGCGCTTTGGGTGGAAACGGGAAAAACAACAGAGACAGCTCTACACGAGTAAACCACAGAAATTAAAGATGCACTTTGGAATAAAGAAGTTTTGTGTGCTTTTATTGATATACAATCCGATTTAGCCATACCAATTTCAAAGTAATTCAAGCACACGCAGAAGCAAAGCATTTACAATGAAATATATAACAGCGCCAACTCGCTGGATTTGTGAACTAAACAGGTGATCACATTATTTTTTATTGATTGAAATAAAATAAAATGTATCTCCCTACAGAGTAAGGGCAGTCAAAACTACTGCCCTTATTCTGTAGACAGAATACTCCTTTGATTTTCAATCAAATGTGGGTAAAATAAAATTACCGATGCTGATGGCTTAGAAACTCTCAAAAAATAAGCATCGTTTCATATTTCTAAGGTCCGTTTTATAACTTTCGCAAGCCGCATTTTGTCAAACTTAACGAACTACTAATAAAAAAAATTGGAACAAAGAGCAGCAAAGAAAATACATTGTTGTTGGACGAACGTTGGAAGCAGCAAATGTATTATTTTTATTTTCAGATCGAAATAAAACTGTAAATTAGGCGACACGAGTGAAAGGAGAGCCTTTAGAGCATCATATTATGATATGTAATAAAATTAGAGCGCTAACTTTATGGCAACGTTCATACATTGAAAAATTTAAATGTGACCGCATTCTTTAATAATGTTAGATATTATAGTGTTAGCTTTTGCAGAGGCATGTGAGGCAACCAAAGCCAGTTTATTAATTGAATCAAATAAAATGCGAAAGCTTATCGCGGGAGATGATATGGTACGAAAGATGAATTTGCTCATCGACAGATTAGGAATGTTAGGAATGAGATGAATCAGTGCTAAATAAGGTTCAAAATGACACCGGTGCCTTGATTAGATCATAAGTTCAGTGAATTGAGGATGAACATAAACTATACCGCATAGAAACATCATAAATACAAGCTACCAAAAAAATTGACGAAATAATTTGCAATTATCTCTACTTCGATAAAGATCTTCGGTGTATTTAATTAGAATTGGATAGGCCCGAAATACACAAAAAATGTTATTAAATTTGTACATTGAAAATTCAACATTCAACAAAACTTCAAACGTAACATTTAGATGGATCAATATAGGTTAAAACTTTTAAGCAGCACATAATATAATATTTAGTGGCCGCGCGCGGAGTAAAGTCGTTTTTCATCAAATAATCGACCAGAACGTCACACGGAGGAAACGGGATTTCATCGAATCCCGAAACTATAAAAAACACGAACGAAGCCCGGAACACCAAATTTTGTAATCGAAATTCCGAAGAAAATCTCGAAAAACGAAACTTGGTACTGTTTATAAACTTTTACTCGAATAAAGTTGAAAATTATACTGTGAAATACAAACAATTAAGACGCGGTTGAAAACTTTTGCTTTTAATGTTTTATCATCGATTCTCAAAACAGCTGTTGGTTTTATGTTAAATTTATTCGCTATATGGGGCATTGAAAATCTTTAACAAATACCACTACAACCTTATAGATATACCAGTGGGCTAAATTTCTTTGAGTATAGAGGCAATAATGTAGCTTGTGCTTGTATTTTATTAATTTGACCTCCAGAATTTGTGATTCCAACAGGAAGGTGCCGCATCATATACAGCCCGTGCTACCAACAGTAAATTTAGAAACTGGCCATAAAATTTCGAGTCAGGAGCCATGTCAGTTAAATTTCATCATCGTCCATTTGAACTGTACTTTTTCACACCATAGACCATTGGAAGGAAGAGCCCTTTTCCCGAGTCTCGTATTTATATATATCGTGTACGCTTCGGTCCTATATTTTTGAAGATTGTCTATTGTTTTAAAGCTCAGCTACCGTCAATTGTAGCACCGAGGTACTATCAGCCAGCGATAGACGGCAGATACGAGAAGTCAAAGTACGAAAGTTCATGAATTCTAAATCACAAGTCACGAAAATACTTGCATGCTCAAGTTACAAGGAGGACGATCACAAGGTTACCTCAGATGGTTTTTGCGGGCAATATTAATGACCACCAGAAGCGACGAGAAAAAATCAAACCCAACAAAAATTTTAAATTTTAAAGTAAATTTGCTATAATATGTTTTAACCAGGTTTTACTTGTCAAAGTGAAAATGAGAGAACAGTTAAAACAGCAACAAAACGCAGATCAAGTGATTTAAGGAAGAGGGAACTTAAAAAAAAATTATAGATCTGTCCCTTAATAGAACGTGATTTTACCGGAGATATACGTGTAAACAAATTTCAAAATCTATCGGAATATATTCAAAATGTTGTACGGCCTATGGGCCCTTCTCTATGGGCCCTTCGAACCTGAGGTCCAACCACCTCCTAATTTTAATTAAAAATGTTGCCACCAGAGACACACGTGTGTGCAACTTTTAAATTAAATCGAAGTATTTTAAAAAGTTATTAGGCAACTCCTTTACCTTGGGGTCCGATCACTTCCAATTTTCAATTGAAAGTGTTGTCTCGGAGTAGGCTCCGATACGTTTCCGATAACTTTCAAATTTAAGTAGAAAGGGTTGACACTGGAGATACACGTGTATGCGAATTTTCAATGAAATATCCGAAAAGTATAGAGTGCCTGAATTTGTGCTAATCTAGAATTTGCCATTTCAGTTCAAGAATAAAAATAGTTTTGTGTTTGTTTGATGAATTTGTTCTAATCTAGAATTAGCCCAATTTCATTGAACCTCATAGACCGTGTAATGAACGATTTTCTAACAAAAAGTGTTCTACAAACTAATTATCTTGGCATTTATGACTACATATTTCTATCAGACATCCGAAAACTACAATGGGTGGATTTGAGGTAATCCAGAATTGACCAAATCCTATTGAACAACAAAGACAGCTGAATGAATGATCTTCTGATATAAAGTTGCCTAAAAACCAATGAACTTAGCACTTATGATTGTAAATTTTTATTTGAAATGATCATTTATAACAGAAAAATATACAGTGGCTAAATTTGTGGTAATTTACAATTAACTCAATTCCGTTGAACAAAAAAGAAAGTTGATTGAACGACTTTCTGACATAAATGTTCTGGAAACCCACGAACTAGGCACTTCTGATTGTATATTTCTATTGGATTCAGAAATGTCATATTAGTACTATTTTTTAGAGTTTAAATCAAGGACATAAAGATGATGAAGTAAAAAATCAAATAAAAGTTTGAGAATAACTATCTATGAACTTTAATTTTTTCCATAGTCTTTTCTGTCATGTGTGATTTTAAAGGCGCATGCATGGCACACCTCTTAGCGCAAGATAATTGATGTCTAATTTTATCTATAAAGCAGAACAGACGAGCCGATACCGATTTGTTGAAAATTGATTAGCTTTAGCGGCGCCATGTATGGAGGAAAGTTGGAGAGGAGACATCACATCCTAAGATGAAATAATTTTGTTGGTTGAGATGAGGATGCTGCTGAGGTAAACATATACATAAGTTAGATAGGTAGTGCAGCCTATAGCTAATTTTCATGCATCTCTTTCCATGATTCCTTTCTTTTACGGTCAGTACAGATCCCTCTATATATGTACTGAATTCCCCATTACATCCGCTCCTGAGTCCTAGACAGCGTAACAGACCGTTTCCAGAGCTTCTAGTGGGATAATTTATATCTGACAACGAGAGGATTACTTGGCTTGCTATTCAGTGCGTTAGCACAGGTACCTGTCCTTTTTTGAACATCACAAACTCTTTACACCACCCAGAGCAGCTCACGAAAAGTTAAACGAAGAAATCTTCGTTGTACTGTCTATATTCTTTTTATGTTTTTCATGAGTAGCGGACCACACTTGACTAGCATACTGCAGCTGGGGCGACCGAAGGTTGTAGAATCGAATTACCCAGTTGAAATTTTCCCCTTAGTAGGGGAATACATAATAGAAAACTTGCAAACAAATTTGAAAAAATGATTAAAGTAGCAGGCAAAAAATTCGAATAACGGTATAAATAGAACCAAATTAGAAAAATAATAACAAATTAACCCTAAAATAGTTCATTTATCTTTTTTTCGACTCTATTTAATTTTTTTTACGTAAAACACTGTGTACAAAATTCAGTTTTGATTGAAATTCGTTTAAAAACAGTTCTAAATTTTTTATACCAACATAATATTTTTAGACTACACTTGGGTGCAGATAAATCGCACATTGCTCAATTTTCCAAAAAAACTCAAAATAATCAAAAAAATCCAATATTAGTTTAATTTTTTTTAATGCAGATTCAAAGTCTATTTCAATACCTATCCAGTGGTACCTTTTTTGTACTTATACGTGCCATCAAACTGATTTTTGGGGGTAAACATCAGTGATACACGTTTTTGTAAATTTGTCAGCATGAAATTTAGGAGTAAAAATCGAATTAAAACATGGAAATAAACAACCAAAAAAAACAGTTTTATTAATAAGAAGTATTCCCTCCTCTGGCCTGCTTCCATTCGATGCTACATTCATTTCACCAAAATTCTCACAAAATCTTGAGGTATCGCCTCCCATTCCTCTACGATCGAATGTTGCAGCTCCTGGAGATTCGTTGGAGCGACATCTCTGGCTCGAACCCTTCTTTTCAACTCGTCCCATAAATGTTCGATGGGATTGAGGTCCGGGCTTCGAGCTGGCCACTCCATAACAGGCACATCCACCTTGTTGAAGGTACTGGTATACTACACCAGCCGTATGCGGTCTCGCATTATTCTGCATAAAGAGAAAATTTTCACCAACAAACCCGGCAAAAGGTACGTCGTACTCCTCGAGTACTTTTTCAATGTACCGTTGATAATTCATTACTCTTGATCAACAGCCAGTATTTGCTCGTGTGATGAATACAAGACACGCCATACGAGACTCGTTCTTCAATGCAGCATTGTGCATATTGCTCTCCTTGTCTTCTTTATACTCTTCCGCTTCCATCAGTGCCATATAAACAGATCCTGCACTCGTCAGAGAACAGGACTGTTCTCCATTCTTCTTCTGTCCAATTCAAATGTCCTCGAGCGAACTCACGACGGGCTCGTCGGTGGGTTGCGGTAAATTTCGACCCGTTTGCTGGTCTGTGGCAGTCAAATTAACTTCTCGAAGTCGTCTTATAACTGTCCACCGACTGACCTCAACTTCACGAACTTGTTGGAGGCGCCGTCCCAGATGAACAACATTTATACGGCGATTTCGCAGCGAAGTTGTTGCAAGAAAGCGGTCATCACGCTGCGCTGTGGCACGAGGTCGGAAAATCGGCTCAATTTTAGTTTTAAAGCTACTTCACTTTGGTGCTGCCCTGCATAAATTAGTGCAACCACTTGTGCGGCTATTCATGGTATGATATTGTATTGATCTTCAATTATTTTTAGAATTTAATTCGGAAGTGTGCTATTTGACAAAAAATCACTTGCATTGAAAAAAATTAAACAAATATTTGATTTTTTTGAACTTTTGTGGAAAATTGAGCAATGTGCGATTTTTTTGCACCCAAGTGTAGTTGGTAGTATTGCAGCGCCGACGACAAAATGTGTAATTTAATTTGACAGGCGTTCCGTTTATACCTTAATATAAAGAATTTTAAAGCAAATTATATTCCGAATGTGGAAATTTCTACCGATTTCGAGAATAGGACCCCAGGTACGGAGTGGAAGAAAAGAAAAGAGGCCAAACTAAAACTCAACTAATCTGCAAGTGCAAGTTATTTAGAGGCAATTAGTCATTAGACATTCTGTGCCTTTATGTCTAGGACATTATCGACCATCAGCAGAGAGCCTGCGCCGTTTGGTGGAACAATTAAATTCAATACGCTATAGGCAAATTTTTTCACGCGAGAAGAAAGAAAGAATGATTCAGGATGAAATAAGGAGTAACAAGAGAAGGACAACTGGAGCGTCGTCCTCCCAATGTAAGATATGCTGTGGAAAAAACTAGTAAGAATTTTTCCAGTTTAGCTTAGGAGGAACACGCTCAACAATTAAAGTAATTACCCGAATTTACTACCGCTGCAAAGGACATAAAATAGAAGAGCAGAATCGCCAAAATTGTTGTACTAGTCAGGACGTAAAAATACCATCAAACCGGCCATCTTTATAAGCAGTATGTAGACCATTTAAAGTTCCTGACTATTTGATTGGAATACTGACTAGTTACTTTAGTTTATGTGGGTTTTATGTACTAGGGGCTCCCGCCGGAACCATAGTTGTCCGATTTGCTGATACGTAGCGAGTGGTCATCAGCAATCACAACAACTGTTAACCTATAAGGCTAAGGTTAGATTAGCAACCGCCAATCATAGAGCCAGGGTACTACCAGCCAGCAATAGAAAGCCGATCCGAACAGTTAATAATTCTGAATCACAAGTCAAGAAAATACTTGCAAGCTCAACTTACAAAGATGTGGAGAACGAACGCAAGTCAAGTGATTTAAGGAAGAGGGAACTTAGAAATTTTTTATATATCAGTCTCTCGACCCCGGTCTGATTACTTCCTAATTTTAATATATTGTGTTTTTACCTGAGTTATACATGTATGTAAGCAAATTTAAAAAAAATACGAGTTATTTTCAAAATGTTGTATAGGTCCTTCGACCCTGAGGTCCAATCACCCCTAATTTTAATTAAAAGTGTTACCACCGGAGACACACGTCTGTGCAAATTTAAATTAAACCAAAGTATTTTAAAAAGTTATAAGACAACTCCTTTACCTTGGGGTCCGATTACTTCCAATTTTGAAATGAATGTGTTGTCTCGGAGTAGCCTCTTGGTCCTGATTTTTAATCACCTCCAAATTTAAGTAGAAAGGGTTGACACTAGAGATACTTTACAAAATTAATGACTGCCTTTCGATCCTAGGGTGTGTTACCTTAAATTTTTGATTAAAAGTGTTATGATCGGACATACACGTGGGAGCAAATTAACGACAAAATTGGGTTAAACATTTTTGACCACTTGTCACTGGAGATACAAGTGGGTGCAAAATTTTAATACAACCAAAGTATTTCAAAAATTAATATAGCAATCTCTCAACAGTGAAGTCCGTCACTTCCTTATTGTAATTGAATGCGTTGTCACTGTAGATACACGTCCGTGAATATTTCATAATATCACTTAAAGTTTGTAATTTAAAAGTGTTGTGGCCGAGTGAAAATTTTCGGTAAAATCAGATTGCTGTCAAAAAATTATGTAGTAGTTTCTCGACCTTGGTGTACTTCCTAATTTTCATTAAAAAAAATTTCACCGGCAAAGCTCTTCGTTCCCGGTGTCCCATCACTTTATAATTTGGATTGAAGGTTTTGTCATCGGAAGTATAAGTGTGTGCAAATTTTAAATAAATTTGGGTATGAGGAAGATACTTAAAAATTATTCGCAGGTTTTGCGCCACAAACAAACAAACAAACAGACACGCATATGTGGTGGGAAATTCAAATAGGGGATTAATAAAAAGGTGCAATTTGTGTAAACATATCAGAGGTTATCAGGTTGCTTCTTCGAAATAATATAGTTATAGTATAATATAGTTATAGTTCCGGGAGGAGTGGAGGTCGAATGAACAAGGTGGGTTATAGTTGGTATGACTCCAAAACTAGGGTGACTTGTAATGTCTTTTGAAAATTTCTTTTTATGTGATTTGCAAGATTTTTTGACATTTTGATAGAAACTTTACAGTTACGAGTACGGCACCTATTTGGGCACCTACATAAAATAAACAACATTAAAAAAAATCTAAATTCCAACTTATTTTCCAGTTTGTTAAAATCATCAATTAGTAAAGCAGCTATCACAAGTCAGAATGTCACCGTCAATTTGAAAAAAATTACTATCACGTAATTAAACTTACATAAAACCTTATCAACTCCACCTTATTTCTGACTTGTAAAATTGGCTCCCCAGCGGAATGGAAAAATAAAATTACCCAGAGTGTAAGCCAATTATCCTTAATTAATATTCGCGATAAATAAAATTTTCCTTTTCCCGTACATTTTCCATATTAATAAGGAAATTTGAATGACAATGTGCGAAATCAAATTATAAGTAATTAAATTACAAAGAAAAGAGAAAATTAAAATTTTATCGGAATGATTAAGAAAAATAAAATAAGAAAAATTAATTAAATTTTCAATGAAATTTTATTTTGTAACACACATCCACAGGTAAAAACGGTAAGATACGGGAGATGGTTAGAAACAATAGTATTGATTTTCCAGATAAAAACATAATAATAAAAAAATGTTATGTAAAAGAAAAACGGAGGAAAATTGGAAATCAAAAATTAAGGGTTGCTAATCGGATTTTAACTCTATCTATCTACCAACTCGTTGTTTTTTTCTATATAAATATATTACGTAAGCAGGGGATTATATTCATCTCTGCATCTAATATATACATATATACAATTTAAGATCAACGTCTCAAATCTCCATGGGAAATCTAGATGGTATAATGGGAAATTCAAAGATTACAACTGTGAAACTTACTGATTTTCATCTACCTTCATATATACAAATAAGCTTAGTATACATATTACATCGAAATAAAGATAAATTCCAATAAGCTGCATCGAAATCTAGTCATAACTGACAAAAAATAATGATCGGGGCGCATGCAAATTGGTGTAATCAACATTTGGGCGGGAACGAGTAAAAGTCCGTTTACATGGGTACAAATCATCTTAATTATGTTTGGCTAAGATTTTCATAATATCCTTTCCTATTTAAATTTTCCCCATATACACCTGCCAATAATCCATATTTATTACCTGTCGTTGTGAAAAATTGTAATTTCATTTACCGAAACAGAGGAGACGGGGGGAAGAAGGAACCAACACAAAATAGGGTTTTTTTTGCTATGATTTAATCGTTTTAAAGTATTTAATAAGAAAAGCTCCTAAGCCTTTTAGACAATTATTTGTTGTTTTTATTTCGTTTTTTTATTAATCCTGAAAAAAATAAAATTTTTGTGTTATTACTTGTTGTTATCTTGTTACAAGGATACAAACAGCAGAAAAAAAAAATTGAATTTGTTGTTCCAACAATTTTTCCTGGTATATAGTTAAGAGTTTTTTTTATTCCTTTACGCGCAACAAGACGATATATTAAAAATGAAATTCGTTGTGGTGTGTGTGTGTGTGTGTGTGTGTGTGTGGTGTACCGCACGATAAATTTTGAACAAATTAATATTTTGTGTTTGATTGTTTTATTAATCGCCATTTTTTAATTAGTATTAATTTTACTTTCGTACACTTGAATTGATTAGAAATTTTTTAGTCGTACAAATTTCATCGCACGCAACGAAAATTTTGTATTTTTTAGTGTGAAGTAAGTACCGTAATTGCCGAGAAGCCCTAAATGAAATGGTGATCAGGTTGGACTAGAGCCAGTGCGATTACAGCAGCACCCACATACTGTGCCGTCTGTATATGCAACTTCGCAAATGGTCATACTGCCCCCGTGCAGCGGCAACCGGTAGCTACTTCGGAGTTTTTTTTTGGTCATAGCAATCATTTACGCCAATCCGTAACAGATTTTACATCCATAAACAACCGAGTTTGCGCAATCAAATATTATAGCAATGGAAATTTCTTCAACTAAATTATGCACACCATGACTATAATCTGTTTGTCTGTCTCCCGGAAGATACAGAACGTCATAGTAGTTTTTTTCAATGGAATGTGTTCTCAAAATATTTCGCTCGCAAGCAAATTTTTGGGGGACCGAATTATTTGTAATTAATTTATCGTAAGTGCCTTTCCTCTTTAGAAATTCTAATCTCAATAGACTATTGTGTTGTTATATGAGAGTTAGGTGATCGATTAGGGAAAATATCCTGCCAATAGTAGGATTGACACAAGCGGTACCTCCCGATGAACGGGTCGATTCTCTCGGTGGTGTACTAATTTATATTTTAATTCCACGCCAATAATAAACAAATTTTAAGATTTTAAAGGAAAAATTGCAAATAATAATCTCAACATGACCTTTTCTTGTCATTATCACATTGTTAAGGCACACAGTACCAACAAACAACTTTAAATGTCCTATTTAGCATATCAAAAGGCAACAAAACGGGCAAAAACAAAAACAAAAACAAAAGAAAATACAAGGAAAATTATAAACTTTTTCTCCAATTAGCTCCAGGATAAGCACTTTTTGTTTTATTAAAATTTTCCCGCGCGCGTTGTAACGGAATCTCCTTATAAAACACAAATACTATTAACAAGGACTTTTGTTTTTATTTTCATTTGTTTTGTGCTTGTTCACTCGTCCTTTCGAGAATTTTCACCCCCGCGATTAGAAATTACTATTTGAGTAAATAATACAAGAGTACTAATAATGATATAATGCGGAAAATTTTTATGGAAACCTAAATATCGTCTGAAACGGAAATAATACTCTGGAAAAATGAAAATTAATGCGTTTTGTGTAGAAAAAAAATGGGGAAAATTGGATTATTGTTTTAAACTTTTTTATGTTTGCAAATTTGTTTAAATAAATACAAAAGTTTTGGTACTTTGAATAAGGGTTTGGTGTGAAATGGGCAACATTGTATAAAAGTGATGATAAATTAAGGTTTAATTGATTTTCATTTTATGTAATTTTGAAATTATAAAAGGTTTTTTTTCGGTACTTAATTGTAAATTACAGTTATTGGTATGTAATTGATGAAATTTAACGGAATAAGTTGGGTTTGACCTTTACGTTCTGAAATTTGATGGTTCGCTGAATCCTAAAATCAAAAGCAAAGAGCTAGGTCCTTCAAAATGCATGCACACATTAAGAATGAGAGTACAAAATGGTACCGAAGATGAAGAAGATGGATCAGTGTGGCAGTGTGGCGAAAGGACGGATGTGAAGTATTCAAGACTTTCCATAGATGTTATGTATGTATGAGTACTGTTAATTCAAATTCAAATAGGAATAAAATAATCGTATTGGAAATTTTAGTACAATCCATATATATAAAAATGAATTCCTGTTTCTTTGTTTGTTTGTTCCGAATGGGCATCTCAGCCGCTCAACCGATCGCCATGAAATTTTTACCATGTATAAGTTGCATATCCAGAACCAACCTTATGATATTTTGGAAGGGGCTGCGGTACAATTTTTTCGAAAATTTTAATTTTCTTTAAATTTTTCCACGAAAATGAGTTTATAGGGCTGGTTATATGAAATTACTGACATGTTCGAATCCGAGGGGCCCAGCCCTGGATCAAAAATTAATTTTTACGTGTATATATATACAAATATTTGATTATTCCAAAATGACTTCTCAGTCGCTCAACCGATCGCCATGAAATGTTTACCATGCAAATATTGCATGAAATGTTTACCATGCAAATATTGCATTGTGAAAGGGGTGGACCCCGAGGTCTAGGGGCTGTGGTACAAACTTTTTAAAAAATTTAAATTTTTTTACGAGAATGAGTTTTGGAAAGGGGTTATATGAAATAAAAGACACGTTCGAATTTGGGGGGTCCGCCCCTGGATCAAAAATTCATTTTTCATGTAACGGTACAATTATTTGATTGTTCTGAAATAACGCTTTAGCCGCTTTACCGATCGCCATGAAATTTTTACCATGTATATGTTGCATGTTCAGGACCAAGCCCACGACGATACTTTTGAAGGGGCTGGACCCCGGGGTCTAGGGGCTGTGCTACAAATTTTTTATCAAATTTCAATTTTTTTAAGATTTTTTGACGGGAATGACTTTAGGAAAGGGATTATATGAAATTAGTGACATGCTCCAATCCAGAAGTCTGCCCTGGATGAAGAATTGTTATACAAAAATCATACCTCTACTATAATTGATTTAATTATTCAAATTAATTTTATTAATTTAAATTTAAGACAATCTTTCATCACTTTAACTGAAGACAAATCTCTGAACACTTATATTATCTATACTAATAATCCATTTTTACTGGTTTGACATGTACTGTTTAGTGATATCCTATTTATCATATCCTGTTTTGAAATGTACCATAGTCAGCGAGTTCTAATTTCCACATAACTTCAAAAATAATTAACATTCTATTTTAATCCACTATTGCAACCGGCGGCTTTTAATGAAAATAGTAGTTTCATACTAAACGCCAATAGTTTATTACTTTATTTAGTTTATTATACTTAAATAATCAATGATTGTTTCATAAAATCAATTCTAGGAAAGGTACTAAAAAATATTGTACGTATAAACTGATTTACTTTGAAAAGTACTAGCGTTTTATATTTGAAAATAGCATCTTCTACAAGAAACATCCTTGGATTCAAATTATTGTACGTGTAAAATTGCCTTAGTTTGAAAAAACTTCTTTTGTTTTTCGAAATGTCATTTTCAACCACAGTTCGCGGTAAAACGTATCGAAGTGGACGTAGTTTTAATCGTTTTGAATAAATTAATATTAATTTGTGTTTCGGATGCCGTTGTTCTCGATTAGTTAGCTATATTGCAATAAAATAATTGTTGGTGATTATTTTCCAGGTATTAAATATTATTTCAAGTTTATAAACGTGTTAATCTATGATTACTTTTTGATTGTAGATAACATTTGATTTTGCTTAAAAAAAATACGTATCGAAGGGAACATTAAAATCATTTTGATAAATTAATACTAATTTCTGTTTTGAATGCCCGTCATTCCTGATTAATTAGCTACACGTTTCATTTTTACTTAAAAATGCCACCGAAAAAAAGATCAATTGGGCAGGTAACTGCAAAGTCGAGGAAGATTAGAACCGCACGGGTTGCTGAATCAAGCGAACAGCTTGAAGCACGACTTGCAAACGTTCGAAGCAGGATGTCTTCTTCAATAGCTGATGAAACAACTGAACAGCGCGAAACACGACTTGCAAACGTTCGAAGCAGGATGTCTTCTTCTAGAGCTACTGAAACCATTGAACATCGTGAGGCCTGGCTGGAAGTCGATCGGTTACGATATGGACGATTAATAGAAACTTTTAGAGTTGATTTAAAGTTAGCAGCATTCAATTACGAAAAAGACTATGATTGCAATGTTTTAATTGGGCAAATGGAAAACATTTGTTTGTATTGTCATGCTTTAAAGTTTCACAATGAATCACCTGGAATGTGTTGTTCCATTTGAAGTGAACTTGCCTCAACTGGATGATCCACCTGAACCTTTTCTAGCTTACGTCTCCGGAACTACTGAGTTATCCAGACATTTTCTATAAAATATTCGAAAATACAACTCTTGCTTTTAAATGACATCTTTTGGAGCAACCCAAATTGATGGGGGTTTTATGCCCACGTTTAAAGTACAAGGACAAATTTATCATAAAATTGGATCACTTCTTCCTCTATCTAACAACGACTCCAAGTTTTTACAAATTTACTTCATGGGCAACGAGGAGGCGGAGACTGATCAACGTTGTGCTATTAGTCCCGGAACAAAACGTGAAATAATAACAAGTTTACAGATTTCGTTCCATGAACGCAATCATCTGGTAAATTTATTCAAAACTGCATTGGAGCAAATGCCATCAGATGACCGTATAGTAGTTATTCGAGCAGACAAAACACCGTCTGGTCAACATGAAAGACGATTCAATCCTCCAACAATCAACGAAGTTGTTATTGTTATGGTCGGAACGGATTTCAACCGACGTGATATTATTATCCATAGACAAAATGAAAGCCTACAGCGTGTTACTGAAACACACAGATCGTATGATGCTCTTCACTATCCAATACTGTTTTGGCAAGGAGAAGATGGCTATCATTTCAACGTGATGCAAACTAACCCAACAACAAGTGCTGCGATGACGAAAAGGGTTTCCTGCATGGATTTTTTTACGTATCGTATTATGATTAGAGCACAACAAGCAAACTACATCCTGAAGTGCCGTCAACTTTTTCACCAATTCATTATTGATATGTATGCTAAAATCGAAAGTGAACGACTTCTTTTCATTCGCTTAAATCAGAAAAAGCTTCGTTCCGAGGAATATAAATGATGGAAACGTTACTGACATTGGGAAATTGGTCATATTACCAGCTACGTATACGGGAAGTCCAAGGCACATGCACGAATCCGCTCAGAATGCCATGACGTGTGTCCAAAGATTTGGACGTCCTGATCTATTTATAACGTTCATGTGTAATTCAACATGGGCTGAGATTATAGATTTACTTCTAATTGGGCAATCATCGACCCATCGGGATGATCTGACAGCTAGAGATTTCAAACAGAAACTCATAAATCTCATGAACCTCATAACTAAAAATCATATTTCTGGAGAAACTCGCTGCTGGATGTATTCTATAGAACGGCAGAAAAGAGGCCTACCACATGCTCACATTTTGATTTGGTTAAAGGACAAGATTACTCCGACTCAAATTGATAGTGTTATATCAGCTGAATTACAAAATCCCCAAGAAGATCCGATACTTTTTGAAAATGTTAGCAAAAACATGATACATGGGCCATGTGGAGCCGTGAATCCCAATTCACCTTGCATGAACGACAGAAAGTGTTCGAAAAAATATCCCCGAAAGATGTACCAGGAAACACAAACTGGTGACGACGGATATCCACAATACCGAAGACGAAAACCCGATGACGGAGGACACACAGCCACTATCAAAGTATACAATGTGCATCATGAGGTAGATAATAGCTGGATTGTTCCTTACACTCCGTTACTGTCGAAACTATTTAAAGCCCATATTTACGTTGAGTACTGCAACTCGGTTAATTCAATTAAATATATATGAAAATACGTTAACAAAGGCAGTGATTGCACGCAATTGTGAAGTCACGCAATTTCAAATAGGACGTTACATCAGCAGTAATGAAGCTGTCTGGCGAATTCTGAGTTTTAATATTCACGAGCGTTATCCAACAGTTGTACATCTCAGTGTACACTTAGAAAATGGACAATGAGTTTACTTTACGGAAGAAAATCTGTTACAGAGTGTTACTCTTTTTTCAATTGTGCGGAACAGATTCATTCGTTAAAACGTTGTTGTATCATGAAGTTCCAAAATATTATACATGGAACACGTCGAAGAAGCAGTTTTTCAGAAGAAAGCAAGGCACAATTATTCGGGAGTACCCTGGAATACGTGGTTCTGATGCCTTGGGTCGAGTTTATAATGTTCATCCTAACAATACGGAGTGTTATTTTCTGAGAACGCTGCTTCATGAAGTAAGAGGACCAACGTCTTTTCAAGCACTGAGAACTGTAAATGGCGATACTGTATAGAACACTGACCGAAGCATGTCTTACGTGTCGTCCAGCACAAATACGCAAGCTCTTTGCAATCATATTAACAACATGCACACCTTCCGATCCTAAAGATCTTTGGGAAAAGCACAAAGAAAGCCTTAGTGAAGATATACTTTGGCAAGCACGTAGAACAATTCCCGATATGGAAATACAGTTTTCAGCAGACATATTTAATGAAGCACTTATATTACTCGAGGATGCATGCTTATACATTAATAACAAAGTCATTCCCCAACTTGGGTTGCCAGCACCGACACGCCATGGAAACATTGTTCGTGATAGAGATCTATTACGAGAACAAAATTACGACGTTGGTCAGTTACGAGTTTTCGCTGAGACTCAAAAAAGTCTCTTAGTGGATGATCAAAGACAGGCATACACTAAAGTGATGCAATACATAGCAAACGGTAACGGAGGAATTATTTTTCTTGATGCACCCGGAGGCACTGAAAAAAACATTTCTTCTTAATTTGATACTTGCTGAAGTAAGACAGCAGAATACAATCGGCCTCGCTGTTGCATCATCTGGAGTTGCATCCACTTTACTCGATGGAGGACGCACAGCACATTCAACGTTTAAACTACCATTGAATTTGAATCAAGCGGATAATTTTTCTTGCAATATAACACGAAATTCGGGAATTGCCACGTTATTAAAAACATGTAAAATCATTATTTGGGATGAATGTACCATGGCACACACAAAAGCATTTGAAGCGGTTGATCGTACTTTGCGCGATTTGCGACAAAATAACCGACCAATGGGAGGAGCTCTAACACTACTAGCAGGTGATTTTCGTCAAAATTTGCCAGTCATTCCACGATCAACACCCGCTGATGAACTTAATGCCTGCCTGAAGGCGTCTCATCTTTGGAAACACGTTACGAAAATCACACTATCTACAAACATGCGTGTGAATTTACATCACGATGGTACAGGCAGCTTTTGGACATGGGTAGCGGGAAATTGCCAAAGGACCCTGTAACATGTGAGATATCAACATCAATAAAGGACGTGGTAATGAAAGTATTCTCAAATCTGCCAAATAACTTCAAAAATCATGATTGGCTGTGCGAACGTGCACTCCTAGCTCCCAAAAATGACGGCGTTAATAAATTCAATCGCAACTACTACTGATGTGGATCAATCCGTCAATTATCCAATAGGGTTTCTTAATTCTTTGGAGCCACCTGGTATTCCACCACACATACTATTTTTAAAAGAGTGTTCACCAATAATACTGCTCCGAAATTTAGATCCACCAAAATTGTGCAACGGAACACGGCTTTGTGTGAAGAAATTGATGCCGAATGTGATTGAAGCAACGATTATTACCGGTAAAAGTATAAAGGAGAAGATGTGCTAATTCCGCGCATTCCTATGATTCCCACCGATTTGCCGTTTGAATTCAAGCGACTACAATTCCCATTACGCCTTGCTTTTGCAATGACAATCAACAAAGCCCAGGGGCAATCATTGAAAATAGCTGGTGTTATTTTGGAAAATGCATGCTTTTCACATGGCAACTGTATGTTGCTTGCTCCAGAGTGGGAATGCCAAGAATTTATTTATTTACACACCAAATGGAAAAACCAAAAATATTTTTTATCAAAAGGCTTCATAATAAAAATTATTAACTAAAATATCTTTATATTTATTATTCACTTTGATCTGGTTGAAGGTTTGTAAAAATGGAGTATAATTATTTGGCAATTGGTAACAAATACCAAACCAAAATTAATTAATTATCCTCACAAACAGGATGTCCAATAATGTCATTACAAAAGTTCGCCTGGATGCATTGACGGAGCACCCGTTACTGAATACAGCTACTTATAATTTTTTTTCATAAGTGATTGCAACTACAGCGATGTAAAGAGAGAATTCTTGCATAACAATCAAGGTATTTGAATTATATACCTCCCGTGCAACGCCGGGTAACTCAGCTAGTCACAATATAAGTATGAGTTTTTTTTAGAAAATGACTCAAACCTCAATTTCAATAAAAATGTATAATATTTTCTAAAACAAACATTTATTAACAACCGAACCGTAGAAATTATCGAAATTTTTGTTAAAACAGGTTTGAACGATTAGAATAAAAATTTAATAAAACAAGAAAAAGGTTAAAATTCAAGCTTGGGTTAAAATGACATAAGAACACCTAGAAACTAAAACTTTATATGAAAAAACCAGAAGTCAAGCATTGTAAACCCCAAATGGTTATTAAGGTGACTCAATGACTAACTTCAAGTACTAACGACCGGATTGACCGATAATGGCCTTCCAAATTTGAGTAAAAATTACATAAGTACGCCGTATTCAAAATTCGCTGCAATAAATCGGAAGTCGAGCATTATTAGCACTAGATGGTTTTGGTTAAGTGACCCAATGGCCACCATCATGTACTAGCCATCTGGCTAAAATATGAAGTTGGCCACTGAGTCACTCAGTCACCTAACCAAAACCACCTAGTGCTAATAATGCACGACTTCGGATATAGTACTACGAATTTTGATATTCTCGGTGTACTAATTTCATTTTTACTCAAATTTAGATGGCGAATATTAATATTTCCGATTTTTGTGATTCAGGTCAGAGAGATTTTTTGGTTTTTTATACTAAATTTTGATGGCCATTGATTAAGCGCCTACCTAAACCCATCTTGTTTTAATAATGCACTGCTTCAGGTTTATTGCTGCAAATTTTTATTAAGCTTTACTGCTGTAAATGGACATTGTTATTTGCTTCTAAAGTAAAACAAAAAAATCTTAAGTCGATTTGATATATTTTCTAATCTCTGGAAAAATCTCTGGAATTTTTGTTAATTCATATGAAACTCAAAAAATTCTTATTAGAGGAAATTCATAAATGGTTTGAGCTCGCAGTATGTTTGGTTTGCGCCCCGACTGGTTTAGTACAAAATTTTGGTTAAATATTTGTGGTTATGTTTCAATAATATTTTTTTTCGTGATTTATCAATTAAAATTAAAATTTTTTCTTTATTTATAAGATACAATATGTTTCTGCCATTTTAATTAAGACAATTTGATATACGTTTTATAAATATACTGATAAAATTTGCTCGAAATCGCTAAACTTATCTTGATGTGCATGTTTTTTACATATCGTCAATTCGTTGAATATATATCTGTCTCTTGTTTCTATCTCACTTGTTTTTATTTCAATGATTTGAATTAAAATAATGTAAAATCAAACATAATATTTTGCTTTTGATTGAGAATTTTGCAAACCAAAAATCATAACAGTGTACTCCACACAACTACATAGAAAAGCTTTAAAGTTTCAATTGGAATTAGCAGAATTTCAATTAGATTTGTATACGTATATGATTTTAATCTATGGAATATTTCATGGGCCCGACGAAAGAACCTAAAGATGGGTTTTCTGTAAATGATTTATCGAATACCTCATTTCGCATAAACATAATGAGGAGGAATCAAAACGATTCAGCTTTACATTATACGAATGGACTGGCGTTAACAATAAGCCCTACACCAATATTAGTGTTCATCGCCATAGCAGCAATCCACTCAACTTGGGGTTAATTCCAATTTGTGGTTCTTGCTGCTCTGAAACTGGAGTTGATTACTGAGAGGCATAATCAATTTAAGATAAGTTTTGAAACTGATAATGGTAGCTATGACTACAACATGTTCGAGAGGTTTTAAAGCTACTGAAAGTAGCTTCAGCAGCATTAGAAAAGGAGAATATGGATATTCTCAAAGCCGAAGCAGTTTTGGGATTTTTATTTAAAAACCTGAAAGTTCAGACAACAGCATTTAGCTATGAAATTCTTAATCTCCCAAAAGTAAAGCTAGGCGAAAGAAGAAATAAAGATGTTGGGTCCTTAATAAAATTCTTACAAGATCCAGATTTGAGTACTCCAGAAATTGTAGATGACGAATTCTTTAGAGTGCGATCACAAACCGACATGGCTCATTTTTGGGAAAAAACTGCTACAGAGACAATACCAATGCCACCATAATAAAATTTTACAAATCCTCATGGACACGGGCGCAAACAAAAACTGATAAACGAACTCGCTAAAGATCCTCAACCATTCCCTGTTAAATCAGCCAGATCCCATTGAAAAAGACAAATTTCACCCCATAGTCAACAACATTGAAGTCAGAGACAACCATTTGTCCATATTCAACATTCAAAAAACCATATTCAAGAACGGAGATTAAGACAACAACACAAGAACCTATATGTACACAAACACCCATATCCAATAAACAAGAGTGCCGAAGTCGACGAGATGGGAATCGAAATATTGAAACGTCTGAAAGACGGGACCATCAGACCTTCGAAGAGTCCGGAACAACTCACGGATATGAATTGTGGAGAAGAAATAGCACGCTACGAATAAAAAAATACCGCATGGTGATCAACTTTAAGAAACTAAATGGATTAACTATATCGGGCACATAGCCGCTACCGGGCATAACCAAACACAATCTAGGAAACTCAACAATGAACGGAAAATACGATATATCTAATTCGAGCATAAGAGCGTAGATTCAAAGAAGGTATCAGCAATTAGGAAACTGAAACCCCGGAGAATCTCAAGGAAATTGAAGGATTCCTCGGACTAATCTCTTACTCGACGGTTCATGAAGGATTTTGTAAAAATGCAAAACCCCTTTATAAAAACGATCGAAAAGAGAAAATGCTCCAGCAAAAGCAAGTAGGTAATTCAAAGAAAATCAAAATTGGACTAGACAACGGAGAACTAAAAGCTTTCCAAAGAACTAATGTCATCATCAGATTTACTCTTCTTTCCGGATTTCAACAAACCTTTCATATTAACAACTGATGCGTAAAGTGTTTGTAGAGGAGAGGTCCTGTCGCAAGGAGGGATGTTCAAAGATCGTTCAATCACATATGTGGTTCTTAAACTGGAATATTGACAAAAACTATCGAGTTATAAATAAAATTCGCCATGTATGTAATTAAATTAAGAAGTATAGAAGTAAATAAAAGTAAGAGTGTGTTGTACAGTTGACAAATAACATAAAGGGTTTTCCAATAAGAGTGATATGATTTCTTTAAAAAAAACACACTAATTGTTAAGGAAATTGAAATGTTTTTTATTTAATGTGAAGTAAATACAATCAATACAATTAAGTTCTGAATAAAACGTCATTCAAATGGCTTCCACGACTTCTTCTGCAGGAACGAATTCGATGAAGCCAATTTTCGAGCACTTTTTCCACTAAATCAAGTCGTATGTCATGAATAGCCACGTTCAATATTGACTTGTAAAGCTTGAAGAGAGTTTGATTTATTACTAAAGACCAATGACTTCAAATAACCCCACAAGAAATAGTCTAATGGTGTTAAATCATAACTTCATCACAATTTCTTGAAATAATCAAATCTCCAAACTTTTCTCGCAATAATTCAATTGTCGCATTTGCTGTGTGGCACGTAGCCTCGTCTTGTTGAAACCAAATGTTGTCAAGATCAACTTCTTCCAATTTCGGCCATAAAAAGTTGGTTATCATCGATCTATACCGATCTCCATTAACAGTAACGGTGTTACCATTTTCATTTCGAAAAAAATACGGACCGATCATTCCACCACACCAGAAACCACACCAAACTGTCAATTTAGGTGAATGTAATGGTTTTTCATGAATAATTTGTGGATTTTCTTCGCACCAGAATCTACAGTTTTGTTTATATACCGCACCACTCAGATGAAAGTGAGCTTCATCGGAGAAGATGATTTTCTTAAAAAAATCGTTATCGTTTTCAAGTTGTTCCAAGACAAAATCAGCAAATTCACGACGTTTACGGTGGTGTAATGGCTTAAGTTCTTGAGTGAGAACAATTTTATATGGATGCAAATTTTTATACGGAAACAATTTTATGCGGATTGTGGTTTGAGACAGTCCCAATTCTTGAGAACGCCTTGTAATCGACAAATTGCGGTGTTCAGCAACACTTGCCTGAATGGCAGCAATATTTGCATTACTTCGAGCGTTTCTTTGTCTTATTGGCTCTTCAACATTATGTAAAGAAAATGTATGCTCAAAATGTTCAACAATTCGACGAATAGCGAGCACACTTCACACGTTGTGTAACGAAAAGTTGCAATTGGAGAACGATTATTTTGATAATAAAACTGAATAATTTGTAAACGTTGTTCTTGCTTATAACTCACCATGATGAAATTGTAAACATTACTAAATACAATGAAAGAAAAAATGACAGATCATGACATATTACAAATGGCCGAAACGTCACTTAAAAATCATATCATTCCTATTGGAAAACCCTATATTAGTACAGTTGGCGACATTCGTTTATATACCTTAAAAACAATTTATTTTTCTTTGTATGTAGCAGCCAACCATTTGTTTCGACTGTACGTATATGTATTTCATAATCAACATTTAGGCGCACATAAGACAAGAAAAAAATCTTAAAAAATTACTTTTATCTAACAGCTTAGAAACTACAATTGGCATTCGCGTAAACTTTTGTTGGTATAGAGATGCTATTGGTAACAATAAAAATATGCGAAAAATGTTTCAGAAAATGACAATTTATGCAAGTCATTCGCTTCCGAATCCTTGATGTGTATAACTTTACCTCATCAAATATGGTGCTGCAAAGTTCTAGAACAAACCTTATTTTTAAGGTGTTGTTGTTGTTATGATGATGATTGTTATGATGAGAATTTGAAGAAAAGGCTCAAATTCAAAATTTTTGGACATGACGGCCCGCCAAAAGTGTGGCGAAAATAACAAGTAAAGCGCTTGAAAGTTTTGGTAATAAATGTTTCTGTACATTTTTGTTGTTTCGCCAGCTTCTGTGTATATAAATAAATTTTGTGGTTTTCCAACGCGAAAGCGTTCGACATATAATTGTCCATGAGAAAAACATGGATTTTCCAAATCTAACCTGCTTATACTCATTGTTTGTCCTTCTGATTTATTTATCGACATGGGATATACCAGACATTTCGTGGCAATAATACATGTTCTACTTTACAATTTCCACTTATTATGGCGGCCTCGATGATGCCATAAATTTTTTGACTACCAATCTAGCGTCGTTGCAGAGCTTTGGCGCGTTGAGATTACGTAGCAAATATATACAACCAATTTTCAGTTGCAATATATGTGACGGTAATCCTGGTAGATCCAATGAAATTAAAAACTCGATGGGAAAATTAACACTTTCATTTTCATCAACGACTGTTTCAATGGATTTAAATGTATGTATTTCTGCGTCCAGCATATTTTGTATTTTAATATTGATGGCATTAACGTTAACATTTTTACCACTGACTTAACCACTGATGGTTTTGTAGTTTTAACAAAGGTTTGGAAAAACCTTTGGAATTCTGGATTGTACATGACGGCAGAAATCGTCTAGAAATTTCGAAATTTGACTTGTGAGGTTGACATTCATGGTTCCGTTACCAATATCAAGTAATTGAGTAGAAAATTTTGCAGCATATGGATCATTTAACATTTGCGCTCTCATATTATGTGAGGACCTAAACAGGCATTTATTTCGTTACATTGATCGCGGAATAACTGGCAATGTTTGTCTAAAATCACCCGACCAAATTCAAAACACCGCCGAAAATTCACTCGTTCACTTTAAGATCTTTAAGGCTTCTAATGAGTATTTGTGATCTATTTTATATTCATCCCAAATAATTATGTGACATTGTTTAAGAACTTTTCGTACCGATCGAATCGTACCGATAAAATGGCACAGTGGTTATAGCTTTGGCGTTTAGATCGAGAGGTATTCCGGGTTCGAATCCCCATAGGGTCAGGATGCAAAAGGAAATTTTCATCAACAGATCTGTCTCATCAACTATCTGTAATTAAACAGAACACAACTACGACTCCCTAGCGGCGTGCAAAACTCATGGGCCGACCCAACATGCATGTCTAATACTATAGGGTGGCATGGTGCTATGCAATGCGCAGATGGTAAAAATGAACCGCACGAACAAAAATCCTTTGCCGTGCTGGAGTGTGGCTTAATATTGCAGACTATGTTTTCATTTGTTTGAATGTTTAATGATAATTTTAAAGTAGAATGTGAACAGTACCATCCTGTAGGGTAGCAGCTATTCCAGAACATGCTACAACCAAAGCAATATTGCATTGTGATAATATTTTAGCCAATTTTAATGAAAATGTACATGTAAATTCAAATCATCGATGTTGAATGACTGTTCACGTTGCATGTCGGGGTTGAATAAATCACTTCCACTTCGATTAGTTGATGGCAATACCAATTTTAAGAGGGGTTCATTTGAAATGATCATACAAATATCCTCTAACTTTGTAAATGCTTCATTATATATATCAGGTGTGAAACATTATTAACCACTGCCACGTGCAGTGTGTAGAGCATGCAAAATAGCTTCATTCCCATAGCACATTAGGATTATTTTTAAAGCAGGTTGTTAACATAACGCCAAATAAACTACGTATCTGATGTGGACTTGAAATAAGTGCCGTATCTTTCCCAATGTCCATCGTCTTATAATAAATCTACAGCTCGACATGCACTTTCATGTAAATAACCATTAACTGTTTTAAGATAGAGTAACTTCAAGTGTTTACCCCTAGGGAGCATATATCATCTGACGAGCCAATACTAAATTCATAAATTAGGGGGCCTTGGACTTAAAGAGGCTATGAAAATTTTGCCATCAACGTTTTATTTATTTCTAATATGTATATGTATCTTGTAAAAAATAAGGTTCAGAAACATTGGTCTAGGATGAACTGAATATAGTCTGCCGAGAGCGTTTGAAGAAAAAATGCCACGATGAGCTTCAACTGGGCTACCTTGTTTGCGTTGCTCCCATTTTTTTCTTGATACGTTCCATGTGAAATAAGTTGAAATTTCTGCATATAGTAAAGTTTTTGCAAATCGCCCATAATCAGTGTTTTCTTGACATAATTGAAAGAACTCAGTCAATGTGGTTTTTGGTTGTGTATAACTGCTCGTTATTCTACATAATGCTCTGTGTAGTATACACGTTGGCCGTTTTCAGGATGTATAACTAAATAGAGGACCAAACTTAAAACAAAAAATTAAAATACGGTGCAGACTGCTGGACCCTCATAGAGTGATTGTTTTATTTTTGTTTCCGTGTCATTATTAGCTGTGTTTCTTGACGCTTGAACTGATCCAGTTCAGTTCATGTTTCATGAAACAACAGAAAGGCGCTTGCTAGGTTTAAAATCAAAATTTGCGATCTAAAACAAAATTTGGATCATGTTTTTCATATAAAATTTGAATTGGTCGGGATCAATGAGCGTCAAATCTCGACTACAGCGCCACCTACCTGTTTCAAAATTTACAAAAACCACAGATCCTAAAATTTGGAGTCAATTGGGCTTGTAGTTTCCGAGACTAGCGTTATCATATGCACCAACGTTTTTATATATATATATATATATATATATATATATATATATATATATATATATATATATATATATATATATATATATATATATATATATATATATATATATATATATATATATATATATATATATATATATATATATATATATATATATATATATATATATATATATATATATATATATATATATATATATATATATATATATATATATATATATATATATATATATATATATATATATATATATATATATATATATATATATATATATATATATATATATATATATATATATATATATATATATATATATATATATATATATATATATATATAAGTGGGACTGAGGAAGCAGATGAATCTAGCTAGTTGTGAACGCAACTATGCATGGCAAACTGTATTAAAGAATATAATGTAACGTTCAAGTACACACACAACGAAAAAGCACACCAAACATGCAATGTATATAAAAACGAGAAGAAATGGTGGTCGTCGGAGGAGATGGAAAAATACAGTCAGTTGTGCGCAGATGATCATCGTGTAATATTTATTAATACTTAAAATGTTTTTGCCAATAAATGTTAATATTAAATAGTTGAGTCGAGCGTTTCACTTATTTAAATTTAATAATAATCCTACATGGTGTCAGAAGTGGGATACATGTTGATTTATATTGTGAGAAAAGTTAATTTGCAACAATAAAAAAGAATACCTATTTTGCGGACTGCGGTGTTTAATGCTAATTTAGTTTTTAACGGTGTTTAATTTGCTGATTGAGTAAATATACAATTATAAGTACTGTTCGTCGATACTAATGGTTTAAAAAAACCAGCTTGTTCCTGAATCTTGTGTTGGTTAATTTGGTCAAATTTAAACTATTCATTGCGTATGATCGGATAATAGTTTATGGTGAAATTTGATGCAGAACGTGTAAATCAAGAACGGATGAATCTAACGGGGTGATGTGCGGTTATATAAAACATATAGTGAACAGTTATCTTATATTGCGCGAAATATTGGTATATTATTGGAGTGAAATAGGCAAACGAAACTAGAGGTTTGTTTATGCGGTTACAAAATAAATAACGTTGAAATAAGTGAAGGACTTAACCAAATTTTAATAAACGAAAAATACGACCTTGAGTATAGCAGAAGGCGTGATTGACTGGTTGTGTGCGAAAAGAAACGGAACTATTCTTTATTCATTTGGGAAGTTGACATCATATCTTAAAAGGAATACATTGTATAAAATAAGATGCCGAAAAGCAAGAGAAAACAATACGACAGTGGCATGGATAATGATTCATTTTACCAGAAAATGGCAGAAAGCTTTGCTAGACATTTTGATCGCGAGCCTACGACCAATAATAGACACAGCTCAGTTGATATTGGCATATCCGATAAAGCAAGGTTACTGGAAAAAGAACTGGAACTGAAAGAGAGGGAATTACAACTGATGAAACGAGAACACGAATTAAAAATAAATTTTCGGAAAACGCAACCAAACTCTAGTCATTCCGCTGATAATAGTGACGAAGAAAGTGAAAAATCCGAAACATACAAGCAACAAACGAGACAACCTAATTTTCTCTTACGAGATGTTGAAGAATCCCTTTCAAAATTTTCTGGCGAAGATGAATATAAGATTGAGAAATGGATCGCTGATGTGGATGAAGCCGCCATTTGCTTAGGATGGAATGATGTACAAAAGACGATTTATGGTAAAAGGTTGCTGGATAAATCTGCGAAGGAAAGTTTAAAAATTGCTGTGGATACAAGTACGTGGGACAAATTGACTTCATTTTTAAAGAAGGAATTTAGTAAACTGGAAAGTAGCGCGACTATTCACAAGAAAATGAGGGAGAGGAAAAAGGATACTAAAGAATCGTACCGTTCTTATTTGATTTCTATGCGACAAATAGGTACTAACGGCGGTCTCGAAGATGATGCTATAATTCAATATTGCATTGATGGTATTGCCGATTTCGAAATGAATAAATCTATATTATACGGTGCAACTACGATTAACGAATTCAAAAGGAAACTGGAATTATATGAGGAAATGAAGTCAAAAATTGGGAGTAAAGATGTTGAAAGGCATAATATCAAACGTGATAAAAGGCAATTCAAGAAGGATCAATGCTACTCGTGCGGCGAGAAAGGCCACAATAGAAAAGATTGTGGAGATAAAGAAAAAGGCCCGAAATGTTTTAAATGTGGAGAATTTGGACATATATCACCCAAGTGTCCAAAATCGAAAGTGGATAACAAAGTTGGGCAAAACTTTTCGCCAAAAGGTACCGTGTACGCTACTCAATCCAAATCTACGGTATTATCAAATACGATGAAATCGTTTTTGCTAAATGGTCATGAAGCAATTGGTCTCGTTGATTGTGGCACTGATTTAAATTTAGTTACCGCAGAAATGCACTTAACCTTGGGTGCTCCAGAACTTGAGAATGTTCTAAAAACTTTTGAAGGGGTTGGGTCAAGTCGAAATATTACGCTAGGCAGATTTTGTGCGAAAGTCAACATTGATGGTGAAATTTATGACACAGTGTTCCACGTAGTGCCTGATACCATGATGACACATGCGATTATTTTGGGAAAGGAACTTATCGACCAAACGATAACATTAATTACACCAGAAGCGGTGATAATGAAGAAGGCGTTTCCGGATAATTGCCTTATGTGTGACGCTGAGGAAGATGAGTTACCAATAAATACGTCTCTCATAAAAAATCGACTCATCTCGGATGAAATCCGAAAACGAATTATGAATTATAAACCACGAAGCAGAGCGACAGATAACGATGTGGAAATGAGAATTGTATTATCTGATAATACTCCAATTTATCAGAAACCTCGGCGGTTGTCCCCTCTTGAGTTAGATTTGGTGCGGAAGCAGATAGATGAATGGCTTGACGAATGTATTATAAGGCCAAGTGTATCGGACTATGCCAGTCCTGTAGTCCTAGCAAATAAAAGAGATGGTTCAAAACGGTTATGCGTGGATTACCGAAAATTGAATAAGGTTATTGTTAAGGACCGATATCCATTACCGCTTATCAACGACCAGATCGACCAGTTAAAAGACGCGAAATACTTCACTACTTTGGACTTACGAAACGGATTTTTCCACGTACGTGTCGCTGAGGATTCAAGAAAATATACAGCTTTTATAACACCGTTTGGTCACTACGAGTTCCTGTTTGTACCATTTGGGCTATGTAACTCGCCGGCGGTATTCCAGCGCTTTATAAATAATATTTTCCACTCATTATGTTATATGGATGACCTGATTATTCCAAGTTTGACGGAGGAAGAAGGTTTGGATAAATTGATGAAAATATTATGTATTGCAGAAGAAAATGGATTACAAATAAAGTGGACCAAATGCGAATTTCTTTCACCATCCGTTGAATACCTCGGATATCAAGTTGAGAATGGTACAATCCAACCGTCAGTGAGAAAGAAAATGGCGATTTCTAAATTTCCCGAGCCTCGCACAGTAAAACAGATTCAACAATTCATTGGATTGACAAGTTATTTTCGACGATTTGTTGAATCATACGCTATAATTGCTCGTCCCTTGACGAATTTACTACGAAAGGGGAAAGAGTTTAAATTTGGAAACGAGGAGTATAAGGCTTTCAGAAAATTGAAAGAGGCTCTTATAAGTCATCCCATACTAGGGATATATTCAATGAATGCAGAAACCGAACTACACACGGATGCCTCGAAAATAGGACTAGGGGCAATTCTTATGCAAAGAGATAGTGAAGACGAGCAATTTCACCCTGTCATGTACTATAGCAGAAAAACAGAACTTCGCGAAGATAAATATCCTAGTTATGAGCTCGAAGTATTAGCAATTGTTACGGCACTGAAAAAAATGAGACATTACTTACTTGGGCTTTCCTTTGTTATTGTGACTGATTGTGCAGCTTTCAAAGGAACAATGGAGCGAAGAGAGCTAACGTCAAGGATTGCAGGCTGGGCTTTGCAACTACAAGAATTCAACTATAGGCTTGAACATAGACCAGCATGTAAGATGAGACATGTGGATGCACTTAGTCGAGCTCCGATTGTAATGGCAGTAACGAGTGATGTGACTAACCGTATTAAAGCTGCTCAGAAATCCGATGCTTATACGAAAACTATACTCGAAGTTTTGAATAAGCAAGCTGATTACGAAAATTATGTGACCAATAATGGAGTCCTATTTAAAATAATCAAAGGAGAAAGACTCCTGGTTGTCCCAAAAGCAATGGAGTACGAAGTTATCCGGTCCTGTCATGAGCATGGCCATTTTGGTACAAAGCGAACCGCAGAGTTGATTGCTCGAAAATTATATTTACGTGAATCAGATAAAAAGGTAAAACGTTTTATTGATAATTGTATAACTTGTATTTTAGCTAATCGTAAGCAAGGTAAACAAGATGGTTTCCTTCATCCTATTGCAAAAGGAGATCGTCCGTTAGTATGTTATCACATGGACCATTTAGGAAACTTGGTGGCTACTAAGAAGGTGTATCGATATATACTAAGCATAATTGATGGATTTAGCAAGTTCGTTTGGTTGTATCCAGTAAAGACTACCACCTCTGCGGAAGTTATAAAAAAGTTAATTATACAAAAGGAAGTATTTGGAAATCCTGAGTACATTGTGACTGATAAAGGTACTGCTTTTACATCTGGTGAATTTATCGAATATTGCAGGAAGGAGTTTATAAACCATCATACAATAACAACCGGTGTACCAACCGGAAACGGGCAGGTCGAGATATTGAATAAAACCATAATTGCTGTGTTAACGAAATTGTCGAGAGATAAACCTGATGATTGGTGGAAGCACGTCGGATCAGTACAATCATTTATTAATAACACGTGGCAAAGATCTATTCGAATGACTCCTTTCGAATTTTTATTCGGTGTGAAAATGAAAACAACGGATAATATTAAAATACGAGAAATACTTGATGAAGAAGCTATAAACGAGTTCATGGACGATAGGTGTGAGCTACGAGAATGTGCTCGAAAATCAATCGATAAAATCCAAAGTGAAAATCTTCGAACTTATAATAAACGACGGCGCAAAGGCCCGACCTATAACAAAGGTGAATGGGTTTTAATAAAACGAACACAATTTGGTTCGGGCTTGAAGCTACAAAACAGGTATTTAGGTCCATATGAGGTGACAAAAGTCAATCCTCATGACCGTTATGAGGTCAAAAAAGTTGGAGAATCCGAAGGTCCCATCAATACTACAACATCGGCGGAATTTATGAAAAGGTGGTTCCAAGGAATATCTGATGAAAGTGATAATGATTCTTCGGATGAAGTTATACTCGCGAACTCGTCCGGGCCGGACGAGAACGCAGGACGGCCGAGTGGGACTGAGGAAGCAGATGAATCTAGCTAGTTGTGAACGCAACTATGCATGGCAAACTGTATTAAAGAATATAACGTAACGTTCAAGTACACACACAACGAAAAAGCACACCAAACATGCAATGTATATAAAAACGAGAAGAAATGGTGGTCGTCGGAGGAGATGGAAAAATACAGTCAGTTGTGCGCAGATGATCATCGTGTAATATTTATTAATACTTAAAATGTTTTTGCCAATAAATGTTAATATTAAATAGTTGAGTCGAGCGTTTCACTTATTTAAATTTAATAATAATCCTACATATATATATATATATATATATATATATATATATATATATATATATATATATATATATAATATTGTGATTTCCTTAAATAATCCTCAAATAATCTAGAGTCTACACAAATATTTATAACAAAATGGTACCCTCTTTGATAACACATAAATAAAATAAATACATATCTACAAAACATTGTGTGATTCGTGATAACTATAAACAGTAAATTTTGAATTAATTTACAGTGTTTGTGTGCAGTAACTAACTATTCTAACTTCACAATAAATGTTTTGCGATTTATCAACAAAATTACGTGTATAACAACAATAAGGTTATAACAATATGTTTGTGTTTGTGTGATCTGATAACTTACATAATATAATAAAAATTGTTCGTGACTGCTACGGTACCTCTATATTTGTATTCACAATAATTAACAATGACAATTAATTGACTCAAATTTATAAAATAATAAGTTATTAATACACAGAGTCAAATAAAACAGAAAATACGAAATTAAGAAACAACAGAATAAACAAATAAATTAAACTTTTCTAATCTAAAAATATATGAACTACATTAAATAAACGTAAAGAACCCGAAAGTATATCTAGGAATATAAAACAACAAACTAATTTCTAAGTAATGTACAAAATATAAATAAGTCAAACAGTTAAACAAGAAAATAATAGATAAAATACAAATCATAATAAAGTTTTAATTTTTTTTTCCAAAAATAGCTTTTCTCATTTTTGTGTTTTTGTCAATATAAAAAAAAAATTAAAATAACAAGTTATAAACTTAATAAAAGACAAAAAAAATATTAAAAAAGGATAAATTTTCAGGATTTTCCCAACATACGAAATTACGAAAACAAAAAAATTATTATTTTTAAGGAAAAAGGATATTCAATTTAAAATATTGTGTTTGTGAAGGGTTTGACATTATAAATAATAAACAGGTATTATAATAGTAATAATAGTAATTAATTAGTTGTGATAACAAAAACAAAATAACATAAACAAAAAAACATAAAACAAACAAAAAGAAAATTTTGGGGTTCAACCTGAAGTAAAATACACTTACCTTATTTAATGCGGCCAACACCTTATCGGGCATGTGATCTTGTAGCATTACGGGTGATATAAGCACTTCATCGAAATCGGTGTTTTCGGCCCAGATCGCTTGGTATACAGGTTCCTTTTTCTTCAACATTTGACTAAATAATTTTGATGGGTGGTGAAAGAAATGGAAAAAGAAAAAAGAAAATTTATATTATTGATTTTTCGTCTCAATTTTTGTATATTTTAATTGTGTTTAGAAAAGCTTTTACGGAAAGCTCTAGTGCTTTTCTTATATTGCTATAAACATCTATCTAATAAACAATTATATTATGTAAATTTAACATCATGCGCTTAGCTGAAAAAACAAAAATAAATTGATTGATTATGTGAGGGTGATTGATGATTTGTGTTTTGTCATGAGGTGCATGCTTCGACATGTTGTTTTTTATTTCTGATGTTTAAATTTGACATGCAAAATTGTGGTTTGGGAAGAATTTGAATCGTTTATGGGTGGACCTTTATAAAGTTTATTGGTAGTTAAAAACGATAATGCAGATTGTGTCTAAGCGAAATAAATAAATCGATATTGCAGTCAATGTCAGCGCCTTTGCTACCCTAGCATGTTCAACGAATATGATAATTAAGAAAACAAGATGAGATGACCACTGTGTAAATTCGATGCACCCTGAACCTAAGTAAAATGATTACGGGGAAAAAGGAAGTTGAATTTTAATTTTGAATCTGACTATACCAACTTACTGGGTTGTGACTCTTTGTATAACTTGAACTAAGGAATAAAATGGTTTAATCTCTATAGTGTTGCCAACACATGAACTTCATGAATGCTAGATTTTAGTCAAAATAGTGCAGTGTTTTGTACAGTACAGTAATTAGGGCTAAAGAGCTAAAGAAATGTTACAAAATTTTAAATATAATTACAAAAATTATTTTAGGCTCGCGAACCCAGGCCTTTGATTTACCCAGGCCTCATATTCCTGGCTCATAAAATTCGTACCAAAAACAGATGTTGCTATTTTCTATAATAAATATCGGGTGGTCATAAAGATCAATATCTCTATTACACCAAGTTTATTTCATAAATTTACTATGGTGATGATGTACATTGACCGTCTTTTGATTTATACATACTTTTGTTACTAAATAAACGAAATTTAATGATTTTTATGATTTTTCTATACCACCGATGGCAAAAATTAGCCTACATTACCCATTCCATGCATTTAGGCGTATCATTTTTCAATCAACATCATTAAACCAACAAAATAAATAAAAATCTTCACACAAAAAAAAAAAAAAACAAATTTAAATCGATTTTATGCTAAACAACATTAATGTTTTCACATCATCATCATCATCATCATCATCTTCGTCATGATGCCTTTTGAATTTCGTTAAATTATTATTTTTTTCCAAAAAGTTCAAAGTGTCATTCGATGATTAACGGAAGACAACATAAATAATTTTTTTTTGCTAAGTTAGGAAGAAAATCTAGGCCTATTTACATAGTTTTTGGATTATTAATTTAAAATAGCTGTAAGATAAAATAATTTATGATAATGGTTTTATCGATTTTTCCCGCTTCATACACGACGAACATTAATATCATACACGAGTGTTTCTTGGTATATGGCTTCAAGTAAATCAAATTCCTTTTTGTAATACGAGTATTAATATTAATATAAAATAGTAAGGAACGAAAAGAAAACGGATAAAGACATTAGGGCTGATTTTAATGGCTTGATATTTACAAATTTACAATTTTAATGTATGCTTTCCGGTAAAAATCTCGTTATTAATGCAGCTTTGGATTTACTTCTTATAAATACGGGGATATACATGAATTTTATACAAAAATATTTAATAGTTTTTAGTCAGGCTCTAATTTGAATATGTACTCGTATTTGCACCTGCACGCGCCTGCTCTATAAACTAATCCTTTAACGCCATTAATTAGCTGATGGATATCATAAAACATACACTGCATCCAACATTTGTTGTCCAAAACCTTCAAAGTGAAACAATTTTTTTGCCATAGGCGTACGAGAATGATATGTTTGTGGAAATGGATACATATCGTCATGGTACTTACTCTAAAACACAAGGAAGAAAATCATAAATTTCTACAATTTAAACTTTTCATGCCTCGAATATGGATCCAACGTTGAAAGCTGGAAGCATTCAAACTGGGGACGATGGATATTTTTCACAATGTATCTCTTATTTTTATTAAGGAGCCAAACATTGCTATGTCTATTCGATCGAAGTTCAAAAATATGTAGATCACTACTTAAACACAGTTCGCAACTCAGCAGGAAATGGAAAAATGTTAACTGCGCAGAAGACGAGTGAAATAGAAAAAGTGGCATCACAACTTAGCAATGAAATCACTAAGAAGACCAAACTGACAGAGGTTGAGGAAACTCCTATTAATTGCTATAACGAAATCAGCACACTTGCTTGTACTAACGCTGAGTTTCATACAGATGAGGAAGAACTTGCAAGAGAAACTGATTGGATACACAAGCAGAAGAAAAGACCAATAAAAAAATGAAGAGCAGAATTCTCGCCAAAAGTTGAGGAGCTCTAGCAAACAAAAGGCACCAAGTAAGGGCTTACAATGACTAAAAGGGCAGTACCAGCCGTATGGTAGTATTGGCGGAAACGACCAAGTTCCATATGGCAATAATGTAATGGATGTGATTACTAACTCAGAACTTTATTAATCATTTCCGGCAAATCATATTGCTAGGAGAATGACAATTATTAATTTTTATATTAGGCCATCTGGAGGCTGGCCGATTGCGCGAACCCTACCATACGGCTGTCAGACTAGTCACAGTTAGTCCATAAAATAGGTTATTCATAACATAAATAATCATTTCCACCTAATCATGTTTCTTGGAGGTTGGCACGAATTTCTCGTATTCTTATGTGGAGTCATATGTAACTTGGCCATTTGCGCCAATACTACCATACGGCTGGTACTGCCCACTTAGTCATTGTAAGCCCTTACTATTACCAACTCAAAACTTTATTAATCATTTCCAGCTTGCAACGCATCGAAAAGTTCTTTCAACGTTTCTTTGTGTAAAGTTCAACGTTTCTTTGTGTAATGCTTGGAGACTATGGTGTGATCTATACCCAAACCAGAAAAAAACAGTCCTAGCATTTAGAAGAGAAGTAGCCCTAGTATTGTTGAAATCATCAACGACAACTGTGACTTCAATTGGCAGACCAAGCAGCCTTTCAAAACAGTCACAACAGGCATCATCTGCCATTAAGCCACATAATCTTGTACGCCAAAGTAAGAGAAGCAGAGAAAAGCAGATGCAAGGTTTGGATGTGACAAACTATTTTTAAGTGCAACATTTGTAATGTGGCATTGCATGAAAAATGTGTTCTGATATATCACTCAAAATAAATAAAATATATTAATTAAACTGATTATTTTTGGGTGAACGCAACATGCTTAAACTTTTAAACGATATGCTCCAGCCTTATATGTGGCTTGTGGCGGCTTAATTGTGACCCAACTAAGCTAATTTTAGTAACCACACAAAATTTTCAAGGCAGAATATAATGCGACGAAAGATGGGTTAATTTTACATATCAACGGGTGCCGCCACGTGGGATCCAACCTTATGGGTTGCCAACCAAGGCCTCGTTTTTTTGTTGGTATCGGAGAAAGGCCTCGCAACACTGGAGGCCTGGTGGCCAATCGGCCATTTGTAAAATTTTAACAACGGTGAGAAGACGCCCCAATTCATTTCTGCCAGACCTTTATGAAAGTCAAAAGGTACAATGTTTTTATTTTTTTTTTCAATTTTATTTTTTTTTGGCTAAAAACACATACTACTGAAGTTAGCAGAAAATTGGGCAGAAAAAAATCTCCACTATCGACATTTCGACCGAAATTTCATCAGACAACGTACTTTATCGACACACTGAGAGGAGATTTAACAATAATATACAAACTGCATTATCGACATTTCAGCCGGAATTTCAGCGGAAAACCTACTTTATCGGCATATTACGATGAAATCAATGATAATACAAAAACTGCACTACCGACATTTCGGAAGAAAATTCACTATAAAACTGAATTACCGAAACGAGATTTCAGACATGGTTGAGGTTTCTCGGATATATAACTATGATCCCACATAAACTTTGACCTCAAATTTGGCACAGATATTTTATTTGTAGGCCCGAGCCTAATAATATATCCCGCTTACACGACGAATGAACAATGCGGGCTACACGAATTTTTGAATGTGGATTATTTGATGAGAAAAAGAGATTTCAGACATGGTTGAGGTTTATCGGATATCTAACTATGATCCCACATAAACTTTGATCTGAAATTTTACATGGATGGTTATTGCTTTCTTGTAGCACGCTTACACGCTTTCACTTTTAACTTGTAATACGCTTACATGACAAGAGCGTTACGTTAATTTCGCGAATTTTCATATACAATATTTTCATAAAGTCTATTTGAAATTTAAAAGACATAATAACATAACATTAAGAATTTACTAGTACATTTTAATTTATATTCACATTTAAATAAATTTATATAATTTTGTCGATTCGATTTACTTATCGATTTTTAAACATTTTGATAAATAATTATTTTATTTTCCCCTTAAAGTTGGTCGATAAGGCAGATTTCGGCTGAATTTTCTGCTAACTTCAGTAAGGTTAAAAACACCTTGTTAAAGTTAGCCGAAAGTTTCCAGCCGAAAGAAGGTAATGCAGATAGTGTCTTTGCTATTCTAGCTGAAAAGTAAATTAATAGACCTTGCAGATAGTGTCTTGACTATTTATAAATTGTCTTTACACTCTCGCTCCTATCGATTTTTAAATTCCTATAAACTGAAATAATTTCTCCTTCACCCGAATGATGTAATCCGATCCTAAATTCTCCTAAATTCGAGTTCATGACTGATTTTCGCTGTATTCAAGACACTATCTGCATTATCTTTCGGCTGGAAACTTTCGGCTAACTTTAACAGTATAATTAATAGCCGTAAAATACATTATTTGATATGCATAGTTCTATATTATTTACCCGACGTTCATTGGATAGATCAAAAACCTAATCCTTGAAATTTGAGGCAAGTCTGACGGAGATAGGGGTTGTAATGTGGTATAATATACTAGAAAGTCTGAAATTTTCGAAACAAAATTAATAAAATGTTCTCTAACTTTTGAGTAACCCACTTTCCCACCGACCACACTATGTTTATTAGAATGGTTATTAACCTAGGTAAGCCCACGCGAAATTTGGAGCAAGCCTGAACGGGATAGGGGGTGTAATGTGGTATAATGTCCGTCCATATGTATTTTCTGTTCCTACTGTTTTACAAATACATTTACATATTTTTTGTCAACTAACAAATTTTGTGTACATACATGTTTTGTTAATTTTTCCATTTTGTTAAAATTTTCACTTTCAGTGAATTTTCCAGTTTTCTTTCGTAAGAACTATCTCCTGGAAATTCGAAGCACAGCAAAAAAAGATTAAGCCAAATCGCTTGAGTCGTTTTCATATGATGCGCTATAGAAAAAAGTCAAAATTTTTTCGGGGTTTCCCGGAAGCCTCCTAGTTTTCCAGTCAGATTTTTCAATTTTCCTCTTCTAAAAGATCATCTGGATCGGATACGTGTGCAATTCCGCAAAAAACACCCATTTTCGATTTTCCGAATTATCCGACTTTTCCGAGGGATTTTCAACATATTTTTCTCGTAAGAACCATCTCTTGGTAATTAGGAACACATCAAAAAAAGATTGAGTCAAATCGGTTGAGCCGTTCTCAACTGATGCGATAGCAAAAAAACTAAATTCTTTTCCAGAGTTTTTTCAGAAAATCCCAAGTTTTTCAATCAGAATTTCCAATTTATTTCTTCTAAAAGACCATCTGGATCGGATACGTATAAAAAACCGAACAACAACAACATTTTGTTTCGAAAATTTCAGATTTTCTGGTACATTATACTACATTACACCCCTTATCTGCTTCAGACTTGATCCAACTATTGTGTGGGCTTACCTAGGCCTATGACCTTTCTAAGAAACATAGTGGGATTGATGGGAATGTGGGTAACTCAAAAGATGTAGGACTTTTTATTAATTTAGTTTCTAAATTTATTCTAATTTACACACGGGTTTGGACAATTTAGTAAAATTATTTAGCACTTGACACATTCTTGCTATATTCTGATTATTTGGAGGTAATAGTAGAACTAGGTATATATCCCTTTTTCGGCCTGAGACCACAATTGTGTACGTTACAAAAGAGAATCATGAAAAAAACCATTACAAACTATGGTTATTTACATACACATTTGTGTACGGTGGACATAACTATACGAAAAAAATTGTCTAACCGGAAAAGGCATATAGTATCATATCTTTCGACTATAAAATATTTTTTCGGCTGAGACAGCAAAAACAATAGCTGCATTATCTTTCGGCTGGAAACTTTCGGCTAACTTTAACAGTATGTTAAAAACAAATTTTTTTTATCTCATTAAAGTAAAGACAATTTAAAATTTTCCTACTTTTTCAATTTTAAATTTTATTTTATTTCCCAATTTTTTAAAATTTTTATTAATCATTTTGTGTAATTGAGCGCAACTACGGTCGTTCGACACGGGCGCGGGGTCGGGTGAACATTTGTTCTCGCTTCAAAATTATTCACTTTCGGCGGCCATATTTATAATGTTGTTAAATTTAGTTTCGTGTTGTTATCCGCCATTTTGTTTTTGATTCTTGGCATTCGGCCTCATTTTCGTTTCACCCTTTGTTCTTTTTTAATTGTTTTATTTTTTTGTACTATTAAAACAATAAAATGAAGTGCTAATATTTTCGGATCGGTATGGTGGGAGGGGAGACTCCATTCTGTGTCGGTTTCACATTTATAAGCTATGCTTATTACTCCCCATCATCCCCTTGGCAGGAAATCCACAGGGTCGGAGTGGTGAGTCTAGCGTATGTATCGTCCATTCGGGGACGACCGTAGAATCCAATCCTTATGCTGTCAAGGTATGAATTGTGGGGATTACCTGGAGGTCTTTGTGGGGGAAGAGAGGCCTGGTCAGTTGAAGAGACGTCGCTACCCTTTTATGCTGCTTCGTTTTGGCTGGGCATCAGCTTTCCAGGGTCGATGGGTCATGAGGAGAGGTCTCTTCCGCAAACTGGGTACTTGTCACTTGGGGCATCCTGTCGCCGTCGAATGGACACACCCGATTATGATTAATTTATTACATTTTTTCAAGTTTCGTTCGACAAATTCAGGTCGACCTAATTTAATTTCAGTTTTTTTATTATTTGCTTTTGATTTTAATTTTATCTCTGTTCCACAGTGTAGGCCAGGAGCACGCAAGCCTCTAATTCTACAACGATCCATGCCATTACCCTGAGATCTAAAAAATCACCATGAGAGAGGCCTCTGCGTGCTTAGTGAAATCTGCAGGAGAATCCTTGAACAAGGGAGTGGAATATACTCGCTTCGACAAGTTCCACATTAACCAATATAATAAATATCAGCTATACCTATCATCATCTCCTTGAGCATCCGCCACACAATACTGAAATCGCTTCCGAAACCTGCTAATCACACAACGACCGCAATGTAAGAATTGTTTTAATTTTTTCCTAAATATTTAAATAATTTTTACTCTGGGATATAAATGTTTTCTGGTAAAATGTTTTACCATAAATAGCAACCTTCGTTACTACTAGAGAGATTTAAAACCGCCATTTTTGTTCTAGTAATAGACACAAAATAAAATATCATTTTCTAAGCATGAATGGGGAAAAATCAGTTGATATTAGATTCGCAAATAATCGAAATATAGATTTAGAAGAACTATCTGGAACTGATACCCACAAAATTGAAAAAGCTCGTCGGTGAACAACTTCAGAACTTGACTTACAGACAGGAAGAAAACGATCATGCTCTCACATTCATCAATAATAAAATTGATAATGAAAAACCAGTGGAAACAAAACGATTTCCTACAGAAAATCAAATAAGTTGGATCTCTTCGGAATTCCAGAAGCAATAAAATCGATTCCTGATTTTGAAGATAATCGAAAATAATTAACTAACGTTTTTATAGCTCGGCCGCCGAATTTCCCGGAATACTATTTACCCCACCATCCTGCATCAAAAGAGAACAGCACAATAACGCGATTGCGAGTCTTATGTAACGCATCATCAACATTCGAAACGGCTATTTCTTTATTGGGGATTCAAGAAAAATTGTGGAATATTTTGCTGCGCTTCAGATTACATGTACCAAATATATCTTTAGGTTTTGATTCACGAGGAGTTTCGTGACCTATAGTGTATTTGGTGGAGATTTTCTCCAAATGAGCAACAAAAAAACATACAAATGGGTACCAATAGAAACAAAAACAGTTAAAGTTTTTGTTTCTATTGACGACTGTTAAGGTTGGGAATGTGACATCTAGCGCATTAAAAATAAGTTCATTGCGGGTTTTTTTTCTATGAAATTTTAGCACGGCATACTTTATGAAAAAAAAAATTAATATACAAAACTATCAGAAACAAGCTTATTTTTTTTGCCGTCAGATCCACTTATAGTTGTCTATAGGCATCCATTGAATTGTACGGATATCGACGAATCGTACGGCGGGCTGGATTTTCTATCGGACTATATTTGGAGTAGTACAGTTTTATTGATTGGGAGAGATAGGAGTACGGGATGAATTGTGAGTGATTTTTATTGTGGGCGATTTGTAAAAATTAGAATCAAATATAAAGCAATAACATCTTTCGATTTATTCGCAGAAAATTATAAAAATTCTGATTCTGATGAAAACCTTTCCTAATTTTCTGTGATCCCGTCTAAATGTGTGTTGAAAAAAATAATGTTTTTAAGAATTCTTTGAAGGCAATTCTAAAAATTCTTAATTGATATTAATTCACTATTTATAGAACGTGGCGAAAATTGTATAAGAAAATATATTTTTTAAATCTATTTGCAGATTTCGCAGAAGTTTTTCTGTTAATTTTTACTAAGAAGGGAAACAAAAAATAATCCATAAATCGACTAAAATTAGAAATTTCGACCTTGGCGTGTGCAAGTTTCGCAATATTCTATACCAATTTTACCCTGGTGCTATGTTGTGCTGAAAAAGTTTAATAATAAACACAAATATTATCTCTATCTAGGTTTTAGTTTGGTACACATATCCAGCATCCGCACATTTATTTCCATGACACAAGACTTAGTCTGTTCGATATACAAGTCTAGAATATTTTTGTTAAATCAACTTCGTCTTTAGTTTCTACCTACACTATATGTATATTTAGAAGTTGGATAAGGAACAGGATTTAAGGAAACATCTGGCGACACTACAATGCCGTATACTCGCTACAAAGTAAATTAGAAGTCATCCGAACCACAACGTGTTAATCATAAATAATCTTACTGTTAAAACTAAACCAAACAACAACAACAACAACGACAAAAACAACAAACTACAACAAAACAAAATGTTCAAGGAAAACGGAATTTTCCAGATTCTACTTAAATAAATTTTCTACACGGTTCGCAAGCAAAAAATACAAAACAGAACCAAACACAATATACAAATAAAAAAAATATGCGAAAAAAGTGAAAACACAAAAAGAAAATTATTTGTAATATAAAAAACGGTAGCGCGAGGGAAAACCATCATCATCATCAAAAAACAAAAAAAAAAAAAAAAAAAAATAAAAGTTAGATAGTACTTTCATACCTCCAACCTTTGTCGAATCTATGTCTGCAAAAAAAAAAGACAGAAAACAAATATGAAGAAGATCTTAATTACATTTCACATTTTTTGACAATGAAAATTATTTTTCTTAACCCAAAACAAAAATAAAATCATAAAACATAACTGAACATAACTTTTGTGTTTGCCTTGACAGAATGAAAATTTTTAACCCCGTATAAATTTTGAAGAGATTTTCAGTGGACTTTTCAGTGGAAAAATAACAAGAACATAGTTAAGGAGCGTAGTCCCGTAGTCCAATAGCGAGTGCAGACCTATGAACTTTATTTTACAGCATGCCACAACAAAATGTAAGATTATCCCAAAATGTGTATTACTTGTAGCAAACTTTTAGGCGTTTCTTAACCATTTCTTAGTGCAACTAGTTCTGGTGAAACTGGTTTATTCACCAGACAACTACGATTTATACTTTAACGTCAACTAGAAGAATTTTTTGTTTCATAAATCGAGTTACTCAAACGGATTTTGTAACAACAGCAACTAAAAGAAAATTGGGCCACACATCAAGCCGGCACATAAACTAGCTTGCACCGTTACACTTTAGAACTCAAATTGAACCCCTAAAAAAACTATCGAACATCGACTTAAGCTATATTGCAGTATCGTCAAAAACTGATTGATAAATCGAAAGGTGAAAAAATATAAAAAACCCATTAACAAACCCCCGTGCTATCAAAAACATTTCCACGGTTGAATGTAAACCATCTAATCTAATATATCTACGAGGAATAATTAATTTGTAAAGCGTTTTGGAAAGGTCTTGAACGATTGCTAAAAGCTGGTTTCGATTAGAGGGTCCTCCAGAAGGCCTAGGTTCCATTTTTATTTTTTCTCAGCCGATACGACTTTGATGAAAATTACTAAGGAGCGCATTTTGAGTACAAGGATTCAATTGCGATTGGTTGTAGTTCGTCTAGAAGGATTTTGAAAAAAATGGTGAAACGGCTATTGAAATGCAATAAATCTATTGCGATTGATTGAGATATCAGAAAATTCCAGTAGGGCTCGGGTTAATTTTTTTAATTTTCTTTCGGCTCGCACGGTTTTTATAAAACTTGGTGAGAGAGAGAGAGGCCAAGGTCGAAAGCCAGGATCCAATTTCGATAGGTGCTAATTTCGATAAAACCCGATCAGTGGGCTGCCAGGTGGTTCCTGATTGTGATGAGTCCTGATTTCGGGAAAATGCATTTAGAGGATAATCCGGTGGGTGTTAGTTCCAATACTTAATTTTTTATGTACTGGAGAGATTTCAAATGCCAAGAATCGATTTCGATGGGTTCTATAATATCAAAAAAAAATCGTTAAGAAGGCCATCTGGTGGAGCCCATGTACATGTACAAGCACTACTGTACTAAAAATTTTGTGGGGTACACTTTCATTTTAAGCACAAGTTCATTTGTTATAAATTGTGTAGCCCAGATTAATTCAAAACGTTTAAAATTCGCCCCGTTATCCTCATGTCATTGTTGTGTGGCTACAAATCACCCACGGTTGTCCCTTTTTGTAGCTCATTCAAATCATTCGCCCATGTACATAATATCTAAGCTGCAACCAAAAATGCGGCCGTCTTCGTTGCATTCTCAGCAAAATCATAAATGTAGATTTCTCTTTAGATTTCGTTGGTTTAAATTAAATAAAATTAAGTCCCAGTTTTTTAAAAACATTTTAAGCTTGATTGATTTTTACAAAATTCGTTGGGAGGTTTACGAGTGCCGGAAATCGTTTCAGTAGGGTACAGTTCATGGTGGTCTTACTGGACCTTGTAGGGGTCTTATTTTAACATTTTATTTGGCTTGTATGATTTTCATAAAGTTGCGTGATGTTGCACCATGCTGCCTTTTGCGTCACAATGTTGTGAGATATTCTACTAAGTTGTGCAATGTTGCACCATATTGCTTGACGTTGCCACATATTGAGGGATGTTGTGTGATGGTCCACCATGCTGCATCATAATGCACCAAGTTGCGTGATGTTGCACCATGTTGCTTGATATTGCAACTTGTTGAGAGATGTTGCACTATGGTGCAAGGTATTCCACAATGTTGTACCATGTTGCGTTGTATGACACCATGCTGTGGGATATTCTACTATGCTGTGCGATGTTGCACCATTTTGCATCATAATGCACCATGTTCCGTCATTTTGCACCATGTTGCAACTTGTTGAGAGATGTTGTGTGATGTCCCAATATGTTGCATCATGTTGAATGTTGCACCATGTTGAGAAATTAGGTCATGATATTGCGGAATATTGCACCATGTTGCGTTGATTGCGATACAATGACATTGTATGGTTGAATTAACCGCTTCTTTTGCAAATGGTTGCTATGAGTAACAACATTGATTGTAGCATTCACTATCTAACTTTGGTCCCTTTTACGCATTTTCTTCCGCCTCAAACGATTTTGATATCGTCGGGAAGCGATTTCAATGGATTATAATTTCGCGAAAATTGATTTCGGATAAAGAAAAGATCGGATAAAACTTCATACATATTTTTATTTTCGTAAATTGGGAAGTCCCAACGAAATTTTCCACAGAAAGTTGTGGCATCCATAGGAGCTCTTTCGTTATTTAACGTTCTTTGCAAATATTTAAAAAAGTATAGCATCTGCGAACAAATCGATTCAGAATAAATGGGTTCTAATTTAAATTTGGAACAAAACTGGTCAGATATTTTTTCGGAAATTTAAGCGAAAATGACCTTTTTCGAGAAAAAACTGTTTTTTAGCCAAATTTTGCGCCTCGGCAGCCTAAACAGTTTGAACTGATCGGAATGAAACTTTACATATAAGATTTTCCGAAAAATTTGGATTTCGTAATGAAATTTGGTGGAAATCTGTGAACTGGGAGAGTAGTAGTGTATAGTAGTGTACTGTACTGAAGAGTAATAAGGACGTTCAAGCATTGCAATGTCTAATCACTTAGTTCATCCTGAACATTGTATTTATGTATATGCATATCTAGTCTATAAAAGCACAAACTATCCAAGCTTTTCCTATTTTTTTTATTTTTAAACAACATAAATCAGAACTACGAAAAAATTGTTTATACTCGTACATATGTATAAGAATAGTTACACAAACAAGGCAAAGCAAACATCTTGAGACTTTACTCGTTCTGCATGCTTCTAGTATTGCTCCACATCACTGTTGTTGGAGAAATATAAATATTTGATCTTTTCGTTTTTATTCCAAAAATATAAAAAAAATAAAAAGGAAATTAACATTTTTATTCGTAAGTCCTTTTTTCTTAGTACTACTCTATGTAGCAAAATTTTCTAATATGTAAATGACTCAATTAAATTGAGACGAAGAAAAATAAAATTTAATGTACTCGTATTTCTTCTATATGTGAATACGATTATACATTGATGATACTATACATGTTCTATGGTTTGGAAATTTTTCCAAGTGAATGCACTTTTAGAAGTTTATTAAAAGCTTTTTCTATCACTCGTAGATTTACATAGTAAAGCTCTATGATTTAAGTGTGATGTATATAAAACTTATTAACACTCGTGCCTTGTATGAAATCTCAATTATTTTAGGACTTGTATGAGACCCTGGATCCAACAATTTGAAAATGTTGTAGCAACTTAATTTTTCGTAAAATAATTGATTCTACAAGAATCGACGCATACGACATATTAATATGTGACATTCAACCGTGCCACATTCAATAATCGATGTTCATAATCAGCCGCGCATGAGCGCACTCATAAATGGGTCGTATGAATATACTGGCATTGTGCAAATGAATAAATTCAAGAAAAAAAAAATAATAAAAATCTTTCTCTCTTACTCTCTTGAAATATAAAAGTAAAACGAAACGAACGAGCCGCCATTAAAACGCCAGCGTTTTTTGTGCACCGACATCATTACTATCAAATTATTCAAACAGTATTTGTGAATTCAGCGATATTTCGGTTAGCATGTTATTTATCCAATAAGATGGCGAGATGGCAAAATTTTTGCAGATTTACTATTCACTGTATCTCCGAAGTCAAAAACGTAGTTTTTAAGACATGATTTTTAGGCAAAGTCGGTCAACTGAAAGTGAAGATAGGAGCTTTATGGTTTTTTGCAAATATTTTGAAAAGTGTAGATTTTATGAGAATAGCGGCCATAAATTGAAACATTCTAAATTAAAAAGACAACAATGTCGGTCCAGATCAGTTTTTCAAAACTTAAGCAGAAATGACGAGTTTTAACGAAAATTAAATTTCAATAATAATTCGGCATCTGTACAGAACATGCGGATTGACTGATAGGGATGAAATTCCATACGTAAGCTTTTTTTTATAATTCGGCAGGTGCAAGTGATGTTTGACACAGTTGTGTGACAGCTTCCACAGTAGCTTTTTTGATTTTTGTAAATATTTTGAAAAATACATAGCATTTACAAAAAAATGATTGTAAATTAAATTTAAAATAAAATTAGTTTCAATCACTTTTCAAATTTTACCGGAAATTACGAGGCTTGAAAAAAAATGTATACCACTAAAATTTGGCATCTATACAGCACAGTCATTTCTAGATCCGGCCTTGAAAACAAGAGTCACTCTGGTGAGGTCACTTATGTGAAAAGTTATCAATTTTAATTATTGATTAAATAAAATGCACCAGGTGGCAAAGAAAGCATTTTGGAGAACCGGCCAACCAAAATTATGAATTATGATAATAAAAATAAAATGACGCACCAGATATATCGGTCTTTGTCGCTGGAGGTCTAAGCGTGTACTGAAGTGCTAGGGAACCGACGCGTGCTCTGTTGGTAATGATATTTCACAACTTTGTTGCAACTAATTATTGCTTAATCTAACTTAATTGCGCCACAAAGTTTAGATACCCCCCCACTTAATCTAACCTACGTCTTATCGCCGTTAGTTGGATTATTAGAAAAAATTCAATACTTTTCTAACAGTTGACCCCCGGAACCCGAATTTTATCAGTTTAGGCACCTGTTATTCTTACGAACTGTGCCGGAAACATATTTCCCTATAAATTGAATAAATAAATATAAATACAATCCAGTTTTTGTAAGTTAACCACTAGAAACAGAGCTTCAAATTTAAAATGGCAGGGACAAGATTACTAGTACGGGTGGATTATTTACCGCAATGATGAATAAATTTCTGAAAATAAAGCAGCAAGCTTCCGATTGGCCAAGAAACGGTTCGAAATTTGAGGAAAAAGCTAAATACATTGAAAATTTTTTACAAAGAGAAGGAATAATGTTCGAATTCTCAGAAATTACTAGCAAACCTGGGGCCGAATTTTGGTCAAAAAATGGGAATAAAAATTATGAGAATTACAGTGGTTTTTCTTACCTACTAGACCTAAAACATTAAATCATATAATTGTTTGATACAAAAAGCGGAAAAATTAAACATTTATGTCTAGTACGTATGTGAAACAAAGGTAAAACTCATAAATTTTATTCTCGTTTTTCGACCAAAATTGGGTCCCTGGATTGAGATCTATGGCGAAATTGATGTTAAACTCATTCTGTGGTAAATTTGGCTGGTGTGAAAATCAGCCAGAAACATTAATAATAAGTAAACCTTCAGAGCTATGTGCTTTATTCGTTAACCCTTCTACATATTATGATTTTGCATCTACTTATTATTGATGAAGAAACAATCATTGTTAATTGGAAATACAAAGAAGAAACTGCTTACTCTTTGGCAACAGTAAATGTCTGTATTGCTGCAAATTGTGATCACACAAGTAACTGACCATTCCTCATGAACCATGTATTATCTTTTAATCTTTGACCATGCGTGACGCGCAACAATTAAACTCTTCAAACCCCAATGATCCAATGATAATAACCTTGTTAAAGTTAGCCGAAAGATTCCAGCCGAAAGATAATGCAGATAGTGTCTTGACTATTTTTAAACTCTCTTTATACTCTCGCTCCTATCGATTTTTAAATTCCTATAAACTGAAATAATTTCTCCTTCACCCGAATGATGTAATTCGATCCTAAATTCTCCTAAATTCGAGTTCACGACTGATTTTTGCTGTATTCAAGACACTATCTGCATTATCTTTCGGCTGGAATCTTTCGGCTAACTTTAACAGTATATGATAATAACCAATTGGTGGTGCAGGATACATTTTTGCGATAAGGGTAAGCACCATATTAGGGAAATCTTGATCAGATAGGTTTATGCACGATCATTTAAATATTTAATTATTTAATATAAAAACGTCATCGTTTTCAAATTACATCTTATGCGGAAAGTAATATACGAATACACACATGGTCTAGCTACAAAAATTAAAGTTGGTGTAGATGCTCGTATGCTGTGATGATGAACTATCGAAAATAAACCCATGAGCGCATGACATCATATTTAAAAATTGCGCACGACACTCCATTTTGTTATTGTACATAGATAATCGCTAGTCGAACATTTGAACATGCAATTGATAGATGGTCACCTGTTCATGGCCATTCCACAAACCTGATGAGCGCATCACATTTAAAAAATGCGCATTTGAACACGTAATTACCTCGTAAGTTTTAAAACGTTTTAAAAAATTTAAAAAGTTTTAAAAACGTTTAAAAGGTTATAAAATGTTTAAAAATTTTTTTAAAGTTTTAAACAAGTTTTAAAACGTTTTAAAACTTTTTAAAAAATTTTGAAAAGTTACAAAAGGTTTTAAAAAGTTTTGAAAAATTGTAAAGTTTTAAATAGTTTTAAAAAGTTTTAAAAAAGTCTCCTAGACCTCGGCTATGACCTTGACCTTGTTATCAGACGGCCTTGACCCTTGACCTTGCTATCAAACAGCTTTGATATTTGACCTTGACATTAAATGACCTTGGTCTCAAGTCACCCAATAACTACTGTTGAAGGCAAAAAACATGTTAAAAGACGGCGTCTAGAACCCCCATGAATAACGAACCATCGAAATTGTTTCTTGATATCCGAAAATTGCTCGTTTTTTTTTTCAAAAAAATTGGACCTGGGCCCTACGGAAGGTCCCCCAAATGGATTTTTCCGAAATCAGGACTCATTCGCAATTTATTCCTGTCATTAGAACCCCCTTTCCTCCGCTATATTTATCAAAATTGATGGAGCCGAAAAAAAAATTAAAAATGAACCCGGGTTTCATCAAATTTTTTCAAGATTGTGCGAAATCCAAATGTATTTGAATTGGCTCACTCGTCCAAACTGAAAAAAAATTAAAGAAAGAGACTAGAGCCCACCAGATGACAGTACGAATTTTCCCAAAATTACCACCCATCGCAATCTACGCGATCCTCGCACTCGAAACTCCCCTCTCATCAAGTTTTATAAATGAATCAATCGCAATGGTAAAATAAAATAATTTAGTTTTCCAAAAATTTCACTTGATACAAATTACTTCAATGAATATGTCCGGAGGCTGACACGTATTGGGAGTATAACTTAGTTTTTTGGATTTTTTTGCAGAAAGAACACGTTTATTTCTATGAAATGGTAAATTTTATTTTAATCAAAATATTTTCCATCGTTATTTATGACTTTCAACCATCTTTCTGGCGATTTACGGATTTATTAGCCATTATTTGATTGCCTCGTGGGTTCTGAAGTGCTGGTCTTGAAGATCGCTTTGCATTAATCAGAACAAATAGTAATCTGATGGGGCACAATCTGGTGAATAAGGAGCATGCGTTAGAATTTCCCATTTAAGTACTTCCAGCGTATTTTTACTTGTTTTCGACATGTGGTCGAGCATTGTCGTGCAGCAAAATCACTTTACGCTGTTTGTTGGCTGGAATCGGACGATTTTCGTTCAATGCATGGTTCAAAACTACAAACTATTGTTGGTAACATTCACCAGTAATAATTTCGTTCGTTTACAGCAGCTCATAGTACACCACTCCTTTCTGATCCCACAAAATGCACAACATAACCTTACTTCCATGAATGATTCGTTTTGCTGTTAATGCGGATGGTTCGCCTGGATGAACCCATGATTTTTTGCGTTTAGGGTTATTGTAGTAAATCCATTGTTCATCGCCAGTCACAATCGGAGGCAAAAAATGCAAACTTCGGTGCCTTGTAAGCAAAGAATTGCAAACCATTAAACGATTTTCAATGGTGGCTTCAGTCGGTTCATGTGGTACCCATTTTTCTCCTTTTTGAATCATTTTTATGGCATGTAAACATTTAATTATTGCTGCTTGAATGACATTTAACAGTTCTGCAAGTTCTTTTTCTGTTTGAGCTGAGCTTTACTTCAATAATGCTTCCAAATCTTCATCTTCGAATTTTTTTGTTTGACCAGAACGCTCTAACCCACACAAATGTGTCATTAAATACGTATATTACAAAAACTAATTTTCATCATAAAATTTCATCAGAACAAAAGCCCATCTTACACGATTGCGCCAGTTGGGCTTTAATTAACATTTTGAGTATTATATTTTAAGAGAAATACAAAATTGTGTAAGTTGGTCCTAAACTTATCTATGAAATATTTTTTAATGTTACTCACTAATTTACCCACACAATTGTGTAGGCAGGTCAGGAAAGGGTTAAGCCAGTTTTCGCAAGTTTGTTGTATTGGTGCATGTTCACCATAAGTTTATGAAGCAAGCGAAAACTTTCAGCAGCTTCTTTTGATTAAAGCAAGAAAGTAATGCTTGCCGCAAATGCTGTTTTGTTGGTACGAAAATCGACATGCTTAAACCGGATTAGAACAGATGTTGGTTACGCTTTCACCAATAATGGCAAACTAAATTTTAATGTGGAATGTAAAAGAATGTTTAGTACTAAAGTTACGCCATCTCTTAGAAAATCCAAAAAACTAAGTTATTCACCAAATAGATGGTGCACCAAACTTCTACAGTGCGGCAACACGATGCGTTTTTCGTCGTCTGTGACCTCTTCATCTACAAGCAAAATTTTAAAGTGAGTAAATAATCTATGCAGCCATAAATTGTATGTGCTGCTCGTGTTGCATACTCCACTAGCACAAAGGAAAAAACGAAAAAAAAAAATGTAGGGTTAGAATTTTTTAGTTTGGTTTTACGTGATTGATATGAAATTGAATTTTTTGAAATTTTTTTAGCACGCCATCTAAAGATTTTGACAAAAATGATGATTGAATTCGTTCGTCCATCGTTTGGTCCGGATTGGTCACTAGTTTTTATCGTTTGGTCACTTACGATTAAACGGTAAAGAAATAATGAAAAAAAAAAGTTTCCACACCTCATGGAAGTCATACCGTTTTCGGTCAAATTTCGTTAGGAACTTCTGTACGTATGTATGTGAGTTACTGGACTACTCCTAAACGGCTGACTGACTTTGATGAAATTGTGTGTGTTTGAGTGGGTCCCTGAATGGATTATATTCCCAATTGGACACGGTAGGTGGCGCTGCGGTCGGGTTCTAAGATTTTTTTTTTAAGTTTTTGACGAAAATGTCTTTTTTAATTTTTTGTTTAAATTCTCGCACATTAGAACATATAACTCCAAATTTTCACCCCTCCCCCCTCACCACCCCCAATCCTTTATATATAAGTATAATTTTGGCTAAACTTTACATTACGTATACATTGAGAAAATCAGGTAAGAAGTATAAATTTTAAAAATTTTTAAACGCAGGATTGTTAATCAACAGTTTTTAGGAGGGGAAAGCTAAATTTTTCCGGAAAAATACCCCATTTTCCGGGAAAATTTTCATTCAAAAAAATTGCGTATTATTTTATTCAAAATACCTACAAATGTGCAACTTTTATAAACATTTTGATATTAGGATTTTATCTTAACAGTTTTTCGACAGTGAAAAAAATCATTATTCCGGGAAAATTTTGCAGTTTTTCCTGGAAAATTTTGAAATTTTTTCAATTTTTTTTTTTACTTAGTTTAAAATTATAAATAAAATTTGACTCTTGAAGAATTGTATAAATTCTGGAAAAGCGGGGGTTTTGGGGCAATTAAAATTAGAAACTCTTTGGTCTGTGTGCAAGGTTGACGAATCAATTAATATTAATAAATGTAAATAAATTGAAGAAATGAAAAAAAAATCCGGCAAAATTTAGCTCCCCCTACTGCGTTTAAAATTTTTCGAAATTTATACTCATTACCTGATTTTCTCGAAGTATACGTAAATTAAAATTACACCTATATTTCTTCTGTATGTGTATGTCACTGAACTCCTTCTAAACGACTAGAATGATTTTTATGAAATTTATTGTGTTTGAGTGGGTCCCTGGATGGTACCATTCACAATTGGATACGGTAGGTGGCGCTGCGATCAAATTCTAAGAATTTTTTTAAAATTTTAGAGCGATTTTTTTTTTCAAAATTCTCGCACATCAGAACATATAACTCCAAAATTTCACTCCAACCCCCCCAATTACCACCCCAATCTTTATATATATAATTCTTCAGTACGTGTGTACGACTGAACTCCTCCTAAATGGCTGAACCAATTTTGATGAAATTTTTTGTGTGTGTTTGAGTGGGTCCCTGGATGGTTTAGATTCACAATTGGACCTAGAAAGTGATCTTGCGATCGGATTCTAGGAATTTCTTTTGAATTCCTAGACGAAACTTTCATTATTTATTTAAGAATTTTCAAATTTTAAAATTGAAAAAACGTTTGCTCAACCCGCTTGTAGCAGGCAAGCCAACGTTAGGGCAGGACAACGTCTATCGGATCCTCTAGGATACTGTATACAATACAAACTTATGGCTGTGTCATGTGATAGGACCCACTTTCAAATTCAACCACCGCAGTATTCCTACAAGTTACATGTCCTTCTCTAGGAGTAGGGTCTCTTACTTCCAAACACTGTTCACCATCACCGTTATACCAAAATTATATATACAATATACGATTGTAATTCGATAGTAATTCGATTATGATTCTATATGAATAACTAGATATGATTCACTGGTTGAAAATCCCAAATTTAATTAAAACTGAATTAAACAGTGCAACAACTATAAATTTAATATTTCCAATTAATTTTCACTATATGTGTGCCGTATAAATAAACCCATTATCGTCCTTAAAATTAAAGTATATAGCACGAGTAGGAAAATGAAACAAAAGCGAATATTTTTTCACATCAAGGCAAACCAAAAACAATAGAAAATAGAAAACTGAAAAAACAAATGAATAAAAATTATTTTGTATAATAAGAGAATCTCCTTTTATGTTGCGTATACTCGTACAAGAGCAAAAAAGATTTATTTACATTATCATCATCATCATCATCGTCATTATCATACAAATCAGAAATGAAAAGTTATAAAAAAAAATAATAAAAACGGAAATTAATTGCCGGAAAATAGAATGTGTGAGTATTAAATTCGTTTAATTTCATTTTCAAATGTATTATGTATGGCAAAATAAGCGATTGCATCGACATTTTCATCTCACATACGTTACACGCATATATGTTACACAGCATACGTAAAAATTACAGACTACTTACTCTTTAGGCGTTGGGTGGTGTCGCACAACATGAATGATCCGTCCTGGTGGAAATAATGGATGGTGTAGTGTTAAGGCTATTGAACTATCGTTAGGGTGGTGGCTTAATTGTCGCGTAGAATTTCGTTGCTGTGAAAAAGAAAAATACAGAAAAAATGTTACCAATCTATAATTACGTGCCAAAGGTTTTTTAAACTTACTGCTTCGTAATCATCAATATTTGCATCCTTGCTAGACATAACCGAAACTGATGTTGGTTCGGGGCCGCAACCACAGCATATCACCGAACACGTAATCGTTTTCCATTTTGGATCGATACTCTGCTTAATCGCGTTTATTAAATCAGCGCGCAGCGTCTCCATTTGATGTAGGCCAATTCGGGGCACAACATCTTTACCCACCACCACCGATGTAATAAACGATTTTGAATATTCCACCGCCGGCATACTCAATAATCCGCCTGGTGGTGAATAACTATAACACACTAATGATGGATATTGTGGTTTTAATAGTATTGCTAAAATTGCTGCGGTTCCAGCGCCTAACGAATGTCCGAGTAATACAAGACCAAAAGTTTGAGTATTACGTGCCGGATTATGGGTTAGTGCACGCTGTATTAAATTTTCCTCTTCGAGTTTATTTTTTAAATAGACGGCCGCCTGTACCATACCTTTATGGCCGAGCCAATCTTCTCGCGGTGGATCAAGCGGTAAACATTCACCCTCGGCATTTAAATCGGTCAGCACATCTTTCATACTCAACGTGCCACGTATACTTACGACAACTTTGCGCTTTGCGTAATCGACCGAGACAAAAAACGGCGTTTCACCTACATCAACGTGATATGTTGCATAAATCACTTCAACCTGTGTGTGCGTGTGCGACATAAAAAGAAACATAAAAGTATAAGTTGTATATGTTTATCCTTAAGGATCTTATTTAAAATCATAATCTAAAAATTCTAAAAGAGCTTTTGTCTTTTAATTAATGGGAATTACGTAATTCTGAGGTCAAGAACACTTATTGGATACGTCATCAAAATAAACACAACATGAGTATGTGAAATAATTTTAGTGAAAAAGCATAAAAATCGTAATTTGATGCGCTAAATGGTTGAAACAACCAAAATAAAATCGAGGGTGATGATAAGGTCGCAGGAAAATTTATATTTTTGTTTGTTTTCCCAGCTTTATATAGAACAAACAAAAAAAGCTTTTAAAAGCTCTTCATAATATTAAAGTGATTTTTTTTGTGTAGTATACTGCTTGGAGTGTGAGGTGTGAGTGTGTTTGTTTCAAAAATTCACTTGAAATGGTTATTTTGTTCGTATTTATGGCAAAGTGATTTGCATTATTTTTGTGTGCGATATTAAAACTTACCTCACCAACTTTTAACATTTTTTTAAGTGCAGCATAATTACAGTAACAACAATTATCTTTAACAATTTCGACGGTTTCTTTACGTCCGCAACATGAAAGGCAACATCTGTGAATGAAGAGAATATAGAGGTTGGTTTAATTAATTTGCATGACTGGAACAATTAAAATGTATAATTCATCCATCATGATCCATTCAAAATTCATAATCATTTTTGACGTAACATTTTGAACTTGCCACACACGCCATCATCAAACTTCATTCTAAGACAACAATAAATATTGAACGGTTTATTCTAAATTGACATTAAATCCACTGGACAATTAATACTTCTCAAAAAATACGCACTTAAATCGTGAGATATGAGAATATTATTCAATATTTAAACGGATCTATGGGATTCAGGTGCGAAGTGCGATTCCACTGTAAAAAACTTTTTCTCAGTCAAGTGTGGGAGAGAAACAAAAATTTTATCCAGTAAAATTTTACTGACAAATTTATTGTATTAGTAGTAGTGTACTGCCATAAAAAATTGGAAAAAATATTCAATGGAGTACTTTTTATGACCTTATTAAAATTAGCCGAAAGTTTCCAGCCAAAAAATAAAATAATCGATAATTCAGATAGTGTCTTCGCTTTCTCAGCCGAAAGTGTATAAATATATACTGTAAAAGTTAGCCGAAAGTTTTCAGCCGAAAGATAATGCAGATAGTGCCTTGAATACAGCAAGAAACAGTCATGAACTCGAATTTAGGAGACTTTAGGACCGGGTTACATCATTCGGGTGAAGGAGAAATTATTTCAGTTTATAGGAATTTAAAAATCGATAGGAGCGAGAGTATAGAGTTTAAAAATAGTCAAGACACTATCTGCATTATCTTTCGGCTGGCAACTTTCGGCTAACTTTAACAAGGTTATAAATACGTCATCGTTGATCAACAACCTTACTGAAGTTAGCAGAAAATTTAGCCAAAATCTGCATTATCAACCAATTTTAAGGGGAAAATAAAATAATTATTTAACAAAATGTTTAAAAATCAATAAGTATCGATAAAATTATATGAATCGATAAAATTGTATAAATTTATTTAAATGTGAATATAAATTAAAATGTACTAGTAAATTCTTAATGTTATGTGATTATGTTTATTAAATTCCAAATAGACTTTATGAAAATATTGTATATGAAAATTCGCGAAATTAACGTAATGCTCTTGTCATGTAAGCGTATTACGAGTTAAAAGTGAAAGCGTGTAAGCATACTACAAGAAAGCAATAACCATTCATGTAAAATTTCAGATCAAAGTTTATGTGGGATCATAGTTAGATATCCGAGAAACCTCAACCATGTCTGAAATCTCGTTTTCTCATGAAATGATCCACATTCAAAAATTCGTGTAACCCGCATTATTAATTTGTCGTGTAAGCGGGATATATTATTAGGCTCGGGCCTACAAATAGAATATCTGTGTCAAGTTTGAGGCCAAAGTTTATGTGAGATCATAGTTAGATATCCGAGAAACCTCAACCATGTCTGAAATGTCGTTTTCTCATGAAATGATCCACATTCAAAAATTCGTGTAGCCCGCATTATTCATTTGTCGTGTAAGCGGGATATATTATTAGGCTCGGGCCTACAAATAGAATATCTGTGTCAAGTTTGAGGCCAAAGTTTATGTGAGATCATAGTTAGATATCCGAGAAACCTCAACTATGTCTGAAATGTGGTTTTCTCATGAAATGATCCACATTCAAAAATTCGTGTAGCCCGCATTATTCATTTGTCGTGTAAGCGGGATATATTATTAGGCTCGGGCCTAAAAATAGAATATCTGTGTCAAGTTTGAGGCCAAAGTTTATGTGGGATCATAGTTAGATATCCGAGAAACCTCAACCATGTCTGAAATGTGGTTTTCTCATGAAATGATCCACATTCAAAAATTCGTGTAGCCCGCATTATTCATTTGTCATGTAAGCGGGATATATAATTAGGCTTGGGCCTACAAATAAAATATTTGTGCCAAGTTTGAGGCCAAAGTTTATGTGGGATCATAGTTAGATATCCTATTATTATTTGCAATTGAAATTCTTAATCATTTTATATCTATTTTGTCATTGTGGACTCCAATAGTAGAAACAAAGGATTTCTCTACAAAAAGTTTTACAAACGCTTCAATCGAAAGCTATTTTGGAACCACAAAATCTGAAATGGACAAAAAGGCTGTTGAAATTGGTAAACGACCAATAAAAGCTGGACGATTTTTAGTGTTTTCGATGAACAGGATCGAAGATCAAATTTATGGAATTATAAATAATTTTCCCAAAAAAGGATTCAATAATGTTAAATCAAAACCAAAATACAGAGAGGAAGTAGATCCCTTAGAAAAATGAAATCATAAGAAACAGAACGACGCTAAGAAACATATTTCAAAAATGACTGTTCACCAAAACATGAACGAAAATAAAAGAGAGAGCAAGAATTTGGATGAACCAAACAAAAAATAAATTTTGAAATTTAAATACTACATTAAAATCTAAAAAAATATACAAAAAAATAAATAAAAAAAAAATTTAAAACCCAAAAAAAAATTAAAAAAACAAAAAATTAAAAAAAAAAAATAGTTTGAAATGAAAAATGAAATGAATTTAAAAAATAGAGGCGGGCGTATAAAGGGGGGCAAAGTCCTAGATTCATACCTCCTCGCGGTGCTCCCTGGGTAACGCTAAATGAATCGGGCTATGAAGTTGAAACGAAGCAGAAGAAATTCTGATTATAGTCAAGGACACTACATGGCACGGTGACAATTGTCAGGCTGCAGCGACCGCCTGCCTTTTTGCAAGTTTCTCGCAATATAAACGTGTTTCAGGTATGACTGGATACCTTAATATCTGTCACCAGTACGTAACCCATACCAGCAAAAAATGTGTTAACGGTGAGTAAACTACCTACTCTAACAAAAACCTTCGAGCTATAAACCCTATACAAAGGCCTTGGATAAATTAATCGTATTTATTAGCAGAACGATCTCGGAAAATTACACGGACAAAGATAAAAAAGGAAACATGAAATTGGCCTCAAACTTGGCACAGATATTCTATTTGTAGGCCCGAGCCTAATAATATATCCCGCTTACACGACAAATGAATAACTTAGTAGCTATTAATTAATTGGTTAGCTTTTTCCAATGTACATATTATGTCGCAGAACCGATTTGAATATGATTTTAAAATTCATTAAAAGATTTGGTTTATTTATTTAAAAACATCTTCTTGTTTTCGTTCGCTGTATAATTTTGTCGGTAATGCAGTTTTATAGTGAATTTTCTTCCGGAGTGTCGGTAGTGTAGTTGTTATATTATCATCGATTTCCTCGTAATATGTCGATAAAGTAGGGTTCCCGCTGAAATTTCGGTTGAAATGGCGATAATGCAGTTTGTATATTATTGCTAATTCCCCTCTCAATGTGTCGATAAAGTTGTTTTTCTGATGAAATTTCGGCCGAGATGTCGATAATGCAGATTTTTTCTGCCCAATTTTCTGCTAACTTCAGAAGTATTGATCAACATTCTTCAGCCGAAAGTTATCAGCCGAAAAATTTACTTCAACTGAAACCAATTTGAATGTATTATTATGCGAAGTTTGTTGTAAAACATAATTCTATTTAAACTTGTGAAATACAAATGTTTAAATCAATCAGACATAATTTAAAAAGCAATATTTTAACCTTGCCTCAAATGAACATAAATTATGGTAAGGATGCCACTATGGCCATTTGATATATCATAATGTTAATCAATCTCGGCCTAATTGTAGAGAAATTCTGAAGGGGATACATGGGTGTAATTTTGCTAAATTACACCACTTTATCTCCTTTAGGATTTCCTCGTAATTAAGTCGAAGGTGACCAACAGTCGGCCTATCAAATGACCTAGAACGACAGGCCATTAAATGCACTTTCGATATATTGGATAAGCGAAATTTTGCATTATCGATTTTTTTATCTTTCGGCTGGAAACTTTCGGCTAACTTTAATAGTATCTTTTTATGGCAACAGTCCAACACATCTACATTAGTATTGTGTAGCAATATGAACAAATTCTCCCACACTACCAAACCTTTTTTGATTATAGTGAGGAGGTGTCACGCAAAACCAACTTTATCACATTTTTTTAAAATCGAGATATCAGTTGATTATTAATTCTTATCTTCAAAGCTATTAGAAAATCATTAAAAAGTAGTGTAAAACCTGATTTATCCCTTTGAAATATCGTCTCAAAATGTATACGGCCATGCAAAACCAACTTTATCCAATGATAAAATTTTTTTCAAAAAATGTTTTTTTAATTATCCAACATTTTGATTAATGTGATAAAGTTGGTTTTGCGTGGCACCTCCTCATTTATGGCTTGATTTTGTCATTCACCTTGTGTACTTTTCGGTTTCAGACATCTTAAAAATACATTCACAAATTTACAACAAAAATTAAAATGCCAAAAATTAAAATAATCGTTAATAATTGAGGTCACACAAACCACTAAAAATTGTGAAATTTTTTGGTTAGGTTGTTAATTTTTTAAAAACCATATTTTTCGTCACATTACGCCTTACATTTCCGTGAATTTTTGCTGTTTCGTGCTGGGAGTGGTACTGTTTTTTTAAAAAAAAAAAACTAATAACAATAAAATGGCATAATTAAAATGCTGTATAAGATAGCGGAATTTTGACAGCGGAAAATAAGAGATTACGCTACTCGCCGCAAGTGGCAGCACTATCACTAAAGAGAATTTATTTTGTAATGTAATTACCAGCGGAAATTTTTTATTCATTATGTATATATTTTTTCACTAAATAAAACATCTCAGCGGAATAAAATATTAGAAGTGATCCTTAAAATGGCAAATTGATTGATATCCGAAGTGAAGGAACTCGGTATATGAAATGTTGAAATTTATCAATATTCCGTATTTCCGGCATTTCTTCCACTAGTAACCAGTGATTTCGGTTGTTTTTCTAATAGCTTAGGCTATACTAAGACAATATAGAAAATTTGGAAAAAATTCATGTACTAGAATTTTTTGATTTTCTGCGGCCATATAAGTTATTTTCAGTTTTTGGCCAATATCTCAAAAACTTCCACTAGTAACCAATACTTATTGGCCAAAGGCTGAAAATAACTTATATGGCCGCAGAAAATCAAAAAACTCTAGTGAAAGTTCTAGTCCATGAATTTTCCTCAAATTTTTCACAAAGTCTCTGTATGACCTAAGCTAGTTACTAGTGGAAGTTTTTGAGATATTGGCCAAAAACTGAAAATAACTTATATGGCCGCAGAAAATCAAAAAATTCTTGTGAAAATTCTAGTCCATGAATTTTCCCCAAATTTTTCACATAGTCTTAGTATACCCTAAGCTACTAGAAAAACAACCGAAATCATTGGTTATTAGTGGAAGAAATGCCGGAAATACGGAATATTGATAAATTTCAACATTTCATATACCGAGTTCCTTCACTTCGGATATCAATCAATTTGCCATTTTAAGGATCACTTCTAATATTTTATTCCGCTGAGATGTTTTATTTAGTGAAAAAATATATACATAATGAATAAAAAATTTCCGCTGGTAATTACATTACAAAATAAATTCTCTTTAGTGATAGTGCTGCCACTTGCGGCGAGTAGCGCAATCTCTTATTTTCCGCTGTCAAAATTCCTCTATCTTATACAGCATATACCCAGTATGCAATTATTCCACTGTGTGGAAAAACCTGCTCAAATGTCGTTCAGAATTCCGTTCTACAAAATATCAAAGACACAAAAATATCGATGTTGGAGAAAAATAATTGTCTTTCTCTTTCTGTTTCGCGGTAAAATTATTTTCGTTTTATAAGTTTCGATTGTATCTTTTATTTTCAGTTTCTTCTGACAAGTCGACGTGCACGGTTGCACTACATAATTAGTTTTTTTACTTTAAAGTGTTGTGTTTCATTATAATGTTTTTCGATTTGTTAAAGTAAATAATTTTAAATTTAAATATATAATAATAATTATTAACTTATTTAGTGATCGCGATGTGCAAATTTGGACTAAAAAGGTAATAGAGCGATCTGTCTCACAATGGCGTCGTCGCGAAATACATTTACGTAGTAAATTTTCAATGAATTTTTTTTTCAAGATCTCAATATGCTGGCAGATGCAATACAACGTGGCGGATGCAATACAACATGGCGGATGCAATACAACGAGCGGATGCAATACAAAACTCAATTTATGAAATTTAAACATGTAAATAAATTATCGATGTTTTTTTGTACACAAATAAAAAATAATGTGAATAAAATATTAATATTTATTTTATTATAAATGGAAATTTAGTTTTATTTCGGATAAGAATTATTATTTATTCCAATTGGAAAATATATACAAACACGTGCCTTTTGTTTCTGTGATTTTTTTCTCTTTTTAGTTGGGATTCACACCGACACCGGAATTTTTGTGACACTTTTCTTTGGCGGGGAGTACGATTTTCCGCGTGATACACATGGTTCTTTCCATAGAAGCAGTGTGATTTTGAACGCGAATGTAAATAGAATTCCGTCGGCATTGCATATTGGGTAATTAAACCCATAGAAAACTACCCTAAATCGGAGCAACCATTTAAAAGTATTGTACTGGGGGTGACACTAGACGTTTTTACAAAATAAATTACAATATATTGGGATAGTTCAATTGCTAAAATATGAGCCCTTAAAAAGTGAAGATCTGAACAAAATTTCTCTGTATAGGTCATACCCCTCAAATAGGTGTCCCGAATTTATTACAATAGCCCACACCCACAAAAATCGATTATTTTGTGTCAAATTATCTCTAAGAAATAGGTCCCGGAATTTATTACAACAGCCCCCATAACACCAATCTTCTAATAATCAAAGTCCCACCGCTGTCACCAATTGTTACGAAATCGCACTGTCAAATCCGGCTCATATCATTGAATTATGAATACAGCTATATAATTTGACGGTTACAACAACAATTCTCGTAATTTATTACACTTCCGGAGTATCCCGAAACTACCGAAAACAATCTCTCACACACTTACGCCACTTTCGTAATATTCCCGGTATTTTCCAATAACACTAAAATAACACAGCAAATACCACTTACAATTATTTTTAATCACACAACTATTTTTACTTTAACACTTCAACATTTTACCATGCTTACCTTATCTTAGCTACTCAATCTCGATTATGTTCTGTCACGTACCGCGTCTTAACCAAGACTCACAAAAGATTCATTCTTGTATTCGTCGTACTCGTATATTATGTAATGTTCTCTAATGCTACTACTTAAACATAGATGTCACTAATCTCACAAAAAATATAATTAAACCAATTTACGCTGAATGAAACAGAAGAAGTGACCAATCCACACTAACTTACGCCTAATAGGCCAAATCGTGACTATATAAACCATCGGACCTCTGGACAATCGATTTTTAATCGTGTAAACGAATTTAAGAAATTAAAATTTCGCACATTTACCGTTTTCAGACTTTAACTGTAACACATACACAAATTATTTGGTTTCCATTCCAAAATGTTTACGAGAATATCGGGATAGGAGGAAAAGTTAATTCGGGCACATTCACACTGATTCCTAGTTCGGAAAGCAGCAATATTGCAAACCTGAAATGGCAATACCTTCTAAAGAAAGGTACAAAGAAACTGTTCACGAAAGAAATTTACACCGGATTCCTATTTTTTTTGCTTTATTAATTACAACTGACACTGTGTCCATCTAGCAATTTATCTTTCAATTTTTTTTTTGTAGGGGTGAAACCAAATGGTTGGTCCTATAATTAATTAAACCCATTTAAAACACTAATCTAAATTCTAGTGGGCTTGTAAAGTTTACTAAGTCACGTGGGCTCGTTTTTTGGAGTCTTCTTTCAACGACAGGGTTATCTATCATATGGCGAATATAGGAGTTTTCGTGTTCCTAGAGCCTTATTTCGTGTTTGGCGGCATGATTTTTTATTTCATCTTTGATGTATTCCATCTGTAAGTCCTTGTGAAGGTCTTCGTTTCTTGTGTACCACGGAGCATTTACAAGCTGAATACCGTAGGTCCATATCGGCTGCAATATTTGCCGATATAGTAGCACCTTGTTGTGAATTGAAAACTCAAAGCCTCTGTCTATGACCCAATACATTTTTCTGAACTTAATGTTAAGTTTTAATTTTTTCTTTTTGACATGGGTTCGAGGGTCATCGAGGGTCATGCCAGGACATTTAGCTTTGTTTGCATATTGATTGTTGGAATATCCCTTGTATGTAATAAATACAGGATTGGTCCTAAGACACTTCCCTGCGGGACACCGGCAGAGCTTTTCTTTACTTCGGAGTATTCATCCTCGACTTTATCGAATGCTTGGGCGACGTCCAGAAAAATGCTGGAGCATACTTTTTCACGTTCTAACTTTTTTTCAATAATGTTGGTGATTCTATGCACCTGTTCAATTGTGGAATGCTTTTATTTGAATCCAAATTGATGTGGAGGAATTAGTTATCAGTCCTCGATTATTGGTTTAAGTCTTTTTAGTAATAATTTTTCAAAGAGTTTTGACATAATTGGCAGCAATGAAATGCAAGCTTGCATTGATTACGTGTAATTGCTTACGAAGTCCTTTAATTGGTAAAGCCTTGATTATTTGGCAAGTAAACAAGTCATACCCTGGGGCTTTTTTTAACATTCATGTTGCTTTTTACTTCTTCTTTTAATTCTTTGAGAGTTACTGGACGTATATCAAAATCATCTGGTATGATATCAAAGGGCCGAATGTCGAAGGGCCGAATGTCGAAGGGCCGAATTTCAAAGGGCCGAATGTGTCGAAGGGCCGAATGTCGAAGGGCCGAATGTCGAAGGGCCGAATGTGTCGAAGGGCCGAATGTGTCGAAGGGCCGAATGGGTCGAAGGGCCGAATTTTTTTTATTTTTTTTTTTGTTTTCAGAAATATATTTTTTTAATTTTTTTATTTAATTTAAATATTTTTTTGATTTTTTGTACATATTGATGGCGCATGATAAAATTTTCCTTCACCAAAATGTATCGCTGATCACGTATCCATGATGAAAAATAGTAAAATACATAAATTCGTAAGAAATTCATTTATGTTTAATAAAATTTTCAAAATATTCAATAAAACAACAAATTAAAAAAATTATATATCTAAAACCAAAAATAAAAATTCGTCCCTTCGACCCATTCGGCCCTTCGACATTCGGCCCTTCGACACATTCGGCCCTTCGACCCATTCGGCCCTTCGACATTCGGCCTTTCGACATTAGGCCCTTCGACATTCGGCCCTTTGACATTCGGCCCTTTGTACCCATTCCAATCATCTAGCTTATATTTTACGTTGTTGTTGTTTTATTGTAATGGTTTTGTTGTGATTGTTCCGTACATTGGTCTATTTCAGTATATCTCGAATTAAAGTATGCTGCTCGAATTCTTGCAGATCTTCCATCTATAATTCAAATTAAATTCTAATCTAGCTTATAGTTTGACATTATATTTTCATTGGCCGTTTATCTTGGTGGTGGTTGGAGGGTACCCTCGAGATACTCCGCAAACACATCAGCCTTCTCTTTATAACCTCTTGCCCAGGTGCCAATCTTCTTTTTAAGTGGAGGCACTTGCATTTTGGGTCTTTTGAGTCCCTTCGTCGCTTTCCACAGTGAATAATCATCATTTTTTCATCGGTTATTCTAAATACGTATCCGTCGTTTTTCTCTTACCAACTCTCGAACTTCCATTGGGTAGGATATGTTAAGCATCTTCTTATTTTGTGTAATTAGGTACTTGTCAAAGCAGCATACTGAATTGTTTCATTGTGTTGTTCTAATTTATCTTCCAACTAGTGAAAATTTTTTATCGGTTCCTGAAGATGGATTTATTCCTCCATTACTTCACGAAAGAGATCCCAGTTTGTTTTTGAATTTGTTAATCGGGGTGTACTCCCCCTTTGAATTACCATTTTTCACTGACCATCATGATAACTGGTGAATGATCCGATACTAGAGAATTACTGTGTTCAATGTGAATGGAGTTCTAGGATATACCTCTTGCTAAATAAAAGTCTATTAGGTCAGGTATTTTCGTTTCGTCACTGGGCCAGTATAATGGGGAACCTTCAGAGTAAAATTCACATTTTGATGTCTGCCCTTCTTGAAGCAATTATTTACCTTTTGACGTCGTAGGTCTAGATCCCCAATAGGTGGTTTTCACATTAAAGTCACCCCAATAATAAAATCACATCCAAGCGATTTAAATAGTTTAAGGTACTCCTCCCTTTCCAAGTTATGTCGGGGAGGAAAATATGGAGGATGACCTATGATCGCCTGGTGGGATGGTTTTCACGATTTTGATGGACGGATTGTTTATGTAATGGAAAACGACATAAATCCAGGATTGTACAACAAGCTTGAAGAAAATGATAGTGCTGATGCTGCAGATGGTGGTGTGACAGAGAAAATCAAACACGGATGACAACGCGTGGATCATGTCGGTAAGTAGGACTGACAGAAAAAGAGAAGAGTAATTGTGGCAGCAATTTTTGGACGGGGTAGAGAAGCATAACTTGAACGAAAGCTAGCTAGATTGATTGGATGGTTAGAGGAAATGGTTGAAAGGAATGACGAGCAAGAGCCGCATGAGGGCGGTCGACAGGATGAATGGTTTATAGAAGAGATGCACAAACGACCAGGAATTTGGAAGAGTGACAGCGATATTAAGTGGGATGAGCTGGACCCTATGTCGCTAAAATGAGTAAGAACAGACGAAGTCGGGCAAGATCATTGCCGGTTACTGCGAGGTCGAAGGGCGTCACGAGGCGAGAACAGAAGAAAAGTTTAATTAGTTAGAGCTGTACGAACTAAATTTCAAAGGCGGTAGTTGGAATTCGGTTGGGGACGAGTAGGATTATGTTAGTGATAATGTCACGATCTCGCCAATTGTGCGTAATTTAGCGTAAATTGGTCACTTGGGCTGGTTTAGTGTAACTTGGTATAATAACATTTTTATGAGAATAGTTACGTCTGTAGTTGCATTAGAAGTTGTTTTATAGCAGTTTTGTGGTATTACAGTTTGCATCAGATTAGTTGGAATTACTCGCGGACAACCTGGGAAGTTCACCGAAGTATATAAATACGAGTGCGACGCACACTGGACGCGATAGAGGGAAACAGTATAAAAGAAATTGTGAAAGAGAAAGAAATAATATCATTCCGTCTCTCTTCGCATAACATGCCTCATCCAGTGCAAGATTCTTTTAAGAATCTCGAACTATTTACGTCATCTTAAAGACGAAACTAAAACTACCCACTTATTTTAGAAAACAACATCTCAACAATATAAAGCTCCCAAATGGCTACATGTATGATGGCCATCCCGCAAGATTGCTTGTTGATCTGAGGCAGAGGGACGATCAGGTTGATTCAACGACGGAGCTGTCACTCAATGCCACGACGCTCACTGTAAAGAAGTATCCGTCCCCAACAGCAAAATGAAAGAACAATTTACCAGTACCACATTCTGTGGTCAAACATATGGTATCCGAATGCTATTTGGACTACGCACAATCCGCACAAATGTTTCATCGATTTAAGGCGTCTGCATATTAATGACATTCTTGAGGCATCTCAAACGCAAGAACATCAAGAACTACATTTTGAAACAATTTTCCAACGGCTAGCTGAGTACGATGTTCATAAATGTACGATGTTCGCAAATGAGTTCGGAATGAATTTTCTGCCTTAAAACTCTGGATTTTCCCAGCCACCAAATGCCATCTAATGGTATTCTTTCCTTTTCTGAACGAATTGATGCCATTACGAAATTCTTGGGTCCTACAACAAATAAACGCACTCAGCAATTCATCGGCATGGTAAATTGTTACCAACGATTACCGAAATTACCATCGGAGACACCCAAAAACTTTTCTGGGGACGAAGAATGTCAAAACGCGGTCATGAAACTGAAGAGTGGATTAGCTAATATAACGAGTGAATTTTGCGTCGTTCAGCGGGTGAGCTCCGACCGACGCAAAATTCAGTGTGACGACAGATGCATCGAATACTGCGATCAGGGCAGTTCTGCAACAGTACAAAAACGATTGATGGGATTTAATGGGATTTTTCTTGAAAAAGTTATCAAATGCTGAATAATTTATCTAGAGATTAAAAACACTTTACATATTTTGTTGAAAGTCAGGATTTTATCGTTTATACCGAGCAATTCATTCTAAAAAGGGACTGTGGATGTTTGCGGTGAATTGTTTTTCCATGAGTGTTTTTTTCGGTGAATTGTCGTTTTCAGTTAATTGTTTTTCAAATCAAGTCACACAGTGGATTCACCCAAATTAATTTTAATTTTAGATAGCTATAAAAATTTCATCCGATCACATTCACACATACATTAAAAATTTAGTTATCAAATTTTACTTACGTCAATTCCGAACATAATAAACATAGCCCTGTCGTCGAATGGGTTATAAGGAACATAGGCCATCCATACGCCCCGTGCGCATAATGCATATAGTGTATAACATTTTGGAACAAATCATAGTCGTGCTGATCGTTCAAAGCTAAAAATTGTGTCCGTTCGGTGATCGGAACGCCTGATAAAAATTCGTATGTACCATTCGTCCGCTGTCGCACGATAGCCTCCCGCTTAACTATTTGGAATTTTCGCAGCAGTACTAATCCTGCGACCACATCGGACGGCACCACATCCAAATCACGAAAGAAATCGCTCAGCAGTCGTGCAATATCAGCAAATGAGTTACGATTTCGTTCACTCGAACCCATGCAACAGAACAGCAGACGACATCGATGATCCCAACTGTCTTGATACGCTCGTATCACTTTACGCTGTCGCCAATTTCGATTACGACTTCCGCTCCGCTTATAATTAAATCGTGATTCTGATTCACGCATCGATCGTTGATATTTTTTCATTTTGACCCACGAACGACCGGCCGTGTCAAATGTACACCAAATTGTTACTAGAATTGTTATCAGAACCAGCCAGTTACATATCACTAAACCGACCATTATATCTTTGGCCTCGCCAATCGGACAATCGATATAAAATTCTTTAAGCCAGACAATCCCGACTACCAACCACGAGATGTCAATTAAAATTGAAACTGTAAGTAAACACAAACAAATTATTTATAATATAAAAGAGCGTGACGCAAGGTCGTAACGTACCTAATTTTATGTACAGCCAATACTGCATGGAAGCCCGAGGCCCTGTGTCAAGTATACTGCCACGCATAGATATGATGCATATCGCTAATTCGATGCATGCCGATACTAAAACGAAAAAAAAAAAAATATTTAATCCAATTTGAAGGACGACAGAAATCTAATATGAGTTCCAGTGGAAAATAGAAAAAGGAATTATTTTTTTATTTTCCTCCACCCACAAAACCAATCAATATATACTCATACGTATATAATGTCTTTGGCGTATTAAGTTACATATTCGATTAAGGCGAAGAACTCACATAAAATTCCCAGTCTTACTACGGTACTTACCGACTAATATCGCTAGGTATCCCAGTTTGTACAGCCACAGTAATTCTATACATTGAATTTCCTTATCGTATTGAAATATCGCCAGAATTACTGCTAAGATTATTATCCTGAAACAACAACAAAACGATAAAATATTATTAAACCATTATTCTGGAGGGGTTACGGCGGTATATTGAGAATCTTATCGTATATACATCAAAAAAAAATTGCGATGTGTGATGATAAGATTTTTATTGGCGAAATAAGATTTTATGTGTTTTATAGGGAGGTTAACATAATTATTGGAGAAGATTGGTGTCTGGTATGTGTGAGTGTGTGTTTGTCCGAGTCGCAATACACATATATGATGTACCTACTTATACATAAAACCGAATCAATAATTCAAATAAATTAGCTTAATCCAAATCCCATCGACGATACAACACGAAATAAATTGGGGAAAATCCATTTTCCCATTTCTTTTATTTTTTCGACAAAAATGGTGGATTGAATTTATGTTTCATTTAGCATCGAATCACTTTTGTTTCGATATACACAACACACAAAAAGCACCCGATAAAAGCTTTTTATATTAACTACCTTTAGGAATAAAAGGTATTTCATTTAGAGCAACATAACAAGCAGCAGCGGCAGATAGAAACGTATTTTTCATAATACGTGATTAGAAGTCGAAATTGACTATAAAGTTTTGTGTGCCAATACAAAAGATGTAATTGTTATGAAGGTCGATTAGGTGCGACCTTTGGAACTATGGGGATGGAGAAAAGTTTTAGTTTTAATTATTTCAATAAATGTTGATTATAATGAAATTAATTTCGATTCTCTTGATGCTACAGAAGGTGACTCAACAATCGGGCATCATTATTCCCAGTACCCTCAGGATTACGTTGCTTCGATGTTGACGGTCACGTCGATGTTGACTGTAATAAGGATATCCGACTGCGAGTGGATAAGGTGAAAATAGGCCATATTTATTTTTCAATGTTCTTTCATTTCTGGACGGCGTGTCGTCTTATACGTCCCAATTGCAATGAAATAGACGTGCGCCGTTTGGTGTGTGCGTTTTTTGCACTATGCCAATGACTTTTGGTCGATTCTATGAGTTTTATTTCAGAGTCGCCCTGCCGTAATCCGTTACCTATTTGTGTCAGAATGCTGGAGAACCACCCATCCGAGGGTCTGACGACCCCCTGTAGTGGATAATTTTTATGTAATACCTATATATTTATGACAATTATCTCCGGTTGCACTAACGGCCGGAAGCACACAATTTATCGATAAAAAAATATCAACATAAAACAATTGCCGTGTTTCTTGACGTTCATTGATCCGGATCAGTTCAAATTTTATATGGAAAACATGATCCAAATTTTGTTTTAGATCACAAATTTTGATTTTAAATCTAGCAAGCGTCTTGTGTTGTTTCATGAAAAATGAACTGAACTGGATCGGCTGCTAGTCGCATTTTGGTTTTAAAGTGAACCGTATCTATAAAAAAAATGATATAGTTTTGATTTTGGATCACCCAGTAAATTCCAAGGCCTGCTACAATCTTATTTGGAATTTTATGGATATTTAATTGATTTTTTTAATCGATAAAATTTGCGCTTGGTTCCTACCCTGTTTCCACAATCAGAAAAAACTAAACGCAATCTTGATTAAATATATTTTATTCCATGGAAATATTTAGCTTTGCTAAAAAATATTTAAATGTGCAATTTTGATTGAATAACTTTTTAACTAATCGTTTAATATTTCCCCACATTAAAATATATTTAATCAAGTTTGCGTTGAGTTTTTTCTGATTGGGAAAACAGATTTCATATAAAAAAATTAACTGGCGCACAACTAACCAGCCGTTAGTCATTTATCTGTGCAACCGGCCATTAGAAATTCAGGCGAATTTATCCTGTATAATTTGTGAATTACGTTTTTTTTAATTTTAATAAATGTGGAGACAAAACATTTTAGCCTATTAAAGTTAGCCGAAAGTGACAAAATCGATAATGCAGATAGTGCCGCGACTACTTTAGCTGAAAGTTAAATAAATTATGTATTAAATTGAAATCCCAGCCGAAAGTTACTATCTTACAAAATTAGCCGAAAATTTGTATATATTCGTAACAAAGAACAAATAAAACTAAAATACCGATATTTATAAAACAAAGTCGGGTTAGTTACACCATTTATAACTGAAGAACGGCTGGACCGATTTTTATGATCTTTGTTTTGTTGGATTTGACTCCATTCCGAATAGCATAATAGCTATTAAAACATTGGAAAAATTCACCAAAAAAAAAATTATCAAGAAAATTCATTTTCTCATATATTTAGTACATTTTGTTTTTTTTATTTTGTTCGTCTCAATACAGTGGTGGTTTAGGAAAAAAGAAAGGTCGGAAAAACTCAAAAGGGAAGCCCTAAAAATCTAATAACAAAAACCTTTTTTTATATGAATTTTGTAGGTGTAGTTTCTATGTGACGAGTGGTGCAGTGGTTAAAGCTTCGGCGCTTGGACCGCAAGGTACTGGATAGGAATCCGACTGGAGGCTGCATGCACATTTACCAATTTATTTTTTATCCAATTTTTGTTTATTTCATCTACTTATCTATTTATATAGATAAAATCTTCGTCCGAATTACGATTTCAGTGCGAATAGTAGATTTTGACAGCTCCAAAAAAAGTTTTTTTCCTTTGCGATTTTAATATTAAATTTAATTTATTTTTGGTTTTGGTTATTTCATATTAGTTAAGTGGTTTGTGGTTTAGCATATAATATTAAAATAAGTGGTGGAATTTAGTGAAATAAGAGATTGTGTGGTGTATGCCAACAACAATAAGAAAACAGTACTTTTTTGCGTTCAATTGTACGTAATTTTTTTAGTGGTACAGAGTGTCCCAACACCGGACACCAGATTTTTTTTTTGGTTTTTTTCATTTTTTTTTTATTCTGCGGAATTCTATTTTCGATCGAGATTTTTAAACGGTAAGTTCCCTTCGAAGATGTTCACTTTGTGAGGTTATCACATTTGTGATTGTGCGCACATCGATAATTGATTATGTAATTTTGGATTGTGTGATTAATTTTCCAGTATTATTTACAATGCCGCGAGCCAGAATATCTAATCTTTCACCACGAAGCCGTAATGCAATTAGACTTCGGACTATTGCGAATCAATCCACTGCAGATGAACAAGAAATCACACGAGAAGTGCGCCGCGTTAGTATGGCCCGACTTCGCGCTTCACAAAGACAAACACAAAGAGAGGCAGTACGTCAAATGGCTCAGTTGACAATGAGAAATCGTCGAGCTTATCGCACAGACCAACAACGAGATAATTTTCGACGCGCAAGAAGAAATCCTTCAAGTGTTGATTTGAATCGAATAGCGTTTCAATACGATTGCACAATTGACTACAACTCGCATCCTTTCGTTCGAATTGGCTCAATGGAGTTTGTGTGCGACCATTGCGGTGCATTGAAGTTCGCTGGAGAAACGCCTGGATTGTGCTGTCTCAGTGGCAAGGTGAGATTGCCATTATTGCCTGCACCACCTGAACCGTTGCGTTCATTGCTTCGTGGCGAGACACCAGAATCACGACATTTTCTATCCAACACTCAAAGATACAACGGATGTTTCCAAATGACTTCATTTGGAGCAGACATTATCGAAGAACGCGGATTCAATCCAACATTTAAGGTCATTTCTGCTCGAGAGAGTAAACATTCATTTTCTATTGGTGATCAAAAATCTATAATTCTGACTTCGTCTTCAACTTTACAGATTCAAGGCCAAATTCACCACCGAATTGGGTCATTGCAACCGATTGAAGGTGGACAGCATAAATTCATCCAAATATACTTTATGGGCAATATGGAGGATCAACTTGATCGGCGCCAAACGATCAATACAGCAATGAAAGGGATAGTTCTGCAAGATTTGCAGCAACTACTCCATGAACATCATGCATTGGTTCGATTGTTTAAAACTGCGTTGGATCGCATGCCGAGTGACGACTGCAAAATCGTGATCAGAGCAGATAAACAACCCGCTGGAACACACGAACGCCAATTTAATGCTCCAACAACAGATGAAGTCGCAATTGTGATTGTTGGTGAAAACGTGGAACCGCGCGATATTGTGCTTACACGTCGCGACACTGGACAACTGCAACGAATAAACGAAACACACCGTTCATACGATACATTGCAATACCCGCTGATGTTTTGGCAAGGAGTCGATGGATATCACTTCAATATCAACATGATAAATCCATTGAGCGGTGAGTACTGATATCATAATTTAGATTATGACACTAATTTTACTGATTTCATTTCAGGTGAGGAAACTAACAAGAAGGTTAGCTCGATGAATTATTATGCATATCGTTTGATGATTCGTCAAAATGCTGACAACTATTTGCTGCGATTTCGTCGTTTGCTTCAGCAATATATCGTCGACATGTACGTCAAAATCGAAACGGAGCGCCTCATTTTCATTCGGTTGAACCAAGCTAAACTGCATTCGGAGGAGTATATCCATTTACGCGATGCAATCAGCACCGAAGGAGATGCAGCTAATGTTGGTCGATTGACTATTCTACCGGCGACGTACATTGGCAGCCCACGTCATATGCATGAATATGCGCAAGATGCAATGACATATGTTCGTCATTACGGTTGTCCAGATTTATTCATCACTTTTACTTGCAATCCGAAATGGATAGAGATTGTTCAACTGTTGCTACCCGGGCAAATAACAAGTGATCGGCACGACATCATCGCACGTGTCTTCAAACAAAAAATCCGGTCGCTGATGAACTACATTGTTATGCATTGCGTCTTTGGGGATACTCGATGTTGGATGTATTCAATTGAATGGCAGAAACGAGGCTTGCCGCATGCTCACATTCTTATTTGGTTAGTCGAAAAAATTCGACCAGACCAAATAGATGACATCATATGTGCCGAGACTAATGATCCCGAAACCGATCCAGACCTGCATGATGTTGTAATTACGAACATGGTTCACAGTCCGTGTGGCTCCATCAATCCCCAATCACCGTGCATGGTCGACAACAAGTGTTCCAAGCGTTATCCACGAAATTTAACCGCAGAGACTATCACTGGCAATGATGGTTATCCACTGTACCGGCGTCGATCAGCCGATGATAACGGTAGAACTATCACAACGATAGTGAGAGGAAATGAGTTCGTGGTCGACAACACTTGGATTTTTCCATATTCGCCACTTCTTTCCAAAACATTCAAGGCGCATTGCAACGTGGGGTACTGCAATTCAGTGAAGTCCATAAAATACATTTGTAAATATGTCACGAAAAGCAGTGATATGGCGGTTTTTGGTGTTCAAAATCCCAATACAAACGATGAAATCACGCATTATCAAGTTGGTCGATATGTGAGCTGCAATGAGGCGATTTGGCGTATATTCTCATTCCCTATTCATGAACGTCATCCCACTGTTGTACATTTGGCGGTGCATCTGGAGAATGGTCAACGAGTTTATTTCAACACATCGAATGTTGCTCAACGTGCTGAGACACCTCCAGCAACAACATTGACCAGTTTCTTTTCGATTTGTCAAAGTGATCCGTTTGCACAAACATTGCTCTACTCTGAGATGCCACGTTATTACACTTGGAACGCCTCATCAAAAAAATTTCAACGTCGTAAGCAAGGCGATGATTTTCCTGATCATCCAAATGTGCGTTCTACTGATGCTCTTGGTCGCATTTACACAGTTCATCCGAAGAATGACGAATGCTTCTACTTGCGGTTGTTGCTGGTGAATATTCGTGGGCCGACATCATTTGAATCACTTCGAACTGTCAATGGTGTAGTGTGCCCAACATTTCGTGCTGCATGTCAACAGCTCAACTTGCTTGAAAACGTTACTCATTGGGACATGACAATCGCTGAATCAATTATTTTTGCAACTCCAAACCAGATACGCACATTATTTGCTATCATTATTTCGACATGCTTCCCATCAAATCCACGTGAACTATGGAGCAAGTACAATAATGACATGTCAGAAGACATTCTACATCGAATTCGTGTCAGTTTCGGGAATCCCGATCTCGAGGTGAATGAGGAGATACATAACCAGGCTTTGCTTTTAGTCGAAGACATGTGTTTTCGCATGTGCGGCAGTTTGTTAGTCAAATTAGGAATGCCAACGCCATGTCGTGGAATGAACGACGCTTTCAATCGAGAATTGGAACGTGAACATGAATATGATCGAGATGCATTGAACCAATCAGTTCGAACCAATGTACCACTGTTGAACCTCCAACAGAAAGGAGTGTACGATACGTTAATGAAGGCAATTCACGATGGAAATGGTGGATTATTTTTCCTCGATGCGCCCGGTGGAACTGGGAAGACATTCCTCATGTCATTCATTTTGGCCACTGTTCGTGCGAGATCCGATATTGCTGTAGCAGTTGCTTCTTCTGGGATAGCGGCCACATTGCTAGAAGGATGCCGAACAGCTCATTCAGCGTTGAAATTGCCGTTAAACCTTCAATCGGCTGAAAACCCGACATGCAACATTGCAAAACACTCAGCAATGGCGAAAGTTTTGGTAGCAAGTAAAATCATCATCTGGGATGAATGTACAATGGCGCACAAACGCGTATTGGAAGCACTCGATAGAACTATGAAAGATCTACGCAATGACTCAAGATGTTTTGGAGGCGCAATGATTCTACTTTCTGGCGATTTCCGTCAAACAATACCAGTCATTCCAAGATCGACCGCTGCTGATGAAATAAACGCTTGCCTCAAATCATCGACTCTGTGGTGTTATGTGAAGAAACTTCAGCTGACGACAAACATGCGAGTTGCATTGTTAAACGATCCATCTGCCGAAGAATTCTCCAAGCAATTGCTGACTATCGGTAATGGCCGTGTTCCGGTCGACAAATCGAACGGATTGATTTCGTTTCCTCAGAACTTTTGCAGTTTTGTCTCAACGAAGGACGAGCTCACCAACAAAGTGTTCCCGAACATCATTACTAACCACAAAAATCACAATTGGGTGAGTGAACGAGTAATTCTTGCGACAAAGAACAAAGATGTGGATCACTTAAATTTTACAATTCAAAATCTAATCGTCGGTCCACTTCATTCCTTCAAATCTATTGACTGTGTGACAAACGAAGACGAAGCAACCAACTATCCAACTGAATTTTTAAACTCATTGGATCTACCTGGCTTGCCACCGCACAATTTACAACTAAAAGTTGGCTCGATAATCATCATGCTACGAAACCTGAATCAACCAAAACTATGTAACGGAACGCGTTTGGTGGTGAGAAAACTCATGGGCAATGTAATACACGCGACGATACTTCAAGGGAAGTTCAAAGGTGAGGAAGTTCTCATTCCGAGAATTCCGATGATCCCAACCGATATGTCATTCGAGTTTAAACGAATTCAATTTCCGATTCGTCTTGCATTCGCCATGACGATCAACAAATCGCAAGGCCAATCCTTGAGTGTTTGTGGCCTTAATCTAGAAAATGAATGTTTCTCTCACGGCCAATTGTACGTAGCATGTTCACGTGTCGGTAAACCATCCGCTTTATTCGTTCTCGCACCTAACAATAAAACAAAAAATGTCGTATATCACAAGGTGCTACAATGAAGGGAATCGACTCCATTGCAACTCACCCAGCAAATAGTTTAAAAGAAAGTAGTGCAATAATGCTACGCGAACCATTTCTATTCAATTCAATAAAACGAAAGCCTTGCTGCCACGTGAATTATATTCATTTCAATGTAATTAAAATATATTTCATTTTGATTTTTGTAATTTCATTGAATTTAATTAATTTGGAGTATTCATTTAATTTATTTAATCTTAATAAAAAACTCAATTTTATTAAGCTAATAACTTTAGAAAACATTTATTGATTTTGAGGCGGTACGAAGTTCGCCGGGTCAGCTAGTATATGAATAAAATGTATATGATCAAATTTCAAAAACTCGTAAAAACTTAACGTTTAAAGTGTTATGTCTGGAAAGGATCTTATTTGAATTGGTTTGTCGATGGTTGTTGCTGGAAAACTTTCCAGATCAGTTTCATGTTGGGAGTCCAGGAAAACAGGGGGCAGTGAAATACACGTGCAAATTTCAAAAATTTGTAAAAATTTAACGTTAAGTTTATACGAAAATTCGCAGAAAAATTTGCCAGCGATAACCATCGACAAACCGAATTAAATAAAATCTTTTCCAGACGTAACACTTTAAACGTTAAGTTTTTACGAATTTTTGAAAAAATCAATTTTTGGAGGTGCACTACATAGACGAACTCTGTGAAAAAACGTTGTACAAATAAATTTAAATTTCATGTATAAATAAGACAAAAAACAACAATAATTAGACAAATAAATTATAAGTATTACCAATATAAGCACAATCACTTACGATATTAATCGAATTAGTACTACTTTTGATATTTAACATTTCTAGAATTGATCTTTTTTTAAAATTGTTTTCTTTTTTGAGAATTTTGACATTTTCTAATGTAATTTGATGATTATTATCTCTTAGATGTTGTGTAACTGCACTACAATTTTGGCCAAGATTATTTACATTTTTATGTTGGTACAAGCTCTTTTCCATCATTTGTTTGGTTTGGCCAACATACGTTACGCTACAATCGCAACAAACTTGATAAACAACATTGGATGGATGTTTTAAAGGAACCAAATCTTTGAGTTTCGAAAAAATATTACTGTTTAAATTTGTCGCCGAACGTCCAATAACTTTGAAATTAAAATTTTTGAATAAATGTTTAAATTTTCGAATAAATTTTTAATGTACAAAATTGACAAATAATTTTTATGATGAAATTAACTGTCCGAGAAAATTTTTTGACTTAGAATTTTTACGGTGTTAATTTTGTAGGAGATGGGAAGCCATGACATAAAATTTAGATAGCGACCAGACCAAGTATTTTTGTGGTACCAATCACAAGAAATTTTTCCATCAGGCTCATGTATCAAAAGAATATCTAAAAATGAAATTTTATTCTCTGATTCTTTTACTAGAGTAAATTTAATTCTATTACTTTTATCGAATGAATTGAAAGCATCTAAAAGTGTGTTTATCTTGTCTTCTGGAATGACCGTTATGGTATCGTCTTAATGGTTGAAAATTTAACGAATTTAGCACCGAATTTTCCAAATTTTCCATGACTAAATTTGCAATTATGGGGCTTATTGGGGAACCCATAGGTGAACCAAAAATTTGCCTAAAAATTTTATTATCAAATGAAAATTCTGAATTATATAAAACAATATCTAAAGCGGTTAAAAATTGTAATTTTGTTAATTTTGATTTAGAATTTTTACGTCAAGAGAAATCAAAAGAAAATTTGTTGGAGTTACAATGTTAATAATTTTTTGGTTAAAATCTTCTGAAATTTGGATATATGAATATGTTTTCCCGACACTATTTTTCAAAATATTTCCTAAATAAGGTGATAATGTATATGTAGGCCCATCTATAGAACTTATAATAGGTCGATATGGCAGATTTGGTTTGTGAACCTTTGGTTTGTGAAAAAATACCTGCATTATCGACATATTTTGTATCAGGTGGTAGTAAAAAATTCTGTTGTTATGAGCCGAAAATTACATGTAATTGATGTTATAGCAGTAATTTTTCACCGAAAAAAAATTTCATAGATCAATATCACATAATTCGAATGTTTAAAGGTTATATGAACTGGGTGAAATTAGACCAATAGGTAAACTGCTGGATAAAATATTTATAATTTGTCGTGTTAGCGGGCTATGAATTTGAGTTGTGGCACTAACAGTGAACACTTATGCCAAAAATCAGTCCATATTCTATGTAGCATCATAGTGAAATAAATTAAAATCGGGACGCATGTTTAGTGGTAGTTTGGACTGGGTGAAGTTAAAAATTATTGGATGAATTTGATCATAAAGCAGCGTTTTTTTGGCCAAGATCATTTTTGAATGTACTACGTTGAATGGCAGAAATTTGGTATGCTTCTTGCGCACATTTTGGTTTTGTTCCTCAAAAAAATCAGATCTTGTGAAATTGATTCTATGATTACAACCGAAATCCCGGATGAAGCTGTTGATCAGAAATTGTGTGCAGTGAAGTCTAAGAATATGATCCATGGACCTTGCGTAGTTTTCAACAACGACTAACCCTGTATGATCGATGGCTATTGTTTCAAGCGATATCCATGAGACCTGGTTGCGGAACCACAGTGCCGTAACTGTCACATGCAATGACGGATACCAATTGAATCGGAGGCGATCAGTAGCGGAAAATGGGTGATCTACAGTTGTGAGGGGCAAGATGGGTCGCATCTACACTGTGCATCTAAATAACGATTTATGTTGCTATCTTCGACTGTTGTTGATGAATGTTGGTGGCCCGACGTCGTTTCAACTCATGGGCCGACCCATCTTCCATGTCCAACCGTTAAGGAGTGTTAACTCTTACATTTGCTCGATAACGATTCAGACTGGGACAATACGCTGAAAAATTCCGTTATATCTTTATCACCTCATCAAATCCGCACATATTTTGCGATTATCATATCCACGTGTTCCTCTTCGAATCCAAACAATTTGTAGGTGAAATATAAGAACGAAAGCAGAAATGAAAGTGAGGCATTGATTATGATAGAAGACCTGTGTTAGCGAATAAAGTGTTGTCGTATTTGAGCATGATATTACCTAATCGTTGCATGCACGATAATTTGGCCACGAATGACAAAGAGAACAACAAAACGACACTAAAGCATTAGCCGAAGCAGTTTGTACAAATGTTCCGCAATTGAATAAACAACAAAAGGCTGCTTAAGACTTTTGATAAGAGCTATGAAAAATGAAACTGGTGGGATTTTCTTTGTGAATGCTCCCGGAGGGACTGTAAAAATTTTCTGACTTTCATTGCTTTTGGCATTAAAGTTGACCTGGCATTGGCTTCATCTGAAATAGATGCCACTTTGTTGGAAGGTGGACGCACTGTACATTGTACACTGAAATTGGAACTGAACATGCGTCCAGATTTTAATTTATTTCACTATGATGCTACATAAAATATGGCCTGATTTTTGGCACAGGTGTTCACTGTTAGTGCCACAACTCAAATTCATAGCCCGCTAACACGACAAATTATAAATATTTTATCCAGCAGTTTATCTATATTGGTCTAATTTCACCCAGTTCACATTACCTTTAAACATTCGAATTATGTGATATTGACCTATGAAATTTTTATTCGGCGAAAATTTACTGCTATAACTTCAATTACATGTAATTTTCGGCTCATAACTACAGAATTTTTTACTACCAACTAATACTAATACAAAATATGTTGATAATGCAGGTATTTTTTCGGCTGAAATTTTCGGCTATCTTCAGTAGCATATAATTTTGGAATTATACAATTATAGTTCGTTAATTTCTTCTTTGTGTAAATATCAATTGCCCATATACATTTCATTCATAAAAGTTTGCGGCTGATTTTGTAAGTTAGTAACTTTCAGCTGAGATTTCAATTTAAAACATAATTTATTTAACTTTCGGTTGAAATAGTCGAGACACTATCTGCATTATCGATTTTTTTTTCATTTTCGGCTTGCAACTTTCGGCTAACCTTAACAGTATAAACATTTTAATCAAATCCACCAGCGAGGTAAATCGCTCAAATCCGTGGTTCGTGACGCGGCTTCCCCCACCGCTGACCTCAACTTGTCATATTACATACACATTCATATTACAAAATATCCTTTGAGATAAAGGACTTTACTACGCATACATACATATATTTAAAATAAAATAATGTCTTATACTTGACGAGTAATTCTGTGAAGAATAATGCCATAATTACATTAAATTTTCGAACCCATACGCCAAAGCTTTAATCACTGTGCTATTTGGATGCTGCATAAGACAGCTATTAAGGTGACGAGTGGTCGTGCGTGTGATGTTTGAATATGAAAAATAATTTGTTTTGTTAATTTTTTTTATTAATTTAACTAATTTTTAATTACAAATATGGAGTGAAAGAATATTTTGGAATATTATTAATTATTTGGTTTTGTTATATCGTCAATTTTCCTTAGCTTAGGAGCATAACGAACCATGAACAATTTGAAATTCTGGTAGAATTTGTAGGAGAAAATGAAAGCATATCCAAAATTTACTTAAATACTATTCAATTTCGTGATACCACAAATCAATTATGGAGAGAAGTGAAGCAACGATTAAATGCAGCTGGTCCTCGAGAAAAGTGTTGATGCTTGGAAGAAAGTAAGATTGTACTAGAGACCATAATAATAAATTTTATTAACATGACATTTTTCATAGGTTTGGAGGGACGTTAAGTACAATACAAAAATAAACTAAGAGTCAACAAAAACCCACTTTCTGGAACTGGTAGAGAACCGTGCAGACTTAAACGGTTAAATAATTTAGATTAACACGTCAATGTGTTTTAAGAAATGGCAATGCCACATTAATTAGTGAAATCGCAACCACGGAGGTGGTCCGATGTTGTAACAAATAATATTGCCGATTCAAGTAACGAAATAGAGAAACCGGTGTGAAGTTTTCAACATTTATCAAAAGTGTAGCTACACAAATTAACAAAAAATAAAAATGTAGATACACAATTCAACAAAAAGTGTAGAACTACATAAAAAATTATGTCAGGGTTGAATTTGTTATTTATCCGACTAGAACTTTTACAAAAAAATTGGAAAATTGCTAGAGAAAAATTTCAAATAAGCAAAATATTACAGAATTATTGGTGTCATTTTCTTTCAATTTAGAACCTGAAAGATACATAGAAGATTTTCACTGTTTCATCACCAATTTTTGATTTTTTATCACCTAATAATTCTATATATTATTATTAACTAGTTACAACAATTTTTAATGATACGTGGAATATCCCTGCGACCTTCGGGGAATTTTTTTTCTTAAGTGTAAATGGAAATAATATCGTAAATAGTGTAAACTGGGTCTTGTGGATGCTTAAGGGCAATTAACGCTTAATTCTGGAGATGGCAGCACAACTCTGAGTATACTGGCATTTCAGGGACACTTTCGAGAATTTTTGCTTATATGCGGCATATCCCTGCAACCTTCGGGGAAATTTTTTTTTTCTTATGGGTCTTGTGGATGCTTAAGGGCCATTACCGCTTAATTCTGGAGATGGCAGCACAACTCTGAGTACACTGGCATTTCGGGGACACTTTCGAGAATTTTTGGTCATATGCAGCAAATCACTGCGACCTTCGGGGATTTTTTTTTCTTAAGTGTATATGGAAATAATATCACAAAAGTGTAAACCAGGTCTTGTGGATGCTTAAGGCCATTAACACTTAATTCTAGAGAAGGCAGCACAACTCTGAGTATACTGGCATTTCGGGGTCACTTTCGAGAATTTTTGCTTATATGCGGCATATCCTTGCGACCTTCGGGGAATTTTTTTCCTTAAGTGTAAATGGAAATAATATCGTAAAAAAATGTAAACTGGGTCTTGTGGATACTTAAGGGCCATTAACACTTAATTCTAGAGATGGCAGCACAACTCTGAGTATACTGGCATTTCAGGGACACTTTCGAGAATTTTTGGTCATATGCAGCATATCACTGCGACCTTCGGGGATTTTTTTTTTCTTAAGTGTATATGGAAATAATATCATAAAAAGTGTAAACCAGGTCTTGTGGATGCTAAGGGCCATTAACACTTAATTCTGGAGATGGCAGCACAACTCTGAGTATACTGGCATTTCGGGGAGACTTTCGAGAATTTTTGGTCATATGCAGCATATCACTGCGACCTTCGGGGATTTTTTTTTTCTTAAGTGTATATGGAAATAATATCATAAAAAGTGTAAACCAGGTCTTGTGGATGCTTAAGGGCCATTAACACTTAATTCTAGAGAAGGCAGCACAACTCTGAGTATACTGGCATTTCAGGGACACTTTCGAGAATTTTTGCTTATATGCGGCATATCCCGGCGACCTTCGGGGAATTTTTTGATTTTTTATCACCTAATAATTCTATATATTATTATTAACTAGTTACAACAATTTTTAGTGATACGCGGAATATCCCTGCGACCTTCGGGGAATTTTTTTTCCTTAAGTGTAAATGGAAATAATATCGTAAAAAACTGTAAACTGTGTCTTGTGGATGCTTAAGGGCCATTAACACTTAATTCTAGAGATGGCAGCACAACTCTGAGTATACTGGCATTTCAGGGACACTTTCGAGAATTTTTGCTCATGTGCGGCATATGCGGCAAAAATTCTCGAAAGTGTCACCGAAATGCCAGTATACTCAGAGTTGTGCTGCCATCTCTAGAATTAAGTGTTAATAGCCCTTAAGCATCCACAAGACCCGGTTTACACTTTTTACGATATTATTTCCATTTACACTTAAGAAAAAAAAAAATCCCCGAAGGTCGCAGTGATATGCCGCATATGACCAAAAATTCTCGAAAGTGTCCCTGAAATGCCAGTATACTCAGAGTTGTGCTGCCATCTCCAGAATTAAGCGTTAATTGCCCTTAAGCATCCACAAGACCCGCAGTTTACACTTTTTACGATATTATTTCCATTTACACTTAAGAAAAAAAAAATTCCCGAAGGTCGCAGGGATATGCCGCATATGACCAAAAATTCTCGAAAGTGTCCCTGAAATGCCAGTATACTCAGAGTTGTGCTGCCTTCACTAGAATTAAGTGTTAATGGCTCTTAAGCATCCACAAGACCCAGTTTACACTTTTTACGATATTATTTCCATTTACACTTAAGAAAAAAAATTCCCCGAAGGTCGCAGGGATATTCCACGTATCACTAAAAATTGTTGTAACTAGTTAATAATAATATATAGAATTATTAGGTGATAAAAAATCAAAAATTGGTGATGAAACAGTGAAAATCTTCTATGTATCTTTCAGGTTCTAAATTGAAAGAAAATCGACCTTTCACACGGAATCGACACCAATAATTCTGTAATATTTTGCTTATTTGAAATTTTTCTCTAGCGATTTTCCAATTTTTTGTAAAAGTTCTAGTCGGATAAATAACAAATTCAACCCTGACATAATTTTTTATGTAGTTCCACACTTTTTGTTGAATTGTGTATCTACATTTTTATTTTTTGTTAATTTGTGTAGCTACACTTTTGATAAATGTTGAAAACTTCACACCGGTAATAGAGAATAGCCCCTCGAATGGCCAAATACAGAGCACTTCAAATGTAGACCATGCAAATGAGTCTATAACTGAACCAGTTCATCAGAACACGAATCGCAACAGATCACAAAGGTCACCATTCGAAAAGTTTGCTAAAAAACAATTACAGATGAAAGAGGCCTTTTATAAAAGACAACAAAAATTTTCCGAAAAAGAACAATCTCAAACTTTAAAAGAAAGAAAATATTTCCGAAAAAATGGAGTGTACGATTGTAAAACGTACAAAAGAAAATCCATTTATCACTTCAACTGCCTTCAAAAAAGAATTAAATATAGAAGTTTCAACATCAGCCATCAGTAAACTACTAATAAAAAACAAATTGTTAGCACATACTCCCAGAAAAGTACCACTACTTACCCAGCGACACGTGAAGAATCGTGTAAAATTTGCAAGAGAGCAACTAAATTGGCCTATTACAAAATGGAGAAACATTTTATGAACGGATGAATCCAAAATTAATTTATTTGGCTCCGACCGAGAAAAACAATATGTTAGAAGACCTCAGAACAAGGAATTTATCCCAAGATTTACAATAAAAACTGTGAAACTGTGAAGGTGGTGGAAGGGGTTGGTCCCATTTTTTGGATTAAGGACATCATGAACGCTCAAAGCGATGTCAATATTTTGTCACCAGATCTCAACCCTATTGAGAATTTGTGGCATGATGTCAAGCTCGCTACTGCAAACAAAAAATTTCAAAATCGTGATGAATTATGGGATGCATTTGAACAGGCGTGGAAGGCAATCCCCGTTGAACGATGTGCAGCTGTAAGTCGCGGTACAAATGTTGTTTTACGTTTTTGTAATGACATTTTTCACTTCACCCAAAATTTACATTTTTTTTTTATTTTTTATAATTTTATTTGCAGTTTTTTACACTTTTTATAAGAGAATTTACGTACACCTATTTTTAATCACACCACTGTATTTATCTTGATAAAATCACACAAAAAGCCGAATTATTGGAAATTAAGTAAAAGAAGTGGGAAGCACGACAATAAATTATAACGTTATACAGGTAAACCTCGCTTAACGAAGGGCTTCGATTCCTGGGAATGCTTCGTTAAGCGAGGATTCGTTAATCGAGGTATCAAACGATATGGTTTTGTATGAGAAATTGTTAGTTTGGTTCCTGTAGTGCAAATTTAATAAAAAAACGATTTCAGTACAAAAATTCAGTTTTATTTAGTAAAATAAAATAAATAATGAAAATCAAAAAATAAAAAATCTAAAGCATTATGAGTTGCAAAAACAAAACTATTTTTAAAAAAATTATCGATTGTAAGTTGTTTTTTTTTGTAATGATTGTGATCTTTAATCTCTTTGCTGAGGTAATTCTTTACGTAATCAATACAAAGAGTACTGGGCATCTAAGCCTTCGTGTTTGATTTGTAAACCGCCAATGATGATTTTTCAATATTTTTAAGTGCTCTGGGGTTTTCGGAACGACCAATAACAAACGGCTTAAATTTAAAATCCCCGGTTACATTTCCACCAAACACAACCGTCAGCCGTTCTTTTGACATTTTAAATCCAGGAGATGTTTTTTTCTTTTCGATGTAGCTATTTGTATTTCCATAAAAAAAATGGTAACAAAAATGAAATAAAAGAGACGATTTTTTTTCGTTATTCTGAGGTATGTATTCGTTAAGTGAGGTTTTTGTATCAAAATTTGATATTCGTAGATCCGAGGTTTCGTTAAGCGAGGTTTACCTGTATTTTATTTTATAATTGTTTTGTAAGTATGTGTACATATATTATATAATATGTATATGTATGTACAGTGCTGGGAAAAAAAAATTGGTCAAACATATTTTATTGTAAATTGGAGTCTTTTTTGCTAAAATTGCAAAACTTTTGAAAGCAATTGACTTATTGTTTCATTTTATATACATGTATGATGTTTTATTGTGTGTAATTTTTTTTTGAGTATAGATAGTAAGATTAAGATCATATTTTGTAAGATTAAGTTTTTCTGTAAGTGATCCTAATCAAATAAAGAATAAACGCAATTATAGTTTAAAAAAATGGCAAAAGTTAGTGAGCAGTGTAAAAGCAATATGTTGATTTTGGTCGCGTGGAATATTTAAAAAATGCGAGAGATCATGAAGGGTCAGAACGAAAACGCTAGTGGAAGATCGTTTCATAATATTAAAATGTCGTCAGAACCGGTTTAAAATTTTATCGGACATAAGACGGGATGTAAGAAATAGACTTGTTAAAGCTGGTTTGAGAGCACTTACACCAGTCCAGAAGGCTGAGTTTACATTACTAGTGAAAAAAAAACGTTTGCTATGGGCCCAGGAGCATGTTTCTTGGACTCCAGAGATGTAGACTGATTTGATTTTCTCCGATGAATCAAAATTCAAGCTGCATGTTGGAGATGAAAGAATTCTCTTAAGAAGAAAACCGGGCGAGAGGCTTGGCAACGAATGTCTTTTAAGGCTTTCACCGAAAAATGAAGGAGTTATGGTCTGGGATGCTTTTCTTCAAATGTCCTACACAACGAATTTGAGCCTTCTGTGTTAAAGCCTTCTGTGTTATTAATTTTGAATTGAACGGGGTTTATATCCATCGATTTTGAAGGCCTTATTAGTATGATGTGTTTTCAGCCATGTTTCCAAAATACCTATAATGTGAAAACGTCTCTGAAGCATTTCAATTTTACTCAGAATGGAACGTACATTTAGATGACAAACTCGAACAGAGTCAAGTTCATTTATTATTTAGCTTAATGTATTGAGCTTAGAAAGTTTAAGGACTGAATCTAATTGTTGTAAGCGGTTGGCCTGGTACGGTTGAACAAAGAGTATTTTATGGACGAGTTGTGTCTTGGGTGTTGCGTCTTGAATGTCGTACGGTCGCCCAATTTTATTTTACTAAATCGTTCGGAACGCAGTTTCAAGTATTATTTTATAGTGACAGTACCCCCGTCCTAGTTTGAAAAATTATTAGAAGGTAGTACAAAGTATCTACGTTACCGGCGAATGACTTTATATGGGTGTGGTTGTAATACAATGTAAACCTGGTGGGTGGGTAGCGGGGTTGTAATACAACGCAAAGCTTATCCACAAATGTATTGGTTTCGAGAAAGAGGGTTTTCGAATGATTACAACAATTACTCCATGCTACTAAATCAGTGGCGTACTTCCAGTAGTGAGAACTGTTAAGGAAATATTTGGAAATTATATAGAGATTATTTCCGGTATTATTAACGCATATTCTAGAAGTGTGTAAATGCAGAAACCTTCAAGTTCTATAACGATAATCACAATCCAGTGATACGAACTGGATTTGACGGGGTAAATTTGTAACAGTCATCCATCGAATTTAAGGTTCTTCACTCAATAACACATTACCGATTGACTCACACAATTATGTAATCGATCTGCACGGTAAAACTCCGCATTACAGAAGGTAGTTGTGTTGATTAACATCGCCGACTGTATTTGTAGTTTAGAGAATCAATTGTGATATCCTGATTACAGTCTGATGTTTGGAAGCCAAATCTAAGAAATTCAGTAAAATTTTAAACATAAAAAACTTGAAGTGAAATTTAATTGGAAAAAGCTCAGCGGAAATTTTATATTTATGCGGTGTTACTTTTAGAAAAACATAGTTATCATCTAATCAAGTTGTACATTGTATTATACATGTATCACAAACCACCATCTTACATTATATAAATATATACACATATGTTTAACGTTCTTATATATACGTACAATGTATTATCGTAAATCTTGGCAGTGGTTATAAATAAATATTATATAATACAGGGTGAACCTTCAACCCTATACGAGTGTTGGTTGCAATGTCTAATAAAAAATATCGACTTGTATCGCGTGCTGTAAATAAATATTTTTTGTATATGAGCTTTTACAATATAAAAGTTTAACAAACTGGAGGAGTTCAGTTTAACAAAACTTTCAAAGTTTATAACAACTTTTTTGTGTTAGTTTATCATTTCGTGGAAAAAAAACTAAAGTAAAACAACTCGCATGAGATGTATACTCGTATACATGGATACTATGTTCCATCATGCCATGCAACTGGAGTAATATAATGTAATACATTATATGTACAATAAAATATGTATAAAACATTTTTCATTATTATTATAATATTATGGTATGTATAAATCGCATCGCGTATGTGCCACATTCGTTTGCAATAATAAATTTTCCATATGAGAAGAAAGCGAGCACCGTAACCGAACCAGAACATAATTTGTTCCATTTCGTATAAGGGGGGGGGGGGGAGCGTCGTATCACAAAAATAAAAATGAAAAGCTCGATGAAAATTTTTGCTTTCTTGTTGTTGTTGCCAAATATAATTAGGTTTGTGCCGTGTTATGTTTTATGTATGTACGTACATGATATAATATGCAAAGGGTTATACATTTGTGAAATGTAGGGTAAGCATCACCGATATATCATCAACAGCAAATGAGTTTTGAGAGTAATTCGTTTTAATGTTATCCATCTGTGTAGGTCATCTACGAGTAATAATTTATTTTTTTTTGTGTACCAGGATTTTAAATTCCCAAGATAGAAAAAAATGTGGATCAGTATTAAAACAGATATATGTGAAAGAAAAATATAAACAAGGAAGACAACAAGGCCAACCCTTCCCCAATCTCCCAAAATAAATTTTGAAAAGTTGTTTTGGGCCGTTATTGTTGCAAAACTAATTAGTTCAGCATCATTTTTCTCTGAACAACTTTTTCTAAACATCCCACTTCTGGTGGACCGGTTTCGAACATTTCTGTTATACCACACAATTTTTGTGAAATTCATCCCGGTCAATCAATCCGTTTAGGCTGTACAATGACCGAATTTTACAAATCGCCGTCGCCGAAGTGAAAAAGTATTATTAAATAAAAATCTTTATGATTTCCAGAATCTGCTTGTTCCGAAAGATGACATTAACCACTGGCCATCATGCGTTACTAACCATAAAAATTTAAAGATAATTATATAGTTGTGACTGGAACTACAAGCTCATAGTTGAATAAGTTAATACATTCGCAAGAATTTAGTTTAATAACTCCTCGAAACAAAGGGTTCCGGAATCAAAACTTAATAGTAACGACTCGTCCGTCACTATGTTTTTTTCGAAACCATAAACATTTCAAATCTATCGTATCGGTCTGATGACTCTTCAGGCTCACATGTGATTGGCCCGATATATGCGCGCTACAGGCTCATATTGAGATGGGCCAATACATTTGACAGGGATTTGCTTTAATAACTAGTACTAATGAGTCATCGCTGAGTTTTCTCTTCGTAACATAAAAATTTCAAGTAAATCGAATCGTACTGAAAGCGCTACAGGCTCACATGTGTCTGGCCATATATATGAACTGTTTTACGACATGGTTGATAGAAAGCACAAGTTCCAGGGAATTGCTTTAATAATTCGTGAAAACAAAATTTATTATTTAATAATTCCGGAAACCAAACCTAATTGTAAAGACTCAATACTATACGTTGCCTACGCACCATACAAATTTCAAAACAATCGTACCGTTGTGATGACGCTACAGGCTCATACGTGTTCGGTCCTAAACTTAAACTGTTTTACTTAATGGTTCCCAGAATCTGTTAGTTCCGGAAACTAAACCTGATAGTAACTACTTGTTACAATGTTCGTTACCGATCATAAAAATTTCAAGATAATCTTAAATTTGTGATTCGCTCTACCGGCTCAGATTTAAATGGGCCAATAAACTTGACAGGGATTTGCTTTAATAACACCTGGACACAAAGAGATCTGGAAACCAAACCTAATAGTTATGACTCGTTACTATGCTCTTCTCGCACCATAAAAATTTTATGTCTATCGTATTGATTTGATGACGCTACAGCCTCACATGTGATTGGCGCAATATATAAAATATTTTACATCATGCTTCCCAGAAATCGCAAGTTCCGGAAACTAAACCTGGTAGTAATCACTTGTCATAATGTTCGTTATCGTCTTATCAGTCCAGTAAATGCTAGACTTTTCAACATCATGCAAACATTCAAAGAGTTCTCTTTGAAGCTGCCATTTCCGGTAAACAGATTTCTACCAAATTTCGCAAGGTTCTGCAAATCAATTTTTATAGAAGTTAAAAACTTTTCAAATTATTTGCAAAAAAAAAACAAAAATTATAGGTTTTGCACTTCAAATTCAAGATTTTGCAAATCATATTCATTTTTTTTAATTTCATTCTCAACTTTTTATAAGTCAACTTCAATTTTTTACAATTCAACCTCAATTTTCTATACTTCATCGTCAATTTTTTCTAAGTCAACCTCAATTTTTTGCAAAGCAAATTCGTGTTTTTTCAAACTAACTTCAATTAAATGCAGAGCAAATTCAAGTTTTAATATTTCAAGTTCGTGAATTTTTTGCAACTCTTTGCAAAACAAATTCAGTGCTCCCAATTCTTAACCGATTATGATGGGATATGGTATGCTGGATCGAAATGGGATTCTTAAAGGATTTTTGGTAGAAATTCTGGAATATGTCCACCTGAGACGGAACTCAGTCAATTCTTAACAGATTATGATGGGACTGGGTATGTTGGACGGAAATGGAATTAGTAAATGGTTTATGGAAGAAATTCTGCAATATGGCCACCTGGGATTATTCGATATCCATTCTCCGTCCACTCTTGAAAATCGGTTTAATGAAACTGGATTTCCAAATTGCACACTTTTTCAACACAAACGGGGGAATTTTGTCCGGGCCACAACTCATATTCACATTTACATTCAACAGAGCGTGCAGAACGTCATCGGTAGTAAATTGAAATAGAATGTTTGGCTTCCCTCTCGAAGACATACACATTTTCAAAAAATGCTGCAAACATGTCAGTGATACTTTGTGGATCACTAGCAGTCAAAGAATTGAAAGACATTTGCGAGGCTATACCTCTACAATTCCGTTTCGAATCAACATAACTCCAGAAACATTTAGGGTTGTTTCTAATATTTGATTCGATCTCGACAATATATAAATTATACAAGAAACGATTTAAAATTTTAAATTGAGATCTGAGGGCGCGCTAAATATTTCATAATTTACGACGGATGGGTTTAATTTATATTTTTTATGAGCTTAAGATTTCCGATTTTTTAATCCTGATAGGCGACTATTAAACCATGTCTCGCGCATCGACGAAATTACAGGTGAACGGGGAATAAATTGTTCAATTGCCAAGTCCATTATTTTATAAAATTGATCAATATAAGCGCGTCTAAACTACCCGTTATATATATTAATATTGTCCAGAAACTCATTTAAAGCATTATAATTTCCCTTTTTAAAGTTGAAAGACTCACTAGAATTAAAATTTACGTTAACATTAACACAATTTTCAAATATTAATTGGATATGTAATGGTATGTGAAAAATACTTGAAGAACCGCCGAGATCATTACAAGCAATGATTGTGCCGTGTACTTCTACTGTAATGAACACCAGATCGAGGATATTGCTGCACTGGTTCTCGATGTTATTAATCTGTCTTAGCCCGAGTGAACAGATTGAGTCCATCACCAGATCTGAAGTTAGATCACCATTGAATGGCAGAAGTTCATCATCAACAGTAAGCCATTTTATTTTCGGTAAGTTAAGATCACCCAAAATCACCACAGAAACATAATCAGGAGCTGCAACTGCTAGCTGGTTTGAGAAAAATAAAGACAACTCACCATATATATTAACGGAGGATTCGTATGGTATGTAAACAGCAACTATCAACACCAGCTTTCCATTGAAAGCAAGTTTAACACCCAAAATCTCCAACTCGTTACTCCCAAGGTCAATAATATCCGCACATATATCTTTCGAAACAGCTAGCAGAACTCCGCCACCTCTCGCTGTCGATCCAAGATCCGTATAACGATCGCGTCTAAAGACATAGTAGTCTGGAGGGAAGTAATCTGCAGAATTGTGCGAGCTTGTCAGCCATATTTCCGTGATGTAAATGACATCATATGCATTTTCCAACACCGATAGGCACATTTCACGCGATTTTGATCAAATTCCGCTAGCGTTGTGATAATAAATAGACAATGTGTTGGTTTCGTCAGAGAGTGGCAGTGTCAATTGAGTGATAGGTGCAGACAGCGGCATCGGATTTGAAAAAGGTATAAAATCGGTTGAAGTTGCAGTAGATATTGTTACAACGTCGTTAGAGCTGAGCGTGGGGCTAAAAAATTATTATTCATTGATTTCCGACGTGAATTTAAAAATTCTTTAATCGAGACTCCAGAAGGCCATGCCAATGAATCCAGCATTTGGTTAAATTTGCTCACAAGAATACCAATTTTAAAAGATACAAAATCGCGATCATCATCACGTCGAAAGCAATATAATACAGGTTCCTCGACTTCAAATTTGTTTTTGATGTACATCATGAGACCATCATATCAGTAACGTCCTTGCATAATCGAGAAATAAAAATCCACCGTAGTGGTTCAACGGTACGCAAAGTAGAGTTCAAGTCACCACTACCAATAAAAATTTTTTTAGGCGAGTCCATATTATTGTCTAACGATTTAGCAGTTGAAGCCGTTGTTGTGCCATTATTCACACTATTCTTTGATCTTGTAAGTATTGGTGTTTCCATATCAGTTTGTGTTGTTTGCCACGTTATTATTAATAGCGGCTGATGTTTTATTTAGCAATGTCAAGGACGCTTCCTTGAGAATTTTATAAACATCGATACATACACCACATCGCCATGAAAAATTAGGAATTATCGAAATGGCATCAAACACAGGTTTTTTAATCCCTGCACATCCAAAATGAATAAGTTTATTACATTCGCCACCACAAGTAAAAAAATTTTCAGACACTTTGGCACTACATTCACAACACACAGACATTATTATTTCATTTTAAAAAAATGTTTAATAATATCACAGTTATATTTTTCTTGTATCACAGATATTGATAGATTTTATGATTTTTAGCCGTCTCAATGTTATTAGAAAAATCGTTAATTTAATTGAAAACTAAATAACAAATTTATTAAAATTAAATCACAAAATGTATAAATAAATTATTTAACCACGTGTATATATATAAAATTTTATTTTTAAGAGCAAATTGTATACGTGTGATCACGTCGACCATCAAGACGAAAATATGTTTCTTTTCAGCTGCCAGATTGTTGATTTTCAGCTGCCACTTATACATTTTACCAAAAGCCCGGTACATTTAATTTTTCGCTTTAGAAATCAAGTGTGGTGTATTTTTGATCTTTATACACATTTATGGTAAAAAGGCGGGTGGGTATTGGCCACAATTCAACCCTTCATTTTTCATACAAAACTTATGTATATTATGAATCCATATTGAAATCTGGCATGTAATTTTTTTAAGCAATCTAGCTAGCCTGTAGTGTCTTTCGACTTGAGCTTAAATTGGGTTAGTTGACAAGGTGTTACAGGCTGGCTACTGCCAACTTGCAGATTTCACTTAAGCCACTGCAGAGGCCTCCACGGTGATTTTGCCGGCTACGTTCTCAGCGGAGAAGTGCGAAGGTCGTGGGGTTTGAGGCATGCAGGGCTCCTGGCCTACACCGTGATTAACAGAAAATTATAAAAAGGAGAAAAACGCAAATAATAATAAACATTGAGTTCCGCCGGAATTCGTCGGCCGGAACCTGAGGAACGAACAGTATATAATCAAATAATAAATAAATAAAAAAAATAAAAAAATGATAACGGAAGAGGTGCCTTGGTGCGCGCATCCATCCGAATTCAAACGGGATCAAGCCCTGGTTACGGAATTGGATGCGGGCACCAAGGGACCGCAAACACTAAGCCGACACAGAGGGAGTCTCCGCTCCCATCATACCTAACCGGAAAATATTTAATAATTCATTTTATTTTATTTATACGCACAAAAAAAAGAAACCCAACTTCCCACGAGAAACGAAAAAAAAAGAAAGGGAGAGAATGATAGAGAGAAGCGAGAAACGAGTGAGAGAGAGCGAGAGAACAATGCGCACCGAGCGTGCACCCGCGATTGCTGTGCGACGCTCGATTACAATAAATTTGTATATAATTTAAAAATTTAGAATAAAAAATTGTAAATAAAAAAAATATCAAAAAATAAAAAGAAATCAAAAAAAATCTAAATAAAAATTAAAAATAAAAAAATTGTACCTTAATACTAAAAACCCTGTTGCGGCCTTGCGCGGCCGTCATGCCACAGGTGGACCACACCCGGACCGTTGCGGCTTTGGTGCCGTTACCCCACCGTTGTAGTGCGACCTTGAGCGGTCGGCCGTTGCGGGGCCTTTCCCTGATACCAAATAAGAATAGCCGGTTGGCTACCGTTAATACGCTGGGCGTGGTACCGCCGAAAATCTTTGGCCTCGACTGGCCACCCGCCACACTCATTTGGCGTTGTCTCACCAAAATCCCGTATAGGTACAAACAATTGTATTTTTTTCCGACCTTGATAGGCCGCCGAAAACTCGTAAAAATGTGGCGGCTTAATTTCACTACCCAAATCGACTCTACCGACCACACTATCGTTTTAATGTTAAAGACACTCCACCCAGTTGCTTAGACGGAACCAAATTCACGATTTCCGAAAATGAAATTATTTTGGATTTATTCGCGGTCCACGTAGGCACTCTTACAACCTCACAAAACTTTTTAGTTCCGGTATTTTTTTATCAAATTGGTACTATCAATTCACAAATTTACATATTTTTATTTTTATTTTTTTTGCACAATACCGGTTGCGCACATCCTCCCAATTCCCATGCACACTAAAACACGTACAACTGTTTATATATATTTTTTCTTTTTTATTTATAACTAGATAAATTTTGAATACAATACAAAACTAAATTGTTGTGACCCAACGGTACAACTTAACAACTTCACTTTCTTTTCCAAATCAAACTTTAATTTTACCCAAAATTACAAATCAGATTTTTTTTCAAGAAAATTACGCACAAGACTTTTTATTATCAAAATCCAAACTCGAATGAATTTACCAAAAAAAATTCGAGCGTCGCACAAACGACGCGCAAAACATTCCAGAAGAATGTCTTTCGTCTCTGTTTCGCGTTTACATCAATTCGCATTGATGTAAACGAGAGGCATATAAGAAAAACATTCTTATGGAATGTTTTGCTTGACACACACTCGAAACGCATTGTTCTCTCTTTCTCGTCATTCTTCTCACCCGCGCGCCATCACCACGACGTATACAAACATTAAAGAACTCCGAAAGAAGCGGGGACACAAACCAAGAGGAATAAAATACAAACAGCGCTTGTTACGATCACGTAATCGTAACAAAGGTAACCCATTATACAATTTAATTTCCAAGCAGCTAGTTGCAAATGAAATTTTTGGAATAATACCTTTGAAATATAGAGCAGGGAATTTTTATGAACCAGTTAAACTTGAAATTATGATAAGAATTGACAACAAATAATTTTACTTGAGCATTTAAACAATCCTGGATGACAAAAAAGCTCGAAACTAAGAGACAATTATTTTCGGCTTAAAGTTAAATATCCAGATAGTACACTCAGATACCTTGAAATGAGATTTAATAGTTTGAGTATATCGACCATAATCAGGATAAACGCATTAAGGTGAACTCATATGAGCTACCGATGTGGAGTTTCTAACAAAAAATCCAGAATATGGTAATTTTTCGATCGAAATAAGGTGTATTTTATCAATCTGTGCCAATAACAAGCCACTTCTAGAGATTAGGGCAAGCTATTAACAAGGTTACAGATACGTTAATCCGACCTATATAGTGACATCTTGCCGTTACCTCTCGCCGTTTTTAACGTGCGTTCCATATACTCAACGCATACATTGTTTCAACTTCCGTGACACCCTGTTACATCATTACTGTTTGATATCAATCGTAGTACAGTATACTTTTAGGAAAATTAATATAATTAACACAATATAATTTTGGCTGGGCATTCGATAACAATTGTTCGTAACCAGCAATTCGGCGAGATACCGTTATTCCAAATACGGTTGATTAGTAAGGGCGTAGCTGCCTTCGCGAGGATCCAGTCGAGTGCGATAACAGTTATCCAGAGAAGCATTTAGTTAAGTTTTCTTTTTTTTTTATAGTATAGTTGCATTTAATTACCTCTTGTTTTGAGGATTTTGATTATGCCATTGTTCAGTTTTCTGATGTAAAGGAATTATTCTCCTAATCTACGTATTAAGATTAAACAGATGCCGGATGAAATGCGGATTAACGAAGGAATTATCTATATTTCATTTGATCTGTACAAATGATAAGATTAATCAATTTTTTTTCTTTCTTTATTTCATACTACTTGTTCTAAGGCGCTTCGTGCCCGTTTATTCTTGTCTGTCTTATTAATGAAATTTTTCTGCTTGCCTCATTTTTTAGAATTTTAACTTTTGATATCAATTTAAAATACGTCTTGTCAAATTCAAATATTGTAAGATTAATGAGAATTTTATACTTCGAAAATAACACATACTCTTTCGATTTTACGATTGTTGTGTATTTCGTTGACGAAAATTTGAAAAAAATCACTCGAACGGAATCGGAAAAAAATCTACTATGGATTTTTGTAATAATAATTTTGTGTGTGTGTGTGTGTGCTCATTCGATTTTACGATTGAATTGTTGTTGCATTTTGTGGACGAAATTTTGAACAAAATAAATCACACGGACGATTTTTTTTATTTAATGTAGAAAAATCTAGAAGAAAAAAATCGTCATTTTTGAGCAATATGATTGGTTATAAAAATTGTCAGAACGAACGCAACGATAAAGGCGGCATAATGTAGTGAAAAGTGAATGAAATGTCGATTCAAACTCAGGCATCTATCGAAGTTTGAGTTTTTTTTTCAGGATTTTTTCTCTCAGTGTGGAAATGAATTGGAATCAGTTAGAATTCAAAATAATTCAATGTATTTTATTCGAGTGGAATTAAATCAATACAATGCATATTGCATTGTGGTAAACAATAATTTTCGGTTTTTGTCCGGCGCATAAATGGACAACGATGATGGTTTGCCAACTCTCGAACACGCGACGTACAACTGACCATGACCGGGTTTTTCCGAAAGTTTCCGACTTCCGAGATTTTCCAAGTTTTCTCTTCTAAAAGACCATCTGGATCGGATACGTGCGAAATCCCGTACAAAAACATCATTTTTCGTTTTTCCGAATTTTCCGATTTTTCTAGTGGACTTTCGAAATTCCTCTCGTAAGAACCACGGGTCAAGTCGTGTTCCGTGAAAATTTGAAAATGAAAAGTTTTTTTCATTGGCAATCGAGTAGGTTTGAATTGTCCATAATAAATTATGGTTTCACAAAGCGGAATTTAAAATTACGTGCGAATAATTCAAACTACTAGATTACTAATGAAAAAAACTTTTCATTTTCACTATTTCAGAAGACGCGACCCCCAGCTCCTGGAAATTGGAAAGACAGCAAAAAAAGATTGAGCCAAATCGGTTCAGCCGTTCTCAAATGATGCGCTAGAAAAGAAATTCAATTTTCTTCCGGGTTTTCCGAAAGCTTCCAAGTTTTCCACTCAGATTTTCCACATCATTTTTCGATTTACCAAGTTTTCCAGTGGATTTTCACATTTTCTTTCGTAAGAACTATCTCCTGGGAATTAGGAACAAATCAAAACAAGATTGAGCCCGGTCCAGCCGTTCTCAACTGATGCGCGAGCAAAAAAATTAAATTTCTTCGACTTTTTCCAGAAGCTTCCGAGTTTTTCACTCAGATTTTCCAATTTTTCTCCTCTAAAAGACCATCTGGATCGGATACGTGCGAAACGGAGGATTTTCCCAAAATTTTCTTTCGTAAGAACCACCTCCTGGCAATTGCGAACACAACAAAAAAAGATTGAGTCAAATCGGTTCAGCCGTACTCAACTGAAGCGCTATAACAAAATTTCAATTTTCTTCGGGTTTTTCCGAAAGTTTCCGAGTTTTCCACTAAAATTTTCTAATTTTTCTCTTTTAAAAGACCATCTGGATCGGATACGTGCCAAAAACCCGTACAAAGCATAATTTTTCGGTTTTCAAATTTTCCGACTTTTCCAGTGGATTTTCCCAAAATTTTCTTTCATACAAAGCTTGTCCTGATAATTACGAACACAACAAAAAATAATCAGTCAAATCGGCCCAACCGTTCTCTGGACATGCCCCAATTGATTTTTATTAATATAGAAGATAGATAGAAAAAAAAATTTTTTTTTGTTCACCCTGTGCATTCTCGAGTGAGTCAGTGACATAGACGTTTATAATATAAATATGTATATATTTTAATTGAATTCTCTACCTGTTTTCTATATTATGTATAATGATTAAATTAAATTTTTTTTTTGGTAATAAAGGTATGATATTGTATTGAAGTATGTTCCAATTTAAACTGAAGATTCTCCTTTTTTAATTAACATGAGTGAGTGAGACTATTGGCCCAAATGGAGTGACGAAGACGGTGAGTTTTGGATTGAAGTGAGTTCCCGTGCCCGTAGAGTAGTGACCGCGTAGTGTTGAGTTATCACACCTTCACCACGGCCAAACTAACCTCCCCAGATTGAGCTAGCGGCTGAAATCCGGGCCTTGCTGCTGCTAACACCGACGTAGTAGTTTTGTTTTTAAAGTACCTTATATATATATATATAACCTTATATTTTCTTATTGATAACTGCAGCCAGTTCGAGGCCTGTCGTTACAAGTGGCTTGTTATTGTCCCAGATTGATAAAATACTCAAAATTAATGGTAGAAAACTGCTATTAACAATGTTACATTTTCTCCGCTAGGAAAAACCTTATACCGGAAAATAATCTCTGGAAGTGGCTTGTTATTTGCCCAGATTAATAAAATACTAAATATTTTGAGTGAAAAATTGCAATAAACAATTCTGATATTTTTTTCTGTTAAAGCTTTTATTTTATTTATTTGTTTACTTTTTCTTTAAGTTATTTATATATTTCTCTAATATATTTTGTATTTATTATCTAAATTTGATTACTTAAATTATGGTTTTATTTAATATAATAATAATTTTTAATAAAATTTGCATTTATTAAATATTAACAGTGTAAATCACCAATACTAAAACAATTCAATATGGCGGCTATTTGAATGTATTTGCATCCAATAAGAATTCAGTTTCTGCCATGTTTTGAAATTAGAACTGTATACGTATACGTTTTATTTTTTGTTAGAAACTTCACGGAATCCTTAGAACCGGTGGTCATTTAGTTGATTATCCGGTGGTTGTGGCAAATACAATAAATAGATCTTTTATGTATATAGATTCATGTGTGACTTTGATTGGCTGATTTTTAACTTAAATGTTCGAGAATGATTTGAAAATGACCTGAATTGGTATCATCTGCGACTATGAAACGGATTTAGATTTCTATAAAGTGCTTTCATTTTTCTAAAGCAAAATTGAAGTTGGCGTTTTCAAAATTCATAAATAAATCGATCTCTGAAAGTGTTTTCCTCCGAAACTATAGGGTGTTTTTTTTAAGTCCGACAGAACTTGAAATTGTAAAATTTTTATTCCAAAGATCAATACATGGTATTAATATTTTAAAATGATTTCGGGCTTATGGGCACCGAGGCTGTTCTTGACGAAATACATTCTGGACGTCCAGTTTTGGGCCACTTTTCGTGCACTGCTGGTCGTATGTTATGAATAACACGAACAATACTTGAATGCAAAGCGTCAATTGTTGCTGGTTTATCAGCATAAACCAGTGACTTCACGTAGCCCCACAAGAAATAATCGAGAGGTGTCAAATCGCACGACCCTGGATGTCAATTGCCAGGTCCATTTCTCGAAATCAACTTATCGCCAAATTTTGATTTTAATAAGTCGATGGTTGCAGTCGCCGTATGACACGTAGCGCCATTCTGTTAAACCCACATCTCGTCCGGATCAATGTCATCCATATTTTCTAATAATAAATCATTGATCATGGTGTGGTAACGATCTCCATTAACCGTAACGCGATCCCCAGCCTCATTTTTGAAGAAATAAAGTCCGATGATGCCACCGGCGTGTAAACTGCACCAAATTTTGCATTTTTCTGGATGTAATGGAGCCTGTAGGGTCTCTTGTGGATTGGTCTCACGCCATATGCTGCAATTTTTTTTAGTAGCAAATGGACGAGATGGACGATTATGTGCGCCATAAAAATCACGAAGTCGTTTATAAGTTGCGCAAATCGACGACTGATCTGCAAAGTAAATTTTCCAATCAAGGATTACAAAGAAATAAGCAATCAACCAGATGAAATTAAATCTTATATTTTAGATGGTATGGCTTTAAACACCTTAATAATGAGGTACCGTTTCGTGGGGTTCGAATTCAAACTAAAATTAGTTTAGGCGTGGTGACCAGTGGTGTGCAAATCGATGTAAAATCAATAAATCAATTGTTTACATTTTTGCGTAAACAATGGTAAAAATTAGTAAAAAATTGTAAATATTGTAATAAATATGCAAACGTAAACCCCCCCCCCCCCCCCCCCCATTTACTTGCGTATACTGCTCTCAAAGCAAAATGCACTGTCTAAAATAACAGTATCATAATAATCTTAAAATTATTTAATAAATATTAATTTATGAAATTAACTTTTCATTAAAATAAGATTTTGTTTCAAACGGTTGTTGTCTCAACTAAAAATATGCAGTTTATTTTTCATATTCTTGTAGTTTTAAGGAAGATGGCGCCACATTTTATATTTTGTAATTAAATATTTACTTGTAAAAAATTAAATTTTTACAAAATGTAAATTACTTGCACAACTGGCGCCCGCGGTTGTAGTTTACTCCACTGAGTCACTACCGGGCCAGGGTTGTCAATAATTGGTGATATGTATTTATGGTGAACAAATGATTTCCTATTCAAATGCTCACTACTCAAGTCAATTTTGACGAAACTTATAAAATGCTTGGTAACTTCTTCTTCAATTTTAGGGCTAATTTTGAGTAATAAATCAAATGGGTTTAGAAATCTTATCAGATTATATTGAAAACTTAAGAACAACAAAAAATTCACTTCAATCGAGTGTATTTTAGATAACTGTATTAAAGACAGCAAGTCGAAATTTGAGGCATTTTAAGCTCGTAAAAGAGGTGTAAACACGAAAAGAGCTTTCATTTTGTATAATAAAAATTAAATCAAAGGAAGTAGATTCAGCTTTATAAAAAATACATTGAGACTGCCGACAGGCATTTAAAATGCAAAACATTTTCCACGCTTTATACAAATTTACAACAAACTTACAAAAGAAAATACTTGAGAAAAATGCTACATAGTTGTTATATACAAAAAAAAATTTACGAACTTAACTCCTCATAAAAAGATTAAGAAGGAAACGAAGGCAAACGTAAAACAAATATCTTACTTAGGGCACTGGAGACTAAAACTTAAACACGCTTCGCATATACGTATTTTGTCTTAAAGAAATTCAACAAAAAAATTATAAACAAACATAAAAAATGAAAACATAAGCGAACATCCTACATTGTTCCCATCATCATCATCATCATCGTCATCAGCGCTATTATCAACAACAACATTATTATTGTGAGTCCCAGTTGTATATTTTTGTTATTGTTGAACCAGCGGAACACTAGAATCATCCATACAGACGTAATAAAATAAAATCAATTCCATTTTGTAACAATCAAACCGCCTGCAAGCTATACACACAAACCAATATTATTTTGTGTTGCGTTCACGTTTTCCTTACGTAAATTATATTTCGTCGAAAAATTTCCAAAATGCAACAACAATGAATATCAAAATGGGAAAACATGGAAAATATATATCACACGAGTGATTGTATCTCAATTTTCATAAAAAAAATTTACGACTATTTAGGAAATCCATATGCCGTAAGGGGAGGGGGCGGAAACAAAAAACTTGGTTCCATCTCTTATGGACAAATTTTTAGCGTGGAAGGCAATGAACGCCAAATCACACCAACCTACATAACTTTACACTTTATTCTGGGTCGCATTCCAACGTTAAGAACTGTTAAAAAAAAAATGTTCTCATCATAAACTCTAGGGTAAATTTAATTTTTTTTTTATATCGCAGTTGTGACCGGAAAAACCGAAAAACCAAACCCATAATATGTGAAAACTTTTATGAAAATATTGTCCGTAGAACTAAACGACCAAGAGACCTTGTTAAAAGTCTATAGTGTCAGAAAAAAACTTTGAAAGAACACATATCAAAATTTGTAAAACGTGTAGCAATTTCTTCATATACTGAAACGATTCTTCGCAATTCCCCCCGCCGCCCGACAAAACTATATCACGTTCGAATTTTTTTTCAACCTCATTAGATTCGTTTTATACGGCTAACGATTTCTCTTAAATTTTTGATTAAAATATTTACGGACAAAACCATCTCGAAAGACCGAGAACAACATAATGTTTGATTACCACTTTAACAGCCGCCATTATTTTTTGCCACTGATTAATTGATTAATGGTTTGTGGAACGAAGCTATGCAGATATAAGTGGAAAATATTTATTAAAAGATCGTTAACATTGAACACCGTCATTAAGGGATATGAGGAGCACTCAATCCTATAAAGATTCACCTGTTGGTTTCCATCGGAGTAATAATTGGGTCCATAATTTGAGGAAACCCGATTTAATTTAAAATTCATTTTTTCCCACAAAAGCAAACCAGAAAAAAGGTGCCGATGAATTGATTTTATTTTTCTGAGGGTTGTAATAAAATTTCCAAAAGAAAAACTTTTTCAACACACTCATAAAAATAAACATTTGGTGTATCATCCGAAATGATGATGTGCTCACTAAAAATGTAAATAAAAAAACACGTATGTAATACACATAAATTTATGTGAGTACTCTTAACCACTATGTAGGCTGAAATCAATTTTATTTTGGTATCGATTTAATTCATATTCTCTATGGAGATGAAACAACACAATAACAATTTAATCTGTGTCAAAGATTAATGAAAATTTGAATACGAAATGAAAACGGATTGAATACGAGTTTAATAAGTATTGAATATGAATTGAATATGAATTGAATATGAATTGAATATGAATTGAATATGAATTGAATATGAATTGAATATGAATTGAATATGAATTGAATATGAATTGAATATGAATTGAATATGAATTGAATATGAATTGAATATGAATTGAATATGAATTGAATATGAATTGAATATGAATTGAATATGAATTGAATATGAATTGAATATGAATTGAATATGAATTGAATATGAATTGAATATGAATTGAATATGAATTGAATATGAATTGAATATGAATTGAATATGAATTGAATATGAATTGAATATGAATTGAATATGAATTGAATATGAATTGAATATGAATTGAATATGAATTGAATATGAATTGAATATGAATTGAATATGAATTGAATATGAATTGAATATGAATTGAATATGAATTGAATATGAATTGAATATGAATTGAATATGAATTGAATATGAATTGAGTATGAATTGAATATGAATTGAATATGAATTGAATATGAATTGAATATGAATTGAATATGAATTGAATATGAATTGAATATGAATTGAATATGAATTGAATATGAATTGAATATGAATTGAATATGAATTGAATATGAATTGAATATGAATTGAATATGAATTGAATATGAATTGAATATGAATTCAAAACGAATTAAATACGAATTGAGTATGAATCGAATATAATTTAAATATTAATTGAATATGAATTGAATTGAATTGTTGATTTGAATATATATTGAATATGTATTAAATATGAATTGAATATGAATTGAATATGAATTAAATATGAATTGAATGTGAATTGAATATGAATTGAATATGAATTGAATATAAATTGAATATGGATTGAATATGATATGATTATAAATTGAATATCTATTGAATATGAATTGAATATGAAATGAATATCAATTGAATATGAATTGAATATGAATTGAATATGAATTGAATATGAATTGTATAGGAACTGATGAATTGAATATGAACCGAATATATTATTTTAAATTCAATTCATATTCAATTTATATTCGATTCATATTCAAATCATATTCAATTCAATTCAATTCATATTCAATTCATATTCAATTCATATCCAATTCATATTCAATTCATATTCAATTCATATTCAATTAATATTCAATACATATTTGAATTCAACAATTCATATTCAATTCATATTCAGTTCATATTCAATTCATATATTTAATTCATATTAAATATTCAATTCATATTCAATTCGTATTTGATTCAAATTCAATTCATATTAAATATTCAATTCATATTTAATCCGTATTCAATTCATATTCAATTCATATTCAATTCATATTCAATTCATATTCAATACATATTGAAGTCAACAATTCATATTCAATTTATTTTGAATTCATATTCAATTATTCAATTCCTATTCAATCTGTATTCAATTCATATTCAATTCATATTCAATTCATATTCGATCCATATTCAATTCATATTCAATTCTTATTCAATTCATATTCAATTCATATTCAATTCATATTCAATTCATATTCAATTCATATTCAATTCATATTCAATTCATATTCAATTCATATTCAATTCATATTCAATTCATATTCAATTCATATTCAATTCATATTCAATTCATATTCAATTCATATTCAATTCATATTCAATTCATATTCAATTAATATTCAATTCATATTCAATTCATATTCAATTCATATTCAATTCATATTCAATTCATATTCAATTCATTTTGAATTCATATTCAATTCATATTCAATTCATATTCAATTCATATTCAATTCATTTTCAATTCATATTCAATTCATATTCAATTCATATTCAATTCATATTCAATTCATATTCAATTCATATTCAATTCATTTTCAATTCATATTCAATTCATATTCAATTCATATTCAATTCATATTCAATTCATATTTAATTCATATCCAATTCGTATTCAATTCATATTCAATTCATATTCAATTCATATTCAATTCATATTCAATACATATTCAATACATATTCAAATCAACAAGTCAAATTCAATTTATATTCAATTCATATTCAATTCATATTCAATTTATATTTAATTCATATTCAATTCATATTCAATTCATATTCAATTCATATTCAATTCATATTCAATTCATATTCAATTCATATTCAATTCATATTCAATTCATATTCAATTCATATTCAATTCATATTCAATTCATATTCAATTCATATTCAATTCATATTCAATTCATATTCAATTCATATTCAATTCATATTCAATTCATATTCAATTCATATTCAATTCATATTCAATTCATATTCAATTCATATTCAATTCATATTCAATTCATATTCAATTCATATTCAATTCATATTCAATTCATATTCAATTCATATTCAATTCATATTCAATTCATATTCAATTCATATTCAATTCATATTCAATTCATATTCAATTCATATTCAATTCATATTCAATTCATATTCAATTCATATTCAATTCATATTCAATTCATATTCAATTCATATTCAATTCATATTCAATTCATATTCAATTCATATTCAATTCATATTCAATTCATATTCAATTCATATTCAATTCATATTCAATTCATATTCAATTCATATTCAATTCATATTCAATTCATATTCAATTCATATTCAATTCATATTCAATTCATATTCAATTCATATTCAATTCATATTCAATTCATATTCAATTCATATTCAATTCATATTCAATTCATATTCAATTCATATTCAATTCATATTCAATTCATATTCAATTCATATTCAATTCATATTCAATTCATATTCAATTCATATTCAATTCATATTCAATTCATATTCAATTCATATTCAATTCATATTCAATTCATATTCAATTCATATTCAATTCATATTCAATTCATATTCAATTCATATTCAATTCATATTCAATTCATATTCAATTCATATTCAATTCATATTCAATTCATATTCAATTCATATTCAATTCATATTCAATTCATATTCAATTCATATTCAATTCATATTCAATTCATATTCAATAATTCAATTCATATTCAATTCATATTCAATTCATATTCAATTCATATTCAATTCATATTCAATTCATATTCAATTCACATTCAATTCATATTCAATTCATATTCAATTCATATTCAATTCATATTCAATTCATATTCAATTCATATTCAATTCATATTCAATTCATATTCAATTCATATTCAATTCATATTCAATTCATATTCAATTCATATTCAATTCATATTCAATTCATATTCAATTCATATTCAATTCATATTCAATTCATATTCAATTCATATTCAATTCATATTCAATTCATATTCAATTCATATTCAATTCATATTCAATTTATATTTAATTCATATTCAATTCATATTCAATTCATATTTAATTCATATTCAATTCATATTCAATTCATATTCAATTCATTATCAATTCATATTCAATTTATAATCGATTCATATTCAATTCATATTCAATTCATATTCAATTCATATTCAATTCATATTCAATTCATATTCAATTCATATTCAATTCATATTCAATTCATATTCAATTCATATTCAATTCATATTCAATTCATATTCAATTCATATTCAATTCATATTCAATTCATATTCAATTCATATTCAATTCATATTCAATTCATATTCAATTCATATTCAATTCATATTCAATTCATATTCAATTCATATTCAATTCATATTCAATTCATATTCAATTCATATTCAATTCATATTCAATTCATATTCAATTCATATTCAATTCATATTCAATTCATATTCAATTCATATTCAATTCATATTCAATTCATATTCAATTCATATTCAATTCATATTCAATAATTCAATTCATATTCAATTCATATTAAATTCATATTCAATTTATATTCAATCCATATTCAATTCATATTCAATTCATATTCAATTCATATTCAATTCATATTCAATTCATATTCAATTCATATTCAATTCATATTCAATTCATATTCAATTCATATTCAATTCATATTCAATTCATATTCAATTTATATTTAATTCATATTCAATTCATATTCAATTCATATTTAATTCATATTCAATTCATATTCAATTCATATTCAATTCATATTCAATTCATATTCAATTCATATTCAATTCATATTCAATTCATATTCAATTCATATTCAATTTATAATCGATTCATATTCAATTCATATTCAATTCATATTCAATTCATATTCAATTCATATTCAATTCATATTCAATTCATATTCAATTCATATTCAATTCATATTCAATTCATATTCAATTCATATTCAATTCATATTCAATTCATATTCAATTCATATTCAATTCATATTCAATCCATATTCGATTCATATTCAATTCATATTCAATTCATATTCAATTTAAATTTAATTACTATGATTACGCGGCTTGTTAGACACTTTGTGGATGTTAAATATCATTGAATATGGAATCATAAACTCTGACATTTTATTAACCTTCATTCGAAATGCACATGTTTATACTACGGTGTTAAATTTTATGTTTGCAGATTAATTCTGTAACATTTTACAAAACTAGACCAACACAAGGTACAGAGAAACAATTTTTATGGATGATGCAATAAAGGACATAAATTCGTTAAACAAAAACGAGTCAATAGTAAAATATGAAAATTCTGCAAGATGACATTTATAACTATATAGTAGCTACTGCCGAGCCAAGATATTAAACCACAGAGCAATGGGATCATAAACAAAATGTCAAACAAAAGTGGAGTTTCACCATATCCATGAGTATACTGTAATAAAACCAAATTTGAGTGTGGTTATGTCTCTTATGACCGAACACAAAAAAATCATATTTTTGTGGTTTTTCATTTATTTTATGCCATTATACAAAATAAATAAGACCATTGAATGTGTTTTCTGTAAATGTTATCTCTGCACCAGCAGTACAACAATATATACCTGATGTTATGTTGTGCTCGTACGAGTCTCAAGTGGTTTGCATCTAAATTCTATTCATGGAACATAGTGATACATAGAATAAATTTTTAAGTCTAAATTCAAGTCTAGAACGATTTCAGTTTACTGATACGTTCTCCATAAAGATAAAAATCACATCAAATGGTTTTCCAGTCCATTTGCCAAACAATGCATTAGACTAGATAAAATCTCTGAATTTTTAAAAAAGAACAATCAGTCATAGATATTCTTACATTTATATACGAGACAAGCATAAAGGATGTCATCCTTATATACACATAGTTCTATATATAGCTATAAGAGCAATCATTGTAACACAATATACCATCCGCAAGCATATATCAGGATAAAAGTAAGGACGGGGGTACCCGTTTTTATATTTTATGCTGATGATGAAAGACATCGTCTAGATTACGAATTATTTTGTCATTGTGGGTTGGGTTGGGGATCACACGAGATGACGATGGAACAAATTTTTCCTTTTGTCTGGATGCTACGTGCATGTGCTTTTTGTATGTGCTATTATCCATTATCATTACGATGCTGTTTATTTGTTACAGAGCGACTGGTGCGATATTATTGCTACATATGGATTAAGGGAATGACAAGGCATCAATATTTAAACTGACAAACTGGTAATTAGTATTTTAAAGGCGATATATTGAGTTTCGACAGAATGATCCGTCATGCTGGTCCGCATTCGTTCAAAATGTGTTTTTGGTAACATAGGGTCAATTTATTAATTGAACCCGAGTAGGCAGTGCGCGGTCAACAAATATGTAAGAAGCCTTGCGCGTGGTCCTATCTTCTGTTCGTGCCGTCACCTCACGTGAACAGCAAATTTTACTTTCGGGGAAGCTTAATTTGAATGGGTTATCTCTTAATGGGTTAAGGCCAAGTTTGGTTCAGCTATGGTGAGTGGAAGAACTGGCTAATTCTTTGTCTGAATTTTTTCAGCTTTATTTTGTAGAAAAATACGGAACTTCATCCAGGATTCATGTTTGAAATCTCGCTTCAGTTCAACATATCAGATTCGAACATTATTAGTTAAAAAATTGTCTAGCACGGCCGGCAGAATATGGGGTATGAATAAACACCAATCTATTCCATAATTGGGGAACAAACTCCGCATCTATCACCCCTCTAATCCAAAGAAACAGTAAAAAAAAAATGTTCCAAACAATTTTTTCGACATACACAAGAGTTGTGAACGTCAATAAACGAATTAAAGAGACATTTTGCAGCGTCGAATGTGGAGGTATCACTATATAGGTTTGGTCATTCCAAATCTCCAAACAGTACTATATTCCACCATCGCTACGACAGATGTTGGAGTAACCGGAGTTCGCCGTTCATCACCGTTAAGTGTAAAAACACCAATTTAATTTGTCTAATTGAGACAGGCGCTGACATTTCTATCATACATGCGTTAGCATTTAAAATCTTAATCGAAGACCAACACTGTCAGCGAACAGCTGCAAATGGTTCTCCAATTAAAACTTACGGTTCTAGACTGCTGGGATTAAACCTGGGACTTTGCCGACAAACATTCATTGTAGTGTCAGTCAACAAACCAATCATTGGTGCTGGTTTAAGCGCTTGATCGACTCTACAATAACCATAACAACTATATGAACAGTTTATTCCGTTACCTCGCCATTACCACGAGTTTTTAATATCGAAGGTTTATATGGTTCATTGCTAAACGAATTTCCTGACCTTACCACAGTTTTTTTTAAATGACCAACTTTTCAAAATATTTGCAAAAAACCAAAATCTCGGGAAGCTGGGATTTCTCAATTTATGAAAAACGCTTATGTGTGAAGTTTTACCCGATCAGACCAACTGGTCTGACCTGTAGAGACGACACAGATATTTGTATGCACGCACATACGCACGTATACACCCTTGCACAATAATATTATAATGGCAAGTTTCCCGATCGGTGAAAAGTATGCGAAATGAATTTTCTTGAAATCAAAATTTCTAAGAAATTCCGTTTTACACAAGAATTTTATTTTAGATATCCGAGATTTGTTACAATTTTAAACGGGTTGGCACCAAAATATAGTGACAAGTTTGCCTGCCTATCGGTGAAAATTTTGGGATCTGAATTTTCTTAAAATAAAAATTGTTTAGAAATTCCGTTTTACACAAGTATGTCATTTTAGATAGACGAGCTCCATTACAATTTTAATTGGGTTGGCATAAGTAGAGTGCACATTTTAGTCTGCCAAAATATTATAGTGGCTAGTTTGGCGATCGGTGAAAATTTTGAGACATGAATTTTCCTAAAATCAAAATTTGTAACAATTTCCGTCTTACACAAGAATACCCATTTTAAATATGCGAGCTCTATTCGCGATTTCCAACAAAGTAGCTGACATCTGGTGAACAAAATGTGAATTATAGTTTGCTATGAAGCAAGGGGGATATAAACTGTAATAACAATGGATTTGACAATTCTCGTCCCCCTTGTAAACGTAGAAACAACGCTATCTACATTCGATGGAAATCGCCAATTAGAATTTTAATCGGGTTGGCACAAGTAGGGTGCACATATGGGTGTACCAAAATATTATAGTGGCAAGTTTGGTGGCTCAGAAATTCCGTTTTACTAAGAAATTCCGTTTTACACAAGAATGTCATTTTAGATATGTGAGCTCCATTAGAATTGGGTTAACACAAGTGAGTGCACGCATTGGTCTAGATTGTTCGATTCGGAATTTATGAGAATTTCCGTTTTACACAAGAATGTCAATTTAGATACCACAGATTTATTACAATTTTAATCGGATTGGCACAAGTAGAGTGCACGTATGGGTCTAGCAAACTATTATAGTGGTAAGTTTGCCGATCGATCATAATTTTGAGATATGAATTTTCTTAGAATACAAATTTCGAAAGAATTTCTTTTTATACAATAATATTATTTTAGATATCCGAGTTCCATTAGAATTTTAATCGAGTTAACAAAAGTAGAGTGCACATATGGGTCTACCAATATATTATAGTTGTAAGTTTGCCGATTGGTGACAATTTTGAGATATGAATCTTATTAGAATTAAAATTTCTATGAAATTCCGTTTTACACAAGAATATCCATTTTAAATATGCGAGCTAAATTAGAATTTTAATCGGGTTGACACAAGTAGAGTTCACATACGCGTCTACCAAAATATTATATTGGTAAGTTTGCCGATAGGTGAAAATTTTGAAATATAAAATTTCCGTTTTACACAAGAATGTCATTTTAGATATCCGAGCCTCGTTAGAATTTTAGTAGGTTTAACACAAGTAGAGTGCACATATGAGTCTGCCAAAATATTATAGTGGCAAATTTGGCAATCGGTGAAAATTTTGAGATATGAATTTTCTTAGAATCAAAATTACTAAGAAATTACGTTTTACACAAAAATGTCATTTTAGATATGTGAGCTCCATTAGAATTTAAATTGGGTTAACACAAGTATGTGCACAAAATGGTCTACAAAAATATTATAGTGGTAAGTTTGCCGATTGGTGAAAATTTAAATATGGATTTTGTTAGAATCAAAATTTATGAGAATTTCCGTTTTACACAAGAATGTCAATTTAGATATCCGAGCTATATTAGAATTTTTATCGGGTTAAAAAAATATTATAATGGCAAGTTTCCCGATCGGTGAAAAGTATGAGAAATGAATTTTCTTAAAATCAAAATTTCTTCCGTTTTACACAAGTATGTCATTTTACACCCATACCACGTATGGGTCTACCAAACTATTATAGTGGCAAGTTTGCCGATCGGTGAAAATTTTCTAACAATTTTCCGTTTTACAGAAGACTGTAAATTTAGATATGCGAGCCCCATTAGAATTTTAGTTGGGTTGGCACAAGTAGAGTGCACAAATGGGTTTACCAAAATATTATAGTGGCAAGTTTGCCGATCGGTGAAAATTTTGAGAATATCAATTTTCTTAGAATAAAAATTTCTAAAAAATTCTGTTTTACACAAAAATGTTATTTTAGATATGTGAGCTAAATTAGAATTTTATTCGGGTTGGTAGAAGTAGAGTTCACATATGGGTCTACCAAATTAATTTTGAGCTAAAAATTTTTTTTAAATCAAAATGTCTAAGAAAGTCCGTTTTACACAAGAATATCATTTTAGATATCCGAGCTATATTACAATTATAATTGGGTTAGCACAAGTGGAGTGTACGTATGGATATATCAAAATATTATAGTGGTAAGTTTGCCGATCGGTGAAAATGTTGAGATATGAATTTTCTTAAAATCAAAATTTCTAAGATGTTCCGGTTTACACAAGAATGTTATTTTAGATATGCGAGCTCCATTTAAGAACTTGAATCGGGTTGGCACAAGTAGAGTGCACATATGGGCCTACCAAAATATTACAGTGTTTGCCGATGGGTGACAATTTTGAACTATGAATTTTCCTAAAATCAAATTTTTTAAAAATTTCCGTTTTACACAAGAACTCCACTTTAGATATCGGGACATAATTACAATTTTTATCAGGTTAACACAAGTAGAGTGCACATATGGGTCTACCAAAATGTTATAGTGTCAAGTTTGCCGATCGATCATAATTTCGAGATATCAATTTCCTTAAAATAAATTTTTTTTACAAATTCCGTTTTACACAAAAATGTTATTTTAAATATGCGAGCTCTATTAGAATTTTAATCGGGGTAGTATAAGTAAAGTGCATATATGGGTCTACCAAAATATTATAGTGTCATTTTGCCGATCGTTGAAAATTTTAAGAAATGAATTTTCTTAAAATCTAAATTTCTACGTAATTCCGTTTTACGCAAGAGTGTCATTTTAGCTATCCGAGTTCTATTAAAATTTTAATTAAGTTAACACATGTAGAGTGCACATATGGGTCTACCAAAATATTATAGTGGCAAGTTTGCCGATCGATCATAATTTTGAGATATGAATCTTCTTAGAATTAAAATTTCTACGAAATTCCGTTTTACACAAGAGTATCCACTTTAAATATGCGAGCTCTGTTAGAGTTTTAATTGGATTGGCACAAGTAGAGTTCACATATGCGTCTATCAAAATGTTATAGTGGTAAGTTTGGCGATCAGTAAAAGTTTTGGAATATGAAGTTTCCGTTTTACACAAGAACTTCATTTTAGATATCCGAGCCTCGTTAGAATTTTAATTGGTTTAACGCAAGTACAGTGCACATATGGATCTACCAAAATATTATAGTAGCAAGGTTGTCGATCGGGGAACGTTTTGAGATATGAATGTTTTTAAAATCAAAATTTCTTATAAATTTCGTTTTATACAAGAATGTTATTTTAGATATACGAGCTATATTACAATTTTAATCGGGTTAGCTCAAGTAGAATGCTCATATGGGTCTACCAAAATATTATAGTGGCAAGTTTGCCGATCGATCATAATTTTGAGATATGAATTTTCTTAGAATTAAAATTTCTACGAAATTCCGTTTTACACAAGAATACCCACTTTAAATATGCGAGCTCTATTAGAATTTTAATCGGGTTTGCTCAAGTAGAGTGGACATATGGGTCTACCAAAATATTATAATGGCAAGTTGCCAATCGGTAAACATTTTGAGATGTGACTTTTTTTTAAATCAAAATTTCTACGAATTCCGTTTTCCACAAGAACGTTATTTCAGATATGCGAGCTGTTTTAAAATTTTAATCGGGTTAGCACAAGTAGAGTTCTCATATACGCCTACCAAAATAGTATACACTAAAGCCTCGTTTAATGAACTCAATGTGTACATCGTAAATTCGTAAACCGATGTATTTCGTTAAGCGTGTATTTTTTTTACTATTTTATATGGGGAAACAAACAATTAACAATCAACAATAAACAAAATAACAGTCTAAACAAATTTTTGAATAAAAATAATTTATATTAACTCGAGGTTTTTTATTCGTAAATCGAGGTTTTTTCGATGATTTGTTAAACGATGGATTTTTAAACGAGGTTTATCTGTAGTGGCAAGTTTGCCGATCGGTGAAAATTTTGTGATATGAATTTTCTTAAAATCAAAATTTCGAAAAAATTCCGTTTTACACAAGAATATCTATTTTAGATATGCGAGCTTCAGTAGAATTTTAATCGGGTTAGCACAAGTAGAGTGCACATATGGGTCTACCTTAAATATTGGAGGCCAAATACTCTTCAACTTTTTTAGATCGGCACAGACAATAGGATACTTTAATGACTCAACACACTTTAACACCAAGCATCTGCGCAAGTTTCGTTCGTAAATCTATCACCCTTGCAAAAAAAAAGAAACGATTAAAATAAGAACAACGATACAAAAAAGTTTGAGATGTTTTGTGTAATTAGAGAAAACAAATGAAAAACTGAAAAATTTTTGGGGTTTGAACAAATTTTTTGAGTTAGATAACAACAAAATTTGATGAGTACCACAGCACACGTTCGACATTGAAACATCATCGCCCACCATTTAAAGTTTGTGTTTTGCCTTCGCCTTGTTGTTTTTGCTTATTTAATGATCCTTAATTTTAATACAGTTTACTGTAATTATTATAATTCGAAGGCTTTTATCAAAATTAGATTTTCGGTGTCGTCGACTCTTTATCTCTATGTACTCCCAATCTATATACACGATGAGATAAAATTAAACAGACAACCCTTTAATGATTAGAGATTAGACTTGTTGTTGTATATACAAGTATTTTTTGCGTGAAAATGAAATTTAATTTAAATATGTGGATCTATACAGAGATACAGAGGCGAACATTTTTCAGGTGTGCATATGCGAGATGAATGAGTTTTTTTGTTAAATTTACGGGTGCGGAATAATCTTATCTCATTTATTTTATACCGCAGCGCAATGTAAATACATATTTAATTCTGTTAGGGAAGGAAATTGGATTGATGTTGCTGGTAAATATAAACATTAATGGCAACTTGTTGCCTTTTCAAATTTTTTAACCTTCCCTCGTTTGTATTTAGAGAGTTATTTTCGTATAATCCAACCTAATTTACCAGCGAGTTGAATGAAAACAAAATTCAATCTTCCAATGTTATGCTTCTCAGACATAAGTATGTATAAATAAACAAATAATACATTAATCTGAGGTGTGTACATTGAGTACAATGTCTGTATGTAAGTACATACATACGTTAGTTCAATAATTTGATTTCTATATTGATTGGTATTTGCTTTACGGTGGAAAATTCATGCTACGCGATCATTTTTTTCTAAACCGCACGATTTGTGATTTTTCATTTTTATTGGAATACATAAAAAATTTTAGTTTTTGGCAAACGTGCTATATGATTGATTTGATGCATAATAAATATGAGCGAGCGTGCCAGATTGTCAGTTAATCAAATTCATATACGAACGAATGGTGTTCAATAATAGTCAAGACCAGTTTTTGGCTTCGTTTCATAATTCTTTCGTTTGGTATGCATTTCACATGTATGAATTCCTCTCGGCGGAGCGTAAAACCGCTATAGAGAGTGCCCCGAATTTCCACGAATATTGAAGGGTGGGGAAGAAATAAAATACCCATACCAAAAATAAACATCACCATAGGTGGAAAACCAGGTTTTATTCTGGAAATTCTACCATTCTTAAAGAAGTCTGGCTCCATGAGTTCTGAAGGACACCAACCGTTGGTGATAAAAGAAGTCAAAAACAGAGATCATTACATCAATGTTGCTGAACCGGTAAACCGCCAGAAAGAATATGTGACAGACACAGACGAATTTTTTTTACCTATTGCCAAATGCTTTATTCTTGAATCTTTATACGAAACTAACAAGAAGTGTGAAATTCTTAAAAACTATAATTTTTTTAACTTAAGCCTTAACCCATGTTAATACTTAATATCAGTATGCATTACTATTTTTACATTATTGTTAATTACTTAATTTTAGTGTGTTAGCTCAACATGCGTGTAAGTTATAGATTATATTTCTGGAAGATCTGCTCTGCGAAGCCGTTTGTATTTCGGTTGCCTTTGTAGTTCTCTAGCTAATTCGGTAGGGTGTGATTCCAGTTTGTTACGACTCCCGGGTTGACGGTTTCAAATTTCTACTCTTATTGATATCATTTAGTTTTGTTAATTTTCATGATTTTTTTTTTTGAGAACATTGTATTTTCCACTTGTGTATAATTTAGTGCGCGTTTTTTCTGATAATAAATTACAAAATAATATAAAGCGAATTTATGCAGATTTATGCAGTTGTTATTTTTGTGTGAAAATTCAATTTGGGAAATTTTTGACAACCGCATTTTTTATTAAAACTGTCAAATGCTTTTGTGTTTGAGCTTTAATTGATTCGCATAGCGGGTTCGATATATCGCGAGTAGACATACCCTTTTGGAACGTAAGGTCGCGGCATCAAGTTCAAATACGCAAGATACAGCCTTGACCAAAAGTATTGAGCACCCTATAAATTAGGGGTGTAAACGATAAGTATAACAGAAAACAACGCCTTTTGCTTGTTTATTATTTTTTCGATATCTAAAACGGACTAAAAACAGTGACTCACACCGCAGGTGTAGCAATAAACCATCTGGTGCAATACAATTTATTATTTTTCCATTTTGTATTTATTCGTCAGTTCGCTACTTTCGCTCATTGTGTACACATCCAGTGATCTAGGCCGCTTTTGGTGTTTTGATTTGTTAAATTAAGTGATACTTTTGTAATATGCCGAAACAAAAAGAGTTAAGTTTAGAACAACGTGTGCAGATACAGCTTCTGCATGAGCAAGGGACTCACTGCTAGTGGATTACATAGTAGTAGGTACAGAACCGGGCGGAAACGCATCAAAACATACCGTGACGACCGAAAGTTAGTGAGCGAAGCTTTAAAAAAAAATAGGAAAAAAACATCTTCAAACCTCGCTGCTGAGTTGTCAGTAGAAAGTAAGAAACCAATCTCTGCTTGCATCACTCGCAAAAGGAAGCCGGTTTGAAAGGCCGTAAAGCCAAGAAAAAATCCTGGCTCTCCGATAAAACAAGAAGGCTCGGTATGAATGGACCTTAAAATATCAAAGCTTCACCGAAGAAGATTGGTCAAATATAGTATGTGGTTAGACGAATCAAACTTTGAAGTAAATTGACAATTCTATGTCCTAACAATATTAAATAATATGATTTTAAAATAAAATTCATCGATACAAATATTTTAGTTTTTCGAAGTCTCTACGTTTTCTTTATTTCAGGTTTATGGTACACCTGGTGTGCCGGCGAAATGTTCGTGTGTGAGGGCCACTAGAACACTTCAAAATACATAAACGTCTTAGAATCTGCGTTGCTGCCCTCATTTTTAACTTTTTGGTGATACAAACATGGTTAGCGTTAAATTTCAGCAGGATAACGCGCCATGTCATAAATCTGCCCGCACAATGGTATGGTTTCGATAAAATGGCATTGAGGTTCTGGAGTGGCCTACCCAGTCTCCGGACTTGAACCCCATAGAACATTTATGGAGTTTATTAAAACGCAGAGTCAGGCGCTACACAATAAATAACAAAGAAGACCTAAAATGCTGTTTGCACCAAGAATGGAGCGCCATACGTCATGCAGAATGTAAAAAACTTGTAAGCTCTCTACCCAAAAAAAATTCTGCCGTAATTAAGGCAAAGGTTGAACCCACAAAATATTAATTTTATTTAAATAAATAGTAATGTGAACCTATAAAAATTGTTTCAATTTATTTCAAATTGATACTACCAAAAAAATTGTAAGATATCATGGATGCTCAATACTTTTGACCCAGACTGTATATTTCGGTACGAGGAGCCACGTGTTACGGGGCTGATTCAAGGCCGCCTTTTGTGGAACTTTACCACACTAATTACCGGTAACGCCAGAGTTAACGGGTGCGTGCCAATACTACGGACGTCGTAAATACAGGGGTGCCATATTTGTTTTGGGTTGCCGTATTCTTCTACGGGTGCCGTAGGCACATTTCTAACGGGTACCACAACCATCAATTACGGGTACCGCGGGTATAGGCACAGGGTTTTGAAAGGCGAGGGAACGCCCCACAGTTCAGGAAGGCCTACCACCATTTTTTTCGGTTACGGGTGGCGGCACGTGGCCAGCCGAATTGAGATTAAAGGCGAAAGGACGCCCAACAGTCCGTGCAGGGGTGCCTGTGGCATGACGACATCAAGGTCGCAACAATAAACTTAGTTAATTTCATTAAAGTACGATTTTTTGATATTTTTTATATTTTCCAAATTTTCATTTTTTTCTGAATAGTTATTGTAATCGAGCACCGGATCGGTAATCGTGTGTGCGACCGGGTGCACCTACGTCTCGCTTCAACAAATTGATTCACGTTCAGCGACCCCGTTAATATTATCATTATTATTATTATTTTAGGGTCTTAGTCATTTTTCGAATAACATTTTTCCCGTTCAGCGGCCATTTGCATCTCGGGCAGCGTTTCAACTTTCAGGTTTGAGCTAATTATTATTTTGTTTTTTATTAATATGGAAAATAAAATAAATTACTAACTTATCAGAATGATGTGATGGGAGGGGACACTCCATTCTGTGACGGTGTTTATAGGAGGGTATGATTGAAGTGTTTGTTCCTCAAATTTTGTGCGACGGATTATGTGGTCCGTTAAGTTTTTTTTCAATTTGTGTTCTTTCATTTAAAATGTCTGAAATCACGATGTAGGCCAGGCGCCTCGCAAGCCGCAAACCCCACGTGTGGGGCCTCTGCGTGGTTTAGATGATATTTGCGGGTCAGCTGCTGAGCCGTCCGTAACAAGTCTCAGTTGGTATTTTAGACTGCATGTTATGCTGTTTCGAATATACGATGTCTATATTTGATGCACTAGTTGAGCCCCATAACTGGATACCATATGTCCGTATGGGGATTAGGATCGCGTTGTATAACAGAACCTTGCAGTCTATAGAGAGTTCCGATTTTCTTCCAATCATCCAGTACATTTTAGAAAATTTTATTTTTAGTTGATTGCGTTTTGTTTTAATGTGCTTTTTCCGAGTGACGGTCTCTTTATCGTAAACAATTTATCGTGTTTCAATTTAACGTGAACATTTAATCGTAGAACAGTGTATCATGGACACAATTTACCGTGGACAATTTATCGTAGAACAATTTTTCGTGGGCAATTTATCGTAGAAAGGTTTTATGCGTGGTATCAAAAAATTAGTGGGATTCTTTAATGATTTTTGGAAGAAGTTCTGGAATATGGCCATGTGGGACGGAACTCGGTAGTTTCGTAACCGATTAATGATCCCGGCTCCTACGCCCCCCGAAATTAAAATCTAAAGAGCCCCGCAGGGCTACGAGGAGGAGCGTAGGTGTCATTAATAGATTCTATATAATCCGCTCCTACGTGCGGCACGCAGTGCGGCATGTTTGAAGATCCCAGCTCCTACGCCCCCCGAAATTAAAATCTAAAGAGTCCCGCAGGGCTACGGGGAGGAGCGTAGGTGTCATTAATAGACTCTATATAATCTGCTCTTACGTGCGGCACGCAGTGCGACTCCCACTCTCAATTTAATATATTCATAAAAAAGTATTAAATTTCATTTATTTTTAAATGAGATTCAATATTTTTTATTAAATTTTTTTTAGCACGTCTTAACGAATTTTTTTAAATTTTAGTTCGTTTTTACTCTAATAGATGGCGATAGGTCCAAAATGCTAAGCAAAGGCACATTTTTAGTTATAAACAATTCCGCTCTTGGTCAAAGTGGCGCTACCGTCGCTCAGACTGTCCAAAAAATTTGACTGCGATACAACCCAGTATGCAATTTTTCCACTGTGTGGAAAAAACCGCTCAAATTCGCAGTAAATTCCGTACTACAAAATATCAAAGACACAAAAATATTGATTTTGGACAAAAATAATTGTTTTTCTCTTTCTATTTCGCGGTAATATTATTTTCGTTTTATAAGTTTCGATTGTATCTTTTATTTTCAGTTTCTTCTGACAAGTCGACGTGCACGGTTGCACTATTGTTTTGTATCTTCAGTTTTATAATCGCACTTGAGAATATAACGCGACATTACTTGTGCCTGTCGCGATTTTTATTATTTATTATATTAGCTTGTGTTTTTCGGTGTATTTGTTAATACATACCTTAATAATAATTCAATTACGTGTTTGTGTTATGCTTGTGACCAATAAGTTTGTTTGTAAAAAGAGGTAATCAAATAATTTTAAAATGGCGTTTTCTTGCAATGATAGAAATTTCCGATTTTTATTTTTCAAGGTTGAGCTTGTTGGGATGTACAATTGGATGCACGTACAAGTATACTATTGCAATTGAGTTAAAAACACATCATTATCGTTCCGGTACAGTAACTTTACGTGAAATGACATGAAATTCGTCGTGAGATGAAACATATTTAGTTGGTTTAATTGAAGATGCAAATGGATGTGCTGGATTCATGCCAAACGTGTTACAATTATGCCAAAGGATATTCAATTAGCAAGACGTATGGTGAACGTGCTTAAAATTTAATTTATAAAATTTTTGTTATAACATTTAATTGTGTATATTTATTTGAATAAAAAATTAATATTTATTTTATTATAAATCGAAAATTTTGTTTTATTTCGAATAAGAATTATTATTTATTCCAATTCGAAAATATATACAAAACATGTGCCTTTTGTTTCTGTGATTTTTTTCTCTTTTTAGTTGGGATTCACACCGACACCGGAATTTTTGTGACACTTTTCTTTGGCGGGGAGTACGAATTTCCGCGTGATACACATGGTTCTTTCCATAGAAGCAGTGTGGTTTTAGAACTTGAATGTAAATGGAATTCCGTCGGCATTGCATATTGGGAAAAGCTGTTCCAAACTGTTATACGATAAATTGTCCACGATAAACTGTTATACGATAAATTGCCCACGATATACTGTTCTACGATAAATTGTTCCACGATAAATTGATTCCACGATAAATTGTTTCCACGATAAATTGTTCTACGATAAATTGTTCTACGATAAATTGCTCACGATAAATTGCTCACGATAAACTGACAGTAAATCGTTTTTTCCATGTCAATCTTCTATCGAGATGAAGACCGAGATATTTGACGTTTTTTTGTTGAGGAATTGTGATATTGTTTAATTTTACTGGACATGTACGTTTATTCAGTGTAAATGTTACATGTGTCGATTTACATTCATTGGTCCTTATCCGCCAAGTCTTTAAACAATCTTCTATTTTGTGTAGATGAATTTTCTCGATACTGTTTGAGGATTTTTGTATGAAAACAATATAGCTGTGGCATCAGCAAAAGTTGGCGTGATTATTTTTTCGTTTATTGGTAAGTCAGCTGTGAATAACAAGTATAGCACAGGCCTTTATCTCGGTTAAATCAGTAGTGGTCATATTTTGTTTCACCTGCGGAACATGCTTTGAGCTAAGTATGGTTTTCAAGAATTGCATGAAATTGTCGAGGCAGAAGTGTTTTAATTTTGTAATTTAATCCTTCATGCTTGCATTTACAATTCTGTGCACCTATTCTATTGTGCCGTGCTGCTCTCTAATTCCAAAATGATGATCTGGTATAATGCGACCTACAGATTATATCGGTATTAGTTCTTGTAGTAGCATCTTTTCAAAAAGCTTTGAAGTTATCGGAAGTAGACTTATTGGCCTGTACGACGAGACTTGGGTTTCGTCTTTACCTGGCTTAGGAATCATGATAATTTGAGATATTTTAAATTTTTGGCGAAAGTATCCACATCTCATAATCGCGTTAAAAATATATGTCATATATTTTATGCATCTATCTAGTAATTTTTTGATCATTTTTTCAGTTATTAGATCATGGTCTGGCGCATTTTTAGAATTTATACTGTTTTTGATAACCATTGATAACCAACATTTCTATTTATGGTTCCATTGCTGGCGTTTAATGTTCGATGAGTTTAACTATGACCCAAAGAACAAACGCTTAAAATTTGTCACCCATATAGGACGTGTCCATCCATGAAAGCTAATGTATCTACCATAAGTAGCGTATCCTTTCGTTATCCTGGTGGAAATGATAAACATAGTGTTCAACAGTTATCCAAATAAGCTTTTGTAAATTTATTAAGCGTGACTCGTGGCAGAATTATTTCCTTCATTGTATTTTTTTTTTTATTAATTCTCAAATGTATTACTGATTACCAAATCGATTCACTGCCCTTTAAACGTAATGAAGATAATACGTACTATAATATTTTATTAATATTTTTTAATTTTTTGTTCATCAAAAATATTATTGAACGGTATGGTATAACTCTGTATTTTGTTCGTTTAATATAGTATCTTTTAGGGGCTAGTTTGTTTTTTCTCAATTTATGAAAATCATATTTCTATAATAAGCACAAATTTTGTCAGTGTAGTCGCCTTTAGAAAGTTTTAAAATTAGGCTTAAATTATTTCGGGTTTTTTTTCTAGAAATTGGGTTTTATTTGTTTCGTCTTTCAGGCGAAATTTGAAAATTTTTTTTCCTGTTTTTTCGGCTCCTGGACTAGCGCTAATTTTTTTCCGTGAGCACTTATTAACACAAATTGGACTTAATCGATATGCAAAGTTTCATTTTGAAATTCGTAAGCTTCCCTGCTTCAGTTATCCACACCTTAGTTAGAAACTAATAAAACTTTTTGCAACCTTATCACGGTATCAACTTGCTTTGTTAATTCGAACCCACTGTCGATAGTTAAAACTGTCCTAAACCCCATTCATAAATAAAACCATCCTAAATCAATTTTTTAATCCATTCCTCACAAATTAGACACAAATCGTTGCATTGTACACAAAAGCGATAGTCAAACATTGTTAATCCAATCGACTAAACCGTAAATGGTCCAGAATACGGAAAAAATATTTAATCATTTTTCATTTGATTTACTCTCAATAGAGTGACAAAAAGAAAATCAAATGGACGATGGAAAAAATGACATCATTTTCGGTATTTTGTAGGTACAGTGTAGTAGTGATAACCCAATCAAAACTAATCAAATTAAAATTCTATTCTTCAAACCAAAATAAAATTACTTGTTATGATCTACTAACTGAGTTCGATATAAGAAATTCCTTTCCTTGTACATTTTATTGGGATAGGATATAGTTTTAGGGTCGCATCTACGTGAAGCAGCATAAAATTGGTAAAAAAAAAAAACTTTGGAAAATGCCAATCATGTATTTGATTGAGAGATACAAATTCGATACAAATTGGTAAAACTATTTTTTTGCTTCGAAATGGTTCACCGTTCAGCAAACAGAAATTTGGAATAGTAGGGGATTCGTTAGTAAAGAAAAACTCTCACGGACGGGTAACAAATTTAAAAAAATTAAATTTTGGACATTCACAAATTTTGAACTTTAACCGTAACATATATACTCGCATACAACGTTATTGGAGACGAAATACTTACGTAAACGAGAAGAATTTTATTCAAAATTCTAATTTTCATTTTTTTGTCGTTGTCATTCCCAACAAATTTTATTTTATGGTGTTGAGTTGTCTGTATAGTATGGGTGGAAATAAAATAGAAAAAGTTTTATGCCGGAGAAAATGAATAAAAGTTTTTCCATTTATAAACACGATAAATTGTATTCACAATAACCAAAATTAACTTACCATATTATGTGTATTGTAAGTAGAAAAACTCCAGGAACTACTAAATCATCTGATCCTACGGACCATCGTCGACGGAATGCAACTATTCCAGGCATCTGAAAATAAACAGAAAACAATAATTCGTTAGGTTTGTAAATTGATCCAGTAAGAATATGGGTATATGGGTGGAAGAGTTCACTCAAGATTGCCCCATGTTGGAGTTTTTGGTTTTTAATAGCTGAACAAAAACAATTTTCTTGGGAAGGCGTGCAGCGAAAAGAGAAAACGCGCAAACCTCTTGAACACCATCAAAGTAATTGTCAAAATGGAAGAATACGAAATCATCCCCCTCGGTTTGATTTTTTATTTTATTTTTGATTGCGTACATGGTTTGCGTTTCGGTGTAGTGCGACAATTTTTGAGCATGCAATGGCGATTTGAAATCCATTCTAGATTTTTTCCATTAACATTTTTTTATTTGTTATATCTAACGGAATAACACATTATTGCATGTAATTACACGTGGATAGTTTTACTTTGACTTGAACACAGTACCTAAAATTCTGAGACATATTGTTACTAACTCCGCTTCAGCTGTATAATTTGACAGTTACAACAACAGTAAATAATCTTTAAATAATTTCCTAATATTTACTTTACACTTACCAGTATAGGAACCTTATCGAATATATCACAAATATTCCCACACGGATTTTCTTAAAATCTTCTAATCCCTAAACACCACAACAAATAATTCCCACAGTTATTTATTACTTGACCAACTACAATTATATTTAATTATACGACAATTCCCATTTTAACCTACTTCGCTGTTTAATCTATCACTTACCGTATCCCCTGAATGACTCACATCTTGTTTTCATGTCAGCCGTATTTATATACCGCGCTAAATATTCGATTAAGGATTTTGAGTTCTGCTCCAGGCTTAAACTGGTATAATCACAACTAAACTGTTATAAAACTACTTCTAATGCTACTACTTAAACCTAGATGTCACTAATTTGAGAAACAATGGTCCGTAATATTTCTAAATATCAAAAAAGAGCTATTTTCTCGGAATAAATATTTCGCCCACGTTGATTGCACAACAAACCAATAGGCGAGATCTAACATTACCCCACACCAAAGCTGGTTCATCCGAACATCTGCCGTTTAGTCCGTACAGCTCCAACCAATTCAAGTTTTCATCTATTTTCGCCTGTTGACGCCATTCAACACCGAAGTCATCCTTTGTGGCCCAATCCTTTTCTACTTCATCCTTAATGACAATCCACTTTATCATTGCTCGCAACCCAGTTACGCCACGACATAGGGTCTAGCCCGTCCAATTTAATGTCGCTGTCACTCCTCCAAATTCCAGGTTTGCGTATCTTTTTTAAAACAGTTATTCATTTTGTTTGCCCCCTATACGGTTCTTCTTTGCTCTTACTTCTCAACAGTTACTCCAACCACCTTAAAGAACGTAAAGTGCTCCGTAAGAAACGCCGTAAAGATTGTGCAGGACCCCATTCTTCTACACAAATCTACTTTCTGGTCACGGGCTGTTGAAAGACACATACCACCCACACTGAACACCCTTCTTGTAAATTGTAAATCTCCAATCACTCTTTCTGATTACCCGTACTGCGTTAGTAATCACAACTGGGGGACCACAATCCCCAGTCTACAAAAGCCAATTAGTCCTCCCGCCCAATGGCTCCCACTCCGATTCTACCTTATTACCGATAGTCATTTACAATATTTTTATCTGAATGCCCGACCTTCTGCTCCATATCGCCTACATCATCATTTCTTTTGCGAAATACTCTGTCCCTCAACTTCAGCATCTGCACAATGCTTTGAATTGGTGGCCTGAGTTCTAATCAATTTTTGCTTTGTTGGAAATTCTCTGATCTTATCAAGTGGGGCCGATCTAAATGGAACTCAGCCATTTGTGTTCCCAGTTTTGTCAAATTTATATTTTACATTTAGATATTGAGTTATGAAAAGTCTTTATTTCTAAATGATTTTTGGAAGAACTTCTGAAATATGTCCACTTGGAATAAAACTTGGCCATTTCTGAATCGATTACGATGGGATTTGATATGTTGCATGAAAATGGGATTCTAAAATGATTACTGGAAGAAGTTCTGGAATAAGGTCCTCTAGGATGGAACTTGGAAAGAATTTTCGGAATATGGCCACCTAGGACAGAACTCGGCTATTTCTTAATGTATTATGATGAAGTTGAGTATGTTGGATGGAATTGAGATTTTTAAATGATTTTCGATAGAAGTTCTGGAATATGGCGACCTGGGACGAAATTCGATTATTTCTCAATCGTTTATGACTCCATTGGGTTATGTTGGATGGTAATGGAATTTTATAATGATTTTAGAACTTCTGGAATATGGCCAGCTGGGGCGGAACTCGGCCATTTCTGAATCGATTATGATTTGATTGGGTATGTTGGATGAAAATGGAATACGGAAATTGGATTCTAAAATTATTTTTGGAAGAAGTTCTGGAATATGGCCACCTGGAACGAAACTCGTTTTGGACTATAGCCATCTATGGGACAGAAATCGGCCATTTATTAACCGATTTTATGATGAGATTGAGCTAAGTTTACTTTACGTATACATCGAGAAAATCAGGGAACGAGTACAAATTTTTAAAATTTTTAAATGCAAGATTGTCTGCCAACAGTTTTTAGGAGAGGAAGCTAAATTTTTGCGGAAATGTACCCCATTTTCCGGGAAAATTTTCACTTACAAAAAAAAATTATTTTATTCAAAATACGTACAAATGTATCTTAATAGTTTTTCGACAGTACAAGTAATTATTCCAGAAATTTTTTTCAATTTTTCCAGGAAAATTTTGAAATTTTTTAATTTTTTTTTTATTTTTAAATTCTAAATAAAATTTAATACTTGAAGAATTGTATAAAGAATTGTTAAAATTACATTAAAAAGTTTATATTTACAGAAGTTGAATTTTTTTAACATTTGTGGCACTATCAGAAGAAGCGATAGGAGCGATAGAAACTCTTTGATCTTTGTCTGCAAGGTTGACGATTAATAAAAATTAAAAAAAATATGAAAATAAAAATAGTGAAATTTTTTCCGGAAAATAAAAAAAAAAAATTTATATTCTTTACCTGATTTTCTCGATGTACACGTAGAGGTCCGCCATTACAAAGATAGATGATCAAGTTGCATCCGATCTAAAAGGACGTTTGATTCGCGTATGCTATTGGGTTTTTTGTGCCAAATTGTTGTAAATATTCAGCAGTAAATCGAGTGCGAGTTGCAGTGGAAGATTTGCTGAGAAGGCCCGATATGAATCGAACACCAAGTGGGAGTAGCAACAGTCGGTACGTACGTCCTTCGAATTCCTACATTTTTCCTACCCCATTTTCCACTGAGTTTTCTCCCTTGAACATCCACGCCAGAGTGGACTGCTTGACTGAGCTAGTACGGGCATCCACATACGCGCGAGCAGGCTCTCTAACTTGCCCGAGTGGCGTCCAACGTTATTAAGTATATTTAGCCTGAAGGAAGGTAATCACGACGCCACTCAAATTTAATACGTATAACTGGAACTTACCGTTTGTATTTTTTTTGTTTTCATAGTTTTATGTAATTATTTCGAGAAGTCGTCATCAAATATATGCCAACAACCTGACAAACATCAAACAACCGAAGCAACCCAAATTCAACCAAATAAAGTAAATGATATGGGTGATAGGCCTTATGACCGAAATTGAACGTTTTTTTTGTAAACCTGCCCTATTTAGGTACCTATCTGGGTAGACCGGTTAGCGTGTTACAGTGTTCTCAACTTTGTCAAGAGTTTTCATTGGAATTTGTCATTATCAATTTTTAATCGTTTGTACAAACCCTTGAACAAACTATAAACATTCCTCACTTCTTAGTATTTTTAGAGGATTATCTGTGGCAAGTAAACTTGATCATAGACTGGAGCACATTCAACAAGAATGTGGCGTTGGTTGACTATAGTAAATCGTTGGTCGTCATATTAGTAAAAGCTTGAGAGGGTTAATCGATTTACGATATGTTGTCGTCAAATATGATTTAATAAAATTGGCGATATAGTGTTGAGGAAAATATTACAACGCGACGTCAAAAGAATATTGAGCGAATTCAAAGTTCAAATCGGAGACTAGTCATGCTCTAAATTTTGATGAGTTCAAGCAAATATGTCCCACATAAAGGCATCTGTAAATTCAAATGGAAATCAAACAGCGATGTAACGGACAACCAAACTAACCCCGTTCTTGAGACGTAACGAAATTTCTTTCGCAATTAAAGATTTCAGTATAAACTGAAGAGCCAAGAAAATAGCCATATTCCAGAATCTCGTTCATAAATCATTTTATAATTCTTATTCCATCCAACATAACCAAATATGTCCACTCCTATTAAACTCGTAACCCCTCAAAATTGGCCTAAATTCACAATTTGTAATGTTAAATAATATAAAAAAATAATTCTTCTAACATTTCATAATTTAAATCTTGTTTACGATCAAAACCACAAACGAAACCGCACAGTATACGTCTTGGTCTATAAAAGAAATTTTTGAATGTCGTACTAACAAAAAAAACTGACTTACGAACATATAGCTGTCAAGTACTTGATTTAATAATAAATAAAATAAAATAAATTAAATTACTTTATTCGACGTGAACTTTTTGTTTAAGTATATCTGAAGACCGTAAACGTCCATTGCTATTATTATGTAATAAAAGTTTTTCCTCCGCAAGAAAAGAAAATCCAAACCCAAAAATCTCACACAAAAAGTGCCTTTTTCCTCTCATCTTCTTCTTCATTGGATCGGTATCATTATGTTTATTGTTTATGTTATTATATTATTGTTGTTGCCTTAATAAATATAAATTTCCATTTTTCCTATTGTTTTCCCATCTTCTTTTGTTTAGCTTTTATCTTATTTTTTATATCATCTTTGCCCGTTATCGTATCGTTGTTTTTTAAATAAGCGGACGACCAAGAATACAAGAAGAACATTCGTGAAAACTTTTTGTTTGTGAGTGTATTGTTTTATGTATGTATATGTATTTTTGGGAAAATTGAAAATTTGCATATTTTTTCGTTGGCTGTATCGTTGATGATAAATTTTTTTTCCATCAAATATGCGAGACATACTCTCTGTCACGACATTAAGCTTTTTATTATGATGTGCTGTGAAAATTATGGTTTTGTGCTTATAATGAAAAAGTTTGTCAATTTTTTTGATATACATTGAAAAATATAAAATTTCACATATTACCTTAACCAACCTACTTTAATTAGCTTAGCGAAGATTGTTTTACGAGCTTAACCACCTCCATGACGCCTTCATCTTTGCTTTCTAGCAACAAAAATTAAGTTAGCCGTTAGACTTAATAAGCTTTTATTTGCATGGCTTATTTCAATTTCCCAAATTAAGCGAAGAATATTAATTCAATTTTAATCTCAAGCCGAATATTGGTGTCTAGCTCAAGAAGCCTTCGTGCAAAAATTTGAGCACATGAAAAGTATAGAGTTGATTCTAACCATTAATGGTAATTACCATGTACTAGAATTGGATGAAGCAATCTTGAAGAAAACACGCCTATCACTAAACTTTATCACCAATGTCAAGATCTATTTCACAAAACAGAGCAACGATTGTCTTTTACCGCTATCCTCTCGTTCATAAGGAGCCAGTAACGAAGCTAATAGATAAAATGTTACAGGATGGAATTATCCGTCCCAGCGGATTCTCTCATTGGATCTCACTCTTATGGATCGCACCGAAAAAAACCAACGCAACTAGCATGGTCAAGTGGCAATCGGTGTCCGCTACTAAACATTAAAGATGTTTTGGATAAATTAGGCAAATGTCTGTATTTTTCAACGTTAGATCTAGCATCAGGCTTTCACCAGATTGAGGTTAGAAATAAGGATATTCCTAAACGGCTTTTCCTGTGTAGACCATAGACACTACGAATAAGTGAGAATGCCTTTTGGGATAAAAAATGCACCATCAACCTACCAGACATCGCTCCAAGAGTGCATAGAAAACCTAAAACATGTTTTCCACAGATCTTCTCAACGGAATTTCTCCATAGAGAAATCAATTTTTAGGCTCTATTGTTGTAATGGAGTCAAACCAAATCGGGATAAAATAAAGACAATTAAGGCCGTTCCCATTCCTAAGACGGAGAAAGAAATTAAAAGCTTTTTAGGTCTGTTAGGATACTATCGTAAGTCCATAAGGAATTTCTCCGAAATTACCAAGCCCTTAAAGGAATGCATGAGAAAATATCAAAAGATCACCCTCGATACTAGATATATCCAGTGTTTTGAATATTGTAAAGAATTATTATGTATGGAAGGTGTAAAGAATAGCAACCCGGATGTACTCTCACGAAAGTGGCTCAAACCTAATGTAATAACATAAATACCTCTGAAACTTCAGGCTTATCATACGGATACTCAGATCACAAACGATGAACAAAATATTATTCAGACTATCAATACACCTATAACGAACATTTAAGTTCTCAACAAATCATAACGATTGATCCGGAAATGCAGGGCTTGAATATTCAACACGATTAATCATTTGGCAAATATTGGGTGATAATATACATGCCCAGGCATCATATACCGACCATCTGCCTTAATATTTTAACACATTTAACGAAACATCGAGTGACAGGAACAATGTGTGACGTTTTTCCAATCTGTGGAATGATGTTGGACCATCATTCCGTAACAAGCTATTTTACGGAATGATGGTTCAACAACATTCCGCAGATTTAACTAAACACGCAGAAACTTTTGCCGACTAGATGTCGGGGTTTTGGGTCAAGGGAAAGTCAAGGCTTGCGTTCTCCTTGCCTACACCATTGAACAGAATAAAAAGAAAAGCAAACTAAAAACTGAAACTAAATTAAATGACACCAAGATCCGCCGACCGAAACTTGAGGAACGTAATAAATTTAATAATAACTGGATGTGCCCAACGAGAAACGGCCGGCTCTACCCAAATGACAAGTACAATGTCTGCTAAAGAAACCCTCAGAATGACCCATCGACCCCTAGAGGCCGATGCCCAGCCACAACGAAACAGCATAAGAGGATAGGGACGTTTCCCCTACAGACAAAGGGATGACAGGAGAGTGAAAAGTCCAGCCTGAAAATATGGAACCGACACGAAATGAGAATGCCGCTCCCAACATAATGACCCGAAAAGATTTTTAGTACTTCATTTTATAGAAAATACAAAACAAAAATAGGTAAATACTCCGAATAATAACTGAACAAGGAGAAAGAGAAATTAAACCGAATGGCTGATGCCACACTAGGGTAACTGGTATTCGGTATCTTCTTCGTTTGTTTCCCCTTTACCAATAAAATCAAAAAACTGCTGCACAGATAAAACCGATTTTATTGGTAAAGGGCAAAGAAACGAAAAAGTTACCAGATAAAAGTTACCCTAGTGTGGATAAGCACAATGCCAGGAATCGCCGTGCAATTTAAAAAAAAAAAGAAATTTTTCCTAACAGAGAGAACGAAAGATAAATCAGAAGTGGAAGAAGGAGTAAAACAAAAAAAAATCAAAGTAAAACTGCTGGAGAGGAAAGACACTCGAATAAATAGTGTAACGGAAAGATATAAATCAAACATAAAAAAAACAAAATGGCCGCCGAGCGTGAACAAATTATGTAGAGAGACCAACGTATTTAGCGCTTGATAACAAATATATGTAAAAATTGACAATTGACAAAAAAATATAACTTGAAAGGGATTTAAATTAATTTTTGTTTTAAAAAAATGAAAAAAAATCAAAATCAAAAAATTTAAATTAATTAAAAAAAAAAATTGTACCTCATACCTGGTGGTGAAAAAAATTCACGGCTGATTTAGAATCAATGAATTAATCACTCATTATCCGAAATGAAAATATGATTATGAAACCTCATTTGAGGCGGCCAAATCCCTTGATGGAATATAGTGCCAGAGAGAGAGAGAGAGAGGTTGGCCACTTATTGCAATTGGGTTAGACGTCGCCTCGCCTTTAATCAAAAAATGCTGTTGGGCGTCTTCCCAACGTAAACTGAAAATTGGAATGACCTCAACTGGCCATCCGTAAACAGTAGATATCGTTGGGCGTCTTCCCGCTGTAAACCGTAAATAAAAAGGCGTTGGGCGTCTTTCCGCCATTGACCAATAAATGCTGTTATGCGTTGTCCCACCGAAAACCGTCAATTGGAATAGCCTCGATTGGAATAGTTTGTTGGGCGCCTTTCCGCCAAAACCGCAGATTTGGCCTTGATATGCCACCAAAAATGCTGGGCGTCTTACCACCTTTGCCCGAAGCCTTGGCCTCAACTGGCCACCTGTAGAAATAAATTTGCGTACCGTTGCTGATTTGTGCACTTTATAATTTTATATTTGTTATATTTAGGTCACCATAAACCTCGTTACTCATAAATAAAAAAAATCCTGAGCGAAATCCTACTAAATCCAAACAGATACGCCTCAAAAATTGGATACCCAACGTTCAATAAAAAAAAAAAAAATCAACGCACAAAACTTTGTTCACAATACAAATCCGTTAAGGAATTATACACCATTTGCATTTATATGTTTTTATTAAAATTCAGAAACAAAGGAGCCTTGACTCGTCGCACACACGTACAAGGTACACCCTGATCTCACACCATAACTTTCCCGCCGTTTACGTAATACTATAGGGGTGGGTAAAAACATAAAACATAATATTAAGGCCCATACACAATTAAAAACTTTAATGTCAATGTCATGGGGTAGATGGCAATGCCGTCAGTAAAATGTATTAATTATTTGATGGTAACGAAATTTGAAATGCAAAAACAAAACCACGTATGGAACAATGTTATGCTACTGAAGCTTATCGCGTGAAATTCGGATATTCACAAAAATCTATCTAGTAACAACACACATTCTCCTAACGGACGTGTTCAACTCGGAAAACGAGCAAGTAATAATAAAGAAACGATGATGCTCGTACCGTATGTCTACAGATCAAATGTGATAGGCATCCACTTAAATTAGAGTTGCTTTTTGTTTCTTCCAACGTTTTGTTTCTTCCAACAAGAACGCCGATTAATACCATTCAAATTCTTCACTCCTGAATACTAATTTTGTTCGAAAACCTCGACTTGAGAGTTGGGAGTTCGTTGTTGTTTCATCAGCACACTAGATGCAAATATAAAATTTAATTATCAATTACATCAATCAATAATTTTACTCAACATGTTCCCAACTGTTGGGTGCCCTCAAAGCGCCCAATAATAATATTAATTTTGTGCATCTAGCATAGCTTAGTGGAACAGCAGCAAAACTCCTAACTCTCAAGTCCCATTTTTCGAACAAAATTTGTTCTCTGGTAAAACCAATTAAACCAAAACTGAATTGATCTAAGAATTTCGCCATCATATGAACCAAATTCGTCCAACTTGTATTTTTCTGGCCTACTGAGGAAATAAATTTGGTGCAAAACTTTTCAAAACAAAGTTAATTGGGAAACATTTATTTCACAAAATTTTTATGGGGAAAAATATTTTTCCATTTAACTATGTTTCGAAAATATTTACATCAAACTTGAGGGGATAAGTTTGAGGTAGGCCAGAAAAATACAATTTGGACAAAAATGCTATGAATTTTTTTTTCTCAATTCCCTATTCCCAGAGAAAGTCTGAATAGTGCCACAGGAACAACTGGTTCTAGAACTAGTAGAATATCAACACGTTTTTAATGTACAATTGTTTTGTTCTCACTCTCGTATTCGATCGGAACTATTTAGTAATCCATCGTTGAGGATTGGCCACTATAAAGTTTAGTATTGATCACTTTGCAAACCCGAAAATTCGGAAAAGTTTGGAAATGATGAGTTTTTTTAACGAATTTTTCCAGTAAATCGTTAGGTAGGGATGACCAAATGAAAAAAACTAGTGAGAAATCCCCAATGACTGATGACCAAACGATTACGATCGTTTGATTGAGCAAATTATTAGTATTGACTAGCTTTCCATAAATAGTTCGAATCTTGCGGAAATGATGTGTTTGGAACGAATTTTCTCCATAAATGGTTACGTGGGGATGATATAACGAAAACAATTAGTAACCAATTCTCAATTACAGGTGGCCAATCAGTACCATTCGTTGTACTTGTGAAAATATTGTGAATTACACAACAACGAATTTTGACTGTCTAAATTTATTATGAAAATAACCGTTCAAAAACAACATTTCGCAAATTATGTGCGAGTTTTGGTCGAAATGGTGGTCTTACTGAGCGTGTAATTGGCAAAATTATTGAACGTTTTGAAGAGACTGCGTCCAGTTCGTACTCCTGATGCAGTGGCAGCTATTAGTGAAAGTGTTCGTAATGAACCAAGCACATCAACCAGGCATCGTTCACAAGAACAAAAAATTTCACGAACCACATTATGACGCATTCTGCATGTTGAGCATCCATAAAAAATTCTACTAAATCAAAAATTGAAGCCACCAGACCATTTAAAACTTCGTTGTTTCGGTAGTTGAATGCTTGAACGAAATGAAGGTTTTTGAAAATGAACGTAAAATCCTCATGTTATTTATGAAGGCAGAAAGTCATCCTCCAAGAATCGCTAAATTCCAGAGACAATCATAAATTTCTCGAAAGATAGACAACCGAGAATGATTTAGAGAAATTGAACTTAGACATTCATCTTGCATTAACCGTATTAATTTTGCGAATTAACAAACTGTACTTGTTGAGAATTTGTTGATGCCCTGTGAGTGTTCCTGATACATTCCGCATGCCTCATTGCATTACATTTTTGATTAGCAATAGAGTTAGCAGTAAATAAAATAAAGATCGGCACCAAAGAAGGAAAATAATGGCTGAAAGAAGAGTGGAATATGCGAGGAAACAACCAGTGAAAGCCCCACACGCAATACTTTATATGTCATAGATATATGTCATAGAAAGCACAATATTTTCGGAAACAATCCTCAGGAAGTGGGCTTCAAGATCAAAAATTCCGATATAATTTACAATCTGATTAAGCTCCCAAGTGGGAATAATAAGGTCCACCCTAATCTTTTCATTTAATGAGCATCATAAAATTAGTTTTCGATGTGTTTACGTGAAGAAGACAAAGACTGCACAATACTGAAGGCACAATTTAGTTATAATTAGGTCACCAGTTTTACCATGGGTGCAAAACCCGAACTGTTGTAGTTTGACTAAAACTACGGAGTACAGAAGTCATAGACAGACCGACCTTCCAAGCCCGTAGTATAGGTTTCATAGGCTGGCATGGAGCTCATTGTATAGCTCCAGATTTTTCTATGAAAATCAGACTGCTAGCCGTGTGACCTCGAATTGGCTAGAAACGGCGAAAAAGCAAGGTTGGGAAAAGCGAACCGCGAAAGAATTGGGAGTTCCTAGGCCCCAAAACAGATTAAAGATAAAAAAAAGTTAATACTTAACAGTCACAACAATGGTAAACGTATACATCAACTTTTTTTTAACTTTTACTGAATCTATCAACGATTTCAGAAAGTTCGAGTACGATCTTATGAGGCGAAAACTATTGGGTCGGTATAATCCTACCTACCAGTTTTAGGTATATGAAAACTATTGGAAATCTTTTTCACGAGAAGGACAACTGAAGAGGTTTACCAACCTTTGAAACGATGAGGTGAGGATCTTGAAACAGATGAGGATCTTGAAACAGATCTTGAAACAGATGAGGATCTTGAAACAGATCGTAAATTTTTCAAAAAATTTTTGCGTAATTATCCCAATCAGCCTGAAAAGTCAGTTCCTTAGCTATTCAAGACCAGAAAGGCTAATTTTGAGATGTTTGGTTGGTAATTTAGAGGACAAATATTTTTCAAAAGCAGTCGGAATTACATTTTTATTTCGGAAAAGTTTCAATGGTCGCCTTTTATTGTTACGATACACCCTGTGATCAGAAGTCAAAATATCATTTGTTGTCAAAATACCAACACACACCAATTTAAAATTAAATCGGCAATGAACATGGAATATAAGCTGATGTCGAGCAGTTTCCAGTATGGGGAATCGACAAAAGTTGATTTACAATCTACTTGGAGAATTTCAAGTTCAGATACACTTACAAAGATGAACATTATGCTAAGATGAGCGTTCATGACTCATTGTGATCCATAAACTTTAAGTTTCAAGAACACTTAGATGAACAAGGTGCACAGGTTTGTAATAGTGGTTTCATAGGATCAGCAAGTTGGTAGCCACTATACAGTTTTAACACGTGTAAGCAACGTAGCACATTAATTTCTGCAGGATGAAACAAGAAAATTTTATTTCCTTTCGGAAAATCCCTAGCAGAATTTTTTAAAGTACAAGAAGTACAAGCCCGTGTCGACCTAATCGAAATTGCTCGATTTATTGCTGCCAACTCTGGTGTTGTATCAGTAGCCAAGTGTATAGAAACTTCGGATGACCTTCAAAACTTGTTGAGATTTCAAACTATTAGGGACTGTCTTTCGCTCTCACCATCCAATTGTAGTAGCTCACAATCTAGATCCGGCACAATATCCGAGTTGACCTTTCTCTTTTTCAAGAATCACTGATTCCATACTTGGTATTCAGTATTTTTCAGTAAGCGAACTCTATAATCAAAAATGAGAATGGGCCAAACGATTTTTGATTACAGAAACACAAAATGAAGGGCCTATTTCTCATAAAATTTTCATAAAACCGCAATTTTTTCAAGATTTTCGCAAGATTTTCATAAAAGCGCAATAACGATCTTCTCATTTGGTGCCTTGGAAAAACTTTTCCAAAAATTTTACGGGATTAACGTCTATATAAGAGAGTATTTTCTCATCCATAAAATCCATTTTAATCCTGCCTTTACCTGCAAACGACGCACAACTCTAAAACTCGCTTTTACCGAGATACTCTTTGCAATTCGCGGATACTTGGCCACTGTGCTAAAGGATCCCAAAATACATAAAAACTTGGATGCCGACTTACTAGGTGCGCAGGCAAATTTCTGAGTTATTTTGAAAAAGGAAAAATGGAAAATTTCATAGAAAAAGGGTTTATTCAAAGTATTGTCCTTTGCTATCTACACATTCTTGCCATCTCTCGGGCAATACAAGAATATACCAAGACGATAGAACGAGGCGTCTTTGTTGCGAAACCATTCATCCAACCAGTGGTGCCCTTCTTCGAAACTGGCCAAGTGTAGCCCTGCCAAGTCATGCGCCATCGACCGGAGCAAGTGATAATCCGAGGAGACCAGGTACCATCGATGTTCATGCTTCGCCAGGTGAAAGCCACAACTTTTTGCGTCTCTAATTCTTAAAACAGATCCACTTCTCATCTCCCATAACAATTCGATGCAGGAAGCGGGCTTTCTTTCATGCCGTGAAAGCAAAATTACGCAAGTGGCTCTTCGATTTTCCATCTGTTTCTCAGTCAACTCATGCGGCACCCATTTTCGCTCCTTTTTGAATTTTTCCCATTGTAAGTCGATTTTGAGTTTGCATATCATCTTCATCCAATAACGCTTGCAGCTCGATGTCTACAAAAGTTTTTGGTCTTCCGGAGCGCTTCTTGTCCTCAATGTCGAAATTGCCAGTTCTGAAGCGTTTAAATCAGTCCAGTTTTATGCCAAGCAAATGATGTTTGTTTGGCACAAAACTGGACATTTTTGTTCTGAGAAAAAATATTTTTGCGTTGCGACATGTGCTAGTATTACAACTGGTAATTGTTAACAACTGCCCACGCTACGAACAAAACATAACTTCTGACATAAATTCAGACAACTAGATATGTCGCTAGCACCATCTATTTGTAAAACCCGGAAATTTAGTTGCGCACCTGATAACACTGAATGTAATCCAAGACTAGCACGCCACTTGATTTATGAAAAGCACCATACGAATATCAAAAATGTAATGTCGTTGCGGATACGCTGGCTTAGAAAAAGAAAAACTTCAAATTTTTGCCTGACGTTCAAATCTACTGTGAAACATCGACGGGATCAAATTACTCATATACCGAAGAATTGTTCTTGGTCTTATGATAAGCAATTACCATTGTTAACTCGAAGGTTGAGACTCAAAAAGTAAACATTATAAAAGGTATCGGTAGCGTGAAACTCGGCTTCCTGAATTAAAAAAGGCTGACTTAAAAGTTGTGTTTTTTCGGACTTAAAACCAGCGTTTTTATTTCATTTTAAAATTGACTTAAAATCTGTAATGAAAATGAAATAAAAAAAGCAGACTTTATTAATGCATATCACAAGTAATTTTGAAAATGATTCATGAAGTGTGTTTATAAATGACATAAAATGTGTATTTTTAAGTCATTTTGAAAATGGAATACAATTTTATTTAAAATCGAAATAAAAAGTAAAAATGTATAACAGTAAAAGCCTGAATATACGGCATCCAATTAACCGGAACACTCAGTTAACCGGAATTTTTTGTTTTGCTAATTTCTCTTTCTTTTCTCTTTCAATGCATTTTTTAATTAATTTTCAAATTTGCAATTGTTTCTTGCACATTTTCATTAATGAAAGCATTAGTTGAAAATGTTTAATGGCTTTAATTTTCATATTACAGTAAAAACCCGATTATTCGGCATCCAATTAACCGGAACACTCAGTTAACCGGAATTTTGAGGATTTTTTTTTTATTTTTTCTCTTTCTTTTCTCTTTCAATGCATTTTATTAATTCATATTGAAATTTCAGTTATTTTTTGAACATTTTCATTAATGAAAGCATTAGTTAAAAATTGCAAGTGGCTTTAATTTTCTTATTACAGTAAAAGCCCAATTATCCAGCATCCAATCAACCGGAACACTCAATTAACCGGAACTTCAATTTTTAGGAGTTTTTTTTTTGCTTTTTTTTCTTTCTTTTCTCTTTCAATGCATTATTTAATTTATTTTCAAATTTGCAATTGTTTCTTGCACATTTTCATTAATGAAAGCATTACTTGAAAATTTGGAATTGCTTTAATTTTCTTATTACAGTAAAAGCCCGATTATCCTTCATCCAATTAACCGGAACACTAAGTTAACCGGAATTTTAATTTTTAGGATTTATTTTGCTTTTTTCTCTTTTTTCTCTTTCACAGGCATTTTTTAATTCTTTTTGAAATTTACAATTGTTTCTTGCACATTTTAAATTAATGAAAGCATTAGTTGAAAATTGTGAATAGCTTTAATTTTCATATTATAGTAAAAGCCCAATTATCCGGCATCCAATTAACCGGAACACTCAATTAACCGGAATTTTAATTTTTTGTGTATTAAAAAAGAAAAAAGAAATGTAAATTTTATGTTTATAATGTGAAATAAAATATGCCTTTTTTAGTCATTTTGAAAATGAATTAAAACATATATTTGTAAAATGACATAAAATACGTTTTTCTAGTGCCATTTTGAAATTAAATTTGTTTTTGTAAAACAACTTTGTTAAGTCAGAAAATTTGTTAAGAGTATGACTTAAAAAAGGTCCAATTTTTTCATATAAAAACACCACCAGCTTTTTTTAATTCAGGGAGCCGCCAATCTCTACACACGGAACAACTTAAAATTTTCTTGTCGGGCAGATACCAGTTTGTATAACTCAAGCAATGTTGTGCTTAAGAAATTTAATCGTTTGTGGATTATCAGCAAAAACTCGATCATTCACCGGCACCTCACAAGAAGAAGACTAATGGCTTCAAATCCAAAGGCCGACGATTGTGGAGCATTTGGTGTTTTTCTTAATTTATTTTCAAAATTCACACTGTTTCGGCAACGGAGCATTGGAAACAAGTTTTCAATATTTCCCAACGCTGATCTAGCGTGAATGTGTTCATTTCGAATCACGGAGTGCCAAAAGTCAGTGTCAAAATAGCATATGAATAAAATAAACCTCCAGATAGCCAATCCAGCAGTTACCATAATCCGAGTGTTGAGATTGACGCTATACAGGCTCAATTTATACAAATCAGTATAAAAATTCCAAGTCTATCTGCATGTAGGGATTTTCAGAGGTTCAATACATTTTATTTTCTTTGTATGATAAATCAACGACAACTTCCATACTTTTTAATAATTTCCGCTGTACGTAATACGATTGATTATAAGTATAAGTTTGTATAAGTAAATATAAATATGTCATTTATAAGCTGCAATGTAAGCGTATATAATTGGATCAAATAGCATAAACATCTTCCTTACAAAACAGCACGCAACCTGACACGTATAACATGACCTAATAAATCTTCAATTTAAACTTAAAACCATATACAATCGAAATATTTGGAAAACACGTGTCAGCACATTTGAAATAACTTCATACACCCTTCGCCTAAATGCACCCCAACCCAATCTCTTTATGGATGGTAAAAAGTATATACGCCTACGCTCAAAATCTAACACGTATATACTCATACATACATTTCACATATCACAAGTAAATAAACCGAAAATGTACCAGGAGTAAAACAAAATAAATGTTACTGTGTGTATTAAACCTCAATATTTATTACACATTTTCTCATTTCCATCGAAAGCTTCAACGCAAAGAAAAACAGTTTCCTCCCCGCCCGAACATATATTGTGTTGTTATGACATATCTCCATAATTTTTTTTTTCCAAAAATTTTCCAATCTTTATTGAAACCTGAAAAATTTTTGCAAGGGGACGCGGAGTACACGATTGAAAAAAAGAATTTTCCTCCTCACGCCGCACTCATAAAATTACTTTCGATGTATTTTATAATGGAACAAAAAACAAAAGAAAACTGAATTACAAAAAAACGTTTTCTTGTTTTGTTTTCGGCAGAAAATTTTCTATTTTCATCTAGATATAGGCAATATAACTTTAAAACGTTGTGTATACAAAATTTTCCATTTTCTCGTGGTAAATGAAACAAAAAATAACAAAACGTAATTTTTGTTGGCAACAATAATAAATGAGTCTGGTGAGTCTCTACAATGAGGTATATCGAGCGAGTTAAGAAATTAATCAAATTGTTGGCTTTTCTGTGGACCTTGGGAATTATACGTGGGAAAAGCTAACACAAATATTTTGTTAAAGGTCACTGGACCATTAATCAAAAACATCAAAGTACATGAAAATTCCATCGCTCGAATTTTTTTAATAACGTCCCGAGAAAATCATAATTTTGCAGATTGATGACCTCTCGGTGTCCACCCAAAATGATTAATGATGGAATAAAGTGATTCTTGCGTTTGTATGTCTGTCAAACAATATTTTTTTTTTTACAGGATATGGGTTATTTAACCAGAAAGTAGATTACTAGTTTGCTATGGATAATCATTTCAAATAAATTATTTCGACCAATTACGGAAAGCTCATCAATTTTTTTTGTAGATTCGTTTAAGTATTTCATCATCTTATACATTGACATGCGAAAATAAATAATTAACGGTTAGCATTGGTGTGCTACTAGAAAAAATTAAATGGTCTTGGGGTTGTTGTTCGGGCCTTAATATAATTAGAATTTGACAGAATAATTAAACCTTCATCAAGCAAACTGTGGATAGGAAACTGTGTGGAGAAAAAATTAATTTTGATGTAAAAAATGCGAGAAAATTTTATATCCCAAAAGATCTCGAGTAATTAGACAAGTATTGATGGTTTGTCGTTGTACATTACTTTGTGATGTAGAATGTTGCTACCAGACCACGATAACGAATAAATAATTAACAGTTACAGAACAAGACGCATTCTTACTTTCGTTATAAATAAAACGTTTTTTTGAAACGAACGAAATTAGAAAAAAATTTAAAAATAATTTAAATTAGCAGCAACTTCGTGTAAAGGAGTCTGAAATGTTGATTGAAATAAAAAGATTTTCTTTTTCGTCATTTATACTTAAATCGTTTTTCGGTAGTTTTTTAAAGACTTTTTGTTAGCTATGTTGCCTATGAATCGAGACATAATGCAACATATAGAGCTGACCGCGCGAGTTTGGCCTCGTGTAATCATGTTGATGGCTTAGATAGCTCATGGGATTTGAACTGAAACGCCATCATTTGATGCAACCTCACGCAAAAGTCATCAAATGCACCGCAATTCGTCTTTGCTAAGCATTGTGATTTAATCGATAATGATGAGTGAAGCCTATCGGAGATCTCTCTAAACGCATCGATTTGCTTGTCGTTCAGAACAGCAACTCGCTCTCAAGCTACGTCGCGTCCTTAAGCTTCATCGTAAAGCTGAATTTGTGGCACTTCTCCGATTGGGTTTGGAAGACTAAAGAAAGAGCACGAAAGTGAATGCTGTTTTGATCACCACTTATATGTCTTCAAGTACCATATATTTTTTAGTAGATTCGAATATCACGCCCAAACGCTGGTTCTCCGTCTTCAATCATAAACACTATTGCAACCTCATTCGACGTCGGAGTGTTGAAGCAACGTTAATCCGACTGTCGTTCGCAATTGAAAACCACGTTGACAACTGAATACGCCATGTTCGCAGGAGCAGCGTCTTACTAGCCTACCTTATAAAGTATAAAGTCTTTGATGCGAAATCAATCCGGAAGATTTTGCATCTTATTTAATTTCAGGAAACCTTTAAACACTAATGAAGCCAAACATTATAGGTAAAGACCGGTTGGAATAAAATGGATTTTATGGAAATCAAGAATATAAATTTTCCTTTCAAGTTGCAATGTTGGCGGGTTTGATTTAAACAAACGAACCAATACCATTTCCTGGCCCTTTAATAAACAATCAATTATTTGTAGGATTGATATTATTTGCCTTACATAAATAAAGGCAAATAATCTCAAGAAACCTTTTGAATATTTTCCATTTAAGTTTTTTTTCCCTATATCCCATTAACAAAGACCTTAAACTTAATCCAATTCCGAATATCTCAAATAAAACATCAAAAATCGATAAAATAAAATTCGTGTTCTAAATCACGATAGCTCGACAATTTTATATGACAATTCAATCAAAACACAAGAACCTAAATCCCTATATACTTGTAATAAACACTGCTGAAATCCCCCTGGAAAAACATAAAAACCAACAAAATCCCATCGTAAAATCCCTAAAAATATAAAACCGGAAATAATTAAGGTTTCCCCATATAAAATAAACTAAAATCAAAAATGACTTAAAATAACATTTTCGTGCCAAACACGGAAACTTCGGTCTTCACATAAAGCAGTAAACAGTTTTTCATCTTTCGAACAAATCAAATAGAACATGATAATAAAAGCAGATGGAGGATTAGACCAAGCCCCAAATGTGTTATTAAATCGTTATAATTCCAATTAAGATCAAAGTCAAGAAATATTTGTAATCAAAATGAAAAATTAGAATTATCTGTTCAGTTGAAGTTAATTACTTTTCCGGACTGTAGAAATTATTTTCCAATAATCGTATATTTACCTCTCCCCTATCCCCATAACAATAAATAACTCGATACGTTTTATGTCTGTTTTGTGAAAATGTGTTGAGTTTACTATCAAAACGATTTTTTTTTTGTCTTTTATTATTTTCTTAATTTTTTCGCGCGTGGGGGATTGTGCCAACATTTAATTCTAAGATTTAGCAAGCTTAACGCAAAATTTGCTTTAGTAAGTAGTACGATTACTGTAAAAGTGGTACAGTAGTGAAACTGTGATTTAATAAACACAACTGTGACAGTTACTTAGCACCGTACCATCTTCCCGGTCTGCGTACAGACTGACATTGAGCTTACAAGGCACAGATCAGTAATTTTATACCAGCACCAGTAGTTGGTTGAGTATGCCAATCCATAAGGGAATCCAAGCATAAAAAGTAATCATCCCAGTGAATGCAATCACTTAGAAACGCAAATGCTGTATTTTGTAGGAAGAATGAATTTCTTTGCCTTTTCAGAACTTTATTTACAACTGGGCTTCTTAGGTCATTTGCTACAAATTTTCGATTAAATTTTCGACCTAAGAGGCTCAGTTGTAGGCGGGAAACCAACAGCACCCTCTAGACATTTATTGCAAAACACAACGATAAAACTTTAAAGAATAGTTGTTTCTGATTTGGAATAACCGAATTTATAGTTTTGTTAGGTGCAGTAGTGGATCACCAATTTGACCACAGGTGATCAGAAACACGAATAAGTCATTCCTCTGCTCAGTATGTCATTATCGAGTTTGCAGGGACAGCAAACGGAAGTTCAAACCATTTAAAATCTCCATTAAACGTTGGGAATTGACAATAAATAACCATTTGATTTAGTATGCTTAGAAATTTGATTTGGCCTATTTTAGCTTTAGGCTAAAATGTTTATGGCAATTTTGAATTCTTTGGGAGAGTATGGGAGGCTGAGAAAGTTGATTAACAGCGGAGTTCGGTTCCTTTAATAAGATCACAATTAGTGGTTGTCCCAAACTACTTTTACTGTCAAATTCCGCTACACGCTAACATCTAGACTGCTAAATAAAAAAAAACAAATCGATACGGTCAAGAGCCAAAAATCTATCTCACATAACATACGAGTAACGTCATATTCTAGAAAAACTATTAAGAAAAACCATTTTCCCCATTGTGTATTGCCTCGTTCGCATTTTAATGTCAAGGTTGTGTATTACACACAGTCTGTGGAGATTTATTGTTTTGTTGATAAATTGCCAACTCAAAAAAAAGAAAATAAAAAAATCAGCAAACGCTGTAATTTAGTAGGCGCAAGCGAAACCAAAAAATGCCAACCTTGATGTTGTTTTATGTCTAAAGAACAATTCCACGTCAGCGAACGGCGCATAGAACCATTATTCATTCGAAATTGAAACAATTTAAATTAAACGATCCAATTTATGACTTTCTATATCCATATACATATATTCTGATTTTGATTGGATATTGTATAACGGTTGTTGGTGTTAGGAAAACATAATAAAAGCTTTTAAGCTAATTTTAACGACTCTCGAGTATGTTTATGTGTTTCGATTTTGTACGAGTACGTAATACGTATGCATATACAAATTTACGAGGGGTGATCAAATTTTCGAATATGTATATATAAAGTGATGTGTTGCGTTTTACATATACACAAAAAGCTCAGAATGTGCTTTTATATTTTTAAAGCACATTTAGAAAGCTTTTCAATTAAGAATTGACATAATCAGATTAAATTTACCCATATGGTCTTTCAAAAAAATTTTGCGTTCCAAGAATCCATTTGGTTTAGGATTTGATTGCTAATGTGAACACTTTAATATTGTATCATCGTCATAAAATCTTTGGGTGGCACTTCTTCCTAACAATTGTTGTTGTGGTTTATACCATTTTCTACTGTACTCTTGGTCATTATCGTTACGTTTTCGGTTCGTATAAAGACAAAATGTCTTAATTAATGCTGTAGAAAATTTTAGAACGTAACTGTCTTATATATCGATAGTAAAGAACGGAGTGGTGCTGGTGGTATCATCCATGAAAAAGGGGGTTCACAGATAATTAAATATTATTGTTTTATTTTATTTCTAAATTGTATTGCTTATCGTACATTTTGTTTCTATTTTCTTAACGATAACCAGAGTTTGTGAGTGGTAATACCTAAAAAACGATGTAATTGAGAACGTTTTTATTTTAAATGATTTTAATGGAGGAATTTATTTTTTGCAAAATGTCAATGGAAATCACATATCACACTAATTTGATTAAAGTGTGCAAATTTAAAGAAAATGGTCTGCCAATTCCTATAAATTTCAAATATATGATTTCGATAAACATACCTCTCCTTATACTCTAATCTCGCGTGAGTCATAACGAAATCAAAACTCATCTCAGTGAGACCCTTCAGAGCTAGTGCTTAACAACGATGACTTACGGTTCTGCGGCAGCTCCATTTCTTGCCAAATGCGGCTTCATTTAATGCGCCAATAATCACCAAGAGAATAATTCTGCTGCCTTCGATGCAATTTGGCACCATCCGTCTGTGAATAGTATGTTGATTGGTTGCAAATCGTTAACAGAACACGAAATTGAGAAAATAATGTACCAACTCTGCTGATTTCTATAAAATGTAGAAAACCGTGGAACACAATAAATATGTTGTAAAACAACAACATAATGCTTATATTCCATGGAGAAAACAGAAAATTTTGACCCTATTAAAGTTAGTCGAAAGATGGTAATGCAGATAGTGTCTTTGCTATCCCAGCTGAGAAATTATTTTATTGATGACTGTTAAAGTTGGGAATGTGACATCTAGTGCATTAAAATTAAGCTCATTGGGGTTTTTTCCATGAAGTTATAACACGGCATACGCTGGTCCGGCCACCAAGTAATTTTTGAGTTCAATGGGCTATATCTCGAATACTAAACATACAAAAATTCTCAAATTATTTCAAATTTGTTAAACCTTCCTCTATCACTTTATGTAACCCACTAGTTGAAAGAGAAGTTAATAAGAAAATAAGAAGTTCGCCTGAAATTTCCATCCCGAAAAGGTTTTTTTTTATAGTGTGTGTCTTTGCTAAATCACATAAAAATAATTCTATCCCGAAAATTTTATTGTTAAATTAAAGAAAAAAATTAAAAGCCCGAGAAAATTATAAAATTTTATTACTATTTGCAGTAAAAATGCTGCACAATCTATTAATAAATTTAATCTATTTTAATGATCATCTAGAAAATCACTTTCTATCCACCACTTTCTATTAACTGAAAGAAAATATGTTCATTCCAAATTTCCTTGTGGCGAACACAGAGATGACCCCCTGCCCCGACATATGAAGTTGGGTGTGCCAATGTGCATAGAACATATATTCAGGTGTCAGTTCGAAAATAACGAGGATTGATGGTGAATATTGATTATCACGAAATCCACTTTCTACACATTCTTCAGTTGAAAATACGTTCATTACCAAATTTCCTTGTGGCGTATACAGAGGTGAACCCCTATCTCGGCACATGGAGTTAGGGGTGCGGTATAAAGGATTGGTGGTATAACTACATATGGAGAGGCGGGGGGTAGTTCTCTCTGTGTACGCCACAAGGAAATTTGGTAATGAACATATTTTCAACTGAAGAATGTATAAAACAAAGTTTTCGGGATAATCCACATTCACCATCAATCCTCGTTATTTTCGAAATGATACTTGAACATAAGTTCTATGCACATTGGCACCCCTAACTTCATATGCTGAGGTAAGGGTTTACTTCTGTTTACGCCACAAGGAAATTTGGTAATGAACATTTTTTCAACTGAAGAATTTATAGACAGTGGTTTTCGGGATAATCCATATTCACCATCAATCCTCGTTATTTTCGAACTAACACGTGAATATAAGTTCTATGCACATTGGCACACCTAACTCTATATGCCGAAGCAGTGAGTCATCTCTGTATACGCCACATGGAAATTTGGAATGAACATATTTTCTTTCATTTAATAGAAAGTGGTGGATAGAAAGTGATTTTCTAGATGATCATTAAAATAGAGCTAATTCTATAATAGATTGTATACAGCATTTTTACTGCAAACAGTATAAAATTTTTATATTTTTCTCGGGCTGTTAATATTTTTCTTTAATTTAACAATAAAATTTTCGGGATGGAATTATTTTTATGTAGTTTAGCAAAGACACACACTTTATTAAAAAAAAAACTTTTCGGGATGGAATTTTCTAGCCAACTTCTTATATATCGATAATACGTTAATATTTCCTCACCACCACAATAAGGATCACACACACCACAAAAATAGTTGTTTATCAATAACGATCGAGTAGTACTACATCAACGTGTACATTCAAACTCGCATGTGCTTCCTTAATTTCAAGGTATGACGATAAAAATCTATAATTAACAAACATATTCCGATTATTCTTTAATTTAAAGCACGTTCAAAAATAAACTAAATACGAATTACCCCAGTTTAGATGATACCCAATATGCAATGCTATCGGAATTCCACACACTTCTTCTCTAACCATGTAAAGTATACGGAAATCACTACTACTATACTCGCCAAATAAAAGTGTCACAAAATTCCAGTGTGGGTGTGAACCCCGACTAAAAAGAGAAAAACCAAATGCAGTTCATACCAATCGTTCGAAGATGGCGCAAAACAACCGAATCTGATGTTTAGTTAAAATCTGCTATATAAACTTAAATTTAACATTCTACGAAACATTTCTAATCGGTAAATTTCTAATCACTAAATTGATCTTCGGAAATTTAGACAAAAAAAATCGGCGACAGGCACACAACATTAATATTAAATTTTATAAAACCCCCATATTCATCCGTAAGTGTCATCAAACTTTATATCCCAATATGCACAACCTTGAAAAATAAAAACCGATAAGATTGATCATTTATTTATGGCGACGCCATTTTAAATTTATTTTATTACCATTTTCATATCCAAATTTATTGGTCACACACCCGTAATACAATTAATATACAGATTAAGTAATTTAAAGATTACTAACTAATTTAAATACTCAAAAAACACAAGTAAACATAATAAAAAATAAAAATCGCGGAAACACAAGAATGTACGTGTTATCCTCTCAAGTGCTATATTAACCTGAAAAAGATACAAATAAACAAAACTATCAAAAAAATTAAAAACTTGCGAATGAAAGAGAATTTTTTTTACCTACCTATAAAATATCAAAGATACAAAATTAATGATTTTTTTGTTAGTTTTGTTTATTGATTTGTATGTTTATGCCAATAAAAAATTAATATTTATTTAAAAATTAATTTTTATTCCAATTGAAAAATATATATGTACAAATATGTTCCTATTGCTTCGTGCATAAAAGTGTCTGAAATCAGTATGGAAAACACTGTGGAAAAACACGAATTTCCAACGAATCTCCATCTACTTACCAATTTGATTTTTTCTGTTTATAGTCGGGATTTACACACACACTTGAATTTTTGCAACACTATTCTTTGGAGAGCAGTAAGGATTTTCATGTACTTTACATGGTTCTTTCCATAGAAAGAGTTTGAGTTTTGCGCTCGAATTTAAACAGAATTCCGTCGGCATGGTATATTGGGTAAAATCAATATTTTTGTGTCTCTGATATATTGTAGTACGGAATTTGGTATGGAATTAAAACAATTTTTTCCACTGGAAACATTGCATACTGGGTAGTTTGAAAAATTTGCATACGCTGCAAAATTTAGGAGAAACATTAAATGATGTAGTAATAGTTTATACGGTTAGATAAAGATTCGAGAATATATTGGGGGTACAAATAAGTTTTGAGATGTTTTTATAACTTCGAAGCGGCTTTATTCAGAGAAATTGGTACATTGTATTTTATTCAAAATATTGTCCTTCGTTAGCTACGACTATTTCCTATCAATCAAGCAACATTTCAACGCCGAAAAATTCGACTAAATTTATTGCTTCTCGACGTGAGTAATTGACCGGAGCAAGTGATAGTCGGAAGAAGCAATATCTGGTAAATACGGTGGGTGCTTCTTTGACGACTATTGCAACAAGTGGCTGATCGTTGCGGTGCTGAAAGATCCCTTTTTCATGTATTTTGGTATATTGTGGGCATTTGAGCTTCAATGCTCGGCTTAATTGCTTCAATTGTTGCTCATCATTAGCTTCTGTCATGAATATTCAGATTGACGGTTGAAGTTGATGCATGATCGGGCTTACCCCACGATTTTCTGCGCTTTGTGTTTTCCTAGTGGATCCACTTTCCGTCCCCTGTTACGATTCGATTAAAAAACCCCTTCCGATTTTGTCGTTATACGACGTCTCTTGGCTTGAATTCATACTGAACACAGTTTCCTTGTTTTTGCACCATACCCATGACCTTGAGACGGGTTTGAACCCCTGTTTGAGCAACTCTCAAAGTTTCAGCAAGCCCCTCTAAAGTTTGGTATGAATCATGGTCCAATAACGTCTTCAACTCGGCGCATTCAAACTTTATTGGTCTCCCATCATGTTCTTTGCCACTGGTATCAGAACAACAAAAAACATAATAAACGTTTGTTACTGAAAATACTTTGTACTTATATACAAATCACCCGCATCTGCGCATTTCTTAACCCCTTCGTAACCTCGAATTGTATTGTATTTTCACGTATTCATATGATTTCTATATGTAATTTTAGGTTATTCTGGGTGACAGCTTCACTTAAGAATGACCCAAAATTTGATATAGAAATCGCATGAATGTGTTAAACTCGAGGTTACGAAAGGGTTAAGAAATGCGCAGCGAAACATGATAATCCACTAGAGTATGTAAGTTCAAAGAATTTCAATAATTTTGTAGTTTGGTCTAATGAGACGACCGTTGTTTTTTATTTAAAGAATTCAAGGTTTCATTCGGCCAAAATCAAACTATTAACGACTTGGTAACCTGATCTCGATGTGAAGCTGGTGTCTGGCTGTCACCCAGAATAACTCAAAATTTAATAATAAATTCAAACAATTCAATTTAATTTTTATTCTTAGAAATATTTCGCTTTAATAATGGCATCGTACTGAAAAAACGAAATCTTAATTCCGAAAACGAAGACGATGGGTTCTACGAGCCCCGAAATTGAAATAAAAACCCCTCATAGGGTTAATTAAGTGAGAGAGAGGCGCAGCGAAATGTCGATATTCAATTTAAAAAGCTACGCCAATTTTTTTTCAATGTATTGAGTTGGGCGACATTTTTAATCTTACTCGAAATATAAGCTGTTTTTATGTATTTTGTCGGGATATTTTATTTTCAGTAAATTAATAACAACCCTCTAATAATATGCAAAGTATGTTGGAAATATTTTCGGTAAATTTATGTTTTCAGCGAATTATCGTTTTCGGTGAATTTTTTTTCAGTAAATTGTCGTGGGACCCAATTGGTCCATTTCAAATATATAAACTTTGCCGATCCTAGTTTTAATATTCCTGCTTGAAAACCGCCATAGAAGAAAATTTTCTATTACATTTTTGTTGAAAATCATTACCTAGAGCCTGGCACGAACTTCCTTTCGAGATAGATATGAATATATCGTATATGAATATGCATTTGTGAATTCCGGATGGCCTTCGTGACCGTAACTGAAATGTCAGGTAATCTCTCTGTAAACCGCCACAGAAGAAAATTTAATAAGTAAATTTTTTGTTGAAAATCGTTACATACTCATGCAATCTGGCACGATCCTCCTTTCCAGATCCTACAGAGATCTATGACCTCTCTACCATCTATGACCGGTACTATATTTGGAGCTGGTGTCCGAACTTACTACAACCATATTCATCACGTCGTTTAAAAGATTCACCGCGCGAAGAGGCAACATCCGAAGCCCGTACAATTATTGCACAATCAATTTGGTCGAAGCTAGTCGTCAACTAGCACTCCTACATCAGCAGAGCACGAGGGAAGTCACTCTGGAAATCGCTGGAAATCGGTCAAGTATCATGGGTGATGCATTACTCACGTTCGAGAAGTTGACGACGCGGCTTGCCAGATCGACGCGTGCCTGAACTCGCGGTCATTGTGTTCTATGACTACAATTCTCAATCCGAGGCATTTCTTAACCGGGGAAGCACCAATCATGAAACCTAAACCAGCACTACTCGATGTAAAAATAAACCGTCCCTTATCGTTACCAGCAACTTCAGAGAATGTACCATCGTTTCTGGAAAATTTGGCTGACGGAATAGCTTTCTTGCCTACATCAACGATCAAAGTGAATGGGAGTCAACGATAAATTCGCTATCGGCCAATTAGTCCTCATCAAGAAAGAAAGCATGCCTCCGAAATGGTCACTCGGGTGGATCATTGAGACGCATCCAAGATCTGACGGACGAGTTCGAATGTCATATAAAGATGTCTGAATAGAGTATACTACGTATGTGAAGTTATCACAGAATTCTATCCCAGAAAATAAAAGTTTTAATCAGGCAACACTGACATATCAATAACCAATTTGCTCTTGAGTGAAGTTATCCCAGCCCAGCCCAGGTTTTGATTAATTTCATTCAAATATACCAAATTTGTGAAGTTAGGGCTGCCCAGATTTTTTATCAATTTTATTAAAAAAACGAAAAATTATCAAATTTATTAAATTAAAAAATTAAAATCTAAAAAAACTATAAAATTTTGAGTTAGATAAAGTAATGGAAAATTACAGGCAATGTAAGAAAAAATTTGTTCCGTGGCAAGTCCCAGAAAATGAACTATGGGCTGGGAATTTTATTGATTTTATTATAATTGTTCAGACCGCAACCAGATATTAAGTCAAATATTACTCCTTGGGCCTTGTAGAGGGCGGGGGTGAAATTTACCCTTAGCCAAGTTATAGAGTCGATCTTGAACTAATTAATCAATGTAATTAATATGTAATGAATTCTGGTTCAAGAACCATCCAGATATCAATGCTACATCAAAAGTTACAATTTTGGAGGTGCTGGTTTAATTATAAGCTAAACTGACCACTCGTTCCTCGAAAACGGTAACTGTAATAAAATCGGGATTTGTTGTAATAAATTGCAATAAATTGAGGCCGACTAATTTAATCGGTGCCGGTTTAAAGCAGTCCTCGATAAGATTGAATAAAAAAATAATTTAAAAATTGGAAGTCAAATCGAATATCATTGTGAAAGATTGTCGTTCGAAGTTCTCGAAACACGAACAAAAGTGGCGGGTTTATTAGAAAACTATGACACAAGTAAAGAAATGTATAATGGCTGGAAACTTTTCCTGCTTTGCAAAAAGTTAGGTGTTCACCACATTCACCCCCCCCCCCCCCTCCCCATTACTTTATTAGAAACAACACTTTCACTTTTCCTTTAGTTTCTCGTGGTTTTCTTAAAACTTTACTCGATAGCAGAGGTGGGTATAACTTTAGGGACATTATCATTGTAAAATTTTAGGACCAGCACCACACAAGAACAGTTTCTAGTTTTTCTATTATGTATACTAAATTTCTACCACGAATTTGAGCCGGAACTTCCAAAATAAAATTTTTGTGGTTGTTATGCACAGCATCATCAACGTATATATGTATAGTTGATCAATTTTATGACTTCATACTATTTACTATGTAATTCGATTCGCGATAAACAATATTCGAAATTTATCTAATTAGTGTAATTTAATCGTTCACACGCACTGACATCACGCCAAAAATAAATAATTTTAAAGTGGTATCACCAAAATTACGATTTAATTACGTAAATATGTAATTCAATCCAAGACAACAACAGTAAGCCGTATAGTATCAGCACACCATCACCATCCCGATAATAAATTAAATTTCAGTTTTTTGTTTAATGGGGCTAGCCTAGCCATACATCAATCGTTGTGCTATTATATACCAGGTATCGTTCACATACTGAATGAAATGAAACTGATACCGCATTCATTGCTAAAAATTGTACTAAAAATGTTGGTACACATTTTAAATTTTAAATGTAGACGGTATTATTACTTGTACATGACATCTATAATTAATTAACTCGAAAAATAAATTTCCCATTTTCATCTTCTGCAGTACACCTATATATATATATATGTACTTGTTTACCGTTTTCCTCTTCGAAACGATGAATTTTGCTGTTGTTAAAAATTTATGTTTAACATGAAACATAAAACTGGAACATACCTATATTTCTGTTTTAAAATGTGTTACGGTTCCTCTACATAACGTAAAAATTAATGCGGAAGGTTTACATTTATTACCTCATTATCTAGGTAATAATGATTATGGTGGAAGGGGCCGGAAAATTTTTATCGATTTACATATGTATGGAAATAATAATATAGTGATTGATGTTGTATACTTAAACGTTACCATACTCCATGTTCGTGAACATATACGGTTCATAAAGTATTGTCACCTTTAAACCGTTACACAAAATTTATCTACTCACTGTGAATGAAATACCTAAATATAGAGATTACGTATATGATACTTTAAGCTTCACATGTGCCAAAACAACTAAATTAAATTTTCAATTTTTATTCCTCGTTCTTAGAAAATCGTATACAGCAACAACAACAACGCCGACAAATATATAATGAGGAAAATGGTAGGAAAATTTAATAAAATTGAATTTATTGCTTTTGCTTGTGTGCTCTGCTGCGCGTATACACAACGAAACATTAAGACTTTTGCGTGTACCATATCTCTTTGTAACAAAAATTGGAAGATACGAGATGTATCCGTATAATCGGTTTTCAGGTGAAGCGATGCTGTAAATTTACGCTTGTTTTGTTCCTGTTGCTAAGCCAATTTGTATAAATCACTATAAAATAAATTTCTTTCGCTTTGTTGAATTTTCCGTTGCTTTCCGATTTTTTTTTTCTCAAAAATATTTGGAACAGGATAAGAAACGACCTTGTTTTACGGTAAATATACAAATTTTATTTATTGTGTCGACAGTTCGGTTTTAATGTCGTTTCTCTGCCATTATTTGGAATGTCTTTATTGCGTACGATTCTAATCTGAGAACATAAAATTTAATGAATTACTGGCATTATGCTTTCAATCGGATAAGACAATTTCTATATCATAATTTCCCAGGCTGGCTATCACACATATAATATTATCGGACTGTATCTTGCGGCACGAGCCAAATGTAGCCATTATTTTTTTTTTGTTTACATTTTGATTTGTTTACATCAATAAAAGCACGGCAAAACAAACAACTTTGATTAGGCGTGTGAACTACGTCCCAAAAAAAATCGCAAATTTGCTGCATGCTACAAATGTTGCACGTGTGAAATACGTCACAAAAAGTCACAAATTAGTTGCATGCAAATCCTAAATTTATAAGGCAATATAAATAACGGGTCTAAATAACGGGATATAAATAACGGGTCTTTTACAAACAGGTTTTTGCAACAAATTTCAATTAACAAATTTGTTAAACAAATTTCAAAAGATTTACATGTGGGTAGGTTTTGGGCTCCCTGAATTAAAAAAAGGTGGACTTTAGAATGATGTTTTATATGAAAAAATGAGACCATTTTTAAGTCATACTTTTAACAAATTTTCTGGCTTAACAAAGGTGTTTTACAAAAACAAATTTAATTTCAAAAAGACTTGTGAACGGCATATTTTATGTCATTTTACAATTATGTATATTTTTTAATTCATTTTCAAAATGACTAAAAAAATTCATATTTTTTCTGTTTCTTTTGTCTTTCTTTTCTTTTGTAGTAAAATCTCAATTATTCGGCATCCAATTAACCGGAACACTCAGTTAACCGGAATTGTAGGGATTTTTTTGTTTTGCACTTTTCTCTTTCATATGCATTTTTTTAATTCATATTGAAATTTACAATTGTTTATTGAATTTTTCAGTTTTTTGGCCTTTTCATTAATGAAAGCATTGGTTGAAAATTTTCAATGGCTTTCATTTTCATAAAACAGTAAAAGCCCAATTATCCGGCATCCAATTAACCGGAACACTCAGTTAACCAGAATTTAAACTTTTTATATTTTTTTTTGCTTTTTTCGTTTTCAGAAGGAAAATAATTTTTTTTTATTCGGGGATTCGTAGAAAATATACTTTCCTTCACTTTTTTCCTGTTTTATGCATTATTCTATTTGAATTGAATGTGTAAAGTCGTACCCCAACTAGGGTTAGGGAAATATTGAGTATATGTATTATTAAATATTGGGTACTCGTATGGGTATGTATTATTATTATTTGTAATAAATTCAATTAACTGATGTATAAAAAAATTGTTTTTGGACCATAATTTGAAAATAATAAATAAACGAGAATCCTAAAAAATAATGAAATGCTAAATTCTCATAAAATTTCTAATTTTAATGAAACATTCAATTATCCGGAATTTTCGATTATACGGAATGCAGGGCTTTTAATGTAATATACACTACAGTAAAAACCCTGTTATCCGGAATACTTGGGTATGAGGGCATTCCGGGAAATCAAAAATTGCGGATAATTGAATGTTTCATTAAAACTAGAAATTTTACGAGAAATTCGCTTGATTTCATTATTTTTAAGGTTCCCGTTTATTTGTTTTCAAATTATATACCAAAAAACAATTTTATATAAATAAGTTCATTGAATTTATTGCAAATAAGAAATACATGCATATTATGTATACGAGTACACTCAAACGAGTACCCAAAATTTAATAATACACATATTCAATATTTCACTAATCTAACTATGTAATACGACTTTACACATTCAATTCAAATAGAATCATGCATAAAACGGAAAAAAATTAAAGGAAAGTATATTTTCTATGAATCCCGGAATAATAAAACAAGTGATATACCTTGTGAAAAAGAAAGAAGTAAAGAAAATCCTAAAAGTTAAATTTCCGGTTAACTGAGTGTTCCGGTAATTGGATGCAGGATAATCGGGCTTTTACTGTAATATGAAAGTTAAAGCCATTCAAAATTTTCAATGCTTTCATTAATGAAAATGTGCAAGGAACAATTGCAAATTTCAAAATCAATTAAAAATGCATATGAAAGAGAAAAGAAAGAGAAAAAGCCAAAAAAAACTAAAAATTATAATTCCGGTTAACTGAGTGTTTCGGTTAATTGGATGCCAGATAATCGTGCTTTTACTGTAAAATGAAAATTAAAAATTTTCAACTAATGTTAATGTGCAAAAAACAATCGCAAATTTCAAAATGCAAAAATATTCCTAAACATTAAAATTCTGGTTAACTAAATGTTCCGGTTAATCGGATGCCAGATAATCGGGCTTTTACTTTTATACATTTTTACGTTTTATTTCGATCTTAAATGCACATTTTAAGTCATTTTGAAAATGCCTTAAAAATACACATTTATAAACACACTTCTTAAATCATTTTCAAAGTGACTCATGATATGCGTTAATAAAGTCAGCTTTTTTTATTTCATTTTTATTACAGATTTTAAGTCAATTAAATGAAATAAAAACACTGGCTTTAAGTCAGAAAAAAAACCATTTTTAAGTCAGCATTTTTTAAATCAGGGAGCCTAGGTTTTGTGGAGCGCTCGTGATACGTTCTCTTAACGAGACACACGAATCGAACGATTCCTAGAGTCGGCGATATAAATAACGAGTCTTTTACAAAGGGGTTGTTGCAACAAATTTCAATTAACAAATTTTTTCAAAAGATTGACATGTGGGTAGATTTTCTTAGGAATTATTTGGATATAGTCGTTTGAATCTCGCCTTAGGCCGGATTTATGGTTGGTGGTCGTTCGTACGTTCTGACAATTTTTTCGACCAATCATATTGCTCAAAAACGTCGATTTTTTTCTTCTGCGTTTTTCCACAAGAGTTGATTGGTCGAAAATATTACCAACCGAACGAACACAAAACAACATAAAGGTGCCTTTACAAATGATTCACAAGCGCAGTTGGCATATATACCGCCGGATTCGTTGAAGTTTTGACTACAAACTAAGAGATTTGAGGAGAAATTCTATTTGGAATTAACCAGATATAGTCGTTTGAATCTCTTAGTTTTTAGTGAAAACTTCAACGAGTGAGTCACCTATGAGATAAGATTCAAATGGCTATATCTAGATAATTCCAGATAGAATTTCTCTGCAAATTAAACAAATTAAAATTTCGGGCTGAAAGTTCCTGCTAGATTCATAATGGCCAATCACGTAATGCTAATTCAATTTCCCCATTGCCGTTTTCACGTTAGGTTTGGACTGATTAGGTTTCCCAACAATTGAAGGGATAGTTTAAAATTACGTAAAAGTTATATTAATAATATCGGGCTGAATGCTCTAAATGTCATAACAGATTATCATGACTCATTTGACTGTAGCGACAGTGATATTTTTTCGTGATATACAACTTTCACGATATTTATAGTTTAGTATTGCTAACGGGCTTTTTGAACTGAATATCGCTTCATATAAATGAAGAGTTTAGGTCTGACTAGGCTACCAAGCAATAGTAATATATGTATCTTAAAAATACCTAAAAGTAATTTTAAATTTTCGGGCTGAATGTAATAAATGTCATGACATTGTATCATGATACTGTTTACTGTCGTGATAGTGACATATTTTCGGGCTGGAGTACTAAACTCTCACGATAGTGAACGTTTAGTGTTGCCATAGCTTTTCTTCGGGCTGAGTACTACTCCTAGCTTCATATAATACTCTTTTCGGGTTTTGAGTTTAGCCGAATGCCATGCGGCCTTCGTAACTCAACCCAGGCGTTGAGCTTACAGTAAACATCTAGTCTTGAATGAACAAGTCAAGGTTCTTACGATCAAAATATCTTTCATCTGGTAAGTACAGCATTAGCAAGGAGATGTTTAAAAAAGCTATGTCATGGTATTTTTGAAATTTGAGAGGTTTGCAGCTCTCCAATCGTGTTTATGAGCCATGGATCTTGGTAAGTAAAGGGTTTATGTAAAACATAATCAGTCCTATAACTTCTGAGTATGCTAGGCAGTCAGAAATTTCTCGCTGTACAATTACAAGCATGTTCGATTTTTCCTAAAATCCAATGCCAAAGTGCAATGCCACACCAAACCACTACAAGGGAATTTTCAAATTCCATCAGATAGATTTGAACAAATCCATTTGGATACTGATGGACCACTTTATCTAATGAATACACTTTATCTTAACCTAGGTTGATCGTTTTACACGGTGGAAAGAAGCCTACTGCATAAAAGACATCTCCACAACAACAATCGCAAATTTAATCATTGAAAACTACATTTCTTAATTCGGCGTACCGGTCAACATAACGACCGATCAAGGCACATAGTTTGGATCTAAACTATTCAGAGAGCTTCTACTACCTACCATCCAAGAAAACTTAAAACAACTCTCAATGCTCGCGCAAACACCGTCAACTGGAGCTCAGAGATCCCAATCATCTTATAAGGATTATCACGACTCACTAGTCATAACATTTTCATTTTCATTTTCAAATTTTTAATTTTTATTAATTATTTGGGAACGCACTTTTCTTGTGGCAGTGGCATCTGTTGGGAAGTAGCAATACTCAAGCTATTTGTTCTGTCTTGACATTTTGTATTGTATTTTCTTTTTGTCCACCCCTATCGTGTTACGAAAACGGTTATTGATTTTTGGAGCGTGTGTACCGTTTGTGCGTGCGTGCGAGCAGTTAAGACGTAGATGAGTATTTTTTTCTGTGTTCCTTGTTTTGTTTTTTTGGCGCATCACGTTCGCTCTGTTTTTGCACAGCGCATCAACTGCATGTGTGAGAACAAGAAAGAGAGACAAGAAAAACAAATCACACTATCCATACAAAATAACTCTAAGTCAAAAACTTGATTTTTCAGGAAATCACTTTTTCTGTGAAAAACCTAGTGGAAGCTCATAGTAAATTTAATATTGAAACCCAATTATCTTATACAGGGAGGTCACGTGGAACAAATCTAACTTGAAACATCGATAGAGATTGGTCCATAGATTTCTAAAATGCAATACTTCAAAGAGACATAAACTAGTACTTAGAGCCTTTTTGAAGATAGTGCGAAATATTTGTCTGCATTTTTTTTTATGTGGTTCTCGCATAAAGAGAGTCTCGTTTTTTGGTTTGTAAAAGCCAGTCGAGTTTTGGAATGTAAGGTAAAAAATCTTTTTTTTTTTATTTTATCGAAGTCAAGTTCGCGTTTTGATCTGATTTACAAGTCTGGACACTAATTGGATAACGCGGGCACTAGTGTAGTTTTAATTAGCCGCTGCCAGTACGAGGCCTCAAGTTTTAGATATATCATCGGCGAGGCGAGCAAATCCAAAAAGGTAGCATACGTAGCCTAGTATATTAATCAAACCTAGCAAACCTAGCAAGGACGTCCCGAAAATCACAACGGGATATATACGTGGTCATTCATCAAGTTTATTTAAGGTGACGGGGCTTGCCGGGTCCAAAATATTTACCCAGTGGTCGGTTATAATCACAACCCGTGTCCTACATCGCATTAACATTAATATCAACGGTATCCGGATTGGTTTGAATAACAACGGTGTTGAAGGGCATAGCGGCAGTGTGGTGTTTGTTTTAAAATTTATTTCGGCTGATGCAGCATCATACTACAAGGGTGCCGCCATTTTGTGAATGGTCCACCAGGATAATTAACGGGTGCCAAGTTTTCATCAACGGTACCATATTTTGGACGAGTGCCACACTGGTTACTAGGTACCGCATTTATATTGCGGGTGCAAATTTATTTCAGGTGCCACATTTTCAAAGGGTATACGTTTAATCAACAAGTGCTGCAAATTTTTAATTATTTTACGAAAGGCAGAAGGACGCCCAACATTTTGTTGCCCAACCAGGTAAAATTACGAAAATCTGAAGGACGCCCAACATTTTAGTGCACAACCACGCAAAATTTTATATCACGGCGAGGAGGGACCGTTCTGAAGGTCAAAAAGGTATCATTTTGTTTTTGTAATTTTAAGTTAATTTTTGCTTCATTTTATTCATTTTCTATGAGTTGATTTTCAATTGTTTTTTAAATTTTTATCTTTATCTTTCATTTTTTATTTTGTAATTTTGTTTCAATATTTTTGTAATCAAGTACCACATCACGGGGGTCGTGCGCGCGACCTTGGTGCACGTTGGTCCCAAAAATTTTAAGACGGTTATTTTTATTGCTAATTTTTTTTATTTTTGTTTCCTTACGTTTTTTTATTTTTCCATTTATATTAGCCACGTTTTTGGATTAGTAATTACTTCTGAATGAATTACTAAATTTATTACACTCATGTGTGATTCTCATTCACTGTCGGTTCCGTAAGTACAGGCTGGGCTTGCCACTCACCTTCATTCCTTTCCAAAGACATCCACAGGGTCGGAGTGGTGAATCCAGTGGATGTGTCGTCCATTCGGGGCGACCGTAAAAGCCACCCGGTCTCCTCGTGGCACTTCAGCTGCCCCATGCTATCGAAGTGTGAATTGTGACAGATTTGCTGGAGGTCTCGTGTGAAGAGAGGCTTGGTCTATTGAGGAGACGTCCTTACCCTTTTATGCTGTTTCGTTGTGACTTTGCAACGGCTTTTCGGGGCCGATGGGTCATTCGGGGGGTCCCTGCAGACTGGGTACTTGTCATTCGGGAAGATCCGGTCGCCGTCTGACAGACATACCCGGTTATAAATATCTTATTCCGTTCCTTAAGTTTCGTCCGACAAATTTCGGCGGAACATCCGGGTTTTTTATTTATTTTAATTTGGGTTTTTTTAATTTTCTGTAAACACGGTGTAGGCTAGAGGAATGCAAGCCTCCAAATCGCCACAACCAAATACTCCGAGTATTAGACGTCAAAATTACCGTGAGTGAGGTCTCTGCATGATTAGTTGATAACTGCGGGTTGGCTGCTAGGAGTCCGTAATAGAATTACGAGCAAAAGAAAGATTACCTTAAATGTTCACCCACTCGGTATACGGTCAAATAATTAAACTACCTGGGGAATTCTTTGAAGAACACCGAGTTACGCCTCCAGGGATACCACTGACACAGTGACAGGTCAACTGCTATTAACCAACACGCGCAAAACAAATCAAAATGACATATTCATGCCAAGGTCATTGCGCTGAGTGATATCAGGCTTTCGTACGAGAAGATAAAGTACTCACTGGTCTCACACCATCTTGTGAACGCCTATCGAAACCTTAAATAAAAACTCTAATTACAATCGCAGGTGGGTACAAAACCCACATGGAGGACCTCTCATTGAAGAGGGAGTGATGTAGCGGTTTGTCTTCAACTGTAAGAAACATCGCACAATACAATTCATTAGAAATGAACAATTCTCCGTACAAATAAGTAATAAAAATAATGTAAAAATCCTAATATGCAATGTTGAAGGAATTCCGTGTACATTCGCATGAAAAAATCATACTTTCCATGGAAAGAACTATGTAAAGTATATACACGGAAATCCGTACTACTCGCCGAATAAAAGTGTCACAAAAATTTTAGTGTGGGTGTGAATCCCGACTAAAAAGAGATAAAATCATATTGGAAATTAGTTGGAATTTCGTCGGAAAATCGGGTGTATTCCATAGATTTTTCCATACCATACTAATTGCACACATTTTTTTGCATGCTAAATTCCTATTACATCCGCATTAAAAGTGACTCCAACGTCAGTTAGATGATTAATTTGATTAATTAACCAAAGGCTAACCAAAGGCAAATACGATGATAGTGCAATGGAAATGTATTCAGATCACAATCAAATGAAGTGGGCAATTGATATAGCATGGGCGAGACATTTATTCAACTAAAAATTGTATTTTGAAGTTTAGGATATTAAATACATTTTTGTGAGATTAGTGACATCTAGGTTTAAGTAGTAGCATTACCGACACTTTTATAACTGTTTTGAACACAGTAAAATTTTAATATATACACACAGACTGTAAATTATGACATCGATTGTCAATTACGAAGCTTAGTTGGTTTCGTCAGCTATTTGAATGTATCTCTCATGATAGCGGTCCCCTTCAAAGCATATCGCCAAACGACAATCAAATTCGCTAATCCAAGTTCGTTCAACTTTTATATATGTATATAAAAAAAACTTGTTAAATCATGGAACTATTATTTGGTTATTGTCGTACATTATCACGATTTGACATGCCACGATCAATAAAATAAAATTCCATGCATGACAAACAAACATTAAAACCATTCCGCATATAAGTAAAAAAATCGCGATGTCCGCATATTCAAGTGAAAATTCACATTAGTAACAAAAATAATTTTTCACAAACATTTCGTAAATTTTCACAAATTGAAATGAAAATGTTGTATGATAACTCATTAATTATCCCGTAACCAAAAAAATATTTTGGTGTTAATGTTTAATTTTTCCCACGGGTATATATTTCCATTCCGCCTTTCCACTTCACTCACGCTCCTAACTAAATCTTTCACCAAACGACGACATACGACGATGAGTTGCGGGTGTGGAAAATGATTAAATATAGTAGTATTTAATATTCTGGTTGTGGAAAACTAATTAGGTTTTATGTGCGGGGAAATTATTATTTTGAAATTTAAATTAAAACATTTTTTATTTATACGCGCCACCGCCATACGCGATTATATTCGTATTTTAGTTTAGTGCGGGTGAAAATGCGGTCTACACTTAAGGATTGTGTGCATGTGGGCCGCAAATTTGTTTGCTTTGTATATATGCACACAAAAAACACAATTTAACAATTTGTTTAGCCTGCGGATATATTTATATTATAGAAATAAACCGACGCCCAATCATTTTCCCCACCCAAAAACCATTTTCCGATATTTATGTGAATATAAACTTTGTGTAGAATGGTCTTACCTCCATAACGATTCTTTATCTATTTTCGTTTCTCTATAGACCTACATAAATACGAGTATATATAATTTCATTCAATGACCTAATCAGCAAAATATTTTCGTGAAAACTTATCAAATTTTCCAATCAAATTGCTTCTCGTCACGCACCATTCAAATACATTAAATATGTATTATTAGGTTAGAAGTTCTGTATATTTTTCTGTCTGTTTACCGTTGCCGAGTCATGTCTGTATGGCATGTGGGTGAAATCGTCATTATAAGGATAAGTTTATGGCAAAAAATATCCTTGTTTATTGGGAAAGAGTGTATAAGGTGGGCGCGACAATTTATATTAAAACGGTTATCGTCGAAATGTTCTTTTTGAGACGATTCACAGGCAACTGCTAAGAATTTGTGTTGACTGGCTTAAGGTGTGAAATATTTTTATTGAAATTTAGTTTTTGTCTAATGGTTAATTAGGTAAGTGTTTGTGATAACAGAAACGTAATAAACGGCGGGGAAGGAACATATTATGAGGAATTAATATAAATTTTGGAAGAATGCAAAAATCTATTTTTATTTGGCGGTTTTAAGTAAATTATGTATTAGGACTTGCCCCAAAATGTACATCCCAGTTGTTCTTTTTATTCATCTTTAAATCTTGTGCATTCTTAATGAAGTTCTAGTTTTAAGTACTCTAATGATTGACATGTCCCAAAAAAAATTATGAATTTCTTCAAAATCTTGCATAGGATTTTAGCAAATACAGAGGAAGGAGGTTCAAATAGAAAGTTTCATGACCCTGTAGTACTTAGGCCATTTAAAATACCAGCAAAAGAAATCTGTGAAATATGTTTAAAGCTATTTTTCTAATGAAGGTTTATTGCATATGACAATGTAAATGTGTATTAGTAAATTATTCCCCCAAATATTGAACTGAACAATAAATTGAAAAAAAATGAGTACATTTAGGCGAATAGAAATAATATGATCCGTATTGGCTATATACACATGCTGTATAAGAAAGCGGGATTTTGACAGCGGAAAATAAGAGAAGTTTTTCAGATATTGTCCAGAAAACCAACCAAAAAAATTGGTTACTAGTAGAAATTTTTGAGATATTGGCCAAAAACTGAAAATAACTTATATGGCCGCAGAAAATCAAAAAAATCTAGTGGAAAATTCTAGACCATGAATTTTCCCAAAATTTTCCCTATAGTCTTATAGGGTACGTATAGCCTAAGCTATTAGAAAAACAGCCGAAAATATTGGTTACTAGTAGAAGAAATGCCGGAAAGACGGAATATTGTTAAATTTCAACATTTCATATACCGAGTTCCTTTACTTCGGAGGCCAATCAATTTGCCATTTTAAGGATCACTTCTAATATTTTATTCCGCTGAGATGTTTTATTTAGTGAAAAAATATATACATAATGAATAAAAAATTTCCGCTGCTAATTACATTACAAAATTATTTCTCTTTGGTGATAGTGCTGCCACTTGCGGCGAGTAGCGTAATCTCTTATTTTTCGCTGTCAAAATTCTGCTATCTTGTATACGATCAGCATCCCTTTGGGTCCGATACAAAATTATATTTAAAATTATGAGTTTTTACGGGGATTAGGCGAATATTAATATTGACAGTGCGCTTCGTGGACTTTTGTTCGACGATCAGCGTGAATCATATCGTGAACCTTCTCAACGATTTCCTCGTTGGCTGCTCATCATTAAAAACAGATATACGACCACGTTTAAATTCGTTGAACCAATATCTCACGGTTGTCATAAATGGTGAAGAGTTCCCATAGCCAGCATCCAACTTCGCTTTTATTTTTTCGCATGTTTTTCCATCCAAAACTAAGAACCGAATTACGGATCGATATTGCTCTTTTTCCATTTTATTGAGAAACACGAAACACGAGTGATACAACTGGCTGCCAAATAAACACGATAGTAATGTCAACTTCTCTCAGCAATGCCACCTATTTTCAAACATGGGCACTTAGTGGTCGACCCTCGCATATGAACGCGAGTAAATTTTTAAGAAATAGAAACTGGGTAGAGAAAAAAGTAAAAGTGAAATTAGTGATAAATAGTGAATTGTTGAAGGAGTTATGGGTGTTGGTATGTAAATAAAATTTGTAACTTAAACGCTGAGTGTCTTATTTGTAAAATCCAGTAAGAATCCATAAATCCATAAATCGCGTAATTGGTATCATTTGAAGTTAGAAGTGGGATTTTACAAATTTCAGCCCGAATGAGAGTAGACATTAATTTTTTACATATTCCGCAAATTAAGGAAACTACTGACTCGTGGGCTTAATGCCACAGGCAGAAGGCAAAAGTTATTATTCAGGCTGCAAAACGTTAGTTATAAATTTGGAGAACGATCACGATTACCGTCCCCGACTTCAGAATCATCAGAAATGACACTTGTTGGATCATCAAAATGTTCAGCCTATGAGCAGGTTCAACTTATATGGGTGCAAGAATAGTAAATTCGAAAACTGAGACATATGATTAAGTATCTTGCTGCGAAAGCACAAGAAGTTAAAAACAGATGAGGCGACCGAGTTGACCAGTTCGAGAGGAAATAACTGATCGTTGCCGTGATCGAGGCGAGTAATGTAAAATTTAGCACGCAGCGTTCAAAGTCACGAAGAATTGTTGAAATCGAGCGCAGAAGCGAGCAACATAAAAAGTTTAAGGAGATCACTATACGTGCGAGAGTATTGGCAGCAATGAAATGCTCGATTTATGAGGCAATCTAATTCCCGAAGAATACAACAAGAAACGTTCAAGAAATGGCCAAGATCAGATGCAAATGTTCAGTGCAGGATCAACAAGTATAAGGAAGTGTACGTTAAGAGGACTCGAAGAATGGATTGGCTTCCCAGGTGGAAATAAAATCCTGTGGGGACCCAGCCAAAGATTCTAATACGTTTGATGAGGGTGAGTCCGACAGAACAGAAGTATTGAAATGTGACGAGGCAGAGAAAGGATCAGGAACATGATGAGCCAAGAGAGGAGAACGGCCAGAAAGATGAGTCAAACCGATGTAATAGTCACGTAGTACGTGGCCGAAGTACAACATGGCCAGAATTCAAAACTTAATCCAAAATTTATGTTGTCCCAAACCAACCCAATCCCTACAACCTAAACTTGACCATTATTGATTAAGAAATAGCCAAGTACCATTTAGAATTGTCTAATTCCAAAACCACGTTAAATGTACATTAAAATTAAAATTTAGTTGTTCATACATAATAAGACCATAATTTGTTAAGAAATGACCTAGTTACATTCAGCATGACTAAACTCCGGAACTTCGCTAAAAATTGGAGTTAGAATCCAAACCCAATTCTGAATACCAAATTTGACAAATGTTGGTTAAGGAATGACCAGACGCGATATTGAAATGGCAAAATTATAATTTTAAATTGAAGATTAAATTTCTGGTCCATTGACGAATGACAATTGCTCCAGAAATCGTTTACAAATTTTAAGTGTCTGTGTTGTTAAAATTTAAATATAAATTCATAATTTACTTGCGTATAGTTATTTCTGAGGTCATTTGTATCTCACTTCAAAATAATAGGCAGCTTACCTGTAACGAGAAATAAATAAAAAAAAAATATTAGTAATTTAGAAGACAAGCAAATTATTTCATTGTTTTTAGAAATTTGATGGTTTAGTAACAAATATTTGTGGAACACTAAAGACGAAACGTTTAAAGATAATCTTTTCTAGTTTTTGCGATTTCATTAATTTTAAGTGACAGATCAGACCTTCGAGTTTGAGCTGTGAGCTGAAGTCTAGAAAATATTAGGTTTCGAACGCAGAAGAACAACCAGCTATAATACCAAATTACTGCTGGGTCTTCGCACAACATATCGCGAAGATTTAAAAACCGCATCTGCTGAACTCGTTTCGGAAACCAAATCCACAATCCTATCCAGCTACTCGAAGAAACAAAAGAGAAAACAGTCATACTCATGGTTCGTCTAACAACTTAAAAAGCACTTCGAATACATGCGATCACCTCCACGGTCACCATCTAGATTACAGCAGTCAGCATACGAAAGATCTAGATTTAGTCATCACTCGACCCGAAAAAATGTGCACTGCAAAATTTCTATAGATAGATTAAACCGGGTTACCCTCAAAATAACGGATTTCAAAATCCCAAAAATCAGAATCTCGAAAATCAAAATCCCGACAATCAAAATCCTGCAAATCGAAATCCAGGAACTTAAAATCCCGGAATTCAAAATCTCGGAAGTCAAAATCCCGGAAATCAAAATCCCGGAAATCGGAGATATAAAAATCCCGGAAATAAAAATTATTTTAATCAAAATAAATGGAGCTGGCCATTTTTTAATTATTCAAGCTGAAAAAAGGTATGTCGGATGAAAATAGGATTTTAAAACGATATTTGGAAGAAGTTCTGGAATATGGCCGCCTAGGGTGGAACTCGGCCATTCCTTAACCGATTGATGGGATTGGATAAATTGGAATATGGCCTAAGTCTGAGGTTATGGAATATGGCCTAGGTCTGAACTCAGTCATTTCTTAACCGATTACGATGTGTTTAGGTATGGTGGATGGAAATTGAATGAAAAAATAATTTATTTTAAAAGTTGTGGAACATGATCACCTGGAACAGAACTCATATGTCCGCCTCTTAAAACTGGCGATTGTGTCAAATGTAAAAATACCTATGCCACGGTAATTTACCAGAATTTTCACGGAAAATTACCTATGCACTGTTAAATCCTGCTTACAAAGTGCATGCTAATATTTTGCTTTCCAGAAACATCAACCGATCAACTACGGACCAGTATTTCACTTTGAGCATGATTTTGGAAAAATGTTGTGAGTAGAACATAATTGTTCAGCAATTTTATACAGACCACAGCGAAAACCTCTGAACGGCGCTCAAATGTCTCAAATTTTCAGACAGCTTTTCTCTCACTGTAAGCTGTAACAACATCTGCCTGGATGTGTATAATTATAGTGGAAGGGACTCTGTCTGATCCCTTTGAGGATATGCGCGTGACTTTAAAAAGTCAGGCCAAATTCGTAAATACGCAGAAGATATCATGCTTCTTTGCCAGAGACCGCTTATTCTCCTTCGAATCCAGTTTGACAGATGACAGCAAGAAAAGTAAATGCCTTTCAACACCAAATAGCATTCATGTGATAAATCTGGGAACAGGCCACCATAACTTTGACAGGAAGAATTCAAATATCTCGGGTCTTATAACTAACCCGACTGATCAACAAATAATGTCCAGGCAGATATAAAGGCAATCAAAGTTGTTGTGATTAAAATATATTTCGCACTCTTGTAGGCTCAAATGAAAGTTAAACCTTGACCACTAATGAATGTAGATTATTATCGACATTTGAAAGGAACATCGAGCGACCTATTCCCGGAGACTGTGACAATATCGGATTCATTAAATCCAACCGAGTAAGGTGGCTGGGCCAGATTGCAAGAACATGTACACAACGAATGATAAGAGATACTGGTAGGAGCGTGCGATATGAACCAATATAGTTGGACGACCAGACCACCGTGCAGGCGGTAAAATCGTAGAATGGGCTATGAAAGCTAGAGAGAGAGAAAATGGCATTTATGATAAAATCGATTCAATATACCTAAAAGAATTCTAAATTAAATTTGCAACAAAACTGATTCAGCTCATTCTCCCGAAATTCGAGTGAACGATTAAAACCAAAACCGGTGTACCAGAAGTGACAAGTTTCTTAGGACCTCAGGATTTTTCAAATATTGTAAATAATCGATTAAGAATTCGCTTAATTTTTATTCACTTAATTTTTTTTTAAATTTTAATGGAAATCAAGATTTTACAGGGAATCCGATAATAACCTCTGGATTTTAAGAAATAATGAAACATCTTGGTGGATATCGTCTAACCAAAAGATGCTAAAGTAAAGTCAAGTGGTGCCCACGTTGAAAAAAATGGTGTCAGGGTTTTAAAAAAGTACTAGATTATCTTCTTTGAATTGAAGATTTTTTATCATTAATTTATTCATTTTTTTTCATCTAATAATTAATGTTATTATGTGTATGAGACGGTTAAGAAATAGCTGTGTTCCGTCCGAGTTGGCCATATTCCAAAACTTTTTTAAAAAATTAAATCCCATTTTCTTCCAACCCATTTTCTAAATATTTTGAGTTTGATCAGTTAAAAAATTGCCGACTCCGTCTATTTTCATTGCGGAAATTTTGTTCCCTTATTTTGTTATTTTGAAACGCGGGATTTCAAGCCACTCCCATTGAAACCATGTTATCTAAAGGAAGCAAGCACAGTACCATCAACGAACGAACCAATGAAGCTGGCCACCAAAATTCAACAAGAAGACAATGTTCCTTCACGAAGAGTCAGATTTAATTTAGATGTCCAAAATCAACTAAAATTATCACACATCCCACCAAGAACCGGCCGAAACACCAAACTACCGAATCGTTTCGCGATGGAAATGAAAATTAACAGATTGTACTCAGCTGGTCACCAGATGGATCATAAAAATACTTAACATTATTGCAACATAAAATCAAGCATCTATTAGATTGACCTAGCGTTTCCTAATCAGTTTGATTATAGCATAACATAAATATAAAATACCAATCAAAAACCCGTTCGCCCAAATAACATCCCAATCAATACCATTGTATGTTGCATGCAACAACGTACATATTCCCAAATCTAGAATCATAAAATCAGTTTTTAGTTTTATGTTTTAATTTCTAGTTTTATTACAAAATGTTTTATCGATACAAAAAAAAAATGAAAATCTTTTGTTTTTCCCTATTTTCCGTTAAATTTTTATTGTGCACTATAAATTTTAATTTTGATTCGAGAAAAAAGAGAATTACGATGCTAATTAAATATAAATAACATCAAAAATAAAACAATAGAAAACGATGAAAATCCGCTCGATCGCGCCCCCCCCCTTACCGCCCCGGATCCCAATGAAAAACATTTACTATGTATAGTGCATTGTACTTTTTAGTTGTTTTTCGGTGTGGGTGGAAACGTAATTTCATCGTAAATAATCTAGGCCAAAATTTATATACTACCGACAATAATTGTATCTCTAACTGGAAAATTTATTTTTAGAGTACCAACAATCTTGTATGCGCGCCACCGTGTAAAGTAAATTTCGTTTGTATGGGGAAAAACTGTAATGGGAAATGTCTATAAATAATCACGATGCTCTACACCAAAAAAAAAAAAAACATATTCGACTCAAAAATAATTTATATATACGAGTATTTTGTGCCGAGGGAAATTGATTTTTTTTTTCATTTCCACCATATCTTTTCATTTTCATGGCCTTGGACGTCATAAATTTTCCAGACCGAGCGACTGCTTGAGATAATTTACTTAATTGAGTTATTTCGTAAAGTTACTTTTAAATGTGATGAAACACGTTGAATGCCTGGTAATAAAATGTATCTAAAGGAATTTAAGAAAATATTTACCTCGATGAGTTTTTCTTTGGCGCTTGTTTGTGTTTTTTTTTCCATGAACAGTTCATAAAACTGTTGTGAAGCAATTTATCTCATTCGCTTTTATTGATATTAATGCGATTTAAATATTTCAGATTTTTGTAAAATTTTACTGAAATGGATCGATTTGTTTACAGTGAGACCTCAATAAATATTGAGTTTTGTACATACTCGTATGTGAGGATAAAAAATCTCTAACTCGAAAACCTTTTTTAAATTTAGAAAAATACTAAATGGATGTAGCAAAATATCAAGTGTCGTGTGTCTGTTTGTTTGTTAAGCATGTTTTAACTGACAAATCTAAATTGAAAATTCGACACACTATGGTCATCTAACTAAATCGAATTTGCCATACGTGATACGAAAGTTTTCAATTATTTATGAAATTGTGAAATTTTTTACCGGCTAAGAGAGGTTAAAATTTGATCTTAGCCATTTGTAAATTTATGACCTAATGGATCAGATCTCAAGATTAAGGCCGATAAATCGCCCCAATCCCTCACCAGCGGTGACAAATAGAATTACACTATTGCGCTTATCCCAAGTGTGATGAGCGCCCAGAGGAATATATGAGATATGACGTAATGATAAGTCTTAATTACGTATTTCCTGTTCCAGCGTTTCTAAATATTTGTTTTCGACATTTGCAACGTGAGGCCGAGCGTTGGCATGCAGAAGAATAACTTTATCATGTCTATCCTCATATTCCGGTCGTTTTTCTCGTAATGCACGCTTCAAATGAATTATTTGTAGTCTGTACCGCTCGCCCGTAATGGAATCGCCAGGTTGTAGCAGCTCGATGCCTCAAATGCATAGTCTACTATTTTTTTTGGCTTTCCTAAGCAAGGCTTATCTTCAACACTGAAATTATAATTTTTGAAGCGTTGAAACCATTCTCTACATGATTTATCGGTTGCTGCATTGTCACCGTAAACTTCCACAAGCATTCGATGTGCTTCAGCTTCAAAAAAAAAACAAAAAACAACACTTCCTGCATATATCTACAACACGTTTATAAACTACATCGGTATATCCTAAAACGATGTCGACGTTGTGTTCTCTTCCTCCTCAACTGATGAGAAAGCAATGACTATCATCGATTACTTCGCTTCCACATCAACAACGAAGCTTAACCGTTTCGCCAACAGTCGAGGGAAATTCCTGGACCTGCTATTTGCTAACGAAGTCTTGCATGAAGATGTTGCTCCGTGCTTGGATTTTACTGGACGTGAGAGCATTTATCACACACCAATTATGATAAATATTTGTTATACTAAATGTACAACTAATTGTTTTTTTTAATGATTTTTACTTTAATTTTAGAATGGCCGACTATGCATCCTTGAATGAATTTTTCAGCACTACCGATTAATGAGTTTCTCGGGAGTAGCGAGACTCCCGAATCGAGAGACACCTTCCGCTGGTTATCAATAATAAATCCGGCTTTCGTGAACCATGGTATAATGCCGAGTTGATGGTGCTCGTGAAACGATGCAACAAGTTTCATTACCTGTACAGGCTTTACGGCGTAGAATACTATCCCGATTTTGTCAACGCCCGCAATGAATTTAAGACCATTTTGGTTAATTTATTATAATTACGTAGTGCAAATCGAGCAAGTTTTGACATCTTATCCCAAAAAATTTTGGAAGTTCATTAACAGTAAGAAAAGGTATCTGGTTTTCCGTCGAAAATGTCTTACCAGACCTCAACCGCTAGTCATAGTCATTCGACATTTGCAATATGTTTGCCAAATTCTTTGCATCGGTCTACAAGTCGCTTCGGTCGACAAACACCGGGCCTCCTACTAATTCCATATCTATTGTAACATATTTGATCATTTCAAATTTGCCAAACAGGAGGTTCTGGACCAACTGCTCCTTCTCGACGTTAGAAATTTTTGTCTAAATTGTATTTTTCTGGACTACTTAGGGAACAAGTTTGGTGTTAATATTTTCGAAACAAAGTTAAATGGGAAAATATTTTTCCCTATAAAAATTTTGTTGAACAAAAGTTTCCCAATTCACTTTGATTTGAAAATTTTTGCACTAAACAGTAGGCCAGAAAAATACAATTTTAGCGAAAATGCTATGAAAATATTTTTTCCAATTCGCTATTCCCATGGAAAGCTAGAATAGGCCACAGAAGTCCAGTATGCCTCATCAGTAGCCCTTGTATCTCGTTAGAATTCAATAGGCTAATCAATCATTAATCCGGAAAATATCTCAAATAACTTCAAAAATGAGGAGGCTGAATCTATGGAGATTCAACTTATGGAGATTTAAAATAAATAAATAGATTTGTTGCATATCACAAATATTGCTCAAAATACTCCAAAAAATTAAAGAATTTAAAAGGTTTTATTGCATTGAATTTCTACAGCAAAGTAATGCAAAAAGTTTCACTGAAGAAATCATGTATGTGAAGCTGGCACGAAAAACCAGCCCGAAAACACCTTTTTGACTTTGGTGTGTTTCTTTGCTAACTTAAATACTATCCCGAAATATTTATTGAAAATGCAAGAAAATCGAGAATTTTATCCCGAAATATTTTTGAAGTTGTATTAAATAAATAGTAATTAATATCGGTGAAAAGGAATAAATATCACGGTTTTATTTGCTCTATTTAGACTACACTTTAAGGTAAAGTATGTGACAAAAAAATTTAAATGAGTGCTGTTGTACAACAAAATGAGTATTCTTATTATTTAACTACAGAAGACACGAAACATGTAATCATCATATCCATACACTGTGTCGAGATTGCCCACAAAGATTTAAAAATTTTAAAATACTTAAGAAAAAGCAAATCAAGCAATTTGTCCTTAAGGTTTCAATATGCCCTTGGATTGATATGAAAAATCGATTAAATTAATTAATTATTTGTGAAAATCCTAGAGATAACCCTATCGGGAAATTAAATTTAAAAATTATGTCTATCACCTAAACTATGCCAAAAGCTCATCTTGGAATCATAACTATTAGATCCTGATCTTAAGCAATTTGTCCTCATGGTTTTGATGTTCTTCATGTTTGATATGAAAAATCGATTGAATTTATTAATTATTTGTGGAAATCCTAGAGATAACCCCATCGGGAAATTAAATTTAAAAGTTAGGTCCATCTATCACCTAAACCATGCCAAAAGATCATATTGGAATCACGACTATAAAATCCAGATCTAAAGCAAATTGTCCTTATGGTTTTGATATTCTTCATGTTTGATATGAAAAATCATATCATGAGCTTTTGGTATGACTTTCATCTATAACTTTTAAACTTTATTTTCCGATGGGGTTATCTCTAGGATTTCCACAAATAATTTAATTATTTAATCGATTTTTCATATCAATCCAAAGGTACATTGAAACGAGAAGGACAAATTGCTCGATTTACTTTTTCTTAAGTATTTTAAAATTCTTAAATCTTTGTGGGCAATCTCGATGCAGTGCATGGATATGATGATTACATGTTTCGTGTCTTCTGTAGTTAAATAATAAGAATACATACTCATTTTGTTGTACAACAGCACTCATTTAATTTTTTTTGTCACATACTTTACCAGGTAAGGTGGTTTGTTGTCACATACTTTACCTTGAAGTGTAGTCTAAATAGAGCAAATAAAACCGTGATATTTATTCCTTTTCACCGATATTAATTATTATTTATTTAATACAACTTCAAAAATATTTCGGGATAAAATTTACGATTTTCTGGTATTTTCAATAAATATTTCGGGATAGTATTTAATTAAGCAAAGAAACACACCAAAATCGAAAACGTGTTTTCGGGCTGATTTTTCGTGCCAGTTTCACATACATGAAGAAATGTATTACACAAATTTCCAAATATTGGCATGTGGGTATAGGCTCAAATGCAATTCTTTGCTTAATGCCCATTATTTCTGTGCCCAACCAGAAATCACTCGATTCGTATGTCCCATGAAGAGCATCATAACCGTTCTAGAAAACCTACCCCCATGTTGATCTTAAGTCATTTGTAAAACTTGTGAAACAACGGCCATTCCCTCGGAAACCAGAAGCAAATTTGAAAACCGAAAAAATGTATTTAAAACAGTTTCTTTTAAAAATTCTAAGAATAAAACTAAAAAATATAGATTACAAAAGACTTAAACACATAATTAATCGTAAAAATTGAGAAACAGGAATTTGGGGTCCACCGTAAGTAAGACCTATAAACAAATTTTCTAAAAAAAAATAATTGAGCTCACAGCAATTGATTCCCAGCACCCGAAAATCTGTTTACTAAATTTTATAAAAATCATTCAAGAAGGATTTTTTTAAAGATACCTGGGTAGGTACCATCAAACGATTTATCCCGAAGGCCACAGTAATGAATTATCCCGAAGGATTGGACACTTGGGCGAGATATTAATACAGCAGAAATTATTCAGTTACGGGTTATGATATTAATGTTACGGTGACACCTGGATTAGAATAGAATAACTTAATTTCATTAATTGTTCAATGCATTTATGATTTATACTCAACATTTAGGCGTCATTTCTATACTAACATATTTGCTCGATGCGCATTTAGGATTATTCTGGAAACAAATATTTTGGTATATAAAGGCGCGCGTTGACGTGGAATGCTGAGTCTTATTTTAAACGTGATACAGTGAGGTTAAATAGAAAGATTATTAAAGTGATTATTAAAGCGATTATTAAAGTGATAATTAAAAAGTGTGTTATAATTATAATAATTAATTGTGAATTTTGTGTTGTATAATAAATTGTGTTGTATAATAAATTGTGTTGTGTAAATAAATTGTGTGAGTTCAAATTTGAAGCAGTTGTATTTATTCACAATCCAGTGATTCGAACCTTGAGTGACAAGGCAAAATCGTAACAATATTTCATGAAATTAGTGACATCTAGGTTTAAGTAGTAGCGTTAGAAGTAGTTTTATAACAGTGTAGTTGTATTGCAAATTATAGCAATAGTCAATCTAGTCTATCTACTGACAAAGTTAAATTGTGTGATTTAGCATATACCCTAGAAAAGCATTTTGAAGAAATTGTGTTTTGCTAGAAAAATTGTGTTTTGCTATTCACCGCTAGAGGCTTTTTTTCTAGATGGAAATTTTGTGCTTATATTTTTTGAAACCAGCAGAAAATTTAAAAATTTTTAAGCAAATCAATACTTCTCAGAAGAAAATTTTCTGAAAAATTAAAGAATTTATGAAAATATATGCTATGAGTATAATGTGTACCTGAGATCATAATCTATATACATGAGCAACATAAGAACCATAACTGACGTCAGTAGCCTCCCATAAATTTTTGAAGTCATTTTAATGTGAAATGTTTTCAGTTTTTTAACATTTTTGTTAAAAATTATAAACATTTCACTTTAAAATGACTAAACATTTATGGGGATTAACGTAGGCGATTTTTATTGTGTTGCCCTGTATTTGCATTATGATGTGATGATTATGGTAATTTTAGTAAACATATTTTGAGAGTCCTTATACACACGCAAATCGTTTTTTAAAGAAAATTAACTTTGTTCGTTTCGAAACGTTTAAACATATATTTTCTCTTGTTTTTCATAAATTCTTTGATTTTTCATAAATTTTTCTGCTAAAATTATTGATTTGTTTAAAAATTTCAAAAAATTTCTGCTGGTTTCAAAAAATATCAGCAGAAAAAATTTCCTTTTTATGATAATGATGCCTCTAGCGGTGAATAGCAAAAATACATTTTCCTGCTTGGAATATTCTGCTATCTTATACAGCATTACCATTTCACGATTCACATGGACCAAGAAAGCTTACGTTGGGTTACGTTGCAAAAGGATTTGTCAGGACTGTTGGGAAGATGGAGCTTGAACCTGTAAGCAGTCAACTACCAAATAGAGTATCGAAGAGATTCGGGAATCATAGTACCCGATTTCCGTCAATATGGAACCACTTCACATCAACTTGGATTCTTATATCAAAATCGAATTGCCAGAATACAGAAACCGGAATCGAATAGACACAATTTCTGCATTAAAGAAAATATATTATTTTTTACACCTGCGGACTCTGAATAGATTCCAACGTGAATTATATTGGCAACTGAATGTTGCACCGATTTCTCTCGGAGCACGCCTTTCAGAAGTTATAAATTGACATATTAGGAACTTACCCCAGATTGAAGTACGGCAACGCGTAGTTTACTTCGAAGATGTTTCAGGCGTTACCGGCGCACAGTAATGTCACCGAACCAATAAACAGGACCATGGTTAAGTCACAACAGAAAGTGACATATTCACGAGGTATAGCCGCTTGCAATTCGGAATGTAAGGACAACCAAATATTCTTCGCAATACTTATAGTCTATATGGTCAAAAACAAGAATCGGAGTAAAAAATTGCGACGACCACCATTCGATTTCGCGGATAACGATGTCTGTGTCTTGTCGAAGCCTGGATCGTTTTAATTTAATCCAGAACAAAATACACGATTGAACGATCCGCCAAGTTGTAGGTCCTTCCCACTATTTGTAAAATTGGATTCGCGCTCCTCACAATCATGTTATGTACAGGTTCTTAATTTTAGTGTAGCCCCCAAATGTAAGCTAAGATGAAACACCATAATAATCTAGTATACAACAGTCGTACATTTTGATATCTTACCGACAATATTTGAAACTGTTCGGATAAATATAAACAGATAGCCCTCTGTCGGCTTTTTTCTGTATTTGATGGGAAATAATTACAATTTTTACTTTGACCCTGGCCAGTTTTGGCTTTTTGTTCCAAAGACAGAACAGCAGTGATCAAAGAGCGCTGAAGAGTCCCAATTTCCTATAACTTTGGTATGACCTCGATGATCCAAGGCTCCATTCCAGGTCAATCTTGTAATTTAAATTTGGCTTCACGTGCTATTTTTTTCATTTGATTTGTTAATTTTTTTTTGCATAGATTCTCCAGGGAGTCAATTCGCGTTCCATGAAATAATGAAAATGAAAAGTTTTTTTCATTTGCAATCGAGTAGGTTTGAATTGCCCATAAGAAATTTTGATTTCACATAGTGGAATTTAAAATTACGTGCAAATAATTCAAACTACTAGATTGCAAATGAAAAAAACTTTTCATTTTCATTTTTCCATGGAACGCGAATTGACCCCCAGATCATAAAAATTGTTACACTCATCTTAGCGGTTTACTAATTATACGAAGCTGCGATTTTTTAAAAACAGCTGGCTAGTCAAGTGTAGTAAATAATGAAACTCGGCCACCTATCACTCCCATCCGATTTTAATTCAGAAATATTTTATGATTTTACTCTGTATACAAACATTGAACGCAAAACGCGAATCAAATTTATTTTCCGTATATACGACGGAAATATTTCAGTTTTATTGATTTTTCACGATAAAACTAAAATCATATTCACATCTGTTTTAAATTGCGGGTAATAACAAAAATACACAAAAGAATTTCTTGCTCATTACATATTTATGTTGCGCCCTTTTTTGTTGCTTTACTTGGCATGAAAATCTTACTTCTGGATTTTGTGTTTGCGTACCCCCGAATCCGAACCAAAAAAAAAACAAAGGAAACCAACAATATTTTCCTTTTGTTTGTAATAAAATTTATCGACGTACCGAACACACAAATTGAAAATTCATTGTTGGATGATATTATGCTGTATGAACGAGTATGTTACTCGCATATACAACAACTTAACGGTTGTTATCCCATAAACAACATATATATCTCGATATGTCGTCTCGTGTATACGTTATTGTCGTATGAGACTATTGTTATTATTTCTCAATATCCTCTTAAGGACTATTAAGGATTGTAATATATTGGTCCCTTTTTGTTTGCATACACAAATATTGTATTTATTGGGAATTTTTTGTGTTTTATATGTCGTTCGTTAGGTTGAAGTATATGTTCCAATCCGTATGTAGCCCCATACTACTCAAAAATCTCGTAATATGCACTCAAGATTATTGAACTTCGCTACCTAAAAGACTTTTAGTGATTTACCTAATTAAATTCATTTCAATTAATATTTTAGCATTTTGATTGAAAATTTTCAGTTTGTGTATTCCATGTGCAAAAAAAAAATCGGAAATTTCATTTTTTGAAGCAAATACGAATCTCAATAAAAAATGTTAAATAAAAAAATTCCAATTTAATTGAAAATTATTAAATTCTGTTTGCATGAAAATTTTCTACTCGTACCATCATGCTCGTATATGGTGAGTAATTTTTGGTTTATATAAAAAATTTATATTAAGATTTAAATTAAAATGATTACATTAAATCTTTCATTTGTATTTATCTACCTATACATACTTAATACGAAACATTTTTTTTGGGGCACCATTGTTTCTCGGTTGCCTCGTCTCCTCTGAGAAATTATTCAAAATGGAAATATTTTAAATCATAATTTAATTATGTATGCCAGATATAAATTCAGGCGCCCTCAATACATCGTGTCTTCTCACCAGTTCATCATTCCAGTAAAAATGTATTACTCTGGAAAAACTACATACATAATTAAAATAATGCTGAGCATACTAGAAAATAAATTATCTATCGTTTTCCAGTTGAGCGAAAAAACAAAACTATAAAATTGTGAAATCAAATCAATAAAAAATTTCCAATCAAATTATGGCTTAAGTATCAAATAACTTATTCCAATTTTATATTAAAGTGGATAGATTTATTATTTTCCGATTTTCCAAATTTATGAATTACTAAATATTAAAGTACTTATTTCGTGTACCTAAATAAGATTGAATAATGGGATCACTAAACCCTAGAAATCATACTAAATGGATCTAGTATAATTTTTGTAAATTTCTCATTGGCCTACACAGAAAAAGGAATTTTTGCTAAATCATTACTAATTTGTAATACAAGGCCTCTTAAAATTAGAAGATCAAACGAAGCGGGGTGATAGGGGAGCTCATTTCCAACGGTGCAAATATTATTCCACTTTTAGTGTTATTATGCGATTTCAGCATGCACCAAAAAAATAATTAAAAAAACACCAAGACGCCAGCGGGAAAACAATGTACTACACTACAGACACTAATGCAGATTTTAAAATGGTATCACACATCGGGCTATTCATAACAGAATGTTTTTTATCAATTTTTTTCACAAAGTAAGTCATGATTTCTAAAATCGATGCTTTGTCACAAATAAGACAAAATGATGAACACATAACGGTAAACTAAAGTATAACAATTATTTAAGCAAATCTAGTAGCCACAAAATTTGTGGTATAAAAAGAAAAACATTTTGTAATTCATATTAGAGGTGATCGCGAATTTCTATTGGGTTGGGTACCATGTTTCCACTCCAGAACAATAAAAAAATTTGATCCGATGTGTTTTAAAAGAACTATTAAAGGATTTTCAACATTATTAAGAAAAATTTGGAGGTTGGCAAGTTGAAGAAGAGAAAGAATTTAATTTGGATTAGGAACAAAACAAAATATAAAATAAAATGTATTTATTTCAAATAAATAAACAAATTCAGGTACACAAAATAAAATAAAGGAACGAAATAAACTAAACTCAATATAACTGAACTATAATTTTGAATTAACCAATTATTTTGGTTAATGAAAATAAGCATATCCATATTTTTGGCTTTAATTTTAGTTTGGTTATTGGAATAAGTATAGGATTTACAACCAAAGCTTCCCCGATGGTTCCCTTTACCTTCCAAAATAATAATGGATATGACCACCTTCCCAGTACGTTGCCTATTTTTCTCGGCAATGCGACGGTCCATAAACCCGAATAAAGATTTCGAAGTAGAGGTGGTTTGTACATGCTATATAGTTAACTCTGGATCTCCCTCACCATTCCGTGCTAGTGGAACTCTTGTACTGTGAGTTTGGTTTACGCGCTACATACATCATCATCTCATTTTGCAGTAGTTGTGTAGCATCTTTAGCATTTTCTTGTGATCGAAACCCTTCATTTTTTTTTCATTCTTGGGTTTAAAATTGTAGCAAGTTGGGGTAACGCTCGCTCTTCATAAGCCCTCTTCAGCCTTGAGCAATATACTTCCCTCCGACGTTTTAGGTTGATAAACGGAAATGTTACTATATATTCCAAAAACAAGAGGTATAATTAGAGACACTGTCACATAATTACCTAAAATTTTGTTAGTGGCTTCATCGAATATATTTAGTACGGGTCCCATTTGAAACGCGATATTTTAAAACGAGAATTATAAAAACGCGATACGGTACAAAACGCGATATGGTACAAAACGCGATATTTCAAAACGTGATATGGTACAAAACGGGATATGATACAAAACGGGAGTTTAGTATCAGGTTATATCAGACGGATGAAGGGGAAATTTAATTTCAGTTTATAGGAACTTAAAACTCGGTAGTAACGATATTATATAGGATCGGTATCAGGTGGGTCGCTGCGCTCCCGCCACTTCGCAACGCATATTCTGTACCATATCTAGTTTTGAAATATCGCGTTTTGTACCATATCGCGTTTTGTACAATATCGCGTTTTGAAATATCGCATTTTGAACTATCGCGTTTTGTACCATATCACATTTTGTAGCATATCGCGTTGTGAAATATCGCAATTTGAAATATTGCATTGTGTACCATATCTCGTTTTGTCATATCTTGTTTTGAAATATCGCGTTTCGAGCGGATCCGATTTAGTACCGACACCATGTCATCCAAAACCATTATATCCTCCAACGTAAGGCAAGCAGGTGCTTTTGGCATTTAGGAGAGGGCAATCGCTAACGAATCGTTGATTTGTAATATTCGTTTGACCATGTTTAAGGTACTGTTTCAACGAGTTGAATTTGTTGGATCAACTTAAGAGATGTCTGCTCAGAAATTAGCCGTTGCGTCGCCAGATTACTGCATTTAAAATATGTTACGAATTCTTTGCATTTGATGAGCACATGTTGAATTTTCTTGCATTGCAGTTCATCCTGAACAACTAAGTTCAATAATGTATGCGCAAAATAAGGATGGTGACGTATTTTGAGATGTTGGCTAGCTTTGATCATTGATGATGCATTATCTGTGACAATATTAACCACTTTTTCTTCTATACGCCAGTTCACCATAACCTCTTTGATTTATTCTGCGATACTGCCTGCTGTATGATTGCCCTTCATAATGTTTGTTGACAAAATAGCACAACGAATGTTAAAAAAATTGTTATCAATAAAATGAGAAGTAACCGTTAGAAAACTTTCGTTAGCTCGTGAGGGCCATACATCACAGGTTAAATTGACGGAACATACCTCTTCCACGACGGCTACTAATTTTTGTTTACACTCGGCATATTGATTGGTCAATAATTTTTCCACAACGTTGTCTTTCTGGGGAGTTCATACCTATTATCAAGTAAATTGACAAATGTCCTAAATTTTCGGTCTTCAACCAAAGTAAAAGTTTACTTTTTTCGTTCACCATCGCGATCATAAACATTTTGACGTTTAAAGTAACTGCTGATGGTTGTAGAAGCCCCAGAGCTGGAATGCTGGAGCCCAAAAGATTACTTGTATTTTCACTAATTTTATATTCTTTATCGCACCTTGCACATTTTGAAAATTTTTTGTCTTAATCTGGTTTAAAGAAATTCCACACGTTTGAAATTTTGCCTAAACATATTTAAATTTTTTTACGCCGGTAATAAAATTGATCGGAACACGAAAAAACGGTAATTGAATTGAAAGGAACACGAAAAAACGCAACAATATTTACACTAAAGGCTTAATACACTACACAAATAACATAATGATATTAGAGGTGTTGTCTCTACAAAAAAATTTGGATGAACAAAAACTAAACTTTTGTCATGTGGAAAAATAATTATTTTTTGGGCATAAACATATAAAAAAAAAATTATTTTAATAGAAAAAGTTTATTTATTTTTTCTTCTGCGTGCTATCGAAAAATATCGATAGAATCAAAAAACTATCGATAGCGTCCGATAGTCAAAAATATCGATAGTACTATCGATTTTTCTCCACCACTAATTCATATTAGTAGTTCCATCTTCCATACATACATACTCGAACGTTTATAATTAAAATGTCATTAAGACATGTGGCTTATTTCCACTGCGAATATGCATAATGCTTGGGCAATGCCCAAGCTGCAGTAAGAGAATACCATAGACGATATCCAAATCGGGAACTCTTTCCCGATTACAGAGTATTTCAAAACGAACATCAAATGTACGAAGTCCCTGATGGGCCGATAAGATAAGAAACAGCCAGTCAACTTGATATAGGCGAAAATAGAGTAATTGACGTTCTTTAGTACCATGATCCACGTTTCAACTTATTTTAAAAAGAAACCACTTGCAATTGCTGACCATGAAAAAAGGGTGCAATTTTGTCAAGAAATGCTGCGTCGATGCCAAGAAACTTCACAGTTTTTTAACAACATTTTATGGAGTGATGAAACATGTTTTAAAAGGGAGGGGATATTCAATATAAATAATTTGCGCTATTGGGCTTTGTAAATAAAAAAAAAGTGCGACGTAGCCGGTTTCAACATCAATTTTGAGTAAATATGTTGGCGGGAATAGTCGATGGAAAATTAATTGGCCCATTTGAACGGGATGGGTACAAATGGCCGAATGCCGAAGGACCTTTCGATGGGCCGTGTCGCAGGGCCGAATGTTTCGAAGGGCCGAATGTCGAAGGGCCGAATGCCGAATGTTTTTAAATTTGTTGTTTTATGGAATATTTGGTAAATGTTTTTTATTAAACATAAATGAATTTCTTATGATGGATATTCATGGAATTCCACATATCCAGTCAGCGATACATTTTGGTGAAGGAAAATTTTGTCATGCGCCACCTGAGACATTCGGTCCTATGTCAGCCTACCAAAAATAAAAAAAATTAAATTAAATAAAAAAAATAAAAAAAATCGGCCCTTCGTCACATTCTGCCCTCCGACATTCGGCCCATCGACATTCGGCCATTCGACACATTCTGCCCTCCAACACATTCGGCCCTTCGGCAAATTCGGCCTTTCGACATTCGGTCCTTTGATGTCATACCGTATAATCGACGCATCGAAATTATTAAAAGTAAAGAACGTGCGTTTCGACGGATTAAGCAAAATTTAGTGGACACTTCGAACACTTATTATAATTATTTTGGAGAATATCCATATTTGTGCACTTTTATCACTGAGTTTATTTTAAGTTTTTAACAAATAATAAAAATATTTATTTTCTTTTTAGTGATAATTGACTTTTTATTAGAAGTACTAGTTTCGAGCTCATACGCCCTTTGTCAACTTATAAAATATTTTAACTATTATCTCTGCGTACACGGCTATTTATAATCATTTCATACAAACAATTATACGGCATTTTGTCGTTTAGTAGTAGGTGGTTGTGTTTATGTTTATATATTTCCATTTCCTCCAATCTGTTCAGTGCATCTCCTTTTTTCACCCTATGTAAAACCATTAAATTTTCGGTGTAGTTCGTGTATTTGTGATGTTCGTTGGTTAGGTGAAGCGCATATTTGGATTTTATATCGTGTTTTCCTATTTCTTTTATGTGTTCAACAAACCTAGTTACGAAATTTCTGCCCGTCTGACCTATATAAAATGCATCACAATCACTACATCGTAACTTGTATACACCGCTGGTGCATTCTTCTCTATTGTGTTGGTGTGAGCTTAATCTTCTTTCTATTTTGTTGCTTGTTCTGTATGCGGCTACGTAATTATATTGTTTTAGAGTTTTGTTGATTATATGCATTGATGCCTTATCGTAGTTTACCGTGATATATTTGTATTTTTCGTTTGCCCTTTCTGTTGTCAATGTAGTGAGTTGTCGTACATGTTCTTTGCGTTGAAATCTGCGATTCATTTTCGTGATCATGTTCCCGTTGTATTCATTATTGTATGCAATCTCTTTTATGGTATTTATTTCATCGTCATAATCGTTTTTACTCATTGGGATGGTGTTGAGTCGTGCTATCATGTGTCTGTATGCTGCTAACTTGTGTTGAGGTGGGTGATTCGAAGAGGAATGTATTGTATGGTTTGTTTGTGTCGGCTTTCTGTATATTTTAAATGTGTGTTTCATATTTATGTTATTTACTGTGATGTCCAAAAAATTTATAGATTTGTTTTGTTCAATTTCCAATGTGAATTTTATGTTGGGATGGATGTTATTGATGTAGTTGTGCATGATTTTTAATTGCCTTAGTGTCCCGCCAAATAATATCAAAATGTCATCGACGTATCTATACCAATATATATGTCATCGACGTATCTATACCAATATCTATACCAATATATTATGTGTACCAACTTATTATAATGTTTAAAATTAATAAAAAAAAATAATTTTTTCATTTCGTATTATTTCTGACAAAGCATCGAATTTAGAAATAGAAATTTTTTTAAGTGCATTTTTTAATATACTAGACTTACTTTATGAAAAAATTGATAAAAAACATTCTGTTGTGAATAGCCCGGTGTGTGATACCATTTTAAAATCTGCACTAGTGTCGCATGTTTTTCTGATAGTGGGTTAATTTTCTGTAGTACATTATTTTCCCCCTGGCATCACTTAAACACCAACAAAAAATTTTGAGAAACAAAATAACTTTACAAAACTATTATTTTTATTTGACTGACGATAACGCAGCTTATAAAAATGATTTTATTAAAAAGGTACACTCTTAAGCTCACAAAAGAACTTTTGATGTTTTTTTAATTAATTTTTTGGTGGGTCACTAAAAAAACACTAAAAGTGAAATAACTTTTGCACCATCAACAATTCGAAAAAACTTTAGTTGGCTGTTTTTGTTGGAAATGAGCTTCCCTATCACTCGGCTTCATTTGTTTTTCCAATTTTCGGACACCCTGTATATACAGGGCGATTATTTTAATAAATTCTAGGCTGTTATCTCAGAAACGGTGCAAGATAGGAGAAAATTACTTAAGTCGTTTATTAGTTATCTTGAATGACCTTGAAACTCATTAGTTTGTGAGATATTGACGAAATCTGTTTTTTTTTTTTAATTAGGAACCCTTAATTTTGTGAGAACTTTTTGGTTAGGCAGTCAAAACTAAATATTTTCTGTTCATACAAAATTTTCATACAATCTCAGTATTAATGCGACGGACAGATCTTTGACGACAAATCTGAGAAAATTTTAATGTGTTACCGAATAAAGTTTGATCCGGATAGTAATCTGATTTCCGAATCCATAATTTCACGAATCTCAAAAGATTTTATCCATAGTTCCAGATCTTAATAATTGATAAATTTTATGGGTGTGTAACGAAATCCCGGTTTTCAAAATCCCGGTTTGTCAAAATCCCGCTTTTTGTATAAATTCCGGTTTTCAAAATCTCGGTATTTAAAATCCCGGTTTTCAAAACCCAGGTTTTGTATAAAAAAAATCCTGATTTTTAGGAAATCCAGGTTTGATTTTTTTAAAAATGTGAAGAAATGGGATGAAATGATTTTTTGACAAAATTCAAAAATGAGTTTGCGATAAACTTCTAGAAAATGGCTAATAGGGATGGAATTTGGCCATTTCTTAACAGGTTTTGTTGAAATTCGATACGGGCGATGGAAATGGGATTCTAAAATGATTTTTTGATAAAGCGGCCGACTGTGCCTCAGGGCCGAATGTCTCGAAGGGCTGCATGTGTCGAAGGGCCAAATGTGTCAAAGGGGTTCCTTTTCGTTTTTGGAAATATATTTTTTTTTCAGGAATATTTCGTAAATTTTTTTATCAAATATTAATGAATTTGCTAGATAAAATTTTCCTTCACCAAAATGTATCACTGATAGAATTTTTTTGACATTCGGACAGAGCGAGTGTCAATATATTGTTGTAATTTGACAAAAAAATGGGAGTTCAGTTTTCTCGACTCCGATTCCGATAAAATAGCACTGGCTCCACGAAACCGACTCCCGCCTCTGACTTCGCAGCCTTCATTTTTTCTGGTAAATTTTTGGGCAAGATATCTTATTTTTATGTTAAAATTTTATTAGTTAGGCCGGCCCGAATTAAGAAATAATATTTTTTTCAAAACCAAGATTTTAGAACTAGAATCCAGGGATTTCGGAAACCGAGATTTTAAAAACCTGGATCTTGAATACAAGAATTTTGAAAACCGGGATTTTGAAAACCGCGATTTTAAAACCGGGATTTTGAAACCCGGGATTTCGTAGTATACCCAAATTTTATATTCTGCGATCGAATAAAATCGACTCTTTCATATTAATGAAAGATAAAATATTTTCATAACCATAAATTCCACGCATTGGATGATATTTAAACTAGGGATTGCAATCCCGGGATCCTGCCAAATTTTATGATCCCGTAATTCCGGAATTCTTTGATCGATTTGGCGGGATTAATCTAAGACGAGGATTTGAAAATATACCAAAATGGACGTCGAAACGCAATCGTTGTTATATGAATATAAATATTCATTACAATTCAGTTAGTGAAACTGATACCAATCCCAAGTTTTCCAATTTAGATATGATAAGAATTTTTGGAAGCAAACCCGCATGGAAATGTGTAGCCATTCTTGATTATAATGAAAATGATATTGAACTAAATAATTCTTCAAGTGATGATGATGAAACACATATACAACACACAAATACAGCAAATAGTTCGAGTTTGTCGACGTTCTCCAACAAAAAATGACAGTGTATTGCAAAAGTATGTCAGAGAGATGTTGATATTAGACACAAAAACGCGCTGGAACAGCCTATGGTATATAGGATTGAACGATTTGTTGATCTCAAATCGTGTGTTCAAAAATCTTTGATAGATATAAACTCGAACATTAATATATCCGAGAATGAATTTGAGCAGGCCTCAATTTTGGTATCAGTTTTGCGACCTCTTAAATTAACTGTTGAAGCCATTTGTCGGAGAGATGCCAATCTAATCACATGCGATGCCGCTTCAGTTTGTGCTGAGTAAATTACAAAATCAACGCAACCCAATAGCTCGGAAGTTGACAAATTCTTTAGTAACCCGTATAAAGGAGAGAAGAGCAGACACATCCGGAATTTTAAAATATTTACAGAACGGCGACGCTGCTTTTAATGATACAGACATATTTAGTGTCCCAAGTCAAAACCGCATTAAAGTTTTTATTAGGGATTACTTAGGATTACATGGGGCGGCAGACGCTGAATGTGAAACGGATGATAATGTTGAATCATCGAGCAAAGATTATTACAACGAAAACTCCAATGAAGATGTGGTTTCATTCGATTTAGTCGAGGAAGAGAATTTGGAAGATGAACTGCAACGTAGTATTAATTCTAGCTTAATACCCATTCAAAACCGCTTTGCAAATAATACAATATTAATAAATATTAAACTAGTAACCGCGATCGGGAGAGAAATGAGAATATTTGAATAAAGCGGTCATATAGAGGACCACATTTGCAGCGAGTGTATAAAAATTTATTGACTATTAATCCGTGGAATCGGAACGAGCATGTTCAGCTTCTGGAAATATTATTCCCAAATTAACCTGTGGCACTATTTTGACGTGCAATGTACCTCACTGGTAATTTTGACAATGACATACAGCATACGCCTATGACCGAATATGACTTTATTATTCTTACATTTCCAAAAGAAAGAATTTAAATTTTAACTTTTTTTTCCTTTCTCACCGAATAAGAGCAAAAAAATCGTGTATTCTATAAGAGAGGAGGAAAATAGTAAACGATTTTTTTTTTTCAAAAAGAAAGGAAAATAAAATCCATATAAAATATAAACAACTTTGGGAAGAGTTGAAAAAATATAAATAAACGAAATAATAAATTTTAAATTTGAACACATACAAACGTACAGAAGAATTATAAAGTATGTGAAGCTGGCCCGAATACCATCTCGAAAAACGCCTTTTTCAATTTAGGTGTGTTTCTCCACTAAATTCATTAAAAGACTCTTCAGTCCGAAAAATTATAAAATATATGAAGAAAATCAAATTCCATCTCGAAAAAAATAAAAACAGTCTCACGTACACAAAACAATATTTAAGTTGAAAATCTATTACAAGAAGAGATTTACAACACTTAAAATTAAGAAATTTAAAAACAAAATCCTTCAAATCAATATATAGATCAATATATAGATAAAGATTGGGAGGTGTTGGGGGTGGCGAGATTTTGGGAACATATAGTTCGAGTATGCGAAAAATCCAAAAAAAAAATAGAAATAAAATTTTGTCAAAAAACAAAAAGCAAATTTCCTGGAACCCGATTGTGCCACCTCCAATTGTAAAAAACCATCCAGTAACCCACTCAAACACACACACACCCACAAAACTTCATTAGGGTCGGTTCTGCCGTTTAGGAGGAGTTCATTTGGAATTTCGAGTGAATTGGCACACATTTCTTCTAACTAATTGACAGCGCAAGAGGCTGCACGATAAAACGGTTAACGCCGAATGTTTGTAAAAATCGTATTATTTAAACAATTCGGAAATGTAACGAACGAGATTTTTATTATGGAATATTTTTTAATTTCTAATAATGAGTTTTTATTTTTAAGTAATTTTACCCCCCGATTCTAACATACAGTCACAGACGTATTTTCGGTCTTAGCGAAAACTTTTGTCTTAACGAAGACTAGATACTTTAAATTCGTATTCCACTTAGTCTTTTCTGTCAGTAGTCTTAGAAAATTGTCTTCGTTAATATCAGCGAAATAGGTGGTCTTAGGAATCATAATTTTGACATTTACACAGAAACAATAATTATTTGTATTTGACTATAAAACCGGAAAAAGTATTCAAAATACAATATTATGTACTCTCTCAGCATATATAAAACATAAATTTGAGTTTTTTCTACCAATTTCGAATTGAACTGTTGCTTTTCGTTCATAAATTTGAAATAATATGGAAAAATTTGGTTTCGACAGTTCTACAAAAGTCTTTGGAGAGTTTCTAATATGTTATTTAAGACTACTGTCTTCAGAATTTCAATGAAGACTTTAGTCTTAAAAAATAAAGTCTTAACAAGAAAGTCTTAGCTAAGATAGTCTTAGTAATCTTAGACAATAAAAATTGAATTATATATTTTTTATTTAACACTTTTGTTTTTTCTTAATTAGACATGGTTTTTCATACAAATTTCAAATCCCAGGATCCCGAGGTCCTGGGATTGGAAATTTATGAATCCCGTATCCCGGGATTTATAAAACGGTCCGGGATTGCAATCCCTAATTTTTAACGTCAAAAAATAGGAAAGTACAGCAAATTTTGTTGTTAAACGTCAAATGCAAGATTACTGTGTGCGTTGAATGTGGCATACATTTTATGCTGTATAAGATAGCGGAATTTTGACAGCGGAAAATAACAGATCATGCTACTCGCCGCAAGTGGCAGCACTATCACTAAAGAGAATTTATTTTGTAAAGTAATTACCAGCGGAAATTTTTTATTCAATCTGTATATTTTTTCACTAAATAAAACATCTCAGCGGAATAAAATGTTAGAAGTGATCATTAAAATGGCAAATTAATTGATCTCCGAAGTAAAGGAACTCGGTATATGAAATGTTGAAATTTAACAATATTCCGTCTTTTTGGCATTTTTTCCACTAGTAACCAATGATTTCAGTTGTTTTTCTAATAGCTTAGGCTATACTAAGACTATATGGAATACTTTCAGTTAATTTTCTAATAGCTTAGGTCTACTTTGGGTATAAAGAAACCTACCGAAAGTATTGGTTACTAGTTTTTGAGATATTGGCCAGAAACTGAAAATAACTTATATGGCCCCAGAAAACCCAAAAATTTTAGTGAAAACTCTAGTCTATGAATTTTCCCCAAATTTTCCATATAGTATCAGTATGATCTAAGCTATTAGAAAAACAACCAAAATCATTGGTTACTTACCAGTAGGAGAAATGCCGGAAAGACGGAATATTGTTAAATTTCAGCATTTCATAAACTGAGTTCCTTTACTTCGGAGATCAATTAATTTGCCATTTTAATGATCACTTCTAATATTTTATTCTGCTGAGATGTTTTATTTAGTGAAAAATATATACAGGTTGGATAAAAAATTTCCGCTGGTAATTACATTACAAAAAATTCTTTTTAGTGATAGTGCTGCCGCTTGCGGCGAGTAGAGTAATCTCTTATTTTCCGCTGTCAAAATTCCGCTATCTTATACAGCATATAAATTTCTGTGTCGTTTTCGTTTAAATTTTTAAATTTTTAACTAAATTTTTTTAATTTAGTTTGTGGATAAATAAAATTTTAAAAAATTGACGAAGTTAACTTTGAGACATCTTTTCGCGTTTAGCGAATTAAATTGTTTTCCGCTAGAACACCGCTAGAGTACAATTCGTCAATTATTTTTAACTGTTAATGAACTTTTTGATCGAAACATACAAAATAAGGCAGAAAACCAATTTGAACTAGAAAACAAAGTTCCCGTGCTAAAAAATTTATAGATAATTTCGAAACACGCGAAACCGCACCATACTACTATTTGTATCTGGAACAGGGTATGCAATATTTTATTCAGGTGGGATGTGATTTTGTGATTTTATGAAGCTACCGAAAAATTAATATTCTGTATTCATCTGGGAATTGAAATATATTATCGGAATTTCTAACCCACTACCATTCAAATTGTCTGCATTCCAATAATATTTCGTTTAATACATCGATGTAATAATAATATCGGGCTATCATCCAAAACAACTCAAAATTGCATATTTCGTTTATTGTCATTCCAAAGCCAATTTGAAACCTCAAAACGAAATTTTTTAGTACAGGATTTACATACTATACAAAATAAATAATAACACGAGTAGATAAAATAAAAATAAGTATCAATTTCTATAAATAGTTCGATCTGTGCATCAGAAATACCGAAACAAATCATTTCAATCACCACCACAACATTCAATCACATATGGCCCAGGAATAACGCCTGTGCCAAGTTTAACCTATAATTTATTCATCAACACATTTTTGAGTCATGCGGTATATTATATTGATCAGTTTAAAATTATACCGGTACTAAATTTAGAAATAAACAAAAACATCCGAACCGCATTGCATGATCTAATAGTATGTGTAAAGCCTGGCGGAGAGAATACAAGTAGAGATCAAATCATTCGACACCGTGAATTTTTTGTTTTATTACTGTGTTTATAATTATTTTGTGTACTTACTTGTTTTAAAAATAAATATTATGATCGTAGTATGTACATTGTTTACGTGCACCTAACACGTGAAACAGTCGGAGCTAATTATATGTTTTGGTTTATTTAAAGGCCACACAATGAAATAATTTCTACTAATCTCGGGAACATTAAATTATTGATTAATTTGAAATCTAAAATTGTTGGCTTTTCAGATTGGATCATTGCCATTCGAAAAATATAGTGGCTGAATTTGTGCTGATCCAGAATCTCTACTGAACAATAACAACCGGCGACAACGGTCTTTGTAGTTCAATTGAATTAGCACAAATTCAGCCACTATATTTTTCGGATGGATATGAACGTAACTGATAGGAATATGCAATCAGAAATGCCAACTTCATTGGTTTCTAGAACAATTTATGTCAAAAAATCATTAATTCCACGGTCTTTGATGTTCAATGGAATAGGCCATTTCTGTATTAGCACTTGTATTGCTTGATTTGTTATTGAACACAAAAATTATTGAACGGTATACATCTGTAGTTTGTTTGTTTAATGTAGTATCTTTTAGGGGCTAGGTTGTTTTCCTCAATTTATGAATAAAAATTTATGAAAATTATATTTCTATGACAGGCACAAATTTCGTCAGTGTAGTCGCCTTTGGAAAGTTCTAAAATTAGGCTCAAAATATTTCTGTTTTTTTCTAGAAATCGAGTTTTATTTGTTTCGTCTTTCAGGCGAAATCTGAAATTCCTTTCCCCGTTTTTTACGCTCCTGGACTAGCACTAATGTTTCCCGTGAGCACTAATTAGCACAAATTGTCACGAAATACTCGCGAAATTAAGCACATTCGACAATAGACTGAAAAAATGGGAGACAGAGCTTTTGGACCTAAACCCAAATCTCAGCAATATTAGAAATGGCCAGCACACTAAAACTATTGTCATGGAATGGTCTACCAAATAGAGAACATAGCTATGATTTATCTCAGAAGCTCTCTTTAGTAAGCATTAAGTTTAGAGGCAATAGTGTGTGTTTTACCATCCACCCAATTAACTCTAGTCCAGATATCATAAAGGAAAATAAATAACACTTTGAAAATGAAAAATGGTGAAAAGAACAGTACAAGCTATATTTCTAAATAAAAAATTAAAAATTATCGTATTGTAGTGACATGCCTAAAAAATGGTTGGGTATCCAATTTTGGACGCACCCGTTAATCTAGCATTAAAACCAAAACAACGTAATAAAACCCGATTAAAATGTTTACTCTTTTATTTGTATTTATATAAGATACCTAGACTACTCTAATCTTATCTTTACCGCAATTTGTAAAATTGTACATCGAATTGAAAACAGAAACACAGAAGGCAAATCAAGTAATGAATTCAATGACGATATATAAATTATCTAATATAGCTTTGGAGATAAGATACGAATTTTTATCAATGAATTTTTTTTATTGTTATGATATTGCCATATATAAATAGTAAATTCATTAAATAGAAATAAAAAAATTACTAGAATGCTTCAAGTGTTTAATAAATTATTATGTTATTGCACATGTCAATCACAGGTGTGTTTTATAGCCCTGCATGTCGATTATGGCTACCATAAGAATTCAAAATTTTTTTTCCAGTTGCAGTTTTTTAATATTTGTACAATATTTCCTATAGTTTATTCTAGCATAATGAGGAAAAAAATAGGCATTTTTATTTTTAGTTTTAGTACTCAACGACAAGGCGCTAATGTCAGTTAAGAGTAGTCGAACGTTTTGTATTGTTTTTATTTACAAAATTAAATAATATATTATAGTGATACCCCGAAGGTGATGGAGAGCAAGCAGCAAGACTTTACGGATTCAGCCATAACGTTTAGATTACTCTTTCAAATATTAGCTGCATTTCATGACACCACCATGATCCAGATCAGATCAAATTTTACATGTGAAACAACAACAACACGTGATCGTGTTGTTGTTGTTTCACATGTAAAATTTGATCTGATCTGGATCATGGTGGTGTCATGAAATGCAGCTATTATCTCCTTAACTCCTGCAATAATTGAATAGGAATTTAATTCTGTACCTCAAATAGGTACCGAAATCTAAATGTCAAAACTGCAATAAATAGGAAAATTGAAATTCCTATTCCGTTTTACCAGAATAAACGTTTAAGAAAAAACAGACACCTCCTGGAAAATTATCAAAAAAAAATTCCTTTTCCTATTCCTATAGAAAGCCATAATTAACCTGCTGTAGCCTTTTATAACCCTTACTCGTATCACACAGAATTCGTTATTCGTGACTGGGAAAATCAGACTAGTTTTAGGCTTTACCCTGCTAAGCAATGGAGCGGAAAATTGAAACTATTCGGATTTGCTGAAATTTGGGAGAAATGCACGTGAATGTATAAAAAAAATTGTAAGAAAATTCCCAAGAAGTGCAGAAAAATCAATCAAAATTCAGAAATAGTGTGGGAAAATCAAATTTTCACTAAACAAACTCGTCACTATACTTTCCTCTATTCACTATGTAAAATTAGGTTTTTACAATGATACGTCACGTAAATATTATACACTTAGCAAGTAATTTACCACCAACGTCAAAACGGTGGATTTGTCAACTAAAGTGCTAGGTTTTATTGTTTTTTCGTAAATGCTACTTTTCAAAATATTTCCACACAACGGGAAAGCTCCTATATGGTAGCTGACACTTCCGGTGCACTTTCGTTTTTATGGAAAAAGCTTAATTATGAAGGTTCACTCCAATCTGTCAATCTGCCTGCGCTTTAGATAGACAAACAATTTGAGTCTGCGCGCACACACACACCCTTCCGGAGTTCTTTCCTCTGCCAACGGCAGCGTCCTCAGATTACGGATTTGGCCGAAGTGCCGAAATAAAAGAAAGAAGTAAAAGAGGGGGGTGAGACATAAAATTCCACTCGTAGACCAAAATTGATAGGCAGATTTGGGGTTACGACATGGTTTTAAGTTGACCAAATACAATAATACAGTTACACTCTAAACGAAAAACATGAAAACAAAAACGTTACGTAAAGTTAGGTAAACATCAAACGTAAACTCGAAGTGCCGGAAAAGTCCACTGAGGTTCCAATAAAAAGTCAAAATTTACCACGCAGCTTTATCTCTGTTTATATTATTTTTCTCTATGCTTGTACCCTCTATACGAACTTATCAGACGATGTTAACGCAAGGGGTGACGAAAATACCAGCTACCTTGGAAGCAGAACCGTTAGAGGAGGTAGTTAACCTTCATACTCCGAAAGGTAACAAGAAGTGTTGCAATAGGACAACAACGTCAGGCGGAAACCAACCTAAGGAGGAAAAGGTTCCCAGGGGCTTAAAAACGTGCAATCCTGGTCTAAAAGACCTCGCAGAAAACGTAACTTGCATTCCGAAAGGATATAAAAAAGGCCTTCATAGAGATTAAAAAATTAAACTAGGTCAACACAAAGGAGGAGGTTTTCCAGTTAGTCGTAGCAAAATTTGATCACAGAAGGTCCTCCAAATAAGTAAAATCATATCGTTGCGGAAACTATACGAAGAATCTCAGAATCCCGAATTTTTAATTCGGTGAAAATTCGATACAGTTAAATCCTTTTGGTGGGTGAAGGAGGGCCATATATTAAAGAACTGCACAAAAGAAAATGCGCAGATTGTGTGGTACGTAATGAAAGAGGTAATAATACAGATAAAAACCTTACCCTGTGCCATCGTTACCCTAGACACCAAAAATGCGTTCAACCCGATTAGGTGGAGCTGAATCATAACAACATTGGGTTAACTCGGAGTTCCGTTCTATATCAGAAAGATTGCGAGAAATTGTTTTCAATGTAGAATCGTAAAATATAATATCGATATACGTATAAGGGACTACAAAATAACGGGAGGATTCCACAAAGCTCGGTAATGGATCCATTATTTTGATTGTTGTTTACGACAATGGACGTCGAGGTAAATGTGGCCAAATTTATGGACGAGACAGAGGTGATTATTTAAGGAAGGACTGCCGCTGACTGAGCATAAAACCGAACAGTATTAATCGCCAGCAGAAAAGAGCAGGGAACAATCTTCATCCATGTGAGCAACTCTGAGATTGTCTCCTTATATCAAATATTTAGGTAACATGATTGCTGCAAGGATTTCATTCACGAAGCTTTCCATGTATGGAGTACAAACCAGCTATAGTAAGTGACGCCCTTCTACGTTTAATAGATAACGTTTGGCGGTCTAAACAAAATGGTCGGAGATTGTTGGTCGGTGTCGCCACAACCATCCGAAATCCGAGTTAGACAGAATTAATGATAGCTCAAGGGAATGTGGAACAAAAAAATCAAAAATCATTATTAGTCATCAAGATCCTTGGTGAAAATCTAAGCTTTAAATTTATTTGAATTTTTTGTAAATGTCATGTACTTGAAGTTGAACAGGTGAAAGCTGCAGTTTAGACTAAAAGCTGGTGTACTCTCTACGGCCTAGACGGATTAAGTGATTGAGGTAAAACTTCATACTTAAGCTTTTTACATAAATTGGGAGATACCAGTGTTTTTGACTAAAATCGGTTCAGCAGAAGTGAAAGCTTCCATAAGAGCTTTTTCACTTTTTATAAATGTTTTGAAAAGAATAGCATTTACGATAAAAGCGAATATAAACTAAAAGATTTTAAATAAAATTTGCAAAAATACCATTCCAAATCAGTTTTTAAGCGAAAATCAAGATTTTTGACATAAGCAGTTTTCAACAAAATTTACCCCTATGTATATTCCAGATATAGACTGAAAAATCGGGATGAAACTTCACACTTAAGCTGTTCCTCCAAATTGAGAAAACTCAGCGAGTTTTGACCACCGGAAGTGACAACTTAAATAAGAGTTTTTAGTTTTTCCGGTGGCAAATTCCATAGGAACTTTTTTGCTTTTTTGTATATATTTTGAAAAGTATATACGTAAAACGATTATGCACTAAAAGATTCTAAATTAAGTTTATTAAACAATATCGACCGAGGTTAATTTAAAAATATGGATTGACTGATCGGGATGAAACTTAATAATTAAGGTTTTACCATAAATCGGAAGATTACAATAATTTTGACCTAAGTCGGTCCACCGGAAGTAGCATTTACGAAAAAACGGTCAAATTAAAAAGATTAAAAAAAATTAATTTTCAAACAAAATCAGTTCAAATATTTTTTTCAATTTTATCGGAAATGACTTGTTTATAAATAAAAAAAAACTATTTCAGCAAAATCTGAAATAAACCTTCGTATACCGGAAGTGGCAAATTAGCATTTTAAGAAGAAAAAGTTAAAAAATTCAACATGGGTTGGCTTCTAAAATTGAGGAGGAATAACAATGTTTAATTATTCAAGACAGTTTTACCAGAATTCCGGTAAGTTTAATTTTTCACTTTAGAAACCAAGATTGGTGTACATTCGTGCAGGTAAAAAAAATCAAGTGTTGGTCACAACATATTCATCTATAAACTACTTATGCTTAGGTATTTCGGTATTTGGATTGACAGGCGTATGAATTTTGGGAAACACATGAAAATGTTGGCGGATAAGGCCAGGAACTAAGGCAAGGAACGTTTAAATGTAATTAAACGGGGAGCAAACCTAAATGGGGTGCCCATGCAAGGGTGACTGATATATTGGGAAAGGCCCTTATTTTCTCCAAAATTGGAGATGGTATTAGCGTGTATGGGAGTGGTTCGGAAGGGGGCTTTTAGCCAATTGATGAAAGGGGAGGATGCTTGTGCCAGAGTGGTATTGGATGCGATTAATCCCAATACACACTCTCTAATCCCAATCACAGTGAGAGAGTCAGTGAGAATGGTAAATAAGAAAAATAAGTTGTGGAATGAAATGATATTAAGATTACAAAGTAGGGCGGTGTACAAACCAACATATAAAGCATGAACCAACATATAGAGGATGATATAGCGGGTGAAGTTATTGCCAAAATTATGTTTGGGAAAATTAGTCAGCGGTATTTGCAACAAGATATTGTTTATACGGATGCTAGGTTAAGTGAGAATGAAGTAAGTGCTGGTATTTTAATGCCTAGTAAGAATGTGAAAAAATGCTTTAAATTGGATAATGGCATCTGTAGAATGAACGCTGAATTGATTAGAATATTTGAAGGTATTCAATTGGCTGTGAATGAAGGGGAAAGGAAAATAGTAATGTTTTCCGATTTCGAGAGTAGTTTATGCTTGCTAAAAAGTGGAGGTGGAAGAGAATGCTTCGTGGAGAAAATGGGAGGGTGAATTTAACGAGAGTCTAACGAAAAGAAGGAAGTACTCTACACTTCATGGTACTTCTTTGAGAACTCTTTTCTATAAGGTGCTCAAAGGTGATACGCGAATGTTGCAAACGATTGAGAGAATCAGGCTGAACCATGGAAATTGGAAGGATTGTTTGTGCAAACGTAAATTGAGAAGAGATAAAGATTGTGAGTTGTGTGGAAGTGTGGAGGATGTTGAACATCTGTTATTTTCTTATGCTAGATACAATCAATACAGAACCAAACTCAACATCCTTCCAAATGCAAGAAATGTAAGTGAATTAATGAATAAGGGAGGTTAGGCTTACAAAGAAATGTATGAATTTATTAGAATAAGTGGAATAATAATTTAATACAAAAATAAGTAATAGACGGCAAATGTGTGTAGGGACTACCAGGTTTCTTGATTTTTGACAACATGGACAACTCTTTTTGTGTAGGAGTCAAGCCTAATAAAAAAAACTACTTCCGTTTTCAAATCATCACTAAAACGTAAAATCAATGTAGTCTATTTTTGACGGTTGACCCCCATGCCAAACGAATTCGATAAAATATTCTTGGTACAAACAAAAGATCAAAGTAAAAATTTCCACAGAAATAAGAAAAAAAAAATTTTCGTCGTATGTACGCGAACCATCATCATACATAAAATCGACAAAGTTATCTGTTCCCGGATTGCCGCTGTCAAACTGTTATTGTTTTAATTATTTTGCTTCTGTGTTCAAAAACGTCGAAATAAAATTATAAACAAATCAATGCGGATCGATCGAATTTATATATGTATATCAAATTTAAATAACGATTTTATATATATTTAGTCGGAAAATGGATTTTCCATGTTTGCGCAATATTTTTTTTTGTGTAGTAGTACTGACCTCAATTTTATTTTAATTGCTTTGTAAATCTGTTGTTCTTTCAGTTTTAATTTACTGGAAAAAAATAATTAAATTGGATGACATTCGAATTTATAGCGCTTTTTAGATTATACATCGCACTCAGTCATGATACACTCAGCTCCACTTTAATTGAGTTGAACGTTTTTTGCATCTGGATAGTCTCGTATTTTATTCTTACTTAGTATGTTATATAGCTGTGTTTTACCATTTTTTATGGGTTTTGCGATAACAAAAACTGAGATAATTCTCCATATAAATTCTAAACTTAAATTGGAAAATACAGTCGTCGGGGGTAAAGTAGAAAGTTACAAATCTAATATTCTGTAGAATCCGTGACATTTTCAGTTTTAGTTTTGTTTATTTCAAAGTTTTGGATTTTTTTTAAATCGATTTGACGTGGCGCGTGGCGTTTTATTTCTGTAGCATTTCTTATTTAAAACAAGGTGGTCCAGAAACATAACGCAAATCACAATCTATGTAGTGGTTTTGTAAATATATTTTTTAAACACTGTGTATTGAATTGTGCAAAAATGGTTAAAGTTAATTTGTGATTTGTGAATCTATTAAAAATCTTAATGTTTTCTACAAAAAGTATCGATTTGATCTATGAAGGGGGTAAGAAGGACAGGAATATAAATATTGATCAACCGTCTCCTTCTCCAATCCACCACACTGCCACCGATTTCAAGAATAGGGGATCTATGTCACTATTCTGGTAGTTACCCGGGAATTTGGAACTGGGGAAATAATTTTTATGTAAGTAATTTCTGTTCAAATATTTTTTTTCCGGCCTACTGAGGAGAAAAGTTTGAAATATTTATAAATTGGAAATAATTTTTCAGGCAAGGAAAACTATTCCCAATTTAATTTTGTTTTCAAAAAATTGAACATAAATTACATATAATTTCTTTCCCCGGTTCCCTATACCCGGGGAATTACCAGAATAGTGCCACTGGATATAATTATTATTCCATTATAATTATTCCTCGTTATTAGGATTGAAAAATCAATTAATAAGAAAGAGTTTCCCCTTAGTATATTTCTTGACATTGCAGATGTGTTTGACAACACTTCTTTTGGTACGATCATATAGACGCATGTAAGACCGTTAGCATTGACAACAAAATAGTGAATTGGGTTTAATCGATGCTTAAATCTCAAGTTGTCCAGTTTGATGACGCTAAAGGTTGCCATTGGTTTTCTACATGGAGATGTGCTCTAACACTTACTGTGGATCTTGGTTTTCGGGTAGTTGTAGTTAGGGTTATGCTGATAATCGTATTATAACTATTTTAGGCAAACATCTCAACGTCATATCCGAGCTGATGCAGAAAGCTCTTGACATTGTGAAGTCATGGTGTGTTGAAAAGGGTCTCCATATTAATCCATCTAAAACCGACTTAGTATCTTTTACTAATCGTAGAAGTAAAAGCCTTAGGTGGCCTCTCCAACTCTTTTTGAAAAAATCTCTGCAAATTACCGCTTGTCGAGTCATTACTGGTGTTTTGTTTTCAATTCCACTTATTGCTACGGAATCCATTCGTTTTTTCTTAATCAGTTCAAATCACTTATCCTACATTCAGCTTGATGTGTGTTCTATTCTGATGACTCGTGATCCACCTTATACGTGCTGGATTCGGAAGTTACTGTTCCACACTTAACCTGAGGTCGTCAGGTCGTCTAGGTATTACAGTACGATATTTTAAGCTGAGATCACAGGTTAGATTTGCTGTGTCTTCGATGCTATGAAAATAAATGCTATAGAGTCGCCTCTGGTACAATGATAGTAGGAAATTGCTAAGTTCGTTGTGTAAACCATAACTTATCAATTTTCTCTGTTAAAAAAATAATGTCGCAGTTATGTGGGTACCTCTCCCTGAACCTGGTACCATTATCATATAATTGCAACCAGGCCGCAATAATATAATTATCTTTGGGCTTGATAAAGCAAGAGTAGCTTGCCGTCCCTACTAAACCTTCAAAAAGAACCATCTGTATAACACTAAACTAACTCTGAACCAAGTATGCGAGGACTGCTTGTCAGGATAAAATCGCGCTTATTTAACTCTTGCTATATTGCAGAAGGTCAATTGCATTCCATTCCTTCGTTCAAGCTCTTACAGTTTACCAAGCAAACAGAACACAATTGCGCGCTTCGATGGAATTCTCAGTTTATACCATGGGCTCTTTGAGGCAAAGAGCGCGGAACTATTTCCGAGAATCGTCCTTAATTGTCATTCAAAATTTGTGCTCAAATGACATCAGTACACCTAGAAGATCAAAATTAGTAGCATGAAACCCGAAAGAGTGCATTACTAGCACTAGATGGTGACTCGATCATCAACTTCATGTATCTGCAAGATCTGAATCATGGCATTTAAAATTTTGGGTTATTCTGGGTGATAGTCAGATATTAATCACTTTAAAAGATAACCATTATTGGCCATTTCCTGAGATCGTAATTCAAGTCAGAGTCACCTAACAGGAGTGAAGAGTTACCTAGCTAAAATCATGTGACATCACGGCGATTGCACGAAAATGTCACCATATGCCATCGTTTCATTCTAATGTAGACCTACTCAGTACAGAAACGAGAAGGAGCCCTTGAGAGGTTTGTTAAAAAAAACGATTTGAGCAGGTGGAGCATGCTTTGTTTGAAAGGTAAAACTGCAATCTCTGTGAAGTCATATTATTGACCTAAATGAGATTCAGTCATGAATCATGGATTCGATGAGGGGTTTGCTCAGAAAAACCTATTGAGCAAGTACACAAAGAAGTTAGCTCTATATGGTGGCATTTTTGTGCAATCTCCAAAATGCCTTGCTAATGGCCTAAGTGAGACTCATACAAAATCCAGAAGGAGTCGTTGAGAACCTTGTAAAAAAATGTCTGGAATAAATGAATATAATCGATGTGTGATAGGTCAAACTCGTAGAAGTGATAGAATATTGCGGCAGTTTGGTGTAATTTGTATAATGTCTTCGTCGGTCAAAAATATTGTTGTTGTGCGACAGAGCGTCGCAGAAAACCCACAGACATGTACGAGAAACGATCTGCCCAGTTGCAGCTTGATAACCGCACCCTTCGGCGAATTTTGAAAGAGGATTTGCAACTCTTCCCGTACAAAGTGTAGCTAGTCTAAAAATTAAATTCTACGGACCTCGCATTGCGCATGGAATATGGTAGAGCAATTCTAATCTCATTGAGAATAAATGAAAATTGTTTGCAAATTTAATTGGATAATTGGATTATCCACATTGGATAATTTCCAAAAACGGTGATTTGAGGTGGCCACCAAGATTGCTTGATTTGACTGCCGTATTTTTCCGTGTGGGGCTTTCTCAAGAAAAAAAAAGTGAATGTAAATAAGCCCTACACTTTACAGCAACTAAAGGAAAACATTCATGACGAAATTGGTCTCATACCGCAACAAACACTCCACAAAGGATTTTTTTCATTCCATTTATTCAAAAAACAAATCTTATAGTTACTTTTGCCGCACCCGGTATTTTACTTTTCATTAACTATTTTGTAAATTAAAAATCGTAACAACGTACTTCATACAAATACATATAAATGCTTTAAGACGAATTCTAATTGGATTTGTATACGTTTATGATTTTAAATTTATGGAACAAATCATGATCTTTGGCGCCCACGCCACATGTACCTCAGGACTGGGATGTTCTAACATCACGCCTTTTCAATAATATATCGAAGTTTATTTCTCGTTTCTGTAGAATAAAATTTATCTCTGGTTCAATTTTTATATCATTTGCCAGCCTGCTAGACTGCAACATTGTGATGTTTCTTCACGGGAAAAACTTAGTGCTAGTCCAGGAAGACGAAACAAATAAAACCCCATTTCTAGAAAAACCAGAAATAATTTAAGACTAATTTTAAAAATTTCCAAAGGCGGCTACGTTGCTTATCATAGAAATATGATTTTCATAAATTTTTATTCATAAATTGAGGAAAAACAAACTAGCCCCTAAAAGATACTATATTAAACAATCAAAATACAGAGGTATAGCGTTCAATAATATTTATAAATAAATAGAAATAAAATATTATAAAATTCAAGAATAAGCAATTCAGATAGCATATTCCTGCCAGGCACGTTCATTGCCATCCGAAAAATATAGTGGCTGAATTTGTGCTAACCAGATTTGGCACAATTTCATTGAACAACAAAGACCGTTGAACAATTTTTTACGAAAAAGAACACACACCAAGAAATGCCAAGTTCATTGGTTTCTATTACACTTTTTGCCAGAAAATCGTTAATTCAACGGTCTTTCTTGTTCAATGGAAGTGTTCCAATTCTGGATTAGCACATATTCCGCCAATATATTTTTCGGATGGCAATGAACATACCTGATACGAATATGCCATCAGTAGTTCCAACTTCATTGGTTCCTAGACTACTTTTTGTTAGAAAATTGTTCATGCAACGGCTTTTGTTGTTCAATGAAATTAGGCCAAATCTGTTCAACGGAATTGGGCCAATTCTGGATTATCACAAATTCAGCCACATCATTTTTCAGATGGCAATGAATATACCTGATAGGAATATGTGATGAGAAGTGCCAAGGCCATTGGTTTCTAGAACACTTTATGTCAGAAAATTGTTCATTCAACGGCCGTTGCTGTACAATGGAATTGGGCCAATTCTGGATTAATCCACAATTTCAGCCACTATATTTTTCGGATGGCAATGAACTTGCCTGACAGAAATATACTATCTGAATTGCTTACGCTTGGATTTTATAATATTTTATTTCTATTTTTTTATTTGTTGTTTAACAAAAATATTATTGAACGGTATACCTCTGTAGTTTGTTTGTTTAATATAGTATCTTTTAGGGGCTTCTTTGTTTTCCCTCAATTTATGAATATATCGTATTTCTACAAATTTCGTCAGCGTAGCCGCCTTTAAAATTAGGCTTAAATTATTTCGGGTTTTTTCGGCTCTTGGACTAGCACTAATTTTTCCCGTGAGCACTAATTAGCACAAATTGGGCTTAATCGGTATGCAAAGATTCATGTTGAAATTCGAAAGGTTCCCTGATGCAGTTACCCACATGTATATTATTCAAATATATTCTGGTAGGTATAGCAGTAGAGAATAAACAATTGATAGACGAAACAGAATTCAAGTTAATTCTAGCAGAAAGAAGCGTATACTTCGATAAAATATCGAAAAATGGTGATGTTAGAACATCCCAGCTCAAGTTTTACCAATCAATTTAATTTATACAATTGCGATTTTTAATTCATATTCTTCAATGTAACATTACACCATAAGGCCGGATCATACTTCTTCGTTCATTCATTCAAACAATTTTTTCGACCAACCATCTCTTGTGAAAAAATGCAGAACGTCATTTTGGAGCTCGTTATGATTGGTCGAAAAAATTGTTTGAATGAATGAACGAAGAAGTATGAATCCGGCCTAAGACAATTAAAAAACTCCAATTCACTGTCAAAAAATTAATTATAACACTTATCTGCTATCGAAATCAAAGTTAAAATACATCGAACCATATTTGTACGAAATTCAATTTCATTCAACTTTGCCATCTACAGACAGACTAATTGAAATTATTATTAACGCGACTACCGTCGTGATTATTCCTATTAAATATTTTTATTATTATTATTATTTTTTTTTTTTTGAAAGTAAGTAAACATACCCGATGTTCCATTTCAAGTGGATTTGTTATTAAAAAATGTTTATGTTTAGTTTAACTCGAATACTAAATGAGTATTTGGCGCGGCGCGTACATAAATCGTAATTGAATATGTTTTATGTGTAAATTTGAATTTATGTTGCGTGTTATTATCCAATATTTGCTTACACAGCCCACATATACGTATTACAAATATTATTTGTCCAAACGCAGATTAATACTTTTGGTTATATAAATCGTGTATACAACGCGCGTTGAATATATTCTACCGAAACCACATCCTGTATACAAAAAAAAATATTTGCTTGTAATCAAATTACTGACCTTTTAAGATATTTCTATATTTCGGGTAACAATTAAGTCGTACACACGCAATAATTTATCGACAAGAACAACAAAAATTGTGTTTGCCTCCTACAAATTCCGCGCGACCAAAATCACACGTTTTGTGTACGAGGGTGACTTTTGAACCGGATACCCTTAATTTTGTTATTATTTACGCATAGTCCGCACTGTCTATTTATAAATAGGTTCTTATATATATCCCTCTCTATATGTACGTATATATAAAATAAGAAGTACTTAAGTGGATTAATTTAAATTAAAAGTTAATAATAGCAAACAAGAGAGCGAATGCCTACAGCAGCCAAAGATAAGAAATTGAAAAATTGTCATTAATTTTTCTTCTTTCGAATTTTGTCGGTATGGTTTGGGACACGCGTGTGTACGCGCTAGCTTTTGGCTAAAAATAGGTACATTGAATTTTCTAATTTCATTAATCGAGAAAAATTTATTTCCACTTATCATGTTTTATATTATGTCACCGTGCATTAAACAAATGACCAATCATGAATTCTTGTGTTAAAAACTTAATATTCTGGGGTTTACTTATTGTTCCTATCACACAGATGTTTAAATAATACATTAATTATTGTGTTAACGTTCACATAAGTTTATATAGAGCAAGACAGATCCGCCTACGGTTTACATTTTACAAATATCTGGTACATTTGAATTTATTTAGTATCGATCTGTTCGGTTAAGCAAAATTTACGCTCAAGAAAATTACTGTTTACCTATTGTGTGAGGTTACTAATAAGTAATGTCATTTTTAGAAGAGTAATTGTCACGTTCAAATTTATTCAAATACGAAAGTAAGTACACGCAGATATTCTGTTTAGGCTTAGAGTTATTAAAGAAAAGATAATAAGCACAGTTAGATCAGAACCTAAGATATTTAACACCTCTATAGCTACAGTAAGCTCTCTTGATTTGTAACAACCAAGCGCCTCGAATAGTCCTGAAGTGGGACAAAGTTTTAAAACTGATCTGAAATTTAGCTATACAAAATACAATCTGGAACAGAAACCCCGAAGAACATTTTTTCAGAAAAATGTAACTAAACAACTAAAGTGAAGTTTCCTACAAACTAAAAATGACACTAGACTTTACAGCAGCCCAAAAAGTGTAAACCTACACTTTAAAAAATACTTATTATGCAGAACGGAAATACAAATTATTAAAACAAATTCATTAATAAGCTGATTTAGCACCGGAGTGAAGTATTTAATTTTTATCAAAAGTGTAGCTACACAAATTAACATGTTTTATTCGAGATATGTGGCATATAGATGCGACCCTCGGGGAATATGCTACCAATTTTACAATATCGGAAAGTGTACGTTGAATCTTGTGGATATTTGATGGCAATTAACACATAATTCTAGAGATGGCTAGAAAAATATGAGTGGTCTGGCATTTTAGGATTGCCTTCGTTAACGTACACTCTCCGATATTTTCAACTATTATAAAATTGGTAGCATATTCCTCTAGTGTCGCATCGATATACCGCATATCTTATATAAATCACGAAAGTAAGCCTAAAATGCCAGAATACTCATATTTTTCTAGACATCTCTAGAATTATGAGGTACTGGCCATCAAACATCCACACGATTCAACGTACACTTTACGATATTCTCAACTATTACAAAATTGGTAGCATATTCCTCCGAGTGTCGCATCGATATGCCGCATATCCCATATAAATCACGAAAGCAATCTCAAAATGCCAGAATACTCATACTTTTCTACACATCTCTAGAATTATGTGGTACTGGCATCAAATATTCACACGATTCAACGTACACTTTCCGATATTCTCAACTATTGTAAAATTGGTAGCATATTCCTCGAGTGTCGCATCGATATGCCGCATATCTTATATAAACTACGAAAGTAAGCCTAAAATGCCAGAATACTCATATTTTTCTAGACATCTTTAGAAATATGTGTCAATGGCCATCAAAATGTACTCGTTTAGTTATAACGAGTTATATTTAAAAATCGTTATTAATTTAAAACCATAAAGATTTATTTTATTCAAAAATATTCACATTCAGCATTCATATTCATTCAATATTTTATTTAAAATATTCACATGATAGAATTAAATTGGAAAAATTAATTAATAAAATTCTTTCTAAATTACAGTGAAATTCAGTACACGAAATATCGGATAACAAGAACTTTTTTTTTAGTACTTAGGTTTTTCATATAATTATATGTAGTATGAAATTTTTCGCTTAAGACGAAAAATTTAACACGAATTTTCGTTTAACGCGAACAAATTTTTCAGTTCCTTTATATAAAATTAGTACAAAAATATTCGCTTAACACGAATTTTAAAATTGAAAACCTGTGTTTTCATAAAACAAAAAATATCGTCCAGTTTTTGGGAATTCCCCGAAATTAAATTTTGTTATTAAATTTTGTTTTGTTGGAGAGAAATGGTTTTAGTTGTTTTGAATTTGGTAGTACATAGTGAGTACATAATCCTCGTCAAACGTAAAATAGTTTCTGTAAATCATAAAATTGAATTTATTGGTGTCATTCGCGGGGCTAGTATAGGTGTTACTTTTGGTGACCGTGTTAGTTTTGGTGAGTGAGATATAAAATTATTCTTGTTGTCTAAATTGTATTCTCTAGAATTCTTTAAAATTGTTGTTGCTTCTTCAGTGAATAATAAGTAAAAGCATGGCTAGCGGAAATAAAAAACAAAACACTTTAACCGTAAAAAAACATTAATATTCTGAAAAATGTTGATCGAGGCGATCGATCAATAATAGAATTTGTAAAGAATTTGGGATTCCAAACTCAACTTTATCAATGATTATAAAAAATCGTCTAAAAATTCAATCTTCATATGAAAAGGATGATTTCGAAGGAAGCCGGAAACGTTTGCGTTTACCAAAGTATGAAGATTTAGATTCGGGATTGCTGCTTTGGTTTAACGAAGCGCGATCCCAAATTGCTCCTATTTCTGGACCTCTATTTATGGAAAAGGCTGATAAAATAGCCATCAAAATGGGAATTCCCTGTAAATGTAATCCTGGATGGCTAGAACGTTTCTAAACAAGACATGGAATTGTCTTTAAGTGTATTAGTGGAGAGGCTCCAGTACTCTGATATAACTTCCGATTGGATATCTTCAACTTTACCTACAATTCTGAAGGATTACGATAGAAAAGATATTTCTATTGCGAACGAATTCATTTTATTTTTTCGTTGCATGCTGGACAAAACTTTAACATTTTAAAGAGAAACTTGTTCTGTTGGTAACAAATCTAATTAACGTCTTACAGTACTTGTTGGATGTAATTCCAATGGAACAGAGAAACTTCCTGTTAATATTATCGGAAAGTCTCAAAATCCGAGATATTTTAAAAAGGCAGTTTTAATTATAGATAATTGCCCAGCACATCCGAAGATCCAGCTAGAAAGTGTTAAATTAATTTTTGTGCCTCCAAATACTACCAGTGTTTCACAGCCTTGTGGTCAAGGAATCATTAAAAAATCATAAGTGTTTTACAAAAAAATGCTCCTTCAAAAATATTTAGCAAGTATTGAGCTTCTAGGAAGATATGAAACAGGTATCAGTCCTAGATGCGTTGTACATGTTACGCCACGCTTGGAAACTTGTTACGCCTGTAACTATAACAAATTGCTTTCGCCATTCTGTTTTTACAATTCCAAAATCTTCCGACGATGATCAGCCAGAGATAACATGTAAACGATGACGTGAACAATATTTTTGATCGTATTTCTTTGGTTTCAAATTTACCTCAAAACATCACGGTCGAATACTACTTGGGTTTGGATAATAGTATTGCTACTACGCCGCTTCTAAGTGATCGCGAAAGGTGTGACATTATAAAATCCGCAACCACCCAAGGAAATGAGGATAGCGATAAAGAAAATGAAGATGATGTTCCAATTTCAGTACCATTTGAAACCGTTCGTAAGTGCTTACTGGATTTGCGTTGTTTTACCGAAGCCTAACCATAGATGGAAAAAAGTGTACAACATTCTTGGTAAATTGTTTGGAGGAAAACATAATTAATAAAATGGTACAAAAGAAAATTATAGACTCTTTTGAAACAACAGCGAATTGAATTAAAGCATTAGTATGTTTTTTTATAATCTAGATATGTATGTATTTTTGAAAAGTAGGTACATAAGTGCAATTATTTACCAATACCTTTATGAATTTTATTTTTCATTACCTACTTAATGTATAAATGTTTTTATTTAAATGAAATCACATATGTGATTTTTGGTTAGTAACATGAATTTAAAATTACGAATCAAATTTAAGTTAAGTGTGTGTGCATTTAACTTTAAATTTTTTCATTGATATTATCGCTTAAAACGAAATTCTCATAACACGAAATATTTTGTAACTCCCTTCTATTTCGTATTATCCGAGTTCTAGTTTAAAAAGTGGGATATAAATTAAAAAAATTATAATTGCAACCACCCCCCCCCCCCCCAATCCCACATTTTTTCTGTGTATAACTACATTTTTTGTTAAATTGTGTAGCTAAATTTTTAATTTTTGTTAATTTGTGTAGCTATACACTTTTGATAAATGTTAAATATTTCACTCAAGTTAATTTAGCCATAACTATATTGACGATTGGTAATGTGGAGAAAACACCACTTACTGGAATAAAATAAAGCTGTGATTCCATGTAAAATATGACCACCAGCGCTCACCAAACGACTAAAATTTTGCATAGCGGCAAATTTTAATAGTTGTGATTCCATGTAAAATAGTTGTGATTCCATGTAAATTCTGATTCAAAATTATGTCGGAGATTGGAATTAGGATTCGAAAAAAGTATATCAGAAGATCTGGAATAGAGTCATACTGAATGGATTATGATATTTGATTTGTAACATGAAATTGGGATTTTCAATCTTTTTCGAAAAGTTCTGAATACGGCCAACTTTGACAAGGTGATATCCTAATCCTACCTAGTCAAGATGTAGACTTGCTGCTTTATTTTCATCATTATAATCGGTTGATCATCATTTTCATAATCAGTTGAGAAATTATTTTATTTCATATTGGAATCGATTTTTTTCTAGCAACGAACCTCACTCGGATCTCATATAGGAGTCTCATTTTATCATATGAACTGAACTATGTTTCACGGAATGAGATCTTACTAAAATTTCCATCTAAAATCCACAGCCACCAAAAATAGAAAAGAGAAAAGCTGAGAACAAACATGGTTCATGTTCTCTCAATATGGCAACCCTATACTTCAAAACTCTACTAAATCAGAACAACGAACTAACCTCTAGTCGGGCGGTCTCTCCACCAGGCGAAGAGGTATTTGTCCCACGGTAAAAGCAGTAGACCGGTCTTCACACAAATGTGAAGTTATCCCACGATTCTATCCCATAAAATAAATATAAAAATTCATCAGGGAACACTAATCACTTAAACCCATTTGCTTCCATTTGCTCTCCATTTGCCCAGGCCAGAATTTTTTTAAATCGATATAAAAGATACAGAAATTTATGAAGTTAGCCCAGTCTGGAATTTATTAGAATTTTAGCCTTGAACCGTTTTATCTAAATAACTTGTATTTGAACGAACTAAATTACATTAGACAAACTATCAAAACTACTAACTAGCTTTAATCCGACTAGTTTACCCCTTTAGCGTTCTAAGTACTTTTATCGTGTCTAATGTAATTTTAGTTCATTCAAATACAAATAGTTTTTTTTTTAGATATAACGGTTGCAAGGCTAAAATTCGCAAAATTTAAAATAAACGAATTTAATATTTGTATTTAACGTGATTTCTAATAAATTCCGGGCTGGGCTAACTACCCAACTTACTGTTTATTTTGAATCGATTTAAAAAAATTCTGAGCTGGGCAAATGGAGAGCAAATGGGTTTTTTTATTGATGAGTTAATTTTTGGGATCGGAATCTTCGCAAAAATATAAGACACATGAAGGAGATTATCACGCATCTTATCTTTATGATTTAATAGTCATGATCTGGAACCGGGTGGAGCTACCTGAGGAATGGAGGATCGCACTCAAACGTGGAAATTACCGTAGCATAGCTCTCTTAAACGCCGTCTACAAAGTGCTTGCCAATGTCAGTACTTGCCAGAATTGTACCCTGCGCCAAAAATAACATCGATGACTAAAAATGTGGTTTTAGCCCCATCGATCGATCACTGATCGGGAGTACAATATTACCATATGGGATTGATGAGAACCGGGCAAAATATTGATTAGTGTTTATTTGAATAGCCAAAATATGTAAATCACGACTCTAATTTAGAATTTTTTAATTCTCTGCTAGCTGTTTATTTCAAGCTAAAACTTGTCTACACTTATACCGTTTTTGCTGACACAAAAATGTTGATCCATTTTTGATCCAAAATGGCTTCTTTGTTTACATTTTTTGTCTTTTTATTTTTTGATTCTGGATCAAAAATAAAACCCAAAAAATTGTGTAAGTAAACGTCAAAAAAAATCCACCAAATATTTTCGATTTTATTTTTGATCCAAAATCAAAAAATAAAAAGACAAAATATGTAAACAAAGAAGCCATTTTGGATCAAAAATGAATCAACATTCTTGTGTCAGCGAAAACGGTATTAGACTGCAGTCAAGAGGTAACTCACCCAAATAAGTCAAACATGTCTACATTTAGCCCATTTGAGAGGAGGGTTATTGACTTTCAAATAACAGTTTCCACAAAATAGGTCACGAGTTGAACTGCAGTCTTGGGATAGGTTTAACCAATATTTGACGTGCTTGAAGTTCTGAATTTTAAAATCTTAAACTGAACTCCCCTTGCTTAATTAAAATACGGTCTGGCTTAGGGTACTATTTTACTTTATGGTGGTTCAATGTATTAGACAAAATCATTTTTTTAGACAAATACAAAGGAGTATAGATTTAAAGGGTCTTTCAATAGGGATGCTCGAAATTTTTTAGAGAAACGTTCCGTGCATTTCATTTTTTTTTTTTTTTTTTTTTTTTTTTTTTATTTATTTAAATTATTACAACTGAATACAATTCATCTAGTAATTTTTCTTTCTTAATTTAGTCACTTGTGAATGAGAAGACGCCCATTGGCCGGCTCCATTTATAGGTTATTTACTGTAGTAGTAGTCTTTGCTTTGGTGTCCTTAATCCATTAAATCAATTGGTTTCGTTCTCTGCAATCGTCTTACTGCATGGGAGGTGTCCAACATACCACGAAGCTCTTCATTTACGTGTTGATAAATACGTTGTCCATGTATTACTGCAAGTTTTTTTATTTCTTCTTGGACCGTCGGGATATTTAGATCCCGATGAAGGTCATCATTCCTAATGTACCACGGAGCGTTAACTATACCACGTAGCACTTTGTTTTGAAAAGTTTGTATTATTTTAGTGTTGGTTTTCTTTGTACAGCCCCAGAGCTGTATTCCGTAAGTCCATACAGGCTTTAGCACCTGTTGATATAGTAGCAATTTATTTTCGGTTGACAATTCCGAGTTTTTCCCGAGCAGCCAATACATTTTTCGATATTTGATATTAAGTTCTTCTTTTTTCTTTTTAACGTGCTCTTTCCATCTGAGCCTGGTATCTAAGGTCATCCCTAGATATTTAGCCTTATTTGCATACGGAATCTGCTGACCGTTAATGATTACAGGTTTGTAACTGACTTTTAGATTAGTAAAATTCACATGCGTGGATTTCGATTCATTGAGCCGATTCGCCACTTTTTTGTCCATTTTATGATTTTGTCACATGCTTCTTGAAGTTTCGTTGTCGATTCCTCGATAGTGTCTCCGTGCATTTCATGATTTTTATCCTAATTTAAAACAGTCCTGCCGAGCTGACTGTTAAACTTTTGGTGGAAAAATTCGAGCCAACCGGTTTGATAAATAATCAGCCAACACTCAGCCAAACGTCAGGTCTGCTAAAAATACCGCTGAAAAGAGAGCAAGAAAGAAAAGGAAACTGACATGGCCATAACCACGAGGATAAGCAACATCTTGTGGTCTAAATTGGATGATATGGATACAAAACAAACATCATCCAGCAAATTCAACCAGATTCTCGCGACCAAATCATCGAAAATTGAACCTCCCGAATACGTACCACCAAGCAGGGCCAAGAAGGACATTTGAACGACGTTATATTCCATACTTAATGCCATAAAATATTCTTTCAAATAAAAAAAAATTAGTGGATATCTCACAAACAACTTGTTTTAATTGCATTATCGAGCGTCGTTATTGAAAAGACCTATATAAAGGAGTACAACTTAAGAAGAAAGAGTATCTTTTATTAAAAACTTCCTAAAGGAGCTACGTATTTAAGGCAGTTTTAATTAGAAATTTTATGATGTCCGTAAAATATAACTGGGAAGAATTTTAAATAGGAGTAATGAGTTAGATTTGACGTTTCTGAGAGCATTACAAGTCAGTCTATTTAAAATAAAAATTGTCAGTAGTATCAAAGCCTTGGAGTTGTTCATAAAATATATTATATCACCTTAAATAATTACTGTCAAATAAAACAACTGTTCCGAAACACATCAAGCAACAAATAATTGAATGGTTAATGTGCCTTTCCAATACTAGTGGAAAGGCAGCTTGACCATCAATCAAAAAAACTCTATTTTTCAAATATGGGGTGCTAAGAACATAATGGAGCTAATAATAATATTTAAATTGCGATTTTTTGGTATTAAGTGGATTAAATAAGATTCAGAGTATCAAAGATTAATGAATAATAAAACAACATTAGATTCCGATTATTTTTAGTTACAATTCAATTAATCATAAACGCTGCAAACAAACTTTAAGGACGTTAAGTATATAAATTAAAAATACTCAAAATAAGGGGCAGGGTGTAAAACAGGTTTGCAAGCTTATCCGATACAATTTAAGTCAAACACGTATCAAAACACTCGAAACTGGAGAGATGATTAATATTCTAAAACCGATAAATCTAGGAGATTAAACTTCTAAATCATTAGCCACAAGATAAAATTAGATATTATGCTCAGCTGATAGAGGTATAGATAAAAGTAGTAATGACACACGCCTCAAATAGATTTATTTTGTTAGCATCACCCGAGAAATAATTTTAATCGATCAACACCGGTGTTAAGCCTATATACCACAAAAGAGACACTCAAAGAAATTCATATTCAGTGGCTCTTCCCACAAACGAAAAAATCATCACAAAACCACACGTAAATTATCACCATAAAACGGAAAATTTATCAATTTGTTAACCATAGTGCAAGATTACGTCGAGATTTTTTGTTTCTCATATACATAAAAAACCTAATTCAAGAGTACGGTCGTATCGCATTAGCATAGATATGTAAAATGTAAATAAATATGTAAATATGTTATAAGAACTCACCCTTTAAAGCATATAAAAAAGCTTCTAAATGATGTTCCCAATAAAACTTTTCGTAATCCCAAATAATATTAAATTCGAGTTTCACTGCGCTATACCACCCCGCCGCCAACAAGTTTTTCACTGTACTATATATTTTAAAATTTAAGATTCACCCTTTATTTATTATAACTTAAAACTAACTCTCTCTATATAATTAATTACTTCTCAATTATTAATAATATTTAACTTTATTCACATTTTTCACAAAAAAAAAATTTCCACACATATAAATCTCTTATAAACTCTAAACACTAAAAAACAACAAAGGAAAATATTTTTTTTGGGGGGATGATTTTTCCATCTAATACAACAACACAATTGGGGGTATTTACTCGTATAGAGAACACACATTCACAATAAAAATTTTATAGGTTTAAAAAAGCGTTGCTAATGAAAAATATAAATGAAAACTTTTTTTTTAATATTATTTTAATTCTCAAACGGAAAACCAACAATAACAACAACCAACTAGGCAGTGTACCCGAATTAATTTAATTTCACAATTAATTTTGAGTTTTTCCTTATGTGCACACACACCACACTATTTTTCCATTCAAAAACAATCAGAATTTTCCATGTTTTTTTTGTTTTGCTTGCTTTATTTCAACATCACGTTTTTCATAAATCAAATTAAATTAAAAATGAAAATCACATTTTTCCCCTTGACCCCCCAACCGATTACACCATAAAAATATATTTTCAAACTGAAAAACTATTCACACTACATGCAGCACACGTTCATAATCAATGTTCATGGAAAAAACAAAAAAAAATTACTTTGCACTAATTTTGTTGGTCAGGAAAATTATTTTTCTTTTGTTTTTTTGTTTTTTTTTTGTATCACCGCACACCACACAAAAAATAAAATTTGCACCTTTCTGCGTGTTGTTGCTGATGAGAAGTTTTAACGATGACTGAAGAAATTGTTCGCCCGTTCATCATCAAATGCATCGAATTTTCCTTTCACATAACAATTTTCCCTCTTTTACATAACGATTTGTTGTTGTTATGAAACGTTTTTCCATATACAAGAATTTTCTTTTCTCGTATACGTTGTAGGGTGGTTTTGCATCGTGTATTTAATGCGAGAATTTTGTTATGCTCTGTGCCATTTCGCGTTTTTGCTTTGCGTTTTTGCTTTGCCGATTGTGTTGTGACAGCGCATGACGGATTACTGAAAATGAGACAAGAATATTTTAATATTGAATTGTGTGTTGATACGATTTCTATGTGTGTGCTTTTCACTCAAACACAATAATAATAATATCCGATGTAATTTGTGTTGGGGAATTTTATGTTTTAGGAAATGTGATAGTATGTGATATGGTGACCAGATTTCGTGGAAATGTGAAACTGATAAAAAATATTTGGTATTTATTGTGACACAATTATAGTTTTGCAGATAACGGTAACTTGTAAACATTTCTCGTTAATTAAAGCGCCTACAAATCGGATAAGAGATTGCATTGCATTCAGTCCTGAAGTAAGTTCCGAGAACCCTTATGAAGTTAGCCAAGAATTTCATCACAGAAAAATAAAAAAAAATCATCGGGTAACACTAATGATACTGGGTCGTATTGATAAGGTCTAGTTTATTAAGAGAATCAAAAATATTTCTCTGATCTGTCCAGATTATCGGTGGCTAGTAACAGAAAGTATTATATTCTAAACAAGGTTGCACAGTTAGTACTTAGTTCTAATTTTAGTTTCACACCGATATGCATGTTGTGAACAGAGTTGTGGTGGTGTGGGTCAGTTTGGTATAAATATTCCGTAATATCCATAGGGATTCTGAATGGTATGTCTTGCTGCATCGGAGGCCAGTAACAAAATGTATTCTATACAACACGGAGTCGTCTTAGAGTATCAGAACCCAGTAACGGAATGTATTCTTTACGAAACATGGGCGTACTCACCAGCTCAAGTTTTATTTTCAAATCGATTTGCAAGTTATGTGGACAGAGCTATGATGGTTTGGGTCAGTATGGTATCGGGTTCATATGATATACAAAGAGATTCGGCCTGGCATAGCTCGGTTTACCGAAAGCCAGTAACCGAATTTAATAACTTTATGTTTTCTAATTTTTCTACGCACACGTGTTTTTGTGTGTTGCGTGGGAAATTATTTTGTTTGTCGTGTGGGAATTTATACCAAACCGATCCAAACCACCACAACTCTTTTCACAACATGCAGATCGGGTTGAAACTAAAACTAGAACTAAGCACTAACTGAGCAACCTTGTTTAGAATGTAATACTTTCCGTTACTGGCCACCGAAAATCCGGACAGATCAGGCCAAATATCCTTAACAAGAGATAGCTTTTCGTTATCTTATAAAATCGTTTCAGCATTGACTAAAATCAACCATGCTAAAATGGAAGCTGTGTTGGCCTTTTCAACATATTCAATCATTGTTATGTTGAGTAGAAAATTTTTAATTTTCTCACCGAGAATCAACGAGTTGACCCACTTTGCTACATTGCTAAGCCAATTAAGTTTATTTAATTTAAACTTTTATTATTTTTACATAATTTTTAATTTTAATTTAATCCTTAATATTTGAAATCTATTTCTGGGCCGAGATCGTCGAGAACGAAATTAATATAAATTCTGGGCTGGCGTATCCGTGCGGTTTTAGTGAAACCCAATGATATTTTTTTTTTCTAGGATGAAATTCTGAGCTAATTTCACATATATGTTCCGAAATCCCTTTTAAACCAGGAACCGATTGCGATTGGCCATCATTTCAGGAAATTTCGGTTAGCGGGCATCCGATAGGATCTGAGTTTCAATTTTTTTCATTTTATTTGAGCTCAGACTATTTTGAAGAAAATTGCTGAAAATGGGCAATCGAGTACCAAAAATCGGTTTCAGTTTTGGGAAGCGGCTGCAATGGGTGATGAATTCAGGAAATTTGTTTAGGGGTTCCCCGGAATGGCTGACATGTTAACATGACAACTAAGCATCTATTACAAATTCTGGACAGATCCCTGTCAAATTTGTTGCCAATTTGAATAAACGTCAAAATAAATTTTGACGTTAACAAATAATTACACAAAGAAAACACTGGGAAGCCGAATTAGAAAAGGCAGAATTAAAAATGAGATTTTTTTAGACTTAAAACCAGCGTTTCTATTTCATTTCAAAATTGACTTAAAATCTGAAATGAAAATGAGATAAAAAAAAGTCTGTTTTTTTTATGCATATTGAAAATCATTTAAGAAGTGTGTTTATAAATGGCATAAAACCCCACTTATTAATGTTTTATATTTTCGTTAATGAATCGCATGCATTTCTCTGTCTATTAAAAACAAATGTAAATTTTATGTTTACAATGTGAAATAAAATATGCCTTTTTTAATTGTAGTGACGTTTCTAATAATTAACAAAAATAAATGTGTATTAGTAAGTACACTGTTAAAATATTTCATATAAGAATTTTTGAGTGAAACAAAAAAAACCCAGGAAAACCAAAAGTAAAAATAAAAATGTTCTGTTATTGGCCGGTTTAACATTACCACTAAACAAAGTCTATGAATGACTTTTACTCAGAAAAATTCTGCACTGTCAATTGGTTTGGAAAGTCGGCAATGTCATTTGAAAGGTTCAGTCTATATATGTCTTCCGTATATAACAAAATTTCTTACTAAACTGCGCGATGTCTTGTTATTGGCCATTAAAAGTATTCCACTCAGACTCCATGAGTGCACTGAATAAATTCTACTCAAAAATCTTCCGTTGTCCATCCGTTTTGGAATGCCACTGTTGTCATTTGCAAGGTTAAGTCCATAGGTGTCATATCAGTATATAATGAAATTTTGGTACAAACTCTACGATGTCCTTTTATTGGCATTTCAATGTGCGCCACTCAATTAATTCCATGAACGAGTTTTACTCAAAAAAGTCTATCGCGACTTATCCGCTTGGAAACCAAACCTATTTTATTTGAAAGGTTAAGCCTGTAGCAATCATCCGATAATAGTGGCATTTTGGTACAAACTCTGCGATGGGTCAAACTCTCCGAATATGTTCTACTCAAAAATGTTTGGTATCAATCCGTTTGGTATAAAATTTACGGTGGTCTGTTATTGGAAATGTTATTTGTTTCATCAAAATTATTATTTACATCTCGATAAAATCTTTTTAGAAAAGTTGAATTTAATAATATTTTACATATAAATCGGAATCCAATTTGAGTTATACATGAAAGAGCCAGTGAGCTGAATATCATTAGAAAGAGACGAAATGAATTTTTAAATTATTTCTTATTTGAAAAAACATGGCGGGGGTTCATCTCTTTCTAATGTCGTAGAGCTCTCTCTTTCAACAATATGTTTAACAGTGTAAAAACTAACCCATGAAATTTTCTAGAACTTTCTTATTAGATTCGTATATTGCTGTTATTTTTTTGTTAAAAACTTCACACTCATCTTTTTTAAGTCATTTTGGAAATGATTTAAAAATATATTCGTAAAGTGACACAAAATATGCCTTTCTTGTGTCATTTTGAAATTAAATTTGTTTTTGACACCTTTGTTAAATGAGAAAATTTGTTGCAAATATGACTTAAAAAGCTCCCATTTTTAGCACGCGATTCTGTCAACCCAATTTTTCAGAACATTTTCAATTGTATGGGCTCCTATCTCACCAAGGGCAACCTCGATTTGATCTTTCAAGTCTTGGATAGTCTCTGGATGGTTAGCGTAGCCCCATTGACTGTAACGGCGGCTCCTTCATTATTTTCGAAACAAAATAACTAATGATGTTGCCAGTCCATTTTCTGATCCCCAAATACGACAATTTTGCTTGTTGACGTAGCCTCCGAGATGAAAATGAGCTTCGTCAGAAAAAATGCTTTTTCGGTAAAAATGCTCATTTCCTTTCAAGAGTTTTACAGCTCAATTAACGAACCGAAAACGTCGCGAATGGTGTTTTTGCTTCAGCTCATGCACTTTATACGCCTTTATGCCGAGGTTGCCGAATTTTCCACATTATTTTCTTACACTTTAGGTATGGAAGACCACTTTGAAAGTAAGTTTTCAATATTTACTGTCAAATTAAGTAAATTCGTTTTGAAACATTCTAGATTCTGGTTTATTCCCTGCTGTTATTCAATTTTTAATTTTATTCTTTTCCGAAACATTTTTCCAGCGTCGAGAGAAATAGAAGGAGGAGTTATACATAATGTTAAATAAATCCTTATAAAATACAAGAGGCTAACTTTAAAAATTTGGAATGCTGTTGAGCCCGACTGCATTTATTAACTTACTGAATGCAAGGCAAGTAGCTCATCCTCTTGGATACTGCTAAACAAATAAGAATAACGTATGTGGTATAATTTACCCGTATCAAAATCCCAACTTTTGAAATCCTGCCTTTTAAAAATCCAACTTTCAAAATCCAGACTTTCAAAAGACAGATTTTCAAAAACGCGACAGAAAACGCTAGCAGATTTTTTTATTTTTATAAATATGGAGTGATTTTAGTTTTCTGACATTAGTATTTTGTAAACCGTATTATCGATACAGTCTATGTATGGAGTTCCAATTGTGATAAAATAAATTTTATTAACATTTTGTGTGAAACATGGGAAGATGGAATGGGGAAGAAAAATCAAAATTATCTATGGTGTTGCCATCAACGGAAAAAAATATTGTGTAAAGCACAACACTAGAAGAAGGAAAACATGAATTAAAAAAGGAACCATCAGATCATAATCACGCTCCAGTAGCTTCCGAAAAACATTTTTTTAAGGCAAATGAAACCATAAAAGGTTGGCAGAAGTACCAGGGTTGTGACCTTCTCAAATAATAAGAGAAAGTATTGTTGAATGTGACCACGATTGTAGATTATATTTGCCTTCAAACAGAGCACAAAAGTAAAAAATTGCTGGAGTGAGGGCCTCAACACTGAAAGCGCAGGAAAGTTTCAATGAAATTACCATTCCGGATACGTTAAAGTTTATTGACGAAGATCTTTTTGTATTGTCGGAGAAAGATTTTGAAGAGAATAAAATTTTTTTATTAAGGGTAAAACCATCTTTGATGTTGTTAGCAGAGGTTGAATGCTGGCTCATGGACGGTAAATTCGAGGTTGCCTATGAGCTCAAAACCAACAGAAGTGGAGATGTTTCATGAGCTTTGTAAAATTGCTTGTGATTGGAACATCCAAAGAGAATTGTGTCAGATTTTGAAAAAGCAAGCATCAGATTTTGAAAAAGCAAAAGTCGAAAACAATGTATGGGTGTCATTAAAGATAATGTTTTGTCCGAAAAGCCGAAAAAAATCTCAAATAAATTAATATCACGGACGATTATGAAATACTTCATAATACTAAAAAGCACTTAAATTTATTTATTTTATCATTAAATATTTGGGGTTTTGACAAAACCTTCTTTTCAGGGCGACCAAAAATACATATTTTATTAAAAGAACATATTTATACAAATCCAATTTTGTAAATTAAATTTTACAATTATTGGTTGAGGAATGGCCAAGTTCAATTGAGCAGGCACAATTCCAACAATTCTAGAATAATTCACATTAAAATGCAAATTATATCCAGTAACCCAAATTTAGCCAAGATCGACCAGAAAAAGACCGAGTTCATAATAAAAGTGAAGATAAAATACAAACTTTTGTCGGGATTTTTAAGATTTCAGCAAAATCGAGATTTCGAAAATAGAGATTTTGAAAATCGGGATTTTAAAAGTTGTGATTTTGAAAGTCGGAATTTTTTTTTGTGGCAATTTTAATAATTCGGTCTATTGTAATTCGGGATTTCGTACCGACGCCATAACTTTTAATACAATAATCTATGTATACAAACAGAAATTGTGCGACAGCTGTAACACAGCATCGCGAATTATCTTATAGTCATCTGATAAAGTAAAAAAATGTTTAATACAAAACTGTAGACTATATAATACATATGTTTGTTGATTTACGTAATCTAACAGTAAAGATTATAATTTGTAAGTTAACCACCTATCATGCAAAATGGTTCACAATCATAATTAAATTACTCAGACAGTAATTGTGTCATAAATCATACACAATAAATTTTATTATTTAACCTCTGTCCTCCATTCGATATAGACAGAAACAAATATCTAATTTATTGTAGATGATTGATAAATGGAAATAATTTAATAAATAAAATTTTTAGTCTTACCAGCATAAAATTTTCAATTAATCCACTTCCGCTTTTATCGTAAGCGCTTATTACTCATTCATGAGCACATTGTGTACTTTGAAACTCTTAACTTACTGCCCCTAAAATTTGTGTGTGTAATTAATGCAACGATTCACGCGTATCCAATCGAGTGTCTATATATATTTATCGTGCTTGATTGATTATCAAAACGATCGTTAACTTTTTGTCAAATCATTGTTATATATTCACTTTTTACTACGACGCACATTACGACGCACAAATTCCTAATCACGTAATCGTTACTTTCAAAAATCAGACTAAAAAACTCGATCGATATTATGTAAACGTGTTTACCCGGCAACGATCAGTCCTTATACTAAACTGGGGTTACTACAATAGATATTTATCTTTACAAAAAAAACAAAAAAGTAAAAACAAAAATAGCTCGCATTATAGTATGTATTTATAATTTAAATATCAGTGAGAAAATATAATTTAATAGAACTGTGATTGATTTTACTCTATTTTCAATATAAGTATTCGAAGTCAAATGGTGTAAATAGAATCAGCTGAGATCATCAAACTTATACAGAATCAGCCAATTATCACCTGCATTTAATATTTTAATATTTAAGTGCAGCATCGCGTACACAGAGATAGGAGGCAGAAAGTTAACATAAAAATTCAAAACAAAACATTGCGGTTGTATGAGTAAGATAAAATTACAAGGCCTGTGAAAATTCTTTATAGGTATTTGGGTTGCCTGCTACGTCTTATCACGATCGATTCAATTGTTCTATATTTTTGTATCGTGCTATTTACACACACCCCTATTAAACATATGCTGCTTTATTTTGTTTTATTCAATTTCTTTTACGGTTCGAAATTCTTTTTCTTTCTCTTTTTCTCACGTTTTAAATAAAATATGTATATCTTCAAGAAAATGGTTAATAAAAAAATAGCAAAACGAAAACTTCAAAATTGTTCTTACTCATCAAAACAATAGAAGTGCATTTTTAAATCGCACATATTAGGTTGATTCTAAGGTTTTTATTTTTATATACACGGGGGTTTGAATGCGTAACTATATATTAAAACATGAATAGGTGCGTGGGTAACCGATGGTATGAATCTGACTTTAAACCTCATGAGATTTAAAATATGTAATTCAACTAAAAATGACAAATATAAAATAAACCGTTTTTCTAGAGTTCCGAATCAAGAAATATTGGGATCGAAACCTGTCAGTGGCAGAATAAAAACAGATTGATGAATCGATGATAGTAAGAAACAGATCGCTGTGCGCTATTGGTGTCCGTAACTGAGGAAATTCTTTAAAATAAATTAGGGCTACATACGTCCGCACGAATTTCACTTTTCCCATAGATGAACCTTCGCTGGAATTGAAAAATGGTACATTGCCTGCAGTGTATCTCCAGAGTAACTTGCCTAGTTTTTAATAAGATGCAAGTTCTTGAAGGGTCCAAAATGATAGCAGCAAACAATTTATGCAGTATTGGTTTAAACTTCACGCACATCAAATATTCATGTCAAAGTAAGAAAATGTGTGGGATGTCTGGGAAGACATACAGAACTCTTCAATGCACGCAAATGAAGTGACAACATGCACAACTCTCCATTCCGCGAATAACAACAAAGACAAATGCTCTGTATAAAATAAGGTGTTCTTGTTAGCTACAGCTTTAATCAACGCTAATAGATCGAGGCTCACAGTCATAATTCATCACGCATTCATTTGAACTACTCAACCTACCAATAAAATTCCTAGCAGATTTGCAAGTTACAGGAATTGGAGGAATGAAAGCTAATAAAATATATTATAAGGTAAACATAACCATTTCAGCTTATTTAACGCCGGCATACAAGCAGGTCGTGGGAGCTTTTATCTTACCAAACTTAACAGAGCAACTACAAACAACGCCAATAAAGAGTCTTAACAAAACACCATGGAAAGAACTGAACTGACACTTTTTGATCCAAATTTTAGGAACAGAGGTATACGCCAATATATTATTAGACGGTGTAACAAACAAATCACTGCACCAACCGGTAGCTCAGAAAACTGAGTTAGGATGGATTCTCACGACAAAATCAAATTTAACATCGAATTCACTATCTCTGGTAGTGCAAACCAACCTAAACTTGCTTGCATCAATTCGGGAAAATTGAAGAGCTACCCAAGAGAAAATCATACTCAGAAGAAGAAGAAGAAGAAGAGCTGAGCAAGAAACTTTACGCAAATACTCACAGAAGACTATACCAGAAGGACGGACGATACGAGGTCAATAGTTTCAAGAATTCTTCAAGTAGAGAGAAGATTAGAAGCAAACCCATAATTAAAACCAGAATACCATAACTTTATGAATGCGGAAATTCTATGTTGATGATGCTCTCTCCGGTTCAGGAACCATCGCATATGCAGTGAAATGTCAACAACAGTTACGAAAAACGATTAACAATGGAGGTTTTAAACTGACAAAATGTGTATCGAACAACAGAGCCATAATGGAAGACATTCCTGTAGAACAAAGAGAGTCAAATACAATTCTCATAAATAAAGAATTCCGTGGAATGAAAACTATTGTTTCAACAGTCGTGGTTAAGGGGCCTATCATAGGATGAAGGACCTACCTGAGGAAAAAATGAATTCAATATAAAACTTCGTTCAGTGAGCTGCAAAAGCGATAGATTTCCACGATGGGCTTATACCAAGGGGAAGGGCGAAAATTTTTAGCTGCGACAAACGATTTTTTCTCCATTTATATAACTGTAAATTTATGATTCATAAAATTACATTACAACAAACTACAAACTTTACACTCCGTTTACAGACATTTTCATTTGCCTCACTTACAAGTGAAATTGTTTATCGGGGGTAATATAAAAATAATAATTTAAGAGAATCAGTTTATTCACAATGTTTGCAACACGAAGAACTAAAAAGAATATATGATACGTATTTTCTCGCATATGAAGTTGCCAAGTTTCGAAGTAAGGCAAATAACAAAACAATCGACTCTCATTCATGCATGTCCATACACATGCATAATTCTGTTTACATATTTTGCAAAAGTCGTATAGCAGTTTTGCGAGAAAGAGATAGCAAAAATCTATATTACCTTCGCTCACAAAGCAGTTGGAGAAATAAGCGAGAAAAAACATAGCTTTCAGAACAAAAAACTGCTAATATAATGAATCCGCCAATTTGACTTCCATAAAAATAGACATACTACAAACAGATCTGACAGGGCCTTGGAAGAAAAGAAATTAAAATAAATACACGTTTCGGTTTAAGCTTAATAAACAATATACTTCTGATACAAAATATTTATGCTGTCTGCTTCTGATTTATTTAACATTTGATTTACGAAACCCGTCACATTGACGGGTTCCGTAAATCTAGAGTCTAGAGTTAAAACTAATCCAACAATTTGTCCACCATACCAATTTTTGGGAATTTACCAATTTTTTGGATTGATTTTGAAAATAAAACCATAGTTAAAAGTAACCCAATTTAGGAATTTTGGCTTCAGTTAAAGTAAACTGGTAATGTTTCTCCTAGAGAGATAATTGTTGCTTATTTGGTTTTTGAAGTAATTAATAAGATTACCTTGGGTCGGGTCTTACTAATTAGAAAAATAACACTTTGACTATTACGAAAGTAATTCTGCTTTATTTTATCGTTATGTTCAATTTATATATAAAAAAATAATGCTGTATCAGCGTACATAATTTATATAAAAAATTGAATGAACTCATGCTAAAACGTTTAATAAAAAATGAATTATGCTAATTTAGCGTAATATGCTAATTCACCTTGTATTAAACGTTTAGGTAAATTGATTCCTGTTGTTGACATATTAAAAATATAAAAACAAATAAACTGTTCGGCTGAACATATTTCGGGGCAACACTTAGTTTTCAAGGTTCCTATACAGGATTGTCCCCTAGAGATATTTTGCCATTGACCGGAAGCTTTACTGAAAATGTATCTTCCTCACACACTATGGTAGCCAGCTGTTCATCATACAAAGATAATATCCAGTTGTAGTTTTTTAATTTGATTCAAGTATCTTGCGGATTTTTTGATAGTTGTTTTAAAACCTGGCAATCCTTAACCTTAGCTGAACTTAATAATCCTAGTTCACAAATACTATTATTTTGATATGCAGCGTGTATCGGATGCTGAAGCGCACAAATATAACAGTCGTCAGTGAATTTGAAGTGACGAAGCTCATGCTTTGACATCATATAGAACTGGTCGTAATGCAAAGATGTTGCCATGTACGCCATAGCGGGGTTTATGAAGGTTTTGCTTCTGGTGTTGCAAATACCAATGGTTTGAATAATTGAAACCTTTCACTGCTTATCAGAGGTAGCTTTAGCTCAAAGATAACGTTTAGAAGAGAGAAACGTACGCTCCCAGTATGTTCAAAATAGAGCTCGTGTTGATGAGGGAAACTGGTTAGATTGTATGAACTGGTGATTGCTGCTGCCTCTTCGAATACACTTGACATAGCCACCAAACTTAGTAGAAAGAATGGTAGACACCTTATGCTAGAGGTTGTGCGTATTGATCTACTTGGTATTTGTCGTAGTGGTTCATCTTCCGCGACTTCGTTTGTGTCGATGGGAAGAGGACTTCTTTCGTTTTAATTCTGTACCGCTGCTATTTTTAAATGTTACTACCCTTGTTAAGTTATTACTGTCCGGATGTAGTTTAACAATTCGCCCTAGAGACCATCTAGTTGGAGGAAAATTCGTGTCTTTGATTAAGACAACATCATCTAATTTTACAGACCATTGCTTCCAAAAATCTTGTACAATTTTTTGTACAAATTTCCAGGGCTGCAGTGGAGTTATGTCTTCCTTTAGTACCAAAAAATGACCTGGTGTTAGTAACATATCACTTGGATCGGCTGACATTACTGTTAGAGGCCTAGAATTGAAACATCATATTATTAAACACTTGTTTTTTATTTCGCAAAATAAAGGTGACGAATACTGCAATGTTTCCCTTGTAGGATTTCATGCCCCTTCCTTTTGAAACTCGAACTTGAATAGGCCCTGCAAAGTCTACGCCAGTGTGTGTGAAGGGGCGTGAGGGAACAAATCTTTCCTTCCGTAGGTCTGCCATTAGTTGTAGCTTGGTGGTAACCCCGAATCGATGACATTTTACACATTTGTTGATTTCTGTACGGACTTGTTGTACAGATTTGTTGATTTCTGTTGATGTGCATCAGCTATCAATAATTTGGTTAAGATATGTTTTTTGGTAACATTATAGGATGTTTTGTGTTAAAACCTAATTTGCTCTTCTTTAGGCGACCTCCTACTCGAAGTAAATCGTGTTCGTCGATGAAAGGGTTGAGACACGCAGGATGGTGCTTTTGGTTGACACTGTTCCGTGTTTGAGTATAGCGTTATGATTTTGTTTCTACTAGCTGCTGAAAAGGATTATTTGTTGATGAATTTGTCACGGTGAATACTCGTTTTATGTCTATATTTTGGTTGCGCGAAATTTGTTGTGGCCAGTTTTGGCTTGATGTTTGAAGCCAGTTTGGTCCTGCCCACCATAAACTGTTTTACCTTAAGTCTATTGGACGCACTATCCGCAGGGTTTTCCTTTGAATTTACATATCGCCATTGGTTTGGGCATGGCTTTCCTTGAATTTTCGAAATTCTATTAGCGAAATGTTTTGAATCCAAGCTTTTATACAGATTCTATGAGTGATCATAGAATCTGTATAAAAGCTTGATTATAAGTTTGGTATTCGTAGAGCTTCCACTACCTTTTCCATTAGTTTTGTGAGTAGCACAGCTCTGCATAATTCAAGTCTTGGCAAAAACAAATAGTTTTGATTGGTGCTACCTTTGTTTTAGCAGAAAATAGCGTTACTTTGATTTGTTCTCCGAAGTAGTGCACCTGGCTTAAATGACTGCTGCTGCATAAGCTTTCTCAGATGCGTCGCAAAATACATGTAGACTGATTGATGATTTATGTAATCCAACAAGAACATTTCGCTTACGGTTATTGATAAAGAGCAGATGTGAAAATAAAAATAAAAAAAATCTAAGTTAAGCACCTGCCATGCAAAATGGTTCACGATCATTATTAAATTACTCAGTCAGTAATTGAGTCATAAATCATACACAATAAATTTTATTATTTAACCTCTGTCCTCTAATCGATATAGACAGAAACAAATATCTAATTTATTGTAGATGATTGATAAATGAAAATATGTAGATAATTTAATAAATAAAATATTTAGTCTTACCAGCATAAAATTGCCAATTAATCCATTTCCGCTTATTACTCATTTACGAGCACATTGTGAACTTTGAAACTCTTAACTTACTGCCCCTAAAATGGGTGTGTAATCAATGCAACGATTCTATATGTGTCTATATATATTTATCGTGCTTGATTGATTATCAAAACGATCGTTAACTTTATGTCAAATCATTGTTATTAATTCACTTTGCACTAAGTAGAAAAACCACGTCATGAATCGCATAAATTTCTTATCACGTAATCGTTATTTTCAAAATTCAAACTAAAAAACTCGATCGATAATATGTATACGTGTTTACCCGGCAACGATCAGTCCTTATACTAAACAAACTGGGGTTACTACGATATTTATCTTTACAAAAACAAAAAAGTAAAAAACAAAAATAACTCGTACGTATTTAGTATTTACAATTTAAATGTCGGTAAGAAAATATAAATTAATAGAAGAACTATGATTGATTTTACTCTATTTTCAATATTAGTATTCAAACTCAAATGATGTAAATAGAATCAGCTGCGATCATCCAACTAATAATTGAATCAGCCAATTATCACCTGCATTTAATATTTTAATATTTAAGTGCAGCATAGCATACACAGGTGGCAGAAAGTTAACATAAAAATACAAAGCAAAACAGTACGGTTGTATGAGTAAGATAAAATTACAAGGCCTGTGAAAATTCTTTATAGGTATTTGGGTTGCCTGCTACGTCTTATCGCGATCGATTCAATTGTTCTATATTTTTGTATCATGCTATTTACACACACCCCGAACCAATATTTTGTATTATTCAATTTCTTTTACGTATCGGAATACTTTTTCTTTCTCTTTTTCTCGCGTTTAAAATAAAATATGTATCTTCAAGAAAATCGTTATTAAAAAAAAACAAAAACGAAAACAAAATTGTTCTTACTCATCACAACAGAAAAACTGCATTTTTAAATCGCGCATGAATGCATTGAATGCGTGTGGGTAACCGATTTTATGAATCTGAATTTGAATCTCATTACATTTAAAATATGTAATTCAAATAAAAATGACAAATATAAAATAAAGAGTTTTTCTAGAGTTCTGAATCAGGAAATATTGGGATCGAAACTCATCAGTGCCAGAATAAAACTCGATAACAGTAATAAACAGAACTCTGTGTCTTGTTGGATTCATAAACTAGCCATTTCCCATCGGCTTTTCCAATCACCATCTCTGGTTACATTTATTCAAGAGTTCTCGCACAATACGCGTACTGGAACTTTCTTCTGGACAATTCCCTCTTTTATAAATGAATCTCATTTTCAAAGCGAGTATTCATTTCTTCCCCCTCTTTTGTAGCGCCAGCTATTTATCGCTGACGTTAACGAAAAAATTATTAATGTAATTAACAAAAAAAAAAAACAAGAAAAGAAACATCAAATCAAAGAGTATCTCCCGAGTACGCCATGCGAATATACCGCTGCTCAGTTGGTGGAGGTAATTTAGTCGTGAATGTCGGCGTACTCTGGTATTTACTTCATAGATACTATATTGGCAACATGAAGGGAAAGCACACCCCCTCACTCATCACTCCCTACACTTACCACAGTTCGGTTCACTCTCAACAGGTTAAACATTAGTTCTTTTATTTAACAAAAAAAATTATAAATTTTTAAAAATTATTAGGTTAAGTTTTTCTTAATCCAAACTAAAAGGAACAAAAAATAAATTGTAAGACAGTAAAGCGCTTCCTACATCCGTGGCCTCTGCAATTGAATTAATGCCTACTAAAATGAAGAAAAGAAAAAAATCATATTTAGTTAATTTTCAAAAAAAAATAAGATAGAAAAATAGTAGTGTATTCACTTAAAATCGAATCCATTAATAAAAACTTAATAACTTTAACCATACGACAAATCAAGTAAAAGGAAAATTAATCCAAAAGAGACATATAAAATTTAACAAGAAACGAAATGAAAATCATGAAAAAAAACAAAGCAACTAGCCGTAAATATTGGTTTTCCTCTGGGTGTTCAACCTCGCTCCCAGCATGTGGTTACCTTAACCTTGGCAGCGTCACTTGTCCTTGCCAGGTTGTATTTTCGGTTTAACGTCGACCCAAACCTCATACTCCGAATCAGGGTGGTAGATAACACGGGGTTCTTCCGCTAGCTGCACTGCTAACAACTTATAACTCTTCAAGTCCCGTTTTTTTATAGGTCACCCGCCAACGATGTCCAGTTCCTTGATGCACCGTCGATAGAAATCCGTTTATTTTTTTCTCAACGGGTGACTACTACGCAAATCGAACACTTATTAAGCACCAAGCGTAAAAACACATAATCCGAAGTCGCGTTGGCTCAGATGTGTATCCAGATGTGTAAAGATTGGTCACCATCCGACATCTATTGTATGTATTCACACGAACAGTATCCAAAATGTATGTGCCTTTTTTCAGCCTCGTATTCGCAATAACAACAAAAAATATTATGTCTAAGAGCACAACAAAAAAAATACCGCAGCTTCCTTCACTATATTCTGCATGTAATTTCGCTCTTATATGTGTTATATCTTGTTATATCTTCACAGATATATTTGTTTCCACTCAAATCAAACAAACTTCTACGATAAGTATTCCCCTTTTGTTAACACGGGAATTTTTCTTTATTTTTCTTTTCACTTTATAATCAGCCCGATTATAGAACTCGCCGAATTTAATGCGAAATTAAAATTATTTTGACTATCGAAACCGACGGAAAACTGGGGGGCTATTTTGAAATAATCCGCTATCGGATTTTTTCCGATATCGAAAACTCCGATCCGCCGCTAATTTTCCTATTATGAAATTGTTTGGTCGAATTTGTCAAATATAAGCACGTAGTTAGCAATAATGCTCCAGTTGTTGTAGTCCTAATAAATTCAAAATAAATAATTTAATTATAATTATCATTTAACCCTTTGCACTCGTATGTCACACACTGGAAGTGGCAATACTAAGTTACTCTAAAACTCGTATATCAGTCTGTAGACCAAAAAAAAAAAAGTATCACACTGTAAAAGATCACAAAAATTAAAACATTTTATAATAGTGTCCCGCGGCTGTGGGCACACAGGGGGCTTCGGCTGTAACACAGGGGGCTTCGGCTGTAGCAATGGAAGGTTGCTGAAGTAATTATGATTAATAAACCAGCAAATGACAATGACATTTCACAATTATTTGAAAAATTACTGCTCAAGAGGCTGAAGCCAATAATAGAAGAACAAAATTTAATTCCACCACACCAATTAGAAGTTAGGGAAAATCACTCTACGATAGAACATGTTCACAGAATAACGGACATAACAGAAGATGTACTTGAGAAAAAAATATGTTCCACTATCTTCTTAGATGTAGCACAAGCTTTCGACAAAGTTTGGCACCAAGGTCTTGAAGTTAAATTGCATCGAGATCTACCTAAACAGCTCTATCAAATTCTTAAATCGTACATCGCAGATCGGCATTTCCGTGTAAAACATAACGAAGAGTACTCTGAACTAAAGAGAATAGCAGCAGGCATACCATAAGGTAGCGTACTAGCAACATTTGCAGACTATACAGCTATTCTGACAACTGGAAAGTGTATATCAGAAGCAACGATAAAATTTCAACAAGCAACCGACTCAGTGAGTAGCCGGACAAGGAAATGGCACATTAGCGTAAACGAAACAAAATTGGTTCACGTAAACTTCACAAACCAGAAAGTTAACTGAATTCCAGTGGAACTCAATTCAAGGCAGGTACCAAATGCAAATATAGCACGTTCAGGTGCACACACCGAAAAATAAACAGTCTTCGCAATGAAGATAACAATTGCCTACCCCTCAGGCGAAGGTGATTGTACAAGACAATTAAGTCATATTATACGTTTTAGGCGCATACGACAATTCACCACCGCTTAGTGTCTCGGCTTAGCTATAAAAAATGGAACGAACGTTACACTTTTAAGCGACTATTAACATTTTTGGTCAAGATGCTTGCTAAAACTTGATAAAGAGTTTCTGGTCCTGCTGTTCAAACTTATCAATTATAGCACCGTAACTTAACCACATTGTACGTACCGTAGTTCTGGTAATTGGGTTCATTGCTGCTCGGATTTGATGCCTTCCTAGTCTAGTTTTTCGTCCAATCCTGTGTTGTTTAAGATGGAATAAAGCATATGGAAGTTTTAAATCTCAGCTGCTCCTCGGAAGGTTCATCCATTACAATATGGTAGTAGGGCGGTGATCGTTATTGCGATCTACATCCCGTGTATAAAAGTTCGTTCAACATCCTTAACTACATAGCTCCATAGCTCTTGGAACATGGAATACTTACTCTGATCTTCTTTCTCTCTTCCTCTCTCTCTATAGCTATCACAGATTTTGCCGCCTAAACGATGGTCTTCAGTCTGCCTAGATCAATCGCGTGCGTCTTTCAAGTACAACGGCTGGTTCTAGTTAATATTGTACTTGCAACATTTTTCGAAAATTATCGATACTATGAAGCACTGCTCAGTTGGGCATCGTTGGGGACAAACCCCATAATTATATAGTCGTTGATGATCTTTTCGGCGGGAGGGTCGACCAACACATTGTAGGCAGTGTTTTATATTAATGCTATGCATCGATAGTTTTCATAATTTAGACGGTCACGAGATTTAGAGTTTTCAAAGCTATACAAGAATTTAAATCTGACTACAAGAAACCAAATAACATGATATAGGTTTTTATTTGCCACAGCACGGCGTTATAGTACTAGCTATCGCTGACTACTAAACTCAGAAAAGTCTTTGACGGATCGGCGAAAACAACAACAGGCATTTCAGTAAATGAATGCTTAGCAGTTAGTTCAATTATCCTAGGAATTCGCGAAAATCGTTTTGCTTTGTCTGCTGATATAGAAAACATGTACAAATCATCAGATCAAGCTGACGATGACAAAAAGTTCGACAAAATTGTCTGCGATATGCATGTTGACGATCTAATGACAGGTCCGTGCTAATCACATCGAAGCTAAACAACGAAAAGATCACACCCCTGGTTTGTTAAATAAACAAGGATTTCAACTTAGACAATGGAATTAAAATTCTTGACAACAGCTGAAGTCCATTGAAGATTTCACCCATTACTCAATATATTCAATTAAAGGCGTAATTTGGAAGCCTACATTGTGGCTTCACATTTGTGTCGGATCATGCAAGAACTGAAAATTTCTCAAAACGAATGATACTTTCTGAAGCCAGTCGACTTCTTCATTCTCAAGGTTGGTAAACCCCAATCACAGTAACCGTTTAGATATTTATGCAACTACTGTGGACTCTGACGCTTTACCTGAAAACCAAATATCTAAATGGCAAGTACTACAAAAACATCGAACAAATCAAAATTCCTCGGTATAATCAAACATGTAAGGATACCTTGATTCTGTTACTTAGATTTTGTGATGCAGGTCAATCAGCAAGAATCAGTAATCAAACTACAATTTCTCTACCTCGATTGGAACTCTCTCATTTACCTGGACCGACTCTAAAATTATTTTGAACTGGCTCTGAAGTCTGCATGCGCTGGCTAGATTTGTATGCAATCATACTGCTGATGAATCATTTGCTTTTTGCCAAAAATCTAGTGCCTCGCTCTTCATTATCCGAACACTAAGTAACTATGGTGGAACAGACCTGCAGGTCATGAGTTACGCATACCACAGGAATTTTGGCTAATGGCAAACTCTAATTATGGAAACATTCAAGAAGACACCAACAAATTATTTGTATTGGCTATAAGAGCTCCGATCGATTGGTTTAAAAACTTTCTATCTATTGGGGGTACAAATTGAAAATGCGGGATTGATAACAGATGGCGTTACTAACGCTATACGCATCAGGCAGTACTGTGACTATGTTCATGTCAAAGCTACGTCTTATAGCTTTAATTTTCAGTATGTGTCAATTTGTCGCAGTGTCAAATTCATAGTTTTTTTGAGCTCTCAATATGTCGAGTTTCGTGCCAACAAAACAGCATTTGCGGGAAGTTTTAATTTACTTCTTTAATTTGAAGAAAAGTGCTGCTGAAGCACATCGATTGGTCTCCGAGGCTTATCCGAGTCATGTTCCATCGGTTTCAACGTGCGAGAGATGGTTTGTGCGGTTTAGAAGTGGTGATTTTGACGTTGAGGACAAAGAGCGGCCGGGCCAAGTGAAAAAGTTTGAGAATGCTGAATTGGAGGCAATACTCAATGAAGACTCGTGTCAAACTCAACAAGAGCTCGCAGATTCATTGGGAGTGACACAACAAGCCATTTCCCATCGTATAAAAGCCCTCGGAATGATCCAAAAGCAAGGACATTGGGTGCCGTATGAGCTGAAGCCAAGAGACGTCGAGCGCCGTTTTTTTGCATGAGAACTGCTGCTCGAACGGCAAAAACGGAAGGGTTTTTTGCATCGCATTGTCACTGGTGATGAAAAGTGGATCCATTACGATAACCCGAAGCGCAAAAAATCATATGGTTACCCCGGCCATGCATCATCATCGACGGCCAAACCAAATATTCACGGCGCCAAGCTTATGCTCTGTATTTGGTGGGACCAGCTGGGTGTGGTGTATTATGAGCTATTGAAATCGAACGAAACCATCACAGGAGCACTATACCGAACTCAATTGATGCGTTTGAGCCGCGCACTCAAAGAAAAACGGCCACAATACGAGCAAAGACACGACAAAGTAATTTTGCAACATGACAACGCTCGGCCACATGTTGCAGCGCCGGTCAAAACATACCTACAAACGCTGAAATGGGAAGTCTTACCCCACCCGCCGTATAGCCCAGATATTGCTCCTTCCGATTACCACCTTTTCCGATCGATGACACATGACCTAGCTGACCAGCGCTTCCATTCTTACGAAGAAGCCCAAAAATGGGTCGATGACTGGATAGCAGCCAAGCCGGCCGAATTTTTTCGCGACGGTATCCGTAAATTGCCAGAAAGATGGGAAAAAGTTGTGGCTAGCGATGGACAATATTTTGAATAATTCATTTGTTACCATTTTTTCAGAATAAACGTTCAAAAATAGAAAAAAAAATCCCGCATTTTCAATTTGTACCCCCAATACAATGACATAAAGAGACGGTCAAATTAAGAAACAATGTGTCTAAACCCAATTTTGGACAAATAAAACATTCTACGAGTTGGAGGAATAGTACAAAATAGTGTCACATCATTTTTGACAAAACTTCTAAGGCTCCGAAAATCCAAGGCTAAGCAAGTTATCAAAACATCTGAAACCTGTGTTTGAAGTGGCCGAGTACAATTTGTAAGGCCCTTTCTGTGTGTGGGGATTAACTACGCTGTACCAATATCTGACTATTTAATCAGATCAAGCGGCTCTTAGGTGTAAAATTCGTGGTAGTGTCCCAACAATAGCATTCTTAATACATGGGACATGAACGCGTTTATGTTTTACACCCAATGTTACGATTTGTTTACATTGTGTGGACATTGAATGTCTCTTAATGGAAGGTGAGGTCGTGTATTGCTTGGCATCGTAAAGAAATTAATCAATATTGAAAAATGAAAACAAGGGAACTGCGGGGAAAGATTTTACATAGCTTTTGTCTATAAATTAGTTTTTTCTGGCCTACTGAAAAAAAATGTTTGACGTAAATATTTGTAAATTGGAAATACTTTTTTCATAGCGAAATTGTCCGGGAAAGTTATTCCCAATTTTATTTTGTTTTTAAAAAAATTACCGCACTAACTTTTTACCTTAGTATGCCAGAAAAAAATTATTTAAACAGAATTTATATGTAAATTCCTATCCCAATTCCCTATTCCTGGGCAATTACCAGAAAAGGGCCAAAATCCTGTAATGTTGATATAGGGTGACCCATCTAGCATTTGCAATTTCAACTATCGTTTATTTCGAGTGTGGCAACACTTACGTCAATCGTGTGTTCACAGAAAATTATAGTTTAATGTTTGAAATTTACGAAATGGGCCTCTTTATGCCTGAATAAAATTGGAAAAGATTAAAAAATTACCTTCATAGTGGTGAGTCTTCTACAAAAACTCTAAGAAATTTACGTGAAAAATTCAGTAGAAATGCAGCAGATCAATTTGTGAAGCGAGTTCATGAAACTGGTTTGTTATTGGATAAACCAACACGTGCACGTACCTTGCACAGTGCGAAAAGCTGAGAACATTGCAGCTGTTGCTCAGAATATGTCTGACCAATATCAACTCGCCATCGTGCTCAAGAATTGAACATTTCACCCAGTTTTGTGATGAGAATTTTGTATAATAACCTAGGAAAGGCGCACCCAGTTCAATTAGTGCAGGAGCTGAATCACAGCTGAGTGACTGTTTAGTGTGAATTTTTTGGAGAGCGTTGCGTGAGTGAGTTTGGAGTGTCATCAATTGGCCACGCTAACCATCCAGAGACTATTCAAGACTTGAAAGATCAAATCTAAGTTGCTATTGATGAGATAGGAGTCCATACAGAATGGGGTACTGTAAAGCTGGCCGTGGAAGTCATTTGAATGAAACTGTGTTCCATACTTAATGGCAATGTAAACTCTTCCTAATAATAGAAACCGTGTTGAAAAATATTCATTCGTTTTTGAATTAGAGCCAAATTTAATTGCAAACGTTAGATGGGCCACGCTTTATTAAGTTGGCCAATCAAGAAGAAATTAGGCATGTTGGATGAAAATGGGATTATAAAATAATTTTTGGAAGAAGTTCTGAAATATGGCCTCCTGGGATGAAACGGTCAAAAACTCGTCTTGGTGAGGTAAATTATCCTTGAGAATCCTATTTTTATATCATGAGGATAAACAATTCAAGAACAGGAGATAGTTTACTCTAATTCCTAGTGTAAGCGGTCTCGTGATTTATTCAGGGACACTTTAAATTTTGTGGCGCCAGCCCAAGAGATAGATCGAAGAATTACCGGATACCACCAGACATTTTTTTTTATAATATTTATTTGTGGAATATCATAGTAGATCGGCACAACTAATAAAATGTTTTACGCGTAATCTAGAAACAAGTATGGTTCTCTCGAATTCATATTTATGTATCACTGGCCCCTTTCTAGTGAAGTGGTCACCCAACAATAGGCAATATGTTGAGCAAAATCAAGGCAAACGATATTAGTATTTTGAACTTTTTGAAAAAAAAATTAACGTTGTTTTTTCTAATCATGATCACATTAGTTGGGACACCTGAAAGCACTAAATGTGATCTTATTATAAATCAACTCACGTCCAAGTAGAAGTTTGAACCTTTCTGGCGGAGCCAAATACCAGATCTGGCGAAAACACTAACAGTTCCTTCAAATTAAACAGAATTTGTGAGAATTTTGGTCATGGCGACTGCTGTAGTATGTGAGCGTTGTCATGATGAAAGTGCCGTTTCTACGCTTCCACAAGTGGCGTGTTTCGGCAAATGACCGTTCTTTCAACTTTTCTAAAGTAGTCACATTTTCCGGTCCAGAAATGGCTGAGTTCCGTCCTAGGTGGCTATATTCCAAAACATCTTCCAAAAATCATTGTATAATGACTAATTTCTTCATAATTGGAGAAATGACACACTTAATATCAACATTACGGGAATTTAAAATATGGGAGTTTGAAACAGGGGTTTTTGAATACGGAATTTTGAAAACTGGATTTGAAAATACGGCAATTCAAGCCCAACTCGGTTTTAACATCTCCAAATAACGTGCTGGAAACCATTTAAAATTTCTCCATTATTATAAGAAGCTAAAAGGGCACTAATCAGATACTGCTCGATACACCGTGCAAACACCCATTTGACTGTCGAAGTCTTTTCGCCGTCGATTTGAAGAATATTATTCCGAGAACGCGTTTCAAACATCAACAGTCATTATCGGTTCCAACATCAATACTCTATGTGGTCTGGCGAAATCGAGTTCTTCGGTTATCTTCTTTGGCTTGTTGCTAAGTTCAAAGTTGTGTGCTTTGTGAGGCGTGACATTATCGTATACATGCTTGGGGTTGCATAGTGTGAAAGAAGACAAACCCTAGGCATACACGGAAAGAAAAGTTTAGTATTTTCAAATAAACATTAATCAATTTCATTTAAAGTTGCGGATTGATTTTTAGCCATTGAATGTGATTGGTTGATTTATTTAATTTTAATTAGATGATTTTAACAAACCTTGAAATAAATGTTTCAACTAAAACATTTAATAAAACATATAAAATATTTATTTGATTTATTAACAAATAGTTAGTGATTAAATAAATTAATTAGTAAAATTAAATAAATTATTAGATAAAACATTTATTTATAAATTAACGATCAATCATTTTTTATGATTTGATTAAATATTTTAATGATTTTCATAAAACAAAAAATTTGTTTAGAACACTGTTGTTCTAAATTAAATTATTAAAAGTGATTTTATTAAATCAATCAAAAATACCAAGAGTTTGGCTTTAGGCTTTGGCACTTTTCGAACTAATAAGATTTTTGAATACTTTATTTAAAAAATTCGATCATCTTATCAGAAGGTTCGACTGAAACTGAACAGTAAGGAAATAGTAAATCCGTATATATATAAAATAAAAACTCAATGAGTTAGCGAATTATTATAATTTTGCGAAACATCACTCAAAATAAAGCTGCATTCATTCATTTGAATTATATGAAAGAACAAAAGTTAATTCTATGATTCTGCTATTGATTTAAATGATTTATCAATTTGTTTAGTAAACTAAAATAGCCACTTTTAATGATTTTCGTAGAAATCAACCAATGTTTAGCTGTTTTAATAAATTTGGCGTAAAATAAACTTTATCAAATATTTTTATTGTTTCAGCGAGAGATATTACTTGATTTTCAAACAAAAAAAAAATTTATTAATTCATTTAATTAATTATGTATATAATTTGTAATGTAAAAATCCACTAATTTTGTTTAGCCAAATCATTGAATTTTCATTTCGTATTTTGTTAAATGATTAGTTAATACAAATAAAATATTAAATGTAATTATATAATTCATTATCATTTAATTGAGATTAGATAATTCTTGTACAATATTTCATTTTTATCTGTGTAAATTGCCGCCCTAACACGCTTCTTTAAAGTACTACCAAAATTTAGCTTCTTACCTTTTTGCAACAAGAGTTCTAGTCGCTCTAACTTTCTTTCGATTTAACCTAACTTAATCGTTTCAATAATCCGAAACCAGGATTTGGCAATTAGGTTAAACCACGGATGTGAAGTTTTAAAAAAATTAAAAAAATATTACAAAAAATAAAATTTGCTTAATTAACAAAAATAAACAGTCGGTAAAAGGAACTAGCCTCATGATTATAATTTTATAGCTGGGCAATTCTTTAATTGGTTAGTTTGTTTTTACCACTTGGTTTACTGAGTCAAAAAAATGAGATAGTTCATCTTTACTGCCTGAAAAGGTCGGTAGAAACGTCACAGTGGTTAAAGTTTATATCGGCTGGCATGGGGCTATACAATGTGCAGGTGGTTTTACGAAAAACGAACCTACAGCCGTACCTCCTTGAATTAGCTGGCAATCGGTGTAAAAGTAGGACGAGAAAAGAAAACGGCGAAATAAAAAAATTAATAATGAGTAAATAGTGTTCACAATAGAACTAAAATCTCTACATATATAGAGATCTCTTCAAAGTCGAGTTTAAATGTAACAAGTCGTCAAATTTTAATAAACAATTCAAAATATAATAAGGTTGACATGCGACATGTGACACAAGCACAAAAAAGTTGGTTGCAAGTTAACTAAGTAATTTGTCATATTTAATTAAATTAATTTTCAAACCCCTTTTCCAGGTTGTTAAACAATTCAATTATTTTAATTCTAACGTAACAATAAAAGCAAATTGGCACACAAACGTTTCGTTGGAATTTCCCGGCCGACATAAAAAGTTTAGAAAATTATTTTTAATTATTCATGACAGATTTTGTTGGAAATTTAATACAATTTTTATGTAAGATATTCCCGAAAGGATTTTGATTTCATTTTGGTTTGACTTGGCGGATGGAAGATATATACCTAATTCAAGGATTAATTCTTGATATTATATTGGTTAGAGGCAAGTTAAAAAATTTAGTTTTTAGCGTTTTCTGCTTGAAATTTATAAAATTGTTATTTATTTATTTTTCCTATACGAGGAAATCATACTTCATCGCATCCCTAGCACACTAACAATTTTGTAGGTCACATAGTGATAGATAGATGGGTTCTATTTCCGGAGTTGGTATTGTTTCACTACTTGATGATGACAGTAATTTTTGACTTGTGAGAGGTTTCGCGATTTTTGCGAAGTTCTTAATGAATATGAAGTTAATCCGAGGAATCCCTTCAGTTGTTTGACCTTCTCAGATTTCGAGTCGCTCACACTTTCCTTGGATCTCTATCGCATGTGCTACATGGCACAACATAAAAAAACATCACACAACATACCCGAACCATATGCAACATCATGCAACAAGGTGCAACTTCACGCAACATTATGCAACATTCCACAATATAGAATGTTACAACAAAACGCAAAATCATGCAACATAGCAAAACATGGTGCAACATCATGGAGCAAATAGGGCGTCCAAAACGAAGCACTTCTAAACGAATTTTCCAAAAATCAAAACTCCTCGTAATCGTTTCCTTGCACTCGAGAACCTTGTCCTATCAAATTATAACAAAACCGTTAAAGCCAAATAAAATTTTAAAAGAAGGTCCCAAACCAACATGACGCAATATATTAGAACATCACACAACAATTCTCAACAAGGTGTAATATTGTGCGACTTATTGGGGGTACAAATTGAAAATGCGGGATTTTTTTCTATTTTTGAACGTTTATTCTGAAAAAATGGTAACAAATGAATTATTCAAAATATTGTCCATCGCTAGCCACAACTTTTTCCCATCTTTCTGGCAATTTACGGATACCGTCGCGAAAAAATTCGGCCGGCTTGGCTGCTATCCAGTCATCGACCCATTTTTGGGCTTCTTCGTAAGAATGGAAGCGCTGGTCAGCTAGGTCATGTGTCATCGATCGGAAAAGGTGGTAATCGGAAGGAGCAATATCTGGGCTATACGGCGGGTGGGGTAAGACTTCCCATTTCAGCGTTTGTAGGTATGTTTTGACCGGCGCTGCAACATGTGGCCGAGCGTTGTCATGTTGCAAAATTACTTTGTCGTGTCTTTGCTCGTATTGTGGCCGTTTTTCTTTGAGTGCGCGGCTCAAACGCATCAATTGAGTTCGGTATAGTGCTCCTGTGATGGTTTCGTTCGATTTCAATAGCTCATAATACACCACACCCAGCTGGCCCCACCAAATACAGAGCATGAGCTTGGCGCCGTGAATATTTGGTTTGGCCGTCGATGATGATGCATGGCCGGGGTAACCATATGATTTTTTGCGCTTCGGGTTATCGTAATGGATCCACTTTTCATCACCAGTGACAATGCGATGCAAAAAACCCTTCCGTTTTTGCCGTTCGAGCAGCAGTTCGCATGCAAAAAAACGGCGCTCGACGTCTCTCGGCTTCAGCTCATACGGCACCCAATGTCCTTGCTTTTGGATCATTCCGAGGGCTTTTATACGATGGGAAATGGCTTGTTGTGTCACTCCCAATGAATCTGCGAGTTCTTGTTGAGTTTGACACGAGTCTTCATTGAGTATTGCCTCCAATTCAGCATTCTCAAACTTTTTCACTTGGCCCGGTCGCTCTTTGTCCTCAACGTCAAAATCACCACTTCTAAACCGCACAAACCATCTCTCGCACGTTGAAACCGATGGAACATGACTCGGATAAGCCTCGGAGACCAATCGATGTGCTTCAGCAGCACTTTTCTTCAAATTAAAGAAGTAAATTAAAACTTCCCGCAAATGCTGTTTTGTTGGCACGAAACTCGACATATTGAGAGCTCAAAAAAACTATGAATTTGACACTGCGACAAATTGACACATACTGAAAATTAAAGCTATAAGACGTAGCTTTGACATGAACATAGTCACAGTACTGCCTGATGCGTATAGCGTTAGTAACGCCATCTGTTATCAATCCCGCATTTTCAATTTGTACCCCCAATAATATAATATTGGTGCAAAATCATGCAACATGGGAACATGCAATCTGGTGGATTAAATCAGAACTCCTTGCATGTAATATCGTACGCAACATCCCACAAAATGGTGGAACATAACGCGACATTGTGCAATATCATTAAACATAGTAAAATATCACACAACACAGTGCAATGTGACCCAACATGATGCAACATCTCAGAATATAGTGCAACATCACACAATAGTGTGCAACAAAACGCAATATTGTGCAACATCACGCAACATGGTGGAATATCCCGCAACATGGTGGAATATCCCGCAACATTGTGATACATGACAACTGATTTGGAGGACTCCTAAACGAATTATAAAGAAATTAGAACTCTCTCAGGCATGAATAGGGATGCCCATCAGAATCGATTATTGGCATTCGAAAACACTCCTCGCCAATATGTATCAAAATCTTTCGAGTCAATTTTTTATTTAAAATTTCCTGTCCACTCAAATTGGGTACTCAAATCGGAATTAAGCGAAGTGGCAACTTAGGTTCTACTTCATCATCAGCAAAGACTGTGTTATTCAGTAAACCGTTTATCTATAACAAAAACAGAATCCACCGTTAATTTTTCGATTTTTGAGAAGGCCTTTATCCACTTGAGGGTCATTGAATCCAAGCCGTATGCGACAAGTTTACAAATGAGATTCTCATGCCTATCTTTATGGCTTAACTAGTTATAATGTAGCCCAGGAATTCCGTCTCTTCTTTCAGGAATTCCATTTTGTTTAGGTTGGCCCGAAGATTTTCCTTCGAAACGCCACAGTGGTACCGCCAAAATTGGTGATGACGTCAATATACACGCGTAGCATATTTTCTCTATGTAAGAGTTTTCCAAATGGTAATCTGGGGCGAACTCGAATTTTCCACTAATGGTAGAGAATGCCGTTTTTGGAATATCACTCTCCATTATCCTGATTTTGTGGAACTCAGACTTCTAATCTGTGGTGGTGAAGTATGCCAAGACTTGCAATCGTATTTTTATTATTCGGAATCGGATACGGGTCCGATGTTGTGATCGCATTCAATATTTTGAAGTCTATTACCATTCGGTATTTCTTTATACCCGAGGTGTCTAATTTTATCTCCACGATGGTATTCTCGGCCGATTCATGTAATTGATCTTTCCGGCTGTCATCAATTCCACCACTTCCATTGGTATTGATGGGTTTGCGGCCTTTATGGCAAAGACACTCTGGAAAGCGGTCTTCGTGCCTCTTGATGGAACATATTTAGTCTAAAAATTTGGTTTACCGGGATTGTGACCACGTTGTTGAGGTTTCTATTGTGTATCGGTAGGTTCAAAAAGTTGAGATTCTGGATCTCTAGCCAGGAGGCGTATGTCTCTGATATAGTGTTGCCGGACTTTGAATGGTTAATATTTTGGCCTTTTCGGTCGATAACCCACTCACAAAAAGCAGGTCTTGTGCATTGTGCGTCATTGTGCACTACCTGAGTTTTTAGCCACACTTTTTTAGTGCGACTATCAACCAAGCTTATTGTGCATTGCTCTGAATGGTTCACTCGGACTTCATATGGTTCCGGCTGGTCTGATTTAGTTGGCGTTGTATTGGATGACGTTTCCATCATTTCGGTTGAAATCTTATATTGATACACTAGCATAAACATTGCACGTGCTCATTGTGCATACGCCAAAATGATTCTGGTAAATATTTTGTTTCACCAGAATTTTTATTTTTAACCCGACTATAGTGGAACGCTTCATGCCCATTGTATAATGGTTCGGCTAGTTGCCGCTAGCCTCATGTGATTCCCGCTGGCTTTTATTGGTATCGACCAAAATTATAAAAAGTGCACACTCATTCTGCTGATGATTCCCAATGGCTGTATATGGTTCTGACTTATGATTGTTGTTTTTGGCTACAGGATTGTATAGTTGTTTCACAAGCATTCTAGTTACCCTGTACTTCTTGTGCAAGAGCCACATGGTATCGGCTGGTAAAACGCCGATCTATAAAACAGAGATCAGATATAGAATGCATTGTGTTATTTGTGCCATAGTTGGTTTGGTTCCGGCTGGCTTCATATGATTTTGGCTGACGTTGTTGAAACTTGTACGTTGCACAACCATTTGAGCGCATGGTGATCATTGCACGACCATTAGATTCCGACTGATAAAAATCTAAATCCGGCTCGCTTTTATTGGTTCCAGCTGATAAAACACACAATGATGCACAATCCATTGTGCCACTTGTGTCATTTGTTGGTTTGGTTTCGACTGGCATGGTTCCGGCTGGCTTCATACGGTTTCGGCTGACCTAGTTATGGTGCCGGCAGAAACCTTATATGTTACACAACCATAATGATTTATCTAATGATTTTGGTTGATAAAACTCTGGTGCTTGCTGGTTTTAATTGATTCCGGCTGGCCTTCGATTTTGTTCCAGGTGATAAATCAGAAGTGTACAAGTACAATGATGCACATTGCACAATGCATTGTGCTACTTGTGCCATAGTTCGATTGGTCAAGGCTGGCATGATTCTGGCTTGCTTTATATGGTTCCGGCTTTGAAAATTGTGCCGTATTCTTGAAATCGGTGTAAATTTTCCCAATCGGAAACCGGTGTGAAGTTCTTGGACAAAAGTTTTTGAACAAAAATTTTATTTCTTGTACAAAAATTTATGGAAGTGTGCAATTTTAACAGTGTATTTATTTTATATTAAAATAATTCGAAAAAATATAATAAATATTGAAAAAATAAAAGAAATTGTTTGACATTAAAAATGCTCATTATTATAAATTTTTAAGTAAATCACATACCATACCTTATAAAATGATAAACCGAATAGTAAAAATCTCAGAGATTGGCGCGCATAGTGACTATATACGTCGAAAGGGGATACATTGTGCTATTTAAATTAAGAGAGAGAGAGAGAGATTTTTACTATTCGGTTTATCATTTTATACAGTATGGTATGTGATTTACTTAAAAATTTATAATAATGAGCATTTTTAATGTCAAACAATTTCTTTTATTTTTTCAATATTCATTATATTTTTTCGAATTATTTTAATATAAAATAAATACACTGTTAAAATTGCACACTTCCATAAATTTTTGGACAAGAAATAAAATTGTGTCCTAAAACTTCACAAAAAACGCTCGCATAAATTTTTGTCCAAGAACTTCTCACCGGTCAATCGGAATGCAATTTGCTTTGAAATTCTCCATATTATTCGCATTTTTCGCGGGTTACTTTAATCATTTTTTATATTTCTTTTCTATTTTTACAGAAACATAATTTTTTCCCCATACTAAGAGAAAAATTCCGACCGGGTAAATCGATTGAAAATTATTTCCTTAGTAGGGAGACAAATATTAGTAAACTTGAAAACAATTTTGAAAATATGATTAAAGTAGTCAGCCAAAAATTCGAATAATATAGAGAATTCCACCGGAAATTTCCACCGATTTCAAGAGTTCGGCCCCTGGTCACTATATAATCATCAGAATTTGACTATAAGCTTTCCGACCTTCCGAAATGTATTAAAAATATCATGGAACTTTAAGTGTAGTGTTGTCATTGTCGAAAAGAGCCAACTTTAAAATGATACACAAAGGGATTTGAAGGCATTTCGAAGGAGGTGTTGATAGTTGATGACAAATTCAATTGTAAAAATGTATATTTTAACAGTGTACGCATTTGTTACATTACTACCACAATCTTTCCTTTATTTAAATTGATTCGAGTGATATCACACGGAATGTTTCTAAATGTGTGAGACTTAAAAATGAACATCGTGTTTAATGAATTTGTTGAACAATATTTTTAATTTAAAAAATTGCAACAGATGGCCTACTCCTCCACCTGTACACGAGTATGTAGTGTGAAATTTATCCCCTAGCGGTTTATGCGTAAACCCTATTAATCATCAATTTGTCCCCTCTAACGGAATGACGACCATAAGTATTCCAATCAAATACATAATTACAAACTCGTGACCAGTGTTTACTTATATTACAAAATGATTTTTCCTATATATTAAACAGCCACAACACAGAAAAATCGAGTACAACAAACAAACCTTCGTCTTCCTCCCGCTCGTCATTGTATAAAATTGCATCCCTTTTAATCAATAAAGTATTTCCACCCTTCTTCCTTCTGTTTTATAGATATTAAATCGCATACAAAACTATAAAAAAACTACTAAGGAATTTTGTGTCCTTAAAAATTCTAGAAATTTGGGGTACACAGTGAAAAGATACAACTCAGGATTCGTAGAGGGGTCATGTCTTTTATGTATACTTTTCCTTCGCTTTATATAAGAATAAGACGAATATTTAAAGCCAAGTATTAATGTTGGGTAATAAAAGCAATTGATGTATAGAAAATGTGTAGGGAATGACGACGGCACGTACAAACCGTACAACACAATGATAACTGACGATACTTTAATCCGATTGCTATATAAATTTATTGCATCTTTTCATTTGCTGCGGAATCTGTGTGTATAGTCGATAAGAATCTCATTTGGTATGCGGGGGTACACCCTTCTTGAAATGTACCTCCCGAATATTTCTACATTAATTATGTATGCATAATGGGTATACAAAAAAATATATAGGGATTGCGGGAGATTGCGTTATATAAATTTAGAAATATATTAGATTCCGACTTGTCGAGGTAATAATCTAATAAGTATACAATTTTGGGGTGAACTACGCTTTTTATCAGTTCGGTCGGGAATATATGGCGGACTTTATTGTTTTAAATGAAATTATAATTTAAAGGGGTTGAATCGTATAAGATCTGTATTTCTATCGAAATATACTATATCGTACATCTAGGTTTCTGTCTTACCTATAATAAACACACCTGTTGTGCTTTACTCGAAACCCATTTTACGGGTAAATCTGGTTCGTTTCGTATATACTGTCGGTACATAAAAAAAATGCGAAATAAGCAGAATACATGACGATATGCAAACAATTTTTTATATTTCTTGATATTATTGGTATGTCTGTCTGCGATAGATAACAGCTCTCAAAGAAATTCCCAAGAAAATTGTATTCCCTTACCATCACCTCTATGTACTTTTATACAAGTCTGATAAAAATGATTTTGCATAATATTGACATATAAATTGAGAGAGATGTTTATCATTCAATCGTATTTTTATGTTTAATGCCACGATTGATATAAATTGCTTCTAGTTGTTGTTGTTCAATATTATGAAGGTAATGAACTGAGATACTTTTTATCGAAGTAGAGTGTAAGAGAGTTTGAACCGAGTCAAACGGTTCTTAGAACTAAGAAACTTCTATAGATGATCACAAAGAAGGAAGGTTTAACACGGATGTATAGTTTTTAATAAAATGAAATAAACAAAAAAATAGACAGTTGATAAAAGCAATGTTAACAACGAAAATTGCTGGAAGGAGATTTTCGAGCACCAGGAACCGATGGCGATGGATCCTGATTTCGGGAAACAACGTGTAATGGCTGGTCTGGTAGGCCCTGGGTTTATTCTTAATTTTTTCCTTAGCTCAAATGATTTTAATGAAAAATGTTGGAAGGAGGTTTCCGAGCACCACTAACCGATAGTGATGGATCCTGATTTTGGGAACCAACGTATAAGGGCTGGTCTGGTGGGCCCTGGGTTTATTCTTAATCTTTTCCTTAGCACAAATGATTTTAATGAAAACTGCTGGACGGAGGTTTTCTAGTGCCAGGAACCAATGGAGACGGGTCCTGCTTTCGGGAAACAACATGCATGGGCCGGTCTGGTGGGCCTCGGGTTTATTCTTAATTTTTTCCTTAGCTCAAATGATTTTAACGAAAATTGCTGGAAGGAGGTTTTCTAGTGCCAGGAACCAATGGAGATGGATCCTGCTTTCGTGAAACAACATGCATGGGCTGGTCTGGTGGGCCCCGGGTTTATTCTTAATTTTGCCTTAGCTCAAATGATTTTAACGAAAATTGCTGGAAGGAGGTTTCCGAGCACCAGGAACCGATAGTGATGGATCCTGATTTTGGGAATCAACGTATAAGGTAAGGGCTGGTCTGGTGGGCCCGGGTTTATTCTTAACTTTTCCTTAGCTCAAATGATTTTAATGAAAAATGCTGGAAGGAGGTTTTCGAGCACCAGGAACCAATGGAGATGGGTCCTGCTTTCGGGAAACAACGTGCATGGCCTGGTCTGGTTTGCCCCGGGTTTATTCTTAATCTTTTCCTTAGCTCAAATGATTTTAATGAAAAATGCTGGAAGGAGGTTTTCGAGCACCAGGAACATATGGTGATGGATCCTGATTTCGGGAATCAATGTGTAAGGGCTTTTCTGGTGGGTCCCGGTTTATGTTTAATTTTTTCCTTAGCTCAAACGATTTTAATGAAAATTGCTTGAAGGAGGTTTTCTAGCACTAGGAACCGATGGCAATTGATTATGATTTGAGGAAAATCGTGTAAGAAGTTTTATGCTGAGCCCCAGGTTTATTTTAATTTCTTTACACAGCTCAAATGATTTTAATGAAAATTGCTTGGAGGATGTTTTCTAAATGTGTCCATCGCAAACGAAGATTCTGATTTCGGGAAAAATCGTGTAAGGGGGGTTCTGGTGAACCCCCGGGTTTATTTATAATCAAAATGTTTGCAATCATATAATCGATAGTGCAAGTCAATCATTAACCATACATACGTGTGATGGCAACAAATAAGAGAAATTTGTTGTACATATATACCGATAATCGTAACTAAATTAACTAATAATTCCTAACTAAATTAAATAAACAAACCAAACTTCCTTTTTGTAACTCACGATTAAAAAATCAAACTCTAAAAACGCTGCTAGATACGGAAGCAGACAAATCTTATATAAAACCAAGATTTTCAAAATTGACAATCACCAGGACGTGCAATTTAAAGTTCGATTCGTATTTTTCTCAACGAAAATAAATAAAATGGTGATAGTGAAATTCTAGTGAAACTAAAATTTTTTCTATTCAAGTTTCACGACTATTTCGATGGACTCATTGGTTACAAAAATTTGGAAATTATTGTTGCAAAATATAAACATCGAACAAAGTTAGTTGTACACCCACATATAACCTTCAAAATCATAATTTAAATCCATAATACCACCTACCAAGATAAAATCAAATTCTAAACAATTGGTAACTATACCGGCAACAATCACGAAATGAAACTTTTACAATGAAAACAGCAAGCTCCCACAAAATCTAAATATACAGGAAAGATATTTAAAGCACATGTTCAATAAGCTGAAAAAGTCGAGCCCATGACACCAATAAACGACACCAAATCGCGACAAATTAATTTAACATACCCTACATTCAATAATCGACGTTCATACACGGCCGCGTACGAGCGCATTCATAAAAGGGCCGTATGAATATACACTGGCATTGTTCAAACAAATATCGTAGTCAACTTCAGTCGACTAAAAATTTCAAATAAAAATAAAAAACTAAAATCTCTCTTACGATCTGACATACGAGGTGAACACCCGCGTCGTAAATCTTGTTTTAAAATTAAAATTAGTTAATTAAAAAATAATATAAATACCTACGTGGTTGAAAGTGTACAATATGTAAAATATATATAATAAATAAACATTATCGTGTATATAATTAAATTAAAGCGAATTGCATGAAATTAAAATTGAACGTGTTTATCAAATAAAATCGAAACAAAAACACCAATCAATAACGAGATAAAAAATGAAAAAACTTTCTTTGTGATATAATATCGTCACCCGGAACATCAAAAGCCGGAAATTAAAATCGTGATAGGCAAATTGTTCAAAAACAAAAGCATTCGACATTTATATAGTCCATGGTCTTTGCTCAATTGAATGGTGCCTAAGAAACCTGATGCAAATGGAAATAAAATATGAAGATTAGTTGTTGAATTGAGACAACTAAATGCTCAAACCGTCGAAGATAAATATATCCTCCTAATATAGAGGATATTCTTGGAAAACTCAGAAAAAAAATTCAACAATAGATTTGGCTACCGGTTTTCATCAAATTGAAATTAAAAACTCAGATATTACCAAAACTGGCTTTTCAATACCTAATGGACATTTTCATAAAAAACGTCCCAAGCACGTTTCAACGTGTAATGAATGGACAATGTCCTCGGCAACTTACAAGGTAAAAAACGTCCTTTGCTATATGGACGACATTATCATGCTCAGCTCCATCTTTAGTAGCCTTGATTTCGATTTTATTTTACTTTGTATAGAAAATATTTTAATTTTTTCGTTAAATTGGTTTATATACTTTTGAGAATGGGACCGGAAAGGTTCCGAAAGCTTAAGCTATAATAATACAAATATATAAATTGAGCTAAATAACTGTTATTTAAAGTTTTTTGAAACAGGTGTTCAAAAGTTATCTAAAGGCAACTTAAAAATACAAATTGAGAAAGCGCAGTGTTTACAAAAGAAATCCATCGGTTTCTTAGGGCATATTATAACTCTTGATGGAATAAAGCTCAATCCAAAAATGTTACCACAGAAAAAGATATTAAACCTTTTCTAGGTCATATCGGTTACTACAGAAAATTCATTAACCCATTAATGCCCGATGTATGATATATCATACGCAAATCACTGCTTTCTTAACATGTTTTCTCTTGAATACTATACATACAATTTTTTTGTTTTTTATCTTAAGTGGTTGAGGATGGTGTATACTAGTAAAATAATTTAAAACCTAACGGATAAAAAAGGTTTAGTAGACAAAATGGATCGTCTTTGGAAAGTAGAGACTTTATAAAAAATTAGTTGTGTCATTAACTTTTATTCTGTATTATGTAATTTTTTTACAAAAATGATATGCTAACTAATTTAATTTTAAAGAATATAATTATAACTCTCAATTAAAGGAATAATAGTGACATATTTTCAATGGTATTGTATATCATACAACGGGCTATGACGTTTACGTTAAATGGAGCCGTTTCTAACAGATGGTTTTTGTACAGACAAGCACATCCAAAGGCCCCATTTTTATAATTTACTAGCGATTTGGTTCGAGTAATATTTGCAGCGAGGCTTCTACATAAACCCGGGGCCCTATTATGAAATTTTCGATAGCGTTTTATTTTCGATTCGATCGAAAATGACCTATTACGAAATTTTTCGATAGGTTTTTTCCTCGATAGTATCGAAAATGAGCTATTATGAAATTTCTCGATTTCGATTTTTTTCGATATTTTCGAGAATAAGCTATTATGAAATTTTTGATGACGTTTTGTTTTCGATAATATCGAGAGTGTTCGACTGCTCTTAAGGTGACGAGCATTGAATTTTATCCACGTAATTAAATAAAATTAATATAAAATATATTAATAAAATTATATGTTTCAAAAATGTGAGTTGCAAATAAACTTTTATTTTATATAAATATTAAATTTGTGTTATATTAATATTAAATTATTATGATTTGTTTAATTTTTATAATAGGACTTCAACAAACAGCGAGCAATTTGAAATATTAATAGATTTCATGGAGAAAAATGAAGGCATCGCCAAGAACTATTTAAATACCGTACAATATAAACAAACTGCTAATATATTATGGGATGAAGTGACGAAGCGATTAAATAATGCCGGCCCTCCAGAAAAATCCGTGGATTGGTGGAAAAGATTGATGTTATGAAACGTAAAAATTAATTTTTTTTCTAATATGTATTTTTTGTAGGTTTGGAAAGATTTCAAATATAATACCAAAAATAAAATTAGAATAAATAAAACATCAATTAATGGAACTGGAGGAGGACCGTGTCGAATTAAACGATTAAGTACCTTTGAAGAGAGAGTTTCAAAATTACTCGATTTCTAAGTAGAAGTACAAGGTCTTAATGTAAGAAAATTTGGGTGTAGAGATGTTAACACAAATTCACAAAATTGTACCGACAACCCAGACACTTCAACCAGTATGAACCAAAATTTAGAAGTAGAACAACCATCTGAGCCCAGCTCATCTGCAATTCAGTACAATGACGAAAATCAACCTGGGTCATCAGCAGTACCAAATGGCAATATTATTGGTAATAGAGAAAGAAGACGACAGCCTAGGCCTAAGGAAACCGCAAAATCGTTACTTAAAAAGCAAATTAAACTTCAGGAAAATTTTTACAATAGTTCAAAGAGGCATGACAAAGATTTGCTAAGGGTATTAAAAGATACCCTTAAATTTAATAAAGAGAAATGGGAGACAAAACAAATAAGGCTAGTCGAACAAACCAAAATTGAAAATGAGAGATATCAGGCACAACAAAAATTGTTTATTGAAAAAACAAAGCAAAAATATGAAGAACTGCAGTTGAAAAGGCAGGAATTAAACCTACGACAAAGAGAATTGGAGGTACAAAACGAAAATATTAACTTTTATGAACATAATGTGATTTAATTATGGATATAGACATTGATCTGACTGAATTGAAGTATTAAATGAATTGGAATCGAATAAACGAAATAAATTAATAAAAATAGTTAATTTAAAATAAATTTATTTTCGATCTTTTTTTAAAATGGAATTTATAAGTTATCTCTTATATTATCTCTCCTCGATTTAGCTTCTTGTGTGATGTTGTCGTTTACTTCAACTGCCGCATTTTGATTATCCAGATCTGTATCCCTCACTATTTGGTTATCGTCAATTGGTACATTATATCTGGTACACAAATTGTGGAGTAAGCAGCAAACGTTTACTATTTGTGCAACTTTCTCCGGTTGGTAGTGTAGTTCTCTTGTGTGAAGTAAACATCTCCATCTTCCTTTTAAAATCCCAAATACGCGTTCAATGATTGAACGGCCTTTAGCATGCACAGTATTGTACCGAGATCCCGGTGATCTATCTACTGGTTTCCTGTAGGGTGTCATCATCCATGGCTCCAAAGAGTATCCGGAATCGCCTAAAGATATAGGAATATTAGGTATAACTTATATAAATGTTATAAATTACCTAAAAGCCAAGATGATTTATCCCCTTGTCTCCAATTCTCGTACAAGATTATACGGTTGTCGCTCGTACCCCAAATTACAGAGTCGTGTGAACAACCCCCAAATCGTGGATCGACCGATGTTATTTCACTTTTGTAATCACACGTCTATATGGAAAAGTTAAGGTACATATATAGGTATTTAAGATGAAATTTGACTTTTAAAACATACGATTATATACTTACAATCATTACGTTTGAACTATGAAAACCTTTCCTATTAAAGAAATGGTGTTCATTTTTATGAGGTCTTATGATATTTACATGTGTGCCATCCACACAACCTATAACACCTGGTATCCCATACTTATTTAGAAAAAACTCCTTTGATTTAATTTTCTCTTGGTCCGATTGTTTAAAATTGATATATTTGTTACATAAATTTGACTCTAAAATTTGTAAGGTCTCCGTCATTAGTGCGGATACGGTGGATTGCGCCATACCGATCAAAAAGTCTTATCCTATTCCCCGCTGGTAGGATCCTTCTGCTACAAACCGTAATGTGGCTGCAAGCTTTAAACATGGGGGTATAGCATCTATATTTTTTGGTTCCTGGAAATTATGTTCTATTTCATTTAGAATATCCGTGAATATTTGTTTTGAAATCCGAAATAATTCAATGAACCTGAAAGTTTATAACTTTGTTAGAAAAGTATAAACAATGTCGATGGTTATAAATTACCTTTTGTTTGTCATGTCAAGAACGTTTGAGCTATCCCGAACCCGTTTTCTTTGGATATATGTCGGCGTTACTTCGTCGTCTGAGTCATCATCATCATTAATAAAAAGTCCTTTTTACGCTATTTGCCGTAGGCACTTGGCGAAACACGCTTATACTTAATAAACACATTTTTATTAATCACTTGTTTTTGTTTCGCAGAATATTTTCCAAAAAGTTTAAAAAATCACTCAATCGATTTCGACTTGTTAGGTCATCATCAGGAGTATCTAGCAGTAGATACTCCTGATGATGACCTAACAAGTCGAAATCGATCGAGTGATTTTTTAAACTTTTTGGAAAATATTCTGCGAAACAAAAACAAGTGATTAATAAAAATGTGTTTATTAAATAAAAAGTCCGATGCTTGATTCCATAATAACCACAAAACTCAATATCTTTATTTCAATACGATTTCAAAAACTTAATACGATTGATTTTGATGCTTTCACATAAAACTACATCTGATCATACATGTCACATTTTGAGGTTATGTTCGAAATCGAAAATTTCCTAATAGATATTTTCGACATTATCGAAACTCTCGATATTATCGAAAAAAAACGCTATCGAAAATTTCATAATAGGGCGGGCCCCCGGCTCTAAATTGTTTAAGAGATTTTTTCAATTTGAAATGAATTGTAATATGTTTTATTTATATTATTATTTGCTAAATTTATCATTAGAAACAGAAATAAATAAATAAAAAAGGTGAAACAATATAAAAAAAATATACTGTTTCTGCCCATTGTATGATATATCTTACCAGCTCCAGAGCCGACTTATTGAATTTTTTTTTCACAATTACATTTTTCGACTTGAAATATACGTGAAATTGTGTTTTTCAGAGAAATCGGGTCACTAGAACATAGTTCGGGTTTTAATGGGTTAAAGATTTTTCCAAAGATATGCAGATTTAACTCAAGAGCTGGTTTAAGCTAAAATTTTAACAACAAAAATCTTGCGATAGCACATGCATAGGAATAGGCAGAATATATTTTTTATTATTGTACTCGTATTACCGTTTAAATCGTTGCTGTTATCCTGTCTACCAATTGGAGTGTTTCATAAAACACCTTAACTTTAGATTCAAATTTTTAAAAACACTATCTATTAAACCCAAACCACGGCTTCCCTCATCTTCATTAGGTCAGTTTTATTCATAATTATTGGGTGATTATCACTCCGCCGATTATCACTCCCAAATCTTTCTTTTGAGACGGTCCAATCAATAAGCAAATTCCCTGCGTGAGAACTGAACCACTGTTCGGAAAGAGACGACTAATCGACTGTAATAAACATAATAATCTGAAGAAGCTAAGTCGGCGAATCTCGTTTTGGTTGCAATGAACCAGCTTCATGCTAGATTGTTTGCGTTTGGGATTCTCATAATAAATCCATTTTATAGTTTCCGCTACACTTTTTTGCACAATAAAATAATATAATAAAACTTCCCGCAAATGTTGTATATTTAAAATTCGACATTTCTCAAGAGTTGAAAAATACTAGTTCTTTACACTTCAACCAAATGTCGCATACTTCGTTTGACAGGAAAGGACGGAGTCATATTCACACATCCAATATTATGCATAGATCTAACAGTCCAATCGATATGTATTTAGAAAATGTAAAGACAGATCCAACTCTATCCTAGAATAATACAAATAACAAAAAATATTATGGAGCCAAGGTAGAGCACAGAACTAGGTACCTTACAGGTGATAGAACTACGAATCATCACTTATCGGTCAGTTTCAGTGCCATTTGTCTTTTTTCAGTGTGCGTTATCATCTGCAGAACCAAATCATAATTTTTAGAGCAATTATAATCCAATTGGTACCCCGTTTAAGAAAATATGCAGCAACCAAGTACGTGAGCAGAAACTACCTAGAAATTTAGAAGGTTATCCCAAAAGATATAAACTTAAATAACTTGATAGATTCAAACTCAACAAAAAAAGACTAGTTCATGACAGCAGTTAAATTCTGATAATTATTAAAAACGTGCAATCAATTCTTCGATCAGAACTTAAAATTCATCAGAATTTTTTAACTTGATATTAAATATGTCCCGTTCCTAACCAGTCATGGCTCCAGTGACAATTATATATCTCCAATACATTTAACTCTCCTCAAATACCTCTCCCGCCATTACTCCGTTTAATGAATGAACAGCGTGCTCATATAAACATTTCTGATTGATATCTAACCTTTGATCTGTAATTGTAAAGTTACCCATAAGGTTATTCGCTTTCTACCCACAATCGTGTATTCCCTAGCACAATGAATTAATAACGGGTAAGTAAAATTAGACCCATATACAGATCGGTTGACCAGCTTAGTCTAGAAATAATATCATTTTTTTACGACGCGGTCAACTCCTTGTGTATATCGCAACGATAACCATTCCCCATTGAACGCATTTACTTACGAAATATTTGTATTTCTTTGTTACTTTTGAAAAACGACGTCGACAGTATAGATTAAGTCGTTTTGGCGTATTGTAAAGCCAAACAATATAATAAAACTTAATAATCGCTAATGACAGGCACGCGATTAATGAAACACGTTTTTCCAATTCTATAATGTTATTTCACTCGAGTGAATTACATAATATCATTCCATATAACAAAATTCTATTTACTGAAAAGGTCATTGTGAATAAATTTTATACAGATGGAGCCTGGATAATGGTGATGATGTGATAATTGCTCTATATTATGAGTTTATGGAACACCAGAGAAACCATATACAATACATAACATTTCTAATGTCTAATTTTAATTAAAAATTTATGTATTCTCGTGTGTACATTAAAGACGAACGGCTGCCCAAACCAAACATTTAAAAAAGATTTTCATTTCATATTATACACGAGTGCACAGCCCAGGGCGGTTAAGTAGTTTTACTTAATATAAATTAAATTAAATATATTTGCCCGCACTATTCCACCTTCACTGTTTGAGAACAAAAAAAAAAATCCATTCAGTCTTAAATCAACATTAATTTTAAAAGTAATACAAAAACTTTAAAAGCTTTATATCCCGAAAAAGCAAAAAGTTTTTTGTTGGATTCTACATCATATAATTGTGAAAGTTTTCAATTTGTAATTGTTTTGGAAAATGAACCAAAGTTTAGACTAAATTTTTAATTTTATCAATTCATTGAAGCGGAAAATTCAATTAGCCAGGCACATTGTTTTTGTTACGCTCATAAATCTTGTATGTTATAGTTTGTCTATTTTTAAATGAATTCCTGATCCTGAGCGGTTTGGAATTCTGTCATGTATACATACATTTAAAAGATTTCATTAGCTTTATGAAATAACCTTGATATATAGTTGAAAAGGGTTAGCCTGTAAAAAGGTTACCCGAAACTTTCAACCGAAAAAATTCGAATTATCGTTACATTTTGTATCAGGTGATAGTACAAAATTCAAATGATTTGAGCCGAAAATTATTTGTTAACACAATTAAACTTACCGGACTTTTCGTAAAACTGATTTGTATAATCAAAAAATATAATTGCCGCTTGTTGAAAATGTAATCTTTAAATTTATTTGAACTTTTAATTCTTTCTAAATTTTTCAACATCATTGCAAAAATTTAAAAAGTTCCCATGAACTTGCTACTTCCGGTATACAGATTTCCACCAAATTGCGCAAGGAACGCCCAATTAACGAAAAAATGTTAAGTGTGAAGTTTGATTCCTAATAGTTAAACTTCCTGGACTGTAGAGTAGCTGAATTATGGCGAAATAATTGTTTTTTATAAAACTCGTAATTTCCGATCAAATTTAAGAAAACAATCTGAACAAATTTTGTTTGCCACTTAATTTACAACCGTTTTGTGTTTAATAGTGTTTTCGTTACAGATTTCGGCAAAACAACACGAGGGTCTTCCAATTTATTCCAAGCTTCAGTATTAAGTTACATCAATTAATTCGTTTGGGCTGTACAGAGACTGAATTTAAGTTGGAAAACATTTGTTTGTTACCGTGTTTCTCATAAATAACAATTCAGTTTTTAAAAACTTTGCAAAAAACGAGAAAGCTCCTGTGAAAGCTGCCACTTCCGGTAGACCGATTTCGGCCCAAAATCACTGGAATCTCCCAATTTATGAAAAAGCTTATGTATGAAATTTCATCCCGATCAGTAAATCCGTCTGGGCTGAAGATAACCAACAACATTTAGTGTGTAGTCTGTACGACACCACGCATATACCCACACATACAAAGACTTTTTAAAACTACTTGTTATGCTAAAGTAGTGTACCCATAATTGGGGATTGGGGTCTTAGATACATTCCAAAGCCATTTTCACATTTTCTAAGCTTATTTGCTCTGATGATGATCATACTCGGCCTTACGCTCAGGTCTTAATAAATAAAATATCTTTTAAGGGTGTTTTCGACAGTGGGACGAGTGTCAGCGTTCCGGTAGAGCGTTCACGAGTTGGTTTTCTAATAGCTTAGCTCATACTGAGACTATATGGAAAATTTTAGGAAAATTCATATACTAGAATTTTCACTAGAATTTTTTGGTTTTCTGCAGAAAATTGAAGGAAAATTCATGGACTAGAATTCTCACCAATCTCAGTATGACCTAATTTATCTCAGTATGACCTAAGCTATTAGAAAAACAACCGAAAATATTGATTACTAGTGGAAGAAATGCAGGAAAGAAGAAATATTGTTAAATTTCAACATTTCATATACCGAGTTCCTTTACTTCGGAGATCAATCAATTTGCCATTTTAAGGATCGCTTTTAATATTTTATTCCGCTGAGATGTTTTATTTAGTGAAAAAATATATACATATATATATAACAAAATTAATTCTCTTTAGTGATAGTGCTGCCACTTGCGGCGAGTAGCGTAACCTCTTATTTTCCGTTGTCAAAATTCCGCTATCTTATACAGCATCTATTCCGTTCAAGATTTAAACGGCAAAAATCTGGGTACCTATCAGGTAAAATATATCCGAAAACACCATACTGTCGATTAAATTTTCGGTTTGTCGCAATACATTTATAGTACAGTTCGTTTAACTTATTTTGAATTTTTTTGTGTCGTAGTATTTTAGGCTCGGCTTTATCAGACTACTGAGGGTGTGGGACATACCCACGTTTGTTACGACACCTTGAGGAGTCATAACATTATTTCTAATGTAGTTTTATTTTGAATATTTAATTTCGTTACCACTGAATAAATCATGCCTTTTACTGATGATATCGCCATCTGTCCTCGAGCATTTGACACTAAGTTTTTTTGTGATTGTGAATTGGCCTATATATTCTGTTTTACGTGTTGCTCCTCTTTGCTATATCGCGTTAACGTCGAGCAGACATTGTACGTGTCATTCGGGGAGATCCGGTCCATCCTGGGTGGGCACACCCGGTTATTAATATATTTAGCTAATTGTTCCTCAAGTTTCGGTCGACGAATTCTGAAAGAAATTCAATTTAATTTCATTTTTTTTAGTTTGGATTTATATTTCTTCTGTGACACGGTCTTCCCTACGACCCAAACCCCTGAGATCTAGCGGTCAAAATCACCGTGAGGGAGGCCCCTGCATGTTTAGATGAAATCTGCTGGTCGGCTTCATGCCACACGTGACAACTGCATAGACCAAAAAATGTGTCCCTAATAAGTTTTATGATTTTCTAAGTTCTGACAGAGTGTTCAATAAGATTTAAAAAAAACATTTTTAATGGACCGTAGGTATATTCCAAAATCATTCTAAGTATTTTCAAAAGTTTTGGCGTGAACTTCAGTGATATGCATCATGATGGAGTGCTTAGAGGAAAAGGAGTATCACTCTGTCTGTTAATGGCTTGAGGAGTATATTACTCTTCTGCGTTGTTGGTTGTCAAATGAACTGACTTATTTAGCCTCATCTAGAATAAGTCGATCAAGTCATTCCAATTCATTATACCAACTTATTTGTGCTGTGTGATTCTTATACGACTCAGCAATATAGGTTAGTCTAAAGGGTTGTCCAATTGAGACGCAGGAAAATAAACGCAAAATTAAACTACTAATATTTATTTTTGAATCAAGTTGGGTACTTTATGAAGATTTACCTCGAAAGATGTCAATCCGATGGTCAAAATTGTTGATCACATTTTCCAATTTTGACGTTTCTATGACATTAATCTCGGCAATGAGGTTCTTTTTTGCATTTTATAAATTACTCATTACATTTAAAAATTCCAGGCCAATTTATGTTTCTGTGACACGAAATTAAGCGATTTTTGAAGAACTTTTGAATAATTCGTCGAAAATATGGTGTGCCGTCTTATTGAAAATAAACATCACTTAAGTCGATTCCATGAAGCGGGGGCAAAAAGTAGTCCGTTATCAATGCATAGTATCGCGTAGAATTGATGATAACCGCGTTTCCGTCGTCATTTACAAAAAAAGAAGGTCCGAAGATGCCTTTTGACCGCAAACTATATCAAACAGTCACTTTTTGAGGAAGCAAACGGCCTCTCTTGATATTCACATGGATTCGCGTTGGCACGTTGCCTCAATTACGACAGTTTATGGGCGGTTATGGCGACCAAAACATTCACGAATTGCGCGAAACATGTTTTTTATTTTTTTACCGTTTTCGTACTGCTCTTGAATAAGTTTAACACTGTTTTCAATCGAATACGACTCCATAGCGATAAATAGCAAACATTCAACTAACAAAATGACATAAAATGGCAGAAAACAAACATGGCGTGTTTGTAAAATTATTTCTTATTTTCCTGCATTGCATTTGGACATCAGAAGTTCTGATAATTAAACATTTACCGACATGTCTACTTTAAACAACGATTTGTTTGGACTGAGAAGCAATACTAAATGATATAGCTGATTCCTCTTTTAACGTACCAGGTTCTATCGGTTTGTTGATCGGAGCGAACAAGTTTTTTGAGATTTTAAAAGGTAAGCAACAGCGACGAGGCTCACGGATATTAAGCAAACCCTGTTTGGATGGATATCTCAGAGCAACTACAAACCAGAGACAACTGAAGTATTCACAATTCAAACCAAAGACGCATCGACAATAGATCAAACGATGGCAGATACTCCCTTCAAATGTCGTCAAACAGTTTTCGATCGATCGAACGTAAATATTTAATTATTTTATATCGAACGTAAATATATTTAATGAGAATACATAAACTTGCAGCATTTGCGAGATATGCCGCAGACGTCCTACAACGCCGATAGTTACTATTTACCACACCTCCCTGTAGTGAAGGAAATCAGCGATACGACGATATTGAGAGTGGTATTCGACGGTTCGGATCAGTCGTCAAATCGTTGGTCCTACCGCATACAGCCGGCATTATGAGAACTCCTGTTACGATTTACGATACACAAAATTGCTTTGGTCACCAACGTAGAAAAAATGTACAGACAGATTCTCGTGACAGAGGAATATCAACATTCCCAAACGATATTATGGCGAGAAAATCCAGAAAATGTTTTAATGCATTATCAGCTCACCAGGGTCACCTTTTGCTCTCGCTTGCTCAGCATTCTTCGCAATTAGGACGCTGCAGCAAATAGCTGAGGATTCAGAGGAAGATACCATTAAGTTACGCATTCTCAAACATTTGAATGGCAGCAATGAAATAAAGAAAGGTTTAGTTCAACATTGATTAAAAGAAGGTTTCATCTAACGAAACGGCGACCAATGTAGCTGAATTATGTGAGGAGACGCATTCACTTTCAAGGTCTTCCAGAAAAATAATATCGGAATTTCCGCGACTTTTCGACCCACTTGGGTTTTTATTTCCATCTACGATTTTGATGAAAATCTTGTTTAAGAATCTATGGCTCATCAAAATAAAATGGAAGAGAAGAATATAATAGAATACGGAGTTAATTCGCACACTTCCAAATAATCAATGCACCAAGATTGGTTTAGTACAGCGGGAATGTCCAAATCGATTTTTCCTCAGACGCGAGTAAAACGGCTTACTGTGCCGTAATACACAGTCGAACGGAGAAAGAGGACATCTGTGGAAAAAGTTTAATTTATCTGTTACGAAAAGGAATTTACCCATTTGCCGAGTAATTTTAAGTGATATGTGGCATTAACGTTTGTTAATGACAAAAACAGATTACATTGCTAATAAAAATTGTGATATGTAATTTGAGTGAACTGGAAATCTGTAAGATGGCTTCCTCCTAATAAAAACACCAGTTGAATAGCAAATAAAATCAAAAATTGACATTGTTTACGAGTTATCTCTGAACTATCACCCAAATTACCGAAGCCGTGTCACGTCACTTTCAATATTTCTATTATCAAAGTGGTTTCTTATGTCTCAAGTCACTTGAAACGACAGATGTCACTGTAAATGCTATTCTTGTCGCGCCATTTTCCAAGTGAGTAGTTAGTTTGGCGACTCCAACAGTCATCAGCAAAGTTTCTCGACTACAGATGCATTACGTAGCGGTACAATGCAAGTCGATTCGCCGGATAAACTACATACTATGGTAGTAGAATATCTCTACGTAGATCAGCCGAATGAATCAAATTTACAGCCTGAAGCCAAAAAGGCCAAAGACAAAGAGTTCCGGGTCAAAAAATAAGATGGCCATCAAGATGAAAGAAGCCGCCTATTACTAAGCAAACGACATCTTTAAAAGAAACTGAGGGGCACAATAAAAAAATTGCCAAGTATACAAGAAAAATGTATAAAATTAAACAGAAACAATTAAAATTATTTGAGGAAAATTTTATTAGAAAAAAGGAAAATCCGAAAGCAAAATATTGAGTTTAAATTACGATAAATGGATTATAAAGCAAGGAAATTAGCTTTATTGGAATTGGAAGCTAGAACAAGTGTCGATAACCATTACCACGATGTGATGTTTTATGATATGAAATGAAACCGAATGTTTTATTTTATTAATCAGACTAAATTTTATTTTTTATAATTATTTCACGAGCGAATTGTGAAATCTTTTTATTTTTTATACGTTAAAGGCATGTTCACGTATGCGATCAAAAATGATTCGCGAATCAAAAGCCAATCAAATCATTAGAAACAGATACAAATTTCCCAGCCCGAGATGAACTATGGGCATATTTTGATCGCAAGCATCCCACATAATAAAGAAAACAAATTTGAGCAATAATGACGCTCATTCATTGGCTTGATTCGCAAATCATTTTTTGATCGCATTAGTGAACCTGACTTTATTGACGATTTTTAAAGTTGGGAATGTGACATCTAGTGTATTAAAAATAAGCTCATTGAGTGCTTTTCCATGAAATGGTGCACGGCATACTTTATGAAAATAAAAATTAACGTTCTAAAATATACCCAATAAGTTTAATTTTTTTGCCGTCAGATTCACTTATAGTTGCCTATTCGCCTTTTAACGCTAAGCTGCTGATATTTGATGGAATAATTTGGAACTAGAGTGAGTAGTGATCGACTTCGAAAAAACTACTTTTAATGTACTATAAACTTCATAGATGACTATAATTCGACTGGATATTATGTAAAATGTTCAATTAGTAATTATTGTAACAAATGATGAAACAATAATAAAATGGAATGAGGCTTTTTCTCGTATAAACAAATAGCACCTCTCGCTCGCATAGGAAGTGGCGTCAACTAGGCAGTGGTTAAAATCCCAAAATTGTGTACACCGTTAAAGTCATATACACTGTTTTTTAAGCACATTTTAAGTTTGTATATAATGCAATAAAAATTGAATTTAGCATATTAAATTCATAATTTGTGTTCTTATCTGCTCTCCAGCATTTCTATTCTTTTCATTTTCTAATGGTGCAGCAAACGATCTTCTTCTTGTAAAATTAATATATTAGGTTTGTCTGTAGTTGTACTACTAGCGAATTACTGCGTTGCGTACGAAAATCGATTCTTCCACATTCTCCATCTACATTCTATTCCCACAACTTAACTTTTCATATTTACGAATCGAACAACTCTATACAACTAATTTTTGTAAAACAAAAATTATTGCACTTAATAATAATAAAATCTGTTTGAACTCGATAATTAATTTTAATTGAAAAGTTTTTCCATCAATCTTATTGTGTCAAAATTGAGCAAATTTGAGCAACTTTTTAGTATTACCAGATTATTTTTAGTTGCGACTTCAAGAATAATAATTTTTAGACGATGTGGCCTGACAGCAGTCACGTAACATGAAGTGATAAGACTACGAGAATTTGGGTGTATGAATGACTCCAATTTTTTGTTAAAACCTTGAATCTTATCATTGGCCGTGAACACTGTTACCTGTTTTCTTTGAAGTGACAAATTCACTTTATTTAGCTTTGACAAAATATCGGCGAGGTATCCAAGTCGGAACAACCACAGTTTATCTGTCTTTCTTATAAATCTATTCGGTTTACCACGAAAAAGTTCCGAATTCGGAACGAAGCTCGAATAGTCGAAAAAAAACTTTCCATCGTCGCAACTATCGTACTTCAGTATGAAGAAATAAAGCTTTATGAATGCTGCCCATATCTTCACAGAGAATCTTAAAATGTCGTGTTTGCAAGGGTCTCGATTTGATGAAATTTATGATCTTTATACAGACTCATTAAGGATATTTTTCAAAGTGCTTGGCGTTGACGAATGCAATGGCTACTGGTGCAGTTTGATGCTATATTCTTGATTTTAGCAACAGCGCCAGCGGGTTTTTCCTACCATTGCCCTTGCACCATCCGTGCAGATATCGACACAGTTTTTCCAATCTAATAACCATTTGTCTTAAATAAATCATTCACGACATTAAATATTTCGGCATCAGTTGTATTATTTGGCAATGGTTCACACAAAAGAAGATCCTCTTCAATCATAGATTTATATGCTGATATGTCGGACAAAATCAAGCAAAATTGCAAGTCTAGCTATATCTGTGCCGTTCATTTGCAGAGAAAAATTATCATTTTTCAGGTTTAATATCAATTGAGACTTCACGTTAGCTGCTAAATCTTTAATTCGACGAGCTACCATTGGACACATCAGTTATTTATTTTGCTGCTTTTTCATCGAATTTACATTTAGGTATATCGACTGCACAGGGCTTGATCAATGTCTCAGCTATAATTGTATGAGCTTCTCATGCCAGTGCAATACGATAATTAACGATAGGTGCTTTGCTTTCGCAAAGCGGAAAAGGATTAGGTTTGGGAGAAATAAAACCATTTTATGGTTATGGTGTTTACTGCAAGGCGGACATTTGGCATTTGTTATTTGACAGCAAAATACCGAATTTAATTTGTTCTATTTCATAAAATAAAAATAAATATAATAAATATTAATAAAATGAATTATCTTTCAAATTAAAGCCAAAAGTTGTTCTTTCCGATTCAAAAGTTAAGCTAAACGGGCTTTACGAAAGCAACGCAGCTGATATATAGGATGCTTCAGTGGCCTTCTCATTTTTAGTTTTATAAGTTGTAACAATTAGACTTTGGCCGTCATATATCATAGTATGAGAATTTGCTCGCAGAAGCAGCCGAGATCTGTGAAGTTTCAAAGCAACAAATTAATTTCATACATTAATTATCAGGGTTCCGCGGAACACACTTTGAGAAACGTTGCATGCAATCTGCGTTCTATTTTCAACATCAACATGTATAGATGATTCTAAAATACGATTTCGATTTAGTAGGTATAGTTTGGTGGCACCCTAGAAACAAACCACAATATCAAATGACGATAATGACATCTTGTGGTGAACACATTGTACGAAAAAATTCAAATAATGGCCGTATTAAATCAAACGGTTTTGTACAGTTTTAATTTTACGTTAATTTTATTTAGATATATCATTAAAATCATAAATTATAATACATAATTATTTCATTTAATAAGTAATTCAAATAATTTGTTGTTGTTATATATTGATAATTTTTTTTTTTATTTCAATAAAAATCACATTTTTATAGACGCCATTTTGTTGTTAATTATATTATTATTATTATTAATTTGTATTACAACGAATATTTTTATTTATAATTAAATAATTTTTTATGTTTTCATTATTATAGTAAAATGTATAATTTAATGTGTATAATATATGTACTTGTGTATATGTATAGATAAATTGAATAAAATTAATTTTGTTTTTAATTATTTGATTTGATTAAAAATCATAAGACAATATTAATTAGGTTTACGGTTGGTTAGCCGCATTGAACGAACTCATCCCAAAAATAAGTATAAATAAAATATATTTTTTGTTTTTTTTTTTTATATTATTATTACATATTTTGTATTTTAGGCATTCACATTACTATTTTTTAGCGTTTCACATTTAATTATTAATTTTATTAATTATTTATAATATTAATTTACATCAATAATTATAGGTTTATATATTGGTATATAGGGTTATAGGAATAAGAGAGATCTAGTAGGGTTGATTTACAATTCAGCAAGCAATGAAAAAAATATGGTGAAAAGTTTCACCTTTGAGTGAGATAAAGGTGTCTCAAATTATGTTCCTATATAAATCAACAAGACCCTAATAAATAAGTAATAGAGAACTAGAACATATAGAAAGAGAAAGAGGATATAAGAAATATTCACACAAATTAAAAGATATATGACTTAAGTAGTAGAGGTGGATTTTGGTGACCCGTTCTCACGATATATAGTTATTGTCAGATGACACACAAGTAAATTTACGATTATGAGGAGGGGAAAATACAGAAACCAAAGCTTGTCAATTTAAAACCGAATGAACGCAAATTAAATTAATTGGTTTTGAGTTCATTTCCCTGTAATTTTACTTGTCGGTACGCTTCCCGTATGGTTGGCGTGATTAGTAATTTTAAATTTTCTGCTGCATCATCCGGTAACGAGTGCAATAATTCCATTGATGCAATTATAAGTTGGTTGAGTGCAGTTTTACGGCATAGCACATCTTTCGAGATGCTAGTATTCCGTTGCTGTTCAATTTCGGGTGATATACTTTGCTCGTGCGTTGCGTCATGATGTTTTTGCGGTGATGTTACATTACGATTTGTATCGAATGGATTTGTACGGCTGGTGGCGGTCGTTATAAATTCACCATTTTGTTGATGAGTTATAATTGTTGTGACGGAGATACTTTCCTCCTCTTGCGATTCACTCTTTGTCGACTCTTTTTCATTATCGCTGTCCACTTTTTCTTCGTTAGTCGCCACAGGAGCATCGCTCTCATCCACATTATTATTATTATTATTTCGTTCATCTGTCTCTATGCTATCATTATTTTGTAATTCGTTAGTTATTTTTTCGGGGGTGCTGTTTGAGCTACCATTATACTCAATATTGCAGCTGTTCAGGTACATCTCACATATTTGACCGATGGCCTCTCGCAAAAAAAATAAATATCGAATAAAATTCTCTTTCTTTTTAACGGTATGCAAATTAACTTTAGAGCACGACTCGAGAATATATTTTAAATCGTCGAACGACAAATTATACGATTTGATGTCATTTAGATACGAGTCCACCAAACATAGGTAGTATATCATCCAGGAGGATGTCAACTGCTTATATAAATTAGCGGCGAACTCGATATTCGACACTTTCTGAATCAGAAATTTTAGTCCAGGTCTCGAATCAAACTCAACCGAACTCGTTATATACTGCCTTAGGCATCGCACTAATATTTCCTTGGGACGAAAACCGAGTTCAAAATTCGTTTTCGATAATACTGTATTGGTTTGATAATTGTTATAGATGCAGGCATGAATCGAGTTTGGAATCGATTTGAGATGGCTGAGCAAAAGATTAGCTACCAACTGGAGAAGCATTTGATTGGCAAGTAGACCCACTATAAGATTACGATAAGGGATCCGTATCACGAAGCTGTCTATATTTTGGCCAAAACAATTCATCGGGTACAATAGAAATGAAAAGCTGCGATCGTCGAGTGGCACTTTTGAAGCTTCAGTGCTATTCGAGATGATGCCGGCAATACTACTACTATTACTGTTGGTCGAGATACGCGATGAACTCGATGAAAGTGATGAAGATGAGCTTGATGTGTTCATATCACGTTGATTATCCATCAAAAATACTTGCTGTGCTAACGAATGAATTCGATTGAGCTCCTCGATTGTGCTGTCACGTCGAGCGGTAACCTTAACCGTAGCACAATCGCCATAAAAACTATTAGACTTCTCATAAAACGCAAACGATAATTGTCGAAGTGGTGCAATCGTTACGCTACACGCCCGATGTATCGCCGAGCATGCCACCATCCACTGTTCCTCGTTAAATATATGCCCAGTCGAAAGGATTACATGTTTTAAACATGATACTCCAACTCGGGCAACCGATTCCTGCGCCTGTGCCGTACACTCAATCAACACCAATAGTAATTGCTTTAAAGCCAATGTGCCCGCCGTAGGCATTTTAGTTGGACTCGAAACTGGTGACGCATTCGAATTACTATTACTCCCACTATTATTCTCGCTGCTGCCATCTAGTCCCGAATAATCCTCACTAGACGATGAACTCGTATCAATTTTGGTCAAATGCTTCAAATGATGGAATCGTAAATTATCGACCGGTCGCTGAATTTTTGTAAATTTTAATTTTACACCACCATTTTGTTTCGGAGGCTGATCGCCGCCATCTTGGAAATTTTTATTCGACTTTTCGATAAATTCGACTACCAAATCCGTTGTCATACCGCAGCAATGTTTAAAATTTTTCTCGATTAGCAGCCAATTTTTCTGGGTCTTGTTCACGTAGCGCAACCAATCCTGAATCATTGGAATCAGCAGATGATTTATGCAATAAAATCCGAAATCTATTCCAGGATTGTTAATCAAAGATCGAAAAAGTTTAAAAATCGTATGAAGGATTGGAGATTGGTGTGACGTTGGGCATACTATTAGGGAATTGGTTAGGCCATCGAGTAGAAGGAACCAAACTTTTAAAACGCCACTCGGCTTATCGAGTTCCTCAAGCTTTGTAATAATCTCCTTATCGATGTGTAACGATCGATACGAAATCATGTGTTGCTCGTTAATATTTTGCAAATGCTCGTTTCCGAAGTACGTGAAATTCTCCATCGAGTTCGGTATATTTGCGTCGATAATATGCGTATACGACATGCCTTTGATCTTATACGTTGAATGCAAATTTGGACATTTGGGCATGTTATACATAAACGCGAGGATCGAAGAACATCTCTCTAAAAATTTTAACGTATCGTGTAGAAACTCAGATGGCCGTGATTCAATATCATCAATCCCGTTTACATTATTAGGATTCCCCGAAATTTCCAAGTACGATAAGAGACACAAGATGCAGTCGAGTCCAGCATTCGCAAATACCAGAGTATTATCACTGTCGAGAAATACCCTAAAAATATCGGTAACGTTAGATATATGCAGCGGGCGATTCCTCGCATTCCTAAGCGTCCCGAACAGTGGTCGCCATCCCGAACGTATCTCAGTCCGATGAGCCTCCACGATTTCGTAGAGACACGCTACAATTTGATCTTGTACATCAATATCACAAGTCTCCATCGATAGTAGATTCTCGAATGGTTTTAAAAGTGCCTCATTAAAATGGAAATGGGCTAGTTCCGATTGTTCCACCAAAACCGCCGTGATTACATCATGAATGTACTCGATCGCACGTTTTGATATCGATCGGTCGCGATGACAAGCTGCATCCATTAAATGTGGTCCAGTGATTGCCCAAATTTTTAAAATGTGGAGCAATGGTCGGGGACCTCGGAAAACGCGTAATGTTACATCACCAACCCGATGAAGTAGCAACGATAATGGATGACTATCGTTTCGTTGTTTCCAGGCACGACTTGGCCACCACGATTTTTTGCTTCCTTTATTGCTTGAATTACGGTATAGTTGTTCACGTGATGCTCGGCATAAACTCTTTAGGAATTGGCACAATGCAGGCAGACTAAGCCGTTCACTAGCGTCACAGAATAAATTTTCCGTTTGATGCGATAGTGCACAGAACACTTTTGCAGTATCACCTTGCGTTAAAAGCGTACTGTCAGTGCTTCCATATGGTTTTATGATGGAGGTTACATTTACGTTTGGATTTTGAAGCGGTGCCTGGAGGAAACTGTACACATCGATGCACATTTCATCGTCATCTATGGGTGTCGACGTTAAATTCAACTTATCGCTACCCGTTCCCGCCGAAAATGAATTCTTCTCCAAAGAATCATTTTCCCGTGTATTTAATCCGTTCGACGTCGCCGATGAAACATTAGCATTCTGAGCGCTAAATAATTCATGTTCCAATTGAGATACATGTCGACAAACTTGGAAAACTGGCATCCAGCATTCCGCACTATGTGATCCTAGGGCTAGTCCACCTGAGAGTACAACGTCCATGGAAAGTGCTTGGCTAGCTGATATTCGGGGACCTGAAGTTCGGCAGACATTCGACGCGATTAGGTTTAATATTTTACCTGCTAGATGTTGTAAGTTTAACGAGTTGCTTAAAGTAGCCGCTGAATGCAATCCTTCTAAGCTTAAAGCGTATAGAGCTTCTCCGCTCACTTTCTGGCCTCGTTTTACTCTAAGCGTTTTCTTTGAAAGGGCTACGATTTTATTTGCTTTTGACACTTCAATCTCGCCCAATCCAACACCAAGAACGGTGACCATACTCTCCCAACAACATGTTAGTAATCGGCGGGCTAGTTTCTTGGCTGCTATTTCCCGTTCGGTGGGCTCTGACTGTTTCTTTGCAACACTTTGTAATCTCTGCCACTCCGACAACATCTGGCTATTTCCTAAACCACCCGCATCACTAAGCATGTCGATCAAAGAGCAATGTGCTCCATTTTGTTCCTCTCCGGCCATGGCTGCGAGTGGATTTACGGCCAGTACCGATTGATATAATTCAGACAGCCAGGCCGACGATAAATACACTAAAACACCAGCATTTTGGACAGACGTAACAAATTGCTGCTCGGATAACGGTATAAAGATATCTTCTTCGGTATCTTCATAGTGTCCGGCCTTCATTAGCTGGAAACTTAATAATAAAGCAGAATACGTCGCCAGATATATCCCGTCAGCATTTATCGCAGTCAGATTATAATCAAAATCTGAGAAGTTTAAACTATTCTGCTGGCATATTGAAGAAGCAAACTCTTGCAAACATTCATCCACTTCCACCGATGTTCGAAGTTTTAATAACTTCGGAACGAGATCATTCGTAATAGATTTAGCAAATTCCCGTGCATGTTGACGATCACAATCACCATCGGTTCGAAGCAGAGCCTGTGTTTCTATATTTGGCCACAACCAATTTCCCGTGGAAACACCAATTCCATCTACTTTAGATGAGATTTCATCACTCGACGAATTATTTTCATCTTCCGGGCCTTCTGTGTCTCCCGACCCATTCGATACGATTTCTTGTTGCTCATTATGTTCGGCATCGCTGTCCGAGCCCGATGTTGATTCAAATCCATTTTGTCGTAATTGAGCGACCGCATCACGATACGGTGCTGGAAGTCGAGCCATTGATTGGTATGTAAGAGGGCCCGTGTAATCAACGTCCCGTAAATTTGCGTATCTTCGGTTCACTGCATGGGTTACATGATCGCTAAATATTATGTCATCAATATCTCCGGTACATAAGTACCGAAGACTATTTAACAATTCCACAATACATTCAACACTGCATTGAAGGGAGTTTTCACATGAACTTCCTGATTGCACGGCCGTGGCGCATTCCTCGATTGCATCAATAATTCTAAAACGAAAGAGTTTACGATTAAAGAGTCTTTTACAAATTTCGCCAAAAACTTACAGTCGAAATAGTGCCATATCGTCACTACAGCTTTGGCCTTGTGTTTTATCGGGATACAGGATAACAGATAAATCTACCAGTCTTTCAGGGTTTTTAAATATTTCGCGAACACATCGTAGGGGCTCAGCCCGATTTTGTGGTGTCGGAAGCAATAAAATTCGGTGAAATAATGCTTCGAGCATTGGTCTCAAAGAACCATGCGCCCCAGCTATCCGCAACATTTGATTTGATGTTAAATATATACACCGTGCTTGGGGACCGTCCAGGCCGGGGCTCGTGAAGAACCCGCGACTCTCACTCTCGATTATGTGTAGTGCGTCTCTATAAAAAATTTATTGGAATTAGTTACGTTTAAAATATTTTTCGGGTAGTTACTTACTTGTATGTAAATTTTTTGTCTATATTAACTCGACCGGGTGAGCCGAGTGCCGCCGCCAGTGTTGGACAAAACTTTTGCCACAGAAACGCTGTAAAATGCGGATTTGACTGGACATCTTTCGGCAGAGCAGTGGTTAGCGTTAAAATACATTCAGTCAAATACAATGAGCCATTTATTTCGTTCTTAGCTGGACTGCCCGTATTCTTCGGCTCTATTAATCTGCTGCACAGCCATTGGATCACTGGAATCACCTCATTGTACACAGCCGCCGCTTGTACAATATTTGTAAACCCGTCTGGTAATGTTTTAATCACCTCCTCGACTTCATCTTTCAAAAAATGACTAAACGTTCGTAAACACTGACTGGCGGCCGCCAATGATGCTGCCCGTATAGCACGCGTACCATTTTCCCAACATTCTCCACATCTCGATAAAATTTCAATAAGCAGTCTTCCGTTTAATGTGCATGTCGGTGAACATGCCATTGCTAAAAATAATCTTAAAATATTTACAATGGTGTCCTCACTGACGCCGGAGCCAACCGTTGTCAAACCGTTCGTCGTACGCAACAACTGTGCCGGCAGCCATAACGAATCATCTTCTGGCTCCAATCCTATATAAAAACGTTCATCTCGAATCACACGATGTATTCCGTTCAGGGCGAACGTTGTAAATTTTGGACGACGTGTTTCGAGCGCCATCTGTAACGGTTGCAAACATATTGCGCGCAACTCAAACGATGGATCGCGATGAATCCCGTGCTGCCGAAATAATTTATCGTGAGCCAATTGGGCGGATTGTTTGAGCGGATTCAATTTTGTCGCACTGCCGCATTCTTTCACTAAATTCAATAGTAAATCTTCCATTCTGCTATTTTGCCGTAATACTCGAGGTTGTTCAATACGAAATTTTCATTTTTTTTTTGCTCGCAACGCCAACAATCTGCGAAATAAACAAAGTAGTTCATATTATTTGAAGTTTTCGACTCGATTGGGAAACAAAATTCAAAATTTGTAATTTTTTCAAAAATGGCCAAAAATTCTCGAAATTGTGGCTGGTTTCCATTGTTACCCGGTATGAAATGTGTTACAAGTGAAACATGCCCAACAATACCACCGGATGAAGAATGGATTGAAAACTACCACCATAAAGTACTGGTGCAGCCTGAAAGGCGGTCACAGAGCGGAGTACTTCTACCAATAGGATCGTATGTAACGCCCCGCCCGGGTGGGCCAAGAATACCCAGTGAGAAGATACCGCCACCCGTCTATAATGTTTTAAAAGGCAACTACAGTAATGAGCGTAATCGTTCATCGAATTATGACTTGGTTTTTGTGAATGCAAAAACCCAACGAATCAGTACAGATATAGCTCCCCAAGAATGTAAGGCATGCTGTAATTTTATGGGAACATTTCGAGATGGAAAACTGGCAAAAAATATTACGCCACGAGGAGCGCCAGCAAAACATCAACTTGTTAAGCCGAAGAAGGCACGCTTGAAACGGGCAAAATGTGCAAGATAATGGGAATGCAGGCGTCGTTTTTGGAGATTTGCACAAAAAATTATTTATATTTTGAACAGTAATTTGAAACCATTCCAGATCGAACTTTTGTACATGTTGATTGGGGGGCGGAGGCATGTAATATTGGTATGGTGATGGCCGCTGAAATGGAGAAAAAAAGGCCAAGAAATTTTTATTTTGTTTGGTGTACAAAACTTCTAAATTTAATTATAAAACTTTTATTCAACAGTACATGAATTTTGTTTATTATTTTGGAGATGGGGGGCACTGACTGGTGTGAGAATTTTTTTTTATTTACTTCTTGGAAAGCTTTCATGAAATTTAATGAGTAGTTTGGGTATACTTTTCTGTGTTTTGTGTGTTTTGGAAGGTCATCCAATTATACGTCTACCACAATTCAACGGCAAGAAAATATTATAAAAGTTTTACAATACTTGGCATATGGTGTGTAATCGTTTAGGGAATTCGTTAGGTATTTCAGGTTTAAACAATGGGGGGGGGGGGGGTATATTTAGCATTTTGTAGGAAAAACTTTGTTTCGCCTTTGTAAATATTTCTAAATATTTCCGTACATTATGGGTCATGTGACCACCACTAGGCACTTCCATTATTTAGTCTATGTGGGTCAATTTACAACCAACTTCACTTCAGTCTAACTACACGATATCGTAACCCGTCATTTTACAACAAACATCAGCAAGTACCGTCTTCATACATTAGCAAGAATCAGCATAGGTTTTACCAGATATGTCGCTTGAAATAGTCAAAAAAAGATCATAATTTGCACTTGTGCTAGGAGATATAACAAATAAACATCAAATTCGTCCCAATATTTTCTTAAAAAACGTTTTTGAGCCTCAATCCTGCGAAAACAATTATTTTACTTCGACGATCTGTCAGAGTAGGGATAAGAAACCCTCGGGATAAGAACGAAAATGTGAACATAGCGTCGCTCGTTTCAAAGCCGTTTAAGGAGTATTTCTCACGATAACGCAATACCAACACAGGAATGTCCAAATAATGGGCCGAAAGAGCCGTTCAGACGACTACATCTCTTAAACCCGATCTCGAAATGGTCGAAGGACTGAGGATTTTGAAAAGAATCAGTCTCAAGTGAGGTGGTGCAACCAATTACAGGCTAAAACTATAAAGTAGTTTGGCTTTTCGGTTGGTATACTTCCAATTGACGTAAAATCAGGAAAGAAACAAGCCTCCAGTGAAGAAAAAACACACCGGACACCGTACAAGAGATAGCGAGCCTTCACAAAGAAAATACGAGACCAAGTTCTTCAGATGTCAGAGAGCAGAAGAGACTAAAAACCACTGTATTCATCTGAATCGAAACAGCATCCGTTAAAACATATACCACTACCGTTCAGATTAACCTGCAAAGGTCAAAGACGGCGACTGCAAACCTTTCCTGCCTCCTTACAAAAAAAACCTAAGCCATGGCATTTCTACAAAACGCCTTAGCGCAAAAATTAACAAACTATTGGTATTCCATACAAGATAGTGTTACGACTTCACGGTCATAACAATGCTTCCCACTCTTTGCTTCAAATTTTAATTTCATTGTAATCATTTGAATGAGGCCTTTTACGGATGACAGTGCCATCTGTATTATGACATTAACCTAAATATTTTTGTGCAGTGTGAGATTGTCTTTATACCTTAGTTCACGCTTTTCTCATTCCTACTGTGTCGCGTAAACGTCGAATGGATTTGTGAGAGCGAGACCAATGTGTGCTTTTGTGCGTTTGTACGACCAGACCATGCGTCCTAAACTACAGGCCGCTCACACCAAATGATATACGCTATCTCAACGTTTTTGTTGCTTTCTCCAGTTGTTTTGTTTGTGTAAATATCTTAACATAATTATGGCGCTCTCTCGGTTTAGACATAAATTGACGGCATGTGCTAAAAATGAGAGTAGTATGAGGCCTGTAGTTTAGGATGCATTGAACCAGGTAAGATGTGGATGGAAATTTTTTTTATTTGTGTTTCTTGATTTGGATTTTTGGCGCGTCACGTGCGCTCTGTTTTTGCACCGCGCATGAACTGCTTCTGCGCAAACAAGCAAGAGATATACAAAAAAGAAAAATATTTTTCCGCATTTTTGTTTGTTGGTGCGAGAATTTTTTTTCGAAAAGATCAGTCTGGTTTGGAATTTCAATTAGAAATGACGTCTCGTTTTGGTTGTTTATGTATAAAAAAAGTTTTTTTTTTGAATTGACAACTAAGTAAATTTAAAGATAAAAATAAAGTTTTGGTTGGTTTTAAAAACAACATCGAATTTTTGAGATTCTTGTTGAGGTAAACAAAACATGAAGTGTCTGTATTTAATTCATTATAACGAAGTATTAAGAAAATAAATTGGGTGTAATAAAAAAAACATGGTGTAGGCCAGAGTCATGCAAGCCTCTAAATCCCCACTGCATGGCTAGTTGCAATCTGCGGGTCGGCTGCTGAGCCATCCGTAACAATAAGGCAGTAAATCTTCAACAGATGATGATTGCCGGAGACCAAGGACTGCAATTCACCGATTTTTTCTTAATATCATCTTTAAAATCCAGTTTATTTCCAGAAATTTTACCGCGATCTGTTTAGAGACACATCTATCAAAGAGCACTACTTTCTCGGAAACGAGGACGATCGATGCTCCACCCTTAATTCTACAGAGCTTCATAGATTATTGGAAAGTTTATAATCAAAAAATTTATCATCGGAGATAGACTGGGGAAGCACCTAAACCTACTTAAGAGGTGAGTAAATGTGTTTATACTGTTTATCAAGTACAAGACCTTATCCTTTCACGCACCGACCATGAACCTCGACTGGCGTGCATCGAAGGCGGTGTCATTCTCTGATCACATATGTCTTAGATCTAATATAGAAACGCCTGAAGAAACTGCTCTGCACTCCCTTATTGATCCTATCGAGAAATTCCTGGAACATAAGGAATACTCCATGATAACTTGGAGGATCTCGGCTGGATATAGAAGGGGTCTTTACGCAGGCACTTTTTCTCTGTGCGACGACCTACTCAGGGGCTCGGTAGATAAATACTTAAAATCGGGGTCGTGGCGACCAACCTGAGCGGGCAGAATATATCCCGATAAATATCCCGATAACGCATGCAAAGTGCGCTTAAAATAAAAACAAGATCGACCCCCTTTCACTTTTATTGATTGACCTTCACTGATAAAGCGAATTATCTGGCTCTCATTCTGGGCTGTAAACTAAGCGGGGCACCTAACATATTAGAAACAGTAAAGAAGGCCACAATAGCGCTTTACTCCTATAAAAATGGGGTTACTGGGGTAACCGAGTAAAGGGTGCACGGGTTTTAACAAAATTGACCATTTTTTGCCTTTTTCCTAAACAAAGACAGGTTCAATTTAAATTAAAACAATTTTATGATTCGAATATTTAATTATTTTTTAACAAAGAAATATATTTTCTATGGGTTTATTTTTTCTTGTTCTCAAGTCAAATTTATAGAATCTTCAAATCATATTCTCTTAGCGAGATGGCAGATCAGTCAACATCCGCCTGATGTGAATGCCAGGGCATTTCAATATTACGAGGAATGGAAAGGCGGATATACTCGCTCGACAAACCACAACTTGCTTCATTTCACCAAATAGGGCAGAGGTTGATACCGCTCGGTACATGCAAATTACTGTTTTAAGAGGAAGCTAGAAAAACAACGATAATTGGCCGTGGGAGTCTATTGTCTGTCCTTGAGATTTGTTGATTGTCATTGCGAATGCCAAACGAATCGTAAATTGGAGGCGTTTGAATAGGATTGTCGTTTCCGAGGGTATCATCGGAATACGTGGCAACAGAACGACTTTTCCCTTAAACTTTTCGTTGTAAATGGTTGCTTCAATAACATTTCTGGTGATCCGCTTGATGACCAAACATGTGCCGTTGCATAATCTGGGTGGGTTTAAATTACGCGTAAATTTAAAAATTCATTTGGATAATTTACTGCGTCGTTTTCTTCAAAGACAGTGTCGATTGATTTGGGAGACATCAGTTCGCCTGGCAACGATTCTTGTATCTGGAAGTTAACTTCGTAATTATTCAGTATGTCCAGAAAGACACAACACTCTAAATTAAATGCTGTATTAGATAGCGGAAATTTGAAAGCGGAAAATAAGAAATTACGCTACACGCCGCAAGTGGCACCACTATCACTGAAGAACTATTAGAAAAACAACCGAAAGTATTGGTAACTAGTGAAAGTCTTTGAGATATTGGCCAAAACTGAAAATAACTTATATGGCCGCAGAAAATCAAAAAATTATTACCGAGTTCCTTTACTTTGGAGATCAATAATTTGCCATTTTAAGGATCACTTTTAATATTTTATTCCGCTGAGATGTTTTATTTGGTGAAAAAAGAGAACATAATGAATAAAAAAATTTCCCCTGTAATTACATAACCAAATTAATTTTCTTTAGCGGTAGTGCTGCAGCATCTAAATTAGTTCATATTTTGAATTAACGATAGTGCAGAGATTGAATTGTTCAGAAAATATTTGTATCGACGGTTCATTTTGCAATTGTACGCATGTCGATGTTCAATCAAACTGCCTCTATGCTTCGCAATAGAAATGATGATTTTAAACATGCGTTAATCTCATCGGCATATAAGTAGAGCGTGGAATGGCTGGCAATGTATATCGGAGATCACCGGATAGGAATAAGTTAGTACCACTGAATAGGTTGTTGTTGCCGAATAATCTTGCATAGTTATATGCAATGCTTCGAGTGAATTTATAAGCCTTGTTATGAACGTCTAATGGCAGTTTGAGTGCTGAATGTGCCGTTCGTCCTCTATCTAACAAAGTGACAAAGTGCTTGACGATGCAATTGCCAAAGTAATTTGCTGCGATGAACGTACCTTTGTAAGGATAAGTGATATTAAAACCGTCTCGCCGGTTCCGCCAGGTGCATCCATGAAGAAAAAGAGAGTCATTAATGGCTCATTTCGCAATAAATGTTGCTAAGTCAACGTTGTTATACTGTTCTTCTCCCTGCACGTAACTGTAACTAAGTCGGCCGCCAGGCGATCTAGTGATGGCATTCCATCAGATTAATTGGCCAATATGAAATTAGAATACACAAATCCCAACACTCTAAACCTTCATTGTACATTTCAGGCGTGTAAATGTTTTGATCTTGGTTTGTGTATTTAATTCGGTGCAGTATGCCTTCAGTCATGTAATTCTTGTGTTTTTCGCACAATGCCGATAATTGTGTTGAATAACATATCATCGAATGATGCATCTGCAAGTGTCAGATCCCAATGATTGTCGTCGTCCAGCAATTGTAATTCGCGACATCCGACATGCATTTTGATATGTATTGAACACATTTTTATTGTTTCTACGCAGAAAACTGCACACATAATAAATTGACAATTCAATATTCAATAACAAACTACAATAGTTTCCCTCGCGCGCAAGACAACTACGAATTATTTACGAAGTAGTTTTTTCTAGAGCAAAACAAGCTTGGGGAGAAATGTCAAAATGTGAAATGAAAATAAAATCGAATTGGGAAATACAGTATGGAGTTTTTGATGATTTGTAAAACTGTTAAATATAAAAAAAAAAAAAATTAAGTCCATTTTTGAGATGTAGATTTTTGTTTAAATTTTATTTTCGAGAGAACGGAATAAAATAATACAAAAAAAATTGGTGTTTTAATATAAAATAACGGTTTAAATTAACAATAAAAATCTATTACGACTTAGTTTGAAGTCAGAAGCAGAAGTCGTGTGTAGCTTGGCTCAGGATTTTTGATTTTATCTCTTTCTGGTTTTCTGCACAAAAACGCCGCAGTAATGGAATTCCGCTTTGATCTATCGTTTTTTTTTTATTCTCCATATTGTTAACCGTGAACAGGTTACGAGCCCAGTTTTTCTGATAATAATAAATAAATTACAGTAATAAAGAGGATAAAAATACAATTAATGTGCGCGATTAAAATTAAAAATTAAAAAAAAGTTAATATAACCTTGTGGACAAGATGGCGGATATAATCGACGAAACAAAAATCGAAAAATTGGTTAATAGTGGAACTTTCCAAATTTGAAAATTTCAAGTGACTATTTTATGTAAAGCCCATGGTATTATATGGAGAATACAAATTCGAAAAATATGACAACCTATATGAAAACCGCGTGGAAGAAAAAGGATGCAGTGTTCAAAAAATTATTGTTTAATTTAAAGCAACCAATAGATGAAACAATGGTAATGTCCAAAATCCTTGCCATATTACCTGGTAGCTATAGACATTTTAGTACCGCATGGGGGCCTACACCGTTAGCAGAAAAAATGTTAAACACACTGACAGCCAGGCTCTTATCCGAAGAGTCAAGAAATATAATAGTCGAGGGTGAAGGAGCAGTGGCGTTTAATTCATGGGACAAATAAACACGGCATATAAGTCGTTTTTGTCCGAAAAATAAATCATCAGCAAATAAAGTAAATATAAAGTGTTTTAGGTACAATAGTTATGGATATTAGGCTGAATCGTGCATGAAAAAATTGTCAAATCAAAACTAGTATGTAAGAAGAATAACCACAATGAGAAAAATTGTTATTTTGGCAAAAGAAAAGAATCAAAAATATGTATCGTCGGGAAAAGAAGTCGTGTTTCTAGTGCGAGAAAATCAAATGTACTAGTTAATTTTGTTGTGGACTCGGGCTGTTCGTCTCATATGACAAATAATGTTAGTTATTGATCCGGGATATGAAAATACAGGAATTGAATATAGTAGTTGCAAAGAAAGATGAATCTTTAGAATCACTGGGAGTATGATGAGTTGACACCGGAAACCTGGTGCTGAATTATGTGTTATATGCTCACAGTTTAACCAAAAATTTACTTTCCGTCAATGCGATAACGGAGAAAGGAAAAGTGCGGTTTACAAAAAATGCTGTTTTTATTACTAAGAATGACGAAGTACGAAAGCAATGGAATGCTTGAACTAGTATGATGCAGCTCGTAAAACAAGCTGAAGGTTCTCATATCGAAAACAAAGATTTAGATACGTTGGCGTCAACATTTGAAGTATGTATGGAAGCGAAGCACACGAGGCACCTCAAAAAAAGATGCGATAATGTAGGAGAATACGTTCAGGATGGGTTAAGAACATGGTGCAAAGTGCGAGGTATAATACTTGATTATACCATAAGTCACACTCGTGAATTAAATGGGAAAGCCAAACGCCTTAACAGGACGTTAATGAACAAAGCGAGGGCACTTTTATTTTACTCAAATTTGGATAAGATTTTATGAGGAGAAGCTGTTTATACTTCGGCGTCTCTATTAAATCGAAGTCCGACAATCAATCGACTTCACGCCAGTGGAAAAGTGGACAAAAAGAAAACCAGATTTGTCAAAGCTGCAAATTTTTGGAAAATTCGCATTTGGAAAAACCTGGGATATCTGAAGAAACTGGACAGTCGAAGTAGTGAATTCAAATTTGTGGGATATGCCGCACCGAAAGGATCGAAATGAAAATGTCGGAGAAAGGAGTAATTATGAGTTATACTGAAGAAAGTGAAAATATTGTACATATACCAGAAAATGAACTAACCTCCATTCCTGACGAATGCAAGCAACATGAAGAGAAACTGACCAAAAAATCACAAAAGAGGACTAGAAGCTACCACAACACTTTGATGATTATGTTTTGCTGACATATGAAGCAGCAATGACCGGGGCAGAAAATGAAAAATGGAAGAGTATGTACGTGGGAGTACGTAGATAGACCAATATCAGGAAGTTATAAGTTATTGTCAAATAGATGGCTATTAAAAATTAAAGATAATGGGAGATATAAAGCGAGATTAGTGTAAGGGGATGTTAACATGGTATAGATTACCAAAAGAGAACAATTTATAGTTTACCAAAGGGATATGGTATAGATTACCAGGAAACTTTTAGTCCTGTTGCGAATGCTTGTTCGATTCGCATAATTTTAGCGATAGCTATTCGAAGAAATTATAAAGTAAAAACCTTTAACATAAAGACAGCATTTCTCTATAGAGAGATACATGATGGCATTTTTCGGAAGGATATGAAGAAGAAGGGAACAAAATTTGTCGGCTGCGAAAGGCACTATATGGACTAAAGCAAGCGCCGTTAAAGTGGAACAAACGTTTCACAACTGTTTTAAAATCTATGGGTTTATTAAAAATTAAAACAGAACAATGTATCTTTAAAAAAAAAAATCCATTGGAATGAAGAATGGAAACAAATGAGAAACCTTCAACATACCTGGGGATAGAAATATCAAGATGTGAGGAAAATTTGGTTTTAACTAACGAAAATTATATAAATTCAATTTTAATGAAGTTCAACATGGACCAATAAAAACCGGCATCACCTCCAATAAAGAACCAGAGTGACGATAACGAGTTGGAGTGCGTGAAAACAAAATTTCCATATAGCGAGTCAATCGGGAGTCGACTCTATTTATCTAATAAAACTCGGCCAGATATAGCATATGCAGAGAGTTTTGCAAGCAGGCATATGGAAAGAATATTGAGATATCTAAACTCTACGAGAAAAGAGGATATTCGTTTTTTAGCAAACGAACAATCAGATATGCTAGAGGCGTTTTGTGATTCGGACTATGCAGGGGACAGAACATCAAGAAAAAGCACAACTGGATTTGTGGTTAACGAATAGTTGCTTAATCAAGTACCGAGGCGGAAAATATTGCGGCTGCAGACTGCACCTTTGGTTATAAAGGCAAGGCACTTATGAACTTAACATTAACGAAAGTGAAAAAAAACTAAACCTAGATAATCAAAGTGCCATAAAACTTAGTAAAAATGGGCAACTTAATCGTAGAAAGCAACATATAGATGTGAGATATTACTTTATAAGTGATATCATTTCTGAGGGCATGATTGAACTCTAATATTGTCTAATGGAAAATCATATTTACAAAGCCAACTAGTTTTTAGTGTTGAAAAGAGAACTATAATTATCAAAATATGTATTGTATGAATCCCACTATTTATGTAAACGAGGTTTTAATATATATAATAAAAGTACGTCATATATATATAAAAAAGTACTAGATGAATTTTTTTTTCGTAATCTATCGTCATTTTATTCTCCAGATCGTTAACCGTGAAGATAGGGAACGGGAAGTTATTCAGCTGTTCCGCACGGGTTGTCAAATGAAATCTGTTTCACGCTTCAAAATAAGTCGTAATAGATTTTTTATTGCTAATTTAAAACCTTATTTTATATTTAAACATAATTTTTTTTTTTTTTGTATTGTTTTACTCTGCTCTCTCGAAAATAAAATTTAAACTAAAATCTACATCTCAAAAATAGCTTTAAATTTTTTTTATTTCATTTCTGTTTTTGAGGAAGCTGCCTCACAGAAAAATTTTTTGTTGAAAAATGAGTTGCAATTAAAACCGGTATCATAGGTGGTAAAATGGGGAAAGAAACGAAGATGAAGCTGCTTCTTTGACAACCCGTGTGGAATGGCTCATATGGAGAGAGAAAAAGGGATTTCCGTTTTTGCAGATGAATTTATGTAATATTTTCATTTTTTTCGGATACAGAAGCTTGTTTACTTTTTATGAAGCGTAGCCGGTCTAAATTAGAAAAAGTTCATTCGTGGATTACGGTTCGACTTGTGTATTGTTTGCATTTAATGCGCGATTTCCATTACGAAAAAATTTATTTTGAACAGAGAAAGGTAATATTAAATCTACAATAGAGGGAAAGAGAAACTTCGATTTGTTTATTTTTTTTATAGCAAATTTTTATAAACAATTGACAACCTAACCAAAAAATTTCATAATTTTTTCTAATTTCATAATTTATATTACATTATTTCTTATTATTTAATTTAAATCGATTATTTTAATTTTTGGCATTTTAATTTTTGTTGTAAACTTATAAATCTATTTTTAAGATGTTTGAAACCGTAAAGTACACAACAAGAATGACAAAATTAAACCATAAATGAACTATAATCACAAAAGGTTTGGTAGTTTTGGAGAATTTTGTTCATATTGCAATACAATATTTATGTAGATGTGTTGGAATGTTGCCATAAAAGTACCCCGTTGAGTATTTTTTTCAATTTTTTATGGCAGTCTACTACCACTAATACAATAATTTTGTCAGTAAAATTTTACTGAATAAAATTTTTGTTTCTCTCCCACACTTGACAAATCGGTAAGTTGGTCTCTACAACATGACGTCACGTGAGCGCATGTTAGTTTATCTACTCTTAAGTAAAAGGTAAGCCGTTGTTGTTTTGTGCTCACATATTTGAAAATCGTTTTCATAATATTACGCATGTAGTTCGTTTTATTAACCCTTATGTGAGGGACAAGGTACTCGGGTACCTTTTGCACTTTTAAACGTTCATGGCAGTGTGCAGGTTGACATGGAGCTTGCAACGTGCAGGTGGTACACTGTAATTGTGTGAGTAGGTGAATGGGTGGTTGTGGTGAAAAAAAAAAAAAAACGTCTAGCTTTGTATGAAATTTTTTGTAAGAAATTTAATTTTATGAGAGCTTCTAGTTCAATTGATAGATTACGATAAAATGAGAAATTTTACACCTTAGATGAACGTGAGAGCAAAAAGTAGTTTTAATGTCCCGAATTAGGGTAACAAAGGTACGCGGAAATGGTATGCAAATAGGTTATAGTTTTGTGTTATTTATCAATGTCTTTCATTGTTTGTATTTATGTTTATTTATTTCATTTAATTATTTTAAAATATTTTTATTTATTTCAAAAAACTAACCAATATTTTTGTATTATTATCGGATAATATTTTTGGCTAATTTGACAAGTTGGTCTATTTACCGAATATTCTTCGCAAACTGATATGTTTAGCTAATGCACGCTAGATTTTAATTTATGTAATTTTAACAAAATCCGTTATACACTACGAGTATAATTCCAAAAAAAATTTTAAAAATTAGTTTCCATACAAAATGCATGTATACCGAGATACCTTAGTCACTCAGTTTAAGATATTTTTTCTTCACTCACAGGAGGCTTAATAATTAATTTATTTTAACGTCATAAAATAATAATATTATAAATTAAAAATAACAAATAAAAACTTAAAATATAATTTTTTTTCTTGTTTTTTCAAACCGAGTAAAAGCGAAATCGTCTAAAAAAAAGTACCGTGTAAATCGGGGGATAGGTGTATTTTTAAATGAGAAATCTCAAAATAACACACAGAAAAATGATCACGTAATGTAGAAGAAAATTTACGTGATTTCCCTATGGTTTTCATCCAAGAGGACTAGCACGTTAAAACCACGTGAAAAATCACGTTAAAGTAAATCATCAATTATTTAACAGGAAAGCCAATGAATTTAACGTGAAATTTAGTATTCACTGTTAAGGTGAGTTCACATTACTTTAAAAAGTGAAAACCAGGTGTATCCCTCTTAATTTACTAGATCGACTATTTGAATTTTTATTTGAAATCCATTTAAATTAACGTGGGAAAAATTAAATAATCAATAAGATGCTAAGTATTTTTAATGTGAGTTTTATTTATTTATTATTTTTATGGAAGTTGTAATAAAAATTATATTTGCTTTTTACATTTCAAATTTTACATAACTTTTACATAAGATTCAATTCTTACCGATTTTTCATTGGGGATCGCAAAGCGCATTTCTGGATATCAGAATAACACATTTTCTTATATTTGTAGTATAATAATCGACTAGGCAATTAGTCAAAAGCTCTTGATGCCTATGATCCAGCTTTTTTTTGTCTACATAGGATATGATGTTTTAGCCACTAATACTATTTTGTAAGATTAATTTTATGTCGTCGCTAGCTGGTTTGTTCAACGGCATAGGCAGCATTCCAACTGATGATACCGGACTCTGCGGAGATTCACGATCGCTACATACAGCGCGGCTAATTGTTTCAAGCCAATTCAAAATTTTAAGTACTGGTTCGCTTGATGAGTCATGTAATGAATTCACCGGAATATTCTACAATATCAAAACGACAGTTTTTATGCTAAATATTACCATTTTTGTTCTATTTTATAATCTTATTTTACTTACTCCTCGTTCCTTTTTTAATTCCCCTAATTTTTGCTTGATAATGGAACGTTCTCCGAAAAAAACTATTGTTCAACTTATAAAATATTTCATTGGCATCCTCATTCGACATTGATTCTATACAAGCTATAGAATTATAACCGTATTTTCTTAATACAGCACATGTCTCTTCTTTTAAACCACATTGCTTAAAAATTCTTTGGGCTTCTCTAATTTCATTACCATCAAAATGAACTGATGTCACTACACTAAATTTTCCCTCTAGAATTTACACTAAATTATTATCAACAATTGTAATTTTATCATCACTATTTATATTAACACTTTCTACTTTTAAATTATTGTCCGACATTTCCATTTTAATGAAATTTTAAGCACAAAAATAATTGCAATGTTAACTATTGCATCAGAACAAAAGGAATGATCTACATAACGAAAATTATCATGCAATATATTTTTCTTGTTTTGTCATGAAAGAGACAAACCAGTTTTTAACTATATATCACGTTAAATTTACGGGTTCACTTGTAAATGTTGACATTTCTTCTCAGCGGATTCTAAATATATTCTCTCTTAAGAGATGCATCTCCATTATCCACTCCGTCAATTTTACGTGAACTACCACTTACAATTAAGAGGATAATATCTTGAAAAATAATAGGAAATCACATTATTTGCCGAATTTTAATGTGGAATCTCTACATTTTGATTTACGTGACGATCTTTTTAAAATAACGTGAGTTTTTTTTCTGTGTGAAATTCACAAAAGTTCATTGAAATCGGTTGGGCGTTTTCGGAGATTACGTAGTGTGTACGAACATCGTGACACGTGATTTTTATATATTAAGATAATTAAATATTTACATTTTTGATTTCAAAAACGTAAAATAAATTTAAATATATTTTCCTTTATTTTCCTTAATTATCTTGTCATATTTAATTACGAATTAAGTTTTAAAAGTATAGCATTCTTAATTCGCACTGTATAATTTTCTTTTACACTTATTGACTGTTATTAGGTGTTTTTGCCAATTTGTTAGAAACTGGCTGCCTTTTCAAACAAATTTGAGTCATCTTAATCCAACTCCAATCTATCTCTGTACACAAGTAATTTACATCTGCAGCAATAAAAATCGTTTAAATATTTATCTTAAAATCAGTGCGGATATGGGGGAATAATTGAAAGTAATAAGATTTTCATTTCAATCTCTCTTTCTCTCCCGTTAGTGTTTTTTTTTTGGGTGCGAAACAATAAAATTGTGATTTCTATTCCAAATATTTTTTTTTTGTATAAAAACCACATCTTCATACCTAAATCTGAGTCATTTACCATACAGCAGTACAATAGGAAATAACTTGGTGTTCTTTAGACTTCATAAAATACAAAAACAACAACTTTAAACGGTATATCAAATACCCAACTATACCATTTTTCTTTGTGTTAAGTGCCTAGTTTTATGGGATTTTTACGAGCTTCCCAATTTGGTACATTTTATAGCGTAGAGACTTTGATTTAATTGAATCATTTTATTAACATTATTTTTATGATATTTTCTTTTCAAATCTTGTAGACAAGATGAATTATAAGATTGTTATAATCGTTATTGCTGTCTGGTTTGGTAAGATGCACACTTGTTTGTAATTATTAATGTTAACTATCTTATATAGTTATTTGTACACAGGAATTGCCGCTGGATTAGATTCGAAAGCATGGAAGAAACAAGACACTTATCTTGAATATTTTCGGCCAGATGAGCTACCGCTACACCCCTATTACCGAGCACCAAGTAGTTCTTCAACAAAATATCATAATTATAATGAAGCTGCTTTAGAAGGTAAACGGGCCCTACTTGAAAACATTAAACACCAGGTTTTTGATGCCCAACAAACCTTAATCGATGAAATGGAACAATTCCGTATGGCACGACAATCAACAATATCTGCTGTAAAGTCGGTCCAACAATTCGAGGACCACTTAACTGTTTTACAACATGTGCTTAAAAGTGCCGAAATTTCGTTAGACTGCGCGAAGCAGACAGTTATCGACGCAAATACCGATCTACTATCGCAAACGAATATGGTGCATAGAGCTCGAGTACGCTTAGATGAACTACAAGAAAAGTTACATCAAATCCGTTTCGAATTCGGAGCAATAAAACAAGCAGCTCAGGATGCCGCCGAAACGGCTGGTAAAGCTGAAAAGAGTGCACGTTATGCTGTGCCTGAGGTGACAAATAGTTACGTTAAAATCCAAAATGGAGCCGAGCCAAATGATGTGTACCTCGTCGATGAATCCACACTAAAACAGTTTAGGCCACAATCAATAAAATATTTTTCAGATTTTAGTTAATTTCATGTAATGTAAGACTAAATTATTAAATTGTTAATTAATTTTAATTACTGTTAATAAAAATAATCCTTACAAAAAATTATTAAATCGTCATGATAACCAACTATTTGCTCCACATCGGAAATCGAGTGTAAAAAATACGACTTTTTTGTCCTTTCAACGTCATCATCAATTTAAATTAATAATGTATCAAAATCTTATCTCTGGATTGGAATATGTGTTGAAAATTTTTTTAGAAATATATAAGTCATTGTAGAAGATGAAAAGCTCAGCAAAATAAATTAATGCGAATAAAATCGAATATCATTGTGTTGAATGCCTGAAATCATTAAAGGCGTTTTCATCATTAAAATATACTCGTGTTTGTGTAAAAATTTCGACATTTTTAATAATTTTGCCAATAACAACAAGGTATTTAGTATAACAATGAAGTTAAGAATGCCATGTGTGTAAGATAATACTAACATCTTGCACGTCAATTCGCGTGAATTTTGTCCTAAACTGAGAAAAAGGTCACAAAAATTAAATAAATTTTTGGTGCAAAATTATGTTCAAAAATATTTAATCCCACATTAATTAAGGCAAAATTGGAGTTTTTGTGTCGTCGGGCGAGCCAAATTTCCCTAGGAGTGAATTCTAACGAAAAATTTTCTGAATTTTTTATATATAAAAAACTCCTATAAATCTCCATTCTAAGTGGCTTATATTTAGAAGTGCCACTAGTTTCCATCTATTAATAAAACTCGTTTATTTCGATCAAATTGGGGGTTTAGGGCGTTTAGAACTGCCCATCGGTAAATTTGGAAAACCGTACGTGTGATTTATAGAAGGTCAATGCAAATTTGCTTGTTATAAAAATTCGTTCTATCGACACACTCTGCGAAAATACCTTATATCGAGACATTCTACAAACACATCTACACATTTTTGGTTGTTGTTACTTTTTAGGAATTTCACCAACGTGCTCGTCAATGGCTTTTACATCAGTTTCAAAAATTATTGTATCATGTTAGGCCTACACGTGTGCGGTGTGGGTAACTGCAGCAGGGAAAATTTCGAATTTTAAAATGAAACTTTTCGTACCGATTAAGCAGCATTTGTGCACATTAGTGCTCGCGTGAAAAAAATTAGTGCTAGTTCAGGGGCCGAAAAAACGGCAAAAGAAAATTTCAAATTTCGCCTGAAAGACGAAACAAATAACACCGAATTTCTAGAAAAAAACAGAAACAATTTAAGCCTATATTAAAATTTTCCAAAGGCGGCTAATCTGACAAAATTTGTGCTTATCATAGAAATATAATTTTCATAAATTTTCGTTCATTAATTGAGGAAAACAAATTTGCTCCTAAAAGATACTATAACAAACGAAATACAGAGGTATACCGTTCAATAATAATTGTGTTGAACAACAAATTAAACAAAAGAAGTAAAAAGTTCTAAAATCAAAGAATTAGCGATTCAGACAGCATATTTGTGTGGCATGTTCATTTACAGTGGCAGAATTTGTGCTAATCCAGAATTGGCCCAATTCCATTGAACAACAATTTTCAGACATACAGTGTTCTAGAAACCAATAAAGTTGGTACTTCTGAATGCATATTCCTCAGCCACTATATTTTTCGGATGGCAATGAACAAACCTGATAGGAATATGTAATCAGAAGTGCCAACTTCATGGCTTTCTAGAGCACTTTATGTCAGAAAACCATTCATTCAAAGGTCTTTGTTGTTCAATGGAATTGGGCCAATCACTGGATTAGCACAAGTTCTGCCACTATATTTTCGGATGGCAATTAACATGCCACAGGAATATGCTATCTGAATGGCTTATTCTTTGATTTTATAACATTTTACTTCTTTTGTTTAATTTGTTGTTCAACACAATTATTATTGAACGGTATACCTCTGTATTTTGTTTGTTTAGTATAGTATCTTTTAGGGGCAAGTTTGTTTACCTCAATTTATGAATAAAAATTTATGAAAACTATATTTCTATGATTAGCACAAATTTTGTCAGATTAGGCGCCTTTGGAAAGTTTTAAAATTAGGCTTAAATTATTTCTGTTTTTTTTTTCTAGAAATCAGATTTTATTTGTTTCGTCTTTCAGGCGAAATCTGAAATTTTGTTTTACCGCTTTCCCAGCTCCTGGACTAGCTGAAATTCATCCAATTTTTACAGTGTTTGCCATGATGAATAAGATGATGCATTGTCATGATGGAAGAGCACTTTTCCTTTTTCAAACGGCCGACAGTTGTCCCTTAATTTTTTCAATCAAAGTGTTTAATATTAATGTATAATATTCTCCTGTGATGGTTTCACCCTTCTCAAACTAGTGCATTCCAAAAAGCATTAGTAGCTTTTACCAATTGTTTTGACTGTTTCTTTGATTCTGACGTGTAATGTTCTCAAACTCGGCTTAGAAATGTTCATTCGTTTCATTGGTACACCTTCTTATAGACTGGACAGACTGCGGATTAGTTATGCATGAATTCCACAGTGAAACAATTTTTTTCAGTAAAATTAACACGAAATAAAAATATAAATCCTTTACTTGTTAGAGAGAAACAAAAAAATTGTTCAGTAAAATTTACTAGCAAAATAGAAGTGGGGAAAATGTTGCCATTAAAAGTATGAAACTCAATACTTTTTATGGCAACAGTTTTAACTCACCTTCAAAAAATAGTATGCGACGAGAAATATTTTTCGCACACTACGACAATTTTATGGATGAAAAAAGATTACAGTGAAATTTCAAGAGAAAAATGAAACGTGGGATTATCGTTATGTGCCGCTACGTACAACACGTCCATTGTATCATTCATTTAATCATTTATTTTCAAAATTTTAGCTTATGTTGCCCCCAATCGGTCACTATTTTGACTATAAATTTTGCTATAAAAAAAAAAACAAACAAAAGTCGTAATTTAAATATACTCTTCTCTCAGTATTTTTTACTGAAAAAATTTGTTTCACTGTAGAATCCACGCATTAAACTTGTTTAGCAAAATTCAATCAAGCACGCTATGGAAAAACATTAATTTGCTAGTAGGTTTTTGAATTTTTCGTAGTATGTCGATCTGAATTGAATTTTATTTCCTATGAGTACTTGACCGAATTTTGCTAAACCAGGCTAACTAATCCACAGTCAGTCCAAGGCTGACATGTTGTAACTATCATTATTTTCGCTTCGACGAAAAAACCGTGCTACTTTGATGAAAATTTAAAAATTTACTGGAAAGAAAAATAATGTTTACTTGCAAAATACCGTTATTCTATTGAAAATGCATCGAAGCGAAAATAGTGATAGTTACAACATGTCGGCCCAGGCGATTAGACAGTTTCGGCCATTTCTGGTATTGTCTCCTCTTTTGGCCTTCCTGAACATCCATCATCACTTGTGCTTGTACGGCCACGTTTAAATTCATTTACCCAATGATTATTGGGATGATTTCCTTTGGTTTTAAATATTTAAATAAAAGTATTTAATCACAGTACGACATTCATTTGTTCTATATTTAAAAACAATTTAAAATGACTTTACAGCTTTCGTTTAACAGTCCATACTTAGCGAAAAATAAAAGTAGTTGTTACTAGTGACCAGGGTTGGGCGAGGTAAATTACACAACGTAATTTTCGCAGTTGCCGACACCTAATCTATCACGTAGATTACACAGCGATTTTCAGAAAATTTAATTTGAAGCAACGAAAGAACACAACTCTGAATCCACCTTGACGTTAACAATGTAGACAACGTCGACAACCTAAGAAATGATATTAAAATCTAAATTTTCTCATTATTTTACGTTAATTAGTCTGATAAAGTTGCTGTCTAGCTAATAGGCAATCATCTTAGTATGATAAAATAATTCGTTAGTGCCGACTCATAGGCGTAAAAGAACGCGATTTTACAACAGTCGCCGTTTATCGCCGTTTGTGTTGTAAAGTGAGTACATGGTCACTCTGGACAATTGCTCATGACAAACATTAGTATGATGAACACACTTAAAATTCGACCACAAATAAAAATTTTAATTTAGCACCCATTTTCATCATCCAACTTGGTCTCACCCAAATGTACCTGGTTCATATGTAATTAGCTCACAATATTTAAAGAAGTAATACATCAAATAGTTTATGCATGAAAATAATATTTATCAGTTCAGTGAACAAAACATTTTTTGTTCAATTCAACTCCATATTTTTTTTAGTGCGGCACATTTTCGACATGACACTTTGAATTCGTAATTATGGTATTCAAACGACCATTTTTATATGTTTTGTCGGCCATGTTTAATAAAAATTTGTATTTAGTCTGAAATTTTCGCCTGCGTTTTAATTAAAATTTGATAAATAAATCAAGAACTAAATTTTAAAACAGAATATCTGAAAAAACACGGCTAAAATTTCTGACGAACTAAATTAGTGGTTCATGCTAGTTATTCAAAGTTGTCTATAATATTCAGAAATCAAATTATGTTTTTTTCTGACTGTTAGAGACATTTATCAATGACTAGCATGAACTAATCACTAATTTAGTTTGTCAGAAATTTTAGCCGCGTTTTTTTGAAAAATAGTTGTTCGAGTTCGCAATAGCTTAAGCAAATCAAATCAAAATAAAAATCAAATTAAAAATTAAATTTAATTTTTTTCGAAAGTTCGATAGTTTTCTTGTAACATTGTTGACTCAACAAACTTAGATTGAAGTTTAAATGTAAATATCATGAATATTTCGGTTTAAAACCATTAGAGACATTTATCTGTTATGCACTCATCTTCATATTAGTTTGTTGGAAATTTAGACAAAAAATCGACATCGGGCTCACATTAACGAACAAAACAGTGTGAGGCACACAGTATAAGTTACTTGGAAATATGTTGACAGAAGTTAAAAATATATTGATAATTTAATCACTATACCCTCAGAGTTACAATTGGTTGTCGACGTAATTGTCTACGAGTAGTCGACGTTGTCGACGTTGTCTACGTTGTCGACGATTTGTCTACCTTGTCGATGAAATGTCTACGCAATAACGGAGTATTTAGTAGATGACGCGTAATTGCCCATCTCTGCTATATTGACGCATAGATGACATTTTTATAAACATTTATTAATCCACAGTCGTATATGTATTATAAACTAACAAGATTCAAGCCAATTCACACACAAACAAAACATCAACAAGAGAGATCCACTTGACTGAAACCCACACGCAATTAATACAATTTGTATAATTTCAGATACTTATTGGTCACATTATTTGTATATCCCGAACAAGGCTGTTGGCCAAATTCACATTGCTGCCGTCTACAACAATTATATCCTAGGGATCGATACTCGCACTTGGTCGACACTCAGCACTCACCGACCTACCTCCTCTCATCTGCATCACCCATGAGTACTTAAATCACTCAAAAATTGAACTTTCGTAAAAACATTTGAAAATTTTAAACTTAACTCAAATATTTAAAGTTTCAATACAATTAAATAGAAAAAATTTAATATTTGCAAAAAGTTTTGACTAAAAGTTACAAAATTAAGTTCTTTAAACCAAACACACTGCGAATCGTAAAAAGGTGATCAAAGTGGTTCCGTATTTGTATTTGATGTAAGAAACCAGCCACATGCTCGGAAATCTCTGAGATTTTTGTTGTTCGAAATATTTAAATCGTCTTGGTTAGGAAGTTCCAATTAGGCTGGCTAGATGAGCAATATAGCAACCTATTTCAAGTTCAAATGGAACCGGAATTCAAATCTCTAGGAAGGCGTTTTAATGGCCATTTACAATCTTCACTCAAACTCAAAATTGAAATACAAAAAATTGTGACCATTTCACAGTCTCAATTAGGAAGTTTCAGCTAGGCTAGGTCATTCAATCACCAATTTAAAATCCTATTTTAGGTTCTATTGGAATCTAAGTCCAAATTTCTGGAAAGGCGTGTTAATGGCCGTTTACAATTTTCACTCAATGACCGTTTACAATTTTCACTCAAACTCAAAATTGAAAAATAAATTCAAAACAAATTTACTGTGTGGCACTGTTCTATCTTTCTCTATAGGAATAGGGAATTGGGAAAAAATATTTTCATAGCATTTTATACCCAAATTGTATTTTTCTGCCCTATTTTCCCATTTAACTTCGTTCCGATAATATTTACACCAAACTTATTCCCTCAGTAGGCCAGAAAAATACAATTTGGGGAAAAAAAAAATCGGGATTCGAACCCCCAGTACCTCCCGATCCAAACGCCAAAGCTTTGTGTGCCATTTGGTCGGTATTTTTTTTTATTTTTAAGGTGGGTTTCATTCAAAATTCTTCGATTTTAGGTATCAGATTTTTAATTTATTAATTGGCATCAAACGCCGATAGCTCTTGAATGTTGTTAAATTACTCGTCCATTCAGCCTAATCGGCACTTCTTAACCGGGATGGGCAATTTGTTTCTAATTTTGTATTTCAATTTTGAGTTTTAACGAAAATGGTAAACGACAATTAAAACACCTTCCTAGAGATTTGGACTAAGGTTCCGATAGCACTTGAAGTAGGCTTTTAAATTGATCATCCGTTAATCTATTTGTGACTTCTTAATCAGTGGCACTATTCTGGCTTTCCCTGGGAATAGGGAATTGAGGGAAAAAATTCATAGCAATTTTGCCCAAATTGTATTTTTCTGAATGGGAAACTAGGGCAGATAATTTCAATATGGATAAAAATGCTATGAAAATATTTTTCCCAATTCCCTATACCCAGAGAAAGCCAAAATAGTGCAACAGGGCAGAAAATTTGTTACGAAGTTTTTAATTTCGATTTTGAGTTTTAGTGAAAATTGTAAACAGACGTTAACAAGCCTTCCCAGAGATTTAAACTCAGGCTCCATTAGAACCTAAAATAGGTTGTTAAATTGCTCATCTAACCGGTCTAAATTGGACTTCCAAACCAGAAGAGTAAATTTGACAGTAATTCTCTTATTTCAATTTTGAGTTTGAGTGAAAATTGAAAATGGTCTTTAACACGCCTTCCCAGAGATTTAAACTCAAGTTCGATATCACATGAAATAGATTGTTAAATTGCTCATCTAACCATACTTATTAGAAATTCCTAATCAGGACAGTAAATTTGTTAGAAATTAGTGTATTTCAGTTTTGAGCTTGAAAACATGTAAACAACCAACACGCCTTTCCAGGGATTTATGCAAGAGGACAATTAATTTTATACGACATTTTATATTCTAGTTTTGCGTTTAATTTTGTTTGTTTTGAGTTTAAGTGAAAAATATAAACGGCCATTTACACGCCTTCCTAAAGATTTCAATTTAGGTTTCGATATCACCTGAAATAGTGCGTTAAATTGCTCATCTAACTAACCTAATTAGAACTTCCTAACCAAGACAGCAAGTTTGTTACGAATTTTGTATTTAAGTTTTGAGTTTGAGTGAAAAATGTAAATGGCCATTAACACGCCTTCGCAGAGATTTGAACTCTGGTTCCGGTAGCACCTGAAATAGGTTATTAAACTGCTCATCCAGGCAGCCTAATTTAAACTTCCTAATCAGAACAGCAAATATGTAACGAATTTTTGTGCATATTTCAATTTTTTTTTAAACTGCTCATCCAGCCAGCCTAATTTAAACTTCCTAATCAGAACAGCAAATATGTAACGAATTTTTGTGCATATTTCAATTTTGAGTTTGAGCAAAAATGGAAAACGGCCATTAATACGCCTTCCTGAAGATTTGAATTCCAGTTCCATTTCAACTTGAAATAGGTTGTAAAATTGCTCATCTAACCAGGGTTATTAGAACTTCCTAACCAGGACAGTAGATTTGTTAGAAATTTTTGTATTTCAGTTTTGAGCTTGAGTAAAAAATGTAAACGACCAACACGCCTTTCCAGAGATTTACCACAAGAGGGCTTCAAATTTGATACGACGTTTTGTGAAAATATGAACGGCTATTTATACGCCTTCCTAGAGATTTGAATTTAGGTTTCGATATCATTTGAAATATTGCGTTAAATTGCTCATCTAACCAGCCAATTGAAACTGGGCCAATTTTCAAATCGTTTCTTCAGCCAGTTTGGTTCGTACTACCACAAATCAAAATTAGTTAACTCAGCTGGAACTTCCTAACCAAGAAAGTAAATTTATTACGAATTTTTCTATTTCAATTCTGAGTTCGAGTGAAAAATGTAAATGGCCATTAACACGCCTTCCTAGAGATTTGGACTCAGGTTCGGCCAGCAACTGAAATAGGTTGTTAAACTGCCCATCTTACCAATTCAAATAGTACTTCCAAACCAGGACAGTAAATTTGACATGAATTCTCTTATTTCGATTTTGAGTTTGAGTGAAAATTATAACAGGTCATTATCTCACGTTACCAGAGATTTGAACTCAAAGTCCAATATCACATGAAATATGTTGTTAAACTGCTCATCTAACCAGACTTATTAGAAATTCGTAATCAGGACAGTAAATTTGTTAGAATAGTTTGTATTTCAGTTTTGAGCTTGAGTGAAAAATGTAAACGACCAACACGCCTTAAATAGTGTGTTAAACTGCTCAGCCTAATTGGAAGTTTGATACAAATTTGATACGAAGTTTTTAATTTTAATTTTAAGATTGAGTGAAAAATGTAAAAGGCCATTTTTGCGCCTTCCTAGCGATTTGTTTTTAGGTTCCGATATCACTTGAAATAGAGCCTAATTGGAACTTCCTAATCAAGACATCAAATTTGTTACGAACTCTTATTTCAATTTTGAATTTGAGTGAAAAAAGTAAATGGCCATTAGCACGCCTTCCTAGAGATTTCGACTCAGGTTCTGATAGTACCTGAAGCCTAATTTAAACTTTATAACCAAGAAAGCAAATTTGTTGCGAATTTTTGTATTTCAATTTTGAGTTTGAGTGAAAATGGTAAACGGCCATTAACACGTCTTCCTAGAGATCTGGATTCCGGTCCATTTCAACTTGGAATAGGTTGTTAAATTGCCCATCTTACCAGTTCAAATAGAACTTCCAAGTCAGGAGGACAGCTCTTGTATTTCAATTTTGAGTTTGAGTAAAAATTGTAAACGGTCATTTACACGTCTTCCAGAGGCTTGTACTCAAGTCCCGATATCACCTGAAATATGTTGTTAAATTGATCGTCCAGGACAGTAAATTTGTTACGAATTTTGTATCTCAATTTTGAGTTTGAGTGAAAAATGTAATCGGCCATTAACACAATTGCCCGGGCATTTGAACTCAGGTTTCGATACGGAACAACAACCCGGGTAATTGGCCTGGGGAGAGGGGGGGTTGTAATCGGCAAGAAGGTAATGGTAAGGGGGTAATGGACCCCACCACAATTTATTGTCCGAGGTTTCTAAAAGAAAATTGGCCTGGTGTATATGTTACGGTAATAGCCCAAAATCGGTAAATGTCCAAATAAAGATTGGAAAAAACTGTTTTATTTCTTCGAAATCTATGTTTCTAAGGGGGCCTTTTATTCTCGAAATGAAATTTGGAATAGTAGGGACTGACATCGGAGTGACGGCTATCCCAAAATAACAAGATATACACTGTGTCTCTTAAGTACTTGAATTGAAAAAACACTCAAAAATTTAACTTTGATAATAATATCTGAAAACTTTTAATAAACACAAATATTTCAACACAATTAAATAAAAAAAAAAAATTTTTCGGAATAGTTTTGAGTGAATCTTATAAAATGAAATTTTTTAAAACAAAACACACTACGAATCGCACAGAGGTAGTCGAAGTTTTTCTGGATTAGTATTTGATGTAAGGAACCAACTTTTTTTACTTAGCCACATGATCGGGAATCTCTGAATTTTTTTTATACGAGAGAAAATATCTTTGAGTGAAATTCAAAAACACTTTTACATTTGAAATTATTTCACTCGGCACTAAGAATCGCACAGAGGTTATCCGAGAGACAATATCATTGAGTGTAACACAAATACTTTATTTTTAAACCCATATGGATGAAATGTTTAAGAGTTTTTGTGTCACACTCAATGATATTCTCTCTCGAATTAAAATATTTAAAAGATTTAATGAATGTGGGTGAACCAGACTGGTTTCTCACATCAAATACTAATTCAGAAAGACTTCTATTACCTCTCTACGTGGTTCGTAATGTGTTTTGTTTTAAAAAATTTTATTTTTAAGATTCACTCAAAACTATTCCCAAAAATCAAATGTTTTCTATTTTTTTGTGTTGAATTATTAAAAATTTTCAAATGTTATTATGAAAGTTAAATTTTTGAGTTTTTTTTTTCAATTCTAAGAACTTAAAGGCCACAGTGTATATTTTATTATTTTGGCGTAAACCACTACGATGGGGCTAACGGCTTCACTAAATCTTACATGCTCGCGGGAGTTAAATGTGCCTCTTTTGACGATTAGCCCTCTGGTGTTAAATACATGTAACAACAAATATTTCGTAACCATCGGCATTTAAAATATTAAAATTTCGAACGTTTACAGATTTCCAGCTTTGACCGTAACATATATGTATATACTGATTCGGTAACAGGTGTATGCTCGTATTCATGAATAATTTATTTTAGCTTTTATCCACCTGAGGACCGGTATTATATTTTGCTAAACCATATTACTCGTATACATAAAGGACTATGATAATTGGGTTCAGATTCATTAATTTCAAAAGCTGCCGCTGACAGCTATTTATAAACAAAATACGGATTCAATTCACCAGAGGTCATATATAACCCATTTAAAATCAATTCTGTAAATCTGGCCCGAAAAAATGCTCTACCGCATAACACCATATTTTCTTTACCGAAACGAGCACCAAAAAATTAATAGTTCCCGAACGTATTGTATTGCCAACAAAAAAAAACATATTTCGTGCGGTATTTTTTTTACCTTTGCCATATGGAAGCAACATTCCATTAAAAGGTAAATAATTGAATTTACGGTTCATATACACAAAACTCCTTTTTTTTATAAAAGACAAACAACCAAACCGATGAACGAAGAAATATGAAAACAATTTTTGGTTTATGGGTGATTGCTGTTGTAGCTCGCTCATGTACCCCGTCCTGAATAATAAATAAATAAGTACAAAGTTGTTGTTATTGTTATTCCTTTATTAACATGCAACCTCATCCCTGGGCTGCACTATACCTAAATACTTATGGTTGTATATAAAAGAAATTAGCTGTGTATGTACATACACAAATATTCAGGAATCAATATTTAATGGTATGTATGTATATCATGCCTTGGTGAAATGTGTTAGGAATATACCGTGTAACATACGGTAAGGAGTTGAAATGTGTGAGTGATGAAATATGCCACAAAATGTGATTTTTATTGTTTGCTCGCGGATATTTTATTATATTGTGTATATTTTCCGCCTCCCATCCCCCACGTCACGCTTTCATTGCAAAATGCAGATAAAACGAAATTCAAGATTTCCGATTAGAACCATATATATAATATTAAATCGATTAACCTACATTGGTTGCGGAAATATGACGGGTATTTCCTATTATTTCCCGATGAATCATATTTACATAAACACCCCTGTATCGATATATATGTGCATGCTGAATGATTTATTTTGCACACAAGGATGGGTCTCACAACTCATAATAATGTAATCATATACATAATTTACATGTAAACATTTATATACAAACCATATGTTCATTTAGATGAATAATTTTTTTTTATCAATTCATTATCGCCAAACACTTTACATATATTATTTATATGTGTGCGATATACCACCTCTCACACCACCACACTATAGAAACTTCTTTTTTCGATAAATATTTGTAATTAAAATTATTTCGTTCGTATTTTTAATTAAAAACCAAAACGACACAATACACAAAAGCACCGATAAACGACTGAGCAATCAACTAACACCATCACCGCCACCAAAAAATCACAATTTTATTTCAATGTCGTCGCCAAAACTCGAATTTCACTTTAATCGTGAACATCTGGCACCCACACCGATTAATTATAAATAATTTTTTATTAATTTTCCACAACACACATTTAATTAATAAACCAAAATTATTGTAAGACTACATACAGTAAAAAAGCTGCAACCGAGCTTAAAAGCAACGTATCAATTGAACTTCCGACGACATCTTGGGAAAACGCAACATTGAAATTTGGTATACAAAATAGCAGCAAAAATAAAAATTTTGTGACATGCGCATTGGTGACGGTGAAAAGAAAATTTGAAAATTTGGGAAAATCGATCGATCATACATTTGTGATGGACTTGGTAATTTATATGTGAGAAGGGCGCCGCGCGGTAAAGACGACTGTATGTCGTGTATCATCGACGTAAATGTATATACATAACGTGGTATAGTAGGAGAGGGGTCGGTTTGAATTCGGTAGATATGCGCTCCTATACTGGCGGAGTTGATATATGATACATAAAAATCAAATCAACGACACATTTGTATAGAAAATATCAACAGATGGTTCAAAAGTATGTTCGGTAGTAGCAAATTATGTAAACAATAACATAAATTTTCATTCACAAAATAGTCGGTCGTATAAAAGCGCGGCAAAGGTAAACATGATGAGGGGTTAGGTAATAGAAAGGGGGAAATGTATTCGACATAAAGGAGTTAAGATTCTTTTTGTTTTTAAGAAATTGACTTTTAACACCACGTGGATTATTGATTGGTGGTTTGAATGTGCGTGTATACCGTCTGGCTGACTGATTGAGTAAGGTAATGAATGTGTTGAATCAATATTATGTATGTATGAGTGTTTAGTGTTAAAATTAATTAAAACCGAATTACGTCAGTCGATTTATTATGATAGCAAAATATTTTTCCAATGTGAACAGAGTCGTGTGTGTACCTGTTAAAGCGAATTAATGCCATAATTTAATGTGACGTCTTGAATTTATGGTCGTTTAGATTGTATGTGACAAACGTCGTAATTCGAATAAATCACAATAAAAAACATTTTCTTGAATACATGGTATAGGCGTTAAAGCCAAGCCAACCGAGAATCAATCCCAAATCAGATCAGCGGGGAGGTGACATCAAAATCAGTCACATAATTAACGGACCGTTCTTTAAATGCATTGGCATCGACAATATCTTCGACTTTTTCATTCTACCAGGATTGAACTCGTTTGATGGCGTCATAGTACGTGACACATTGAAGGAAATCTGGGCACTTATTGATCGCAAACAGAATGAAATGATCACCACACCCAACATTACATTAAATTACAAGAAAAAGCTTTATGCCAAGTCAACAATATGGAAATTTGGGATAGTCATCTTTCACCTGACACTAAAAAAAATACGGCACTAGCAACGTAATTCGATTTTGTGATGCACCCATATCAGCATTAATGTCTTCAGGAACCACTGACCTCGACATGATCATCGTGTTGCTCTCCAAGAAAGATCTGGATAAATTTCCAAAATTCATGATGTTTCGCATTAACGATAAATCACTTAAGGATCACGCATTAAGGATAAAATCATAAAGGCGCTACTCGTGATGGATAATCAAGTACAAGGAACTGTCTACAAAAGAACTCATCAACATAGCTGTGGACCGCTATAAAGACTCTATAGACTCGGTTACGTAAAGGAAACCCAATGACATATTGATTACAAGACAAAAGTTCACGAGGATCTGGTCGAGAGACTTCACAAAAATCAAGACTTCACCATTACAAGAGAAAATAGAGTCGGTCTGAAGATGAAGAGGGTCAATTCAATTTCAATTTCAATTTCAATTTCAATTTCAATTTCAATTTCAATTTCAATTTCAATTTCAATTTCAATTTCAATTTCAATTTCAATTTCAATTTCAATTTCAATTTCAATTTCAATTTCAATTTCAATTTCAATTTCAATTTCAATTTCAATTTCAATTTCAATTTCAATTTCAATTTCAATTTCAATTTCAATTTCAATTTCAATTTCAATTTCAATTTCAATTTCAATTTCAATTTCAATTTCAATTTCAATTTCAATTTCAATTTCAATTTCAATTTCAATTTCAATTTCAATTTCAATTTCAATTTCAATTTCAATTTCAATTTCAATTTCAATTTCAATTTCAATTTCAATTTCAATTTCAATTTCAATTTCAATTTCAATTTCAATTTCAATTTCAATTTCAATTTCAATTTCAATTTCAATTTCAATTTCAATTTCAATTTCAATTTCAATTTCAATTTCAATTTCAATTTCAATTTCAATTTCAATTTCAATTTCAATTTCAATTTCAATTTCAATTGGTTGGTCACAAACATTAGGGTACCGCCGCGGGAAACTGCATGCTATGCACGGAGAAGGGGGTTGAGCAGGCGGAGCTAACCCTCACAGGATCTGGCATGTGCTAAGTATACCGCGAGGCGGTAAGAACCGGAGATGACCCGTATCTTGCGAGGAACCAAGAAGAGCCAGTCCGCTGACTAACTCTTGCATCAGCTGGCAGTAGAGAAAGAGGCCGATCTTCTCATTTTAAGTGGTCAATACCGGAGCAACGAGGCAACTTGTTAGTATTCCAATCTATCGGACACGGCACCTCTATGGATACCGAAGGGAGGTGTGCACGTCAAACAAAATGGCGCAGAAACGAAAGGGTTTCGTTTGGGTAAAAACAGCAGATGTAATGTTAGTTATTAATTCACCCCAAATGAAAGGATCGCTAAGTTTGGAGCAAAACTCAACGCATTGGAGAATAGGATCTCCAGGATGACCGGATAACTTGTAATAGCCGGTGATTTGAATGCGAGAGCGCTCGAGTGGGGGATGCCTAACGCAGACACGAGAGGCTGACTGATCTTGGAGATGGCTGCAAGAACTGAACTCCTGATAATAAATAACGGCTCTGGTGTGCCGAGATGATTCCCTATGTAACCCTCGCATCGGAAGCCCTAGTGCCACACATCCGTAACTGGAGAGTCATGGAGAATTACTGTGGCAGTGACCACCAGTACATCGTTTTTGAAGTGGGTAGGAGACAGCGGAACGATTCGCGGGATAAACCATGTAGGTGGAAACTGCAAGGGCTTGATGTTGAATGGTTCAGAGAAGAATTAAGGAAAGGCAGGTAGCAAATGGCTGGAAGAACGACAGGAATGAACGGAAGATCGTCGACTGAAGCGCTGATATCTTACACCATGGGTCTAATCGTTTCGGCCTGTGAGGCATCCATGCCAAGGAAGAACGCGCGACACAACAAGCCGTCTGCGTATTGGTGGACAACGGAAATAGCGGATGCACGAAGGAAATGCTTCTCACTTCGACGAGAAGCTCAGCGAACTAGAAATCTAGTTTAAGCTAACCGCGTATTCAAGGAATACAGACTTGCAAAAAAGCTACTCCGGCGTAAAATCAATGAGAGTAAAGTTCGCTGTTGGAAGAAGCTAATTGACAACATCGATGAAGATCCTTCGAGACTACATCAACATCAACATCAACATCAACATCAACATCAACATCAACATCAACATCAACATCAACATCAACATCAACATCAACATCAACATCAACATCAACATCAACATCAACATCAACATCAACATCAACATCAACATCAACATCAACATCAACATCAACATCAACATCAACATCAACATCAACATCAACATCAACATCAACATCAACATCAACATCAACATCAACATCAACATCAACATCAACATCAACATCAACATCAACATCAACATCAACATCAACATCAACATCAACATCAACATCAACATCAACATCAACATCAACATCAACATCAACATCAACATCAACATCAACATCAACATCAACATCAACATCAACATCAACATCAACATCAACATCAACATCAACATCAATATCAATATCAATTTGAATTTCAATTCGCCGCGCAATATTGACATCCTATTATCCGTAGGTCTTATTCGACGTCGCCTCGCTAGCACAGTCAGGGTCTCTCTATGACGTGCACCTGCTGTTTGTTGCTGGAACACTATTTTTTAATCATTAGATGATCTAACTCGGTTGGATTTAATGACTCCACTGATATCGCTGTCTTCAAGCAATCGTTTTAACGAAGCCGATATTCGTTTTCTGCAATGATTCTGATATTTACCGTAGAGATGCTCCTGGGTGTTGATACACGTTTTGTTTTACTGTTGTTTCACCTGAGTACATCACCCTGTCGACCACCACAGGTCGCTTCTGGTTTTCCTATAGGAAATACGAATTAGAAAAAATATTTACATAGTGTTTTTGTCAAAAATATCATTTTCTGGCCTACTGAGAAATCATGTTTGATCCAAATTTTATAATTCAGGAAATATTTTCCATTGGATAAGAAAAATATTCCCAATTTTATTCTGTTTTTCTTAAAAATGTACACTAATTGTTTATCATACTATGCCAGAACAAAAATACTATGAAAATATTTTTCCTAATTTCTTTTTCCTATAGGAAAGCCAAAATCGAGCTGCAGATGTTATTTCAAAGCAATCTGGCACAGTTCCTTCGACTAAATTCTACATACAGACCCAAGCCTTGTTATGCAGGGACCCCGTCGATACTTCCTCTGCTGTGGGATATTCGACAAAGACCGCCTTACCCGTTGGAGCGGTCGTTCTAATAAGGGCACTTCGTCAGTCAGTCTTTGGTGAATTACCTCGCATTAGTAGAACAGTCTCTTGCGTTTCTTGGTACTTACACGAGATATCACAACAAAAAACCAGAAACGAACGTCTCTTTCAACCAATTGACGCTAATACGAGACCAATAATTGTAAATGCCCTAATAACTGATATCGATTACATGTTTCGGCAGATAAACCATATGTATGAATCTCATATGCTACTCCAATGCCCTAATTACACCTAGCATCCCAAACTCAATGAATGCAGTTTAAAATTGAAAACGGTGGCCTACATATCCGGCAGTAGCACATCTTGCCCTAAAAGACTTCAACCTAGACGATCTACTGAAATGTTTACCACCAGTAAATCAGACAATCTTGCTCCCAAGGTTGAATTAAGTGCTGAGGTATTGTTATGAAATTACTCTTCAATGTAATCGTCGCCTTGGATCTACATGGAACACAAACTTATTGTTGCACCGATTCCACCGCAATACTATACAACCGAAATACAATTAAGTAGTTATCATGTAATTTGATGGTTTCCTAGACCATTGATAGGTTATTTTCTCTATGGCTTCGCTTATTCAAATGAATGCAACCTAGACATCACATCATCATATCTGTTCAACCATCTGCAAAAATCCACCCGTTGTTTATCTGAACGCCTAAATGTTTACTTTTTGTTTCCAGAATAGTTAGGTTTCTCACCATTAGACCAATATTTTGAGCAATTTTCTGTTTAATCGTGCCATCTACATAAAATAATACAAAACAAATAAAAATTAATGGTGTGAAACTTATATATTTCGGATACATATAGCATACATTTAGGCGCAGTTAATATTTTTTTATTTAATGTTTTCACATTAATTTATTTAAAATAATATAATTTTTACAAAAAAATGTGGAACGCTTCACGATTTTGCGTGTCATCCTTGCGCATGGGCCATGCTAATCTTCTCTGTATCGTTCCAATTTTAGTATATGTTCTGCCGAAGCAAGAACAAAGTTATATGAAACTTTTTTGTATATATACATATTTTCATGTCAACGTAGTTCTAGTGAAGTATTAAAATATGCTAAAAAAATTTTTTACTCTACATCAAAATTTTATTTTATACTTTCCCGTATCATTTATTTTAGTATTCTTACCGAAATAAGAAACGATGTATTTTGTTATAGATTTTTCTTAATAACATCGTATTTGTCGGTTAGTGTGTTAACTCAAGGCTGAATTCTTTTGTGATTCGTGTTGTTGCTGTTTTGGCAAAACAACCCGAAAATGTGTTTCACTGGCATTAAACTAGGAAATTGAAATCGCGTGAGTCACATACTCAGGTAACATTTGAAGTGGAATGTACACCTTACCATTGTAATACGCGGTCAGTGGATGGAGTACCGATTACTAAGCAAGCCAGCATCTGCTTTGACTTAGAGGCTCCAATTTTCCAGATTGCCTTTCCGCGTGACTTTGTTATTCTGGATATATTGTTGCTTGCCAGTATGCCCTCAGTAGATTTCTCGATATATAAACCACGCATTCGATTAGTTGTTGTTTTGACTGTTTTCTGAATTTTGGCAATTGACTGAACTTCAGAGTTTACAATGATACAGTAATAATAATGTCAGTATTTCAGTATTCATGTATTTTTCTGTATTCGGTGAACTTCAAAGAACACCGCTCGGTAGGTTTCAATAAAAAAAAATTTCATAAATATTTCATCGTTTATTAAAATACTAAATAAATATTAAAAATGTATACTAATTATTAAAACTAAAGTATGCATATACCGTAATTAGTGTAAAATTTAAAAAAAAATAGTTTTAATTTTTCATTTTTCATTAAAAACTTTCGAACGTCGATCACACACTGTATACCAGTTGAATTGGCAACAATTAATTTACAAAAATATATTTTTGTTATAAATAAATAAATAATTAAAAAATAAAATTATTGAGTTCGCCCGATTTATATCTGCACGTAACGTAACACGTACGGGTTAAAAATATGGCAAATTGATTGAATTATTCAAACAACAAAAATTATATATCGGATTATAAATCGTTTACCGGTTTCGGAAAACTACAAACAAAATCGTTCGTATTTAAAGCACAGAACAATATAAAAACAACAACATGTGAGGTATTTATGATACATATTTTTTTAAAATCAATATGTATAGTTAATTGGCCAATTATTTATTTTCGCTAGGCGCGCGCTGGATAAATAAATTAGGTGCATAAAAATGTTAAGTGTATTATGACTAGAGGGACCAAAATTTGGTTCGAACTTTCAAAAGACAATTATCCCATGAGGAAAAGCAAAAATCGCCGAAATTCAACAACTAAATTAGCAAAATTGAAATATAATTTGGAGCAGTTATCCCTTTTACACAACATTAATTAGTCGATTAGCCAGACCAATAATTACAATGCATTTATTTTTCAGGCCCAATTCACCGGATATTCCGCCTGGAGGTAGAACAAATTTATCATCATTTTTACTTTCAACCCGATTTAAATTGGAATTGCTTTTTGCAACACTGTCCAGCGTCCAGACGGCTAAGTTGCGTGATTTACCATGGCGGGCGATTACGTAGAACTGAAATGAAAAACAACAAAAAAGGTTTAATTAGTATTTATGTGGTGATAAGGTTGATGATTGTTTTCAACCACTTTGGACATTTCTGGAGAGAGAGATATTTCAATGACCAAATTCGCCAGAAGACAGAATTCCTATCTTTAGTGCAGACGTAGGAATGCCATTAATGATTGGACTCGATGAAATTAATTGCGTAATCGCAGTGTAGGCTTTGAATCTTGCACTGCCGCGCGATAAATTTCCTCCCATTTAACCCTTAAAAACCCATTTTGGAAATGTGACAGCGCCTGGACGGCGGCGATAGAAAATCGTTGTGGCACGTCGAGGAGTATACTGATGCAAAGCTCTAAATGTAGCAAGGGTTAGACTCTATGTAGTGGTTGTGAATTTCTAGATTACTGATAACCTCCAACGATCGCAAACCATTTCACGACCATAAACACATTGACCAAACCAATTACCTAAATTGAATCTTTTTATGCCGCACACACAAATGACCCAAATTAAGTTTAATGAACAAAATAATCGAGCGAGATCTTCTAAATTTGGCAAAATTTCAATTTCTGATTTTGTGATCTTGAATTTTTCTATCAACAAATCTAAATATAAAACGGTACAAAATACTCTTCTACATACCTCGTCGAATGCATCGACAGCTGAGCCCACGATCAGTCCCCAATGAGCTTTCGTTCCATTCTTCAAGCACGGTGAATGATTTGAGTCGACATCGTATGGAAACAGGATCACCGCATTATCCACTACCAAATAATTTCGTATTTTATCACAGTTCATATCGCCTTCGAACAGAAATGCCCGGAAACGATCCCGATCTAGTTGTATATCGCTCCGATCGAGATTGTCGCGTAAAACGTTTAGTAAATTTGCCACACTAAACATTTCACCATTATTTGTCAACTGTAAATCGCGAGACTGTTCAAGCATACTATCGGGCCCCGGATTTCCGTTAAACAGCATACTGACGGCGGTCAGGCCACAAGTTGGCCCTTGCTGCAGTATCGGCCGCAATTCAAAATATTTACATGATTTCGGTGTCGCCGCTGTACACACTTTCGATAGGAAAAAGGCTTTGTGCGCATCCGGATAATTTACGGCCCAGATACACTCGCCAAACTGGAGTAAATTTTGATGATGGTTCGTAATCGTCTTCGCACTATTTAATTTATTTTGATTATTTTCATTATTATTACTACCGCCGCATACAAATTTATTCGCATAACTATTTAACAAAACAGGTGGTAATGGGATATTTTGTGTTTTTATTTCACTCGACATTTTTTTTTTCGAATTCGTATCGCGCGGCGTACTACTTGAGCCCCGTTTCACTTAAATTGTATTCTACTTTCTATTTTAAATTGAAATTATAAATAAAGTTACTTTTAAAGAATTCGTAATTATAAATAAATTATAAGGAAATTGGAAAAATGATAAAAATAAAAATAAAACTTAAAAATAAAATCTTACAAAACAAGTGTCATTGTGACATTTATTTATAGAAATGTCAAATTTACTACTGGGGCGGCACCTTACAATGAACACAAACGGTTGCTGTCTTCGGTGGAAAGTTTAGGAATTTACCCGATGTACCTAAAATTGTGCGTCTCGAAAAATTAAGAAAACTTGGTGTGAGTCGGTATCATCTGCAATTTCTGAATGTTCCTTTGAGACGAAAATATTTAAAAGGCAAGTTAGAAGATACTATTATTTGAAAACAATTATCAAACAAACAATTTAATTGAATATCATACAATATAAATGAATTTTTTTCCAGGCAAGGTGAAATGTTCATCTTGCCTGTCTCTTTATGCCACTCGCATCCCAAAAATATTTAGATATTACCTCTTTATTCAACCTACGAAAGGTACATTTTTTCCATCTATCGGTATTTTTCGGTCGCTGTCGTGTAAATTTTATGCATATTTTTATGTGAGAATATTATTTGATTGATTTTTGTTTGCTATTTAAAAAATTATAAAAGTGTGTACCAATTTTTATAATTTTTCAAAAATTTTTTTTTTTGACTACGTACACAAAAATTATCGATGAGCCGGGGAAAAAATTAACTTTGCTATATTACGAGTAGGAACTGGTTTACTGATCACCCACAAATATCGTGTAATTTATACAAATTTACAAACAAGAAAAAATTAAGAAAATATTTAGCGCTTCAACCAATCAAATACGATTAACAGAATCATAATGAACTGTGGTAATTTCTCATCTTTAGATTTCATTCATAATTTTTAAACAATTTATTTAAATATTCGTTAGAATTGAATATTTTGACGATTTACATTTTATAATTTAAGTTTTTATGAAATAAACATTAAGTTTGGTTTTAAAAGTCGCCGCATTTTATACAACTGAATTGTAAAATGCTTACAATCACCATCGATTGGCCTCTTAAAGTAAAAACATATGTTGTCCTAGATTTAACCTAACAGACGAAAATAATTTTAACTGGATGATTTGGTTTATAATTTCTCATTTCTTTATACGATTGTTCCAGATAAATGTTCCAGAGATGATTACTCACTAACTGTCTTTTATTGGTTTTTAAGCTTATTGTAATTTGCGGTTCGCTTATGTAGGCGTCTCAAATTGACGCTCAGTAAAAAGGCAATTGCCTTGACAGATGAGAGGTGGACCAACACTCTCACGTGCAGGGTAGCAAAACAGGTTTGGCCAAAACTGGACCTGCGGCGCTCCAAGGCACTTATATCCCTGGGAAAACGAGATTTAGGATTGGTCGTAGGGATACTGACAGGACACTGCCTTTTTGGGGAACATGCGAGAAGGCTGGGTCTAGAGACGAATGACTTTTGTAGAAGTTGTATGGACGAAGAGGAGGAAGAGACGTTAGTTCACTTCCTATGCTCGTGTCCAGCACTATCATACAAAAGACATAGGTACTTGGGTGTGTACAACATGGACAGCCTTTCTGAACTCGCGGACTTTGGGGTGCGAGATATTTTACGCTACATCAGTAGCTCTGGTTGGTTTCAGCGGGAGTAAGGGGAGATTGGATCCTGTGGTATCACAATGGGCCATTATTGGCCTAAGTGTGCGATAGCAGCCACTCTAACCTAACCTAACCTATGTAGGCGTCTTGATTCTTCTGTTTGGTAATGATGAACTCTGGAACTTGAAAGCACGAGCAGTACAATTCATAAAAACTGGTGACAAGCCATACAGTTCTTTACCACTGTATCAGTTTATTTACAAGTATGTTAAAAGTCTCACACAACTTTTAACGCAGGTTTGACTTAAATAGTGAAAAGTATAAAATCCTTCTTGCTTACCCAACTACTAGTAGTTTACCCAACTACTTATAGTACAAATGGACGTGGTGTAATTGAGTACGATCTAAACCTGCTGAATTTTTTACTTTTGGAACTTTAATACTGTCAGAAATAGAAATTTTGTCCATTTGCCTGCTATTTGCCGAATTTTGGCACTAAACAGATCAATTAAATCTAAGTATTTGAACTGTTGTGGAATGGAATACTGAGAACAAGTGGCTCTTAATCGGTGAGTGGACATTGAAAAAATTCTTCCATCGATTAAAAACAAGCAAAATGATTGCTTTAATAGATTCCCAAAATATCGGAATCCTATGCAGTACAAAGCATCAAGGCAGAAAGCTTAAAATTGAGTAACCGTTATATGCTATCCTGAATCAAATAACACACTCTAAAATATATCTTAGAGCCATTTTAACAATTTAGAACAAATACGTTAATAATTTAATTACATTCTGACTTTGTAAAACTAACAGTGCGTCAATTTGTTTAAGAAATCTTATCACCCAATCGATTTTGTAACGTCTACGGTTATAAAAGTTCACATTTCAAATATTATTTGGGTTTTTATTAGGCCGTTTGGATTTCAAGTCGGAGATAATGAACAAAACATGTATGTGTAACTTTGATTCATTTTATTATGTTTATAAACAACTTGACATTTCGAAATGACTTTTCAATGTATGCTAATTTGTGGCCGTTTGTTGTACATATATGAGGAAACAATTTGAGTTTAATAAACAAATATTTGTAATTTTGAAACCTATAAATAATTCCACGTCTGGATATTGACTAACTTCTGAATGTTAAAATACCCAAATAAAAATATCCATACATATATTAAAAAACTAATAAAGTTTTTCAATAAAAAATCTTGCTAAATAAAAAATATATCGAATTTTTTTCCAATGATTAATCGCCTGATTAATCATAGTTTGCATTGTATCGACGCCAATAATCAAGAAAATTAATCGTTGATTTATTGTTTAGCAACTGTTTTATCATCTTTTTTTGGTGACTAAATCAGAGAGTAAAACTACTGCTTTTACTTTTAGTTTTTGACGTGTGAGAGCGTTATAACATTTTATATTTTTTTTATTAAAGCACACGGCATGAATGATAGCAACCATAAACCACTCCAACACGATAACGCATATTCAAACCTACAGTTAATGCAAGCATATTACAACTTTAGCAATACCGATTTTGGAGTTACTGGTCTTAACAGATATGACGTTCGTAATGCATTGCTGAGAGACTTTTTTATTTTATCGACATGTTGCTTCCCAATCAGGTTGTAATCAACAATAATTCCAAGATACTTGAAACTCCCAACAGTGTCAATGGAAATGAAAGAGCAAAACCAATTAACGGCGTTACAAAAACTGAAATGATACGTTAACGGTGAATGTAAAATACTGCAACCCAAACTAAAATGCATAATCTTAGATTTGTCACTTAAAATAAGGAAATGATGATCAAATCATTTCAACCATATAGCCTGCCAAATTTGTACTAGAAATTGAGTTTATGTATATCAAAAATAACAGAGGCCCCAAGACGGAACCTTGAGGAACACCAATGCTTAAAACATAAGGGCTGCCCATAGTTCCATTCACCTTAACAACATGGTTACAATTTGTAAGATACGATTTAAACCAATGATTAATGTTTCCTCTGAAACCGATATTAGAAAGCTTATGCAATAGAAGGTTATGTTCAACAGTATCAAATACTTTTGTTATGTCAACAAGGTCAGAATTATTTAGCGAAGCATGCGCGCCATTTAAAAATTCAACTAAAGCAGACTCTGTGGGAAACCCATTCCGAAAACCGTGGTGCTGACAACAACTTATAATACCGCGCTTCTCTAAGAATATAAGAAAGTACCTGTGTGGACTAAGTTGGCTTTATATAAAACTAAAAATAATACAGATTTACCTAAAGCTTGTTCAGATTACAATAAATTCTAAAGAATTGGCCAACTTTGATAAATAATCATAGAAATAGATTATTTAGAATGAAGGCAAGCAGCTGTCAAGCGTCACAAATTCGGAGAGAAAAAGAGAAAGCGAACAAATCAACTGGGCCATATTTAGAACTTTTTCGACCTAATGCAATGAAGTTGCGAAGTTAAAATTAAAATATATGTAAATTTAATTATATTTTTATTCATCCAGTAATAAAAATAATTGTTTTTTCCTTAAATATAATATATTGTAAATTTAAACCTGTATATCCAAATAGTTATTCGTTTCTTATAAACATTTACCGATTCTCTTTTGTCTGCGGCATAAAATAATTATTTTCAAAATGTAACGACCAAATTTTTACTCATTTTTACATTTTACATCTTGTACATCGAAGCCAATTGAGTTCACCATTCTTTTTTTTAATTCCTTACATTAAGCTTATCCTAAAAAAAAAACAAAATATGGTTTCGTATAATTTCTGTAAAAACTAATAATCATGAACCATGAAACAATCAACACCATCTTTACGAACCATAGTAATAAGAAAAAAGCGACACGCGTAATAACACATGTTTACAAAGGAAAAACTAAACAACAACCAAAATTGTTTACTTAGTTTTTTCTGATTTCCAAATTAAAATAAGGTTATTTTTACCACAATTCACTTTCTAATTAACATAATTTACATTTTATTTTATATGAATGATGTACTACTACACTATTTACTAACTATTTTATAATATTTTAATTAATATTTTCAAAATTTCTTAAGAACGCAAGATTTTGTTGTCACTGTACAAAAACAAAAAGTAGTTTGGTTAATTTTTATATGGCAAAAATCTTTACAGTCATTCTATAGTATATATTCTATGCGATAATACACCAAAAACTTACCTCTTAATATTTTGCTTCTCAAAATGATACCGCTTCGTTTAAATTTAGTTAATTATATTTTTTGGTTTGTCGGGTAAATTCTCAAATTTAGTTGTCATCTATTGTGTAGCACGCTAAACTACTATTCGCTGAATAAAATCCCATATCCACACAGCAAAGTAAAAAAGGTACTCGCACCACAAATTCAACCCAGTCTTTGGATTCAATTTTTTTGACATAAAAATTGGTGTACAGTTCGTTTAGTTCGATTTGTGAAGTGTTTTGCATTGTGCTGTGCTGCTGTGCGAGCACGAATCCCTTTTTTTAATTTTAATTCGGCGCGGAATCGATGAATTTTCTTAATTTTTTCTTAATAAAACGTTCCATAAATAATTATGTGAAATAAATAAATAAATTTTTAATAAAATAGAAGAAAATTGTTTGTTTGTCCGAATTTCGTTTATGTCACGAAGACTACGGTATAACGCGCGAGAGAGTGTGAAAGTGAAATTTCCTTAATTGAAAACCAAAATTTGTGCTTAATTAATTATTTCTTATACAAAATTATAATTTGAATACATATAAAAATATAAATAAATAAATTTACAGTGTGCAACTCACACACGATCTTGTGATTTTATTTTCGTGTGTTATTTTGTGTTTGTGTATTTGCTTGTTGTTTTTGTGAAAAATCAAAATAAGAAAATTTTCTTCGTTTTTGACTTCTTCTTCTTGTTCTTGCACAAGTTTTAAAAATAATTTTTTTGTGTGTTTGTGTTCTTGAAAATTGTAATTACAAGCAAAAAAAAAAATAAGTGAAAAATTGTGTGTGTGTAACCGCGCCCCCCGTCACGATGGATGATTCTTTACCATTTCTTCTAGTCACAGCAAACGTTGGAAGTGTCTTCGAAGATGTAAGTTTAAAAATTCTAAAATCGTTTGCGTCTCTGAAAATCGTGTTATTGTTATTGCGCGATGAATACCAACAAAAAAAATGTAAAAATGCGCGGATTGACGTATGTAGCATTCGCGTTTCGCGATTTGTTTATATAAATTCGCTGATAATTAGCTTCGCCGCGTTCTTTTTCTTCTTCGTCTCGTCGTCGTCTTCGCCATCTACTCTACTAAATTCCATTCATACTCTGATCAATATTCTCTTCTTATTTTTGAGGTACCTAATTTACTTAACTATAAGTTTCATGAATAAATTTGGGAACCCCGCCTGCTCCCCAAATCTAATTTGCATACGGATTTTCTGTTATCACAGCGTTTTCGCAATTTTTTTTTTATCTTGGTTGTGTTTTGGTTTCTTTTGTACGTACGTAATTATAATAACCCGCGAATCGTATGGTCTCTGGGTATGTTGTGCTAATGTACGGGCATAAACGACACTAAGCATTTAAGTACGTTGACCTAGATACGCGAATGACTAATAAATAAGTAAATTGCATGTTTGGTTGAGAAAACTTATCGCAAAATTAAACGGAAATCGATGTTTATGATATTTGCAAGTCTGATTTTTAGTGTACCTGTGATTTACGGTATTGACCTAAATAATTCATTTAGGCATATAACTGGTTTCTAATCAGAGATGTACGCCTACTTATCGGTTTTTATCAAAACTAGGGAAGCGCATGTACATGCTTCTCTAGAGTAGGGATTACAAGTGCATGAAAGGGCTTAGCATATTTTTGATGTAATATTATGCGGTTGCTTTAAACGAAACTTTCGCACACATTAATGCAAACAGGTATTGCACGTTATATAACCGTAACGTCTTCAATAGAGTTTGCAGCAAACTTAAAACTCAAGTAAAGTAAAACTAAGAGGAAACGAGAAGAAGAGGTGCAAGCACCAAAAGAACGACCATGATATCTACGAGAAACGCCGCCTCAACAACTAGCAGCACTTAAAAATGAAACAGAAGGCGAGTTTTTCATTGGTCCAATTAAATAAAGCATTATTTGCGAAAGAGGATTCATTGCACGAGCATCGAAGCATATCGTAAAAATATTGCAGATAGCGAACAAATAAGTAAACCGCAGGCAACTGCGAAAAAGTGCATAGTTTGATGTATCTGTATCCTAGAACTATACACGACTAACCGGCGAAACCATTTAAACTTTAGACATGGTTCAGGTTAAACTGAGTTCGGTAATACTTGAGGAATATAATGACCTAGATTCCCGAACCGCTAATAATAAATAATTCCACAAACAAAAGCCGGGGAAGCGTATGAGCCTCTAGTTGTTAGTGACTGGCCAAACCTAATATGTGTCAAGAGATAGGACGGTCAACGTTGCAATAAGATTTTAAACAGACACATGACTGTTCTAAGCTTCACAAAATTAGGGAAATAAATTCCCAAAAATTCAAAAGCAGGTCTGGAAAGAAAAAATACACTTGAACCTCGTTTAACGATCTCAATGTGTACATCGTAAATTCGTAAACCGAGGTATTTCGTTAAGCGAGGTTTATTTTTTACTATTTTATATCCCTTTTTCAACCAAAAAAAAAAAAAAAAAAATTTGTACGTATATTAGTTTTATCATTCAGTTATTCAACGGATCGCGCAGGTGCAACATCAAATGGTCTTACTGACATTTTGTTAAGTTTTTCTTAAGGAATGTGCATTAGCAAAATAAGGTTTTAAGCCGGTTTAATTTATTTTCTAGTGATTTATTAGTAATTCAAGGTAAATAAATACTTGTTATTTAACCATAAAAACTGTTATTTTTAATAAAAAATGACAAGTATAATTTAAATAGATCCACCATGATGTTTTCATACTTGCCCAATTGTGGATCAAGCGATCCAATTTAAGTTCATATCCTTACAATTTTAAATTCAAATTTATTATATTACTTACTTCAGTTAGTCTACAAAATTTATTTATTGTTTAAAACAGACGTATGTTTTTGTAAGATGAGCTAATTTGGATCTAGGTTTTACTAAAAATTTTTCTTGTTTTTAGAAAATGAACTTGATTAAACTTACAAATAACTTTCATATTAGACAGGAATGTTAATCAATAAAATTTGAATTAAATCGAGCAAAAATTGTAGATCTAATTTAGAGCAGCTTATTTCTGTTGGTATTTTTAATTAATATTAATTTGTATGTCATGTTTATTAAATAAAATTAATAAAGAATTGTGTGTTTAAAAAAATTGCATTGATGTCTCAAATGTGGACCGCGCGATCCGAATTAGGTGCTTCTATGAATTTTTTTTAGTACTGAATGAAGATCTCGGTAAATATTTAATTCTAAAATTGTTTGCTGATAGACAATAGTTCAACAGGAAAAAAATGGCACCCACAAAAGGTGAAGTAAGTAAGGAATATTGTAAAGATTCCTTAAAAAATGCTCTGTTCGCTGTGAATAATAGTATGACTGTTCATACGGCCAGTAAAACATTTAAAGTGCCTGAAACCACTTTATATAACCATTTAAAAAAAAATTAAATGCTGATATAAAACAAGGAGCACCAAGCATTTTTTCAAAAGAGCAAGAAGGACACCTCATTTCCTGGATTGATCCCAAAATTGGGTTTCCCGTCAGTAAACAAATTTTACTGGACTCTGTACGACTACTTGCGAAAGATTTACAAATTTCGTACAAATTTCGAAATGGTAGGCCAGGTAAGTAAATCAATCTTCATTAGTACATACATGTAAATTAAACTTACTTATATAAGGATTTCTCTATATAATTCAGCACTGGTACGAAGGGTTTTTAAAAAGAAATCCTTCTGTATCCAAGAGAGTGGCACAATATTTAATTAAGAGTCGTGCACAAGTGACAGAAACCAAATTAAGAGAATGGTTCACAGAAATCCGATCATACATTGAAAAGGATAGCTACCTCTCTATTTTCGATGATCCCGAACGCATTTTTAACTGCAACGAAACGGCATTTTTCTTAAGTCCAAAAGAAAATTCCGCGTTGGTTACCAAAGGACAGAAGTCAGTATATTCTTTAGTAGCCAATGATGAAAAAGAAAATGTCACAACGCTACTAATGGGTAATGCGCTAGGGAAACTTGGCCCACCGATGGTGGTTGTACCTTACAAGAGGATCCCTTTTAACGTAGCCAAAAATATGACAGCCAGTTGGGGAATTGGAAGAAGCGATTCTGGTTGGATGACGGGAGAATTATTCTTTGAATATATAGCCAATATTTTCTACCCGTAGCTAATACGCAAACAAATTAAATTTCCGATTGTCCTTTTTATCGATGGCCAAACATCACACATGACGCTGAATTTGAATCAATTCGATAATGAGAAGCTGGATTTGAATCAATTCTATATTACAACCGATGAATGTTGCTTACTTTCATCCATTAAAACAAAACTGGAGAGAAGCGGTTAAGTAATGGCGGATGGAAAAAAATGGAGCGCGAATGCTCCGAGAAGACTTTGCACCGTTGCATTGAAAATGCCATAAATTACCAAAAGCTATTAAACAAAGTTCAACCAAAGGGAAACATAGACTTTGAAAATCCTCTTGTTGACACAAAGGAAAGTGACTCACTACATTTAACCCTTGACCATCTACAAAAATATATCGGGATTGAGAAATTAAACTCACTTGAAAAATCGTGTGACAGTTGCTGGACCGGTGCCAAAGAAGATACTTCATTATTCCAATATTGGAATGATCTAAAAAGTGGAACCATCTCGAATGATTCTATTGGGGAAAAACTACTTGCTTGAATATTACAGAAAGAAATTTAAACAATAATATATCAAATATCGACGATATAGAAGTTGATTTTTATGCACTGTTGGGAAACAACACTGATTTAATATTTAATGTGGACACCGATGGATCAGTAACGATAATCAATGAGTCCTAAACCCCTGTTAAATCAAACGAAAGTCAAATTAATGATAATCTTCCGACTCCATTTAAGAAAAATCTTATCTGGCCTTCACCTGTTGAAATTCACACTAAATAAAGGAAATTAATTGCAGTCGTCTCCTAGGAACCAGTGGCGTAACTACAAATTTCCCCCCCCCCCCCCCCGCAAAACTTAATGTAGGCCCCTAGACTATCCTCCCTCCTTGCATATCTTCCCTTCAGAGTAATAAAAAATGTTGCTTTTTTATTTAATATATTCTTAACATATTCATTTTTTAAGAATAATAAAAAAAAAAAATAAAAATATAAATATGTACTAAAATGTAAGATTTTTTGCTCTTGACTTCTTATTGGCAAAATCCCTAATTAAAGTTTTTGTTTCCATTTCGCCCGCCGCTTTTGCTTCAATAGAAAGAATGGCTAAATCACTTAAACGATCTGCACCGATGGAGTTTTTTATTATTTTCAATTTAGAAAAAGATCGTTCCGCTGTTGCGACTGTAACAGGTAACGTAAGAAACAATAATAAACATGTTATTACTTGCGAAACACTGGAAGCTATTGTTGGAAATTTTATTATTAGCACTTCAGCTAATTCTCGTACTGATGATATCTCCATAATTTCCTCCTTAAGCATTGACTTTACCATCATCATTTGTAGCGGAAACTCGTCCGATAGGTCGTCTTTATATTTTTCTTGTATTGCTCCTGCAGACTTCATGAGATCATCGTCTCTCATTTCCACAAACTTATCTGGCTGAATACAGGAAAATAGTTTCGTTATTTCTTCCATACCTTTAAATCTTTCATCCAGTTGATTGATGACGACATCTAAGACTTTCAAAAAAACATTAATTCGAAAAATTTCCTCACTACTATTGAAACGGTGATCTCTGGCTAATTCTTCAAAATGCTTTTTAACGATTTTTCTTCTTTTTTGTGCGAATATTGCAGTGATCCCTCATTTCTTGGCTATTTCTATTGCTTCCTTTTTAGCAGAATCAAACATATTTCTATATTGCTTTAATTTTTTAAACACATTTTCTAAAGATACCGATGCGGTCATAAGATCTAAATTTTTCGTTTGCAGAATTTTTGATGGTACATTTATCACGCTTAATATTTTAGACAAAAATACTCACATGAAAACAAATTCAAATGAGCTCATATTCTTTTGGATTCTAAGAGCTTCATCGCGTTCATCTCGTTTTGAACTTGTTAAATTTATTTCGGATAACGCTTTCATTATATCGACAAACCGAAGTTTAATACTTAAAAGTGAAGTATACCGTCCTGCCCAGCGCGTTGGATTTAATCTTTTTAAAGTTAGTTGCGATTCTCCTGAAAATTTTGATAATAAATCCCATCTGTTTACACTATTACCGAAAAATGAATATATATCTTCCAGGATTGTAAAAAATGAAGATACTTCAGTGCAGCATTTAACTGCATCGTTTATGACTAAGTTTAAATTATGAGCTGCGCAGTGTATGTATGCAGCGTTAGGTTGATCTTGCTTGAGAAGGGCTTGAACACCTCTGTACGATTGCTTAATGGTATATGATTTTTGCTTAATAATTTTAATGTTTCTGCGTAAAGCCCGGTAGCCGAATGATTGTGTATTTCAGTGAACCCCAAAAATACTTCTCGAATTTCAATTGATATTGGCTCATCCTTCTCATTTTTAATAATTTTTGCATATCTAAATATTTGACTGAGTTGATCTTTCTTTGTTATATCTTGAGTTGTATCCATTATAATTATATAAAAGGGTGAACTATTGATATCAGTTACAAGAGTAGTTCTTAAACGTGTTGCGAGGCAATGAATAATTTCATTCTGAATTTGAGGACTTAAATATTTTATTGATCCATGTGGCATAGTCAAAAGTTGCTTCATAACAGTATCACATTTCGATAAAAGTTGTACTTGCGTTAAGAAATTACCATTATACTCATCTTGTAAAGTTTCACGATGCCCGCGAAATGACAGCGAATTTTTAGAGAGCGATAATGTTATGTTTACTTACCTCTCTAAAACTTGTACCCAAAAATTTGATTCATATCGAATTTGTTCTTCAACGTCCTTATCAATTGTTTCATTGTTCCTCCATTTTTCATAAATGCAACAAGCTGATATATGGCTTTGGCTGTTCTCGTGCGTTTTAATTTTTTTAGAGAGACCACGCCAATCTCTTATTCCATGTTGACGCCAATTATCCAGTCTATTTTTGGCAAAAAGCCAACAAGGCTCGCAATATACAGCATCAAGCTTCGGGGAATAGCATAACCACTTTCTTTCGATAATACCGAATTTTGTACTTGTTTTATAAAAGCTCGTGGAAAAGCTACGATAATTTTGTAATGGATCCCGTACAAAAGGTCCTTTTGGTCGACATGATTCAGTTAAAATAATCATTTTCTTCGTTTCATTTGATAGTGTTTTTTCCTTCGAAATTCGCCATATCAGAGGAAAAAGATAAACAAGATTCTGGAAACACATTATGTTCATTTGCGTCATGAGTATCACTGTCAGCATTGGAAATATCTTCTTGGTTTCTATCGTAGCTCGTAGATTCATTTAAACTTTCTATATGTACTTCAGCGACATTGTCGTCATTAGTTTGAACATTCTCGACTGTTGCGGCTTCATAATCACGACTACCATGCCCTTGAGTTTTCTTATCGATTGGTTTTAGAAAACCAATTAACTTCGGCAGCTTAGCTAAGCTAGCGTTTCTTTCTTTTAATTTCCTTCTTTTCGCAGCACCGCTACTGCTACTTAATTTCTTTTCCATTTTATAAATAAATACCTATATAACACTAAGGAAATTAGGACTTTGTTTATTATGTGAAGAAGTAGCAATAAATCACAAAAATATCAAATTCTTACGGGCGCAATTAATTTTATACTTTACTTCAAAATAAGTTATTTATTATTTTTATTTAAAACAATGAACGTAATTTTCACTTTTTACAGGATAAAACATGTATTTCCGTCACTGATATTTTTATAAACTTGATTTTGCGTTTTTTTATATTTTCATACGTAGCTATATGAATTAAAAAAGAATAAAGATATATAAATGTGGAAATCCCCATTTATTTAACAAAACTAACAATGTTGTTGCAACATGAATATGACGTGTACATGCTCGGTTATATAAAGTTTCGTTGTGTGTGTTTGGTGTTGCATATTTGATCCTATTTTGTTTTGCTATTTTATTTTCTAAAATTTTTTTTTGGTTTTACGATCACAAAAACTTTTTTGTTTTGGTTTAACACAAATAATATTCTCTCATCTCAGAATGTTATTTTTGTTGTACTCGTTCATAAATTGTTCATACACATTTATCCCTGTTTCTTTTTTTATTATTAGTGTAATCGCTTAACGAAGTTTCTCTTTAAGAAAAATTCGATGTTCGAATTTTACTTTTGTTATCGATTTGTGAATATTTCCTCCGTTCTTTCGCTAGGTGATCTATTTTACATAAACAAGATAAGTGTTGCCAAATATCCGATCTCATATATATTTTTTCGACAATTTTTTTTTTAAAAAGGGAACCAATGCACAGTAACCACACCATGCGGACACTTTTTTCATTAAATTTTACTTCAAAAAGTTTAGCTAAGACAACAATTTTTCGTGACATCTATACGTTTAATAAACATAATTTTACGAAGTTTTTAAATTTTATTATCGATCTGTATTTTTGACGATTTGCACATGCTGGATGCACATGTTGAAGTATTTACATACAGACTTGAATAAAAACGTAAACAAGAAGCAAGATCAACTTTGAATTTTATCAATGGTTTTTACTTTTCGTAAAATATTATTTTTTTTGTTTTGTGTCCTTTTAAAACAAAATTATGTTTTGTGTCGTATATTCCCTATGTACCTTATGTGATATTTTATGATACGAGAGACTCCATTAAAAAGAAGTTATTGTAAATAAGACTTATTATTATTGTTTTAAATTTAATCAAAATAATTTTTTTCGAGTTATATGCAACATTGTTATTCGTATTATTAAGCGATAATTTGTTAATCCGTGGATAATTGATAGTAGGGATAATAAATAGTAGATTATAATTTTTTAATTTTAAAACTAAGGAAGCATACATGTGAAAATTTTATCTTATCCTTATGAGTGTGTATTTTAAAAACGCATATGAACAAAATCGGCCTTGAACTAGTTTATGAACTAGACAGTTTTGTTTTATAAACTTATTCTTAGTGTGGAATACCATCGATGACGTAACTAGCTCAGCGTTGCACTTTTTTATTTATTTATTCTTGCATCGATTGGTTTTGATACCGAAAAAATCTGAAAATGATAAAATTTCATAGGGATCCGTACATAACTGCATATTTTAAAATTGCATTTCTCAAAACACCATATTTAAAAACTGCATAAGGTACAAAATTGCATTTTTCAAAACTGCATATTTCAAAACTGCATAAGGTACGAAACGGCATAAGGTACAAAATTGCATTTTTCAAAACTGCATATTTCAAAACGGCATAAGGTAATAAATAACCGTACCTGTTGGTCATATTCCAGAAATTAATGAAAAGATAATTCTAGATTCATAATCGATTAAAATATTTCATTCTGTCTTGTGCAGTTTTGAAAAATGCAGTTTTGTACCTATGCCGTTTTGAAATATGCAGTTTTAAAAAATACTCTTTTGGAAAATGCCGTCTTGAAAAATGCCATTTTGTAACTATGCCGTTTCGAAAAATGAAATTTTGAAAAATGCCGTTTTGAAAAATGTCTTTTTAAAAAATGTCGTTTTAAGAAATGCCGTTTTGAAAAATGCCGTTTTGTACCTATGTCGTTTTGAAACATGCATTTTTGAAAAATGCCGTTTTAAAAAATTCAAAATGCAGTTTAGAAAAATGCCGTTTTGAAATATGCAGTTTTGAAAAATGCAATTTTGTACCTTATGCCGTTTTGTACCTTATGCAGTTTTGAAATATGCAGTTTTGAGAAATGTCGTTTTAAAAAATGTCATTTTAAAATATGCAATTTCGACCTGGACCCATATTTACACATACGAGTATGACGACGAATTATATTAATTTGATGCTACTTAGCAACAGTGGGCGAAGTGCAACGGAAATACCTACTAAAATGTATCGAATATTGCATCAACAATGAACCTGCGTTTCAAACTTATAATTAATTGTCATTGTTGCCACATCCCAAAATTACCATATACAGTTTTATCAATTTCCCTTATCCTAACGAAGTTAAATTTCCATTCTTCGCTATTTTTCGTTGGCAGTCGTGCATTATATTTTTTGTGCTCGAATATTATTTTGTTGTTCTCTGTTTAATAAAAATATAAACAATGGTACGCCTATACGCATATTTAAACGTTTAACATTATTAGGTTGAGACGAAATGGTCGGTATAATTTTGGGATGTGCATGCCTAGGAATGGAGATGGAACCAAACGTTTTATGATCTAATTTACAGGTACAAAAAAATTCTGGTAATGATTAGTATTTGTGACATTCGTTACATTTTAGTAGGAGTTTCGGTTGTACTCTGCACAGTATTCCAAAATATATAAATGCATCAATTAAATGTTTATTATACCTTATTCTTAAAAAACAGTCCGTTTGGCTGATCTTGGACAAGACCATTAAAAAAGGAAAAACCGCAATCAAAATTGTAGTGACGACGAAAGCTAGCAACGCTATATATCTTGAAACTTATATCTTTGAAATTAATTTTTTCCAGATTTCGGAATATATTCCGCCTACAAAATAAATTTATTTTAAATGAAATGATATAACGTTTAAAACCTTATTTCACCAAAGTTCGACATATAGCCCAGTCGGATATATAGCCCATATAGCTCATATAGCCCAGTCGGATTGACTATTCTGAATAAATCTTCATACTTAACATTTGTAAGTTGTATTAATTGCGAGATTCTTGCGAAGTTTAGTGGAAATCTGTGTACCAGAAGTGGCAGCTTCCACGGGGGCTTTTTCAATTTCTTCACTGATGTTAAAAAGTTATAGATTTAATGATTAAGTTTTCAACAAGGGTTGATTTTGTTGATTTTCTGAAATTTACGCAGGAGTTATGATTTTTTATTGTGCAAAACAGTTTTACCAAAAGAAAAGTAACTTTAATTTTTCGCTTTAGAAATCAAGTGGGGTGTATTCGAGATCTATGTATACATTCGTGGTAAAAAAAGTCTGGTGTTGGCCACAACATATTCACCACTTTAATTGTTTACAAGTTTTTCTGCATCAATGCACTTTGTGCCAATAATATTTGACACGGAGACGCCGGCGTTCTTGCGTAATGTTTACAAAAAATGTCAACAAAAGTTTCCTTTATATAATATACTCGTAAATGTTAGGAACATGATTACTTATAACTCGTATTATGAAATTTTACTGGAAATAAAATAATAAATTTTAATTTCCATCCCAAGCTTCTTTCTTTTATTGCACCAATTTTAAAAATTCATAAAAATAACAATCGTTAAATAATCCAAACGTAATCATTTATTAAATTTGGCTATGCAACCAGTTCCAACTTATTATTTTAAAACAAAAAATTTATATATATGGAAATGTAAATCTAAAACCTGATTCTATTTCCTGCCAATCAAATTAGATTTTTCATTTTGAACTAATATTAGTGAACTATTTCCATGTTCCGGGAAATCGCTTAAATAAGTGAAATAATCCCACCAACCAACTAAGTTAAAATTATTCATGATGAATTTTTCGTAATCAGTAATAACTTTAAGGATCAAATATCTAGATATCATTACATAAGTTAATCATCTGTTCAACCGCTAAGAAATATTAAAGAATTTAAGATTTATTTAATTTGCCCATATTTCATACTTAAATCGTTAAAAAAATTGGCTACCTGCTTTTTAATATTATTAATGTATATTACATCTTGTACTTTGTATGTTATATTAATTATCGTTTATATATTAGCATTAGAATAAATTGCAGTCGAGAGTACACGATCAACGTAAAAAATAAGAAGAAACAAAATAAGAATTTAAAATTTCGTTTTTCTGTTTAAAGGGAAAATAATTTAATTCCTCGGAAAAATAATTTTGTAGAAACAATACATTTATAATATTGGACGTTTTTAAATAAAAGTTTATTGCACATACATCATAAGAAAAAATAAAAAATTATTTTCATAACATTCATTCATTTAAAAAGCAAAACCAATCAATGCAAGAATAAATAAATAAAAAAGTGCAACGCTGAACTAGTTTACGTCATCGACGGTATTCCACACTAAGAATAAGTTTATAAAACAAAAATGTCTAGTTCATAAACTAGTTCAAGGTCGATTTTTTTCATATGCGTTTTTAAAATACACACTCATAAGGACAAGATAAAATTAGCACATATATGCTTCCTTAGTTTTAAAATTAAAAAATTATAATCTACATATTTATTATCTCTACTATCAATTATCCACGGATTAACAAATTATCGCTTAATAATACGAATAACAATGTTGCATATAACTCGAAAAAAATTATTTTGATTAAATTTAAAACAATAATAATAAGTCTTATTTACAATAACTTCTTTTTAATGGAGTCTCTCGTATCATAAAATATCACATAAGGTACATAGGGAATATACGACACAAAACATAATTTTGATTTAAAAGGACACAAAACAAAAAAAAAATATTTTACGAAAAGTAAAAACCATTGATAAAATTCAAAGTTGATCTTGCTTCTTGTTTACGTTTTTATTCAAGTCTGTATGTAAATACTTCAACATGTGCATCCAGCATGTGCAAATCGTCGAAAATAAAGATCGATAAAAAAAATTTAAACTTCGTGAAATTTTGTTCATGAAACGTATAGATGTCACGCAAAATTGTTGTCTTAGCTTAACTTTTTTAATGAAAAAAGTGTCCGCATAGTGAGGTTACTGTGCATTGGATCCCTCTTTAAAAAAAAAATTTGGCGAAAAAATTTATATGAGATCGGCAATATTATATTTGGTGTTGCTAAATTAAATCCGTTCCTTACTTGAATCAATTTTATAAATTGAAATTTTGTCGAAAGTCCTGACTTTAAAGAAACAATAAAGTTGTCGGCAAATATAATTCAATTTATTTTTATTATTATAAAAATGTTTATGTATATTTTTTGAACATACCGGAAGGTCAGGGAAGATTGTGATTGCAACATTCTTGACCAGGGGGTCATTTAATTACCTTCGTTTTGCGGATAAACTCAATACCATTAAATATGTTAACGATCCAAAGACCTTTTGCTATGGAATGTTGTTTTTCGACGATCTTTCTGGTTGAATTCAGGTTATGTTTTAATGAAATGTGTGAATGTTAGATAAAAATCATCCCTGCTTTTAGTTGGATGAATTTAAATATAGGTAGCTTAATGACAATACCAAATTTAAATTTAATTTTTTAGAATATCAACGGATTATTTAGGTCATCATATGTATGATAATGCTGTCGAGTCATTTCGAACGTACAATCCCTCGGTTAGATGGTGTTGGGTGGGAAGATAGGATAAAATAAGGTTACAAACAGCATGTGATGAGATGACCCGTAGATATGAATTAAATAACCTAACCAGTCTATTATGACTGATGCCGAATACATATGACGAATATTAGAATCCTTTACTTCAACCACAACTAACCCAAATTAATAAACTAACAAAATCTTATCTAGAGTGTGAATTTAATTGAGACTAACATTTTAATATATTTAAGTAGTTAGAAAATGACTTTGCTGCGGTTCGCCCTAGTTGTTTCTGTGACCTTTCCTAAATAACCTTATCTGTTAAGGATGCAGGCAGATCCTGGGCCCGCATGATGCTGAAATATTATTTGCATTCAGATATAATTTGTTATTTGATTGTTGATATTTCAGGATTATGGTAATCTACCTAGGATCGCCGTTATGGTTGGCCTGTACGCCTCTATCATATCATAAATGAGGAAATTCCCATTTTAAATAAAACCAAACCAATTCAAGAATTTTTATTGTATTTTTTGTGATTGTTTTTATTTATATTTTTTTAATGTATGTAATTTATATTTTTAAAATTAAATTGTACATATGATATAAGTAATACATTTCAAATCAAAATTCAATTGTAATTGTTAAGTTTGGACTTGAAATGTAGAAAATCAAATTATGGAGGGTATGGAACAATTCTCATGGCAAGAACAAAGACCACGGGACCTACGTTGCGGCGGGCCCCCATCATTGTGGGCCCCCCGCAGCGTGGGGTTTGCGCCCTTGTAGTTACGCCACTGCTCGGAACAATAGATTTTATACACAGAATCAAAACTTGATAAAAAAGAAAGAGACCAGAATGAAAAGGAAGAAAGAAAACGAAAACGGATGAGAAAAGGGAAAATGTTCAGGGTCAATTTAAGGAATCTGCAAAATCAGAAGAAAAGGAAAGAAGGGAGCCATCAGATGAGCGCGAATTCAAAATTCGTCATTATGTGATAGTAAATTATGAGAGTGAATTTTTTCCTGGTATTGTAGAAGAAAAAAAGAAAGATGAGTATATCTTGTAAAGGTGATGTGTATGTCAGGCAATAATTGGAAGTGGCCGGACAAAAATGACGTATGGTACAAAAAGAGCGATGTAATCCAAGCCATAACAGAACCAACATTAATTAACGCGAGAGGGGTTTATTCCGTCGCAGAAATTACATCGATGCATGATAAAAATTAAATTACACAAAATATATTATGTGAATTAATTTGATAGTTTCAATTTACTTTTTATGTGATATTACAATTACCTATTTTATTTTAGTTTTTAAAGACTTTATGAAGTTTATTTTTGATAATCTTTCTATTATTTTATTTTATTATAAATAACAATAAAATTTAATTAAAATGAAAAGTAATAAATAAAATAATTAAGCATGGTGCTTGCTTAATTATTTTATTTATTACTTTTCATTTTAATTAAATTTTATTGTTATTTATAATAAACAGGGTTTTCTCTTAAAATTATTCGTTTTTATAAAATAAAGCATGAACTTCTTATGAGATCCACTTATGGGACAGCAAACGATCCGCATTAGGAAATTTAGTTTTTAAGGCGATCTACATTGAGGACCTTGGAATAAATTCACTTTTTCGCTCAAATCTGGGTACATATAAAAATTATAATTTTTTATAAATTAAATTATGAAAAAATTAATCAAACGTGGTAAAAGCCAAAAACTTTGTCTATATATAAATACAACAATTAACGTAGAAACTGTGCAACCCTTAATTCATAAATAGCGATCCGCAATTGGTACTTATAATTCCTCCGCAAGGTTATATTCAACTTGAGTGTACTACATGTGACTCCCCATATCTATCAATTATCATTTTCCATTTTGGTTGATTTTGAGCATTGTCTCCTAAAAATTGTTGAGCGTATTAATTACGGATCCGCTAACTTTCAAAGTTCTATAAATGTTGCTTATGTTTGTTCAGGCCGAGAGTTAAAAAATTAAAAAAATTTTTAAGAGTCTTTTGAGCAAAACAGCAAAATTTCCCTACCAATTTCTTTCACATATGTAAATCGCCATTGTAAACTTTTTCACCCATTTAGAAAAATCCAATAATATGTAAAATTTTAGATTGATATGTAATATGTATCTTTACCCTTCTGGAAGTGTTTACTTATAAACGAAAATTTAATTTCAACTTTTCAGGTATCCAAACTTTATTTCCGAATACATAAACAGAGTTCCTTTTTACCAACGTATTGGGTATGCAAACAATTATTTATGCTAATTACGCCCATAAACATTTATCCTCCCAAAATAATCCGATATGTATATTTTTAAATGGAATCTTATTAAGTGTGGGGCTATAAGTAATTAAATACACGTATCTTTCCGGGTGCTCAAAATTTTGTTGCAACTACTGTGAAAAATGGGGTGTACTGTAAAAAGAACTGTAACAATGAAAAATGGAGCATTTAATAAAAAAAAACGTTGTTAAAGTCCGATAAACTAAAATTAAATGGACAACGAATAAAATTAGTTCGATTTGTGAATAAAAAAAAATTACAATAATGACGTAAGCAAATAAACTTTCATTTTTAACGCATAATAATTATTGTAATTAGCAATAACATAATCTACTTTAACCTTTTATTTACGCAGTCGCTTGAGCTTTTCACAAAGTTTTGTAAAATATTACGATCGCGTATAATTAACCACGTTGGTTAAGTAATTAGTAATTGAGATTACTCAACGTAGTGGATCGAGTACTAATATAAAAAATAAAAAAATTGTTACTTATATACTTAATTCGCTAGAAGTTCATTAGCAGAATTATTCATGAGGTGCCAGCCGAGTTTCCATAATCCTAGTGTTTAGATCAAATACAGGGCGCTTTTTATGTTCCAGGTCGATGTTTTTTTACTCTTTAACACATTTTGGCAACGCCTGTTGCCTTGACTTTAACCGCCATTTTTTTTACTTTATTCTAACCTCTTTTATTTCTAACCTCAAAAACGTTATTTGAACTGATTGTCCTACTATCTGAAATGGTTAATTAATTTTGCCAAATACAATTGAGTGAATATCGTCAGTTTATAAAATAAGGTTATGTCTGAACCGGTCTCATACATTTTTTGTGTTCATTCAAGGTGAGTTTGAAATATAAATATTAATGTGTTTACTACCAATTTTTGCTAGAAACACATTTTTTATTGTTAATAGAACTATAAACTATAATTAGAATCAACTTTAATAACATTTGATTGTCTATTGGAAAATATGAATTACTTTTTGACAACATTTGTTGCCATTCCAAGTGAAAAATCATTTATCATATGTTTGGCGCCTGAGATAGGTATGGCCGAAAATTCTGTGATACAGAATTTGTTGAAACAACATCCAGAGGTACAGATCGTGCAACCAATATCGACAATCCATGATCTAGCTGGAATTAGTATGAACTATGATGATGTAGTCCTAGTACAAGAATATGATTATGACGTTGAGACAAGATTGATGCTAAATATTGAATAACGAACGACATTCCGGTTGAATTACATGATTGGCACGATTTACGACGAACTTATGCCCTCCAAAATGGTTCTACAAACTTTAAGCATGCCACAACCACTTATCTCTGATGGTAGTGAAGTTTATCCAAACTATTCCAAAAAATACAACAACAACAAACTTATTGTAATAGTATTGGTGTAAGTAAACATTCAGGCGCATTAATGTTGTGTAATTTTGATGAGATGTGATTTTGTAATTAGCTTTTGATATATTCCAAAGTCATTCTTAGCATTTTCTAAGCATTTAGCATGAACTAAAGTAACATTGGTACACTGTCTAAATCCAAACGAGTGTCCCTAGTAAATTATTTGATTTTCTAATGGGTCTGACAGGGTGTCCCATGAGATTTAATAATGAGATTTTTTTAGGTACATGCTAAGTTGCCTTAGGTACATTCAAAAGTCATTCTAAGTATTTTCTGTGGTCAGAACAAGGTTTGTATGAAAGAAAATGTTGGGAAAATCCACTGGAAAAGTCGGAAAATAAAAAAATGATGTTTTTGTACGGGATTTCGCCCAGATGGTCATTTAGAAGAGAAAAAATGGAAAATCTGAGTCGGGCTGAACTGATTTGGCTCAATCATTTTTTGTTGTATTCGTAATTGCCAGGAGATGGTTGATATGTAGAGGTTGCGTTGATATGTATGTCTAAATCAAAACGGAACGTTTAAATTTTATCCGCTTCAATCAATCAAAACTACTTTCAAGCAGTACATTCATCTGCGCAATGTCATCGCAATGTCAGCCCACGGCATACGCATGAATATGCGCAGGATGGTATAACATATGTGCGGCATTATGGAGGGCCACATTTGTTCATCACGTTCATCACGCCAGGACAAACTTCCAGCGATCGCCACGACATCACTGCACGTGTGCTTAAAGAAAAACTCAGAACGTTAATGGACTTCAACGTTAAACAGATGGTTTTCGGACAGCCACGTTTTTGGATGTACTCAGTAGAGTAGCAGAAGCGTGGATTACCACATGCACACATTCTGCTGTGGTTAATTGAGAAAATCAGACCAGATCAAAACAATTCAATCATCAGCGCCAAAATACCAGACACAAAAGCAGACCCAGAGTTGTTCGCGGTAGTTTCAACAAACATGATTCACAGTCCGCGCGGAGATCACAATCCAAATTCACCGTGTATGGTCGATGGGAAATGCACAAAACAAGATCCGCGTCCGTTGCTGGCATTTAATTAGTGGAAACGACGATTGTCTACTATAACGGCGTCGTTCACCCAAAGATCGTGGCAGCACGGTCACTTTGACAATGAAAGGAAAAGATGTCGTGGTCGATAATCGCTATATCGTTCCGTATTTCAAGCTTCTATCGAAAACATTCGCAACACACTGTAATGTTGGGTTCTGTAACTCCATTAAGTCAATTAAATTAGTTTGCAAATAAGTGAAAAGGGCAAATAAGTGAAGAACGACCTGGCAGTGTTCGGCATTGCTGCTTTGAATGCAAATGACAACGTGTCAAGATAGCAATTGGGCCGTTATGTCAGTTGCCAGTCATTAGAAAATCAAATAATTTACTAAGGACACTCGGTTGGGTTTAGACCGTGTACCAATGTCATTGAAATTCATGCTAAATGCTTAGAAAATACTTAGAATGACTTTGGAATGTACCTAAGGGCCATTAAAAATCACAATTTTAAATCTCATGCGACACCCTGTCAGACCCATTAGAAAATCAAATAATTTACTAGGGACACTCGTTTGGGTTTACACAGTGTACCAGTGTCACTGAAGTTCATGCTAAATCCTTAGAAAAACTTAGAATGACTTTGGAATGTATCTAAAGCCAATTAAAAAATCACATTCCGTCTAGATTACACAATATAAATTCGCCTGAATGTTTACTTACACCAATACTATTACGATAAGTTTGTTGTTGTTGTTGTATTTTTTGGATTAGTTTGGATAAACTTCACTAGCATTATCTCTGTGGTAGGGGGGGGGGGGGGTACATTTATTTATTTTGGGATACATTTAATTATGGGTGTACTGGGATTTTCCCAAATTGTCGCAATTTCGAAGGTTTGACAAGAGATTGCTGTTATTGGTCGACAAGTCATGTATGTCCACTCATCGATAGCGTTCGTAAGAGAGCCGTAACGAAATGCCAATGGAGTGTTCCTTGTCAATTCACGACAAGTTATACATTTCAAAGGACATCTCGGCGTAAAGCAATATGTGAAAGGTAGCCGTCTCAATGGAGCCTAAAGGTATTCCTATTATGTTGGTAAACATAATAGGGGGTACCCTTATGAATTTGTCCTTTATATCAAGGAAATACTACCGAAATCGACTTGATCGATGGAACAAATTTGGGGTTTGGTGCAGCTGACATAATCTTTTCTTCTATCTTTCAAATTAAATGCAGCAGTCAAAATTTGAGTTAACCATTTTAATGCCCATGTTTTAGCACAGATGCTACGACGATAAAGAACGGACATGGAACATTTGAAGAAGTCACAAGTCGTGATGGCGATATTGTACTGGTCAAATGAAGCTTACGAGTAATTTTCCATTTTGTTGATCTTGCTATATGCGCCAGTTATTTGGAGTACAAACAAAACTGTGGTTTTCATAAACTACCAAAACGAAACATATTGACATTGAACGATTTTAAATTAAAACTAGGATGCATTTCAGTCCAAGAACTACAAAACAAAGAGAAGTTGCTCAGAAGTAAATTTGGAACATCCAGGACATAATATACGGCCTAAGGAACACCACCCAGAAAAAGATGTCCGTTTTGATAGAGTTGACCATTTAACTCAGTTTCAAGCATCTCATACAGCATTTTGATGCAAAAATCCGGAATTTAATGGACGATATCGCGTTGTACGAGTATGCGTAAAATGTCAGAAGTATTTTTGTGTCAATGCATTTACGATTTTCATAACAAATCAACAATCCAAATAACAATAAGTTTAATCCTTATTTAATAATTTTATTTTAAATTATTTTTTTATATTATAAGCATAATGACGGCCAAGTGGCTGCGTCCGGCCGTGTCGCAACAGTGAGCTCTTTTAAGCACACTTTTCATAACATATTCGCAGACTTCGGGTGTTACTTCAGCAATTTGATTTCTAATATTGTCATTAAGCATCGAGGTTGTGGTTGGTTTATTGGTGTACACATTTCCCTTAAAAACCCTCGTCGGAAAAAATCGGGAGGGGTCAAATCAATGAATCGGGGAGCCATTTGATATCTCCACTTTTTGTCATTATTTGGCCGGGAAAAGCTTCTCGCAAAATATGCAACGTATAGGACGAGCTATGTAAGATGGGGCACCGTCAGGCACAGTTTTCCAACTGTCCCAATAGCGGTCATCAGTAACTGTTACAGTATTACCTCTGGCATCTTCAAAGAAATATGGTGGCCCAAACGGTGCACCCTACAGTTAGTCTAGCAGGGTGTAGCGGTCTTTTGTGTATGAATTGAGAGTTTTCAGTGCCCCAATAGCGGAATTATTAACAAAGCCAGCCAAGTCGAAATGTGATTTTTCACTCAAAATGTTTTTTTTGCCCAAAATGCTGGTCGTCTATACCGAGCTGTAGAACTCGAGCACTCCAATCTCGCATTTGAACAATTATTTAAATAAAATGATTTAATAATTTCAAAACGTCGTTGCGGTGCTTTATAATAAATTGCTGTCGACCATCCAAAACAAAATGGCGACGAAACAAAATCGACCTGATACATAAAATGCACCCTGTACAGAAGACCCAACCCCAATAAGCAATTTTGAACCACAATCAAGAATCCCCAATTCTGCGAAAGTTTAAAAATTTTAAATTTTTTTTTTCATAAATTTACAGTGATATAAATTTACAATGATATAAACTTTTGACGAAATCGACTAAACTTGATAAATCTAAAAAATCATTGTTTTGTGTATTAGTACTATAATTCGCTAGAATAGGATGTTGAAGATATATAGTGAGCAGTATGATGAGACGACCAAATATTTTATATCCTGCGTTTAAAAATTAAATAAAAATTAGTCAAAATGCGTGATAATAAAAAGAAAAACCATGATTCAATTATTTTTAGCAGAAAACAGGTTTTTCACAATTTCTTTGGTTCATAACCACACTGGACCGCAAAATTAGGCACCACTCCAAATTTATCTAAAGTTTAAACCATATATACATATACTTAAACATCATAAAGTCGAAAGTCAAAAATTGTGATGATACAACATACCGCCCCTGGCGTTTAAATGATTTTCCGCTTAGTTTTACTTTAGTGCCATCAACATTCATGCCTCTTTTCAGTAATGTTTACGTTGATGTAGAGGACCAGGAAAGCTCTTTATCATTATCATGGAGGTGGTTAGAAAATATGAACGTCTTATCACAGCTTTTGCATGCAAACATGGTATATTCTGAACCTTTGGACACCTCTAGGACATCAACTAGATATTATGTCTGGCACTACGTTTAGTTTTCGATGAACCAACTGGAAGTCATACTACAGTCTCATTGCCCACATAGTGCAACAGTGATTCACAATCTGTGATCTGTAACATAGCATCTTCTACGTAAGGATAAAATTTCCCAATGTGCATACCCACACTAGGGTAACTTTTATCTGGCAATTTTTTCGTTTCTTTCCCCTTTACTTCCCCTTTTTATTTTATTGGTAAAGGGGACACAAACGAAGAAGTTACCGGATACCAGTTCTCCTAGTGTGGCATCATCAGCCAATGACTGATGGCACACGGGGTATCACAGAAACCGTATTTTTCTTCGATTCTTTCCCCGTTTACCTATGTTATCGGTTTTAATTGCGACTTATACAAGTTTTCAACGTAACCACACACAGACATAGTTAAATGAAATAAAAAATATTTCAAGGAGATTTTTGACTCATTTTAGTTTAAATTTTATTTTCGAGAGAGCAGAACAAAACAAAATTATACACGCATACATATATACATTATCTATTACGACTAGTTGGCCTTGAAAACATAATCAAAAAAACCAAAAATCTCGTGTTGAATGGAACAATGGCTCATTCCACGCTAGGGCCCAGCAAACAAACGCTGATAGCAGAATGAAACAGATGGAAACATTTACCACGTCGAAGCGAGAAAACAAATAAATTTACTTCGGTTTCTTCTATGCACTGCATTTTTACCCCCACCTAATCTCTTGTTTATCAATTTCATTTCAAAAATTGTTATTTCGTTTCTATCAGTCTCATACGTATGACGATGTTTGTAAATGTTTTTCAGATGGAAATGGAAATACCTAGATAACATATAAAGTAAGTATACAAAATTTAAAAAATGTGTAGTTGTATCTGAATGACAATACACATTTGGTACATACAACCAAAACCAAACACAATCAATAATACATGATTGTGTTTGGTTTTGATACAACAAAATACATTAAAAAAATATTATTTTCTGGTAAACCAACGGTTAACAGTTACTTATTATACTCAAATCGAAATGAAAGAGAGATAAATTAATTTTTAGGTGCATCAATTTGAAGTAAAAATTGAGCGCTCTAATTATATGCTGTTTATGCGCTCTTTGTGCGCTTATTTGTACTACTGGGGGTAACTGGTATCCGATAACTTCTTCGTTTGTTTCTCCTTTACCAATAAAATCAAAAAATTGCATCGCAGATAAAACCGATTTTATTAGTAAAGGAAGGGGGAGAAACGAAAAAGTTAGGAGATAAAAGTTACCCCAGTGTGCTATATGCACAATGGCAAGGATCACAGCTAGACATTCTCGTTCCGTTGCTGGATATTTTTTTAACATTGAAGATGTTTTTGGCGTCGTAAATACTTACGAGAGTAATACTTACGATTTTGTTTTGTACTCTCTCTTTGCACCTATTTCTCACCGACGCTATCAATTAGTGAGTGTTAAGCATTAACAAAATTTCATAGCTGAAAATCAATTTTTGGGCTTAAACTTTTTTATTTTTTATTTTTAGGTCTATATGAACACAAGTACTCTAGCCCAAAACAAATCAGTAGGCTTATCAGTAGGCTTAAGATATTAAGCAAAATATCAAGCCCCATCTTAGATATTTAAATTTTTAGCCTTAGGCTCAAACTTGGGATTTTTTGACTTCGGCCACATCCATCTGTATCGTAAACTCCTCGGTGAAATCAGGATTTTACAAAATCGGGACTCTAACTTAGATTTCAACAATGTGAAGGCCTCCCACACCTTTCTGCCATCGAATTGATTCGTTTATGTCAATGCTTAGGTTTGTAACAGGTTTCTCAAGACTTATTGTGAAGCTTGTGTCTTTCACTCGTTTTGCCACTTCGCCTAAGAGATCTAAATTTTGTTCATAAATAAACAAACACTTTCGGCTCCCGATTATAAGCAAGCACCTTGTCCATTAATCTATAGATACGGTCTAGAGGCGTTGCACAGGCCTAATGACATGCGTCTATACTGATACAGTTCAGTTGTGGGCATACTTCGCCTCGGCGGATAGTGCAGCTGTCAGAGAGTTAATAAAGATGGAGTAGAACAAATTTTCGGTAGTTCTCATTTATTGATTTTATTTCTTACTACTGAGCTAATATTGTGGTCTGAGTTTTGTAACTCATTTTCTCTACTTGCAGAAAATTTTAGACTCTTTGGGATTCCGCATCCTTGTTTTCCGATTTTGACGATGTGTCGCCAGTTCGTATATAGTTCGTGGTGTTTTTGGGACATTTCTTTGCAGTAACTCCACAACACCAACGACAAATCGTTTCAAAGCTCAAAAGGAGACGTCTATTTTTAAGGGTGCATATTTTGTAATCCTGCACCATGTTGAGTATATGGTAAAAAGGGTCATATTTTCAAAAGCCCCAAAAAGTTAAAAACTTTTTTAAATGATTTCATCTTCAACCACCTTAGAAAATGTATACGGACAACGCTATAAAAGTCAGCCTGCAACATCGCTTCACGGAATCTCTAGCTTTCCAAAGAGAGGGAGAGATTTTGATTTCTGGAATTTAGACCCTAGATTTTGTATTCAGGAAGTTTCATCTCCCAAATTTTGAAATCTGAAATTTCGATGATGCAGTTTTGGTCGCCTCTACTATATTTCTCCAGATATTGCGGTTTTGATAATTTTTCTGTCACTACGTTAGTCAAAACTTTATAAGTAGTGTTCAGCAAAGCTATTTCGCAGTAGTTACTGCGATTTAATCGATTTCTCTTTTTATTAGTGGGCATATTAGAGCCATTCATTATTAGTCGTAGTCAACATTCCGGGAAAAATGTTCGTCAATTCTTATGCCTAGGTTTATCCGTATACTAAGAATTATTTAAAATTTATATCGGTTTTCATAACAATAGCTATGTCAACCGATCTTAGTGCTAGTACTTTTAGCCGGTACAATTCAAAAATTGTATCGTTTCCGTCCCTAGCCGTGTGGAGGCAAGTACTTTCCAGGTACCCGGTCTACTATTGTGCACTATTCCTTTCTTTTAAAATATTGATCAGTTCAGCACAACATGGCCGAAACTTTGAGAGAACTTCGTCGCTTAGTAGTGCAGGCAGTGGTAACTCGTGTAGGTTTATATTAGCCGGCCACTTTTGTTTTAGTGAGGCATGAACATTGACATTGGTTTGTTATCTTCAATCTCTGAAGGTAGGCTTTAAACTTACCATGACCAGAGACTACTTGGCTCATAGAGCTCGCCAGTTGCAATTTCATTTTTATTCGTGCTTTGATATCTGGAATGAAGCCAAATGTATGCCTTCCATTGGCTGATTCATTCCACCTTCTTTTCCATAGGTCAATCGCTATATCCTCGATTTCTCCTTTGTTATTAAATTGATCGTTAAAATGGTCATGCCTACTATCTGCAGCATGTACTTGGTCACCTATATTATTCTGGACTCTTCTTCTTAGGTAGTACATGAGGACTCACTTTTTGATCAGAATATCTACAGGGAGCACGCCGGCTAGAACCACAACGGCGTCTTTAGACACTGTTCGGTAGGCCTTTGTTACTCCTAGCAGAATATTCCTCTGAGCACTTTCCAATGATCTGATATGGTGACAGTTTAACCTGTCGTACCACCCAGCCGCTGCATACGTGAAGATCGCCTCCGCCACACCTTTGTAAATTAATACAAGTGTTTTATGGTTAAGTCCCCATCCCTCTCTTGACACTCTCGCCAAGGAGTGGAATAGTTTCTTGGCGCTTTCACCGGCACTCGAGACGTGAAATGCTACTCCCATACGTTCATCGATGTCAACTCCTAGATATCTAACGCATTTAACCATTTTCATATTTCTACCGTTTAATGATATCGTGGGAGGTCAACTTGAGTCAAATTTGCCTTTAAGCTGCAGCATCACTGTTTTCTCTGCAGATAGTGACATTTTATTTGTAACGCACCATTTAACCATATTATTAATGGCGATTTGACCCTGGCGCTGAAGTTCAAGCCTCGAATTGCCGTGCATCAAAATGACTCTATCATGCTCGTGTTAAACACGAATGTTCCAGACAAGGGGACCTAGGATTGATCCCTGAGCACATCCTTTTGTTATTTAGCTCCTAAAAACATTAATAATATTTCTAGGGAGATTATAGACTGATAAACTTGCGATGACACTAGGCCACGTTAAGTTATCAAATGCCCCGGCAATGTCCAAGAATATGCCCATAACATATTTTGAACTTTGGGTTTTGACAGTGTTTGTTAGGCGGACTATCGCATCCTCAGTAGACATGCTACGTCGGAAGCCGAATTGTTTGTCCGAGAACAGTCCGTTCTGTTCGATTCTAGGAGAAAAACGAACCCAAGTAACCTTTCTAGGAGTTTCCCCATGGCAGGCAGCAACATGATTGGCATATAAGACTTCGGAGAAAGTGGATCCCCAGGTTTCCTGATTATAATCATTTCACACCTTTTCCACACCTTCGGGAAGTAGCCAAATTTCAGGCAGCTGTTTAATAATTTTACTATGGTAGTCCCTATGATAGGCCAAACCAGTTGGATTATTTCAGCGTCCAAGTTGTCAAGTCCAGGAGACTTGTTACGCTTAAAGCAAGTAATACGCTTAAAGCAAGTAAGGGCACTGGTGACCTCCTCCCACGTGAATGGGGGGTCTTCAGCATCTGATGTCCAACTGCTGTTGGTGGCGATCTCGCGCATTTCTGCTTGAGGCCCAGTAACGTCAAGTGTTTCGTCCGGCAGACGCGAGTTTAATAACTCCAAGCGTCTGTCATGCCACGTATCAATGACGACTCCATTTGTCTTCCTGATGGTGTTCAAGACTTCAGAGAGCCTTGTTTTGCCGGAGGCAAATTTGTATACAAGTTCCCATTGGTCTTTATTCCCACGTTCCGTGACGTACCTTTGGAAACTACTTTGCGTTACTTGTGCATAGAGGATCTAAGTTTCCTTAGACTAGAGTTCCACCAACTATTTAGCCTCTTTGCCGCTCTCTTCTTAGGAATTGAACTGTTAGCTGCGATGAGATCAGCTCCACACGATCATCAATTTCGTCTATCGAATTAATTTCAGGAAGTGCTTCTACACTGTCCCAAGAGCCGACCAGGTATCTAGCAAACAGACCCCAATCAGCTATCTTTATGGCAAATCTCGAAGTTTTGATACTTGCAAGCGGACTATTCTGTGGCGCGTTTGGTAACTCAAACGTGATAACTCTATAGTCACTAGACGTCCAACGTTCTCTTACACATCACCCAACTATCGAGCCCAGCAAGGCTCCATTGACTATCGTAAGGTCAATATTGGAGTTCCTATTAGACGAGAACGTCGTTGGGTGTCCCTGCAAGTTCATTATGAAAAGGTCATTTCTGGACACGAAGTCCTCTACTTTTCCGACGATCATTACCTTTTTTTGTTGACCCGACAGAGAGCCTAGGATCGTTTCGATTTTGCACAGATGGTACTCGATCGGTTCACTATATAGGGCGTATATCGAAAATAGGTAGAATGAACCAGCTTCCGATGATATTTCAACACATGTGCAGTGGCTATCACAAACATGAGTTAGCTTCACCATGTCCATGCCAACACTATGAATACTAATTGCAGTCTTGGGATTCTCAGAGCATCCTGTTGCTACTCTGGCTGTAGAAGGCATGCCGCTGATTTGACCATTGACCGAGTGTGGTTCTTGCATATATTGAATATCTATGTCGTGGGTGGAAATGCTTTCACATATTTCTGATCCGACTAGTTTAGCGCCCTGCATGTTGAGGTGGGCGATACGTAGGTTGCTGTTGCAATTTCTTAGATTGTGACTAATCATCATGTTTAGTATTAAATCTCAGACGTTGCACAGCACTTTTGTATGCGTTACATGAAACGCGACCTACTTGGTGGTCATTTGGTTTTTGCATTTCCTTGCAGATTGCGCAACTGGCAGGCTTGTCTTTGTTTGGACATTCCTTAAAGCCATGACCATGATGTGTGCAGTGAGAGCAGGTCTCTAAGAGCCATGTCACCATCAAGCTCCGGGCTGACATCAAAGATAATTACCTTCGGTAATCTCTTTATAGGCACTGGTTCGGTGACTACAAGACCCACACATTCCAACTCTTTGTTTTCCGTGAAAACTTTCAGATCAGAGGAAGCATCGACAGTAACCGCGACACCTTTCGGGCCGGCGTTTGTTACATAGTTTTTTTTTTTTTTATTTATTTAAATAGTACAATCTTATCACATGATAATTTATTACTAATGATGATAACGCACTTATTTGAAACTAATAAGTGGAGCGAGTGTGGGTTTACAAGCAATCAATATGCTGCTCCCAATAATGAATTTTTATTTATTAGATGACCAGCTCATGCGGTTTAATTCTTTTAAGGCGTCTCAGTTCTTGTGTTATGTTAAGAAGCTGTATTGCTTCACTGTTGGTATGTTGCAGTAAGTAATCTTCTTTCATGTTTGATGGCAAATTCCTGAATCACTTCATCAATCCATTTAACGTTTAGGTCGTTATGTAATTCCTCGTTGGTTACATAGCGGTAAGCATTCGTTATTGTTCGTAGAAATTTGTTTTGGCAACGTTGAATAATTAAACGATTTGATTGTTTAGTACAGCCCCAGAGTTGGATACCATACGTCCAAATTGGTTTAATTATCGATTCGTAGATCAGGCGTTTACAGTACAGGCTAACCTTAGAATGTCTTCCTATTAGCCAGTACATCTCACGTTGTTTTATTTTCATTTGCTCTGCTTTTTGTCTAATGTGATATTTCCAGTTCAATCTTGAATCGAGATGCAATCCGAGATATTTAGCAGATTCAGCTTGGGGAATTTGTACCCCATTGAAAAATGTATGGAGCTCGTTAAGCTTTATTTTCCAATCCCTGGTCCATTGGCTGATTCTATCGAGTGCTTGCTGTAAGTATTCTACTGCTTGGTTCTGCGATTCGCTTGATGCCAATACTGCGGTATCATCAGCTAAAGTTCCGATGAAGGTTGTTTCCGTTGTCGGTATATCAGAAGTGTAAAGTAGATATAGGATGGGTCCTAATACGCTACCCTGGGGCACCCCTGCTATGTCTGGGTAAAAGTTAGAGCATGTTTCTTCATGTGATACTCTAAATATTCGTTTGGAGAGATACGACTCGAGCAATTGGCAGTAATTTTCTGGCACTAATTTACTTATCTTGTAGATAAGACCCTCATGCCACACTTTATCGAAAGCCTGTGATACATCTAGAAATACGGCAGAGCAATATTTCTTCTCTTCTAGTGCTTGTTCTATCTTTGCAGTCACGCGATGAACTTGATCAATTGTCGAATGTTTATTCCTGAATCCAAACTGGAAATCAGGTATAATGATCATTGGTTTTAGTCGTTTCAATAACAACTTTTCAAACAACTTTGAAACAGTAGGTAACAAAGAGATCGGCCTGTATGATCCCATTTGCTCGGCTGGTTTGTCTGGTTTTTTTTATCATGATTATTTTTGCAACCTTAAAGCACTCAGGCACATATTTAAGTCGAAAGCAAGCATTAAATATATATATATGTTAACTTAGTGACTGCTCTCTTTGATAACTCCATAAACATCCTTGGCGAAATTTATCAATTCCAGGTGACTTTTTGGGATTCAAATTCATGTCTATTTCTTGCGCAATTTCTAGTGGGGTGACACTTCTGATATTTGATGGAGACCTATAGACTGGTTTAGCGTCAATCCTAGATTGTATGTCGTGTGGTTGAAATACTGATGCCAGATGTTGTGCAAACAGTTCTGCTTTGTCTTCATTACGTCGCACCCATTCTCCATTTGTATTCCTTATAGGTGGCACTTGGATTATTGGTCTCTTGTATCTTTTAGTAGCTTTCCAAAGAGAATAATTTTTGTCAGCTTCAGGACCCAGTCCTTTCAAATAATTTTCAGTACAAGCTTCTTTATGTTCTTTAATTAATCGGTTAACTTTATTACTTACCCGATTAAATTCTCTTTTGTCAATCATATTTCTGGTTCTATGCAATATGCGTCTTTTTTTACGCCTTTCTTTTATCAGTTCTCGAATCGCCAGGGGTTAGTTGATCTCTTGTACGACTTTCTCACCTAATACGGGTGTAGCCTCTTTAGCAGCTTCACGCATGGAGTTAATAAAATGTTTAGTTTGTAATTCAAGTTCTTCTTTAGTTTTAAGACTAACGTTTAACTCAATTAGATTGTCCAGTTTCTCTCTAAATAATTCCCAATCAGTAAATTTATTAGTAAGGTTAAGTTTGGTTTTCTTTTTTATGACTAATGTACTCACAGTCATTAAGACCGGTGTGTGATCGGAAGTAAGGTCGTCAATACCTTAGACTTCAATGTAATTTGAGGTTATTCCTTTCGAGATATAAAAGTCAATCAAATCAGGAACTTTGTTGATGTCTGTAGGCCAATAGGTAGGTTTACGCGATGAGTGATATTCACAACCTGACATTTCTATTGCACTTAGGAGTTCTTTTCCTTTTCCTGGTGTTGAGTCGAGATCCCAACGCAGTATGTTTGACGTTGTAGTCACCTCCTATGATAAACCTTGGTCCAAGTTTATTAAAAATGTTAAGATATTGATTTCTTCTTGTCTTGGTGGACAGTAGATCGCCCCTAAACTTAGTTCAGCACCACCGTGGTTAATCGTTATTACAGTAGCTTGCATAAATGGCTCCTTAATTTCTTCTTGCTGGAAATGTAGGATATTTTGTTTGATTAAGATTGCTGTCCCTCCTCGAGCACGATCACTCGGATGCAATGTCCAATAGGCACTATATCCTGTAATTTTGATAAAGTTTTTCTCCGTAAAGTGCGTCTCTGATATTAAAGCTACATCTATGTTATTGGTTCTTAGAAATACTTTTAGTTCTTGAGCTCTTGCATTAAGCCCGTTATCATTCCAGGCAATTATACGTAGGAGCGTTATAGTCATTTACTTTTTATGTTTTAGCGGTTTATTTGGTGGCTTGGAATTATATTCCAGTTTATCCACCCTGGTAGCAAGCTGGCTGAAATTTTGTCTCATTTCTGCCTGAAATTCGGTGAGCATTTTCATTATATTACTAATGGTTGGCTCGTTGGACACAGGTTTCTGCCTGCTTTCTTGATTTAGATTGTTATTTGAGGTTTTGGTCACCTGGGCGTAGGAAACCCCCTCTCTAATAGTATCATATTGTTGGTTAGGCTTTTGCTGTAGTCGCTCTGCTACTGTTATTTTTCTCGGTAGTTAAGCATTTAGTTTTTTCTGATACACCAGGCATCCTTTGTAGCTAGCCGGATGACCTTTTTCTCCGCACAGTGCACAAGTTGGTATAACATTTCGCGGCTTTTGACATTGTTTTGTTTGATGACTCTGCGCATTTGACACACATTTGGCTTGCCTATTGCAGAAGTTCTTTGTGTGTCCTAACTATTGGCAGTTTGTACACTGTGGTATACCTATTACCTTTTTAAGTGGTTCAATAGACACCTTGCAATATAGAAGGTTCTTAATTTCGTATATGTCCTTATTGTTTTCCCCCTGCAACAGGTCTACATAAAACAATGGGAAGTGTCTAATAATTTTCTCATTATTAATTGTCGACTTTTTATGAATATTAATAATGTTGGTTACTTTATGACCATGTTCCTCGATTGCCGCTTTGATCTCTTCGCGATCGGTAGATGACGGTAAACCTCGTATTACGACTCTGTACCATCTTTCACTTTTGAGCTGATAAGTATGGTATTCCATCTTATATAATGTACTATCCTTGTTATTGGATTCAGTTTCTTTTATATCGCTAAGTAGTTTTTTAATTTTACGGTAGTCATTTTCAGACTGCGTTGTTATTTTGATAACGTTATTGGATATTGCTTTAAACTGAGCAGGTTTCTCTGTCAGTGCCAATACTCGAGCTCTGAGTATATTAAAATTCCTAACATTCCTGACATTGATTGGTGATGGTAAGGGTTCCTTTTAGTGTGCATGTTGTGGTTGTATTGGTATTTCGTTATCTTGCGGTAGAGATACCCTTGGTGATGGCGTTTTGGAGAGTCTCCTCTTTTTATTTGCATTTACTTTATTTTGTCTAGGTTGGGTTTCTTTCTCAAGTTCCTCTTCATCCGTAAAGTATTCGTTGCCGAGACTTTGTAGGCTCTGACTTCTACCATTAGTTGACGTAGAAGGTTTATTCTGATTTGTAAGTAAGATTCTGTTTTGTAAGTTTACCAAAATATCTTGGTATTTATTACATTGTAACTCATATTGCTGGCATTTTGTCCTTAATTCATTATTCTGGCGCTCAAGCGAGGTTAATTAGGTTAAGCCCGCTTGCTCACTTTCCGAAGTTGTCGGTACTGAGCATCCTAATCCCTGCACCGTAACATTATTCTTCTGCTGATCTGCCATGGTTGGTTTATTGTTCGGGGTTCCTTCCCTTAGCCAGATTTGGTCCGCGGATGGTATTTTATTTCCCACCTACCCTCCGGCAAGCCGGTTAAAGAGCATTCCCCTATCCGCCACCTGGGGACGCGCCACGATGGAAGTTTGGCATCTCCACACGGGTTTGTTACATAGTGGATCTTTATATTCGATTCGCTAGGACGGATAACTTCCTTGATTTTCTTTGTTATCTCGGTTGTTGAAAGGCTTGATTCATTATCCATTGCTGAGATAATTATCCGTTTTGTTGTCTCTTGCTGCCAACGCTTTCTGTTTCTGCGTTTCTTGCGTTTTTTACCGACCGGCATATTAGAGCCGTCTTCCACACTTCTAGGACTTCCTCAGTAGAACATACAGTTAAATCAAGTTCGGTTCGTACATCCGGTAGGAGATTTGATTACCGCCGTTTTAGCATTTTTCATGAAATTCAACCTTCACCAGGAGCCTCACTACTTTTCATTTTTAACATTACGTTACTCTCTTAGTTCTTCGTACGATGGTGGAGGTGGTGGAGTCATTTCAGTGTTTTTGTCAGACTGGTGCAAGGGAGATAATTGTTCACCAGCAAATGGTGGTATTGGTCGATTTAAAAGAGAGGCAAAATAATTCCGCCACACTTGTAGAATGTTGTTCACGTCCATTACTAACTTTCCAACGCAAGTTGATTGCAATATTCTGTTTTTTTTTTTCGTCTGCAGAGCCGAGTGAAGAATTTCCTCACGGTCATGTAGTTGTCTTGTATTTTGGGATAAGTTTCTCTGGCAGCCAATCATTTTGAGTGCTCGGTGAAGTTTGCAGTCGTTTCAAAATATTGTTGATGATGATACGTCCGTTATCGCAGATCATAGCATCCTCCACAGAATCGAGCAGAGGCTGGTTTTAAATTAATCCTTATAGAGTATTCTTATAATTGGTTGTGATAACGTGGTTATTAAAAGCATCGATATTCTAACGCCGGGTTCGTTTTAAGAGGCCGTTGTTATTGATAAACGAGCCGACGTAAGCTTCGCGTCTTGTTTTGATATTTATCTTTGATACTGGGGAAATGTCTTTTGGATATGAGAAGTAAGGTATTCGGGTCGATGGTGAAAGAATGAACGGATGAGTGAGTTCCGAACGATCCGATTACTGACAGGTATAAATGAGTCATGCACTTATGATATCGGTTGTTTATCGACTTCATATTCGTATTTGCTAGTATTTTACTTTGACGGAACGTGTATTGAAGTCGATTACAATCAACGATGTTATTTTTATCTAGGAAATAACATGAATATATTCAAGATGGCCATAAACATTTTTTTGTACGATTAAGCGTCGAAAAAGTTCCACCTGTCCAATTAAAATTTCTTAGGTATAATAAAAGTTTTTACATTTTGAAAAACTAGTCAGAAATCAATTATTAATAGCAAATTACCTATACCCCAAACAAAAACTTCGATGCAATTACTTAGTAGTGCTTCAAATAAGCAAATGATTAGGAAATTAATAAAATGCACAAATGTAAGTATGTGTAGGAAGACTTTTCTATACTTTATACCAACTCTTAAGGGAATCCTGATAAAAACGTTATATTTTTATATTTGTATTCAGGGCATGGGAAAAATCAGAACAGACAGAAAATCGATATAACTTGAAAAAAAAACAAAATAAATTGGTATTGACATTCTCGATGGGATTTTCGTCATTAATATATGCCTGTACTGTTTTCTGTTTAAACAAACTCTACCTACATTAAAACAATTTTCTAAATATGTCAATATATTTTTTAAATAAATTGTTCGATCATGACTTTCGATTCGATTTCAAATTATAGGTGAGAGGTACAAATTTGCGGCACCAACCATCCTCACCTATCCCTGTTACGTAGTTCTGTCATGTTTTGTAAATTTATTAATCTTCCAAATTTGTTTGGTTAATACAAAACATTTAAAGTACGTCATATTTACCGAACAGCTGCGCTAAAGTTCACAGTCTAACAAACTAAATAACCGGAAATAAATAAATTAATTAATCAGCGCAAGACGATACTAAATCTTGATCTCAAATTTCATTATGCCTCGGAAACTGTAAATTTATTGATGACTTTGTGTAGTTCTCATGCGTGGTTCAGGTTATGCAAATGATTTTGATTTTAAAATTTCCAATTCAAATAGTAACGTTATAGAAAGCAAGAATCGCGTCATACATTATACTTAATAATCGTATGTGATCGATGTCTCTTCGAAACCCAACTTAATGTATAAATCAACTGACCAGTTACCGAGCATTCTAATAGAATTTTAGAAATACAAATTTTACTATTTATTTCAAGCTACAAGGGGCATGTGATGTGGTTAAATTAATGATCGTATATTCCATAATATTTCAAATTACACGGTCACCGATTGCGTGCGTCACTAGATATTCTTTTTGGACATACATATGTATATATGTAAAGGTTGCGGTTCGACTAGTTTTGGTTTAGTTAAATAACATAAAAAAATTTATAAATTGTTTGTTCATGTTTCCTTTATGGCAAATAAAATAGTACACAAGTCCAAAGCTGGGACGGATTCTGAGTGACGCAATTCGATCAAATGCCGACTAGCCATTAATAAAATTTCATTTTGCCAACTCAATCAAATAGCAAGCTTTGTAATGTGGACTACCGAATTGCTAAGTACTTTTAATACTATTTGCCGTAGGCAATTGGCGAAATACACTAACAATTAATAAACACATTTCGCTTAACACTTGTTTTTCTATTTCGCAAAAAATTATTTTTGGATATTTTAATTAAAAAATTCGTTCAATTTAAAAAATCACTCGATCGATTTCGACTTGTTAGGTCATTGGTTTCATTTTGAAAAAAAAAAAACGAGTATTTCAAGTATGCCATTAACATTTGGAATTCGCACATTTGCGGCTGTATGTCCTCGATTACTTCACGACTTCCATCTTAAAGGTCTTGAATCGATTGTGGAGCATTGGCATTTTTTATCTTTCACGTGGCCCTAAAGAAAAAGTCTAAATGTGTTAAATCACAAGATCCCGGTAACCAATTGTGATCACCTGTTCGATAAATAACACGGTCAGGCAACTTTTCTTGCAAAATTGCGATTGTTTCGTTGTTTGTGTGGCAACGTCGTCCACATCAATATCTTCCAATGCCGGTCATAAAAAATCATGCCGGTCATAAAAAACCGTAACAGTTGCACCAACCTCATTTTCGAATAAGTAAGATTCAATCACACCGCCAGCCCAAAAACACCAGCACCAAACAGTGACACGTTGAGGATGAAGAGGCTTTTCAATAATCATTCTTTGATTTGCTGAGCCCCAAATGCGACAATTCTGCTTATTAACGTAGCTTCCGAGTTGAAAATGGGCCTCATCACTGAATATGATTTTTCGATGAAAATTTGGATCATTTTGATGCATTTGAAGGACCCAATCAGCAAAGAAGCAACCTTTATGGTGATCGACTGGCTTGAGTTCTTGTATTAACTGAGCTTCAGAAGCCTTAAGACCTAAGTCTTTATGCAAAATACGGTTTAATGTCGTTTGTGGAATGTCTATTTCCAAAGATCGACGAGGAACGACAAACCTGGCTTTTCATCAACACTACGGGCTACAGCAGCAATATTCTCAGTTGTTCTTGAGCGACGCACTAACTAACTAACTTGTGCCAACAGTTCAAATTTTTCCACCAGTTTCACTATTGCCGGCCGAGAAGGTGCTTCACGACGACCCAAAAGTGCTTTAGTTTTGCGAACTGTGACTGCAAAATTTTCACCATTTTTGTAGTGAATTTATGCTATTTCAATGCGTTGTTGAAGCGTGTGTCGTACCATTTTTAGTAATGGCGTAGTTTTTACTTGTCAAATGTCAAAAGATGACAGCTTCAAAATTGTCAGCTGCCCAAATAGCAGGCTATTCAAAATGAAAACCCTGTATATAGTAGAAAAAGCAAAAAGTAAATAATTGGTAAGAAACGGATTGCTCTCTGTTCATTAAGGATATTTTGGTTAAGGAATATGGATTTTCGAATTTCGTAAGATCTAGTCATCAATCAAATTACATTTTATATACATATACAACCCAAAGGCAGATGTTTAGAAACCTTAGAATTTTACGAAATTCGAAAATCTATATTCCTTAACCAAAATATCCTTAACCAACAGAGAGAAATCCGTTTCTCACCCAGGGTTGGTAAAAAACATGTTTTTTTCAAAAAAAAACAAAAAAAACGTTTTTTATTATTTTAAACTGTTTTTTTTTGTTTTAAACTGCTTTTACTTTTTTAACTGTTTTTCAGGTAGTTTTTTTACGTTTATGCTAAACTTATTAGATGACACCCAGTATGGACCAAAATCTCGTCTAACAAATTAATCAAAGTAATAAAATGAATTAAATTGTGTGGCAGTAAACGGGGAAAATGTTGCCATAAAAAGTATGAAACTCAATACTTTTTATGGCAACATTTGTTTGTCGTTATCACTCTAATACCCTTGACAGACAGTTAAACTAGTTTAGTTAATCTACTACAAATCCAATTAGGTTGATACACTATGAAGTTTAGCAAACCCTGTTTCAATAATAAAATACGGTAGCGCCATGTTTGTCCGGAATCGGTATTAAACTAATGTTATTGTGGTACAAATAAAAAAATATTTTAATTAAACGCAATTTAATTTATAAAGCCTAAACTTTGTGTTTTAATTGTATCCCAAAATTCCTTTTCCATTTTAATACAAATACAACATAAAAATGTAAACAATATAAATGAATATATATATATATATATATACAATATATATTTAATACATCACTGTATATCCGCCATATTTTTTCTGCGCGAGAATTGTCAGATTCCAGCGAGATTTGAATACAGATTTAAAAAAATATGAATTCCAAATACAATACCATGGTATATTTTCCGGTACTACGAGTAGAAGTCAAATATAGTACAATACTGTATATTACAATACGCACTCTACGGTAAGAGGAATGCACAAATGTGTATGTTAGACCAAAACAGATACAAAAATAAATTTTGACATGATTCGTTTTCGTTACCCACACAATTGTGATGGCAGGCAGGGAAAGGGATATAACCCTCTGCACACCCGTATACACAATTGTGTATGTAAATTTCGATTACGAGAAACGAATGTGTGAAACATAGAATTATGTGTAAGTTGAAGACCACAATACACATTTGTGCATTTCGCTTAATTTTGTTTTCGTCAGAAAAACAACACTAACTATAATAATAATAAAATAATTGATGTTATCAAAAAGAAATAATTAATATGTTATTTAATTTATGTGTTATCAAATTATAATGTTTTTTTTTTCAAGAATTCCCATTTAACTAAGGTCCGTTAAAATACGGAAGACATTACAACCTGTCATTATTTACATACACATTTGTGTATTTTGAACTTAAATTGGAGCAAAACAAATTTTTTTTGAACTCGAAAGGGTTAAATGAAAAAGTAAGCGGCATCTATCATTGTATCACAGTACTAAATGGCATTGTCCTATTTATAAATTTTAACCTTCATTGTTAGATGGCGCTCTCGCTAAACCCATTTTTATGCGATAAACTTCAAAATATTGAGAGATTTGTGCACTAAACCGGTTTAGTTACTAAACCTAAAAGAAAACTCGTTTAGTTAATCTCGAAGTTGACACATTAAGAGATAAACTCGAAAAAATGATTAAACGCGTTTAGCTAATCCTAGACTGTCAAGGGTATAACGTAATTTTAATATGTATAATCTCCTCTTTTCGGTTTCTCTGTATTTTTTACTGAAAAATAATTGTTTCACTGTGGAATCCACGCATAATAAGTGGGGGAAAATTTTGCCATAAAAAATACGAAACTCAGTACATTTTATGGCAACATTTTTAACACACCTTCAAAAAATAGTATGCGATGAGAAATACTTTTCGCACACTACGACAATTTTATGGTTGAAAAAATATTATAGCCAAATGTGAAGAGATCATGAATCAACAGCAAATGAATCAAACAGTCATCAAACCAACAGCAAAAATACGTTTACACTATTATGCAATCAGTTAATGCAGACAATGGTGGATTATATTATCTGGATGCTCCGGAGGTTCGGGTAAAACCTGTTTAATTTCGTTTATTTTACCTTTCATACGAAAACACAACATTTATTGTATTAGCCATTGTGTCATCTGGAATTGCAACTTCTATGTTACATGGCGGAAGAACGGCGCATTCAGCATTGAAGTTATGCTGTATAAGATAGCAGAAAATTTCCAGCAGAAAAAATGTATTTTGCTATTCACCGCTAGAGGCATCACTATCACAAAAATGAAATTTTTTCTGCTGATATTGTTTGCCATCAGCAGAAAATTTTTGAAATTTTTATGCAAATTATAAATTCTCAGCAGACAGTTTTATGAAAAATCAAAGAATTTATGAAAATGAAGAGAAAATATATGTTTAAAGGTTTTGAAGCGATGAAAGTTAATTTTGTTTAAAAAACGATTTGCGTATGTGTGTAAGGACTCTCAAGATATACTAAAATTACCATAATCATCATTATGCAAATACATCAAACAAATTGCCATCGTTCAAAGCACTCAATACAATTCTGAAGACATTTTAATGTGAGCGTTTTCAGTTTTTTAACAAAAATGTTAGAAAAACCCCCCTGTAACTACCCTGGGTGTATGTTTTTATGGTAGTTGAGATCATAATCTATATACATGAGCAACATAAGATTCACACCTGGCGTCAGTAGCCTTCCATACATTTTTGAAGTCATTTCAATGTAAAATGTTTTCAGTTTTTTAACAAAAGTGTTAGAAAAACCCCAATGTAACTACCCTGGGTGTATGTTTTTATGGTAGCTGATATCATAATTTATATACATGAGCAACATAAGATTCACACTTGGCGTCAGTAGCCTTCCCTATATTTTTGAAGTCATTTTAATGTGAACGTTTTCAGTTTTTTAACAAAAGTTTTCAGAACGTTTTCAGTTTTTTAACAAAAGTGTTAGAAAAACCCCCTGTAACTACCCTGGCTGTATGTTTTTATGATAGCTGAGATCATATATATATATTAAAATTACACAATATATTTACTTTTGGGTGGAATTTTTGAAATTTGAAAAAAATTATTTAAGCCTAAATGTTTGTGTTTTGTGTATACATAAAAACTAATACAGACACGTACATTTTATAACTGAAAACATATGACATCAAAACGACCTCAAAAATGTGTGGAAGGATACTGACGCCAGGTGTGAATCTTATGTTGTTCATGTATATAGATTATGATCTCAGCTACCATAAAAATATACACCCAGGGTAGTTACAGGGGGGTTTTTCTAACACTTTTGTTAAAAAACTGAAAACGTTCACAATAAAATGAGTTCAAAAATGTATGGAAGGCTACTGATGCCAAGCATGAATCTTATGTTGTTCATGTATATAGATTATGATATCAGCTACCATAAAAACATACACCCAGGGTAGTTACAGGGGGGGTTTTCTAACACTTTTGTTAAAAAACTGAAAACATTTTACATTGAAATTACTTCAAAAATATATGGAAGGCTACTGACGCCAAGTGTGAATCTTATGTTGCTCATGTATATAGATTATGATCTCAGCTACCATAAAAACATACACCCAGGGTAGTTACAGGGGGGTTTTTCTAACACTTTTGTTAAAAACTGAAAACATTCTTAAAATGACTTCAAAAATATATGGAAGGCTACTGATGCCAAGTGTGAATCTTATGTTGCGCATGTATATAGATTATGATCTCAGCTACCATAAAAACATACACCCAGGGTAGTTACAGGGGGGTTTTCTAACACATTTGTTAAAAACTGAAAACATTTACATTAAAATGACTTCAAAAATGTATGGAAGGCTACTGATGCCAAGTGTGAATCTTATGTTGCTCATGTATATAGATTATGATCTCAGCTACCATAAAAATATACACCCAGGGTAGTTGCAGGGGGGTTTTTCTAACACTTTTGTTAACAAACTGAAAACGTTCACAATAAAATGAGTTCAAAAATGTATGGAAGGCTACTGATGCCAAGCATGAATCTTATGTTGTTCATGTATATAGATTATGATATCAGCTACCATAAAAACATACACCCAGGGTAGTTACAGGGGGGTTTTTCTAACACTTTTGTTAAAAAACTGAAAACATTTTACATCAAAATGACTTCAAAAATGTATGGAAGGCTACTGACGCCAAGTGTGAATCTTATGTTGATCATGTATATAGATTATGATCTCAGCTACCATAAAAACATACACCCAGGGTAGTTACAGGGGGGTTTTTCTAACACTTTTGTTAAAAACTGAAAACATTCTTAAAATGACTTCAAAAATATATGGAAGGCTACTGATGCCAAGTGTGAATCTTATGTTGCGCATGTATATAGATTATGATCTCAGCTACCATAAAAACATACACCCAGGGTAGTTACAGGGGGGTTTTCTAACACATTTGTTAAAAACTGAAAACATTTACATTAAAATGACTTCAAAAATGTATGGAAGGCTACTGATGCCAAGTGTGAATCTTATGTTGCTCATGTATATAGATTATGATCTCAGCTACCATAAAAATATACACCCAGGGTAGTTACAGGGGGGTTTTTCTAACACTTTTGTTAACAAACTGAAAACGTTCACAATAAAATGAGTTCAAAAATGTATGGAAGGCTACTGATGCCAAGCATGAATCTTATGTTGTTCATGTATATAGATTATGATATCAGCTACCATAAAAACATACACCCAGGGTAGTTACAGGGGGGTTTTCTAACACATTTGTTAAAAACTGAAAACATTTACATTAAAATGACTTCAAAAATGTATGGAAGGCTACTGATGCCAAGTGTGAATCTTATGTTGCTCATGTATATAGATTATGATCTCAGCTACCATAAAAATATACACCCAGGGTAGTTACAGGGGGGTTTTTCTAACACTTTTGTTAACAAACTGAAAACGTTCACAATAAAATGAGTTCAAAAATGTATGGAAGGCTACTGATGCCAAGCATGAATCTTATGTTGATCATGTATATAGATTATGATCTCAGCTACCATAAAAACATACACCCAGGGTAGTTACAGGGGGGTTTTTCTAACACTTTTGTTAAAAACTGAAAACATTCTTAAAATGACTTCAAAAATATATGGAAGGCTACTGATGCCAAGTGTGAATCTTATGTTGCGCATGTATATAGATTATGATCTCAGCTACCATAAAAACATACACCCAGGGTAGTTACAGGGGGGTTTTCTAACACATTTGTTAAAAACTGAAAACATTTACATTAAAATGACTTCAAAAATGTATGGAAGGCTACTGATGCCAAGTGTGAATCTTATGTTGCTCATGTATATAGATTATGATCTCAGCTACCATAAAAATATACACCCAGGGTAGTTACAGGGGGGTTTTTCTAACACTTTTGTTAACAAACTGAAAACGTTCACAATAAAATGAGTTCAAAAATGTATGGAAGGCTACTGACGCCAAGTGTGAATCTTATGTTGCTCATGTATATAGAGTATGATCTCAGCTACCATAAAAACATACACCCAGGGTAGTTACAGGGGGGTTTTTCTAACACTTTTGTTAAAAAACTGAAAACATTTTACATCAAAATGAGTTCAAAAATGTATGGAAGGCTACTAACGCCAAGTGTGAATCTTATGTTGCTCATGTATATAGATTATGATTTCAGCTACCATAAAAATATACACCCAGGGTAGTTACAGGGGGGTTTTTCTAACACTTTTGTTAAAAAACTGAAAACATTTTACATTGAAATAACTTCAAAAATGTATGGAAGGCTACTGACGCCAGGTGTGAATCTTATGTTGCTCATGTATATAGATTATGATATCAGCTACCATAAAAACATACACTAAGGGTAGTTACAGGGGGGTTTTCTAACACTTTTGTTAAAAAACTGAAAACATTCACATTAAAATGACTTCAGAATTGTATGGAGTGCTTTGAACGATGGCAATTTGTTTGATGTTGCCCTGTATTTGCATAATGATGATTATGGTAATTTTAGTATTTTTTGAGAGTCCTTACACACATACGCAAATCGTTTTTTAAACAAAATTAACTTTCATTTCTTCAAAACCTTTAAACATATATTTTCTCTTCATTTTCATAAATTCTTTGATTTTTCATAAAACTTTCTGCTGAGAATTTATAATTTGCATAAAAATTTCAAAAATTTTCTGCTGATGTCAAACAATATCAGCAGAAATAATTTCATTTTTGTGATAGTGATGCCTCTAGCGGTGAGTAGCAAAATACATTTTTTCTGCTGGAAATTTTCTGCTATCTTATACAGCATATTGAAGTTACCTTTAAATATGCAACTAACAGAAACACCATCATGCAATATTTCCAAAACATCTGGAATGGCAAAGCTTCTTGAATAATGTAAGATTATTGTATAGGATGAGTGTGGTTCACAAAAATCGTTGAAAGCGTTACTGCTAGTTAGGTCTTGCTTATGCCATTACCTTCTGTGAATTTCATTTTCAAATAACGGGGGAAAAATAATGCAAATTTTGTTTTATTTTTACATAGGGCAACATTTTTGTGAAGTTCGAACATATAGCCCAACGTTAACTTCTGTAGGGCCAACCCTAGAGATAAAGGGGACTAGTGACCTAACTAGCCGTATTTGCCACTAGTCTCCTTTATCTCTTACTACGTACATTTTTTTCGGGATGACTACACTTTAGCGAAGAAACTTACCAAAAATTTCGGGCTGATATTTCGGGCCAACTTCAGCGACTTATAAATAATATGTCAGTGTCAAATAGGAGATAATGATCTAATGCGGTTAACCATTGACTAAATTGTGTTATTTCTAAATACTATATCGGTCTGACAAACTAATCAGAGTGTTAATACTCAAATTCGTCTTAGAAGCCTGGGGCGGAATAATCTATTTGATGACCCACCAACAATATATAAGCTAATTATAGAAAGTGAAGTCAAATTATATTTTAATAATAGTTTTCCAAACACATGTTTTAAGTACTTATGGGCAAATGTCGATTGGAACATCACAAATCGGCTACTATCTTTTCAAACTAGTTATACAAAATTCAAGGGTACCTAAAGTTCAAATCATGAAATTTGTTTTAAAACACGTTTTATCTTTATTGATAAATGCTGAGTTACTAGCTTTAGCGGATCGGAGTGAAGTTTATGCCAAAATAACAAAATATACACTGTGACCTATAAGTACTTAGAATTGGAAAAACACTCAAATATTGAACTTTCATAATAAGTGGTTCTGAACTAGTAATTGATGTAAGAAACCAATTTTATTTATCCACATGCTCGGAAATCTCTGACATTTTTGTTATTCGAGACAGAACATCATTGAGTGTAATATAGAGTTAAATAATTTCAAATGTTTATGAATTTTCGTATTACACTCAATGATGTTCTGTCTCGAATAACCACAATGTCAGAGATTTCCGAGCATATGGATAAATAAGATTGAGTTCTTACATCAATTACTAGTTCAGAACAACTTCGAACGTATCTGGGCAATCCGTAGGGGCCGAGATAAATAATTTCAAATATTTAAGAATTTTCATATTACACTCAATGATGTTCTGTCTCGAATAACAAAAATCTCGGAGATTTCCACATATGGATAAATAAGATTAGTATCTTACATCAATTACTACTTCAGAACCACTTCGAACGTCTCTGGGCAATCCGTAGGGGCCGAGATAAATTATTTCAAATGTTTAAGAATTTTCATATTACACTCAATGATGTTCTGTCTCGAATAACAAAAATCTCGGAGATTTCCGAGCTTACATCAATTACTAGTTCAGAACCACTTCGATTATCTCTGTGCAATCCGTAGGGGCAGTTTAGAACAACTTCGATCATCTCTGTGCAAACACACTATGTATATATGTTGTAAAAAATTTCATTTTTTAAAATTCACTCAAAACTTTTCACAAAAATTAAATATTTGCTATGTATAGTGTAAAAATATTTGTGTTTATTAAAAATTTTCAGATATTATTATGAAAGTTCAATATTTGAGTGTTTTCCAATTCTAAGTACTTATAGGACACAGTGTATATTTTGTTATTTTGGCATAAACTTCACTCGGATCTTTAGCGGGTATACGGTGTCATCGACATAATGCAACTGTTAGATCAATTCACAGTTTAGATTGATCGATATAGTTTAAACTTTATTATGCGATCAAATGCCGACTGATTTATATAATGTTAATTCGACGTGTTCCGAAAATTTATCAAATGATAGCCCAATTTTCAATATCAGGGGGTTTGTTAAATTAAAAATTTACAATTTATTTTATCATTTTTTCATGTTTGGTAAATATTAGAAAACGATTTAATCCAAGAATAAAGTTTGAAGTAAGCTAAGGATTATATTTGATAAAATTTCGACGTGATACTCAGCTTAATTTTGATATAAGAAAATAATGTCATTGCCATTTTTGGATTATATGGGAGTTCTTAATTTGAGAGATTTTGTATCGTGAGGCTCCTATGAGACAGCATTTTCAAGGTGTAATTTCAGAGTATATATTAATTTTCTGTTGAACGATGTCAATAATGAAATTCGAAAAATATTATTCAAAAGTTTTTATAAATCTTAAATACCGATTTAATATTTCACAGTCAAGGAATTGATTTATATGTAGAAATCAATTGAAATAGAAATCCCAGAATTAAATTATCTGAAATGAACTCCATAATACAAAAATATGTTAAATTAGTTAATACATTTTGGGCGTAAAAATTCGATCAAATGCCGACTTAATAATTTAAGGTTTGTCTAAGCAGGAATTTCATTGGTTTCTATGTATATCGCATGAAACGAGTTAGTTAACGCGATAAACCTATAAAAAACAATGAAATTCTTGCTAGACTAATCTTAATTATTAAGTCGGCATTTGATCGAATTTCTACGCTCAAAATTTATGCTTTGGCGTTGTGCTGATGATGACCGTGGCACCGATAAAATAGCATTGTGGGTTCAACAACATAGATCAGAGGCAATGTTATATTTAAAGTTTAGATTCATCGATACAATTTAATTTTCATTATTCGATCAAATGCCGACTGATGTATGTAATTTAATTCTACTTTTTACCAAAACTTATCAATTCGCTTAAGTAGTTAGCAAAATGTAGTTAAAAAAATGGCGGAATAATCATGAGGGTTAATTTATAAACTCTGTAACCCAACGATAAAGTGTAGGAATCCAGTCAATTTAAGTTTCATGTTGCGATCAAATGCCGACTTAATATTTTGCTTTAATTCATTATCAGAAAACCGTGTAATTTAATTGAGTTAGAGGTAAACCTGAAAGAATATCGACACAATTCTCGATTTGATGTTTTCAATTCAATGACGAGACTAACGTTTAGTTCACGTTTAGATAATACAAAATTATGTGGTCAGCGTCAGTATAGAGCGACGATCGTTTTCAGTAAATCATGCGGTTTGGTTTATTTTTTTTTGTTTTCCGCATCAAATAAACAACAACATCGGTTTTCTGTAATAGACAATAATAGTAATCTGTTCTGTTTGGTTTGTTCTCTATACAAAATTGGCAAGTACAAGCGTTATTTAGCTAAGTAGTTGCACAGTTGGCTGTAATTACCAAGTATAGTTAATTGTCTATAAAAAAAAAAATATTGCGTAATGGCGAAAGCCACAAATCATAATGACGGTCCATCATTCAAATTCGTTAATAAAATGCTTGTGGGGACGTATACGTATATACGTTACAACTACTATATCGAGGTACAGTAGATTCATAAAATTATATTTGTTTTTATTAAAATTTGGTTTATTTAGATTTATTAATCGAAATTGTCCCCGCATAGTTGACAAAAGTGTCGATTATGTACGTAGCACAGACGTCATTGTGCCCCCTATATATTCAACTTGAAGTCTATAAATAAAAAAAATTTGGAAATTTATATAAAGCGAGAGATGACCAAACAGATCTATCTTAATTAATACCGATTATGAATATTCGACAAAATTTAATCAAAATTAATTTATTTACATTTATTTTTTTTCAGCCATGCCGATTATTAAATACATGGATTCAAGAATTCTTGACAATGGTCAAAGTTAAAAAGCCAGCGTTTATTGCGCTACACATGCAAGAGGTTGGCGGTAAAACATACGAAAAATCAATGGAATATGTGCAGGAATTCATCAAGAATTTGTGCGAGAGCGAAGAATTGAAAGATTTTAATAGGATTCGTGTATACTTGGACGAGGATTTTAATTCGGCTGAACATTTTACTGTAAGTAGCTGTAAATTTATATCGACATATTATATAGAGAATGGTTGCAAAATTGATAAGAAATTTCTTATCGTTTAAAAATAAATCGTTAAAATAAAATTTTTGATTTGGTTTAGATGTCATTTGTGGCTTTATGATTTATCGTAAATTTTATCAGTTCAATAAAATGTTATAAGTGGAAATGTTGATGACCTTTAGATAGATGAAAGTCTGGTGTCGGTCTAGCATATATAAATAAACCACTTGTGGCGATAGTGATGACATTTGTTAATCTCTTAATATCTGCAATTTAATTTAATCTAAATTTTAAAGTAACCGAGATTTAAATACGATTGGTTACAATTTTGGTATATGATCTGGATTTTAGAATATCCCGTAGTGGTTAGATGCCGATAAAGTGTCGAATACATTTGTATTTGGCAACTTTACGTTGATCGTGCCATAATCAACGTCAAGTAAAGTGCAATGATGATTATCATCATTTAAGCAAATACGTATTAGCTTATCGTAATTTTTAATGTTTATCGTATTATCGCGTTTTTCTATTAATTGAAATTTTAGCAAGCGTATACTAATGGAAATCGCATATTTTAACATACAGGGGGGATAATAAGTAAAATGATATCATGATTCGCTGCTAAGTAATTCGGAGTGTACGGATTTTTAAACTAAGCTGATTTATATATTTTTACGGGAATGTCAGATCTGCTCAGAATGGTCAGACCCATATTTTGACAAGTCCGAGTTTAATCGTAATAAATATTCGGAAATTATTAATAGGCTTTTACATCTGGTAGAATAAAATGCAAGAAGGTTGTGCTCGTCTTCCCATTCGATATTTGGAGTGTCATAACTTTGCATTTATGCACCTGGTTAACTTCACACCACTCGTTGTTTCTATTAATGGCTTCTGGTAGACGTTGATGAAATTTGTCCTAATGTTGACCTAGAAAGGTAGAATAACAAAAAATGTTTAGATGATTGTCTTGATTTAATGTATTTTCGTAGAATGTCTCGATATAACGAATTTTTAGGGCAGCCAAAATTCCATTGATCTTCTATAACTCACATGTATAGATTTTTTAAATTTTCCAAAATTAGCTGTTCTAAGCACTCTAAACCTTCAATGTGATCAAAATAATTGAGTTTTTCTATTAGCTGGGGCTTAGTAACATCTCAGAATAGACGTTACGTAGCATTCTGGTTTATAGGAGTTTCTCGGAAAATTCAGAAAATTGTACGTTCGGTTTATCCAAGGCACATTTGGCTGTCCTAAACACCCTAAACCCTCAATTTGGTCAAACTAAACGTCTTTTATTAGATAGGACCTAGTAGCATCTCACTATATACGTCACATAATGTGCTGGTTTATAGGAAATCGCTGAGCAATATTCGTACGTTCCATTTATAGTACTCCGAAGTAAATTTGGGTGACCTGACGACATAGAAACCAGAATTCCCCAGAATATTAGGTATGACATAATTTGTAGCAGGTTTGATCTTAGTACGTAAAACCTTTAATCGGTTTATCCGAATTTAGCAATGGGTAATTTTTTAAGCGTTTGGTTTATAATTTTCAAAAAAACACAGTAAAATTGCAAAAATTTATAAAAATTTTCAAGATTTTTTCATGTAAATGTTGGCCACGGCTACGTTTTAAGTGGTCCATGCAAGATGTCCAATTTTTCACCATTTTTTCGAGCATTTCGGCTGGTATATCACTCATGACACGTTTAATGTTGTGTTACAATTCTGCAATTGTTGCTGTTTTTTTTTTATGGTACTTCATAGTCCCATAAAAAATAGTCAAGAGGCGTTAAATCGAACGATCTTGCTCACCGAAATCATTTCTCAATAAGTCCATGGTTTCGTGTGCTGTGTGGCGCCGTCTTGCTGGAACCACATATCGATCAGATTCAGTACATGCACTTTGGACAAAAAAATATCCGAAATCATCGAACGATAGCGAGCGCCATTAACGGTAACGTTGCGGCCATCGTCATCTTTGAAAAAAATACGGACCAATGGTTCCACCAGTCCATAAACCGGACCAAACAGTGGTTTTCTCTAGGTAGATTGGCAGTTCTCGCATAGCATGTGGCTGCTCATCACACCAAAAGCGCCAATTTTGCTTATTAATCTATCTATTTAACCAAAAATCAGCTTCGTCACTACAGAATTTTTCGATAAAAAAAAACACATTTTTCATTGAACACGAATTTTAAAATTCAATAATTTGTAATAAAATTCAATAATTTGTCAACGTTGTTCGGGTGTAAGTCTTTTCATGACGAAATGGCAACGCTAACTGAAAAAAATTGATTTTGACAGATGTCGCGAATCACTTGTGAAGTGTCAAAACCATATCCACGACACACCAAAAAGTACAAAAATTACCCGTTAGTTCTACGATTGATATTATAATTTCAGCCCTCCAGAGAGTCCGGGTACTTAGTCGCTCGGATATACAGGGTAACTTCAAGACAGACTATCTCATTAAGCACAGTACGATCCTCCAAGTGGGATCTGGATTGGTAAGTGTTGGGAGGTTAACTTTAGCCAAAGTTGATGAACACCATCATATGTAACATAACAAGACAAGATTGACTAAATCTAGGGGTCCATTTTTTTCAAAATCGGACAGATCAAACATGACTTTTTCGTATACGTATAAGGAGTATAGTATACAATTTTATATTAGTGTGTGTAATTTTTCTGTGGTTAGATTTGTTTGTTTTCTGCATCAAAAATTATGAATCGGTACAAATCAGTTCTGTTTTTTGATGCTTATTTTCTTTCGTCGTCTCACTTTTTTGACATTTCACCAAGAATTTGAGTGGCGAGTATCTTTGCAATCCGCGACGAAATATCATTGCAATTACTAAATTTATCAAATGTGTTCTTGAGTAGCACACACACATTTATAGAGTGCGTTCATGACATCCTAAGTTAGTTCGGAAAAAATACATAAAAAATTCTCTATCACACAAAATGTATTAAAACAACAACAAAGTTAAAACAATTTCAACTCGAGTTCGGAACTATCTAGTAGGCGTGGTCTAAAGCATTTCACGTAATTTGATTGGTTCTAAGTTCGTTAGTGAGTATAGAACTATTTATTTCCAATGTCATGTACGCGACTTTAGAAAGTGTGCGTCAACGTGTTAAGAAAAAAAAAATGTTAACCACACATATTTTTTTTTTTTTGCATCGTTATGTCGAATAAATGTTTTGTTTTCACAGAAACACAGGATTAGAAATTATTTTAAAGCTAAAATTAAATTAATTTAATTTTATTTACAGAATATTTGCATTTACAAATTTTAAACAAAATCATGAACGTCAAATCATGAACATGCGAAAAAACTGGGCTTAGAATCTCATGACTTCTGTACAGAGTGCGCCATCATTTAACGTTATGTTTTATGTGAACATTGAATTAATCCGATTGACTTGATTAGGTATATATGTTTTTGAAACGTCTTTACACCGGAACAACGTGCCGAAATAGTGACTCCGTACATTGAAAAAAGTTGTTCAGTTGTTGGCCAACAAGCACCATCTGACAATACTATTCGTCGTTTAGTGTCTAATTTTGTTAAGCACGGAACAGTTAGAGATCATCAACATATCGTTCAACAACGATCAAGACGTTCCAATGAACTGGTTGAAACGATCAGAGAGAGCGTTTTGGCGTCAGTGGAACCACTTTGCTGCGTATTTTGAATAAAGTGCAATTAACAAAGAATATTCCCGACAGACTGGCCACGTTGCTTGGAATACGGCCAGATAATCGATCGAATGGTTGACACTGAACCTGATTTTCGGAAGCAAATTTTGATGACCAAAGAGGCCCAATTTTGGCAAGTGGCGGCGTTAACATGCAAAATTGTCGCATTTGGGGAACGGCGAATCCACTTCAGATCCATCAAACGCCATTGCATGACCAAAAAGTAACCGTTTGGGTCGGCGTTTGCGCCAAAACCATCAATGGGCCATATTTTTCCGGAGAAAACGAAATAGTCAATGGAAATCGATATCGGTGGATGTTGGCTCATCATGTCTGCCCGCAAATGCGTGAAAAAGGTCTTGACGGGTTCTGGCTTCACCAAGAAGGTGCGACGTGCCACATTGCAAATCAAACAATTCAGTTTCTGCAATGAAAATTCACTGAACGACGTCCCTTAAGCTAGCAGAACCCATACGGCAGAACATTACAAGATAGTATGGATAATTATAGGCTAATTAAATGCTCTATTAAACAATTTTGGGCTCCATCCCTTCCAACTAAAATGCGGGTTCTGCTAGCTTAAGAAAACGTTAGCAGAACCCATATCAAAAAACGATTTAAAAACAACTTAAAAATTAAAGGTTAATTTCAGGCTAATTAAATGCCTTATTTAATTTTTTTTCTTATGATCACTCTAAGAGAAAGGTAAGGCTTTATCACTTAAAAGCTAACAGAACCCAAATCGAAAATCGGACCAAAAATCAAATTCGAACGCAAAACAAGAACAATTGACAACAAATAATTTTAGGCTCATTATGGCCTAATGAAAAGCCTCATTAGAAAATGTTTGGGCTCCACTCGTTTTTGACAAAATTTCAGATCATTTATTCTAAAGCTAGCAGAACCCAAATCGAAAATCGGATCAAAACCGAAATTAGAACGGAAAACAAGAACAATTGACATACAAATAATTTTAGGCTCATTATGGTATCCCGTGGCTTTTGATTAGGCCATAATGAGTTTCAAATTATTTGTATGTCAATTGTTCTTGTTTTGCGTTCTAATTTCGGTTTTGGTCCGATTTTCTGTTTTGGTTCTGCTAGCTTTAGATTAAATGATCTGAAATTTAGTCAAAACCGAGTGGAGCCCAAAAATTTCTAATGTGGCTTTTGATTAGGCCATAATGAGCCTAAAATTGTTCTTGTTTTGCGTTCTAATTTCGGTTTCGATTTGGGTTCTGTTGGCTTTTAAGTGATAAAGCCTTACTTTTCTCCTAGAGCAACCATAATAAAAAAAATTGAATAGGACATTTAATTAGCCTAAAATTAACCGTTAATTTTCCAATTGTTTTTAAATCGTTTTTTGATATGGTTTCTGCTAACTTTTTCTTAAGTTAGCAGAACCCGCGTTTTAGTTGGAAGGGATGGAGCCCAAAATTTTTTAATAGAGCATTTAATTAGCCTAAATAATTAGCCTATAATTAGCCATACATCTTGTAATGTTCTGCCGTATGGGTTCTGCTAGCTTAAGGGACGTACTGGACGTCTTATGTCAAAAAGAGGCAACATTGACTGGCTTAAAAAAACGACACATGAGCTCTAGGCAAGCATTCGTGCCGAAATCATCGCTATACCGTCTGAGATGCTGGAAAAGGTAATTTAAAAAGCACTAAATTGATGTTGTATTCAAAAACGAGTCCAAACAAATTGCGAAGGATTGAGTAAAAATACCTCATTTATAGAAATCGGTTCTTTTTTTAAAGTTATTCAATGTTTACATACCGACATAAAAGATGACACACCCGTTAGAAGCTACGGGGCCGAGGAGGGAGGAATAGACTAGTTAATTTTCTCAAAGCTATTGCATTTTTGGATTTAGGAATGTTCAAAACGTCGATAATAGTGATTTTGAAGTTATAGGTTATTTTTATACGCACCAAAGTTAATTCAACAGGTCGAATAAATATGTAATTAAATTTCTTAAAATTTAGACATATGAAATTTATGTTTCGAAAATTCAGCAAGTCGAAGTTTCTTAACAATAAGTCAAGGCTACTCGGGCGAGGTATTAATTCAGCATAAATTGGTCAATGAAATGCTAAGAGTTTAATGACATTTATAAAATTTAGTGACATCTAGGTTTAAGTAGTAGCATTAGAAGTAGTTTTATAATGAAGAAGAATTAGAATCTTAGAAGACGCGGTACGCGATCGTACAAAAGCGAAAATGAGTAGTGAGAAAAAGATACGTGGTGTAAAAGTGAAATAAGTGGCGTTATTATAAATAATTGAAAATAGTAAATAGTGGATTAGTAATTGTGGAAATTGTTGTGGGATAATATTGGGAAAATTATTGTGGGCATATTTCTGATATTTTTGGGAATATTCCAGTAGTGGTAAGTGTTCAGTAAGTATTAGGAAATTATTCAGACATATTCCACGGATGTGAAGTTTTTAACAAAACGACAAAATTAACAAAAACCAAATTTGTTAAATTAACAAAAACAAACAGTCGGTAAAAGCAATGTTAACAATAGAAACCTGACAACAGACGAATTTCATTTAACTGAAAACTATTGATATAGTATAATAAACTTGATTTTTATTGAAAAAAAAAATAAAAATTACAATTTAAAAATATTTTCATAAGTAAGACAAAACATTTTATGTAATTTAATAATGCTAATAAATTTAAGTATGTATTAAAGATTTAGTTATATGTATATTGCAGCAGCAATGCAAAGAATTGCACATACGTATATATGTTAAAATGATGGCATAAGAGGTGCTCTTTGAAATAAAATTGGTCTCATTAAAAAAACTACGACATTTTCCCATTTGTTAATGCGTTAGCCATTGGTTCCTAATAATCGAAAACCTCCTTCCAGAAATTTTCATTAGAATCGTTTGAGTTGAACAAAAAAATTAAAAATGAACCCGGGGCTCACCAGAAAACCTCTTTCACGTTTTTCTCGAAATCAGGATCCATCGCCATCGGTTTCTGGTACTCGAAAACCACCTTCCAGAAATTTTCATTAAAATCGTTTTAGTTGAGCAAAAAAATTAAAAATAAACCCGGGGCTTACCAAAAAACTCCTTGCACGATTTTTCTCGAAATCAGGATCCATCACCATCGGCTCCTGGTACTCGAAAACGATTTTAATGAAAATTTCTGGAAGGAGGTTTTCGAGTACCAGAAACCGATGGCGAAAGATCCTAATGTCGAGAAAAACGTGCAAGGGTTTTTCTGGTGAGCCCCGGGCTTATTTTTAATATTTTGGTTCAACTGGAACGATTTTAATGAAAATTTCTGGAAGGAGGTTTTCGAGTACCAGGAGCCAATGGTGATGGATCCTGATTTCGAGAAAAATTGTGCAAGGGGTCAACTGAAACGATTTTAATGAAAATTTCTGGAAGGAGGTTTTCGAGTACCAGAAACCAATGGCGATGGATCCTGATTTCGAGAAAAACGTGCAAGATATTTTATTTCAAAGACCAATTTTATTTCAAAGAGCACCTCTTATGCCATCATTTGATACTAGCCACTACTCGGTAGCGTCTCTGTGATCTGGCCAATAATTTATACACTGAAACCCAAAAGTCGACAAAATGTTGTATGCGATTCGATTTTCCAACGCAATAACAAATGGGAAAATCTCGTAGTTTTTTGATGAGACCAATTTTATTTCAAAGAGCATCTCTTATGCCATCATTTGATACTAGCCACTACTCGGTAGCGTCTCTGTGATCTGGCCAATAATTTATACACTGAAACCCAAAATCGTCAAAATGTTGTATGCGATTCGGTTTTCCAACGCAATAACAAATGGGAAAATCTCGTAGTTTTTTGATGAGACCAATTTTATTTCAAAGAGCATCTCTTATGCCATCATTTGATACTAGCCACTACTCGGTAGCGTCTCTGTGATCTGGCCAATAATTTATACACTGAAACCCAAAATCGTCAAAATGTTGTATGCGATTCGGTTTTCCAACGCATTAACAAATGGGAAATTCTCGTAGTTTTTTGATGAGACCAATTTTATTTCAAAGAGCACCTCTTATGCCATCATTTTAACATATATACGTATGTGCAATTCTTTGCATTGCTGCTGCAATATACATATAACTGAATCTTTAATACACACTTAAATTTATTAGCATTATTAAATTACATAAAATGTTTTGTCTTACTTATGAAAATATTTTTAAATTATATTTTTATTTTTTTTTTCAATAAAAATCAAGTTTATTATACTATATCAATAGTTTTCAGTTAAATGAAATTCGTCTGTTGTCAGGTTTCTATTGTTAACATTGCTTTTACCGACTGTTTGTTTTTGTTAATTTAACAAATTTGGTTTTTGTTAATTTTGTCGTTTTGTTAAAAACTTCACATCCGTCATATTCCCCGATTTCAGGAAGCTGTAAATTACAAGAATTATCCTTGTAACCGTCAAATTATATAACGGTATTCACAATCCAGGTATACGAACCGGATTTGAAAAAAAAACGACACTAAGATGTCTTGTCAATGACAGAATATGCGCTACGTACAACAAGAAGGCACACAATAATTTATTTATCTCTAAAGATGCCATGACAAAAGACTTCGGCCGTATATTCGATTTTTTATAATCCTAAAACAGAAATTTATAAAAAACCAAATTACTGTAAATTTTTTAAAATTTTGTTTCGTCAAAGTATCGCCTATGCAGAACAACCATATGTTATTAACGTCAGTGGTGCTTCCTGGGATAAAAATAGTTAGTGCCAAATCAGGACTGTGACTTTTTATCTATTGACTTGAAATGAAATTGAATTATGTCAAGCATTTATTGAAATTTCAGTGGCATTGCAATAAGAATTCTGAGTTATACAAACTTAAGCTCAAAATTATTAATGCGAACATCTCAACCTAATGGCACAGCTGTCCAAATTGTTTTAAGTTTAAATGTATATTTTTAATAGTTGAACCTATGGTATATTCGAATTCTAAGTTATGTATATCTGTTGCAACCACAACAACATCTAAAATGATTACGTTAAAAAGTTAAGAATCAACTGAAAGTTATTAGGGTATCCAAAAAATAAAATTCATTATGAATAAAAAGAACTTTTTTAACAAAACCCAAAAAAAAAATCCATTTCTCTAAGGCGGAATTGACCGAATCATATTTTTTTTTATACAAAACACAAACTTAAAAAAAATCTTTTCACTCCACTTCCTCAATGAATTTGAAAGAAATTGGACTGGAAGATACCGAAAAAAGGCAGAATATTTTATTTGCACCCAAAACTTTCTTATGTATGTATGCGGCAAATAATAATCTTTAGAACTTAAAGAACAAAATACCAATTTGGTTTTTACGGTTAGACTGCCACAAAAAAGTAAAATAACCAAGAGCAATTTATTCAGTGATATATTCTTGGTCTTCAAAACTAAATAATAAACAATACATTTCCTTTACGAATAAAATTAAAATTATAAAAATGTTTCAAGATGATAAAGTTCTTATAAATTACATATTTGTACGAGAACAAAACGAGATTATTCATCATCACACTCGGCTTCTTATCGTTTATATATCGTTACAATAGACAAGCGAATGAAATTATAATTAAAACAAATAAAATTAAATTTAAATTAGAATAAACACAGACCCAACTGTCTTAGATATTGTTATTATTATTTTTGTATATAAACAGGCATATATTGTTTATTTACTTTACGATTGCATATGTATCCAGTTTCTTTGATATATAGCTATATATAATGCGCTCTAGATGGAAATTACGTGTGAAAATTTTATTTTCAATTTTGCAATCAAATTAGGGCGTACGACGGGTGAACATGACTTGCTTAGGACTTATTATATTCAGATTTTCGACTAGAGACCGCATCTGTGACTATTTCCGTTCCAACCCCAATAGGTGCTCTGCAGCGGTAGGTACTGTAAATTTATTTATTTTGTATTATTTAGTAATCCAACTGAGTTAGGATAGCAAGTATTTAATTATGCACTGGTTCGCCCCTACAGGCGAACGGTAGCCGTCGGAAACAAAAGTTCAATTTAATGGTAATATATTGTTGCGAATTTCGGGCGCTCGTACTGGATTTTGCAAATAAAACACTTAGCGTTTTAAGTTACAAATTTTATTTCCCATCACTATTCTTTAATTTCAAATTGCTCGCGCCTTTATACTTGTGCATCACTGTTTGAGATTACTCCTTTTACTGTGTCTGGCAATGTATGAGTATTGCATTTGTAAATCACTTGCATGAATATTTGTATTCCCGAATATTCCGCGTCATTAATTCCCCTGTCTTGATGAATAACGCGTTAACTCCGGTATTTTCTATGATGATTGACGCCACCGTTTACAATTACTTTCGTTATTATTTCGTTCATATTCCCCTCCACATGGAGGGCCATTCTAAAATGCAATTCCCAAGCAATATTGGAGAAATATAGGGTGCGGCATCTTTTGGTAAGTTTTTGAAGTAGCGGTTATTTCGCCGCTCATAGCTCTAATATCATTTGTCACGTGACAGAAATTCAGTATTATATTCCCGGTAAACGAAATGAGTCTTCGCTGCATGGGCCAATTCTCGGTTGGAAGAAAATGAACATTTGTAGCAAAAAGTCATCTTTTCCGACGAAGCTCATTTTCATTCCGGCGCTTCGGTGATATTTCTTTCTTCTCTTGGGATTGTATAGCTCAACCAAATATCCTTCTGGAAATTCCTACCTATCCATTCTTAGCCCATATATCCATCATATGTTCATTCTCCGTGTTAGATCGGTTACTTATTCATGCTGCGCAACTGGTTCGAAACTTAATATTACATGTCAGATGAATTTCCTGTCGTATCATGCACTGCGATATCCCAACACAAACAGATCCAGAGGTATATAACGCTTACAGTATTGACTTCTTGTGGATGTAATGGAACGCTGTATTAGTCAATACGCAACATGTATCGATTACCATCTTTTGTTTCTAGAAATGGGCCAGCGATATCCATTTCTGTTCATTTAATCAAACGGTGCTCCAACATTGTAATACTGCATTCTCCCTTTCGCTTGCATTGATTCCCAAATGTACTCTGGATCTTCCAGCGTATGTTTCTTGCAGAACTTCCCGTATCCGTTTGGCCGCCGTTAACCAATTCCTAGATTCTTTTTAATATTCCGTCATTTATTCTCACAAACTGTCACTGCACGCAATACCTTTTACCAGTGGCGCTTTGAGATGCAATTTCATCCAGATCTTTGCGTCTTACACTATAGTTATTCTCTGCTTTAGAGAAAGACCACTGCTTGGAACAATATTATCCAGTTAACTTCTTCCCTGAACAGTCTGCATTTCGTTGCACTTAACTTTAATCCTGCTATCCGGATCGCTTGTGGTACTTATTAAAGATTGTTGACCTGTTCATCAAATGTACGCCCTAGTAAAATGATGTCGTCAATATAAACCAGGCATGTTTTCCAATTTTTGCCTCTTAGAACTTGTGCCATTAATCTCTGAAATTTAGAGGTGCATTGCAAAATCCAAACGACATTACCACTTAATTCTTCTGTTTCCTATTGCTTCGCGAGCAGTACACGTTTTGGTGCTTGCCGGATTGGAGTAGCGTTTCCTGTGTCGATTCTATGTTGCACAATATTAGTTTTACCTAGCTCGTCATCATTAAGAGCAAATACATCGGCTAATACGTCCAGTGCTTCCACCGCGACATCTGATGAACGACATTGTTTCGATTGGCAGTTAGCAATATAGTTGATTGATTGAGGTAACGGTGGTTATCGATACACCACACCTTTCCCACCTTTCCTGATTAAATTTATTGATGAGCTCACGTTCAAAACACGTACTGCTACTTTCTGCTTTAATTTCATCAAGGTTCTCGCATACCTCAACCCGTTATTTTTGACATTCTCAGGCTCCACAATTCCCATCCTGGTATCCTCAAGGTCATCGTCAATTTTCACGTGATGACTCGTACATCGGTAGTCTTCGCCTATAACTCGGAATACATTTTGTTCGAGTGTGTAACGAAATCTCGGTTTTCAAAATTCCGGTTTGTCAAAATCTCGGTTTTTCCAAATCTCGGTTTTGAAAATCTCGGTTTTCAAAATCCCAGTTTTGTATAAAAAAAACCCGATTTTTAAGAAATCCCGGTTTGAATTTTTAAAATTTGGCATGTGGGAAAATGGGACTCTTAAATGATTTTTTGACAAAATTCAAAAATGAGTTTGTGATAAAGTTCTAGAAAATGGCTAATAAGGATGGAATTTGGATGGAAGACTAAGTGCCCGTAAGAGTTATCGAAGCCGCCAGCCTCTACAATTATTGCATTTCAAAATGTTGCATTAACAAATATTGCTTTTTTTATTAATTTTGCAACTACAAAATGTTGCAATTACAAAATGTCGCAAATACCAAATCTTGCAATTAAAAACTTTATTAATTATTTTGTGCAATTAGAACTCGTCGTAAAGAAAACCGGGATTTTTTCGAAAACCAAAATTTACAAAAACCGGGATTTTAAAAACCGGGATTTTGAAAACGGGAATTTTGAAAAGGGTACCTCCACTTTGCGCCATTTTAGTACCTGATTATCTAGATCCACGACAATCTGGTATTTTTTCATGACATCCGCCCCTACATAGTTGTGTGATTTTAAATGTGTTCTTGTTGAATTTCTCCGTTTCACCAGCTTACGCCCCTCAAAACTGGTGTAACTAGTTTTCCGCATCCACCCCCATTAAATGAGACAAGTGTTCTCTCTCCTCGACTCGTTCAACATCTCACTGTCTCATTTACACTCACTATTTACAACGAAACTTACAATCCTCATGTAATGTTCGGGTTGTTGGCATCGGAAACATCAAGACGGGGAACGCTATCGTTTTCTTTCGTTTGCTCGAAAAGCTAGCGCCTATATTTATGTTTTGTATTTTGCGTTAGTTCTCTGACGTGTCTGACGTGTGACTGCCCATATCTCAGTTCCAACTAAGTCATTGCACGCGGATTCAGTTTGCAAGATAGCTGCTCTCCTGTGCCTAGCAATTATGCTGTACTGCCGCTAGAACTGCACTTTAAAATACTCAAATGAAATCTCGCCATCGATTATCGAACGCTTTAAAATTTTTCTGGAACTTCCGGCCACTCGTTCTGTTGAAAACGTGTTATTAGGCTGGCCATCGTTATTCGTTTCCAAGGTATGTGTTTCAAAGCGGGCTTCTACTTGCTTAATTTTATTTTCCATCTCCTTTAAACGACTGTTCACTTCCTCCGCAAGGTTCTTCATCTCTCGTTTAAGCTCTTGTTTTTGTAGCTATTGGATATGCTGAATTTAGTCAAATTTTCGTTCTGCACGGTGTTCTGCCAATTGGGAGTTTTGTTCTTTACAAAGCTCAGCAAAATGTCCATCTTGGTCCGCTCGTAGTTCTGCCAATTGCACACTATGCTGATTGTTCTCGATTTTCATTCATACTTTGGTTCACAGCATCGATATTTTCAGCTTTTTTCAGTTTAAGTTTTTGACGAGTTGGTTTTTTAACGTCACACTCACGGGCACTACCGTTTGTCTCCAATTTTTAAATTACATTACGAATAGTCAGCTGTGTAGGTTGATTATGTTGTGGTCTTGTATATGTAAGATGTACGGCAAAGAAAGTATGAACCAGTAAAGATTTCAAAAGACTTCAGGTCAACCCGGATGACAGCCGCTTGGCGTTTAGCTTCGCGTTTATATAGCGTACGACATTCCATCTTTTGGATACCACATTTCAATTCATTAGACTTATATTGGTTAATACTACACTCGGAACTTTTAAGTTTCACTGTCAACGCAGTTAGAGATAAAGACATTATCTGGCTATAATATCCTAAAGTATCCCTATTTGAACTTGTGACTCTGAAAGCTAACCGTTTAGATTTTTGCATTTTGCTTTAATTTTGGCTTAAAATTTAAAAATTTGTCACATCATCATATCACTCTCAACAAAGAATGAATCTTTCACATCATCCGATTTGTGTGTGGTATTATGTATCCAACGGCCAGACTATATACGAAGCTCTTGTTGTGTAAGCATATTTTCGCTTAGCTTAAAAGGTCCTGGTGATATCCAGGCCTTAGATGGCTTAGTACGTTCCCGCATTTTCTTATTTTTATAGCGTTCTCCATTTACATTTTCCGAGGTTGTTGTTGTGATAAATCCGATAAATTATTCCGAGGTCTTTGTAATGGATTCATATATCCTGATGGTTTTTGTGAGAGTAACCATTTGGGCCGCCGCTCATGTAATGTCCTTTTCTTAAAACCCAAGCGTGAAAATTACATCTTGAAATATTTCAAAACCTTTTCCACTTAAACTTTAGTGAATTGATTGAAAATATTTCTCAGTTGCCAAATTTCAGGTTTAGACTAACTAAATTAATATTAGTTCATTCCATCACTGATAGATGCCACTAACATTTAGAACTCAGGTTTTGTGCTAAACTTTAAGGTAAAAGTCAATTTTAATTAAATTTTTCGGTATTTTCAATTATTTTTTTAAAACTATGGCAAACTGATGGGGTTTACCGTAGTAAACGATTTGCCTCGAGTTTCTCACACAGCCTAAATTGTGCTTGTTATTTAGTTTTGAGAATTATTAATCGCCAATTATCAATATGTTAGCGAACAATAAACAAAAGTAAAGGTTTGTTGTATGCCCTCTATTAATGACTGGTCTGGTATGAACTAACCATCAATTTTCTAGTAGTTTGAAATTTATATAATATAATCGTTTTGAGTACTACCCCAACCTAATAAAAAAATATCAAGTTAATTCAAAATTTAGGAGAGTACTAGGTTTAGTTTTACTTAGTTTCTTGGTCCAACTGAATCAGAAAATAATAATTTTTTTCAATTTTTTTCGAATGTACTGCTAGATTCAAGATAGATGCCCCTGATGGTTGTAGTACAAAATAAAACACCCAATCCAGGAGTTGTAACCTCTTACAAATTATTACGGTCAGCCTCAGCCGACCCGCAGATTTCAACTAGTCATGCAGTGGCCTCACGCACGGTTATTTTGCCGGCTAATACTCAGAGTATTGGGTCGTGGGAATTTGGAGGCTTGTCTGACTTTGGCCTATACCGTGTTTACAGAAATTTAAAAAAAAGGAAACTAAAAATAAATAAAAAAAACCGACTGTTCCGTCGAAATTTGTCGGACGAAACTTGAGGAACGGAGTAAAACAATTATAACCGGGCGTGCCCATCCGACGACGACCGTATCTCCCCGAGTGCCAAGTACCCAGTCTGCTGACGAGCCTCCTCTCCTTGAATGAGCCATCGACCCCGAAAGGCCGATGCAACGAAGCAGCATTACAGAGTAGAGACGTCTCCCCAACAGGCCAAGCCTCTCTTCACGCGAAGAGTCCTCCAACGAATATCCTATAATTCACACTTCGACAGCTTGAAACCGCCACGAAGAGACCTCTGGATTATGCGGTCGCCGCCGAATAGACGACACATTCACTGGAATCACCACTGAATAATGAAAACAAGTCGCACAGAATCATGAAAACCAGTCGTGGTCGAAGAAAGAAAAATTAAGACCAGATGCAGGGAATAAGTCGCCGTGCGGTATTTTATATTTTATTTGAGAAATTTTCACAGTATAAAAGGATAGAGAGGAGGGAACTAAGGAAGAAGGAAAAGAACTACTGCTACAAATGGCTGAATGAAAAATAGACAAAAATGAAATCGAACAGAAAAGAAAGAAAAAAAAGACGGGAAAGGTTCGGAGCCGAACTCTATAAGCATTTTTGTTGCCTATAAAGAACTTCTTTGCAGTGTGATTTGCGTATTTCAAATATTACGACCACCTACCCCCACACCCACCTAACCCCATCTACACCCAGCCCAACCGACCCCAATCCACCATATCTCAAATGACCTCAATCAACCACAAACCACCACATCTAAACATTATTACCATCCCCCACCCACTATCCAATTCAAACCCCAAGACCCATCTCACCCGCACCACCCAATACCGCACCACCCATATTATCACCCTTTAACACCTCCATATCCACTTCCACACACACACACCACCCACACAAACCCTCATCCACCAAATCCCAAATTCCTACACCAAACCCGAAACACCTCATTCCACCCCCTCCACCTCCCATACCACCACTCCTACCACCCCCATAACCACACAACCCACACAAACCCACATCCAGACGATATATATTTTTATTCCACATTCACATGCTCGATGAAACCAAAATAGAATAGAAAATAAAAAAAAATATATCAATTTTAAGGAGGGGGGTTAACAAAACCCCACCTATCTCCGAACATCCTAAACACAGACATGTCCAAATAAATAGGGATTATTCCCATGAATTGTTTGAACTTTTAGTGAAGAAATTAAGTTGATATCTCCATCCGTTCTCAAGTTATCGTGCACACAGACGGACAAACGGCAAACCGAAACCATATAGCATTTTTTTTTTAAATGCTTAAAAAAATATATGGTCACCGAACCCAATTTTGATAGCGAGAACCAATGTTTATCACCGGCCGCGTGTACGACGACCGTAATGTATGGTGCTCGATTAAAATACAAATTTAAATTTAAAAAATTTGAAAATTTGAGAATAGTAAGAAGAAATAAAAATTTAAATTAAAAAGAAAAAAAAATTGTACCCTACGACCTTCAGAAAAAGGTCACCCTGTAGGGTTGTAACGTCCAAATGGGTTGCGACCTTGTCGCCGTCATGGCACATGCAATTCCAGTTACCCGGACCGTTGGGTGCCTTCTCGCCGTGAAATGTGGTTGAACGTTGTTTCGCCAAACCGCTAATCCGTTGGGAACGAGCTCGCTAAAACCCGTATATATTTTCTTGTGCCGACCTTTTTGCCAAAAAAACGGAACCGATAAGGTGGCGTCAGCTGGCCCCTTGTAATTAACTGGCGGAGCCGTCCTTCGCCAATTTATGCTTGATAAACCGTCACAAACATTGGGGCGTTGGCTCGCAGATCCACCAATAAACATAAAGTGGCCTCACCTGGCCACCCGTAAACAAATTGTTGGGCGTTGGTTCGCCAAAAAAATTGGCTCGCCGAAAACCGTAATATAACCTTTAATAACCACATCTGGCCACCCGTTATCGCACCACCAACAAACTACTGTACCATGCACACATATGCAGGCGTTATATACGTGAATAACACCATATGTACCCTACATAAATCACATAAATACTTCACATGTACCAATAGTGATGTTGGTGTATCACATATGATCAGGTATCACTCCTAGACCCGTTAACTCACTATCCAACTCTAAGATATATATCACAAATTGGACAGTTTTCCATAAGGATGCAAACCTCAATCTATAGTTTCTCCCATATCCTCGCACTCTCCTTTTTTTCAATAAAAAAATTTTATATACGACACAATTTGTAAATCATATATTTTTTTATCAAATATTTTACAGTTTTCTTTAAAGCTTTGTATTTTAACTAAGAACAATATGGGCATCAAAACAGCGCTTTTAAAACGCGCCCAAAATCAAAAAAACTGCAAACAGCACAAGACTTTTTTCACAATCCAAAAGAACTCAACTGTAATTGTTTCCAAATTCAAAACGAGACTAATTTACTAAAAAAAATTTCTCGCACCTACGCTACAACCTAAAAAAAATGCTAAAAAATACTTTCTTTCTGTCCCTTAAGTCATTCTTGTCCGTTCTCGCACATGCAGTTGATACGCGGCGCAAACAGAACGAACGTCACGCGCCAAAAACACAAAACAAGAAACACAGAAAAAAAATATTAATCTACATTTTAACCACTCGCAATATTTGGTAAGGCTATCGTATAATTAAATTGACCCAACACAAAAACCGCTCGTTAAATTCTCATCGAAGCAATCATAGTATCACTACTCATACATAGATGGCAATGCCACAACGATCAATAATAAATTACAAATTAATAAAATGTTATGACCAATGAGTGTCGTAACAAAATATCTTCGTTCAGATTTTCTGGAAAAGTTGTGTTTTTAGTTGGATTGATTTCAGTCATACTATAGAACTTTATAGTAATTATAAAAAATTAAGTTATTATAATTAAGTTAGTATCATCTAATTTCAATTTCAGTTTTGAATTTATTTGATTGTCATAGGTTCAAAATTATAATCTTTCGTCCTATCAGAACTAATACAGTAAGCAGTCTGTAGAAGAAATTCCCACATAAGAAAGATTATTTCATAGCAACCTCCGTATTAGCCACTTCTTCCCCCAAAATTTCCACAAAGGCAACTCTGGTTTTTCATTTCTATTCGTTTCATTTTCAATTTATATTTGCCGTAAAAATTGGAGATAAAACGCCGAGCTTCTATTTTTTTATAAGACAAATCATCAATTTTAATTGGTCTTTAAGAGGTTAAAAGAGATTTATCGAAGCTACAACGTTCATAAATCAACGATTACGAGAAAAAAAAGTAACAAAACATAATCAGAAGAAAATCATGCGTATGTACAAATAAAAGTGCTGAAATCGAATAGGTCTCTCAATTCCAACAGACACGTATTTTGAGCCAGCAACAGATCTATAACTGTCGAACGAAACCGGTCTTGTACACAAAGAGCCGATTGCACAAATAAACAAATGTTGCTATTTTTGAAAAGATTGCTGCTGGAAGGAAGTCACTTAGAAGAAAAAGGATTACCAATAAAAGCGATATTATTATTGGATAATGTCACCTGCCATGGCACAGCAAAGCGAAAACTTCAAGATTATTTTTTTTTCTGTCTAACAATACTGCGCTTAACCAAAACTTCATAAAAACCCTTGCGGCCCTCAGTTACATTAATTTAAAAGAAGTAGCGTTTTTCATTGTGGGAGTCTGGAATGTACTCCCGCAGTCATGTGTCAAAAGTTCATTAACACATCCATTTTCATCGATTGACGAAATTGAATTCAAGATACCAGCTGATTATTTTGTGGGAGAGGATAATATTCCCTGGTGACTTTACAATGTAATTGTAAACAAAAATGATTCAACGGAGAATGAAATAATGGAATGAGCAATTGATGGCGAGAGAAACATGACTTTTTAAAATAGAATAAAATATTAAGTAATCCGTATTTAACCGTTTCACCCCATTCTGGATCGGGGACCAAACAACCGCGAAAGTGGCAGTTGGATTATTTTGTTAATATATTACTCATAAAATAGTCATATTTAAATTTGATATATCTTTTCAAGTATAAAAAAGACTGAACTGTGCAGCGATAACATTTTTGTTAATGTCGGACTTAATGGATCGGCTATAAAAATAACAATAACCGTCATAAATGCTTGGACTTCACTTTCACACCCGTTGTATTACATTCCTAATAATGTATTAGAAATTATTAATGTCTGGAGGTGTATTAGCTCTTCCAAATAACAAAAACAACGTATTATTTTTTTTTAACCACACACATGACGCGGTATACAGAGTATTCCATTTAAAACGAAACACTGAATAATTTCAAAAATATTTAATTTTGCGAGAAAAGTTAGCGATAAATTTGCAGCCTTCACCTCTAGAGGACTGGATTGGAATACCTTTCAAATGACCTGATAAAATATTTTAAAAATTTTCAGGGTGCTTCGTTTTAAATGGAACACTAACACACATCACAATACAAATGAGTTTCTAATAGTGTTAACCACAGTTGTCAAACACTAATTAAATTCGAAATTTACATATATACAGAAAATTTATGGTTAAAAGATATAAATATAAAGATTTATAATCAAGATTGTATCAAAAACGAAATACAAAACAAATTAATAGATTTTGTATATCTGCCAGTCAATATCAACATTATGAGCAGACCTCGTCTCTTTGCAATTAAAGTGCGACGGCGAAAAACGTGCGCTAGCCACAAAAAAAAAATTATTATTTTTTAAGTGAGCCCCATACATGGTAGTTGTGTGATATAATAATTAAACCGTTTTGGGTCACTAAACTATGTTTGTATATTCGCATATGTATATTAAACCAATGACGTAAAAGTTTGCCAAGATGATGAAGAACAAAAAAAAAATTATACTAATTTGGAAATAACCATATTTGTAAATGATTTAAGTATCCATGCATAAAAGTCACGACAAACACCAACGAACGAACATTGCTAGCATTCAGTTATCTACTAAAGTTTGCGTAGGTGTATATAGAGGGAAAACGTTTTTTTTTGCAAAATTCTTTGGGCCATAACAAATTGTTTATGTAAATTGTGTAAATTGCTTTATATATACGCAAACACAAAATACGAATCATTTAAGCAGAAGCAGAAACACAGAAAATAAAAAGTTTTCCCCAAAAATGGAAATAACATTATCGCACAAAACATCTGATTGTAATTGGTAATGTTTTTGAATTTGCTCAATAACAACAAGTTAACAACTTTATTACAAAAAAAATAATATTCCGTATAGGGTGTGGCCCTTGAATTGAAAATTATTATAAATTTTCAACTCCTGTTGTGAAATGATTACGAAAATTAATTAAAAGTTTTGGTTTTCTTGTGTCATTCCAGTATGATGAAAATTTTCGACTTTTTATAATTTAGGTTAGAACTAGGTGGCTGGCTATATTGAATAAAAACCTTACTAATTGAGGCCGTAAATAACAACAACAAAAAGTCATTAGAATTTCCAAACGATATTTTAAGTCTTCCGGAAAAAGAGTTGTAAAAGTTTAAAGTTTTTCATCGACAAACTTTTCCCATTCGGTTTTTAATTGAAATAGTTTTTAAAGCTTTTTCAAGAGAGCAATATATAAATTTTTCATGTCTTTTGTAGCAGCATCATTTAGCCTGTACACCATTAAAATCTACAGCACAGGAATAGAGTTCAATATTTTTCTGAACAATTGCATGGAAAAGCTGTAATTTACTATAAGTGATGCGTTTGAATCATAGCCTTGCAAAGGCCCTGTCGACGTATCTATTTGTGGCCAGAGAATGTAAAACACTTTTCCAAATTACAATTCTCAATTAAACTAATTATAAGTTTTTAAGGCTCTATTAAAAATGTTTAGGCTCGATCCACTCTTATTAGAAGACATGATATCAAAAATTATGTAAAACCAAATGGAAAGTTAAAGGATAATTTTAGGCTAAATTATTTAGGCTCCGCTCCATTCGATTTTAATAAAACATTGGGATTTTCTACTTTAAAACTAGCAGAACCCAAATCGAAGCCCGGATCAAATTCGAATTTAAAAAACATTAACTAGTGTTATCTAAATAATCAAGGGCTCTTTATTGGCTCATTAAACCCGTCATTTAAACAAAATTTGATACTGGTATCATGATATCCCGTGTGGACGCATAGGTTGTTATCTTTTTTGTAAACATAGGGTAGCGAGTTTGAAAACGAGGCACGTTTTTTGTTGTTTACCAGTTACACGTAGTAAAACAACCGGGTGGCGATTTAGAGTTGTTCCACTAATTGTGGTGCGATATCTACGATTAGAATATTTGGTTGCGGTAGTGTTTCTTTCGGTAGTTATTGTTTTGTTTGTTAATAGTTCGTATTCAATGTCAGCCTAAAAGATGCATAAGCTCGAATTGTGTGCTTGATCGGTCGTATAGTTGACCGAAACTCCGAAACTAAAAATGTAATTTTCGGGCGAGAGTTTTGGGTTTTCTCGAGTGTTGTCAAGCCGATCGCAAGTGATCATTCCCTGCAGTTTGCTTGTTAAAGTGTCGATCGTGGTTAGTTGTTATGATATCGAGGGATATTCGTTGCTTTGGACGTCTAATCTCGCGGTATTAGTTGTGTAGCCAGTCGATCGACTGGCCGTAAGGTTGTGCGATAAAAGGTTAGGCTTAAAAGTTTCGGGTGTAAAATTAGTGAGAATCATGAATCTAGGCAATTCTGAAGTTCGGAGTACTGCTTTCGAAGTATGAATGTTATATAATTTGCTAAAAAAAAGCTGCCTGTCAAAATTCAAAAACTCAAACCACCACGTCCACGTGTTTTATAAAAAATATTTTCCAGAAAAGATCAAGCCTTTCAAAGACGGAATTTATTTAAAAAAAAAATCGCATTTCGGAAAAAATAAAACCGCATTTATTTTTTTATTTTTTTTGAATTTTTCGCATATCCGAACATATATAACCCCAATATTTCACCACCCCACCATCCCCCAATCTTTATATATTTATAATTCTTCTGTACGTATGTTCAAATTTAAATTTATTATTTCGTTTATTTATATTTTTCGACTCTTCCAAAGTTGTTTAAAGTTATTTGCTTTTTGAAAAAAAAAAAAATCGTTTACTATTTTCGTCCTCTTTCAGAATTCCACGGATTTTTTTTTATTCCTATTCGGTGGTAAAGGAAAGAAAATAATTAAAATATGAATTCTTTCTTTTGTAAAATTAACAAAGTCGGATTCCCTCGTAGACGTACGCTGTACGTCATTTTAAGCATAGAAAAAAATTACCAGTGACGTACATTGTACGTCAAAATAGCGCAAGAGGTTAAAGTACTGAGACTTTTAACGTCTTGTCATCAACCTTTGAAGGTTAGTCATCAATGCTATCATTTTCATTTATTCGTATTGCAGCTAATACTATTTAATTCATTTACCGATGTGGCGACCAAAATATTAGTTGTCGTCATATTCTGATCAACTGTATATAGCTTTTAGTGTAGCTAGAAATTATGGGTTAAAATTCCTGCCAAGACCTGCTAAATTTTAGCGAGCAAAACTTTCTTAAAAATAAGAATCGATTAGGGTTTGTATCATATTGATTTAGGACTGGGCAAGATGATGTGGTGATGTTTAAATCGAAGCCGGTAGTCGCGGTTCCTAACGAACGAAACTTAACCGAGGCGTCTTTTTCTTTATTTGGAAAGAAAAATCACCACAATGCTTAGAGTCCCAACAAAAATTGCTCACTCTGCTTATAAATTAAATTCACATACATCCTAAAAATGTACAAGAATGCATCGACAACAGTTTTTGATTTTTTTCATCGACAACAGTTTTTGAAGACCACCGACGACCATCTTTGATCAGTATATTATTGCATAAAAAAACATGTTTTCAGCAAGCAAACGGTACATTTATTGAAAGAACAGAATTCCCCTGAATGACTTCTAATAAGTAGAAGTCATTCAGGGGAATTCTGTTCTTAAATACCGTAGGATAGGAGGGATAACCCACCATCGCACCCACACCTGCACCCTAAACTGTTATGTTATTGCATGACGCGTTGTAAATAAACATTAGGTAGTTAGGACAAAACTTTATCTAAATTATTATAAAATTATAATACCATTATATAAATAAAATTCATTCCTTCACGAAAAATGTAAAAAAATATGGAAAATTGTATTTCGACAAATTTTCAACAATTTTCTGTGTCAAATCTGTCGACATATTGCGTGCGACAAAAAAAAGACAGATATTTTGTCACAATTTGATGAACGGTTTGGTGATCACTTATTTGGTTATATCGGAAGCACTTTGCCTGTATTCCTTGTTTTTGTTTTCTATGTTATCCAGACATAAAGAGTGTGGTCTTTTTAACCGTTGAAAATCTAAGGAATCCCGTTACGGATTTATTTAGTGCAATTAAAAAGGTTAAAAAGTTTTATTTGAATACTTCAAGATGCGAATTACATTTTAATTCAAGCAGAATTGCTTGGGTTAGTACTAATTTAGGTGACCGTATGAGAACAGTGCGGTATAAATGGAAGGAAAACAGAACGTCCTGATCGGCATGGTAGTATGCCTCATCCGACACCCCTGGGACCTGGCTAGGATTCAAATAGGTAATCAATCATCAATCCGAATATAAACTGATTATGTTACATCAGGAAACAGGCAGCCAAATCCCTCAATGAAATATAGGACCAACAAAATTAAAAAAATAGAACGATTCCAAGTTGGTTTGCTGTGGCTCTAGTCGATGACATCCCGGATATTCGTGGCCCGGTCAATACTCTCTGATCTAGCAAATTGTGCTTATTACCTAAGTGTTACGTTTTCCAGACTGCGGTACCAACCAGTTATGCTTTTATACCTAAAATCTTGTTACGACAGCTTGAGGGTCATAACATGATTGAATTTGTTTTTTTTAATTTGTCATTTTTAAAAATATGTTTCGTTATAATCGAATATGTGGTGCCATCTATCCCGCGGCATGTTTCATTTGAATAGGCTTTAATATTCTATTCTGTTGTTTTGACTCACCCTATTCTATTACATCAACGTCGAGAGAATGATTGGAGCGAGACCAATATGTACCCCTTGTGCGTGTATGCGAGCGACCAGGATATAGAGGAGTATTTTTGTTGTGTTTTCTTTTTTTGGTGCGTGCAACTGATGTGGGAGAAAAGAGTGTGCAAGTGACGAAATTAAGAAAAAATATTCTATATTTTTTTTGTAGTGCGTGAATTTTTTTAAATGAATATACAATTCTAATAAAATGGAAGTTTTTGATATGGAAATGTGAAGCTAGTTAGTGAAATAGTGAAAACAAAAAAAACGGTGTGGAAAATATTTCTTATAAAAAAATTCGAGAAGACATAAGAAAAATATGGTAATATTCTTGAAATGAGGACATTTTTTGTTTATTTTGGTTTCTGTTAGTTTGGTGGAATTTGTTATTTGATTGTTGATATTTCAGGATTAGTGCTGTACGTCTCTATCATATCATATCATATCATATCAAGTTGGCTATTGTTAATTTGGTGGATGAACAGAAAAGTGCCGTGTGAACCGAGTTCAGTTTTACCACAAAAAAATTGTGAAGCGGCAACAAAACATACTGTAACCCATACACGGTGGCCCACCACGAGGCCATTCATCAATTTGTTTTCCTATTATTTTGGATACCGCAAGTTACGAGTGGCCAGTTGAGGCCATTTCTATTATCGGTAAGGCGGAAGACCAGCCAAAAGTTAGTTTTCGGTAAGGCGAGACAACGCCCAACGGTATATCACATTAAAGCGAGACGATGCTCATCGAGATTTGTTCGGGTGGCCAGTAGAGGTCACTTCATTGGTTTACGGTTAGGGCTATCTTCTAGGGCTAATATCATATATCTTCTGACTAAGGCGGAAAGTCGCCCAACAATTATCTACTGCGGCCAGTCGAGGCCAAATATATTTTCGGCGGGAGGACGTCCAACAAAATATTTTATTTTATGGTTTGGCTAGACGACGTTCTATATTTCAACAGTTTAAGGTGAGACAACTCGCAACCAAATTGTTTGCGGGTGGCCACAGTTGAGGTCACTTCATTTTCCTATGGTTTTAGCGATCCAACGCCCAACGGTATCGGTGAAAACACCGCAACGAACAGATGGCCTGTTATTTTGATATTTAGGGATATTTTCCCCCGATACTGGTGGCCAACTGGGCATTCGTAAAATTCTAACCAAAGCCGGAGAGACGCCCAACCCCTTCCGGTGGGACCTGGCACAAGGTCCACGAGTTGCAAACTTTTTTTTATTGTTTTTTTTTTCATTATTTTTTTTGTTCGTTTTCAATTTAAATTTGGTATCTTTTATAATTTAAATTCATATTTAGTTTTTCATCATCTCAATTCCAATTTCATTTAATTTTCCAACGTTTTTTGTAATCGAGCTCTTCTATGGTCGTTCGACACGGGAGCGAGGTGGGTTGCACATTGGTTTCGCTCCGTCTCATTACGTTTGGTGGTCATATATTTTTATGTTCCCGTTATATTTTTCTTGGTATTTATTTTGCGCTTCGATTTTTTTTTCTTTTACGGTTGATCCTTTCGGTCCGATTTATTTTGATTTTCCCGTTGATATGACTCTTGGCATTCGGCATCATTTTTCTTTTCGTTTCTCCGTCCCCGTATTTACATAGTTATTTGAATTATTCTTTCCCGTGTGCCATAATGTAAATAAAATGAATTACTTAATAATTTTTCGGGTAGATATGATGGGACGAGTTTTTCATTCGGTATCGGTTCCATATTTAAATGCTGTGTTTCTCACTCCCCATCATCCTCTTGGCAAGACATCCACAGGGTTGGAGTGGCCAGTACAGCGCATGTGTCGTCCATTCGGGGACGACTGTAAATTTCGCATGGTCTCCCCGTGGAACTTCGGCAGGCTCATGCTATCGAAGTGTGAATGGTGGGGGATTAGCTGGAGGTCTCTCCGGGCGAAGAGAGGCCTGGTTTGTTGAGGAGATGTCTCTACTCTCTAATGCTGCTTCGTTGCGGCTGGATCTGGTCTTTCGAGGTCGATGGGTTATTCGGAAGGAGGGGGTCTCTTCAGCAGACGGGGTACCGCCGTCACACCTTCTTATTTTTAATTGTATTACGTTCCTCAAGTTCCGTTCGACAAATTCTTGTCGACTTAATTTAATTTCAGTTCTGATTATTATTTGATTTTTATTTTTCTGTTCCATGGTGTAGGTCAAGAGCCTATAATTCCCCCACGACCCATGCAATTACCCTGAGATCTAGCCGGCTTAGTGAAAACTGCGAGTTGGCTGAGACCCATCCGTAACAATCTATCGTAAAATGAATGTTTTAATTTAGAACAAGGAGTAGTTATAATTAACCGAAAGGTAATGGCTTAATTACAGCTAGAGTGGGTTGGGCGGATCTCTTGCTACATGTAAAAAATTAAATATATCAATTCACCATTTACTTTTAAAGTGGAAAGTGGACTACTTTACTTTTAAAGTGGAAATCTGTCGTCGCCTGATCAAACGGTTTATGATCAAAATCGATGGGATAATTTGGGAAGAAGCGGACGGAGGTGTTTAGCCGGGAAGAGATGGCATAGAGTAATTGGGCCGACGTAAAGAGGTGGAGAGTGTAAACGGGTGCTATGTTTATTATATTAGCTAGGCCAGGAAAAAAAATTGCTTTAATGTGGTCCCATGGCTATTTTGCCACTCTAGGAAAAGAGGTTGTCGATGTATGTGAAAGGCCTACCTTCTGTCTTGCCAAAATATCGAATATATATTATCGTAGTCACTTCAAATGACAAACTGCGTAGTTTTTTAGTAAACTCAAAATGGCAGTTTTGAATTAATTCTTTCGCATCAAGTCACTTATTGACATGGCAACTGGCTAATTTTTCATACACATAATGGATTTCTATACTCACTTGAGTGACTCGAGTGACAATAAAATTTTAATATTAACTTCGGTGTGTTCGATTCGATTTTCTGTATACCGAAGTTATTGAAATTCTGATAAAGATTATAAAAACGACTCAGGTTTTGTTCATTTGTCTCGATGTTTTAAAGGTTTTTGATCTCGAAAATGCAAAATAAAAAAATTAGTCTGACCGATGATTTCTCATGAATTGTGTGAATTTGGGAAAGGTCGGGTGCTTGTCGTAGAACTCATACAAACAGCATTTTTGTTATTTAAACCGTATAATCGTGAGTTCGAAAGGTCTTGAGACAAAAAGTTTGACAATTCTACTTTAGTTCATAAATTCACCGTTTTGGCGCTGTTGTCAAATTATTCGCTTATTTTCGTTTTAATATTCGTTTATTTTATATGTTCGTGTCGTATATCGTTGAAAAGGTCTTGAAGAATGCCAAAAATTTAGCAAGGAGGAGTTAAATCTAACTTTTCTGGATTTTAGTAGTATTGAATGATGGAATCGTTCGTACAATGCTCGTACCGGTGCGAGATAATAAGCATGATCAAATCAGTCCCTAATCACTGAATAAATCATATTATACTCGTATACGTTTACTGTGAATAATTTATTAACAACATCCGTAAGCTGCGCAATATAACAAATCAAAACTAACTTTGCTCTTAACTACTGAAGTCAAATATCGCACATATAATAAATTATTTTATTGTATAACATAGATTACTGTCATTTAAACTTTTTATAAATAATTGTATATTATTTACTAGTCTGACGAAAGATATTGCCAGCTGCTATATATCAATTTACGGTAACGAGATAATAATCATACGTTGCTTGCCATTAATTATGTGAATATACGCGAATTCATAAATCATGGCGCGGATGTTGCCCAGAATCACGTTCTTTTTTTTGGACCGCACAAGTAAAATAAAAAATGTAACAGTTTAATCTGTATGTCACATTGCCATAGGCGTAATGTGGCTTCGACATTATTATTTTTCCCAAGAAATTGTTATTTATGTGTATATAATTATATGCGGTTGGGATGGTTTCAAGTCTTAATACTTAAATCTTATACATTTGTGTATTTTGTAGTACACACGGTCTTTGTATATATAAGTCATTGCAAAAGATAAAAAATTAAGCCATAGGCTATAAAAACGACTACAGTAAGTAACACGTGACCACAATTCTAAGGAGTTATCATTTTTAAACTGCTAATTACGGCATATGTCGCAGCATGTTGTAGACCATGACATTTCGTAATCTGTCATACGTATCATTAAATTTACCCATACACAAAATTCCTGTCAAAATCGATAATTTAATCTTTACGTATTTCCCACACTAAAAAAAATATCGAGATATGGAGCATAAACAAATCGGTTGGTTATTGTTGTCATTGATATGTGTCGTATATGCATAACGACGACACGAATCGTAAGGTGGTGATAATTATAATTTACACAGGGGATACGATTGTTAACCAAAAAAAAAAAACTAGTTAGCAGTAAATACGTTAATGACAAACGCGTATTTGTTGCTAATTTACAAAAATTGTTGATCGAAAGAGCCCGTGCTATTAGCAGGTTAAAAACGTTTTGCTTTTGTGCCACCCCCTCTTGATATACATATGTAAATTACTGTCAAAATACATATGTTACTTTGTTACGTATAGTCGGCTGTCGCGACTCGCGATCTGGAAATTGATTGATAAAATATCGGAATTTTGTTGTTTTGTCGTATTTTTTTTTTGTATTTTATTTTAAGTAAATGTAAATATTGATTGTTAACCCATTAAATAATATATAATATAGGGTGGTTGGGGTGTATGAGTGTATGTGATTATATAGTACACATATATATGACAAATATACAATTTTTAATTTTACGTGGATATGGATTGAGGTCAAAATCAGATATCATATTTCATGTAGGTATTATACAAAAGCCATTAGCATCGAAAACACGTCCGACCAATTTTACATTATCGTTTTCTTTGTAACGGGTAACATGTGTAGCCTAAAATGTTTATTGATTTGCGTGATAGTTTGGTAGTCCTATTCAGCTACGATTGGCTCGCTTATTAGCATACAATCATACTGAAGTTTACAGTGAAATATTTAAATTTGTAAGCCTTGTCTCAATGTGATCCAAGGGCTCTTGCGCAGAATTCTGTGCAAAACTCTGTTCCTGCGCGGCAATCATTTTCAAAATTTTTTGAGATACAGTATAGCTTGTGTATTACACAAGTAAGAGGCCCATTTCGATATTTAAATATAAATTTCTAAACAAACCTTTTTGGTTTTTAAAGTGAACCTCGGTACACGCTAACAATCCAGGTAGAAGAAGAAGAAGAACTTGTAATTCTTCAATCAAAACTGGATGCTGTAAAGATAGTGGAAAATAAGTGGCTGCTCAACTCGCTACACGAGGCGAGGCAGTACTATCTCAAAAGGAATGAAATTTTCAATTCATTTTTGTGCCACATTGTGTCCGAATTCGAGAAATTCGCTATAAAGAATTTTGAAAATTTTTACTAAACATAAAATTTGGTACGTAGGATTAGAATTTGGATAGGAAATTCTCGCAGTTGTAATAAAAATTTGGGGACATGTTTCGTTTAAAATTGCCTCTATAAATTTTCTCAAAACTTCCATATGCAATCCTACCTACAAATTTTATAATTGATTTATAAGGTTGCGGTAAGTTTGCGAAACAGTCGCGCCCAGCATTGACTCATTCCATTTCGTTCAAAATACATTTTGGAATTAAAATTTAAACCTGCTAATCAAATTTCACTATTATTGGTTAAGAAATAACTGAATTCTATCTAGCATAGCCAAATTTAAACATTTTCTTCAGAATGCAGCGATGAAACAGAGTTTATGGACCGATTCCAGCACCTCATCTAAAATGCTTATTAGAATCCCAATAAAACCTTACAAACAAAATTGCATCCTAGGCTGCGTACCAATATTCGGGTAAAAGTCAATTAAGTAAATTTTTCGGTAAATTCATGTAATTTTCAAAAACTCTATGGCAAACTGATCGAAAAATCTGTTCTAAATCAGATTTTTACTGTAGTAATCGATCTACCTTAAGGCACACAGCCTAAGTATTCAGAATTATTTATATCGAATTTCTTAACTTCGGAGGTGAATGAAATTGACAATCTAAAGAACATTTTTAAGATTATACTTATTCCGCCGGAATGTTTTTTTTTTTGTAATAGCAAGCAAACTAACAACAGAAATTCTCTCTTATGATAGCGCTGCCTCTAATGTGGCAAGTAGTGCAACCTCTTATTTTCCGCTGATAAATTTTTGCTGTCTTATACAGCATCAAAAACAATTTTTCATTTATTCAAAAATCCTAGAGTACTAGGCAGTACTGCTTGATACGACATCAAATTTATGACTACAATTTCTTTTTTACATTGTAGATGGCAGTAATGTTCGTAAAAAGCTTCCGAGATTTAGAGGTTAAAAAAAGTGTTGAAAGCATAATTATACAGGGTGTCCCGAAAGTGGCTACAACTAATGGTACCGTTGGATTCCTTGATCAAACCGAATGTGAGGTTACTTGTATCATTTCGCACGTTAAAGCCCCCCTCCCTATCAATTTATGTTTAAAGGAGAAATAACCATTTTTATTTTCAAGTACTAATTTCATTAAAAAGGTGATAACTATGACTATTTAGTTAAAAAGTATTTCAAATTTAAACAAAACTTTTAGAATTCAATTTTTTTTAAGAAAATATTTGTTTCTGTATACTATTTAGCTCTTAACAATAGCTCTCCGTCAGTAAATATTTTTTGGCGGAAACATAGTTCAGACTCTTAGCTTTCAGAAAAAGTAAAAAATTAAAAGTTCACAATAAAAATTTGGTATTTTCTTTGATAGACACAAATGTTACTGGTACGATATGTGTTAGCATTAAAAAATATTATTTACCAAATACAAGAAAATACAAAATATTTGTTGTGAACTTTTAATTTTTTTAGATAACATAACATAGCAAATACCTATGACAAATAGTAAGTTTTTCTGAAAGCTATGTTTCCGTCAACAAATATTTACTAACTGTAGAGTTATTGTATCAGCTCATCATTTTTATCAAAAATATTATACAAAAAAAAATAATATCATTTATTTGATTATACTGCCATCTATATTCTAAGATTGGAACCGTCGACATAAAATGATGTCATAACAAGATTTTTACAGCAATGAGGCGATTAGTAGGTGTACTGTACAAGCTGTCAGCCAATAATGATGTATTTGGCTCAGTAGTGTCTAACGAATGTAGGTCTATACTAGGTCGAATAATTAGTTAATATCACTTTCCACGTTCGTTTTCCAAATTTTATAAAGCCAAAATGAAAAACAAATCCAAATAATTCAACATATTGAGACAAAATTGTTTATATTATCAGAGCCATCTATGATTTTAAAAAGCTGTAATATTAAAATGAGAGCTTTAAATAGAGAGAAGTTTTTATTGAGTTACTATAAGAAACCGTGGTAATTGGAACATTTTTGAACATAAATTTATTAATAAAAAATTAAACAAATCATCTAAATTTTAATTTTGTATTTTAAATAAAATATTCAACGGACACATACTTGAAAATCAGCCACCAGTATTTTATTATTATATTTAAACTAAAGCGGAGTATAAATTTATTAATTTTCTATAAAAATGAGCAATTCGTTTAGTTGTCTACTAAATGAACGTCTTTAGTAGATTTTGGTCCTATGCACATCAGAAATTTTCGAGATGAACGATGGATTTAATAGCAATCTAAATGATCACATTAATAAATTAAAGAGCAAACGTGAGCTAAAACGAGATTTTATAGATCACCATGTAGAAACAATAAATATTATTCTGTTATATGTAATAAAAGAATTTTCATCAAAATTTATTTACTGGAAATGTATACAACATATAGTCCAGGGCATTTAGATCAAAATCGACCGGAATAGCGGAAATTTTTAGGGACAGCAGATACTGCTGTTGGGTGGCATTGTGGGGGTGCGCGGGGGGTTAATCGAGGGAGAAATTGCAGCGTCCATGAAAATCACTCCAAACTCGTTACTCAGGGGTTTTCGGGGATGCCGAATTCAATTCTGGCATTAGACTTACCCGGGGCGCTCGGGAGTGTCTCTTTGGTGTTGTCTGGGGGGTGATTGAGGAGGAAATGGCACCGTCCACGAAAATCACTCCACGATCGATACTCGGAGTTTTCGGGGATGCCGAATTCAATTCTGGCATTAGATTTCCCCGGGGCCGCTCGGGGGTCCCTCTGTGGGGTTGTCTGGGGTGGCTGGGGGAAATGGCAGCATCCATAAAAATCGCTTTAAAATCGTTACTCGGGGGTTTTCGGGGATGCCGAATTCAATTCTGGCATTAGAATTACCCGGGGGTATGAATAATAAAAATTTTGATTGAATATTAAATAAATAAATATGACACATATTATAAAAACAATTGCTTTGGAAGTCTTTTGTGCCTCGAAACTGAATTTGAAAAAGGCGCCAAAGCTATAGAGAGAGTAGAGTATCGTTACCACGGGGACCGGCGCGAACAAAAATATTCTGTATCGACTGAAGAGAAAAATATGGGTCCAGTTCCCGCGCGCAGTCGGCGTCTGTGTGGCATCAGTATTACATCTGTCGTTTAGGAACACGTTGTTTTTTCGTTGTATGTAAATACAGTGCTACAGTAATCAAGTTTCTTGGATTTTGAACCTTTTTTTTTGTGTTTGAGTGGTGTCTGGCACTCTTGGACTGGTAGAAGTATGATGCGGCGGAAAGTGAAAATCGAAATAAAGCGGAGCGCTTTGTAAATCAATGTAATAATAATAATTTGATAAATAAATAAAACAAACTTTAATTTAATTTTAAAATTAATAAAATACTATTTTTTCGTCCGGCTGGTGAGTGATGAGTTCCGATGTGATGTTGCTCCGGCAAAATCCAAAATCGAATAGAATGAAGATATATTTTTTTTTCATCTTCGTCGTCTCGTCTAACTAACTAGCCCCTAGCCCCCGAGTATCGGGGTAATTCCAATGCTCCCGGGTAATTCCAATGCCAGAATTGAATTCGGCATCCCCGAAACCCCCCGAGTAACGAGTTTGGAGCTATTTTCGTGGACGCTGCCATTTCTCCTCCGATTTACCCCCCGCGCACCCCTGCAGAGCCCCCCAGTTGACCTCCGGGTAGTTCTAATGCCAGAATCGAGTTTGGCAGCCCCGAAAATCCCCGAGTAACGATTTCCGAGCGTTTTTTCCGAGTTTCCAGTCGTTCCTATTATGGTCCAAGCAGAGCCCGTATAGAAATGGCCATGACACGGTATTTTAACACAGTGTTTTAGTCTTGCCTGTTCGCATACTACTTTAAAATTTTACATGGTTTTTTTTTTTGCTTTTATAAATTCGTTTACCGAAATGAAACGAACCAATTAAATTGTTTCATTTTCTTTTTGTTTTGCTTGTTTGATGATTTATTTTGATGTTTATAGTCGATGACGTTTCGTTCTCTCTTACTCTTTTTCTCTCAATAGTTGTGTTGTGCTCTTGTGCAGTGCAAATAAATAATAATAATATAGCCAAATATTAAATTAATAGCAAAATTTAATTTTAATACTTAAATAACAATCATCTTTATTTATAAATAAATAAACAAAAGTTGTGCTTGTAAAAATTTAATTTTTTTAATTTCCCGACAAACCATCTTGCGACCTAAATTCGATTTGAGCCAAAAATGATCCATCAAGATCGATACTCCCTCGGTATTATTGCAATATATGTTATTTCGAGATATTTCAATTGGGCTGCAACTCCTATTTTTGTTTGCACTTGAAGAACGCCTTTGTTTGAGGGTAATAGAAATGACATATTTTGCTATCGACGATCGGCCGAAATATCATAATGGCGTCAATTGCATTCCTGATTTATTACGAGAAATGGTGGTTGTTCTATTTTAGGTATTTCAGGAATTAGGCTTTTCATAAGGTTGCATTTATAGAAGTATCACTGCCATCCTCACATCATAGTATTGTTTGCGGTGCTGGGTTCCAATTTGAATGCATTAATCTGAACAGAAAGTGTAGGTGTTAATTTTATCGATTATTTGGAAACCCTAGAAGAGATAAAATTGGTCTCAAGAACACACCTTTTCAGTGACGGGCCGACTAAAAACTGGGTTCGTAATCCCCTTAACATCATCCAAATAAAATTTAAACTTCTCTATTTCATTCCTTATAAAGCTCATCCTTTATACATATTCGCAATGGTTATTTTCGCCTAAAACAAAATACAACTTTTATTTCTTCAAATAATAACTAACATAATTAGATTTACTTCTCGATCTAAAATGCAATATAACTTGAGCAGGCATTATCCGTACATCCTTGGTAAATATATACATACAATTTATTCCAACACCGACTGCATCGGCGATATCTATTAAAAATATCTTAACATTTCGATCGATCGTTCCTCTTTTATGTGCACGAAATAAGCAATAATAGACATCATATTAAAGTAAAAAATTATTTAAAATAGTAATTTAAATTTAAAAAAATAATTAAGTTTATAAAAAAAATGTTTAGGGACAAAAATACACAAATATTAAATTTTGACACTTTCCCCATTAAACATTAACATGGCCGTCGCAAATTCGCAACAAATATATTCTTGCACACAACCTGCCACCATTAAACATGTGCTCAAACTGAAGTCAAGATAAGAAAAAAAGTTAAAAATATAAAAATTATCATTTCACCACCCTATGCATATACAAAAAAAACGTAAACAAAGATCTAATTGGTTCATGTGACTAGCGCTGCACAAATCAAAACGCAGCAAAAAATCAAAACAAAAAAAAAAATGAAAACATAATAAAAAATGCCGCATAAATAGGGTAAACTTTTAGAAAATAATGAAATTTTAAAATAAAAGTTTTTAAATTTAGATTAAAACTAGTCTGAAACTGTACTTCGATAAACTATGATTATGTCATTGAAAAATCATAATAAAAACTTAAGTATTTAAGGAAATACGAGCGAAATAAAACTTGCCTGGCAAACAATCCCATGTAATCGAACTTTTTTTACTATGGAGATGTGTACGCGCGCTTGCCTGTCACTAACACCAGCTCAACGATGTTTTTTTTATGTTGTCATGGCCATTTCTATACGGGCTCTGGTGCAAGGAATGGTGCAAGTGGAAAATACATTTTCCTGCCCAGTGGCCCTATTCTGTCTTTCCCTGGGAATAGGGAATTGGGAAAAATATTTTCATAGCATTTTTGTCAAATTATATTTTTATGGCCTACTGAGGGAACAAGTTTGGTGTTAACATTTTTGAAACAAAGTTAAATGGGAAAATATTTTTCCCTAGAAAAATTTTGTGGAACAAAAGTTTCCCAATTAACTTTGTTTCAAAAATTTTTGCACTAAACTTATTACTTCAGTAGGCTACAAAAATATAATTTGGACAAAAATGCTATGAAAATATTTTTCCCAATTCCCTATTCCCAGGGAAAGACAGAAAAGGGCCACAGAAGGCATTTTTAAAAAATGGCTAAACCAGACGATATAGACTTTTTTCCTGGGACATTTTTTAACGAACGTTTGTTTTGGAAAAATAATGCTAAACTTTTTGATGAAACACTATACTAATTTGTTATTTCTACAAAAAAAAAATTGTGTTAGACTACATGTAATTCAGTTAACTCGACATAATATGACTCAATTTTAAAATATGCTTTTCCTGAATATTGAACTAATCATTCAAATCGAAAATTCAAACGAAGCATTATGTTTTTATATAAAACGCTTGCCCTCTATGAAATGCTCATGAAAAAAATTGCGGAATCTTACGGCTCTTATATTTAGGAGGCTCCGATATTACGCCAAAATAAATTTTCAAGGAAAACTCGAAAGAGCAAGATAAAAAATAGTTTTTTTTAAATAAAAATTAAATTTGAGACAATATATCTTATGTAACGTGGGGTCAGTTACCATCCGTGGTCCTTAGCCTCTCTCTCAATTCACTCTCTTGATCGTTTCTGTATGCTCGGCATAATTCGATTTTTCTGTTTGAAGTTTTTTCGTCGAGGGGTGAGATGTTGTACTATCACTTTATTCGTTATTTATCTAATATTATATCCTTTTCCCTGAAACAAAATTGCTTGCAATCACTCATAAAAAGTAGGTGATCGAATAAAAGTAGAATGACATAATGTTAATAAAAGTAGAATGACATATTACCGGACAAGTGGTGCAGTGGTTAAAGCTTCGGCACTTGGACCGGGAGGTACTGGGTTCGAATCCCATCAGAGGCCAGATGCAAATCGAATTTTCATCATCGATTACAATCGGTGATGTTAATAAACACAACTGAGACCCTCTGATGGAGTGCAGAATTCAGCGCCGACCCACCGTCCATGTCAATGTACAGGTTGACATGTTGTGTACAGGTTGTAGTTGTGTGCAGTGGCGTTTCCTGGTTATGCTCTCAAGGTGTTCTGCTTCGGATTTTGATCACCCAAAATAATTAAAATAATAGTAATTAATTAAGAAAATAATATTAGAAAAACTATAATTTAAAATAAAAAATTTTAAAAATAAAATTTTCTGTAATAAAAATAAAACTTTTAGAATTCGAATAAAAATCAAAAACTGTTTAGTCGTTCGGCAAACGAGCAGAACATCACTAGAAAACGCCGCTAATGTCCAGTTAGCTTAATATAATATATCTTATATCATAAACAAATAAAAATTATCCCCATTTTAATACGATGAGGTAGACCCATTTGTTATTGACCCTGAAGTTGTTCAATCTTTGCAAACGGAATTTACACATTCACTCTATCGAGGATTGGCCAGCACCCAGAGATTTCCAACTGACATGGCATATATTTCTAGTTAGCTTAGGATATCCTAAACAAATAAAAATTATCCCCAATTGAATACGATGAGGTAGACCCATTTGCTATTGACCCCGAAGTTGTTCAATCTTTGCAAATGCAATATTCACATTCACTGTATCGAAGATTGGCCAGTACCCATAGATTTCCGACCAACATGTTATATATCTCTAGTTAGCTTAAGACATCCTTAACAAATAAAAATTATCCCCATTTTAATACGATGAGGTACACCCATTTGCTATTGACCCCGAAGATATTCAATCTTTGCAAATGGAATTTACACATTCACTGTATCGAGGATTGGCCAGCACCCAGAGATTTCCAGCTGACATGGCATATAGGTCTAGTTAGCTTAAGATATCCTAAACAAATAAAAATTTTCCCCAATTGAATACGATGAGGTAGACCCATTTGCTATTGACCCCGAAGTTGTTCAATCTTTGCAAATGCAATATTCACATTCACTGTATCGAAGATTGGCCAGTACCCATAGATTTCCGACCAACATGTTATATATCTCTAGTTAGCTTAAGACATCCTTAACAAATAAAAATTATCCCCATTTTAATACGATGAGGTACACCCATTTGCTATTGACCCCGAAGATATTCAATCTTTGCAAATGGAATTTACACATTCACTGTATCGAGGATTGGCCAGCACCCAGAGATATCCAGCTGACATGGCATATAGGTCTAGTTAGCTTAAGATATCCTAAACAAATAAAAATTTTCCCCAATTGAATACGATGAGGTAGACCCATTTGCTATTGACCCCGAAGTTGTTCAATCTTTGCAAATGGAATTTACACATTCACTGTATCGAGGATTGGCCAGTACCCATAGATTTCCGACCAACATGTTATATATCTCTAGTTAGCTTAAGACATCCTTAACAAATAAAAATTATCCCCATTTTAATACGATGAGGTAGACCCATTTGCTTTTGACCCCGAAGATATTCAATCTTTGCAAATGGAATTTACACATTCACTGTATCGAGGATTGGCCAGTATTCAGAGATTTCCAACTGACATGGCATATATGTCTAATTAGCTTAAGATATCCTAAACAAATAAAAATTATCCCCAATTGAATACGATGAGGTAGACCCATTTGCTATTGACCCCGAAGTTGTTCAATCTTTGCAAATGGAATTTACACATTCACTGTATCGAAGATTGGCCAGTATTCAGAGATTTCCGACCGACACGTTATATATCTCTAGTTAGCTTAAGACATCCTTAACAAATAAAAATTATCCCCATTTTAATACGATGAGGTACACCCATTTGCTATTGACCCCGAAGATATTCAATCTTTGCAAATGGAATTTACACATTCACTGTATCGAGGATTGGCCAGCACCCAGAGATTTCCAGCTGACATGGCATATAGGTCTAGTTAGCTTAAGATATCCTAAACAAATAAAAATTTTCCCCAATTGAATACGATGAGGTAGACCCATTTGCTATTGACCCCGAAGTTGTTCAATCTTTGCAAATGGAATTTACACATTCACTGTATCGAGGATTGGCCAGCACCCAGAGATTTCCAACTGACATGGCATATAGGTCTAGTTAGCTTAAGATATCCTAAACAAATAAAAATTTTCCCCAATTGAATACGATGAGGTAGACCCATTTGCTATTGACCCCGAAGTTGTTCAATCTTTGCAAATGGAATTTACACATTCACTGTATCGAGGATTGGCCAGTACCCATAGATTTCCGACCAACATGTTATATATCTCTAGTTAGCTTAAGACATCCTTAACAAATAAAAATTATCCCCATTTTAATACGATGAGGTAGACCCATTTGCTTTTGACCCCGAAGATATTCAATCTTTGCAAATGGAATTTACACATTCACTGTATCGAGGATTGGCCAGCACCCAGAGATTTCCAACTGACATGGCATATATGTCTAGTTAGCTTAAGATATCCTAAACAAATAAAAATTATCCCCAATTGAATACGATGAGGTAGACCCATTTGCTATTGACCCCGAAGTTGTTCAATCTTTGCAAATGGAATTTACACATTCACTGTATCGAAGATTGGCCAGTATTCAGAGATTTCCGACCGACACGTTATATATCTCTAGTTAGCTTAAGACATCCTTAACAAATAAAAATTATCCCCATTTTAATACGATGAGGTAGACCCATTTGCTATTGACCCCCAAGTTGTTCAATCTTTGCAAATGGAATTTACACATTCACTGAATCAAGGATTGGCCAGCACCCAGAGATTTCCAAATGACATGGCATATATATCTAGTTAGCTTAAGATATCCTAAACAAATAAAAATTATCCCCATTTTAATTCGATGAGGTAGAGCTATTTGTTATTGACTCCGAAGGTGTTCAATCTTTGCAAATGAAATTTACACATTCACTGTATCGAGGATTGGTCAGTACCCAAAGATTTCCGACCGACATGTTATATATCTCAAGTTAGCTTAAGACATCCTAAACAAATAAAAATTATCCCCCCAGCCGCCCCGGTGGCCAAGTTGCCAACATGCTTGCTCTAGCGACCGGAGGTCTGGGTTTGATTGCCGGTGGTGACAAGGAAAAAATTTCACGACTGGTTTTAGGATCAATGAATTAATCACTCATTATCCGAAATGAAAATTTGATTATGAAACCTCATTTGAGGCGGCCAAATCCCTTGATGGGATATAGTGCTAGAGAGAGAGAGGGAGAGAGAGAAAGGATTGGCCAGTACCCAGAGATTTCCAACTGACATGGACTGACATTATGTCTAGTTAGCTTAAGATATCCTAAACAAATAAAAATTATCCCCATTTTAATAAGATTAAGTAGACCCACTTGCTATTGACCCCTAAGTTGTTCAATCTTTGCAAATGGAATTTACACATTCACTGAATCAAGGATTGGCCAGCACTCAGAGATTTCCAACTGACATGACATATAGGTATAGCAATGGCGTGTCCTGGTAGTGCTCTCAAGGTGTTCTACTTCGGATTTTGATCACCCGAAATAATTAAAATAATAGTAATTAATTAAGAAAATAATATTAGAAATTTATAATAAAAATAAAATTTTCTGTAATAAAAATAAAACTTTTAGAATTCGAATAAAAATCAAAAATTGTTTAGTCGTTCGGCGAACGTGTAGAACATCACTAGAAAATGCCACTGGTTGTGTGAGTAGGTGAATAGGTGACTGGGTTAATGATGTAGCATGAATGCGTGGTATCACAATGGGCCAAAAATGGCCTAAGTGTCAACCACTGAAACCTAACCTAACCTAATGTTTATACGTTACAATATCCCACCCCTGATTTTATAGAACAAGTAAACATTTATTTTTGTCTTTTGGAAAAAAGCGTATCTCATCGTTCTACTCGCTCCTATGCAATAAAAGTACTATACAACATATGTTTAGACAAAATGTTATGAAACCCTGATTTATACTTTTCGAGAAACCACAACGGCAAATTAAATCTTTTGGAAAAAAAAAACTAAAAAACTCATATCTTTTAATTCCTTTTTTCCTTTTTATTTACAACAAAAAATACGAAAAAAAGTTAAGGAAGGAAGTTTTAGAGCTTTTATTTTAATATCGCAATGAAACGAAAAGCTTTGCATGTTATTGCGCTTTATACATTTGTACATAAATTGGATCCAATTTTATATAATCACACATAAGTTCTTAAGTTTAAAACGATGAAAACGTTTTTCTTTCCATTTTCTTGTTTTCTTATTTTTTTTTTGTATCGTTTGCCTTCAGTGAAAAATTAACAAAATATAATAATTAAAAATTGAAAATAATTACTTTTGGGATGATTGTTCTCGGGTGTATAAATACGGTTCAGTGCGTCGGCATGGAATTTATACGAATGGTATGAGAATTTGTAAGGTTATTATTTCGAGATGTTGCTATTGTTGCTGAGGGTGGTGAATTTTTATTTCTTAAGTTAGCAGGCTGAGCACCTATTAATTATTCACGTTTTATAATTATTTTAGACGAATCGTGATTAATTAGTAAACGTGTTTACGCTGACTAATCTCAAAAAATTATTTTCAATTTTGAAAATTTACGAAATGAAATCAATCTAATTATCTACAACACACAATAACAACAGGGTGATTACAAAATCAAAGTGGACATTTTTCATTTCATTACGATAGAATCACAAATTTTTTCCTAATGTTTACGATGAAATCTCAAAAATGATACTTGCCCTAGTCTTTCTGCAGTCAAAATGACTCAGTATGCTTTTTAATTAAGTAATTAACTAAAAACACAATGCACAATTGTTTCACGCACTATTGAATGAATATATACATTTACAGTATGTACAAAAATAATAACGTGATTTCAATCAATTACGATATTCATCGTGTTTTTAGGCAAGTAAGCATGACGGGCGTTATTTGATATATTGATCAAACATTACCCAAACCGAAGAAATATATAAGAACGATTTATTATACGGGCAAATGAACAAGTCATTGTATAATAAAGATTTGAATGAACATAATTTATGTTTCTATTGTGAATAGATTTAAAACAACTGTCAATAATTCACTTTCATTCGTGTAAATATGTCTTCAACCCTCCAAAAACTAGAATATGTACAAGAATAACAGCAACGTAACACATTTTTAGTACTTTAACGTAATCCTAAGTAAAAACCGAAAACACAGCGGTATATAATGATACTCATGGCCATAAAAGCGGCAGCAAAGCTATCACAAAAATGTAAAACTTAGTAATCATGCAGTCCACTCAAAACTTAGTAATCATGAACGCTTTCAAAACTTAGTAATCATGATACTTTTCATTCATCTCACTTATCTTTGAATATTCCGTAATAATTAAACGACTTAAACTATCGAAAATTAAAAAAATTTATATTAATATCTTATAAGCACCGTCACAAATGGTTAGGATTCCAGGTTCGTTTTTCTAGTGAAATTCAGGTTAAAAAAAATTGTTTTCTTCGGGCTCGTTTATAAGTAGCGAGATTTTTCGAAAAAGCCCGAGTTTTATGAATCTTAGACACCATATAAATGCCTTGTTACGACTCTACGGTCATATAACATTACGCTCTTATAGTTTTTATCTTGAATTTTTGCATTTCAGTAAAAGTCGTTTAATACTGTACCGGCATTGCCATCTGTTGTTGAATAGACGCTAAAGTTTGATTTTATTAGCCTCCTTATCCACAGGCACATGTGTACGTTGTGCGTGTGTACGACTGGTAAGATACAGAGGAGGATTTTTTTTTGTGTTTCTCGTTTTTATATATGAAATTGATTCGCGGTGTGGAAGAGTGTGCAAGTGATGCGCACAAAAAAATGTTCTTCTATATTTTTGTTTAGTGCGATAATTTTATTGTTGAGGTAGTTTTGAATTTCATTAAAAAGTGTCAAATTTTTGATTTTTATTTGGTAACAGTCGAGTTTTAGTTGATTTGATATGTAGAAAAACCCGAGATTTTGGTCAAGTAACCATTTGTATGATTAAAATTAAAAAATTAAAACTATAACAATTATTTTAGTGAATTAAGTTCAGTTTTTTTGTAAAACTTATCTTAGGTGGTATTAATAAGATACTTCAAGAAAAAACAGGAATTGTATTGCGTTCATGTTAATAAAATAAGTTTACAAAAGACGATATTGTGTTTAGTGGTATGGCGTTTTAACCTTCGCTGGCTAAGTTTTGTTGGCGTATAGAGGAGGCGAGGAAAGTGAATCCCTAAATAGTTTTGGCATAACAGAATTGAAAAACCAAACTACATTTTGGGATTTGGTTTGTGCAGCTGCGATCTCGAAAAGCCGTATCGGTATACCACGTATACGCCACCACATTTTACTTGTGGCCTAGCCGAGGCTAAATAATTATAAAATCAACAAATGCTTAGCTTTTCAACGGTACCGTATTTCAACGGGTATCGCATAATTCATCGGATGCTGAAAATTCCAACGGGTGCCGCGAAAATATTAACCGGTGCTACAATTTGGAGTACGTGTGCTAAATTTGTTTTTTTACGATACACCAATTCCTACGGTGTATTGATTTCGGCTTGGCGAGCCAAACGCCCAACATTTTTGGCCGTTATACCGGATGTTTCTTTTAAACTGAGACGATCAAATATCTCGAAAAATAGCCACTGTACGGAAAAAATGTCCATAATCAAAATTTAATCATACCGCGGGGGAAATACAGTGCAAAAAAATAGTCCCCCACCCCCCGCTTTGTAAGTGGGGCGGGGTAACTTTTAAACTAAGATAGGAAGCCATATTTTTTATTGCAGCTACGGATTCTACGACTAAAAGTACGTATGATTTGAATGAAATATTTTGTTCGGTTCATGATAGATGGCGTTGTAATCGACGAAATTCAATTTTTTCAATTTCTTCTTCTTAGAACACACGCATTCGATTCTGCAATACGTTTGAAATAAAAAACATCACGTTTTCATTGAAAATACTCGAAATTCGTCATCAAAACAATTTATTAATGTAAATGGCAGGTGAATGAAATAATTTTAGCTTAAAATAAGTGTTTAAAATGATGGCCTGCGACTTCAATGCACTTATTAATACGCATTTCCAATGATTGTACACAACTGAGAAGTGCTTTTGGTTGAATTTCAGCACACGCATTTCTGATTCGCTCAATCATGTTCTCACGTGTTGTTGGTTCTTATTTGTAAACTTTGTCTTTGAGATAGACCCACAAAAAGAAATCTGGCGAAGCAAGATCTGGTGATCTGGCGGGCCAATTTATCGGACCAGCTCTACCGATCCAGCGACCATTGAAATCACGATCAAGTATTTCACGTGCCACCACCGAATAATGTGCAGGACAACCATCATGTTGAAACCACATGTTCCGTCTCACTTCTAAGTTCAAATTTTCAAATAATATTGGTAGTTCATTTTCCAAAAAGTTTCAGCACATTTGACCATTCAAGTTGCCCTCAATATTGTGGGGGGCCTATGAGTTTGTTGCCAATTATTCCACACCACACGTTCACAGTCCAAGGACGCTGATGTTCAACTTGACGAAACCAAAGCGGATTTGTAACACTCCAATAATGCATGTTGTGTCGATTAACCGTTTCATGATTTATAAAAGACGATTCGTCAGAGAACATTACGCAACGAAAAAAATTGGGGTTTTGTTGTATTTGTTCACGTGCCCATTGACAAAAAGTTACCCGATGGGATCACGAACTATTTCTCATGTACTAACATGAGGATTATGAGCCACTGCTGCCAATACAGCAATTTCATTATTTTCTCCAGTGACTGTTGCTCTACGGGTCCTCTTTTTCGGTTGAAAGTTTTCCATCAGTAATAAATTGTTTGATAGTACGGCCAAATGAAGCACGTGAACGAATCCTATCCGGAAAACGTTGAGCGTAAATAGCAACAGCATTTTCAAGATTTCTGCCAGCTTCTCCATAAACCAGAACCATTTCAATTTTCTCTGGCACAGTTAAACGGTCCATTCTAAAGTATTTTATCGTTTATTTTGCAATTACGAAAAACATGAAGATCAGAAATAACACAAACGTTAAATGTGATTTACAAAAGTGAATAAATTGTTTTGATGACGAATTTCGAGTATTTCCAATGGAAACGTGATGTTTTTTTATTTCAAACGTATTGCAAAATCGAATGCGTGTGTTCTAAGAAGAAGAAATTGAAAAAATTGAATTTCGTCGATTACAACGCCATCTATCATGAACCGAACAAAATATTTCATTCAAATCATACGTACTTTTAGTCGTAGAATCCGTATCTGCAATAAAAAATATGGCTTCTTATCTTAGTTTAAAAGTTACCCCCGCCCCACCTACAAAGCGGAGGGTGGGGGACTATTTTCTTGCACTAATGTATTTCCCCCGCGGTATGCGCTATTTTTCGAGATATTTGATCGTCTCAGTTTAAAAGAAACACCCGGTATATAGCTATATGACGTCAAAAGGTACTGCATTTAAAAGTAAGAATATCATGAATACCGTCAAACACGGTCGTGGAAACCTCATAGTATGGGATGCAAAGGGTACCGAGGGGATCGGAAATCTCGGGCCCTATTCTTGAAATCGGTTGAAATTTTCGTAATCGGAATACAATTTGCTATGCAATTCTTTATATTACTAAAATTTTTCGCCGACTACTTACTCATTTTTTAAATTTCTCATCTTGTTTTGACTTGCTTGAACCATATTTGCAAATTTTACAGAATCATTTAAAAGCAGTGCGACAAAAATTGAAATATCTGGTCATATTAGCTTGGTTCAAGACAACGATTACAAACATACATCCCACATGCAATCCCCCCAGCACTACAATGTCAAATACACTTTACCGAACCCTTCAAAATCGTCAGATCTCACAACCCCATCGAACATCTTGGGATAATTTAGGAACACGGGTGCGACTACATGATATTAGAACAAAAGACGATTTAAATTCTAAATTAATCGACGAGTGGTACCAAATTACGTCTAAATTTTTATATTTTTTTTTATTTTTTTAAATGTGATATTATTAGGTAATAAAGAGAAAAAAAAATCAAGTACTAAAGATGCTGTGTAATGAAAATATATGAACTTATTGAAAAAAATAAGGTGTGTTTTTTTATGGAGTGTATGTCACTGTTACTAGAATTAAATTAGCTTCAATTTCATCCGCTACAGCATTTAAATCAATAAAATTGTCATTATGAAGTTCAAAATCTAATTTACTATCACTACTTTCAAAATCCTGAAAATTCATTTTTATCATTTATTAACAAATATTTAATAATAATAATAATAATTCCCAACGACCAATCGCCGTCCCTGACCGCACGCGGGGAGTCACCATCAACATTATTATTATTTTTGAATATAATTCCGGGGAAATTATAAACAAGGATATCATTCTACTAAATTAAAAAAGAAAAAAACAGCAAAAATAAATTATTACCAATTAATCGAAATAAAAAATGTATTTAAAAAGCTATAATTAGGAAATTGAAAAGGCTGTATTAAATTTAGGAGAATGATACCCCGCCGCAACAAAGGAGAGACCGACCGCTGGTTTGCTTAGAGCAAGCAAATTGAAAACTGGAAAAAAGAGGAAAAAAAGGGAAAGAAGTGAAAAAAAAAACAAAGTTAAATAAAAATAAAATTAAAAGAAACGCAATGGCTCTCTTCAAGGAAAAAAAAATGTTAAAAATTATAAATACTCGATGGAGTATTTAAGTCAAATAGATAAAAAGAAAAAAAATGAATCTAAAAATAAGTAAAACAAAAATTGCTTTATCGATTGGTAGCAAATAATAATTTCTTAATAGCGACTTTACTAATGTGGAAGTCAAAAAGTTCGAAATATTTATTAGTCTCACGCAGCATTCTCGTAATAGGCTCGTTCTGGCCGTAGGTCGTTCTATGAGGAGCAATTCTAAAAGCTGGTGTCGTTCGCAAACCGCGAGCATTTACATTAAAATTTACCTTTTCGAGTAGAGCTGAAGAATCTACACCGCCAGATAAAAGTTGATGAATGAAAATGATGTTGGCAACAGATCGTCGCTTACTTAGTGCCTTCAAGTTAATAAGCTCCAAGCGGTCCAGATAAGGAGGCAAATTATAAACGTCCATCCAAGGTAATCCACACAGAGCAAAGCGCAAAAATCTACGTTGTACCGCTTCAATTCTTCGTATGTGCACTTCATGGTATGGGGACCAAACCTGACTAGCATACTCGAGCAGGGGCCGAACAAATGTCATATAGAGACCAGCGTTTCACAAATCCAAGCAAAGAGTTTGTTCTGTTGACAATAAAATCGATGTGATCTCTAAAGTTAAACTCGCGGTCACAAATTACCCCTAAGTCTCGTATGGTTAAAACGTTTACAACAACAGCGCTGTTGATGGTATACTCTCTCACTAATGGAATTTGCATGTTTTCTTGAGTATGTTATGAATTGGCATTTGCTCAAATTCAGATCAAGATTATTTTTAGTACACTAAATTGTGAAGTTATTGAGGTTATTCTGCAATAGGTTAACATCGATGGAACTTGAAATTTGTCTATAAATTTTCACATCGTCCGCATAAATGGAAATTGACGAGTTTTTGATAATGAAATCGACATCGTTAAGTAGCTTTAAAAGGAGCAGATATGGATGACCTAAAGATCATCTGATAACTATACGTTCCCTCAGATAAGAGTCCACCCATAGTAAGAATTGAGGTCCGAAACCGAGAGCCCTGAGTTTAAAAAAAATTATCTTATGGGAAACCCTGTCAAACGCCTTGCTGAAACCCGTGGTAATAACATCAACTTCCTTTCCAACTTTCAAAACGTTCAAAGTATCAGAAGCAAAAACGGTTAGATTGTTTGTAGTAGATCGTCCTCTAAGGAAGCCATGCTGATTCATTGAAAACAATGTTTTACATTGGAAGTAAAGAGAATCGTACACAATACTCTCGAATAACTTGGGGATAAAGGAGTCCTTCCATATTGATGGAAATATTCCGTAAGAGATCGACTTTTGGAACAGCATTGTAAGTGGCTGTGCTAAGTTATTAATACAGTTTTTTAAAACGATAGAAGGCAATTAGAGCCAGCGGAGAAATCATCTTTTAGCTTGTTGATGCCCCTTACAACAGTTTCAAGATCGATTTGAATAGAGACCGGAGAAACTAGAGTACTGTTATTCATGTAACTGAAGTAGGCCGCATCAGGCTCGATATCGTTATTGGAGTGCCAGCAATGGTTTTGGTATAGGTGTCCACCAGATCTATGATCGCCGAACTTCATCATGGAAGGATATCCATCTGATTTCTTCTTATAGTTAACGAATTTCCAGAAGCGCTTTGGGTCAACGATTATTTCTGACTGCATACTACTGATGTAATCATTATAGAGTTCATGAGACATGGTCGAAAATGCATTGTAAACGTTCACGTAATTTAAGTAATCAGAGTCGAATCTCAACTTTAAGAATTTTTTGCAGTTTTTATTCCTTTGATTACGCAGTGATCGCAATTCGCTGTTGTACCAGGGTGGAACTATACGTTTGTGTCTTCGTACAGTATAAGAAATGGACTGTTGAAAGCATTCAACCATCGCGACATAAAAATTTAGAGTTTGGGCTTCCAGGTTGTGATTGTTATCGAGAATGAAGTTAAAATCGACGTTAGTTAATAATTCATTGAGCTTCTTAAAATCGGCCTTACGGAAATTAAAACTGGGTGAAGTTTCGCAGTTAACGTTAACTCTACATAGTTCGCTGGAAAATGAAATTAAAAGAGGCGGATGATACAAGTCAATTGTGGAGAGAACCAGATTTGTTTCCAAGACTCTGCAATTATTTGCGCCGGAAGAGAATACTAAGTCAGGTTGCCTGTTGAGATTGTTCTTGATGTTACTGATCTGCATCAAACCGCAATTAGAAAAATTATCAGTAATCAAAATCTCAATTGCAGATCGTGCATTCTCAGCAACGTAATAGGTATTATCCTCGGATTGTGTCCATATAAGGTCCGGGATCTCCGACGACAAAAAGGTCATCTAAAATAGCGGCGTTATCAAAAAGGAAAACAACAGCATCTACGAGAAGCTGGTAGATGTCCGCATGACTATTAGGGCGTATATAGCAACACAGAATATAAATGTGTTTATTCGTATAACGCGTGTTGATTTTAACACAAATCAGCTCAATATTGTCAGTATATCAAACTTAACATGCACCGCAATAAGAACGCCTCTACCATTCCGTACACCATCAGAGACCGAACCATCTTTGCGGAAAACGTTATAATCTGACGTAAAGTATTCATTACTGTTAAAGTCATTAGTTAAATTTGTTTCAGTGAGTGCAAAAATGTCATAAGAAAGGGCTTGAGTTTGCAAAAATACTTCGCGGGATTTTGTTAGTAGTCCTCTTACGTTTTGGTAATAAAAGGACCAATAGTTCAGTTTTTTTGGTTTACATTGGTACGAGTATAATTATTATTAGCACGGAGATCGACAAATTCTTGCAGGAACATTGATTCAGGCCATAATGCTGGGGACATTAGTAGGTCGAACAGAATTTCCGGGACCGTCACTTGAAATGAGGAGACATGACCATTATAACGAGATATTTAATAACTTCGCTGTATTCATTTTTTATACCAACTGAAGAAAACTGCGTCACTTTGGGCGCAGTGGGGTAAGGGGCATCGGTCTAGAAGGTCAATACACCAGCCCAAATGTCAACCTCACCTGCACGTGGTGCTCCCTGCTAACTAACCAACGAGGCTCTGGCGACCGAGTAACGGCGGGATAACCGAACACCGAGAACCTAGTAAATGATGTTCTCTCCACTGACCCACTGCCAATTTCACTGGTTAGATTGGTAGCTGCTTCAATAACCAGTCATTATAATGCAATGAGTTTTCAACAAAAAGAAATTTTTACCCCAGGTGGTACACCAACTGCTCAGTTGGCTAATCCACCCTCTAACGAGGCCGGCTCAAAGGATTCTGGGGTGAGCCAACCATTGCTATTCCCATTCGATCGAAGTTCAAAATTAGCTAGGTCACCACCTAGACAAATAGAGTTCGCAACTCAGCAGGAAATCGAAAATGCTGAACTACGCAGAAGACTGAGTGAAATAGAAAAAGTCGCATCGCATCTTAGCAATGAAATCGCTAAGTTAAAGAAAGAAAACGAGGAGCTAAAGAAGCCCAATCTGATAGAGGTTGTGGAAACTCCTCTTACTTGTTATAACGAAACCAGTACCCTTGCCCGTACTGACGCTGAGTTCCACACAGATGAGGAGGAACTTGCAAGAGAAACTGATTGGATACACAAACAGAAGAAAAGACCAATGAAAAAACGAAGAGCAGAATTCTCGCCAGAAGTTGAGGAGCTCTCGCAAGCAAAAGTTAATGAAACTGTCAATCCAGTGCCTGTACCCCAACTTCACCAGCGACAAGAACAACGAAAGGTTGCAATGAAGACCAAAGCACCACCGCCAATTAATGTGATAGGCATTACCGAGTTTGCGAATATCCAAGCTCTAATGAAATCAGTGTCCACAAACGACTATAAAGTAGTTGCACTAAACAATAATGTTTGGAAGATAAACACAAGAGATCCCGATGCATACAGAGCTTTAGCCACAAAGCTCACTGAAGAAGGTAAAGAGTGGTATACATATGAAGACAAAAATAACCGAAACATCAAGGTTATGGCCAGAGGTCTACATCCCACCTGCAGGAAGGAGGATATAATAGAAGATCTCAAAATGAAAGAACTGCAAATTGAAGACGCAGTCAATATCCTTAAACGAGAGAAAGTTGAAAATAGTCAAGGAACCAAGATCGTTAAAAGAGGGCTCCCGCTATTCATGCTCACATTCAACAAAAGCGAAAAAATTGAAAATATATTTAATATCAAAGCAATACTTAATATGAGGGTTAAAATAGAACCACTGAAAAAGAACACGAGATTAATACCTCAATGCAAGAAATGTCAAGCTTATAACCACACCCAAAGATATTGCGGGAGAGATGTTAGGTGCGTAAAATGTGCCGGCAGACACAACGCGAAAGACTGTTCTCTTAGTCGAACGGAACCTGCAAGGTGTATAAACTGTAACACCCAGCCAACTATAGAGGATGCGAAGTAGCGGTACAACTGCAAAGGTTAAGAAATAAAACACGCCAATCGACTCAAAACAGTAATGTTAGAAGAGAAAGGATTCCAACTACAACTAGAGCGCCGACACAACCAGAGCCCATAGGGCCAGATAGGAGATCCTACTCTCAGATAACGCAACAGAATACTATTGAAGAAAATCCACTAGAAAGGATATTTCGAAGTATAGAAACGATAAATGCACGCCTAGCAAAACAAGAACGTGGTCTAGAAGCTATATATAAGCGGCTAGATAGACAAGAAGCTACCAATGAGCTTACATCAATGCTATACTAATCAAATGAATAGATCATTTAGAATTGTTATTTGGAACGCGAATGGATTACCACAGCATGTTCCAGAACTAGAAATTTTTCTAAACTTAGAAAAAATAGATATATGCCTTGTCTCGGAAACTCATTTAACAGAAACTTCATTTATTAAAATACGTAACTATCAATGCTACCATGCTATTCATCCAGGAGGAAACGCTAGAGGCGGGTCTACCGTAATTGTTAAAAATAATATTAAACATTACGAAGTGCCCGGCATTGAGGAAGAAATTATGCAGGTTAAAACCATAATCGTTGAATCAATATATAATAGGGAACTCAGTATCTCCTCTATTTACTGTCCCCCACGCCATCAATTAAAAAAAGAAGACTACAGTCGACTTTTTAAATCACTAGGATCAAATTTTATCATAGGCGGTGATTTTAATGCAAAGAACACCTATTGGGGATCTAGACTTACAACCTCTAAAGGGAAAGAGTTATTTAATGCAGCTCGCGAGAACAACTGTGAATTCCTCTCTGGCGATAAACCAACATATTGGCCTGCTGACATACATAAAATTCCAGATCTTCTTGACTTCTTTGTAACAAAAGGAGTTTTAGAGGACTACACATGCATTGAAAATAGTGAAGGACTATCATCTGACCACTCACCTGTGATCATGACACTGAGTACAATGATAATAAAAAAAGATAATTCACCTAAGTTAACAAACAATAAAACCAATTGGGATCTATTCAAGAAATTAGTAGAAGATCGAACAAATCTCGGCGAACCAATTAGAACGAAGGTGCAGTTGGAAGATGAACTAGAAATATTTAATAACAACATCCAACAAGCGGCTTGGGAAAGTTCACCGATTTCTCATACCAACGCTATAATGAAACATAACTATCCTCTTGAAGTCAGAGAGCTACTTAGGGAGAAACGGAAAGCTCGCAAAATCTGGCAGCACTCTCGTGCACCGCAACACAAAACTATTCTAAATTTTTTGTGCAACAAATTAAAACAACTAATAAAAGAAATAAAGAACGAAAGCATAACTAAGCGACTACGAGGTCTTTCTGAATTAAAGGATGACGATTACTCGCTTTGGAAAGCAACGAAGGGACTAAAAAGATCCAAAATGCATGTGCCGCCTATCAAATGCGATGACGGTTCATGGGCTAAAAGTGACAAACAGAAAGTCTCTCTATTTGCTGCTTATTTAGAAGAGACTTTTCAACCGTTGCCGAGGCAAACAGCAAATGAAAATACAACAGTCGTAAACAAAGCAGATGATCTTGACATAAGGCATGTGACTTTATTGGAGCTTAAAACTGAAATCAATAGTAACTTAAGTATTAGAAAAGCTCCAGGTTATGATTTAATAACTGGGCAAATTGTGAAAGCCATTCCCGAGAAAGGTTTGCGTAAATTAAATCAAATAATTAATGCAGCTTTCAGATTGAAATATGTTCCACGATAATGGAAGGTGGCCGAAGTAATAATGATTCCTAAACCAGGCAAACCAGGAAACGATAAAAAATCATATAGACCGATATCACTACTTCCAATCATATCAAAAATATTTGAAAAACTTGCTGAAAAGACTCAAACCTATAATAGAAGAGAGATGCCTAATTCCACCACACCAATTTGGGTTTAGAGAAAATCACTCTACAGTTGAACAAGTTCACAGAATAACGGATGTCATTGAGGATGCACTCGAGAATAAGAAAATATGCTCCAGTATTTTCTTAGATGTAGCTCAAGCTTTCGACAAAGTTTGGCACCAAGGGCTTGAATTTAAACTGCATCGAGACCTGCCTCAGCAATTTTATCAAATTCTTAAATCGTACATAGCTGATCGACACTTTAGAGTCAAATTTGAAAACGAGTACTCTGAAATAAAAAGAATATCAGCAGGTATACCACAAGGTAGCGTACTTGGACCTATTCTGTTTATTCTTTATACGAGAGACTTACCGAATATTGAAGGTACCACAGTAGCAACATTTGCAGACGATACAGCTATTCTAGCAGTTGGAAAAGATATTTCGGAAGCAACAAGCAAACATCAAAGTGCAGTTAACACGGTGAGCAACTGGACTAAAAAATGGCGCATCTCATTAAATGAATCCAAATCAGTACACGTCAACTTTACAAATCAAAATGTAAACTGTATTCCCGTGGTTCTCAACTCAAACCAAATTCCATATGCAAATACAGCTAAATACCTTGGCATGACCCTCGATGCTAAGCTAAGATGGAAAGAACACATCAAGAAGAAAAAAGAAGAGTTAAACATCAAATATAGAAAAATGTATTGGCTCATGGGTAGAAACTCTGAGCTCTCAATACACAACAAATTGCTTCTATACAGGCAAATGCTAAAACCAGTATGGACCTATGGTATCCAGCTTTGGGGTTGTGCCAAGAAAACCAATGTACAAATGATACAATGCTTCCAAAATAAAGTGCTACGAGGGATTGTGAACGCCCCATGGTACATTAGGAATGACAACATCCATAGAGACTTGAAGATGGAATACGTCACCGATGAAATAAAGAATCATGCAAGGAAACACGTACAGCGCTTATCTCTACACGAAAATGCAGATATCCGTCGTATGTTGGACACCACTAACGGCGTGAGGAGACTCCAAAGGCAGAAACCTCTGGAGCTGGGCAGTTTGTTTTAGAAGAAAGTACTATAAAATGAGTAACCAATAGGTTACTCATCCTAACCCGAGAACTTAATTTAAGAAAGATAAATTACTAGATGATCTCTGAATCAGTTGTAATATTGTATAAATAAATAAATTTATTAAATAAAATTAAATAAACTTTGGGCGCATTTATGGTTCGTGTTTGTCCGTTCGTTCTGACAATTTTTTCAACCAATCATATTACTCAAAAATGATGATTTTTTCTAAATTTTTCCACAAGAGATGATAGGTCGAGAAAATGACCGAACGAACGAACGCAACCAAGACCTTTACTGCAGAAAAATATTTAAGTAGTAATATGTAGGAAATTTCCTAAAAATATGTTTATTTGTTATCATATGGTGTCAGTGGATTTGCGGTTAAACTTAGTATGTCACCGTATAGGTGTCGTGGAGTGCAAAAGGTTAAATATTTTATACATTTTCCTCAAGGTTTTTCCATCTGCCGCAGGTTTAGTTTGATATTATTCCTATTCATCAACTTATTTCGCCGTTCAACGATGCAATCGACAATCTGGTTAAAAATTCTCAATTTCTGCAAAGAATGAAAGAAGAATGGAAAACAACTAAATTATAAATAGCAGTTTTAAGCTCCATTTGATTCCGAACAATAACCGGTCCTTACTCGCGGTTTTATAGCTTTGAATTGGTTGCAATTGTACCCATTTAATATTTCCAGAGCTAGATAATGCAGGTGGCAGCCGATTTCGTGTCCCCGATTCAGGTATCTTAGATATTGTTCTGTATATTGTGCTTGCGATTGTCATTTTCAGCTTACTTTAATCCTTCGAATTGAAAGAAGTTAATGCTTATTCATACTTCTCGTGTTTGTTCAACTGGACAATATATGTATAGTTAAAGATGCTTTATGTAAATGACAAATTTTACTTATCTTTTCAGTTAAACGTATTTGCGTCATATTTAAATAAAATATGTGTTATTCTAATATTTATACTTGGAAAGTGATGAAATTATCATTTAGATTTCTTGTCCAACATTCAAATAAAAATCTTTACATTATACGTAATATAAATGTTTAATTTCTAATTATTTTGTCGGCATTAAATATTCCATTATTTTACATTTTATTTCACAATGTTGACAAAGCCTTACATATAATGTAAGACGCTAATCGTGACAGAGTGTGGTGTATACACAAAAAGCATAAAATTTCTTATTTCTTATTTAGCTTTTATATTTTGCATAATTTTCTTAACATAAAAATACTTTAATATTATGAATTTTATAATAAAAGGTATAAACAAATAATTCCTTCTTTTGTGGGTGGAATGCGAAACGTTTTTCCTCGTTTAAATATAATACCAAAACGAAACTGAGTGAAGGGGGAGAAAAACGACCCGCGAGGTTTAGAAAATGCCAAATATAATATTTCCACCATATGAATATTTTAAAGAAACGTTCAGACTCGATTTAATTTTAGCATTGGTGTACAATAACAACAACAACATCATAAATTGTGGACTGGAAAATGAATAATCGTACAATGAAAAAGTACCCAGTCCTTGAATATATATTTCAACTTTGTTTTATGTTCTTTTTACTAAATCCATAATCGATAGCACTTTTTGTATGTTTTATACTACTAAATGTCAGGTGAAAATGGAATATTAGAAAACGTAATACTCTTTGTATCAGAAATGTCAGGTATTTTGGTTTATTACCAGGAAAACTGATGAATAACCGTCAATCCAATTTGCAACCATTCTTCTTCATAAAATTTATGGTGTAACACAATAAAGTAAACACCATCATTATTTGTTATTCGACATTAATTTGGTTTTTTTTCTTCTATTTCCAGGTAAGTGTTTCGTTATTCAGGTGACTTTTCGTCTTTGGACGTCAGATTTCAGGAATTCCCCAAGGGTATTTTAACTTATTCCATTACGTCGGCGTTATTAGTTTTTTTTTTATAATCAACAGAACGCAATCAGTTTTGTAATTTAAATGCGTTTGGTAATATTTTTGCAGAAATTTAGAGTGCTTTTGGTAAAGTATTTTAGGTCGGTAACTAATATGTGACGTACAGAAATAATAAATTGGCCAACCTTCTGCGCTTACGCGCTATTTTGGCCAAATATTTAACTTGAAACGATCACGAACAAAACGGAACTAGACTTTGACTGATTCTTATATAGCCATATTTAGCATGATATTAAAACGATCAAGTGATCTACAACCGAATCAGACATAAGGCATACTTTCTATTTCAGTCCTTCAGTCTTCGGAAAGCTTCAAATTTAGGTAATTTAATGGATAAAATTAAACGCAGCATCGGTATAAACTACAACGATCAGAGTTATATTTTCTAATGCACTACATTTTTTAACATCGATCGTCTTGACGATCACAGTTTTTTCCACGAACTAGACCATTTAGGCATTAGTTCACGAGAAAAGTATTTGAGGAAGATATTTTGCTACTAAATCAAATTAAATTAAATCCGTAAATCGTAACGTCATGAAGGTAAAATCCGATTGTATATGGAACGGCGTAAAATGTCGATTAAGAATTTGACATAAATGACAGATCGATAAAAAAAATTAAATCGATCTAATTTTCGAATTGAAAAGGCAAGTGACCAAACACTTTAACCGGAGATGTCAGGTGATAGCCATAAACTATCAAAGTAAAGATCGCCAACTGGATTAATAACAACGATAACAACCATAAATTAAATATGAATTAAAGCCCGCTGCACGACTGCGAAATTTTACCCGCACTCACAATCTGAAGTTAGTAACTAATACGTTTTACCTGACTGACCATTGCCACATTAAAGATTGCTAAGTTTACAAGCGCCAATGATCGCAGCTAGTTATCGAGCATTTTACGCAAAAATTAAAATATTTATGTGTCACAACATGTCACGCCAAACTGAACTTAATATCTAAATTAAGAAGTTTTTAAAATCGTCCGTGACATTAATTATAATTTGTATATCGATTTTGTTCGACTTTTCGGACAAAATATAATTTTTAATGGCACTTTACAATGTTTATGACTATTTTAGTCACAGAAAATCAAAGGGACCATTTACTCAAAATATGTCTAGCAAAAAAACGTAAGATTTTTTTCATAATAATTTTTATATATGTAGGATTTCATTTTACAAAATTATTGCATAATAAAAAAATATTTTTAGACACAAATGTAAAAATACACAAACCCTGACAAAAATGAAAACTTCTTTAGGTCTGGCAGCTTGGTTTCGTACTGATGAAAAGTTGGTCACTCATCAGGTTGCAATCACCAAACTGCAAAAAATCAACTCTTGCTTTGTACCAATAGTGCAAAACAAGAACTTATTGATTTAGCGAATTATGTCACCTAATCAGAAACTCCTGAAAATTCACACTACGTATGTGTAGTAACCTGATGAGTAGATCAACTTTTTATTAGTACGAAACCAAGCTGCCAACAGAGACCTAAAGAAGTTCTCATTTGTGTAAGGGTTTGTGTATTTTTACACGTTCCCTTGGGGATAAAAATGGGGTTAGTGCATTTTTCTACTTTTTGTGGTAGATATATTGTGAGTAAATGGTCTCTTTGTTTGCTGTGACTAATCGTCATAAACATTGTAAGATGCTATTAAAAATAATATTTTGTCCGAAAAGCCGAAAAAAATCTAATAAAAATAATTTCTAAAACTCACTAATCGGTCAGTGGCCATCTTCAGTTTGGAATCGTCATCAACGAAAGTGTTTTCTCGACGACGTGGCGTCCTCTTTTGCGAACCGAAATATTTGGATTAATTGGGGCGACCAACGTTCAAGAAGCATAAGTTATGAAAGAGATTTTCAAGCGAATGGTTGCCAAATGGTTCTTTCAAAACAATGAATCCGAATATGTAAATAGACACGACTAAAAGATAATCAAATACAGATTCTCGTTATTGATAACAGAAATTTATGACGCTCGAGAATCTATGTACTTATATACTCTGTACTAAATATACTCTTATTCACACTGGAAATCGGAAATTTGTATTCTTTCGTCATACTGGACGATCAATAAAGGTTCTTAAACATGGACATTCAATTCATCAATTTCAGGGGCTCTAAAACCCGGGTAGCCATTTTTCTTGGAAGAATTTCACTCATGAATTAAAACCATGAGAAGCAAAGTCAAAAGAAGACCGGACAAGTGGTGCCGTGGTTAAAGCTTCGGCACTTGGACCGAGAGGTACTGGGTTCGAATCCCATCAGAGGCTAGATGAAAATCGAATTTTCATCATCGAGTACAATCGGTGATGTTAATAAACACAAGTAAGACCCTCTGATGGAGTGCAGAATTCAGCGCCGACCCACCGTCTATGTCAATGTACAGGTTGACAATGTACAGGTTGAGTAGGTTAATGGGTTAATGATGTGGCGTGAATGCGTGGTATCACAATGGACCAAAATTGGCCTAAGTGTCCAACCACTAAAACCTAAAATCAAAAGAAAATCTCGTTGGTTGTAAAATAAACGGGGTGTAATCGACGCCGTACACGATCATCGAGGTGCCAAACATTGTACCTAATGATTTAAAAAAACTAACTGTAAAGAAATAGTTTGGAAGATGATAATTTGATGCCAATTTTAAAGAAGAAAATGACGAATTTAACGAAAGAAGTCAAAAAAGACAAAAAGAAGAGATCAGGGTTTGAAAATTGTGTACTGTGTATTTTTCAAGCGGGCTGGAATCACTGATTCTTAGATCCGAGAGATAAGCAGAGCACTGTTTTGCAAAAATGTTAAATTGATTATTTAGGGCCGGTTTCCTCGACTGTTATGGAGTTATCGGTTTGCGTTAGACGTGGTGAATGCTCTCACTAGTACTGTTTACCTGACGCCAATTTTTTTAGTTAAATTCCCGACTAACTTAATTGATGTTAGATATTGATAGATGTCGCTAATGTACATTAACCAAAATGTGTCTAGTTTTAAACTTCAAACGCAGTTCAAATTTATTATTTTTCGATTAGAAATAATTTGAAGAAAGAAAAATTTAGCAGGTTTTACTACAGTTGCACAAACTAAGCTTTAAATTGATTAGTCGGAAATTTAAATATAAAATCGGTTTGAGGGCATAGCATACATTTTGGATCTGGATATATTCAACTAAATCGAATTGGACAGACCAGGCCGAACCAGAATTATGAGGAAAACTACAAGTCTAACGTCTTAAACGTAGAGTTTCAGTATCTAGTAGATCAGTCAATAAAAAATTCATTTTATTATGTATTTTTAGATAATTCTAGATAACATAAATCTCACATTTTCCCAAGGACTTGTTATTCAACACCTACTATCTATCGTGTATCTGACATAATTTACAATTCGTGTTTAATTTTTGGTACAACCTAAAAAGAATTCAATGGCACATTACACCATCCTGCCTACGTTACTAAAATATCGCACCACACATTTTTCCACTTTCTGTTATTTTTATATCGACGTAATTTCCACAAAAATGAATTAACTTTTTTCATTCAAACGAAATGAAGAAATATGTACACAAAAGAGCTTTTATATACCTACTTGGTGTGTAGAATTTTAAGCACACAACTTGTGTATGCGTGTTGTGTATAATCTTCCAAAAAAGAGCCAGCATAGCTTCTGTTTATTTCATTTTTTTTATTTTTATTATTACTGTAATATATACGAGATCGCAGGATAACGATGAAAAGTGAGGAAGAAAATTAAATTGCTTCAAAGAGCTTTTAACATTTTTCGCATTCTGTGTTGAATAATTTAGACCTTGGTTTTACCATTGGTGAATATTAAGCAGCAAATTAGTGACTATATACAGCTATACGAAACGGATACTACAGGCACAATAATTATTGAATTAAATTTTTAAAATATTCAATCTGCGGATGTGTTTTCTTTTTATATAAAACGTCTTAAATACATAAGGAGGGTTGATTTAATGGTTTAATCGAAAATTTTGATAAGATTTTATAACGAAACGCGATAAATTTTCACAGCATTTAATATTCATTTTTAACGATAGCGTTCTAAAAAAGTTAACGACAAAATTATGTTTTGTATAATACGCTCTCAAATTGTATGCCGCACAAAATTAGCATTCATCAAATGAAGAAAGCTACCAAAGAGTTTGCGGTTTCGTTTTTAATCGTATGCAAGATTGAGAATTTTTCATTTATTTGCGATTAAATATTCAAAACATTTTTGAAACGGGAAATTAATGCTAATTTTCAAAAATTTAATAACCGGATTACGCACAAAATTAAAATTCCAGGAGTGCGCTATTCATGTTTCATGATATGCTAATGATAAAAATCCTATTCAAATAACCTGCATAGCAATTTATTATTTATTTAAGATAATTTATATCCTTATCATTGGAACCCAATCGCATTGCATTCGCTAATAATTGTTATATTTTTCACTTCGTTAGGTTCTTTTCATTGTGTCGTTTCAGACGCTAAAACAGATGATTTTCAATTATAGTACAGATTATCTGTTCTATAATAAAGACTCAGTTGGAAATCACATTAGGTTTGCTACCGAATTACAGCTGTTGGATTGTTTACCACGACATTTAAAATTAATTGCTTCCGTGCATTTCATCGCCAACCGGTTAAATGATAGTGGCTCGCATTTCGGGATATGGATCCAGTCTCTCGTAATTTGTTGGAAGCTCTGCGGAATGATCTTTCGGAAGACAGTGTTTTTTTTCTAGTGTGGTATACTCAGCTCTAGCACTGCAACAGTGACTCCATTTAATAATAGCTGTGTTTCTTGATCTGATCCGGTTCAGTTCATGTTTCGTGAAGCAAAACCAAAATGCTTACTAGATTTAAAATCAAAATTTGTGATGTGAAGCAAAATTTGGATCATGTTTATATAGCGTTTTTGTCTAATTTTTTTTTTTTGTGGCCTATACTGTGGCACTATTCTGGTAACTCCTGGGGAATAGGGAATTGGGGAAAGAATTTATATGTAACTTCTGTTTAAACATTTTTTTCCGGTATACTTAGATAAAAAACTAGTGTCACTCAGAATAGTTACAGGTGAATTTGTCCAATACAGGATAAAATGATTTAAGACTTTTGATAAGGAAATAAAACATTGTTTTGTTTCGATGCTGCGTTGCTGGGCTATCGCTGACAAAATGTAACGTTGTTATATTTCTACTGAGATTCCGACATGATGCAATAGCTCCGAATCTTAAGCTGCTGCTGTTCTTTTGTATACACAATGACGGTGTGCATTGTTATTTGTTTCCGGGATCCCCCAAAATGAAAGCTTTGCACTTCTTCGGCATATTTTAATTCATAATTTTCATTGAAGTCCATGTGTATCACTGCTTTTTTCTCTTCCAGACGGTCCTTCAAAATTTTAATTTCCGTAAACTAATGTACATTGGTTCTTTCATGGCGTAAAAACAAAGGCAAATGTTTTTCAAATTCCTGAACTATGTCTTGAATTTGGTAGCTAATTTTTTTTTCTCCTTTTTCCCAATAATTATTATTATTTTTTTGTTGGATTCTTTGAACGAAACTTTATATGATTAATACATACGTAAAAGACATTTTGATCTTTACTACAGCAAATAGAATTGACCACTTGATACGCATTTTTTTCCTCCAGAATGTTGTTGTAATTTAAGGAGGAAACTAGAAACTAAATTCGAAATTAGCATGTGTAATACATTTGCATGTTTCTCTTGCAGTGACGCTCATTTGTTTAATCCAAAACGTACGTGATTTGTAGAAGAAGCTACAGCTTACACTCTTGTTGGTGTTAGTTTGCAGGAATTTTTGGTGTAAGTTTTTAAAGTGTCATTTAAATATCTTTATGTAGGTCTAGTTCGAGAAACCGCAGTGTTTCTTGAATTCTCTTGAAGCAGCGTCTGATCTAGTTTTCTTATCATATCGAAGATCGCTTCTCTTCAATCTTAGAGATCTAACACTCTTATAACTCAAAAACTTGGAGCACTGATTTCGCATTCTGTATTTTTTTATTATTTTTCCGCTTATTAATTTTGTAAACATCTGCTTGGATTTGTCAGAATTTTTGCTGTTGTTCGTGATCAACTGCTTTTTTAAAACTTCGCCAAATAGAAGATTTCGTTTAACCACAGCACAATTTATTCTGTTTGCGCGAATTTTCTGTTGCACGAATTTTGATATTTCTTGCAGCTATCTTTAATCTCGATTTGCACGCCTTGTTCACCTATAGAATTAATTGTACTTCTAAAGCAGCAGGTGCTTGTGCTTGTTCAAGTTGATCATCTTCAGAAGAGGCGGGTGGAGAATTATTGATCATAAATTATTGAACCACTTTTTGAACCACCACCATTGTTGAACCACTTGTGTGACAGACAATCGGTTTCAATCGATTTCTGACCTTCTAGATGAGCTACGGCACGTTGGTATATCTATGATGTAAAACAGGTATTAGTATTTTTCAGAAGTTCTGCTGAAGCCTCAACACAGTTGATGTGAATTACTTTCCCACATGAACTACATTTGAACCTCTAAAACCTTCCAAGTATTATGTTTCTTATGCAAAAGACACGCAGCAGAGGCATATTTGACTACCAAAATTGCCACTTCGCTCAATTTTTGAGCCTTTATAGTTAGGAAGAGATTCACTACTATTTATCACCTCACTCAATGAGTCCCGAGGCGTATTACTAAAAAAAAACCTTTCCTTTTGTACAATTCGATTTTATTCATCAACATAGTTTTCTTCACATTCATTAAAACGCTTTTCTCACATTTCGATGCCTTTTTTGTAGATCGATTTATCTTTGGCCTCAAAATAGAAGTTTGTTTCGGCTAGGACTGCATTTAACGCAAGTCTTTTTGCCTGAAGTATCTTTTGCGTGCGAGCGAGATCCGGAGATTACTGTGGATGAGGAAGCAATTCGAACTTCAATTCGTGCAATTTGGCCATCGTAGCCAACAACTTAAGACACAATGCATTCTCTTGGTGAAAGAGCACTTTTTTCTTTTGCATTTGGGGCGGTTTTTTCATAATTTCTTCCTTCAGACGCACCAATAACGCCATGTAATATTCGCTGTTGATGGTCTTTCCTTTCTCAAGGTAGTCGACGAATAAAATACCAAGCACATGCCAAAATACCAAAACCTTACTGGCTGATATTTGCGTTTTTGGTTGTTTCGAATGGCTTTCGCCAGGTGCTGTCCACTCAACTGACTGACGTTTTGATTTCCGAATGTAGTGGTGGAACCGTGTTTCATCCATTGAAACATGCCGATGATTTTTTTTTGTTTATTATGGTTAAATAGCTCCAAACCGTGCTCTGAATCATCAGGGCGTTGCTGTTTTTAGTCCAATGTGATCAAGCGCGGTATCTACTTTGAACACAGCTTTTTTATGGACAAATATTCATGCAAGATAGTCTATACACTGCCTTTTGATATCGTTTAGGTGTTAGCTATCTGACGCAACTTTTCTTTACGGTCTCCCAAAACGAATTTGTACACTTTTTTGTCTTTTCTGGAATAACTGCCAAATTCGGGTGACCGTACGGGTGACGGCCACATTTCAACTCAACATAAAATAATATTTTACAGCTTATATACATAAAACCTGCTGACACATATCATTAAAAGAAGATTTAAATTTCATGAATTTAAATATTTAACAGATTTCAAAATAGTTAATGGGTTGACAATTTTCACAAGTAAATTACATATATAAGGTGATATTGGCATTAATACGCAATCAACCTTACATTTACGCCGTTGACCCTTATTATTCAGCTTGCGGTGTGTCTCTTGATACTGTTAAATGATGTGTTTGACTTCTTTGATATTGTCAAACTGTAATTGGAGGCCCAAGATATCACAATGGATCGATTGGATATTGTTTCATGCTCTTGAAAGCAACAGGAGATTGTTATCTGTTCTCTTCGTATCTGCATCTGCACCTTGGTGGGATGAGTTTTAACAAATATCTTATTAGTTAAAATGGATAATATTGATGGAATGCGGCATGATCTGCATCTTAAAGCTGGCTAGCCTTCTCCAGTTGATGGGCTCTCACTTTCATATGCTAAATCTAGCAGAGGACAACATTTTGTAGTAGGACGTTTCATTTCTTCTTTGATATTGGAAATCGTGGCTGTTCTTGCTAGATTATTTTTACCCGGGTGAATTTCCTTGACTCGACCCCTTGCCTACATTAAAGTATTTTTGAGTCTTCCTCCTACCCTTATAAGGCCGTCGTTGTCTAGGAACGGATTCAGCGAGGCGATGGTGCTCTTCTTCTAAATTGATTGTTGATCCCTTAAGGTTGATGTTACGCAAAGAAAACATCTTGAACTGTGCTCTTACGGTCGTGGTCAATGCTGTCCTGAGTTCTATTGCTTGAATTTCTTCGAAACACGCTGGTTTTTTATGGATCTTAGATCCAAATCGATAAATAATCTGATTTGCGGTCAATGAGGTTGATCATGGCATACTCAAATGCCGTCTCGTTATTGAAAATGCGAAGAATAGTTGTGGTCCGTTTTAGAACAATACTTGTGTTATACTTTTCCATGATTTCATTTATTACAGGTTTCTTGATTATTTCAGGTCCGGTCCACCATTGTTCCAGGGTACTTAATTTTGATAGTGAAACCCCACGGGATTCATGGTCCCGCTGAGTTTCGGGTTGAGCTGTATGTTTCCATCCCCCGATTTTAGTGGCGTTTCAAAATCAAATATCCGATTAGAGACGAACGTTTTCCTTTTTTCGCTGGTTTTTGTAGCCAAGCCAAAACAATGGTAGAATTTGTCCATGCATAATATTAACCGGTTGCACTTCTAGAGTTTTGACCAAGTCGTCCCATTTTATTTCTGTGGTCCAATGATCTTGTAATATAAGTTTGGCTGTGATGGTAATTGGCAACAACCATCCTAATGGGTCAACTTGTCTTGCTACTTCCGAGGCTAGTTCTCTAGAGGCTGCTCGACCATGCTCAGTTGAAATTGACCTTTTTGAAGTAATGTGATTAGCTGTTCTTATAGAAACTGTTTATCTTGTCGTTAGCAGCACCAGTTAAACGTAATTGACATAAACGTCCTCCATTAGGATTTTTCGAGCCATTGGATAGTTTTTACCTTTATCCATTGCTAACTGATGTAATGTTCTTATTGTCAAGAACGGAGCTACTGATGTGCCAAATGTAATAGTAGTCAAGTTGTATTTACGTAATGGCTTGTTTGGGTTCAAACACATTTTGATTTTGTCAGCTCCGAATACTATTCTATGTCTTCTCCACCGTAGAATAAGTGACCATAAAGTATGTTGCTGAGTGGCTCCGACATGAAGAGTATTACTCAAACTGCAACTAGATGTTGACTTCATTGAGGCGTCAAATACAACGGAATGTAAAATTGTCCCTTGCAATTGGATGATAGTTTCATATGTCCCATTTCAAGATACTCTCTCGTGAACCCTGGGATAATCTTATTGTGGATCCGCAAATATTATATTTTCCCACCGAGAGTCGTCGTTTCGTTTTATCGTTTGCTCAATTGAACTTTAAAGGTACAAGTGTTTTTTTGTATTGCCTCCAATTCCCACCAAAGTAGTACGTACGTTTTTCTGATGTAACCCTAACTGCTTACATGGTTTTTCATTAATCAAGGATACTTGGGATCCTAGATCAATTAATGCCCGTAGGGTAACCTTTTTTGTGGAGGTTTTTGTTATGATTTTAGCCGTTGAGAGCAGTCTCGTGGTATTTCCATCGATTGCATTAATTGATACCCTTTCTTTGCATCACTATTGTAGATAAGAAATAAGAACAGTTACGATATTTTTATGTTTTTCATTTTTTGGGGACTATTTGAAAAAAAAATAGAATGGTTTAGTTACTCCTTTTTGTTTAGTTGAGTCGCAAATCAAGCAATACGACTGCAGCGACATAACAGCTTCGTAGTGGTAAAATATGCCGATGTCTAAATATAGTTCTTCAATGGTCAAACTGTTATGAATACAAATTTTAGTAGAATAAATGATTAATTTATGTGAGTGGTGTAATTTCAATGGCGAGGTTGCGAAATTTACCTTAAATCGGGTTCCAAACGAATGCTTTGAAAATGATTAATTTTCATTTTTATTGTAATGTGCTATTTCTTATATCTACCTCATTTTGAGCGGGAGTTGAAATATGACACAAATTTTATAATTTTGCCATTCCATATATTAAATTTTAAGGGTGAATCATTCGTTATATATATATATATATATATATATATATATATATATATATATATATATATATATATATATATATATATATATATGGTGAAAAATTTGTGAAATTAAAAATTCAACATATGGGACCGGAAATCATGTTTTAATTTTGTGATTTTTATGTTTTGAATGTGTAGTACTGGGTAAAAAAAAATATCCCTTATTCAAACAAAAAAAAAAAAATGGCGCAATTAAAGTCCAAACCACATAAATGTGTGAGTAAAAAAACATAGTATGTAATGGCGTTTTTGATAAAAAATTTCGCTTGATTTGAGATACAACCAACACAATTGTGTGTAAAGTTATAGTGTTTTTTCGGACGAAAATAAGTGAATGCACAAATGTGTAAGTTGGTTCAAAACACAAACAAAAATAAATTTTTGACGTGTTACTTTTGCCTTTTGCCGTACCCACAATTGTGTTAGTGGGCAGCAAAAGGGATATAGTAGAATTAGATTTTTTATTTTTGTTGTTTTGTTGCATAAGATACAGTCGGTCAAAAATTTAAGTATTTGTTGAAAATGGTGATGCATTTATACAAATATAAAGAAAAGTATTTATCCGAAAAACATAAAATAGGGCTCATTTTAAAAGTAAAAGAATAAGGATTAAGAAAATATTACAAAAATAGTATCATCTTTAAGTTTTTCATTTTCAAAATGGCCACCAATCTGGTTTTTCTCAATTTTCTGAAAAACCTATTTTTTTTAAGTGGGTGATATTTTTTGTTTTTCTTGCAAAACACGTTTTAATATCATGACCTACTCTATTTCTTCATATAAAATTATCGATATACATACCTATTCAGTTCTTAATTTATTCCAAAAATAATCTTTTGTTTTTAACTGTTGCTTCATTTTTTCAAAATAAAGGTAAAAATTACTTCTAATGAATAATAAAACTAATTAGTTTTAATGCTCAGCCCCGTACATTTACTACACAAAATGGTTTGGTCAAAGGAGCTTTACAGGTACATTTTTCAAGTATACATTTCTAGTTTTAAATTTTTGGTATAAATAAGAGTCAAAATCAATATTAAGGTAGTTCAAATTGTTCAAGTGTAAAAGTAAATAACATTGACTTAAACAAAATTCAAATTTTAGTTTATCATATAGTGAATTTTATTACTTGAATTAAATGATGAGTGAATTTAAAAAGTGTTGTAAGCCGTTTGTTGGCTCGAAGTGTTCTAAAAATTTACGAAAAGTGTATAAACATATTATGGATTTTTTGCCGCCTTCGATTGAAAGAAATGAAAATTTATTCATTTGTACAACTTGTTATGTGAACATTTCTTTTAAACGTCGAAAAATTGAAACAGATACATCAACCTCTTCACCATCAAGTTCCGCAGTTACGCCGAAAACGTCATAAACTGTAGTAGAATCTGAAATAAATTCCATTAGGAGTGATAGTGAAGAACGCCAAATACAAAAAGCGAGGGTTCTTCAAAAAATCAATGAGATTTTACCAGATATTGGAATGTCGCCCATATATGCCAGTAAACTAGGAACTAGACAACAGCATCAACAACAAAAATTAACCAATTTAGCTGAAAAAGAACCATCAAGATCATCATCTTTGATTCCTGGATTCGGGCCCCTTGTGAATCAATCAGAACGACGAGTCAAAAAAAATCGGATTTCCAAATTTTGCTCGCTTCGTTCTAAATCTAAAAACTGTGTGCCACCAGGAAGCAGAGGAACGCATACAGTGTGTGTTTGTACAATACATCAAAATGTAAAATATATTATTTATGGAACACAAATAGAAACTATTACAAATGGAAAGATATCAAAATACCAAGATTGCATTTCATCTATTTTATGTCCAGATCCTAAGCCGACAAGTCATCTTCTAAATGCAAGAATTGTACTGGATTAAGTTTATTTCGAAAATATTTTAAAAACGCTTTTCTGGAAAAGGACTACGAGGATTCTGATTTATCATTCAGTCAGTGGATTTCAACTGACAGATGCAATTTGGGAAAGTACTCAAAACCGTTAAAAGAATTTTTGGATTACTTCATAAAGAAGCTGGAAAATCTGATTTCTCATTACTTCATTTCACTTTCAGCAATCTAGCTTCGTAAAAAATAAAAAACTTACTCTGGAGCCTACAAAAGTACTTGTTTCATGTGACTTTGTTGAAAATTATTCAATTATAATGCAGAATGCAGCGCAGGGTTTTCATTGGAATAATAAGCAAGCGACTATTCATCCATTTGTAATTTACATAAATGTAGATGGGAAATTGCAGCACTACAACTTTATTGTTATATCGGTTTGTCTTAGTCATGTCACTGCGGCAGTTCATATGTTCATCGAAAAAATGATCCAGTTGCTGAAAACTAAAATGACGAGTTTAACCAAAATTTATTATATTACTGGTGGTGCTGTAACACATTATAAAAATAAAAATAATTTTATGAATATAATGAAAAATAGGATTTCGGAGTCGATTGTGAATGGTATTTTCATGCCACAGTACATGGAAAGGAACCATGCGATGGGGTAGGAGGTACTATCAAGAGAATGGCGTCCAGAGCCAGTCTCACTGATGAATTTGACTGTATGCAGCAGAATTATTCAAATAGGCTAAAACTTTAAAGACTGATAAGATTTTTGGGTTTTGTTCTGACATTGAATATAACTCGAAAAAAATTCAACTTGCCAGTAGGTTCGAAAAATTTGAAACTGTAAAAGGTACTCGTGATTTCTATGCTGTTATTCCTTCCGGAGAAGGTTACATTAATTTTAGGAGATATTCAAATAGTGAAGATTATATTAGATTTAAAATGTAATTAATTACTAAATTAATTTTTAATAAAAAATTTTTATCAAAAAATTTTGTTTTAAATTAAAATTTATTTACATAAATATAAAGAGTTGGGAAAATGATATGTTGGAGTGAAAATAAAATAAAATTTAAAAAAATTAAAAATTTTATATGCAGAAATAGAGTAAGTCTTGATATTAAAACGCGTTTTGCAAGAATAAAAAAATATCACCCAAATTTTTTTTGGTATGCTTTATAGAATTAAATGGCGTACAAAAAAAAAATCCAGAAAATTGAGAAAAACCAGTTTAGTGGCCATTTTGAAAATGAAAAACTTGAAGATGATACTATTTTTCTAATATTTTTTAGTCCCTATTCTTTTACCTTTAAAATGAGCCGTATTTTATATTTTTCGGATAAATACTTTTTTTATATTTGTATAAATGCATCACCATTTTCAATAAATTCTTAAATTTTCGACCGACTGTATCTTATGTAACAACAACAACAAAAATCTAGTTCTACAATATTTTTTTTTTACCCAGTACTACACATTCAAAACATAAAAATCACAAAATTAAAACCTGACTTCCAAAAATGTTTGATTTCACGAATTTTTCACCATATAAATATATATATAAATATTTCAAAAACTTATGTTGAAAGATGATGATCCTTTCCTTGATGCGTGGAATTTAAATGAGTTTAATATAATTTTGTAGATGAAACGATTCAGTATTATTTTCAAACTTGAATCAAACTGATAATGAGTTATATGTGTATTATTAAACTTACCTGTCGAAAATCTAAAGTGGTATATCATACGTGACTTTTTTTGGCAGATGTGCACATCTTTCCCGATTCGCATTTAAAACAGTTTTAGTTATAAAATTCGTACGATAAACGGTATATATTTTTTATGGTATTAACACATAATCCCGTTGAATCAATATTATATTAGGCAAAGACTTGAAATATTTCACTTCCAGTAAGGAGTTTCTCAAACCGTTAAATTCCATAAAAATTGCTTACAATTTTTTTTTATCAAATATTTTTCCTTGATTGAAAACTTTTTCATTCGTTGATAATTTTCGGTGATGAACCGAGAAAATGGTAAACTCATTTTGTTTATTTACTGGTACATTATCTCCTCGTCTAATGATATTTTTTGTTTTTGTTTTTACTTGAAAATTTTTCTTCTTGTGGCGTTGTTGAGTTTCGTATATATGTATATCGAAAAGAAAATCAATGTTTTGGATAATTTGTGTATTTGTATAGAGGTATTCGGTGTGTACATACAGAGTAAAAAGTTCAATATATGAGAAGAAAATTATCGGCTAAAAATAGAAAATGTTCAATATTGTAACCAAAATTAATGATATTTTCGATGAAAATGTATTGTGTATTAGATTTTTGGTACAGTGCGGGACAACATTTTATAAATTTTGTTATGTTTATGCCATTTTTACGGTTGAATTAATTTTGATGCTATTTCTTATCTTGCGTATGCTATCTTCGTCACAAAATCTATATCAGCATAATTCGATATCCTACATAAATTCTCGTCCCATTTTGGAAAACGTGCGTTATGATTTATGTTTTATTACCAGAATAATAAATTCGCCTAGGGAGAGACCCACAACAAAAACTTTAAATTTATTTATACATAAGTCAAACTCAATTTTAACACAATATTTATATAATACAGATGGTCGGAATTCCGAATGATATTGATTTTTCTGAACCTTGGGTTTTGCTCGTGTCTCTCTTATGATATATTTTTCAATTGAATATCATATCAAGCTGCGCGCTAGTTTGTAATCTGATCGTAACACATTAAATATGCATTTAACGGTTTGACGTCAAAACAATTATTAACATTTGCATGTTGTGTCGGCAGTAATAATTATTGTAAATAGACATGATAATATAAATTAATTGATATATTTTATATACCAAATCAAAAATGAGAGGTTAACGTCTAAACTGTAGTTCAGAACGCTAGGCACAAGAATCTAAGTCTTTGGTAAATTTATGTATAGTTTATTATTTACAGTAAACCAATACATAGAATCAATTCTGTAGGTGAGATGATTAATTAGTATTTCGTAACGATCGGTGATCAAATGTTTTCAATTAAAGTTTTAAACACGATGATTTATTTTTTATGGGGTTCTGCTTAGTATCGATCGATTTTTCAATACGTTCGTGATCTCATTTGTTTATACGTATTGTTTAATGAATGATCGTGTTTTTGATTAACAATCATGTAAAAGTAATCGCAATGTTTTTAAACGCAAATTAATTCCGTTTTAATTTACCGTTCTTCTAGAACAGTATTTTTTGTTGACTGTTGATCGCGAGTAATTCTTAGGCAACTTTTATTTAACAAAATAAATATTTATCTTTAACAGTTTCCTCGTATATTTTGCGATCATTATTTCAATATTGTGTCTGGACTAAAATAAATCTAGAGGCAACACCGGCGTTTAAACGTATGCTCAGGAAGTTTATGAAAGCCTATTCTGAATTTCAACATTTTGTTCTTTCTAAAAATTTCTAAATTCGTTGATATCTTGAAGCCAACAAGTTTTATAGTAGCAATATTAATTTAGGTAATTCTAGTCTACTTGGTATACCTCTTTTTCCGCTAGAGGTTTAAAATGGCCGTCGATCATTTATCATGACTAGTTTTCAGAACTTAAACATTTGTCTTACAATGCTAATCCCATCCTTCATACTGCATTTGATAATAATCGGTTAAGAAGTAAGTGAGTTTCTTTAAGTAATTCCAAATTCCAGCACCTCGATCAATATTCTGGTTACAATCCCAACCTATTTTACACAAAAAATTTGAACATTGTCGATTGAGAAATCATCTAGTTTAATCAAAACTTAATCCAACATTTATGTTAAAATACTATAGTCTTTTCCTAAAAGCGGAATTTGAGCATAACTGGATTACCAAGTTTCAACCAACTAAGCCCAATTTTAGAATTTCGTGCAGATAGAATCGAGATCGACTCAGCAAGTCCGACTTCCAGAATTTAGTTCGAAATATATACATAAGGATAATCCCAATTTGACCAAAATTGACTAAATAATGGCAGAGGTCTATCCAGTTGGTATTTAATGAAAGTTAGTATTCCTTAAATCTCAGCAAAATCGCTCAAGAAATTCAAAATCCAAAATTCATGTTACAATCGCAACCCTGCTTTTCACACCAAATTTGGTCATCGTCGGTTAGGGAATATTCGAGTTGTGCTCATCATGGTCAAAAATATCGTTTAAATTCGCTTAGAATTCAAAACTTTGACAATCATTTAAGAAATAACCGAGTTCTAGTCTGGACAGTAGCACTGAGTAGCAAATTTGAGTTTTTCCTTTGGATAGTTGGTAAGGTTTCCTAAACCAGTTTAAATAATCCGCAGTCTATTTAGGCTTTCTCCACTAAAAATAAATTCCAGAACATAGTTTGTAACAAATTTATTTTTAAATCACAATCCGACCGTACCGAAATTATAGTTAGTAAACACCGAATTTAGTTGGTCAATAATTCTTCGACTTTTATTCAGCAAGGCTAAATTCAAAATCAGCAACTCACATGTACCAGAATCCCTATCACTTATACCTGTTTTGACCATTGCCGGTAGCACATCGTAGATATGGCTTTATGGTGCAGCATGCCTTATTCCAAAATTTCATCCTGAATTCACATTATAAACTAAACTTTGAATTAGGTAAGAAATAATCGAGTTCCGTGCAACAACGCCAATTTTCAGATATTCAGCAAAATTAATGTTAGTTTCCAAATTGCGCAATCATTTAAAATTGTTAAATTACCAAGTTCTATCGCATAGAATGATCGATGGACTTTGGCGTTAGTCGGCTAAGAAAGAGTCGAGTTCCACTCAACATGGTAAAACTTCAGAACTAACTACTAAATCCAAGTTAAAATCCTCTATCGAATTTGACCATAGACTGTTTAGAACTAGTCCAGTTCAGTCAAAATCTCATTCTTAATAGAGTACCGATATCTTGAAATCCGGGATTTTTAAGGGTCCGGAATTTTAATATCCGTCGAAAAGGTACCAATGCGATTCCAGTTCGTGCTAGTTTGTCTTGAATAAATGGTTTAATCTATGGACTAAACATTGATCACTAAGTGAGTGGCTGCCTGTTACTTGTTACATATGTGTGGATGAATTTCAGACCAAAGGAAAAATGAACTGTAGCCCTATTCCTGACTGCGATACGAAAACGAAAGTATAAGATTCCTATTCAATTTTAAATAAGAATCGTACGAATCTGATTCAATTCAAATATGAATTTTGCATTTTCGTTTTCGTATCGTATTCAGGAATAGGGGGGCTGATTATCCATTACAAAATTTTAAGCACTTTAATCTCAGAATTTTTAAAAATCATGTAATTGCAGCTCTAAAAATTCACCTCAAACTTTTTTCATTTTGAATGATCACGTAATTTTTTTTTTCATTCATCATTTTTCTCACACTTTTTGGTTTTTTTTAAGTCGATGCTTATTGTAAAATTATGCATAAACCTTTCAATATTTAAACCCACTTGGCATAATTTTTCATCCAGAATAAAGAAGGTTGAATTTTCAGTGCGGTGCAATTTAGAATTCCCTATGTTGTTTTAATGATCGAGTTACAAGGTGTTTAACACGTTTACGTTTAGAGACTGCCGTACGTTAGAGAACTAGTGAAACAGGGAAACGTTCTGCACGCGCTTATTTGTAATTTGTGGCAAAACTACAAATTGAACATTTGGGAACCAATGTTGACTAATAAAGTTTGAGAAACTTTTGTGCTCATCGTTTGCCAAATTTCTATCCGAATTCATCGAACGCTCGAACATCGTAACTAATTCGTCCGACGGATCAAGCTCCTTACAACGCTTGTGCATTGTCAGAAATTTGAGCGGAACCAGGCACCAGATTGAACCGGCGAAGCACTAAACTACTACTATTTGCAGAACTACGGGACAAGCGAAACAAAACACTGAATTAATGGAACATGAAAAACTGAAATAAATCATGAAAATTAAGATCTTCGAAGAAACGGGTATAGAAAAAAGATCTTTAAATTATAAGTCGACGACCAGATAAAAGATTAATGGAGAGATTCGATGGAAGAGTTGAGGGAAATTAGAAAGAATTTCCAAATCCCTGTCCATTTGAAAAATTTAAAGTGTAGTTTCAAAAAGCAGTACAGGATAATGGTTGGGCTGCAAGAAAACTGCTCAATACGCTCATTGTAGCCCTTCGATAAAAATCGACACATTTTTTGTAAACTACGTATTTGCAATGGACAGGAACTACCTAACCTAAGCTGGACCTCAAATATTGATATCACACGACTACGGATCGTATTTCAGGGGGTTGATTTTGTTCAAAATTCGACAAGTTGACGAAAGTATATAGAAGTGGTATGTGTTTGTTTAGTGCGAATATGCGCCATTTAATTTTTTTGGATATGACATTTCTAGATATCATTTCCATTTATAATTTGTAATTTGTAAATGCAATGCAAATATATTTTAAATAAAATTAAGTTTATTTAATTATTTAATTTTAGTTTTAAAATAATTTCTAATTCTGTGTTTCTGCGAAAACAAAACATTCATTCGACATCGCATTGAAAAAAATAAAATATGTGTAGTTAAATTTTTTATCTTAACACATTGACGCACACTTTCTAAATGTGTGTGATACTCAAGAACACATTTGATAACTTTTAGAATTACAATGATATTTCGTCGCGGAAAGGAACGTATTATGAGAATTGAAAAATATGTCGAGTTATTCCTTAAAAAAACAAAGATCTTTTCGTTCGTTTGCGCGAACGTGATAAAAACGAAAAAGTTGTATGACTGCTATAGCAGATATTTGCGCGAACGTGTTAACTTGCCACTCAAATACTTGGTGAGATGTCAAAAAAGTGAGACGACGAAAGGACATAAGCACCAAAAAACTAAACCGATTTGTACCGATTCATAATTTTTGATGCTTACATTCGCAGAAAACAAACAAACATAACCACAGAAAAATTACACATACTAATATAAAATTGTATACTATACTCCTTATACGTATACGAAAACGTCATATTTCGTCTGTCGAATTTTGAACAAAATCGACCCCAGATCGTAATCGGATCACCGTTTTTCTGATGCTCATATACGTATTTTTTTAAGAGCCACTTAATCTCAAAATATGGTTAATACTGCCTTAACTTTCTGAAATCAGACCCCAGGTTCGAAAACAAGAACAAGATTCTTGATGGAGGATGATCTCGGCACTAGAGTTTATTACTAAAAAGAGAGGGATGCAGAAGAGTTAGAAAGGAAGTCGAGGGGAAGGTGCTAGTGGCAATAAACACAACGACTACTACGAATCATAAGGAATAATTGCCCTGCCGAATAAAGCAAAATCTCGTACACATCTCCTTTTCTTGTAAGTATTAAGCGTGTCTCCAGTACCTCTATAATCTTTCGATTGTTCAGGGTTATTTTTATTATTATTATTAAAATTTACTAAATCTCGAGAGGGGGTATCTCAATACTACACTAGGCTCGTTATACAAACGTAAAATTCGATTACAAATCCCAAATGCAATCTTCCCCTTAGCAAACTCTAGATTAGTTTTAGTTAAATCAGCTTATTTGCTGTTCCTAGGGGTTAAGGTTAATGCTGGTTTATAATCAGTTCGTCTCACTTTAGAACCGCAGCTTTGGCAATTAGTAGACTAGTAGCAATTAGTAGAGCATGCCTCTATTATTTTAATAAATAGGGTTAATAAAAGTTTTATAACCTGCCTGCACCACAGTACGATAAAAAACTAGTCGACCAGAGCCTCTTACATGCAACAATAGGCATCAAATGTCGAGTGAGAGCGTGATTGGCGGAGTCATTAAAACGTCATGTAAAATGGTTTGTAACCCCGGAGTTTAAGTCGAAAGCATACCTTCGGTTTTTGACCTGCACGCAATACTTTGAAGACTGTTAAGTTTCGAATCATAATAATTTGATTTAAGATGAGGCCATCAAACGATAGGAGCATGTGATAAGGCATAGATAAAACCAATATTTTTTAGAACACACCTTAAGAGATCGAGATTGGGGTAAACTGCCATTGCCTGCAAGATAAAAATTCCGCTGGTTCAAATAATTTTTGGAAGAGTTAACTCCATCAAATCTTGGATCTTATAGGAGGGCCTAGTAGAAAATTTATGGCCATGTACACGGCAGGTTTCAATGAGTCGTTGCACTTATTCAACCGTTTGAGTAATTGTCGTCGCAGTCGCTTTAATGAAAATCCTGATTTATGTAGCGTCTGCCATAGAGTGAAACGATCATAAATTCGCTCTTGTTACGTTTGGGAAGGTTTTCCCCCAAAGATGTGAGATAAATCCCCGTTTTCGATATCCATTTAGAAATTAAATGCTGGGAGTTTAAGGCCGCAACTTTCGTATTCTGAGTACCGCGGCGTAGCGTTCCAGTTTAATTACGGAGCAGTTTCTTTGGCCCGAATTAATTTGTGAGAAATAAACTCAAAATGAAGAGCTTTAAACTTTTGCTGGGTTAGTACGGAGGCAACCAGCAATGGCAGCATACCCTATAGGAGATTTATACCCGCTTGTATTGTTAATTGAGCGATTGACCTTGACAACTGAACCTGTAAGCAATTCTATATGTTTTTTAAACGTCACTGACGAGATGGAAAGCGTCGAGGTAAATAAAGACATGACTTTGTAGGTGGGATGTGAGATTTTATGAGCTCCCTCGATGCATAAGGCGGCACGGCAACGTATTTGGTTATTTAAATGTAGTTCGAGGAGTATCTGCCAGATAGCTTCTTTTAAATAATGACCGAGTTGATTCGATAAATTCGGTTTGATCCAAATAACCCGTTGCTTGTTCAGTTCCGGTGTATTAATACAAACGAGTTTGCCATTGACCGTATGCACCAGAGTGACAGAAGAGCACCAATTGTTTTTGTTTTAAAATCAATGATGTGAGAAGGATTATATTATCGAAAATGGAGGGCAGGGGAAGGCGAGAGGAAACTGGACATAAGACTCTTGGAGAACTACGTATAAAATGAAATGTTGGCAAGACATAATAAAATATTTTTTGATATTTCGGTCTAGATTGGGAATCTAACAAGAATTATCAATGAATAATTTAAGAGACTTGGCATTACTTAATTGTTCTAGGCCTTTTATTATTTAAATTGAATGGAACTTCGAAATTTCTTAACCACTTATGTCGAAATCAAATCCAGTTTGTTTCGGAACCATCGACTATTTTATGCATTTATTATTATACTGATTAGAAAAAGTTTATCAAAAGCCCACTTCTTTATTCACAAAAAAATAATTAAAAAGCGGAATTTTGATAATCGGAATTTTGAAAAGCAGGATTTTGATAATCGGGATTTTGAAAAGCAGGTTTTTGATAATCGGGATTTTGTAAAGCAGGATTTTGATAATCGGGATTTTGAATAGCATGATTTTGATAATCGGAATTTTGAAAAGCAGGATTTTGATAATCGGGATTTTGATAATCGGGATTCTGAAAAGCTGGATTTTGATAATCGGAATTTAAAGCAGGATTTTGATTATCGGAATTTTGCAAAAGCTGGATTTTGATAATCGGGATTTTGTAAAGCAAGATTTTGATAATCGGGATTTTGCAAAGCAGGATTTTGATAATTGGGATTTTGAAAAGCAAAATGTTGTTAATCAGGATTTTGAAAAGCAGGATTTTGATAATCGTGATTTTCAAAATCAGGATTTTGTTAATCCATTAATAATTGGGATTTTGAAAAGCAGGATTTTGATAATCGAAATTTTGAAAAGCAGGATTTTAATAATTGGGATTTTGTACAGCAGGATTTTGATAATCGGGATTTTGAAAAGTAAGATTTTGATAATCCGAATTTTGAAAAGCAGGATTTTGATAATTGGGATTTTGAAAAGCAAGATGTGGTTAATCACGATTTTGAAAAGCAGGATTTTAGTAATCGGGATTTTGGAAAGCAGGATTTTTATAATCGGAATTTTGAAAAACAGGATTTTAATAATTGCGATTTTGTAAAGCAGGATTTTGATAATCGGGATTGTGAAAAGTAAGATTTTGATAATTGGAATTTTGAAAAGCAGGATTTTGACAATCGGGATTTTGAAAAGCAAGATGTTGTTAATCAGGATTTTGAAAAGCAGGATTTTAATAATCGGGATTTTGAAAAGCAGGATTTTGATAATCGGAATTTTGAAGAGCAGGATTTTGATAATCGGGATTTTGAAAAGCAGGATTTTTATAATCGGAATTTTGAAAAGCAAGATTTTGATAATCGGGATTTTGTAAAGCGGGATTTTGATAATCGGAATTTTTAAAAGCGGGGAAACGACTCTAATCCTTGAATATTGTATGAAATTTGCTATGTGCACCACTTTCTCAAAACTACCTCACTTTGAAATACTATCGAAGAAAAAGAAGTGTTATTTCAAAACTGTAAGCCAACTTAAACATTTTTAATAAAATCCAACGTTATCATCAGTGCCGCTTTATGAACTATCTACCTAAAGACTCAAACGAGCCTCTCTATTCTGGCCTTGCTTGTCTGACTATATTAATTCTGGCCTTTAACAACATTAATCGATTTTGAATTAGGGTCGTGATTTACTAACTAAAATTTCATTTCACTAATATAAGATCCATTTAAGTTTCCTTATTGATGCGGTGCTTCACTTGTTTACGATCATATTATTTCTGATCCAAATTGTATCTGGCAACATTTTTGAACATATTAATTTTATTTCACATTCAACATTCTACATAAGTCCCAACAAATCTCTATTCCCTATGGTGGTATATGTATGAGTGAGATGGCCTATCGAATGCAACAAATTTAGTAAAGCGAAAGAATGAGTTTGAGAATTCTAAAGACCACTTTATCTCGATTTTAAAGCGTAAAGCAAAAACGACTCGGTTTCATTTTATCGATTTGAATTTTTGTATAAAAATCCGATTTTATATCTCGTTTCGGAGCCGTATCGGAGATATATAATGAAAATAATCCTGGTGGTTTTTATATGGTTACTAGTTAGGTAGAGACACTACGCTACAGTTTTCAGTCCAATTCACCGGTATCGAGATTAATTTAAAAAAAAAATGAAGGTTTTCAATTACATGCTTGTCTTGTTTAGCTATAAAACACCTTCAACCTTCTCGGAAAATGCTTTATGGCTATTATCTAATTCCATTAAACAATTATTTTGATTATGGGGGAAAACTATTAAAATAAAATTATTCTGTTCTAATGGTGAACTAGCTAGCTCGAGAGTAGAACGATGGGTGGCAGTGACGTAATATATAATATGCAAATAACAACATTTCATGCTTCACTGCAATTAAGTTCTTCTAGACCAAACTTAGTACCTATATACATTTTTATGTTTAATGTATGTACATACGATAAGTAAAAATAAAAATTTTCTTTCAATATTGGAAAATGTAGGTTAAATATTTATTACCCAACTACTTTCGTACACACAGAGTTGCAAATATCATGTTTCCATGAACCAGGTTGGAGTTAGGTTGAGTTGAAATTAGGTTTTCGTTAATTCCAAAATGGTGTTGATCGTTTCCATGGAGTAGAGTTAGGTTGAGTTGAAATTTTGGTAAAGCTTGATAAAGTTAATTTAATTTGTGCCTAATAATACTCTATGTATAATTTTATATGCCCGGAAAATTATTTTAAAATATTTTTTTGTTTTAAATATACATATTTGTGGTTTAAAATTTTTAATATAAATTTCCTTGACATTAAAAATGAAAATTTTTCATTTGCCACCATTTTGAATTTCAACTCTACTCAATCCCATTAGTTTCGTCGAGTTCAAAATAATTTAACGAAAACTCAACTCTACTCTGTTTCCATGAACGCGAACTCCAACTCAAGCCACTTTCAACTCTGCATGGAAACAATATAAAACATACGTTAGAGAACAACAGCAGTAAACAATTTTAATGCCAAGCAAAATTTATCTTCTTCTCTCGATAATGGATCGAAAACATTGTTGCTGTTATCTGTCACTGATAAAAAAACATAAAATTCAACCTCTTTATACATTCATTATACGTACACTTCATCATCATTTTCTTCTTTATTTTCACATTTATTTTCTATTTTTTTTTGTTGGATCAATATAATTACTTGGCATTTTGCCTGGAAACTTTTTTTTTTCCTCACGGATAATTTTATTTTACGTATTCATTAGAATATGTCGAAGTAAAAAATCTGTCGAATCCAATTTTAATTCGAGTGCTCAAACTTTTTTTTCTAAAATGCCAAAGATTTATTTGAGATTAAAATAAAAATTATAAATTTTGTAAATAAATAATTCAACATTTCGAGTCTGTAAATTTTATGATATAATGTGTGATTGGGGAATTTAGGGTGTTACACAGAGGTGTCAATGTGTCTTGTTTGGTGATGATGTTGATGATGGGTGTAAAATTAATTTCCGGTTGGATAAGTTCAGATGATATAAAAAGTACTTAAAGCAGTCATAGTGATTTGGCAGCAGAAAAGGATGAAAAAATAACATTTTACGGACGAAATTTTTCTGCCGAAAATATTTATTACACTGTCATCATTCTAAAAGATATATAGATACTTGTAACTCTGCGATGTTAGTTAGTTTGGATGTGGTTAAGTTTTGACAAGCAACAACACAGTGATACAAACTTCGGAAAGCGGAACCAAACATGAACTTCAAAATTAACACCATACCGGAACTCGGAAGGCGTGAACCCACTTATAGTGAGATAAAATAAAATTATTTTTTGGATTAGCTTCCACAACAATCATGAAGATTATTGGGCAAAAAAAAAAAAGAATTTGCAACAAGAATATTAGTTCAATTCATTCATCAGTAATAACAATTCGAAAGCTCTTGCAAACATGATTCTCACAATACTCAAATTTCGAAAAAAAGTCACTCTGCAAAGAAATGCATATTCTGCATTCACAGAATGCATCCAATGACCTATAGATTTGCCTTTTTACTAAAATGATCCACTGCAAAAAAATGAATTGGTCCATTAGGAGAATATACCCTACCTGCTGTCAGTAATCCAAGGACCAGCAGCTAATATCAGCTCAGCGTATCAAGGCATATCAGTCCCGGGGTCCGAGGTGATTCATTACAGAATGGACATCTATAGTCAACTAAAATTAAACTCTAATTTGTTTACATTACTGGTATGTAGAATATAACTCGATACTTTAAATTCAACTAGGCACCGACTTTCGAGACAGTATCGCACTAGGCAGTCTGTACAGTGTCTAGACCTGCATTGAGCCTACACTTTAACACGCACACATTTGGATTTACCATCTAGCGGTAATCTTATGCACAACAATCGAACCGATGTTGAAATGGAATAAAACAATCTGTGTGTGAGGTGCTAACGAAATTGTTTTTTTATTGGAAAGGCCCATGCATGCAATTATTTATGGAATATAACATCGTGCAAATGTCTACCGCGGCTTCTCACGGTAGCGCGGATCCGCACCAAACGGCAAATTTTTGTGGATGCATTGCCACCTGGTAAACATCGTGTGGGTTGGTGTCGCCCCATATACGGCAATTTTGCTTGTTAACATAGCCATTCATCCAAAAATGCGCCTCGTTGCTAAAAATGTTTTTTTAACGATGACTTTATCATTTGGACGTGCTGCTCAATCGTATAACTTGTCATGGTGATTTTGCATCAGTGACTGGAAAATGAAAGATTAGACAGACGCCACCAAAACAACATGGCCGCCACACGCCGCCAACATCGACTCGCTCTTATTGAAAAACCCATTGAATGAAATCCGGCGCTTTTATTGGGACACCCTTTAGATGACGAGTTTTATATGAATCACTTAAAAATTGGCTTTGTGTATTGGGTGTTTGAATTAATTCTTAGAGTCGACATTTAGATGTCGCTACGTGTGATTGCGTATAGTTTGACAAGCAATTCCAATTGCATTTTGTAGCTGTCACAATTGTCAATCTAATTCAGAGCAGAAAGTGTTATTTTTCATTTTATGTCATTTTTTTGCAATCGATTTAAAATGGATCGTGACCCCCTCAAGGGTTCTTCTTTTCTTTTTTGATTCCAAAAAAACTGACGCTGAAGCTGACCGATTGCTTTCTGATACTTATTGTAATCAAGCTCCATCGAGAGCAAGCTGTTTCAATTGGTTTCATCGATTCCAAAGTGGTGATTTTGACTTGACGGACAAAGAACGGCCAGGTTAGTCAAAAAAGTATGAAGATGCCGAATTACAAACATTATTGGATGAAAATGCATGTCAAACGCAAAAAGAACTTGCAATGCAGTTAAACATTGACCGATCAACCATTTCTCATCGCACGCAATGGAAATGATTCGAAAGCTATAGGAAGATGGGTCCAACATCAACTGTCCGAAAATCAATTGAGAGCACGAATTGATGCATGCAAAAAAATCTTGCTGAGCACAAAAAACATAAAGTTTTGTTTCATGATGACAATGCCAGACCACATCGTGCAAAAACCGCTCAAAAAGCAGCTCGGCTGGGATCGGCTTTAGTAACCTGCGTATTTTCCAGACCTTGCACCTTCCGACTACCATTTGTTTCGATCAAGGCAAATAGGCCTGGCTGATGTACGCTTCCGAAACGCCGGAGAAGTGCGAAATTGGATCGATGGCTGGATAGCTGGGAAAGTTGAAGGCAAACGAGGGATCCACATACTTCCTAGGAGATGGCAGGAAGTCATATAGCTAACGATGGCGAATATATTGGATAAAATATACTGTATCGTTATCTTTTAATAAACATTTCTTTTTTATAAAAAGGTCTAAAAATTAATTCACACGTCCAATATGATTGCAGTGATAGAATCGTTTTGGCAAGTAACGCCATCTGCAATTTTGAGATTTTAAAGTTATTAAAAACAGGAGCCTAACTATTGAATTCGACGTTCATTTTCGAAGGCTATCGTTTCCCTATGTCCACTACTAAAAGAAGAAAAACGAAAAATATTTGAAATTTTTACTTTTCTTTTCTCTTCTATTTCTACGTTTGTTATAGGAAAACGATAGCGGTCGAAAATGAACGTCGTATTCAATAGTTAGGCCCCAGAGTAAACTATTTCAAAATTAAATGTCGCTTAGAAAGTTCTGGTTTTTTGTGTAATTTAAAATCTCAAATAAATACCTTCTTTTATCAAACCGTTTTACTAAAATATTTGCAGCCATTGATTTTTTAGTTTAGTTGTGACTAACGTATATAGGAAATGGGGTGTCCCACGAAAATCGTAACCACCGATTGTCATCTTAAAAATGATATTGTAACGAATTTCCAACGAAGTTGTAGTGCGGGCTCGTGTGGCTTTTAGAACCATAAATCAACGATTATAAACTACTGGAATGTTAAACTGCTATCTCTGGACGGAAACCCGTACTATAAACCAAACAAAGGAGTGAGGTTATGTTTGAAAATCTGCAGCAAATTATTAAAACACACATTCTTATGCGATACTCTAGATGCTCTATCGGTCTAAGTGGTTTTCCACATTGAATTTGTCATTGGGTTGTTTCAATTTACTGTAATGCCTCTCATGCTTTGTAATGCCCCCGCTATGTTTGAAAGGCTAATGACGTCCGTTCTGAGTGGCCTGACCGGGTACACCTGCCTGGTATATTTGGACGATATTATTTCACATGCGGAAAGATATTCAAAACGGCACTCATAAATTTACGACGGGTTCGACTTCAGTTAGCCAATTTAAAATTAAATTTGGTAAAGTGTAACTTATTCCAAATGAGCGTCAGGTATTTTGGTCACGTTGATTCGAAAGAGGGCATCCATACAGAAAAATTGAAAACCGAAGCAATTTCCGCGTGGCCGCAACCAAAAACCAAAACAGAGCTGCGCAGCTGACTGGGGCTATATTATCGGAAATTTGCTAAGTCGTTTTTTTCAACATTAGCAAAACCGTTGTACAAACTAAGGGAAGATCACGTGGATTTCGTTTGGGCACCAGAATACGAGTCTGCTTTTGTAATTTTAAAAATGCTCTTAGTACAGCACCGATACAGTCTCAAACCCGGGAAAGAAGTTTATTTTAGATACGGATGCCAGTAATGTTGGAGTGGGCGCAGTGTAATCAAAGCTGTTGAACATTTTTATCCCTGACTTTATGGCCAATAGTTCATCTTGAGGACTGATCATGCTGCTCTTAACAGTTTCGAGGTTCAAAATAAACCCGGTTGTATTCACGGCAATGCAGACGCTTTATCCCGAAGTCCTTGCGAAGAAAATTGCCAATAATGTGTTTTAAGAGAAGCAAAATATGTGAACGACCTTAGCACAATTTGTAGATGGTGAAATCAATGATGTAACATTTCATATTGAAACAAAATGAGGGCGAAGAAATTTCGATGATCCGAACGTGGTTGTTGAATGGGGACCGGCCACTGTGGGAAGAAGTTTCGCGATTCAGCAGCCGTTGAAATTGTATACTTGGCACAATGGAAACCTCTTTCAGGTGCAGAATTGGTTTCTATGTCGTAAATAGGAAAGCCCAGATGGTACGAAATTTCGATTCCAAGTAATGTTTCTGAAGCAATGTGTGTGCAATGTAATGAACAGTTTGCATAATAGTCCTACAGGTGGACACTATGGCATCAATAAAATTATTGAGGAAGTCAGAATGCCGGATGGATGCGGAGGAATGGTGCAAAAGGTGTCATATTTGTTTTATCAAAAAGGGTTCGTAGTCACCAAATAAGGGATAGCTGCAAATATACCAGGTTGAAGAGCCCTTCGAAAGGATACCCAGCGATATCCTAGGACCGCCCAAATTGACCAGTCGAGGAAATAAATACTTTTTGGGACTGTTTCACTAAGTAGTCCGAAGCAATAGTGCCACCCAATCAAACAACCGGGGCGGTTGCGGATGTATTGATAACCCATGTGACAACCGGTTTTGGAGTACCTCATAAACTGCACTCAGACCAAGGCAAAAATTTTGAGTCAGCAGTATACGAAACCTTAATGAACACGTTGGGTGCCAATACCTGGCTTTTTTTGAAAGATAACCATCAAAACAACCGTCTTGGAATGCTGTCTCTATGCCTATACGAGAGTATATGTCAAACGCCAGCAGCTATGATGTTCGGCAAAGAACTCAGGGCTCTTACTATTGTTTTCGTCTTTCGCCTTAACGTTTTCGTTTTTTATCGCTTGGCTCTGAACGATTGAGAAAAATATTCGTACTTTTGCTTTCGATCAGTAGCAATATTTTAGTACAAATTATTTAAAGTATTGCCAGCACAAAATTTATGTTTTAGTACAGTTTTTACATCGTAATGTCAAGCGGATGACATTTGTGTTTTAATATTATATTGTATGTTTATAGACAATCGAAAATGAACAACGATGAAATTTGCGTAAATTTTCGCCTACAGTCGTTCATTTTCGACTCTTTCGAAAATAATAGTACAAACATAGAAAAACGAACACAAAATTAAGGCGATCGAAAACAATAGTAAGGGCCCGGAATTCCCAGTGATTTACTACGAAGACCAAAGTCCAAAATACCTTCACCAAAGTAGTTGTAGCAGGATTTCAGTATGTTAATAATTTAAAAACACACCCTGAAGAAGTTTATCGATTTGCAAGTGGCAAAATATCCCGATATCCGTAACCGTTGATAAGATAAAAACAAGATCCGAAGAGACGAATTGGGTGCTGGCTTACGGATGTAACTTACCGGATTGGACTAATTCTACGTGCCAAACCAAAAATGGTTCACGTAGATCGTTTAGTCAAGTACAATGGAAACAACTTCGAACTTTAGCCTAATATTGACGGAGATGATCAAAAATAAGAGAGGGCGTGTGGAACGATTTTCCTAACTAAGTTGTAGGCGCATGCTCGGTGGTTTTAGAACAATAAATCAACGTATATAAACTTATGGAATGGTTAACTGCCATCTCTGGAACGAAAGCCGTAGTGAGGCTATGTTTGAAAATCTCATTTAAGATTAGTCCATTTTTTGTCTCTAGAACAAATTTTACAACACATAAGAACATTACATTTTACAGTAACGGTGGATGTATGGAGCTTCAATATTTGGAAATATTCCATTTAGAGAAGAATTGTGGTTAACCAACATTTCCTGGACTACTGAATCTGCGGCTAAGCTGAAATAACTAAAAGAGAAAATAATATTAGAAGTATGTTAAATTGTTCAGAATAAGTAATATTTACCAATGTTTTAACAAGCTTTCACCATGACATCACGTACCTGTATTAAACTAACCATTTTGACAGTCGGATAGGGGAATAACAATAAAAATAAATTAGTTAAAGAAGACAAAATTTTTTTGTTAAAATTGTCTTGGTGATAAATATATGGCAATCCTGTAACAATATTATTACAAACACACCTCCTGAACCGACGTTATAACTATCACTTTTTTCGTTTTGATGAGTTTTCGAAAGAATAACGGTATTTTAGAAGTAATATTTTTACAAGTGATAGTTACAACATGTCGGCACTCATAAAAAGTGACGTGTCGAAATTAGTCGAAAATAATGACATCTATGTTTAGATATTGGTACCTGAAACCATCCTTGAAACAACATTCTCCGGCAATTGAGAGCCGTTACCTGTATAAATCTAGAATGTTCGCTTTGGTTGCCGAGAAATAATTTAAGTGTATTTTTTTTCAAGTGTGATGCGAACCAAATTTGACAGTAGGAAATTCGTAACAATATTTATAAAATCGTTTACTGGTTCTTAGACTAGAAAACATTAGCAGAGTAACAAACTGAGAATAATTTAACATTATTAAAATTTGAAGGTTTCTTAGGACGTATCCATTGATACATTTATGTCACTAATCGAATTTGCATAAAAGTTTATTTTTCTAAATCTGGGTCGTAAAAATTAAATTTAATGCTTAATGTTGGGGAAATTTTACATTGATTGATGAAAACGAAATTTTAATTGACTGGCATCTCCCTATACAAAAACAACAAATCTATATTGCTCTTGGTGGCCATAATAAAAATTAATCGTTTATTTTATTTTTCCATTAATTTTATGGGTTTTTGTGTCATGGAGATACGATCCTATCGAACAAAATATAAATAAATGATCAATAAATTATTTTGTCACATTATTTAGGCATATGGCACTTGCGATGAAAATTAATTGCTGATATTAATAATTGGGATCCTGGAAAATTTCGTAACATATTATTAAAATTTTCTCTAAATTACACAAAAAATTATAGCTCATGTAATTGAATCAACATCCTGCGTCAGCACAATAATTATGTTACCCTTTTGGAAATCTAATTATTTCGTTATAACTAAACAACAAAAATGTTTGTGCTTTCGAATTTGGTGAATCTAAACTTTTTGTACGCAATAATTTATAATTTTCCATCGGAAAAGTTTTTTTTTTCTATTTTGTTGAATTTCATTTTCTGCTGTTGTTTGTGTTTGGTTCGGTGCGCGGGTAGCATTAACAAACATCAAACGACAATACAACAAGTTTTATTCTTATCGTTTGATAAGCGACCGTAGGCATGTGAATTATGTTACCGTAAAATGGATATTTGCGTATACGCATATGTACAACAATTATAATTGACATAATTATCAAGATACGTAAACATATTGAAATTATTTAGAATACGCACCAAGTAGCCAGCAAACGTCCGATAAGCAACTTGGGCAAATATCCGTACTTATTTATGAACTCATAAGGTACCATCTCGATATATATCGAATTCAATCGGTTATAATTACTCCATTAAGCGATACGGATCTATTACCATATATACAAATCGAGTACATTTTAATTATTTCATTAATTCATGTACCCATTTAAAATAAATCGCGATATTTTCGTTTCAATTACACACATTTCCATAATTTGTGTGTTTTATGCTTTGTGCGCGCGATACACAAAAAATAATTATAAATAAAACTGTGCGGTTAATTAATTGTAGTATTAATTTATTTATTACATGCATTTATAATTATGATGAATTGCAAATTTGCACAAAAGTGCTGCCCTCGCGCTTAGTCGCGTTTATATATACAACAAAATGACGATCGTATATGTAATTGAAATGCGCGATGATCTCTTTGTGTGCGGTGATGAATTGTTTAAGATAAGTAAATTGCAGTGTTTGGATAAGAGGCATTGCAATAACGGTGACCTCAATGCTAACCGTGTTATATTGAAAAGTTTCTGGGTTACTTTAGAGCGAACTTGGGATGACGAATCACAAAAACAAAAAATCAGAAAAGTAAGAACAATTGTATGGCTTTAGTTCTGCTGTTTCAAGAAAATTGAACTGTGCAACACTTTTGATTTGTATCCCATATCTATCAATCGTATGTAATGCTAAATTAGTTGTCTATTTAATATGCAACAAACAAAATTTTTCTGAATTTTTATCACTAATAAATTTGTTGGATTAATTCTATTTCCATGTAAACAAAATTATGGCATCTTAAGGTGTTTTGAAATGTGACAATTTTTATTTATTGGTCGACAAAATATGAAAAAAAATATGACGTTGATAATTAGAATAACCCAAAATTTGATAATTTATTTAAATTTCCATTCCATGGAGATAATTTCACAACGACACTGTTAAAAGTTTGATCAAATTGGAAATCTTACTATAAATCATTCGATGCTTAAAAAAATGAGTTGGGCAAACATTGTGCAGATCATAATGAAGATGATCAATAAGCATTTCTCTGTTAATGTTTGCCTATTCTATAATCAGAATTCCATTTTTGGGTCATTACAAAACACGTCGAACAGTCTCCTCGTGAATTTCTAACCGCAACTGCCGATTACTCTTGCTATATCCTAGAAGTCATAACTGATAGCCCATCCGCAATCACATTGGCTGGTATATCCAGATTAGTACCTTCCGATTAATTTCAATGTTCTGTTAACTGATCTGCATCCGATCCTAAATGCACCAATTTTATTTTATCTTGACTAGTATTAGTAGCCAAAGCATTGCCGCTGAATTTGACCTGAAAAACTCAATTTGTATCGCCGAATTGGGATTTGTGAATCTCAATTTAATGGTTTACTACAACACATTTCTAAATACAAACAAAATTTCTAAATATCGACAAACACAAATACACAGATTAATACTGTTATAGAACTACTACTACTATCCAACACTAGATGTCACGAATTTCATAACCCCAATGTACCCCATGTACCAATCAATGGTCGTGTAAATCGTAAACTGCGGTAAAAATTGAATTTAAAACAGATTTTTCGATCATTTTGACACAAAATTTTTGAAAAATAATTCAATTTAGTAAAAAACTTACTTAAAATTGAGAAATACCCGACAAATTAAATTAATATAAGTTAACAAACATTAAAAATTTGTCTGAAACCAAATATCTAATTTATTGACGCATGATCTGATTCGGATCAGTTCATTCCACGTGAAACAACACAAAGACGCTTACTAGATTTCAAATCAAAATTTATGATCCAAAAAAAAATTTGAATCAATTTTTCATTGCTCTTCATCAGCTAATTCTATTATTCTCTGGGGAATAAGTTATTCTCATTTATTCTAATTTAAAATTATAAAAAAAAATGAAAAAATAAATAGAGCTTGATTAAAGGTCCGGAGTGGTTTTGATGTACATAGTAAGGGGATCAAATTTAGATTTTGAAATGTTTTGTTAATAAAATTATTTGTAATTTGAGATTTTGCCAACTGGACGCCGATCTGACTTTGCCAATTCAATGCTCCATGATGCTGATTAGAATTCTACCAAGTTTCATGGGCCATTGAATTGGTTTAGTCAGATCGGTATCCATCTATCAAAATTGTCGAATTACAAACGATTTTATAGACATAAGTTCGGAAAAATCAAAATTTCATTTCAAAACCTCATCCAAGCCCAAACCGGCGATCCAATTCTAGCTATCTATGGTCATAGATTTTATCACCTAATATCTAAATTTCACAGCCATAATCTCACCAAACCAACCCCAAACCATTAATCCAACTTTACCTAGTGATCTAGTCGATGGAATTGGCATATCAAGCTCGATGTCCATTTGATAAATTCGTGAATTACAAACTAAGATGTTGTTCCATTAAATTGTCTGAATGGAATCGATGATCATCCGACAAAATTTCAAAAGACAAAAAGAATTATTCAGACTTACTCCATACAAAATTGAAATTTTACCTAAAATAGTGTGATAGATGTCAATCTGGCAAAATCTCGATTGGCAAATAAACCGTGTAATCGGAAAAACATAGGAAAAATCAAAAATTCGCCCTCATAACATCCTCATCAAACCTACTCGAAACTAATCAAATTGATCTAGAGTCACGATTCATCGACCTGGCATATGGCATGGGGTATAGGATTCACAGGCCAAATAATAGTTTCTTCTTCGTTTAAAAAAAATCCAGATCAAGCTTCTTGTGCTTGCTGTATTCGAATTCCATCAGACAAAATCAGACAATGCAACTAAGGCTATCTTGGAGCAGGTCCTGACGCCATCGTCCAAGTTAGGTTACAGTCTGATTTCGACCTCCCTACATGAAGCTCGGTCTTGGAAAAATTTGAACCTCTAACCATCAACGAATCGCTTCAAATGAGATAGAGGCATAACACCTTTAACTTTTACGAATTTGTCCTGTCAAATTCGGTTCGTATCAGTGTTCTGTGAATACAGTTATCAATTTGGTGATTTACAACAATACTCGTAATTTACACCGCATTTCCTGAAAATACTGAAAATAATCTTAGAGTAATTTTCCAAATACCACTTGTAAAACACTACCACAAATATATTGGTTATATGCGACCGTTAATTTTTATTTGTTGTGGATTCGTCGAACCGACCAAAAAGCCAACGAATCCACAACAAACAACAAATAATTTTCACTATAATTTATTAAATCACTTTCCACAATTAATTTCACTTAAAACACCACTAATAATTTTTCAATTCTAATCTCGCGCATACCAAATCTTCTGAATGACTAAAGAGCCAACCCGTCAAGAATAAAAACATAAAAAAAAAAAATTTAACGATACCAATTGTCTTTCTTTTTTTGACATTCCAGCCATGCACAACTTATAATTCTTTTGATCAGCGCGATGTTAATTTACAACTATTATGAATAAAACATGATTAGATTTTTATGTATTTTGATTAATTTATTATAACAAACATTTAATAATAGAAAAGCCACGACTAATACTTAATTTTAACATTTTTAAACAACGTGCACAATTCAATCTAATTTTTAGGTTAGGTTTCATAAATTCAAAAATTTTATCATATATAAGTGAAAGATGCATGTAAAATTATTCAAATAACTTTATATATTAATTTAGTAATTAATTACACAATTAAAATAATTTCCGCCTTTTTATTTAATAAAAAATCAGATTTTTAATACAATTTTAAGTTACAGCGAGAAATAGCGCATACTATTTTTTTTAAAGACATCTAAATTTAACGAAAGTTTCGTTGGGTTTCTTAAGTAAAAATTAAGTTTTGCTGGGTAATAACAGCCGTGTTTATATACCGCGCTGAATATTCGAGATCTTTCGTGGAGTTCCGGTTCTGTTCCAGGCTTAAACTGATATAAGCCTTTATTCCACAATGAAACATATTTTTTCAGTAAAAAAGAGCGAGATAAAAATATAATTTCGCCACGTACAAAAACGAAACAAACAAAAATGTCAGTAAAATTTACTGGGGAAAATGTTGCCATAAAAAGTATGAAACTCAATACTTTTTATGGCAACATTTGTTGTCTTTGTCACTCTAACGTAATTTTAATATAAAGGCTATAATCACAACAAAACATTATACAACTACTACTAATGCTACTACTTAAACCTAGATGTCAGTAATTTCGCAAAATGTCATTATTTTTCAAAACCTTACATAAATGAATTTCTCTGGATAAATGTCTCGCTCACGCGATGTTAGGCGAGATCTTAACATTATTTTTGTTATTTTTATATATATTTCAGCTAACTTTGTTGGTCACCTAGTTGCCCGCTGGGATATTTCAGTTTAATATATAATTTATTTGAACTTTTGGCTGAAATATTAGACACTATCTACATTATCATTTATTTCGGCTTTAAAGTAAGCCTAATTCTGAGGACTACATTCAGTTGCTACCAAATCTTCATTGCCGTCATTTGTCGGATGAATATTGAAATAGATCTGCTCTACCGATATTTTTCGGCTAATACGAGTATACTTATAATGATAATTTTTATCGGCATTTCGTCTTGGATGTATTCACAATTAAATCAGCATTCTCGAGATTTTCGACTGGAGAATTTCTAACTTAAACAGTATGACAAAATGTATGGAGTTGTTGAAATATGACAAACGTTATGCGATAACTGGGTGGCCATTTTGTGAAGTTTTATCACCATTGGTGATAAAAAGTATGATATAAAGAAATTGTCATAGCTTCGTCCATGAATGAATTGAATGATTATGGACGAATTATGTCGGTAAAAAGAGCACAATATCTTCCATATAGTTTTCACCAAATATAAAAAAATTGTTTTGACGTTTGTGTTAAAAATGTTTATCGTCATTATAAAACTTAATATTTGCGCCATCAAATAATTTTTGGTCGACATTAATATTTTTATTGTTGTGAATTGTAATTTGCTGTGGAAAATAGTGTAAGTTCAACCAAATGTGTTCATTTTTGCCAACAAAAATCAAAAATAAAGCATTTTACATCATTTTCTTGGTGTATCACACGCACGAAAATCACTTCATATAACTAAAAAAAAATGTCAAATTATCACTTTTAGTTCATTATTCCCCCTCAAAATTCATTTTGCAGGGCTGAGTTTGTAGAGTACTTTGCTTTGAATTTTATCACAAAAAAAACTTTCCACTAGTGATATAAATTGGTGATAAAGCACCACAAAATGACCACCCTGGGGTTTAGTTAAATTTGCATTTGGTGGTCTATTTTATTTAGGGTGGACAAAATTGAGAAAAATTTAAAATTTCTCTGAACGTCACCAAAGTTGGAAATCTCAATTCCATAACTAACCTCTCCACGTGTTACTGTACCACCCACAATGGTTGTGTGTTATTTCATGACCGGCCGTATCCAGCCAAACCAATCCAATCAAAATAAGTCACAGGCATCAACTCACTCTGTAAACCAGGCGGAAACCGGAAGACGATTTTAAAAATCCCAGTAAAATGTAGTCAAGAAAATTTTGAATGTTGCACATATCGTTGTGTAGAGTTAGCAAACCTAATCGTTGTGTTGACAAAACATAGCCAAAATTTGCGTTTTTACAGCGTTGGCTTTAACGAAAAATGTGATATTTCATAACTAAATTATGGGGGGACAAAATTTGATCAAAATTATGAAACACATACCTTGCACGCCCCAGTTACTAAAATAACTATTTTCTATGTACGAATTTTTTGTACAGGTGAAAAGGGCGTGCCATAAAATTATTTATTAACTATAAAATATGGTTTTATTTTAATTACTCAGGGAGACTACTTGTTTATGTTGAACATCAATTTAATTAGCAGAACATAAAACCTAACGTTTTGGAAAATGTTCATGTTATGTTTATGAATATGTTTACATATGCACGAGCAATGTACATAAATGGGTATACGTAATAAATTCTAATTTTGATGGACTCATACATCTATTATACTCATAAGGTGCGAGTTCAACAAGTGATGTCGGCTGTCCAGAATATTAAAATATGAGTAGTGTATCTTTCAGAAAATGTGTTATTGTTATTTATCATGTTGAAGTAAATTTTCATTCTGTCTCTACATCTGTGTGCAAAATGCATTTTTCTCAAATTTGTATCCTCAGTTTCCCTAGATTTATCGATTTTTATGTACGACTGAATCATTACAGCATACTATTTATTCATATAGTTTTATTGTACTCTAAAGTGATTGAGATAAGAATTAGGAAATTTATGTAGAAGACATTGAGAATTTATGTTTGAAGCGATAAAATTTTGTAACTTAAACTGTCGTCATTACACACAGCATACATAATATCTAATCCGCCACGTAGGTCGCAGTTTTATATTATGCTCGCACAAAATTTTAAGAACATGAAAATATTTTTCCATAATTAAATTAAACACCTCTGTTTCGGTTGGGTATGTATACTCGCGCTCTTTCTTAAATGGTTAAATCAACAAGTGTCTAGGTGTGGTTTTTCCTATAAAATATATCATTACTTTTTTTATTTTTCGGTTCACGGAAAATATTTTAACGATTTAGGCTAATTATGTATATTTATATGTCTATTTATATAATCAAATTAATTGTGGGAAAATTGAAAATTGTTTTAAATGTATATGCTTAGTTTGATCCGTGTACGTGTGCGGTACAAATTTTAGTTTTGGGGTTTATTAGGAAAATCTGTTACGTGTTTATGGTGCAGCGATAATGATTACCTGAATTTGTAATAGAAATGAAACATTGCCGTTTAAAAGTCAATTCTATTCTTCTTATAGCTATACTTCATGCTCATAAATATACATACCTTAAATTAAAATCAAATTTGGTAAATGGCAGATTTTTCGTGCTCTTTTACGTGGGTTCTAGGGGCTGTATTCTTGAAATCGGTGGAAATTTCCGCAATCCGAATACAATTTGCTTTGAAATTCTATATTATTCTAATTATTCGTCGGCTACTTTAATCATTTTTACAAATTTCGAATCAAATCGATTTACCCAGTCGGAATTTTTCCCTAAGTAGGGGGAACATGTTTCTTAATTTAAAAACAGAAAAGAAATTTAAAAAAAATGATTAAAGTAGCCAGTGAGAAATTCGAATAATATAGAGAAATTTTATTCTGATTGGGGAAATTTCCACCGATTTCGCTGAAATTTCCACCTTCCAAGTTTTTAAATTGTCCCCACTTGATGCAAACGCTTAGAAATATTAGGTTGTTCGGAAAGTAACTTCGTTTTTTCCCCAACAGATGACTAAAATGTGATGTTTCATAGCCAACTACAAAGTTAAGCCGCATTGCTATTATATATTTCTACAGTAACATCGCTGTCAGATTAAATTTACCTAATTCGATCGTTTATGATCACGTAAAACGACTTGGTTTTTGTTTCAAAATTTGACATATGGGTTCCACATGTCCTTACAGAAAGAAATTTGCTCCGATGCAGTAGATCGCGGAGTAAAAAAGATGAACCGGTGCAAAGCACTTCGAAGACCGATATTCATAAAAAATGTGATACTGTCTGTTTGGTGGGATTTCATGTGAATCGTTTTTTTTAGCTTCTACAGGACAATACCTCGAATTCTAAAGTATACTGTCATCAATTGGACAAATTAAATAATTCACTCAAACAGAATAGGCCAGAATTGATCAATACAAAAAGTATAGTGTTCCACCAACATAATGCGCGACCTCATACAAGTTTGGTAACACGTCAAAAGCTATTGCAGCTTGGATCGGATGTACTCCCACACCCACCATATTCTCCCTAGAATCTTCAGTTTATTACTTGTTCCGGTCTGTACAAAATTTTTTAGGCGGCAAAACATTTTCTTCGAAAGAAGATGTTAAAAATGCATTGGATCAGCTTTTTTGGCAACAAAGATTAGAAGTTGTATGAGCGTGGAGTTCTGCTAAATAAAATCTTTAAATACTATGTAACTCACGTAGACTTTTCGTTCGGTGTTCTGAAACCTTGCGTCAGATCGCATTGTCAAATTCACTCGATTTCTGCAGAAACCCTATAATAGAGGGATTTTTAAATGAGCGATCTAATGTCCGGAGCCAGTACTATCGGTGAGACAACAATGATACAAACCAAATTGATCTCCCTTATGGCACTTGCTTGGTATTATCTTCACAAATGGGCAGCTGTAAAACTTTTTGAAAACATACCAGCGGATGACTGAGAAATCACAATTCGAAAAATAAATGAAGTGATCAAGTTAATCTCGGTTTTAGAAATCAAATTTGACCCTGAAGCAGACTTGCATGTACAGTGGTTACGCATTCGTTTATACGCACTGTATTATTTCTCTTAAAAGTCAATTTTTTCCATTTCAATTCCAACTATGAATACTTGTGAGTTGTGATACATACATTAAAATGTTGTAGTAGTGAGAGAAGTAACAGGATAAATTTTGTTTATTTACATCTTTTGTTTTAGTTGTGAAGTATTGTTTTAGTGAAAGTGTCGAGTTTTGGTGTTGCATATCTTTATACGCAGTTACAAAAAAAAATATTTTTCATATAAATTCATTTGTTTTGATAATATTTAATTTTTGCAATCTCTCAATAAGTTTTTACTTTCAAAATATAACACAAATTAAATATAATATACAACGCTTTTGCAGAGATGGGTAAAGGAAAACGTTTGAATAATGAAGAAATAGCGCAAATTGAAATATTGACGAAATTAGGCTACTCTAATCGCCTTGTTGCCAAGGAGATCAAAAGATCTGAGCCAAGGAAGTCAAAAGACCATAAGTTTTTGGATTTTTTAAATTATTTCTGATTGATCAGAAATAATTTAAAAAATCTAAAAACTTATGGTATCATAAAGCCTAACTACTTTGTAGCCAAATAATTGCAAAACTTGATTTTCCAGTAGTCAAATCAACTGTAGCTCGGGTTCTGAGGACAACAAAAACCATTAAATGGATTAAACCTAAATCGAAACCCCGCCTAACAACCACACATATGGAACGCCGTGTGAAGTTTGACCCGTAGTACATGCATTAGGCAAAAGAATGAGGCCAAGTGGTTTTTTCTGTTGAAAAAAAAATAATTTAGACGGACCAGACTGCTACAGTTGTTATTGGCATGATCTGATCTACGCAATCACACTGTCGTTCGGTGAAAGAAAAATTTTGATGGTGGAACTATAAGGGTTTGGGGAGCGTTCTCAGGAAATTTTAAGACACCCATTTGCTGGACTGGAACTAAATTCAACAAAATATTGTGAGCTGCTGGAAGATGTTTTGATTCCATTTATTGATGATCATATTGATAGTGAGCTCGTATTTCAACAGGGCAACGCTGCGATCCACGTTTCACAGGCATCTAAGGGTTGGTTTGAGTGCAGAAATATTCCAATACTAGAGTGGTCGACATGTAGCCCAGACTGCAATCCAAGTGAGAATCTTTGGGGCGTACTGGCTACAAAGTTGTATGCAAATCGACGTATCAATCAATGCTGGGATGAAATCAGTCCCAATGTACTCCGAAATCTTTGGCAGTCAATGTCAAAACGAATTTTTGAAGATATTAAGAATAAGGGAGGCGGGAAGAAAATATTTCATTCCTTGATACGCTTTACAATTTTTACGTGAAAATATGCAAATGCGCATAAATGAATGTATCAGATTTCTTTACAATTTTGTAAAAAAATTGAATTTAATGAATGAAAATTTAAGAAATTCACAGCAAATCGCCAACCATTGTATTTCATGGGTGGCTGTCGCCCGTAACAGTAGGAATTAAGATCTTTTTTCAGAGTTTGTGGTTGCAGAAACTTGACTGGGACGATGAACTTCCTGCCGATATCATAAAATATGAACGAATATTCGAAGCAAATTAACTTTGCTAGAAGAATTCAAAACAACATGATGGTTGGACTCAAACGTAACATTGCACCTATGTGGGTTTGTAGATTGATGAAATACGGTGTACGCTGCGGTTATTTACGCTTATAGTATCGAGCTATGCGCGACTCCTTTTGCTAGTTCGTTGGTATACGCTGGTGCAAAATTTATTGGGACTAGTCAGGCATCCGAATGTCTCATTATTCTTCGATTCAACTGCTGTCCTTGCCTGGCTTGCAAATACACTGAAGAAAGGAAACGTATTCATGTTCTATTGACCTATTTGCTTGATATTTTGACAGCTCGTGAGTCTGAAATTCAGCATCACAAAACAATCATATTTTCGCTTGAGGAGCGTTTCGAAATATTGAAATTTATTTTCAAAGTCAGTGTTGTGAAGTTTGTTGCGAAGTGAAGTTGGTGTTGAAAGTTCGTGAGAAATGCTTGCTATTGGATAACAGAGGTAACCTCCAAGCTCGAATAGTGCACTGTAGTCCATGGTGTATGACAGAATCCAACAACTTCAACTCGACGCCAATCGCAGCAACTGACAATTAGTCGCACCATCCTGATTAGAATACTGCCTGAGGAGAAGACCTCGGATTATGTGCATACGTTCGTTCAGATGACTCAGCAGTTGAAATCAAATGACCATCCGCTTCGATATCAGTTCTCTGTGTGGGCAATAGACCAGCTTCACAAGCACGTCGATTTTGGTCGAAAAATCATCTTTTCAGGCGAATCGGACGATTGTCATCTCGGGGGCTATTTGAACAAGTGCCGGATTTGGGGTTCGGATCAGGCACTCGTATACTCATACGGAAGCCAATGCATCCATCAAGAGTGACTGTTTCGTGTGAATTTTAGAGTGGTCTCATGATTGACCCATTTTTTGTTACCTTCACTGGCGACCGTTACAGATCCATGCTGATCATCTTTTTATGGCCTCTAATCATGAATATGAACAACCGTTGGTTTCAACAAGATACTCGATCTCTTGCCACCAAACTTGACAACCGAATAATCAGTCGTTAAGGCACACACCTAAAGCTAAATCGTCTATCTCGTTATCAAATGAAAGATCCTACCACATAAAATCGCTTATCAAGTGATTCAAAAGAGACATCAAAATAAGAGATCTAATTGGCCTTAAAAACAATATTCAACCAGAGCAATGGACATTGGGGCTTATTCAAGATATTCATCCTGGCCGAGGCAACATTATTCGGGCAGTCAATATGCCTGATTCCATTAATTGACTCGTCCAATTCGTCAACGGGGGCGCCAGGTAGCAAATCATCTTCACAGGCGGAATCTTCTATTATGCTTGAAAAATAGAGTTTTGAGTAGTAGAAGGTTGTAGAAATGCAATGAAACTTATCTTAATATTTGTGGATATCCAAAATCTGTTACATTCCTGTAACAAAATAATTTATTTAAGCTGTGTGATTGTTTACTACGGTATAAAAACCGGTTTTAGAACAGTTTTCGATCAGTTTGTCATAGAGTTTTTGAAAAATAATTGAATTTAGCGAAAAATTTACTTAAAATTTAATTTTACCTTAAGTTTGGCACACAGCCTTAGCGATTAATTAATTTTATTTATCTATATACTTAATTATGGCTGCGGGCCAATAGTCGGATAAAAGTCAATCACATTTTTCGGTAAATACATTTATTTTTCAAAAACTCTATGGCAAACTGATCAAAAAATCTGTTCTAAATCCGATTTTTACCATAGTACATGATTTACCCGACTATTGGCCCGCAGCCTATGTAAAGTTTTAAACAAACTCAGTTTCGACCACTGTAAATCATAAAATAAATTATACGTCAAATATTATCGGTGTTGCAGTGCATTGTCTTCTGCAATTGCACAAATTAGTGTTGCCTGGTGATGGCAACAATTTTATGTAGTTAATTTTGTCTCTGCTATGCATTGTTTTTAACAATAACTTTTTGTTCTTGTGACTCCTCTACCAATCAATGTGAAGTTCGCCATCAAAAATATATATTAGCTGTGGGCCAATAGTCGAGTAAATTATTTACTGTGGTAAAAATCGGATTTAGAACAGATTTTTCGATCAGTTTGCCATTAAGTTTTTGAAAAATAAATGAATTTACCGAAAAATTTACTTAAAATTGACTTTTACCCGACTATTGGCCCGCAGCCATTGTTCATAATTTCAATCGAATGACGATTTTTGACAAAACACTTTTTCAACAAAAATTCACCCGGTACACTATACAGCCCAGACGGATTGATTGATCTTGATGAAATTGCATACTTACGTTTTTTCCATTAATTGGGAGATCACAGCGATTTTTGGCCGAAATTAGTTTACCGGACGTGGCAACTTCCATAGAAGTGTTTTAAAAAAAGCGTAAAAACAAAAAGATTGTAATTAAATTTAAAACTATAAATTAGTTCGGATCATGTCCAAATTTTACCGGAAATGGCAAGTTTTGATAAAAAAATGTATTTCATCAAAATTTGTTAACTCTACAGTCCAAGTGGATTGGCTTATTCGGAATGAAACTTCAGACTTAAACTTTTTCTATTAATTGCGAGATCCTTGTGAAATTTGGTGGAAATATGTGTATCGGAAATGCCAAGTTCCGTGGGTGCTTTTTCAATTTTTGCAATGATGTTGAAAAGTTTAGTGTTAATGCTAATCTTTTCAACATCATTGCAAAAATTGAAAAATCATCCACCGAACTTGGCATTTCCGATACACATATTTCCACTAAATTTGGACTGTGTTGGACTGTTGGCCACAACATATTCACTCCTTAATTTTTTAACCGATGTCAGTGAAAATTTGTTAATTTTACAAATTTCTAGAATTAGTTTATGTTGAGCGCTACTCGTCCACAGTTTGGCAATCTATATATCTGTACCCTGGAAGAATGCAACACTATGTCCAATTTTTTCACAAAATGAACTGTCCACATTGTGTCTCATTATGTTTAATTCTCTTTCTAATGGAATATGAAACTATATAATCCTTAAAGTCCTTACGGTTCACATGTTTGAAATAACACCTTGTGCAGTTTCCGCTAGAGGCAAAAGGCAGTGTCTGGACCTCTGAAAATTTTCATTTCCCATAGTGTCGTATGCCTCCGAGGTACGGATAGATAAAAATGAATCCCTATTTTCATTGGTCACGCCATAACTTGAGAATGACTTTACCAATTTCATCCATCTTGTTTTAAAGTTTCCTAATACTTTGTACAATGTTCTTACGGAATGAAAAATTAAAAAAATTGGTCAGAAAAATTGAAAAAATTGCGCCATTAAGGATAAGTTGGGTACAAATTAGTAGCGTGTGGGAAGCGCAGCAACTGTAAAAAAACAGTCAGTTTTTTGCTTACTTCAAAAAGTTTTCTTATGTTTAACTTTTTCCTGTGAAATCATAAAATGTTTAGAATCTGGCCTATTTCACGGAATGATGTCTGAAAAATAAATCATGATCATAGTTTGAAGGTATAATACCATGATGGTGGATTGTGGATGGTGGATGAACCTCAAAGTTTATTTTTTTTTAAAAATTTGGATAGTACAAATTGTTGAAAAATTTATTATACCAAATCACAATTTAAAGTGTTTTGAGTTTTTGTGGCCATAATAAGTTCTTTTCCGTGTCTGGCCAACATCTCAAAAACTCCCACAAGTGAACAATATACCCACTTGTTTTTCTAAAAGGTAAAGTCATACTGAGTCTATACAAGAGGAATTTACGAAAAATTTATCGGTTCGCATTCTATCTCTAATCGTAATCTTAGTGTCAGCGTTAAACGCAGTCTCACTCAAATTGTATAACCGTAACACATACCTTGCAGTAGATATTTAATATATTCAATGATTGAAATTTGTTTTGCATAATGTCCTTTTATCATTTAGTTATCGCTGTGTTATGTATGCAACGGCTTCAACTGGTAATAGATAAAATCTTGTCAAACCTCGATTGATTCAATCATCGAAAATCAATAACAATTCTCCGCGAATTTTTGCCTCGAACGCCCTAATAAAATTATTTCTGCTGACATGTTAAAAGTTTCGATATCAATTACCCCAAATTAAATAAAATACAAATCAATAGAACAATAAAAAATTACTGAAAGCAGCAGCAATAAAATGAAATATTTCCCAAACATTTTCTTTGTGCTATAAATATTACGATCAATTTCTCATTTTTTACTTTTCCGAAATAATAATTTTTATTATTTTTCAAAATTTATGTGCTTAGAATAAAAATATGAAAAACTAATAAAAATTCAACTCCGTAATTTATTTTCATTTTTTGAAAATTTTTTGTTTTCATTATAACCGCAGAAAAAATATTTGTTGTTTAGATTGGTGTTTGTTGGACGGTTTATTAGGGATTAGAATATGTATATAAAAAATTAAAACCCTTCTGTAAAAACTCGCAAAGTACGATATCGAATTTTCTGTCCCATCCAAACATTTTTATCTAAATTTCGTGCACACCAAATAAAGTCTCGCAGGTATTATAACTTACATTATTTTATTTACCAGAATTTTATTTGTTATCGAGAAGATATGAACATACTCATGGTTATAGTTAAACAAAGAAAATGTCCCATAACAGAAATTTACCAAACTTAATTCAAAAGAATTTGAAGCAGCCAAGTCCCAAAGATATAAAATACGAACGAAAATCGATATACTACTATACATGACAAAATACAAATGAAATTTTTCCTACATTTCCCTTTCATTTTATATACTTAATGAAATTGTGAAACGTTTTCATTTTTGTGTAATAATTTAATTTTTTATTTTATTATTTTTATTATTTCAGGCACTCGGTAATTTATATTTTGCTGCAAAATCCATAACCCAATTAGATATATGGAATTTTTTAACACATCAGTGGGAAATGGTTGAAGGCAAAAATATACACACGGGCAATATCGAAAGTGTTGCGACAAAAGAAAAATCAAAATTTCCACAGCATTTTTTCCCTGAGGTGAGTGTAGTACTTGCGACATATTTTGAAAAACATTTCATTACGTTTTTTTTTTTTTTTTATTATATTTTTGCAGTGCAAATGGTCACGTAAAGGGTTTTTGCGGACGCGTTGGCGTATAAATGGTACAATGGTCGATATGGTGAATATACATTTGTTCCATGATGCATCAAATTTGGCCGCATGCGAGGAATTCCCATCGGTGTATTGTAAAAGTCGGCGGAGAGCACTCGTTTACACATTAGACAGGTATGTTCATATATCAAATATATAAAGTTATGTAAATTTTAATATGGTTATTAATTTAGTCCGTTCCGTCACGAAATACATAAAATGTATATATTCATACATACAAATTAGAACGAAATCAGCCACCTGTTGCTATTACACCAAATTAATACTTTTTGCGCCGTTTCGTGTTTAATTTAATTGACAGTTGAATTTTTTATGAGATATTTATATGAAAGTATTTATTATTTTTAAATTTTTGATGGCGTTGTCCGTCGATTTGGAGGGTATGACGTTGTAAAATTATTTATAAATTACGGGATGTGTGATAGTCGGATAATTGATAAACTTCGGTTCGTGTATAATACAGAGTTCTGGTGCTTTAAAGATTCGACGTGACACAAATTCTTTAAGGTCCAATTTTTATATAATAAATTAATTGATAAAACAAATGCCGTAGGATCCACAGCCCTAGATGTTTAATTGAAATAGTACTTCAACAAAAAGAAACGATTCGTGTTGAAAATGGAATCTAGTGAGCACATGCCGTGGTATCTAGTATCATTGATAAAATGGTAAAACCCGACCATAACGACCTGCATCTGGAACGATCAAACTTTAGCTCATTATTCACAGATCAACATGTTTAATTGATCTGGCACTTTGGATGCTGTAATTGGCTATAGAAACCAGTTTAGTCAAATTGCCTAAACTGCTGGGTTGGGAATTTAGTATGCTAGACTAGACTTGAAATTCAACATCTATGAAAAAATTATCTATACCATCAGCGTATTATTGGCGATATTGTCCTGCACATGGAAGGCATGACGGCGGAGAAAATTATCCTAAATCTTTCCTAAATTTAAACACGTGTCAGTGTATTAGTAAATCTGACGAAATCCAATTACAGAAAAATAAAACTATTAAGATTACAAAGTTTTCCAAAAACTGCTTAAATAACATTGATAAATGAGTCAAAAACCGCCCCATGTCAAAGTTGAATAAAAAATTCATCTAGAAATCACTTTAGATCATGTTTGATCCATTCAACATGCACACGCTGTTTGAAGAAATTCTCGTTGCATTAAAAGGGTTAAATAAAACGAAAACGATCCTAGTAGGTGATTCTGGTTTTGCATAGGAAAAAATATTTATATAGTTAGTTGCTTTCCAATCGACCACCGCAAGTACTTGTAAGTGCAAAAAATGTGTATTGGCTAAAGTGTCGGTTGAAAAGCACAAAAAATTACAAAAGCAAAACATAACCTACAAATGTGTAGTTTATTTGTGATAACTTTTTAATAAAAAAATATCTATACCGAAATTTTATTAGCGCTTCACATACGACATTCAAATATATTTTTGACAGAAAAATACTACACACAATCACCTAGCGGACAAATTTATCGTAATTGCTTTCAACTACTCATAATAAACTGGTAGAGCAGTTGTGAATAGTTAATTTAGCAAAGACAAAAACCATAAATGCTTATAAGTACTTGCGGTGCTCGATTGGAAAGCAACTGTTTTTGTTAAAATTATCATTTTCTGGCATACTGAGAAATCATGTTTGATCTAAATTTTTATAATTTAGGAAATATTTTTTCCGTATCGGAATTGGATAGGAAAAATATTCCCAATTTAATTTATTTTTTGAAAAAAAATGTACACTTTATGGTTGGCCAGAAAAAAATTTGTGACAAAAATGCTATGTAAATATTTTTCCTAATTCCTTTTTCCTAGGGAAAGCCATTATTGCGAGCCTGCATATCATATATTGATTGAACGGCAAAATTTAAATATTTTTGTTTCAGAAACCACTATAGGCTCTTGGCCATAGAGAAACTAATATATTTAGATCATGCCAGGTTCATTGAAGATTCACTCACAATTTGTTGAAATTCTCTTGGAATTGACCGAGTAGAGAGATCATGCTTGGTCCATTCAATATACACAGTGCGAAGACGTTCTCCTGGCATTAACAAGGTTAAATAATACATACAGGTACTACAAACTCGTATGAAGGCAATATCCACATTTAGTTGGGTCTGATAACAATTTCAAAAATTTCTGGTACAATGACTGCCATTGTAAAATCTGGTGTTCTTGGTCCATACGGACTATCATGTTGATTTTATAACAAATGTCATTTACACCAGTCCCACATGCGGCACACCATATTTCACATTCGGCACACCTTGTTCTGAATTAAATCAACGTACTCAAGGATGATTGCACGAAAACCTTATTTCACCAGGCACAACATACGGATAGCATTATCAATTTTATCACAGGTACTGGATATCATATCGAGTTGAGCACACTAAATTCCATACCCGAACTGGAAGGGAAATTAAAATCAGATTTACGTAAATTTTGTCAAATACGTTTTATAAAATTTGATTCAATCTTTGAATTTGTTATGGTCACTAACGGGGATTATGACAAGTGGTTAGGTTTCAGTGGTTGACACTTAGACCAATTTTGGCCCATTGTGATACCACGCATTCACGCCACATCATTAACCCATTCACCAATTCACCTACTCATACAACTACAGTACTTATACCACCTGCACATTGCAAGCGCCAAGTCAACCTAGTATAACTTGTGATAGGTTATAGCAATTTCGCAAGCAGACGATAGCAAGTTTGACGCTAAAGGCTCACATGCCTTGCTTTAAAAAATATCTATTTATCTTGTTTTGTTTATAATTATTAAAATTTAAGTGTTGTCTTGTCCATTTCTTTATTTTTTCTCGGATGAATTTATGAGCTAACCTAACATACATGTATCGGTGTATCAGAAGCATTTTGCACCATCTTTTTGACATAAAGTGTTTCTCAGCTAAATCCCCTCACTCATCAACAACAACGTTGAAATCTGGACTCAAAATAATTGTTGGAACAAAATATAAAGTGAGACTTAATAAACACATTTTTATTAATCACTAGTTTTTGTTTCGCAGAATATTTTTCAAAAAGTTTAAAAAATCACTCGATCGATTTCGACTTGTTAGGTCATCATCAGGAGTATCTACTGAATTCTGTTTTTAATAATCCTATGGCATGCTCAACAACAATACGAGTTGCAGAATGGACTTTATTAAATGCCCGTTGCCTTTCTGTCAGGGTTCCATTATCTTTGAATGGTGGAACTAACCATTCTTTAGCTGGATATGCGCTGTCACCGAGTATAAATTGATCATGATTGAAATAATAACCACGGTTATTCTCAATTTTTCGAAAAATTCCGCTCCGTCTGAGAACTCTTCCGTCGTGTTATGACCCAGGCTCTCCACAACAAACGTTAATAAATTTTTTTATTTGCATCGACAATAACTTGCATTGAAATGCTAAAAAAATTTTTTACACCGAATCTTCTTGTGGGGCCTTTATTTTAATATGAGTCCCATCGATCACACCAATAATATTTGGGATTTTTTTATGTCTTTCAAATTTTATTGAACTCATTTCCGCCTCTTCATGTGTTGGCCATTTCAAAAATTCTCGACCTGTAAATATAAAAATTATTAGTAACTAACAATGCCAATGACAAATATATTCATAACATACATTTATCAACAAAAAAATCGGCCACTCGAACAACAACGTTCCATGCTGTTGATTTCGCAACCCCAAATAAATTCCCCAACTGACGAAATGATTCTGTATTGGCAATGTACCACAGAAATATATATGTATATATATCCACCTTTGCATTTAAGTTTTCGTTACTGGAACCGGCATGCACTTCTCTTGTTGTTTTGTATTTTTCTATAAATAATAAATATTAAACTAAAATTCAATCAAAACCAATAAAACTATTACCTATTAAATTTTCAACAGTTGATCGATTCAAACGGAAGTGCATTTTAAAATCAGCATTTAAATATTTGTCTATAATATCTATAAACCGGTCAACTTTCGCGTGCGGCACTCTCTGATCGTCCTCATTGTCTGAGTCTGACGAAAAAAGAAAATCAGTTTCCTCTGTATCTTCATTATCACTTACGATGTAATCTAAATAATACTAAAAAGTACAATTTATTAATAATTTTATTTATTTCTTTAAAGTTTTTATTACACTTACATCAAGATTCATTATTAAACTTTAATCACGCTCAATTTTATCACCCTCAATATTTTAATTTTTTTATTTAGCAATTAATTTTATTTTAATATAATTATGTTTTACTGCACACCAAATTTTTTTTTTGACAAACTTCTGACAGTTAATAAATGATGTGAAGTTAGTGGAACTTCTTGTACTAATTTTTAAAAAAATTTCCCTAAAAATTTTTAAAAAATTTCCCTGTATTTTATCGAGGTCTCGAACACCATATTTCAGAAAAACGCAGCTATCGACGGTTTAAAAAAATTCAGTCTCCCTTAATCGATCGAAGTAGTAGCACGTTCATTTTCTTCGTAATTTTCTGTTTTAATGTGCTCAATTTTCAACGAATAAACTCGATTACTTATTTGTGTTGCTGCCATTAGCAAAACACCAATGTTGTCACTGGCCATAGTTGAAGATGGCTCTGGTTTACCAGATACATAATTATATGTATTTTTTATATGTAGGTAGTCATGTATTTACAATTATAAACCAATTTTGAATTAAATCGTTTTTCTCTATATTCTTTCGTTTTACAGCATTCGTCATTTTTTGTGTATTTTACATAAATATGTCGACATGTACAATAACTATCACATTTTTCGTTTCATTGCATTTTCGATCTGGTATTTGAAAAGTAAAAATATTTTTTTTCTAATAATATTAGTTCTAAAATACCGTTATTCTATCGAAAACGCATCGAAAAGAAAAATGTGGTAGTTACAACATATCGGCACTGTTCTTAAAACGAGCCGTGTTCGTCAAATAAATTTTAGGGAAGTCCCTTCTACCAATCGGTATTAGTTTTTTGTATTTAAATTTTTAGTTCACTGATTATCTTGCTTCTGGGCGGCGTTGATTACCATTTAAAAATAATAATGGCAGGTCACACAAAAACAGTATTTGGTACTTTGGACCTGTCCGAATACTGTAATAATTAAAGTTTCTGTAATAATTTTCATATCCATGTCCAATTTCTATTAACATTATTTTTGTTGTAATAATTTTGACAGAATACTGTATGCAACCAAATTATTACAACGACTGTGTGTAATAATTTTGACATTTCCGTAATAATTTTTCATAATCAAAGGTTAGATGAAAAATTCAATTTTTGTTTTCGTTTGTCAAATTTGTCGGTAAAGTTATCACCCGGGACATTATATTGTCGAGGCATTATATTGTTGAGAATAATACACAAATAGTAGATTTTGATATATCTGCTGCTGCCCCTTCTACATATTCAGTAACTAGTACCACTTGCCAATCACAATAAAAATACAAGGATGTAATTCCATTTCTGGTCCTCAACCATGATTTTTATTGGGCAAAAGTTGTTGATGAAATTCTAAGATGCATCCGTGTTACAGTATCGTCACAGAATATAAATATTCTGTGGTATCGTCGTATGTGAGGATTTATTGAATAATATTGTTGGTGGACGAGATGGTATACAGTCGAATTAATTACCTGTGTTGTAGCGAGATTCATTAATAAAGGTCGTGCCTGGCTCCGCCTTCTTCCCATTAATTCCGTATGCCTAGTTATTAGAATAAACAACATAATATTTGGTACAAATTCCACTTCTATCATATTTGCTTATAAGAATTTCTTCGAATTAATTTTCTCTCGTCTTTTGTTTTGAACTGTAAAAATTATTTCAGTATTCGGACAGCAATCGAACTCTATCAAAATATGGAACAGCAAATTATTTCGCTCACGTCAAAATTATTTCATTATTATGGAAACCGGACACGGCCTTAGTGAAATAATTTTCTCTTCCATAATTTGTTAGAGTTCGATTTCTGTCCGAATACTGAAATGTTTTTGACATTATTAAAAAATTGTAATAATCGTTATTGCATACGAAAATAAAATAACTGAAACTTATTTTAGATCCAATAATTCAATAAATGAATTAATTAAGTTGAACAAGCGATAATTTGTTACATTCATAACTTCAGCAAATATAATTTCGTAATCCAAAAATGGCGCATTTCCAACAACAACAATGAAATAATACAAAAATTATTTCAGTTATGTCAAAAATTATTACGCATAGCTGTTGTAATAATTTGGTTGCATTCAGAACCCTGTCAAAATTATTACAATAAAAATAATTATCACAGTATTCGGACAGGTCCTTTGTTCACTGAATCGAAAAATTTAGTTCTAATAATTGTGTGCCTACTACAATAGATAACCTCGTTATTTAGATTATTAAGTTATTCCTGCCTGTCTGTCGGTACACGATTTTTTCAAAACAAAATTATTATGGTTATAGATAAATGCAATCTATCCCGATAAATTAGGCACACTCGCAAACATCGGGTTTCTGTCTGTCACCACAATTTGTTTATCACGATTATTATAATTTAATTTTCAATCTATACAAATGAAAATACGATAGACGCCAATCTTTTTTCCGAATTTCCGCTTAACTAAATTGATGGTTCATACTTTATTGATAGATGTCTCTAAGATTCATAACCAAAATATGCCTAAAATTTACGACTAAAATGAAAACTTAAGTAATTAAGCAGCAATTCGCTAGTACTACAACTATATGGTATTGTTCTATATCCGTTTTACTGCCCTGTTGTGTATGTGTAGTGGGTACAATATACAGTTCACAGGGAGAATTAGTTTTGTTCAACCCTAACATTTTTTGATGAAATACATTCATTCATTTTTCTATTGTTAAACCAAGAACGCGTGTGTTTTACTTTCAATTATAATTTATTTCAAATCAGTTATACAATACATGCCCACTAACACAATTGTGTGGGTACGGCAAAAGTTCCACATCAAAAATTTATTTTTGTATCTGTTTTCAACAAACTTACACATTTGTGTTTTCCTTTTCAAACTCTTAACGATTACCAAACGAAATTTGATGAAGACGATGTCATTTTCTTGCAATGAGGGAAATTAATTCGTAAGTGACCAAACGATAAAAACTATTGCCCCATCCTTACCAAACAAATTTAATCATTATTTTTTGTCAAAACCTGTGGAATGTAGATGGAGTGCTAAAAAGGCGGAGCCATTAGATTTGTTAATTTTGTCGTAATCTCTACATTCGTTATTTTGACACAAAATTTATATCCGGAAAAACGATTGATGTAACAATTTGTAAAATTAAAGGTGTGTATTACATGAATTCCGCGCACACCAGTACAAATCGTTTTTATTCTTAAATATAACGGTCGGTCGTAAGTTTATGTTGACGGAATTATTATGTCTGGCCTCTGAACAATGAAAATCTTAAATGCGGCCAAAATATGCGTTAAATAACAAAAACCGTCCTACTTTTCATAAATTTCCATATTTTATAACATTAATGAGATAAACTCTTGTATATGTTTTATTCCATGGCCAGTCCATCTTACATTACCGTTTCACATAAAAAATAATTTATGAAGATTTATCTCTCATCATTCAAATGTAGAAATCAACAAAAAGCGTACAGAAATGTTCCTGAATAAATTTTCTCCGTGAAATGTGTAACATAAGATTAAAGTATTGAGGTAATAAATAAAAAAAGATCCGAAAAAACAGAAATTAATGTTGATAAAATGTTAATAAATTAGGCTTATTTATTAATATAAATGTCCCTTGTATCCTGATGCGTATAAAAACATTTTGTGTCCTAGCCTGAAGACTACAATATACGTACCTATAAAAATACTTCATATTTTTTTAAATGTGATCCCTTTTCTTGGCCTTGCGTGCATTTGTATATCTCAAACATGATGCCAAGATCGTCCCACGTGTATATTATTGTTAGTCTCTTCAACATAAAATCCCAAAATATTATCCAGAAAGTATTTCCGTTACTAATAATCATTTCAAATTAATAATGCATGCGATGGCTATTGTCGCTTTTGTTCCATTACCAAAAAAAAAAATTCTAACCCCATCATCATCTTCCGGTTAGGTATGCTAACAACGATTTCGTTTTATTTTGTCTGTGCGTTTGACGTCGACGTCAATATGTGTACATGCCCGTTTGCTACATTTTTGTTTTGTATACGTTACACATTTTTAATGAGATTATCTAACATGAAATTATATCGTGTATGACGTCAATATCATTTCAGAATACTCGTACAAAAAAAAAATACTTTGCTTAATATTCTCAATTCATAATTTCGTTTGCGTTTTTATATTGAAAGCGGACAAGTCTAATGATATCGGTTCGTGTGTACTGTTTTTGTTGTTGCTGGAGTGTGTATGATGTGTGTTATTGTTTATATTATAAAATTTGGATAAAAAAAAAATGTGCGGATATTAGTAATCAATCAACACCACAGACATTAAGTATTTTATGTTTGTGGGAATAAATGCATCGCGATGATTAAATTTTATTAAATTTTTTGAATTTTTGATTGAGGAAATTTATATTTATTTTTATTGACTCGATTTAGAAATTTGTGTTTTCCATCTGGAAAATGGATACATTGATATAATATGGAACACATTTTAAATAAAAGTTATTTTGTTAGATTATAAAAAACGTTACAAAAACTAACACCCGGCAATGAACCCGTCAACAATGAAGAGTTTATTCAAGGTGTTTCCAATTACTGGTACTATATTTAATATAAAAATTGAAAAATTTTTAATTAATACATAAATAATTTATTACATTGTTTAACAGGTCGGAATAAATGATTTATTGTAAAGTAAATTTCGAGCTGCGCCAGTGTGATCACTGTGAATTTAAATTTAAAGTTTTTAAAAGTACAGTACCTTCGAAGGTCTCTAATACTACAGAATAAGGATGTTTTAAATATTCTAACTTGTGAGAAAATTTACTTGAGCGAACTGTAGTTTATCTATATATGTATGTGAAGTTAGCCCAGAAAGTCATCCCAGAAAAAATAAATTTTTGCATCAGGCAACACTAAAGTTATATATATAATATATATATATATATATATATATATATATATATATATATATATATATATATATATATATATATATATATATATATATATATATATATATATATATATATATATATATATATATATATATATATATATATATATATATATATATATATATATATATATATATATATATATATATATATATATATATATATATATATATATATATATATATATATATATATATATATATATATATATATATATATATATATATATATATATATATATATATATACCAGCCCAGGATTTCATTAAAATTATTTAAATTAATATTAGTTCAGCCCAAGAAATATTAAAACCTCGTAATAAAACATTTTGGAGGGAAAGAAAAAAATATATTCAGAGTCCAAAGATATTTGAACGAAAAAATTTCAAATAATTACATTACAACTCATGTAAGATTATAACGTTAGTCACAATAGTAGGATTGCTTGAAATTCGTGTGGTTGGTAACAGACATAATGACAAGTGGTTATAACGAGCTTTGATGATGACGAGTATACTGACGAATCATTACTATTAGGTTTGGTTTCCGGAACTCTTTGTTTCCAGGAGCTATTGAAGCAAATCCATGGTTAGTGTATTGGCTCATTCAAATATGAGCCTGTAGCGCCAATAGCAACGGTAGGATTATCTTGAAATTTTAATGTTGAGTAACAGTCATTTTTATAAGTGGTAACCACTAGGTTTGGTTTACGGAACTGGCGGTTTCTGGGAACCATGGAGTAAAATATTTTATATAATGGGCCCAACACGTGTGCACCTGTAGCACCAATTAGAACTTTACGATTTTCTTGAAATTTGTATGGTACGTAGGAAGTATAAGGACAAGTCGTTTGTATTAGGTTTGGTTTCCGGAACTCTTTGTTTCCAGGAGCTATTGAAGCAAATCCTTGGTTAGTGTATTGGCCCATTCAAATATGAGCCTGTAGCGCCAATCGCAACTGTAGGATTATCTTGAAATTTTAATGTTGAGTAACAGTCATTTTTGTAAGTGGTTACCACTAGGTTTGATTTCCGGAACTGGCGGTTTCTGGGAACCATAGAGTAAAATATTTTATATAATGGGCCCAACACGTGTGCACCTGTAGCACCAATTAGAACGGTACGATTTTCTTGAAATTTGTATGGTACGTAGGAAGTATAATGACAAGTCGTTTGTATTAGGTTTGGTTTCCGGAACTCTTTGTTTCCAGGAGCTATTGAAGCAAATCCATGGTTAGTGTATTGGCCCATTCAAATATGAGCCTGTAGCGCCAATAGCAACGGTAGGATTATCTTGAAATTTTAATGTTGAGTAACAGTCATTTTTATAAGTGGTTACCACTAGGTTTGATTTCCGGAACTGGCGGTTTCTGGGAACCATGGAGTAAAATATTTTATATTTTATACTAACCAGGGATTTGCTTCAATAGCTCCTGGAAACAAAGAGTTCCGGAAACCAAACCTAATACAAACGACTTGTCCTTATACTTCCTACGTACCATACAAATTTCAAGAAAATCGTACCGTTCTAATTGGTGCTACAGGTGCACACGTGTTGGGCCCATTATATAAAATATTTTACTCCATGGTTCCCAGAAACCGCCAGTTCCGGAAATCAAACCTAGTGGTAACCACTTATAAAAATAACTGTTACTCAACATTAAAATTTCAAGATAATCCTACCGTTGCTATTGGCGCTACAGGCTCATATTTGAATGGGCCAATACACTAACCAGGGATTTGTTTCAATAGCTCCTGGAAACAAAGAGTTCCGGAAACCAAACCTAATACAAACGACTTGTCCTTATACTTCCTACGTACCATACAAATTTCAAGAAAATCGTACCGTTCTAATTGGTGCTACAGGTGCACACGTGTTGGGCCCATTATATAAAATATTTTACTCCATGGTTCCCAGAAACCGCCAGTTCCGGAAATCAAACCTAGTGGTAACCACTTACAAAAATGACTGTTACTCAACATTAAAATTTCAAGATAATCCTACCGTTGCTATTGGCGCTACAGGCTCATATTTGAATGGGCCAATACACTAACCATGGATTTGCTTCAATAGCTCCTGGAAACAAAGAGTTCCGGAAGCCAAACCTAATAGTAATGACTCGTCAGTATACTCGTCATCATCAAAGCTCGTTATAACCACTTGTCATTATGTCTGTTACCAACCACACGAATTTCAAGCAATCCTACTATTGTGACTAACGTTATAATCTTACATGAGTTGTAATGTAATTATTTGAAATTTTTTCGTTCAAATATCTTTGGACTCTGAATATATTTTTTTCTTTCCCTCCAAAATGTTTTATTACGAGGTTTTAATATTTCTTGGGCTGAACTAATATTAATTTAAATAATTTTAATGAAATCCTGGGCTGGTATATATATATATATATATATATATATATATATATAACTTTAGTGTTGCCTGATGCAAAAATTTATTTTTTCTGGGATGACTTTCTGGGCTAACTTCACATACATATCTATATTACAGATCGGTGTTTTTAAAGTTAGAAGGAGTATCTTCCTTCGACTCACCATGAAGAGGAGGGGTATTTCGTCTGAATGTTGATACTTAAATTGTTATATTCTTCTTGGGGAATTCAAGGATATCACTTAGTAATCTACCAGACAGTGTTGGTCAACCCATAAAACGATCACAGACCCACTTTAAATTAAATTTAAATGTAAATGTTCTCCGCCTATTTAACATCCCATTTACAGGTTTTTGACAATTGATTGAATTTATTTGGTCATCGTTTTTGGTCAGAATTGATCACTAATTTTTATCATTTTAGTTTGCAATTCTCAATATTATTCTAATTTTTCGCCGGCTACTTTAATCATTTTTTCAAATTTGTTTTCAAGTTTACTAATATTTGTCTCCCTACTAAGGGAATAATTTCGAATCGATTTACCCAGTCGAATTTATTCCGTTAGTAGGGGGAAAATATGTTTCTTAATTTAAAAAAAGAAAAGAAATTTAAAAACGTCTACAATTATTGGCACTCTTAAGAATTTTTTTTAGAAAACACGCCGTAGATTTAATGTGAAAACTTTGATCGTAGTTAGTTCATTATTTTCTCACAGTCGCAAAAGTTGTGTCTGAAATAAAACTACTCTTTTGTGGATTTAAATACGGAAAACTTGTTTTTAGGAAAATCTATAAGTCTTCCAAAATCTATAGTTATTGGCATCTTTCTATAACAATTAGCACTTTCAATAAGTGTAACTATTGGCACATATTGTAACTATATTTATTGGCACATGTAGGTCAGTTTTAGAATAGCTAATCAATAAAATTCGAATTGAGTAAATTGGAAAAACAGTCAAAAATTTGTTTCAAATAAAAATTAACATAAATAGTCCTACTATTATCAAAATAAAATATGTAGATTCAATCATTATGGTATGATATCAAAGGGCCGAATGTCGAAAGGCCGATGTGTCGAAGGGCCAATTTTTTTTTTAGAATTATATTTTTTTTATTGTTTTATTTTATTTTATTTTTATTTTTTTATTTTTATACCATATACCTATTATCAGAAGGCTAACATAGGGCCGAATGTCTCAGGTGGCGCTGACAAAATTGTCTTTCACCAAAATGTATCGCTAACTGGATACGTGAAATTTCATGAATATCCAAAGATGAAAAATAGTAAAATTTATGAAGTCATAAGAAATTCATTTATGTTTAATAAAAAAAAAAATTACAACATATTCCATAAAAAAACAAATTTAAAAAATGATATTTCTAAAAACAAAAAAAAATGGACCCTTCGACCCATTCGGCCTTTTCACATTCGGCCCTTCGACATTCAGCGCTTCGACATTCGGCCTTTGTACCCATAATTATAATATTTTCACAAAAGTTTCATTTTTCACATGTTTTGCAAATAAATATTGCAAATAAATATGGGAAAATAGTCGTACTTTAATTTTATGATACATTTCAAATGAAATTCTCGTGTATATTTCCTACACTTCAGTCCTAAATACTCAGAATCAGAAGTTTCAGAAAATGCAAAGATACGGTTGTAGCACATACTGCCACTTGCAAGAGAGTTGCTTCCAATGTCAATTTTTGTGTTCATTGGGAAAGTTTCCGTACAGTTGATGATCAGTTGGAGGTTCACAAACCCTCATTTCGCTAGGTACTGGTTATATTCTCGTCTGTACGTTCATTCAAGATTTCTATTGAAATATTTTCGTTTTGACAATTTTTCTCCCTAAGTCCTATTCTTTCGGCAACGATTTGCGAATTTCTTCAGGCACTCTCTTGTACGAGTAACAGTGCATTCCAAATAGAATTCCTTATGACTTTTTCCTTACAGAAAAGTATGAAAAAAAAACTTGAGAAAATTATTTTTTTTTTCTCAAGTTTTTTTTTCATACTTTTCTGTAAGGAAAAAGTCATAAGGTAATTCTATTGGGGATGCGTTGTAATTTCCCATAGGAAAAAGTAAAGTAAAATTACTGTTAAGATGACTTTGGCTAGCTCTCTATCGACTTCATAGACATTCTCTTTTGCTGCTAGAACATTTTTTTGTTTTTTGACATAACAAAAAATTTGTCTCATCACCGTTAAAAATCTGCATGGAGTCGTTTAATACATCAACGTAGTTCTGGTCGGTTGTGGCATAAAACCACAAACTAATATCAGAATGTGATACTGTGGCGTTTGCCGAGGAGTCTGAGTCTGGTGCTCTAAACGATAGAGTTGGGTGTCTCTTTAAAAATGTTTTAAACTACCCTTTACCTGGAATATTTTCATTCCCAAACGGATGTGGTCACTTATTTTCTTCTAAAAAATATTTTACGGCTTGAAGAACGCCTTCTTTACGTTTCTTTTTTGGAAACTTTAATCTAATGGATTATTCGTTCTTCTTCTTCTTTTGTAAGTACTGGAGGCGGGCCTGGTCTTACTTTAAAAAAATTACATCCCAGTCGAAACTGTAGTGTAGATCTTACAATATTGTAGATTTTTGAAGCACCCTTTTTACCTAGTTTCTAATTGTTGGCATTCCATTGCCAATAATTGAAAAAGTTTAATATTTTACACTAGTGTGCCAATCACTGTATATTATTATTTTATTTTACAAAAACATCAAATTATGATATAATATAAGTACTTAAATTTGGGGCTTCCTTGTTAAAACACTCTATTTTTCGGAAATCGAAGAGTTGACGTGCATGATGTTCTCACATCGAAATTTTGGAAGCAACTGACAAACTAAACATGTATTTCTCTTATTTTAGTGATGATACAGTACCGAGAATAGAAAGTGCAACACCCATAAAAATACACAAAAAGATGTATTTTGCCAGTACGACGCACGTTTAAAAAAAGAATTGTTTTAGAAGTGGTTCTTTGTAATATAACACAGATTTTATGGAAAAACAAAATTTCATGCTTCATTTGTTTTTACTGACGTGAAATAATTCCTAAAAAAATCCTAAGTAAAAATTGCGTGTGTTTAGGGATTATACACAAAAAAACAAACATTTAGGCGTAAATGTTTTTTTTTTAAATTTCAAAAATTCCACCCAACATAACGGGATCGATGAGAACCGGGCAAAATCTCGATTAGTATTCGTTTGGATTGCAAAAATACTGTAAATCATAACTCAAACGTTTCGGGCCCAGTTTTACCCAAATTCTGAAAATTAACATGGACATTGACATTTTATATATCTTCTTACAGTCTCTAATCTGTAGTAAGTTCTTATTTAGAAAAAGAGTGTGAATTCTGTGTAATGTACAATCAAATCTCATATCTGAGTGAACTTTTACTTCAGTTCTTCTATTTCACCTTCATTATATTTTATTTCCCCATTTGTAATTTGATGGTGATTTATGATTCAATAAAATTGAAATGGTAAAAAAACAAGTTGATGGTGGATGTTGATTTAAAAAATTAAATTGATATTTGATATGGCTAACCGATAATCATAGTGGAATTGATGATTACTTGGCAAAATCTCCAGCAGAGTTTGAAGATGTTTTTCGTATTTAACTTTAATTTAAATTTTTTAATTCGTTTGTACCTGCTAATTTCCATATTTTTAAAAAAAAGGCGGTGATACATGTACAGATTTTACCTTTAAGGCATAAAACTTATGCGCGCTGATTGGTTAAAAGTCGGCCATCTTGAATCGCCTTATAGGCAAAAATTTTAAATTGAACATTTCTCAATTTTGTACAAGGCAATTTTTTTTGCCTTAAAGGCAAAATTTGTACATGTATCACCGCCTTAAGAGTTTCCCTAAAATATCGTTTCGCCTAAATGTTCACTTATAAGACTATAATATAGTCTTATATATATATTATATTATATCACTAACACAAGCATACATAGGATTTCGTTAGGAAATATCTCACTGCTGTGTGTAGGAGTGTGAAATTTTTTCTAAACCTTTCCTAAAAATTTTTTACACTTAGGATAGATTTAGTAAATATTTCACGCGCATTTGTTTTTAAAGCCATAATTATTTTTTAGCATTTTTCAGGTAAAATTAAATTTCAGTTTCAAAAACAGGGGGTCAATTCGCATTTCGTGAAATAATGAAAATGAACAATTTTTTCATTGGCAATTTAGTAGTTTGTATTATTTGCACATAATTTTAAATTTTACTTTGCGTGAAATCAAAATTTCTTATGGGGAATGCAAACCTACTCGATTGCTAATGAAAAAAAAACTTTTCATTTTCACTATTTCACGGAACGCGAATTGACTCCCAGGTAATAAATGTTGAGTCACTTTTTATTGTAGTTTTTTTTTATTTTTACGGTAAACAGCTGTCTTACGAAGTAATAAAATGTATATTTAATATTTAGTTGCCCCGCCTTTGTTGGCCATAACAGCTGCAATCCTTGTTGGCATGGAGGCAATTAAATCTTGCAGGTACTCGAGGGCCAGTTCTTTATACTATACTTCTTCAATGATTGAATTAAGTTTTTTGGATAATGACGGCATCTTTTTATTGATTTTCATCCCCATTACGTGCCAAAGGTTTACAATGGGGTTCAAATCCGGTAAATGTCCAGCCAAAATCCAAAGTGGGAATTCCATTTTTCAACAGAAAATCTTTAACCTAGTAAATGAAAAAAAAATAATGCTTACAGTTTTCGCTCAATGACAAGGGGCGAAATCATCTTGAAAAATCACAGACTCAGGTCTCAAAAAATGTATTTCAATGAAAGGGAACAAATGGTCCTTTAAGATATTTTTGTAGACTTCTGCGTTCACAATTCCTTTAATAAAGGCCATTTCTCCAATTCCATGATAGGAAAAACATCCCCAAATCATGTGGCGCGCTGGATGCTTCATTGTATTTCATTCGACCCAAAAAGGTTATATTTACTCTCATTGGAGTATATATAACTGTTCGCAATTGCTGTAGACTCCAACCAGCGTGATTTCGAGCCCATTCTAAGTGTTTTTGTTTTATTTTGGTCGTAAGAAATGTTTTTTTTTTGCCGGGGACCTGGCCATATATCCTTTTTCTCAGAGGCGGCTACGAATCGTATGAACCCCGATTGGCTGTTGACATTCTGATAATTTTTTTATCTTCTCGTGCAGTGGTCTTCCAATTCACCGGTGGAATGATTTTTTTTAAAACGGCCCACAGTCGAGTAATTGCATTCAATCTCAACAGCAATCTCCCTCGATAAAATTTTATTTAATTTTAATAACTTTCTCGTGTGAATAATTATCTCAAACTAATTACAAAAAGTAAAAAACGATTGTATTTATACCCAAAAAATAAATCAGCCTCCTACGATAATGACAAGGGGCAATTAGTACAATTTTACCTGAAAAATATTAGTGTTGTACTTTCTATTCTCGGTACTGTATATGGTCTGTTGAAATTCTCACTAATACATAAATAAAACATGTTATACAGGGTGTTTGGCAGGTGGACCGACAAATTTTTTTGGCAGATTGTGGGGGTTATTTTCATTCTATGGAACTGATGTCCTGTCACGGTAACTGAGATATTATATTTTAAAGTTTTTTTTTTAAATTATCCATAATCTCACCTTTAAATAGTAACTTTTTTGTTACTATAGTCGTATAGGTTTCAGAATATACCATTTAAGTTATTGATAAATTCTTAAACAACTTCATTTATTAGATTTTTTTCAAAATGATCTCCTCCACTCCGTATGCATGCAATTTATCTTTTTCTTATCTCCACGGTTGTTGTGCGAAGTTACATTTCATTTTTAATTTTTTCAAATGCGGCGCTTATCATTACAATTAAAATTTCTCTTATCGGTCCCCAGACGTAGAAATCCAAGGATGTGAGATCTGGAGGCCACGCGGGCCAAGGAATAGGCAACTTAACAAGCTACGGAATAAGCAACATAATGTTGCCGTCGATGAAAAAATAAAACAGGATCCTGTCCGACACATAACCAACAAACGGTAAGAGACCACTTGGATGATTCATTCCCAAATTCAGGGATTGGTAGAAGTGGCCCTATTCCTTGAACCGCACGGTCCCCAGACTTTACATCCTTGGATTTCTACGTCTGGGGACGTGCTAAGGAATTGATGTACGCAACAAAGGAACCGATAAGAAAAATTTTAATTGAAATAGTAGCTTCCAAATAACGCCCGCAATCTGCCAAAAAATTTTCTCGGTCGACCTGCGCCAAACACCCTATATATATACTAAAAGACATGCCTGAAAGTGGTGCCAATAATTAAAATTCGGCGGCGAAAAATTCGATCAATATAGAAAATTTAAAGCAAATTGTAATCCGATTGGGGAAATTTCCACCGATTTCAAGAATACGACCCCAGACGATGTGCTACCCGAGATTTTTTTTTTTTAATTTTTGTTTATTTATTTACCGTTTAATCGTAAGTGACCAAACAATAAATACTAGTGACCAATCCTGACTAAACGATTATCAAACGCATTTAACCATTAGTTTTGTCATAACCTTTAGATGGCGTGCTAAAAGGACGAAGTCATGTAGTCGTTCGTTGTTGTATTCGTTGTTTTCAATGTCGTTTCCCATTTTTTAATTTTAATTTTATTCGTTTCAGCGAAATGTTTTCTGCACGATCTACCGTTGTGTGTAAGCCAAATGACCCTATTTTCTCTAATCAATTTTAAATTATTATTTTAGCCAATAAAACATATCAAGGAGTTAAAAAAGTATATTTCAATCTAGTGATTTCCAGGTACGCCGATAATATGAAATAAAACGACAAATCAATTTTGCTCAAACATGTTAAATCCACTCATGTAAATGTATCCGCATAATAATATCCGATTACTCAAGCACTCAATCAAAAAACGAATTGTACATCATTGTCAAACAGCTAATTTGCTTTTCTTCAAGCACGCCTGTATCCGTTACACATCCTTTTTGTGATTGATGTGGATCCGGCCGCATATATTTTCTATAATACTTCGAAATATTTCTAAGCATTTCATTTCGGTGTAGTGTTTCTCGTTCGTTCTCGTCCAGGGCCACATCAATCATTAATCGCATATCTAAATTTAAATTTTCTCAAAAGGACGTAAGAATACAAAAAAAAAATAGAACATCTTTGTGATAATAAATAAATGATTGTATCGTTTACGATTCTTTTATATGTTTTGTGATAAAACATTGTCGAGATGTAAATTTTCCGCTCGAAGACATTTTCTAATTTCCTCACTTATGTACATTATACGAATACATTGTATCAAAGACAACAGTAAAAAATATATATAATTGTTTTCGAAAAGTTTGTAAAATAATTTGTCAAAGTGAAATTTAGAAAAGCTTAAAATTTTAATAATTTTTCCATTTGTTTTCTTTGCAGATTTTACAGAGATTCTATAAATGGTAAAGGACCATATTTTATTTTTGGTGATTTTAATTTTCGCTGTGATACCGAGGGTGTGGTTAAAGTAAGTAAAAATATTTTTTTTTGTATAAATTGAAATATAATGCTGCTCAATATATATTTCAGAAACTAACAGAAGACTTGACAGTACACCGGCAACAGAACACAAAAAATGATTACAACAAAGTGCAATATCGTGATTCCGATGGCAAAAATGTATTAACAGTGGGCAAGAAAGAATTCACACACAATGATCATCAGACGAAATTTAAAGAGAATTGGGTAGGTGAACTCCGCATCCTAATTTTTGGATTTGTGCGCATAATTTTTCTATACATGCATTTCACAGCTACAGGAATTTGATCGTGAACTAGAACCCCTCATCGAAATCCTATTGGAATATCCAATATATTTCCCACCATCATATCCGTACGAAGAGGATCCGCAGTTACCTTTAAATTTTATGTTGACAAGGTGTCCGGCTTGGTGCGATCGAATCCTAATGAGCCCAGCAGCACGACGACTGATAGCCAATGAGAATGAAATCGTTTATAATATCATTGGGAATAATGTGTGCATGGGTGATCACAAGGTATGTTTGCGGTTATTGTCTAGAAAATCATTTTGGATTGTCATAGTGAACAGACAAAATTACGACGTCAATAAATCGGAAAACTATAAGACTATAAACCAAAATGGTATTATGTATACGGTTAACTTTAATATTTACTTAATATTTTTTTTTTATACCTTGGGTATATTTATAGAACGAATAAGTTTACCATTTCCCATCCCTCATCGCAATTTAATTAAGTTTTACATTGGGGTTTTATTTAACCAATTTTGTTCCCTATGACAACATAAACGATTTATTAGATTTATTTTATGATTTATTATGCGACCATATCGTATTTTAATGTGTATGGCAGTTTATGTTACATTTTTAATGATTTGTCTCCTTGACCTTTATATTGAAATTTATGAAAATGTAACAACTTAGTACACAAAACTGAAGTCCTACGCTGCCAAATTTTTCCAGGCGTTTTTCTTATTTTAATTTATCTTTACAGTTTGGTTTCACTAAAATTGTTAATTGTTTTCTTAACGCGATAACGCGGGTTTGAATAAGACCAAAGCAATTCTATTCCGAATGACATAACCAGAGTGTAAATAGAATGGAATCCGCAAAAAAGGGAAAGTATGAAGAGCACTAATGACTTGGCCAAGCAACTTGGTAAAAAATGGGTACAACCTCTACTGTAAATCGGAGATAATAGAAAAAAAATTAAAAGGAACCCCCTCCTAAACGGATCATACCTAGGGTTTGTCAAGCCTGTTAACAGAAACCGAAAAACAGCTGTTTTTTTTTCTAAAAATATAAAACAAAAAACAACGGTTTTTTTATTTCTGTTTTTGACGATTGATGATAAAAATCAAATTTTGTTACACATACATGGACATTATCTATTACGAGTAGTTGGCCTTGAAAAGAAATGATTTCAAAAGAAAACTAGTGTGGAATGGACCAATAAGAGAAAAAGATATAACGTGTTATTTTGTGTTTTTGACTGTTCGTTTTTGTCTTGTATTTTTACCGGTTAATACTTAATTGTTTCGCTCTAAAATAGGTTCGTTGTGTTTAGTATAATTTACGCAATATTGGTATTAAATGGTAAGTAATAAAATTATTAGAAAATCTTAAGTAATCCAAAATATTTTTTTTTATAATCCTCATAGATATGTCTTTAGTATAGAACTATGCTACTAAGCGGAAAAATCCCGTTAAACAAGAAACTGAAGCGGTATGTGGTCGTTGCAATAACACTATTACACCCAGCGATGCAAGAAAAGAAAACTAAAAGATCATCGCAGATATGGCAACAGACGGGATTTCAATTAGAGCAATTACTAGAAATAAGTACATTCGTGATTCAATCAAAAGCTACCGCAAAACGAAACTCGTGTAATGAAGTTAATCCACGGATACTTCGAGAAAAAGAAACACAAAATGATTCAGGAGATCAGGCCAAAAACTGAAAAAGGCAGAAAGCTAAGTATGACAGTTGATGAATACACTACAGTTCGGCGTAGGAGATATTTTGGAATAAATTTGCATGATGGCGACATGAATGGCGACCAAAGTTAAAGATCATTTATGAAAATTTTGAAAATTATTGGTGATACGATTTACAAAACTAATAAAGTTTTGTGATTATCTGAAGACGATTCCAATACTTCAAATGAAAGCACGATATGTTATTGTGAAATTCATTAGAAATCCTATAGTCAGAATTCAAATTTTTCAATCCAAAGTAATTGCTGAATTTGGTAATAAAATCGAACTTTATTTAGATGTAAAACACCGCTGAAATTCTATTGCAGTTATGATTGCACCATTGATAAAAACAAAACAGTGCATCTTTGAAACTGAGATGAATTCACTGATTATTATCAACAAAATTGATTTTGATGCATTATTGATGCTGCAAAATGCCATGGAGCCAATTAAGTTTGCTGCTGAAACATTAAGCCTTGAAAATCCGAATTTTTGTTCAGTAAGCTTTTGAGTTTAATAGCAGCCTTAGTTTAGAGTTGTACGAGAACATCATAAAACGCACATATGAAGGATGGAATACAGATGTTATGGATCTATTAAAATGTTTAAAAATTCCTTCAAATGTTCCACCAAAAAGTACAATATCTTTCGCAGGAAATTTAAAATCACGCCTTTTCGGAGTTCATGAACTTGTTGGTATTTTGAAGAATGAACAAAACGCCGAAGAAACTAGTCAACTGATAAAAGGTAACATTTCGCTTCAAAATGAGCTGAACTTATTACTATAAAAAGAAAAGTTGACACAATCAACATCAGGAATAGGCAATTTTAAATGGTTAAAGCAAGAATTTACCTTTTTCAAAAACACGGGAAACAGAACCGAAAATTTGCGGAAATTATTCGATGCGCTTCTCAGTATCAAATCAACCTCAACAGACGTTGAACTTGTGTTTTCAATTTGTACAAATTTGTAAAACGCTGTTAACCGGGTTTTTTTAAGATAAACCGAAAACAGCTGTTTTCTGAAACACCTGTTTTGACAAACCCTAAATACCGTTTCATCATTACTTTTCCGAAATCTGGGGCGGTATGTTGTACCATCACTTCGAATCGAAATTCGAAAAAGTCGAATCGGTAGTCGGCATGTTGTTTCATTTTCGACTTTTATCGATTTTTAATCTTGCAATACTTTTTCTAGAATGAAATGTCAGCTACATTTATTATTACTTTGGTTTTAAATGATGAAACTTTATCATTTATCGCGGTTCGAAAATGATATAACATACCGCTATTCGACTTTTTCGAATTTCGATTCGAAGTGATGGTACAACATACCGCCCCAGGACATTGGGAAATTAAAGTAGATGAAGTTAGCCAGCGCCCAAAAGTGAAAATTAAAAATATAATTGATAAAAAACAATAGAAATTAAATAAAAGATAAACTAATAAAACGTAAAAAGATATTGACTAAACCTAAAAAGTGTAAAATTAGTGAACAAGCCAAAATAGGTAATGGCGGCAACCCAAGCCGTCCCATAAATATGGACGAAGAAACATCCGATGATGATTTTAAAGGCTACAATTTTAATTATAAAAAATTAAATAAATCAGAAATTTCTATCGAAGAAAAAATGGAGAAAATCACGCAAAATAAAAAAAACAAAGATTAACAAAGAAAATGAATTCAGTGAAAAAAAGAAAACAAACGAAGGTGAGGAAATTAACGAAAGCAAAATGGATGAGGACTCAAGTTAACCAACCATACAAAAAAACAGATAACAAATATCAAACAGATAACAAAGAAACCAACAAAACAGATAACAAAGAAACCAACATAGAAACCAAAAGCATCATTGAAATAAATAAAAATATGGCAAGAATAGAATTCGAAACTTTTGACAAAGCAAATAAATGTAAAAGGAAAGACGATCCAATTAATAAAATTTTAACCGAAAAAGACTACAACGCCTTCATCCCGAAAACTTATACACATGTGGAAGATGTGGTCAGAGGACTACCTAGTAGGTGAATTTGAACTAAACGAAATAAAATAAAACAACGTTTCCGATCACAAGTGAAGAAATAATCAAAACATGGGACCAATTAAACGAAACCCTAAAAAATACAAACATTTTAAAACTGGAAATAAGAGCAAGTGAATTACCAAAAGAAATCTTATTTTACGATGTAAAAATAAAAACGACGACCTACATACCGAAATTTAATACTCAATTCCCTTAGACGTATCACTTCATGCGACGTGACTATGGATCTTCCTGGTTACTAGATTTTAAAATCAAAATTTACTAAATAGTTTTGTGCAAAACTCTCAATGAAAATTTTTTAGATCTTAGTTGGCTGCATTAGTTTGGATTATTTTTGATTTATTTGTCACGTCAAAATTCCAAGTGATAGAAATTGTCATTTGAAGTGACAGCAGTCGATAGGAAATATTTATAAAGCAGCATACTAAGATTTAAAGAACAGCCAGAACGACTTTTATGAACAATTATTTTGCAAGTTTTGATTTAACGATCTAGTAACCGAGAAGATGAGTAGTCACATCACTTGAAGTGATGCGACTAGGGGAATAGGGGTGTTAAATTCTGTGCATCATGCCTAAGCTATGGGCAAATAAAAAAGTTTTGTCGATCAAAAATAACAAGATGCGCTAAGTGCGCAAAACCTAAAAAAATGGACGAACAACACGAATGCCAGGAAAACTCAGAATGCAAATTCTGTGTAGGAATAGAACATTATACAAACTCAAGAAACTGCCCAGCAAAGAAAAAATAAACAGAAATCCATATAATAAACAACAAAACATCATACAGAGAAACCCTAGCGGCACTATACCCACGAAAGCTGCTCAACTTAATGACCCCACAAATTAACATAAACGAAGAAAACAGAATGAATATCTGGACTGATAAAACGCAGACAGGAATTAATACTAAAGGTTCAAAGAGAAAGAATACTAGAATTACAAAGCACCTTGGAGAAATTCATTCGACTAAGTGATAAAAGATACGATATACCAGATCTACTAACCATTGAATTAAAAGAGTTAAAACAAAATAAATGGAAAGTAGTATAAAAATACTACAAATAAATATAAGAAGTCTAAACAGTAACATCAACTTATTAAAATTGTATATACAAAAACAAAACAAAAAATAACTGTAGTAATGCTAAATGAAACCTGGGCATGGGAACAATAGCTGCAATTCATGACTCCACCATGATCCAGATCAGATCAAATTTTACATGTGAAACAACAATAACACTTGATCCAATTTTGATTTTGGATCACATATTTTGATCTTAAAATTAGTGTATATTTGAAAATGAACAATTTTTATTCTAAAAGGTTGGTTGGTAGCACTTGAAAAAAATTGTGTGAAGCATAATTATTTTAAAACAAATGAAAACAACAAAAAATGACATTTGTTTTTCGACTATTTGAATAGTGAAATATGAATAAAAGGTGACTATTTTTGTGTTTCATATAACGTACATATATAATTTTTGTAACACATATGTATATGTAAACGTAAAATATCGATAAAAACATTTTTTAATTTCCAGTGGGAATTTGAAAATTCCAAAAAAAAATGGCAAACGTCCTGGAGGATTTAATTTCCCAAAACGTTTTGGATGTTCTTACCGCACCAGTGCAATGTATAAAAAATCATGTGTGGCTAAAATTTAAGACGAGCTAATATTTTAATGTTTCTTTGTTTATACAACCGACTACGGTTACTTTATTAAATACAAAATTAAAAAATGTATTACGTGCGTATAAAAAATGCCAAGGACAACATCAAAAGTACGGGTAGTTGTCTGAGTACCGCACCATTCGAAGAGTTAATAGACGAAATTTTTAGGCACAACCCAATTATTTCAAATAACCATACGCTTAGTTTGTCAGGCGAAGCAATAACGGCGCTAGATACGATGCAAACGAGACCCAAAATAATTCGGAGATAAGCATTGCACCAACAATTGATGTTTGCAGCGAAAGTTCCAGCCAGTATAATGTTAACCATAAACCGAACATTAAAAGAAAAACGGCAAAAGAGCGCTATTTGGACAAAAAAAAATCAAAGAAGCATAATTTGAAAACAAAATCAAAGAAATGAAGGAACGACGGTTGGAAAAACAAGTACAACACAATGAAATATTAGGGGCTCTACGAAATTTTAAAACTTATAAGTTAAGCTCAGTTAACAGAACACGAGCGAAGGCGGCGAGCGAAATCGCCTGTCATATTACAAAACACCGAAAACATTCAATACAAACACAACCATCGACGCAGGCGACGACGATTTTTTCGTTGAAATAAATTTAGAGTCTGTTTCTAATTTTATCGCTGACAAAACAATGTTGAAAACTGTATTTAATTTGAAGTTGGTAACGCCCCAACGTCATATGCCAAAAAATAAAACAAAGAATTTTTATAATTTTAAAATTTTTATTATCCAAGTATGCTAACTTTTAAAATCCATTTCGGCATAGATAAAATATGTCGGCGTTATGTCATTTGTGGCCGTTTTATCGTCATACGCTGACGATCTTTTCCTTGCTCTGTTCGCTTCAGCGATATTGCGGCGATATTTTTTATTTATTCGTCGACGCTCGTCATTGTCGCTCTTGTTCTGTTTCGGGCTTTAGATGTATAAAAAACAATTTCAATGAATTATATATATTTCTATTTTTTTTATTAGTTATTTAATGAATTAATGTAATAACATTTTTTTGAATAAACGTCAATTTAAATTAATAAATTCGTTGTTCATTTTAGTTACCTATTCTATTCCGAGAATGTTCCTGATTTGTCTTGAATTTCGGTATTAATTTCCAAATTTTCATCTATTGCGATAACATTGTTTTCCATTAAACAAATGTTATGCAAAATAAAACCACAAACGGTCAAATTTACTACATTTTCGATATGAGTTTGCTCTATAAAGTGAAGCAATCGTCGAAATCTTGTTTTTATAAGCCCAAAGGCATTTTCGACAACAAGCCCATTGAATGGGCTTACTAGCCAATCTAAATTTGTGTAAGCTGAATCCCCTAGTAAAAATGTTCCATTCGGAAATTTTAAAGCTATTTTCTGTTGCCTTGCGATATAGTGGTGATCTACGCAAAACACGACTATCGTGTAATGAGCCAGGTTCACCGCAATGTGCGTCGATGAATTCTTTATCGGAATTCACAACAGCTTGGAGAATAATACTATAACCATGTTTTCTGTTGAAATATGCCTCTTTATCAATATGTGGCAGTTGCTCAGCTCAATCGAAAATGAGTTTTAAATTGATGTTCGTTGTAGGCTTCTATAACGCATATAAAATCTTGATTGATTTCTACCAGATCTGACTCTGAAGAAGGTGATGTCGAACTACTGCTGTAATCTGTGGAGCGGGATGTCTCCAATAGCTACAATAGTTCAATATATTTCGTAAATTTTTTAAAACAATCAAATTTATTTGTAATTTAAATATACCTTGGAATATGATCGAAATTTTGTTCCATTTTCTGTGACACAATACTGTTTGTAAATAAATTATTTCTATAACTATGTATTTCGAAATTTAAACCAAGAGTTATCCGAATTGTTCGAGAAATGATTCAATTTTAACCAAACTACTTATTTTGCAGATTACTAGGTAGATTAGATCGATTTAACAACTGGAAAATCTTTTAATGCTATAAGTCGAATTAAAATCTCTAATTATGTAATTCTATTCTTATAGAAATATGATCAATTGGAATTGCCATTTTGGCAAATTAAATAATTTCGTGTAACTATTTCAGTTACAAAGTTAAAAAAAATCCAGTACACTAGAATTATTTGGGGGACTTAAATTTTTATAAATTTCGAATCTTGTAAGTTTCAAAATCGGTGGTCGATTGTCAAAATCCTTAGTGCATTGTTATGAATTGATCGTATTTTGAACGTCCATGTCCAAAACAAATTTCCAACAAAATTTCGATCAAAACAAATTTAACGATTTCTAATTACAGCAGAATGATTCCATGGCCGTGGTGGTTAATGAGCTCATAAACTTTATACCGTCTTAGGTTATTATGATGTTGTGGTGATTAAATTAGTTGGCACCTATCCAAACCATGTATAGGTAAATTTTTGGCAATTAGTCAAGTTCGTTGGCCATATGGTAAATAATAAAGTTAACGAAGTGTAAATCTCAACAATTTTTGTAAATCGCCTTACGCAAACCATGGAAGTTTTAGCGGTTTTAGCTCTGATCGTTGGCGGAAAACGGATCGATAAATGATCATTCAATTTATGTATCAAAACGACCTTTTGATCGCCAATTGATCTAAAAAATCTTTTTCATCAAAACTCAAACATCCTGTACTAGGTCGTAGTTTGTGCAGTTGGTTAGATCAAACCACTTTGCCTAATTAAATCAAAACAAACAAAATGTAACATAAACTATAGGCTTCCGGTGGTTTTGTTTATTTATTTATATTTTAGAAAAATCTAACAAAATTTTTTTTTTTTTATAATTCTTTTTTAACACGAATTTCTATTTGCAGCCAGTTTATCTACTGACGAAAATCAAAACAAATCAAGGTATAGTTTTATGTTGTTGTGTGCATGATAAGACAAACAATAATAGTAAGTTCAGTGATAATGATTCATCGCAATCATATCCACAAATCATATCCGAACACCTACCAATCATAAGCAACATCGAATGTAGTGAGCCTATTGATAGTCGTGATATTCGTAATGCCAATAATAAGTGCTTATATTGTACCAATGAGTATGCCAGAATTTTAGAAATCAATAAATTATATTTAGATATTAGTAATAATAATAATAATATTGTTAATAGTAATGATACAAGTGATAGTAAATTAATGTCGAATAGTAATCATAAGAATTGTGTTAAAATTAATGTTACAGATACGGACAATAATTTAAATGTTTGCATGTGCTCCATGTTCGAGAGTAATGAAAATTTAATCTATCATCGACAATCGCCCATTTTACATTTAAAACAGCCAAACCACGCATTCGATAATAACAACCAAGATGATGGTGCGATATGCCCCCGATGTCGGAATATCATAAAACAGCAACCCATCGAACATCGTCGCACGCTAGTATCTCGCCGTTCTTTGCTGGCCAACGATGTAATTGTGAATCGAATTGATACACACTATTTGAATACGTACACGGATACAGATTGTAAATTTCCTGATCCGTATACACCCGAATCAATTGAATCGCATTCACCGTTTAATGAAGTATTCGTCGACGAAACAATAACAAAATCGGGCACACCACCTACATTGCCAGATGCATCGCTACCCCAACCACAGGAACCAATATCCAGCCACATTATAAAAATAATATCTATAAAATCGCTTGGCGTATCGCCGAAACAATTAAAATCTAAACTCGAAATGTTACGTAATCAACCGACGACGAATAATTTTACAAATTCAACGTCATCGTCGGAATCGAAATGCGAGATGAATGGTGGTGCTAGTGGTGGAGGTAGTGATTTTGGTGTTTGTGGTGGTGGTGGTGGTGCTACTGAACCTGTGCTTGATGTAAGTAGTAATGAAGTGTTGACGGAAAAATTAATTGACGGTGAGACGAAACGACGGGAGAAGGGGCGACGGAAAAAGGGTGCGAAATTATTTTGTCCGCAAAAGTTTTGTTGTATTTCCTAGATTTGAATTTATACTGATCTTTTATCTTAGATACTTAACTATTTATTTTATGTATGTTTTATGTGCTTTTTAAATTTTAATTAAGCTTTGAAAGCTCCAGGGTAGTACAAATTTGTTGTCGTCGTATAAAGTTATGTGCTTAATATAATGGCTTAGTACCGATCATGTCGATTGATAGATGATCATTTTCTTATTCCTCTTAAAAATGTTCAGAAAATTTTTCTAAAATACACAGTTAAATTGCCTGACTCTAGCAATATATATATGTACAAAACTCATCCCATTTCTTATGTATCAGCATGGTACTCTGAATAGCAGTGAGGAGAAATCTAAATCATTCATCTCTCTCATTGCCCATTTAAAATTGCTGCTTGCTACTGAATTAGTTTTTTAAACTCTCTAAAATTTTCTTTACTTATTTAAGGTTCAACTAACAGAATTTGTCTTGTAAAGCCAAAAATAAATTAAGGCCCCTATATTGCCTTACCTAATAACTGTCGAAGATACTGCAATAATTTATTTGGCAAGTTTAGTTCAAATTTGATTATCAAGTTTTAGTGCATTCATAATTTCAATTTATGTAGTATACTCTAAAATCTCCTTCCTTGTCGAAGGTCTCCGTTACTAGCGGGCTCTTTCATAAAATATTGGTTAAACCATCTATTCATTTTACTTCGTTTCTTCTAATTTATTTTATTTCCATTTAAGTTTGTAATTTTATAACCAACTGCAACGATAACTACAATTGGATTTTAATGATGTGTGACGCCGATTTCTGTGTTACTAAATCCGACTAACTAAATTGATCGTTAGTTCACCCAGGTATTGTTAGATGTCTCTAATATTTATAAACTAAAATCTACCCGATATTTAATTCTAAACTGCAAACTTAGTTCCGATTTATCAATTACCGATTAGAAATGTTTAATCGAAATTCAACTTTATATATTTAATTAAACATCAGATGCGGTTTGTTTTGGGCCATCTTTGAACGATTGGTACGAACTAACCATCAATTTAGTTAGTTGGAAATTTAGACAAAAAATCGACGTGAGGCACACAGCATAAGCATAAAACGACTTTGATTTCCGGTTTTTTTAGTTTTTTACGATATTTGGTGAAACTTGGAAGATTTTGATATTGGCGTAGAATGCTTGAAACCCTGTTGCGAATCTTCATGCTTTGTCTGCGGAAACTGCGCTAACGTGTTTCCTTTGGAAGGAAAACTTCTTTAAGGGAAATTATGTTGCAATCCTGACAGAAGGACCTCTGTAGAAGGACCTCACACACAGTTAAGTTAATTTATAACTGGATCAACTTTTGAACGTGTAAATCGTATTTGGCGTAGATTTGCATTTACGTTAGATAAGATGATGTAATGAAGCATGTAAATTTTTCTCTGCAGATCCCTCTAGGCGGTCAGCGGTAACCGTGTCCATATGGTCCATATTAAGATTAAGCAGTCAGCGATTAAATTATATTTTTGGATGATCACACTCACTACTCCAAGTTTCGTTCTCTATTGATTTTGATTCTCTGAGAAGGAATTTTCTCTTCTAATCATCTGAGATTAATTTACACTCTCGCCCTATTTATGGTACGTAGTGTAATCGACGGTAATTTAAATGACTTTCCGAGTTAAATTAAAGTATCTCGTAAAATTTAGTCACTCGTGTTGAAATTGTTTAATTTTAAGACCGTTCTCAATTTAAATTTGTGTAGAGCATACTATTCTCGTATGTTGAGTGTTTCCGTTATTATCTAGTTCTTTCGTAAAGTTAAATTAACTGTCCATCATCCGTTAATTCAAATTTATTTTATTTCCATTCAAGGTCTGTAATTTTAACTCATCCTCTCAAAAATATTATTGTTCCAGTATGTAACTAATCACGATACAGACTCCTTCTATTGAACTCCCACCGACTGATGATATTTTAAATTTCACCACTGACATGTCTAAATTTGGCGCTGTAATGTCGATGACAATTATGTAGTAGGTTTGTGTCTTAGATCATCTACGTTATATTAGCAAATTACCCAGGATTAGGCGATAATATATTTTTTTAACGAATGGAATAAATATTTTTCTAAACTGTCCCGTTTAATTTACCTAAATTTCACTGCTACATGATCTGAGATTAATTTACATTCCTGGTTAACTGGCATATTGTGATTGACATCATTCTGGGTAATTTGTATGATTTTTGGGATACTTTAAATGTAAAATTTTATCGTTGGTGATAAAATTATTAAAGTGTTTCCGTTACCAGCGTACCAGGCTTTTTCGTAATGTTAAAACATCTGTCTATTGCCCGCCGTTTATTTAAATTTGTTTTATTTCCATTCAGGTCTGTAATTTTAATACCGCAACTGCACCAACAACTTTCATTGTGATTATTGCAAGTTCAGTTATTACAAACTAACGGTTTAGATTAGACCTTTAACATTTTACTTTCCTAGACAAATCGACATCATTCTGGGTAATTTGTATGATTTTCGGGATACTTTACATGTAAAATGTTATCGTCGATGATTGTGAAAATTTGAAAATTGTGTAAATTTGTCCGTTATCATCCGTTTTTGTAATTTTAATACTACTTGGGTAGGGCACATTCGGTTGTTGACATAAATTCTAATCGGCTTTTCTATATTATCTGAGACACGGACGGAGCAACAAATTTTGATACTGTGGTACAGACAATTTCTTTAGCATAGGTTCCGAATTTTGTATTCAAATTCTTAATCCATCATACGTTGAATAATTTCCCTTTTCTGAAGAAGTATCCAACCAACCGTATGATGGAACGAACACCTTGTACTTCTAAGTATCTTATTTTCGCCTTCGTGAAGCACTGCAATCACATTTCAATTCATTTTTTCTTCTTTTCTGTTTGCCATATTTCTAACTGTTTTTTTCCAATGTAGTATGTATTGATAAAAGTTATAATTAAATAAAACACGCTGCCTTATTTGATTATTATTATATTTCAATGTTTTGTAATACACATGTGTTTCTTCACAGAGAAACAAAGAAAGAAAAACACAAGAGACATAAAAACCAAATACAACTTGTTCCCTATCTACCATGCTATTTTAGATTGTGAATTACATTATTCAACATGTATATAAAGCGCCCCATACACGGTTAGTTTTGAATAGCAATCAATGTGATTGACATTCACGACTGATGATTGATAACTTCCATACTCGGTCAATCAAGAAAGTCAATCTTCATTCATTCATTTATCTTGTCAGTCAATAAAGCTTTTTCGCGCTGGGTAAATCGGCTCGTTCGACTGACATTCATGTACATACATACATGAACAATCATGAATGTCAACCATCTTGACTGATGATAAAAATTCAAACATGTTTGAATTTCATCAATCATAAAATTTGATTGTCAATCATTATCAGTCATACACATACACGGTCAGTCATGAAAGTCAATCACGTGGATTGCCGTTAAAAACTGACCGTGTATAGGGGGACTTTACACACAATTAATGTACATCTGCGTTTACACATTTAGCAGGCATTTAACTCTTGTTTGATTTGATCATTCCTTCGAAAAATATTATGGCAGGTCAGTCGGAATTGTTTTTAATACCATTCAAAATTGCCAATTCTGAAAATTTTTTTAATTGAAATTGGGTTCCATAGTCTGAGATTATAGTATTGGGCAACGTGGACCGAAAGAAAGTTTATCCGAGTTTATTAATTGCAAATTCTGACGTTATATCCCGAGTTCAAAGTAGTTCACCCCATTTTGGTTATACTGGCGTTGAGACCCGTAAAATAGTCAGCGCAGATTCGTATGCAGCCGTTCGATCTTTTGATATAGCTACTGTGGGTGCTATGTGCTTTGGGTGTATATGTGCTTTAGTGACCATGCACAAGTCTGGAGTGTCGCTGAAAATCGCTTGGATACCGAACGTACCTTCTTCCCCGAACCTACATCTTACTACAATGCTATTATTTACCGTTTTTCTTTGATATCGCCAGTACTTGAAGACAATGAATTACCACGTACTATCTTGATCTGCCTTCCATATTTCACCCTGGATTGTAACTAACTTATAGCTACTCATATCATAAATAATCTGTTTAAAATTAAACCAAAGAAAAGCCCATCTTGCTTATATATTCTACTTAATTCAGATATCTTATTCAAATCTTACCAATTTCATATTTCAACATCGATATTTTACCCGTTCGATAATCGTAAATCAATAGTCGTTCTACCGTGCAATCGGTATAACATACTCGTACATAACGTGTATCATATATTCATGAATTATGTATTTATGTAAAATCAAACATTTCAAACGAATGTTATTCCAAATTAGACGTTTTTATGGATTTTCCTATGAAAATGTTATATTAACCAGAAAAACAAATTTAAAGACAACACGAAACAAGTGGTTTCTATCTTATATATGGTAAATTATTGGCTCTCTATAATAAAACAGCAATACGTTTCCGATTTCGATGCGATATGATTAAATTTTCATTACAACAACAACTGTATACATATAGTGCCTAAATGTTGACTAAATATATCTAAAGGTAGTTTTTAGTGATACGCTATCGTAGTCGATGTGAATCTCGTCTCAATTTATATATTTTATTTTATTAATGTTTTTTATTATATATTTGGCTTTAATTTTTTATTCTTATTATTTATCAATGTTTATTATTTAAAATTATTTATCGTAATATTATTGTGTACGTACTTATGCTAGAAGCATTAAAAATGGTGGTCATCGAATCCTTAATATTATCCAACACTACATACATATGTATCGAAATGTACTTAAATTACAAATGCAACATTTGATCTCAAATATTTATTTTTACAAACAGTCACGATCTTTATAGTTCCTAGAAATCTTTCATTATGTATGCCCTAGTTTCAGTTAGTTTACAGCGGTACCCCTTATTCTGCCAATATCATAATAGCAGGCTTTATTATGTACACCCGAATATATTTTATTTTTACTCGTGACTGTTACTTAACTATACATATATTATTATTAAATATTTTACTTATGTATAATTTAAATCACAAAAATCATTTATTTACTTAATATAATAATTATTTTAATTGTGATAAATTAAAATTATATTTTTATGTTTTGCATTTATAATTTTATAAAAATAATTTTTTATTTATTTAAATTACAGAATATTTTATGTATTACATTTAATTATTATTATTAATACAATTATTTATTGTTTTTGTTTTTTTAGACATGTACACATTTATAAACTTAATTAAATATTAATAATTTACAAAATTTATTTATTATATACCTTCTTAATATTATTTTACCTAATATACATTTTAAACATATACATTATTAAATTATTTTTAAAAATGTTTTATTTTAATTTGTTAATAAATAATAAATTAAATTGTAATTTGGTTTTAATTTTTGATTTTATGTTTTTGTTTATTTTAGCTTTTAAATATGAGTTGAATTTGATCGTTAATGTAATATTTGGGTGGCTTCGATTCCGAATAACCGCAGTGATTTGCAAGGAAGTAGGCCGACTGATTTATATCTCAAAAGCACAAGTTTGCATTTAATTTTTATCGTCGTTAGCCGAATGGAATGAAGAATGAGTGGTGCGTTGGGGACACATTTTTGGATGTTTCCAAGAATCGAACCTGAGCCCACCGAATTACCGAGCAAGAGCTCTACTTACTTTGCTATCGAGAGCGTTATAACGCAGCTCGGCTAAACACCAAAATGGCGCGTCTTCAATTAAAATTTTCCAGGCGGGCAAGCTGACAAATTCTTAAATACATCAGGGTCCAACCTATACAACACAATATATCTTTATTCTTTTGTAGAGTAATCAAGGAATACCAGTTAGAACGATTTATGTTTGCATTTGAAATATAGGTGAACGTCAGCGGTAGGCAGCTGATCCCAGCAAACTTTTATCAGGAGTTTGAAAATTTTAGAGATTTAGTCTGACGTTTCAGTTTTCTGGCAATAATTATCATGGTTATTAATTAAAAAAATGACAATTTACACTGCAGTTCACTTGCGTAGGAACGGCCCTTTTTTGTAATATTTCAAATGAGCACTTCGATGAGCACTTGTTCAAAATGGCAAAATCATTAATTAAAATTAAATTAGTATGCCAGAAGAATTATATTTTTTTTTTCTAAAAAAGTATGACTGTTACAGTTACATTAAATAAAAAAAGTAATCTTGAATTTGTTAAGAAACCCTAATGAATGAGAAACCCCTCTGCAGCATTGAATTGCGCCCTATCTTGCGCAAAAACTAAAGCAAGTGCTGGTTTGGAGGTAAGCCGAACATCAGTTTGGAGAGTTATTAAGCAATCAGATTACTTCAATCGAAGAAAGTTTTAAAGAAACTACCTCTAAGGAGCGGAAGAAGAAACTGTTGAATTTCTAGAAGCAACATATGACATTGGAAACGTGGAAAATTCCCAATGATTTTTCATTTTCGGCCGAAAAAATGAGCGCGGCTCCGATCCATATAGTAAATCTGGTCAAATCATGAATATCGCAGCTAATTGGACTTGCCTTGGCCATCATGTTCTCTTAGTCTCAATATCATCGAAGGTGTGTGAGGTTGGCTGTCTCAGAAAGTTTACGAAGATGTCCGGTAATTCGACAGCAAAGAAAGCCACCAAGGCTATGAATGGAGTCTATAGTTAGTTAATCATTCGTATTCAAATGAAACATACAAAAATCATTTAGAAAAAATAAAATAAAATTCTTATGGCGTAAAAGAAAATTTTGAAAAAATCAGACCGAACTGCAGTGTATCTAATAGCGTATAGTGTCTTTATAAATAACACCTGTGTCGAATTTTTACCATTCGAATCCTGACCGGCCAATTGGTATACAAAACACATTTCTTAAAATTGTTCGGTCTTTACGTGGCTTATTAAGGATGTGTCCAATTTATGTTCTAAATAGTTGTAACCATTTTCACGTTAATGAACCACAATTTGAATTTGGGAAAAATTAGATTTTTTTTAGGTGATCCCAATGACTTATGTCCGTATACATATTTGCGCACAGTTATCAGATTCCTCGTCCCTATTGGAAGTGCTATTAGGTCCCGACAAGCCGGATTCAGCGTTGCGTTCGTTCGTTTCTTCCTTCCTTCTGTTTTTTTTGTAAATTCATCCAAGCTGCTGGAAAAAATCCAAAATAAAAAAAAATGTCATTTTTAACCAATGAAATTTGTTTAAAAAAATTTCAGAAGGAAGGAATGAACGAGCGAACGCAACACTGAATCCACATGACAGCCAATTTAGCAATTTCTTCACTCATTTGTATTAATAATGCTAAATCTCGTTTTTGTTGACACGATATTTCACAAACATTATTATTTTCCATTTTTTAACTTGTATCTTCTGATAATAAAAATTAATTGACGTTTACCAATGATATACCAGTGAAATTACCCCTTTAAACCAATGTATTTTACCCTTCGAGCAGCTTTTGACAAATTTATTTACCCAAGAATACGGACACTACTGGAGGTAAATATGTACTAAAATTTACAATTTACTGTACTAAACGATTTACCTGACTATTCGGACACAGCCAATGTAATATTCATTTTTTCGCTAGCTGCGTTTTCCAACTTTTATAATCGTCAATAGAAAAATGTTCCACATTGCTTCCGAAATTATTGCCTTGGAAGGTTTAGAGGTTCACAATAATACTTGGTTGATATTATTGAATAGCAACAATCGCAACAATTCTGTGAACTACTCGCCTTTCATTAAACCCATTCATTTCACTAAACCCAGGTTTCTCGCATGTTACCCAAATAGCAGTATTTGGTAAGTATATCCACAATTGTTCCTAAATCCGTTGTCCGTGTAACCGAGCGCCCGTACTGTAGATGTTGAAATGCTGGCTTATCTCGTTAAGACGCCATTCACACTAATGCCAGAAAAACTTATTGCAGTACCTGAACGCCGCCTGGCTGTTCACGTGGGTTATACGTTCATTCAGTATCGTGTCTCAAACATATCAGTCTGCTACTTTACGGGGAATACTACTCTACGTCGCTTCTTGTATGCTGTTGTTGAGTTAGTTCTTCGTCAAGCTGTACTCAATTTTTAATCCTCACTTGATGATTATTATTCTCAACTAGTTTCTCGTATTTGTATCAACAATTCTTTGTTATTTGTTAGCCAAAGTGGAAGAGTTCTTAATTTTGACAATCGCTGCAATGATTGTCATAATAACAAGTGTATATGATCCGACATAATCACCTCTCTATTTTCTAGGTATATGTAGTGTTCGTCTATACCTTTTTGGTAATAAAGAATTCTATGACATCGGTTATTTTGTTTCTATCCATAGGCCAATAATTTGGTTGATTTCCAGAATGAAACCCGCAACAGCATAGTCGTTTTGATGCAAACAGCTCTCTGCCATTTTTAGAGGTCACTATTGATCTCCAGTAGGTATTTTTTGCATTAAAATCGCCTCCGATTATGAAACTTGATCCAATGGATATTGGATATTGTTTCAGATTTCTATTGTTATTGTTTTATTTGTGGTTGTAGCTCCAAGCTATTTCTCTTATTTAGCTAGCCGAATGTTTAAAGCTTTCATGGTTCGTAGTATCTTTTGGAACACTGTTGTTTCCTTGGTAGTAGTTTCGAGTATAGTTTTAGTTCTCTCGTTTACTTGCATGAGCTTTTGGTTCCTTTTTGATGAAAGTTTGATTTCCGGTATTCCTGGATTTTGTGGGCGTTTCCTCGGCTTACTTGGGCGTGATTCTTTTCGGCATATCTAACGTATTTATCCTGGAAACACATGAGCAGTGCTGCCTTCAGAATTTCAAGTGAACCACATGAGCTTTTTGACAAGCAGCACTTTTTTTCATGCTTTTTCGTTTTATTGCTCTATAATATTTTCTTCCATTTTGATTGATAACTCAATGGTAATACGTCAAAATAAGCATTAAGAATCACATGTTACGATTGTTAGATTTGTTTTCTTCTACGTAGTGCAGCCTACTGCGGGCAGAAAAATTAGAAACAAAGACCTGAGTCAGAATTTTGATCAATATTTCAATATGTCATCAATATTTCTTCGAATGATTATAACATAACCTTGACATTTTTTTCACGACGATATTAGACAGCTGTTTTTTCTATGGTTTGATTTTAACTCTCGTGTTAAATATAGCCTTGATATTAGCTGTTTTGCTTTCGCAAAGCCCACTTAGCTTTAATATTAGAGGACAACTTTGGGTTCAGCAATATTTGTTTGTGAATTTCCAGTAACGGAAAATAATTGTTCATCATAGTTGGCTTTTATGCCAGTAGTAATTGTATCTGATAGCGAGTTCATACGACGGATAAAAATCTCGGATTTTTCTATCCCAGATTTTTTTTCGACTTTTTTCAACTTTTTTGTATGAAAAAAGGCGTGTTTGTTATATAATTTACGTGATGTAATTGGTTAAAACGATGGAATAGAAGAATCCGAGATTTTTTACGTTGTATGTCCCTGTCAGAATACACTGACATAAAAGCCAACTATGATGAACAATTATTTTCAGTTACTGGAAATTCACAATCAAATATTGCTGAACTCAAAATCGGCCACTAATATTAAAGCTAAGCGGGCTTTGCGAAAGCAAAACTGCTCTTATACACATCTCCCAATTTTTCTTTGTTATTTAAAGTTGACAGAATTAGTCAAAGCCTTCTTTTGTTGATATCAACTTCTTTATGTTATGATAAGATAAATGTAGCCAGAGATATGTAGCCATAACTTTGATTGGACGATCATTCTTGTGCTCGTAGGTAAACCATTGGTGTCTCTCAGAATGAACTTTGCAGTCAAAGCTCTATAGGTTTCAGGGTTTGCCACACTAATATTTCGGACGCAATTGTAACTGGAAACATCTTCAGAAGTTGATGGTAAAATTTTTGCTATTTCTGGAGAGTGCTGAACTTACCTTTTTTCTATTCTAATTTGATAGCCAATTTATTTCTGTTTCTAATTCTTCATCATCCATATGGAAAGGATTAACGTCATCATTGGCTTCAAAGTGTGCAGTGCCAAATTTTAAATTCTTCTTTAAACTTAGCTGTAAACTCCTTTATTTCTCTTTGGGTCAGCCTCCGAAGAATGTGGAATTGGAAGCATCTCTGTTGCTGTATCACTACTGCGATTTTATTTGCCAAAATACCACTGACATTTTTTGCTATCTGGTAGTAATTTGCTACTTCCGAAGCATTAGTCACCCCCCGCGACACAAACGCGGCTGAGTTTTATTTTATAGAGTACCAATTGAACAAGTCAATCATTTTATGTATATTTAACCTGTTTACTGTACATATTTTAATAAATTTTTGTTGTTCTATGTAGCTTTACAAATTTGCATTAAGATCATTAATCCACCATTCTTCTCCTTAAACACAAAAAAATATTTAAAATATCTAAAAATTATTTTATATAGAATCCTATAACATAAATATCTATTTCAGGCGCACTAGAAGAGCAAACAAAAATTCTACAAAATTTGGAAAAAATCACAGCAGATGATATTCTGAACGAGACCACAGCATCACAGGCAAGCCACAGTCGATCGACAACCACAAATAATGTATGCACACGGTATGTAGAAATATCGCAGACCCACGATTCGGACGTATTCTATGGCAATTCGGTGATATTCCGCGAGACGACAATATAAAAGTACAATGTACCAGGTACCAACCACATCACGACCCATCCAGATACATATACACACAAACACACACCCAAGTAAAAATATCGTTTTAATATTTTGTTAAAATTAAATAAATGTTGTGTATAATTAAACGTATATAAATTAAATTTCAGGTATTACAAAAATTATGTTAAATATATTGTTAATTATATTCGATTTTATAATTAAAATTCAAGATAACACCAACCAAATTTACAAATACAAAAATAAGGTCATATCACACTATCTACTTACCTATAACTTAACCAAGAGTTGTACTTACTTACGCACTTAAAACTATTCCAGTGATAGAAAATATATTTATTTATAGACGTACCGGATCACCTGTATCACGGTGGTCTGGTTTGCTTACCGTGGCAAAAAATATGTAGCTTAGTAAAATTATTAGGGTCGAATTTGTATAGGCATTACGATAAATGACGTCAAAATTCGGTTTATTGTTATCTGGAATCTCGTAACTCGCATTCGTTTTGCCTATACAGAGTCTACCACATAAGACTAAGGTTTCTAGGTGATCTTGATATTTCGAGCTGCGGAATTAGACTATAATTGTGCGAGCCTACGTGGCCATCAATTGGAGAACCGAGATTTGTGTTGATTGATTTTTTTGGTAATCTGATTTAACGAATAAAGAATTTTCTAGTACTTCAGAAAAAAAACTGAAAAATTTGCGGGTCAGTGACGCCAAAACCGGAGACTAAGCTGCTGGACGACGTCTGCTCAAAATTTCTCTATCGCCAACACAACAGCCAGGCATTCTCTTTCGGTGACTGGGTACTTCTTTTGAGTGATGCAACCTTTGACTCACATACGCAATGACATATTCCGTTTCGTCAATGATTTTATATATGCTCCTTTTGCAGTCACTTGTGAATGTAAGGAACATGAAAAATATCTGATAATAAGATGACTCAATCATGTATTTGATCTTACAAGCATAGTTGCTGCGAATATCGTAACGGTTTACTTTATATAAATGCAGTTCGAGTAAGCGATCTTAACACTATTTGGTTCATTAACATCATAAATGTCAAATTCACGATGACTTGAGATGATTTTTGTAAAAATGAGAGAAAATCCCGATTGTGTAATTTTTTGCAACACGTTGTGTAGCAAGCAATTTTGCAGAGAGTCTTACAGTGGACGATAATTCAATCCCACACAATCATGGCAAATTGCCTTTCCAAACTCTGCTTGACCGCTTATATCCATACATAGACTTTTCTTGACAAGATAAGGAATGTCATGTTTTCTCCCTCTATGGAATTCAGTTTTGGGTTCAAAGAGTAACAGCTTCCATTATTTGTGATAGCAAATAAGAGAAAACCCCGAAAGATTGTTTCTATCGTGCCAGTCTAAATTTGATAGGTGCAGCCAGTCAGTGCCATATTTAAACAAATCCTCTGTAATTTATTGGAATTTTTGAAATTATCGTCCGGTGAGTTTGCATTTTTTATTTTCTTTGGTTTTCATCTACCCTATAACGTCACCGCCCTGCTCAATCGAAAGATCTTCTAACTTTTGTTACTTGGAGTATGCATAAGAAAATTCATCTCGCGATTGGGTGTAGTAATTGCGCACCACCTCTTAAGAGATTTAATACTAACCGGCTCTGCTTAATTTCCAAAGCTATTTTCAGCTGAACTGAGGTTGTGAACAAATTTCGTCTGTCAATTCCGCTCGTCGCGAAATGATTGATATCAGTTTGTGTTTCGGAGGAAATCGGAAGTTGCTCTCCTTAGCCTTTCATCTCTTCTATTATTTATTAACTTACATGACGTAAAATGTTGTTAGTATCTGCAGAACCTGAGTATCAAAAATTGCTCCCTAAACAAATTTTTTAATCAAAATAGAGTATTTGCATGCATTGTAGTGCCGTCCCAGGTACAATTCCTGTTTTCTAATGAAACGACCACAATTCGTGCCTCTCTTCAGCTGTCAAATTTTTGGTGATTTTCAACAAAGTAGCTGGCATCTGCTGAACAAAACGCGAGAGGATCAATACTGTCAAAACAAACGATTTTATATTTCTCATCCCCTTTGTACACGTAGAAACCAACGCTATCTACATTTGATGAAAATCGCGAATATGTAATTTAAGCTGCGTACCAACGGTCGTATAAAGCATAGTACACAGTTCAAATTCACATGAAATCTTCATACGGTTGTACCAAAGCGAAATTAGAAATGAAAAATTTTAGTTCTGTTTTCATTTGGTAGTAGTACTCAGTTCGCCAGTGAACAAGCCAAGTGTGGTCAATAAATTAAAGATGGAGCGCATAAACTCTCCAAATTATTTTCAAGTGTACACACAATTTTCACGTGAAATTCTGACATTTGTTTGTGTTTGGCAATAAATAAATTTTTTTAATACTGTAAATCAATAAATTGTGAATAAAATCAATTTAATGTATATACGTTATGTTTAAAATAAAAATTCTCCAAATAAGACTTATTAAATAAATAAATAAATTTTTGGAGACCGCGCTAAAATTTAATTACGCTCTGAACTGAGTACTAATCTTAAGTCTAGTAAGCAGCTGACTTGGAATGAAATTTTCACTGGTCTTCAAAATTAACCGCAGATAAATTTTTCCATGAAAAATTAGTTTGTCGATTTTCGTAATTATTATTTTTTTATAACTTCATTGTTGAGTTTGTTTAACAACATATAAAAATAATTGAAGATTTGTCAAAAAATTACCTAATCATAGTACTCAGTTCGATTTCACGTGAAATTTCCACATGATTCTACCAAAGTGAAGTTAGAAATGAAAAATTCCACTTCTGTTTTCATTTTGTAGTGCTCAGTTCACCAGCAAAAAAGCCAAGTGTGTTCAATACTTCAATACATCAAAGATGTATAATGTCGAGGCACGACATTATTTTCACGTGAAATTTTGACATTTGTTTGTCTTTGGCAATAATCTAATTTTATATAAACCATAAATCTCTAAATTTTAAATAAGAACTCGTGAATTTAAATAAAAGCTCGTGAACGTGAATTTATTCACATAAAATAAACAAATTTATCTATTTAAGCCTACGCTAAAAATAAAAATTCTCCAAATAAAATTTCATTTCTATTTCACGTAAAAATAAATAGATTTTTGGAGACCGCAATAAAATTTCATTTCATTTTGAACTTAGTACTTAAGCTATACTTTTGAAAATGAAGTGAAAAATGTGTAGAGTTAAACAGAGACATCTATGTTACAATAGGAAAAATGCTCATTTCACTAGCTAAACAGCGTACCGGAAAATTAAATTCAGCGGTGAAATTTTTATTTTCGTTTTCGGTTGTGTCATTTTTACATGCAGAATTTCATCCTATACTTAGGCCCTTTTCCAATTACCGACTTATTTCAAACTTATTGACTTATTTGACGCCATCTTGAAAAAATCAGTCAATTTGTTCCAATTCATTGTACCGACTTATTTGTGACGTAATAACAAAAAAAACAAAACGCAATTTCTATTATATGGAAGAATAAAATTTCTTGACATATTGGTCGTTGCTACTAGATTTGAAAAAAAAAACTGCATGTATTACATTTAGTCAAGACACATTTTTGGAGACATTTCTGTGTAGACATACTTATTCAAATAAGTCTCCTCGCGAGGTGACTTATTTGAATAAGTCGGTGTCCACAAATAAGTCGGTAATTGGAAAAGGGCCTTAGACTGCGGTCCAGTTCGTGACTTATTTGGTGGAGACTGACTTATTTGAAAGTCTACAATAAGTCTCCTGTCGAATAGACTTATTGGAAACTTGTTACAATTATTTTGATGAGTTACCAGTTTGGGAGCAAGCTTCGCATAAAAGTCAAACAAATCTACAATACGCCTTGGAGACTGGGAGGTTTATTGTAGACTTTCAAATAAATCAGTCTCCACAAAATAAGTCATGAATTGGACCGCATCCTAAGACACGTTTCCAATTACTTACTTATTTGTTTCGACGTACTTCTTCAAATAAGTAACCTCGCTCGCGAAGGGACATATTTGAATAAGTACGTCTTCACAGAAATCTCTCCAAAAAGTGTCTTGACTAAATGTAATATCTGCAGTTTTTTCTCCAATCTAGTGGCAACGACCAATATGTCAAGAAAAAAATTTCTTCTATATAATAGAAATTGCGTTTTTTTTTGTTATTACGTCACAAATAAGCCGGAATTGGATCGACTTGACCGACTTATTCAAGATGGCGTCAAATAATTCAATAAATTTGTAATAAATCGGTGTTTGGGAAAGGGCATTAACCTAAAATTGTCACCTTCTGACCTAGTAAAGACACGACATACTCGATACATCCGGTTTGGTATTCCGCAGTTCGAAAAACTATCAAATTCCAGTTAAAGTTTAGTCAAATTAGACATACAAATGTCGAGAACTATTATTAAATATAAAAATAAATTATTTGTATACCCCCTGTGCGGCTTGGGGGGACATTTACAAAAAGAATATCCGCACAGTAAACCTTGCTTGTCGTAAAAGGCGACTAAATTGGTATATCCAGCTTTTTTTAGGGAACTTACCTTCTTTACATGTATGGATGTTCATGTTTTACTTAAATCTAAATGTTATGTGTTACATTAAATGAAATCTAGTCCAATATACGTCATGTTGCTCAAAATAAAATCTAAATAATTTATGTGCCAAATTTAGTCGTTAATAATAAATACTCAGAAGCACGAGTAACATGACGTCATACTTATAGTACAATACACACAAACACACACGATAGGTAAATTTATCACAAGCTTTATATAATTTTATAAATAAATTCAGTGTATTATTGATTAGAATTAAGAATTATTATTATTATTATTAGATAAACAAATCATTTTACCACCCAGATATGAGTAAATAATTTTCCGACGTTCTTGGGTTGGTATATACAAATTTGTTAAAGAATTTAGTCGGGGTACTAAATTATGTTTTGAGTGGGCGACCAATCTAGTCAAAAATTTTAATGTTAATTTGTAATTTATTATGTTCGAATTATTTATTATTATTAATTATATATTATTATATAGCCCGTATTTTGTAAATAAATTTTATTGGACATTATTGAATGATTTATTGACTTTACGACAAGATGGAATTGTAGTAGGTAGGTGAGTATTGCATTAATAAAAATCTGTTGAATTTCGAGTACAAAACGTTATATTTTATCAACAAAACAAATTATTTCTTAGTATTATGTAACCTATCTTGAATCTCTATCAGGGTAAGTCCCCTCGTTTCTATCACATAAAAATATATAAATAGGACACCACTCGCTAAACAAATCGTAAATATTGCAAATACCCATTCTGGTCCAACTGCTTCATTCAACGGTTCAAAAAATAATACAACGATTGCAGCACACGTCCAACTAACGGTCGAAACAACAATAGTTGCGTACGTTCTTATATCAGGCGCAAAAATTTCACCCACCATTGCGTACGGAATTAATCCTATTCCAACATTGTATAACACCAGGTATATGATTAGGGAGACGATTGGTATAAATGTAATCGAGTCAGCTACTGTGGGATTATGTTCGTCCAAAGCAAAATAAGCGGTTAATAGAGCTGCCGCAATACCCATACCCACCACTGATACCATTAAATTTGTTTTGCGATCAAATCGGACCATTAAAATTGGTGTTGTCCAGCACACAAGTGTAGGCACACCCACTAAAATAATGGCAGCGATTTCAGGTTCTATTTCTCCACCTGCCCGTTTAAATATGGTCTGCGCGAAATAGATAACAGCATTGATACCAGAAAACTGTTGTATCGCCACAAGTCCACAGCAAATCGTTAGTGCTCGAAGATTTCCACGGCGTGTAAATAAATGTAACCATGAACCTTTCTGGTGCTGACTTTGATCGATGGAACCCTGGAGCATGTCTAATTCGTCATCAATGCCGTCTGGTGTAGCACGCAAAAATGTAAGCGATTTAGATGCCTTCTCTCGATTACCATTCATTAAATAATAAACAGGTGTTTCGGGCATAAATGCAAATAGCACTAGGAATGCGATTGGAAATATTGTAGATAAAAATTGAAATAATGCGTACGGTACGAATGGTCCGACACAGTACGAAAATAGCAGACCAACTAAAATCGATATATAATATTTAAAAACTATACCATAATAATGAATTTAATAATTTTTAATTACCATTTAGAAAAAGCATGAACATTGTACCCAGGGCTCCACGAATTGCATCTTGTGAAATTTCTCCGATGTATATTGGCATCACGGTCATGTACACACCAGCGCTGATTCCATGCAATAGACGGGCTACATAAATTATTTCGATGCTAGTTCCGAAACCCAAAATAATGTAGGCTACCAATAGGCAAACACCAGTTAAAAGCAATCCTGTTTTGCGGCCAAATTTTCTAGCGATTGTTCCAGCAAAAATTGGTGCTACAACAATTGAAATTTACGTTACAAAAATACGACAATTTTATTAACACCCTATGTAAAGCTACGTCCTTTATCTATAAAACCGTTTTATTGCGGCGCAAAAAAACGGTTTTATTGGTAAAGTGGGAAAGAAACGAAGTTTGATACCGGTATCATGATATCCCGTGTGGATGCATAAAACAATATTATTTTTAAACTAGTAACCACACGCCCTTTTCTATGTGTGGTGCTTCTTGGGTTTGGTCGATAAAGAAGGGAAAAATGTCAGTTCCATTTTTTTGTTTTTGAGTTTGTTTTATTTTTCATGTTACAAAACAATTTAAAACATTTTGCTACGAGATACACAAATATAGTTCATTAGTGCAATTAAAAATTTCATTTAATCTGTTTAAATTAGTGAAAAATGCACTGGAAATCGGGAAAACTATTTTAAACCAGATTAAGGCTATTTAAGGTAGAAGAGTGTACAGTCTTAATGATAGTATTACGATATGTATATATAGTATGATAGTATCACGATAGTTTCGGGTGATTACAAATTCAAATTCTGCTGAATTAAACTTAAATCGGAGTAATAGTCCGTTAAATCGGAGAAATTTGTAATCTATGAAAAAATTGATATAATGGTACCTAAAAGTGATATAATGGTACGTACTATATTTCAAAAACACTTGAGTTTATCGAAACACTAGAAAAATTAGAAAACACTAAAGATAAGATAATTTTAACTTTTTGAGTGAAACCTAACAAAATGACTTGTGGCTGGAACTTAATCCAAAACGTTCTCTTCGTATTGAACACTTCACCCATAAAACTTATCACAAATCAAATTTCTTACAAATGGCACCACCAATCGGTACTAATGATCCAATCCATCCCACTTCACCGGCAGTTATAGTTCTATCTAACGGTGTGTCTTTTAATCCATCGTCTTGTAATTTTGCCACATTTGGGGATGACCATCCAGTAATTAGACCAAATCCAATACTAGAAAAATTAGCTAACGAAACAAAAATGAATTACAAACGAATCTTTAAGACGGTTTTACTGCAATTTTAACCGACCTATAACCGCAACTAATACTTGACGATACAGTACACTGTTTAGCTTAATCACCTTCATGCCTATATCGTTATGGTTTGAAATGCGTCTCACAACTAAATTATGAATTGAATAATTTTACTCAAATTTTGAATGCTAATATGTTATCGTATGGCTTGGCGCAATATGTAATCGAGATGACTCGAATATTATATTATGAATGACGTCTAATCGATTATTAGATCCCCAACCAATATGATATTCGTGTGCCATAAACTTTGTTTACAAGTCTTATCAAATAAACTCTTATCCAAAGTATTGTTTTATGAAATTCAAGATCGATTTAATTACTGCCATTAAAATTAGATAGGCTATTTATAATTACATTGCCGATCCAATATATAAGACGGGAGAGATGATGCGGATGATTAATATTCTCATTCTAGTGCAATCGTTCACACTCGCAATATCCATTAGAATATGGTAGACGGTCACGTACAGTATAAAAATCTAATTTATCTTTCGTTTGACAGCACCTTTAGTTTTGTAAATATGTATATGACAGCCAAAGATGTTGAGCAAACACGAAACATCAGTAATTACAAGTTCTAGTGAAAAAAACCTAGAGAGTTTTAATGATAACGTTCACAGAGATTTTCACAGCCAACGCAGGTTGACATCCTCACAGGTATGTATTTTAGAAGATACGTACTCTTTTCTAAGACGAAAACAAAAGAGAGTGAGAGAGAGCTTCACAAAAGTACAATTGCAATTAGCAGACGCACATCTAGCACTGAAAGTAAGTGATAAAAGAGTAAAAACAAACAACAGGATTTTTAGTAGGATCGATTGAGTCCAACCAAAATAAAAAATGAAAAAAACAAAATAACGAAGTTAGGTATGAACAATACCACTGTACAACAGAAAGCTCACTTTACCATTAAAGGTGAGTCTGGTTATTCCGAGCCGGTTAACATTGATTGATGATTGAGAACATTTTTGCTGTAGAATGTGAGGTTCCCGATATGTGTTATGCTCGTTCAAATTCTCAACATTTCCTGGGAAGTAAGATTTGATAAGAAGATCATAAGATGTCCATAAATTTAAAAAAAAAATATTTTCCAATTTAAAAGGGACCAATTTTTTTAGTTTTGACATTATGTTACTGTTATTAGATTTGATATCGATTCTGCCAAACTTGTGTCTATTTACCGTTTATACAGTCGATATAAAATTATCATTTCCTTTTCAGTGTTGCATTGCTTTTACTGCTTTAATTTTCCATTAAAAATTCTAATAATTTTACAGTTATTCACAATGCCTAGTTAGTTAGTTCATAATAGTTACAAAAGATGGCAATGGGGTTGGTGGCTCTGCTCTCTCTACTCATTGTTTTTTCCTCTGAAAATCTTAAAAAGACTCTTTGTCGAATCTATTAGCTCCAAAGATCGGTTCTTTTTAAATATATAGCTCAAAAGAGCGGAAACTAAACTCGCCGTTTGTGTTTGCACTGTGGAATGTCTAAGCTTCCTTTTATCTTCCACAGTTTGACGATCTTCCAATTTTGGTCGAAACATAAGGATTGCTGTCTTGAATAATCCCTAGAATTTTATCCAGATTTGGTTCGATTGGGAGCCGAACACATGCCTTTGGTTTGTCTAAGATTTTCGACTTGCTAGCAACTGCAAAATTTGCGCCAGTCAATTTTACAAGGTTTATGGCTCCTTGCTAATTATTAAACTGGTAGTTTATATAATTTGCTTAGAGCTCCAATCTTGTCTAAGCATCATGCTGCACACCATTGTATGGAAAGCTCCTTCTTTATTTGATTGATACAGTAGTTGCCAACCAGTAACTAAAAATAGTTAAATAACAAGTTCTTCATTGCAACAAGAGTTCAAAGTAAAGTATTCAAATGCAACAAGAGTTTCTAAGTATCAAAATTCAGGGCTTACTCAGCCGTTCTTATTTTCGACTCCGTTCCAGTACCTTTTAAATTTACTTACCTTTACCTTTATTCCTGTTGATGGCACCTAGCTTAAAATGATTACTATTAAAGTATCAAACAACATTGATTAAAATTATATAGCTTTATTTCTGATTAATTAATTAAATTCTTAAGTATTCTGTAAACGTTCTTGAATCTGTAATAGAGAAAGCCCTCTGGTCTCTAATACATAAAAAAATATAAACAACGCACCAAGCAAGAGACAAATTGCAAATATTACAAACACCCATTCTGGTCCAACTGCTTCATTTAACGACTCAAAGAAGAGCAAAATGATAGCAGCACATAACCAGCTGACAGTCGAAACGATAATCGTTGCATATGTTCTTATGTCAGGCGCAAAAATTTCTCCTACCATCGCATACGGAATTGGCCCTATTCCAACATTATACAAAATCAGATACACGACTAGTACGACAATTGGTAAAAATGTAATCGAGTCAGCTACCTCTGGATTACTTCCATCCAAACTAAAATATGCACTCAATAGAATCGATGAAATTCCCATACCTATCACTGACGTCATTAAATTCATTTTCCGATTAAATCGAACCATTGCAAATGGTGCTGTCCAGCATACCAGCGCAGGCACTCCTACTAAAATAATTGAAGCGATTTCAGGTTCCAGATCCCCACCCGCACGTTTAAATAGGGTTTGCGCGTAATACAAAACGGCATTGATACCAGAAAACTGTTGTGTCCATATAAGCCCACAGCAAATCGTTAGAGCCCGAAAATTTCCTCTGCCCGTAAATAAATGCAGCCATGAACCTTTTTGATGCTTAGACTGATCGATGGAACACTGAATCACCTCTAGTTCGGCGATTATCTCGTTTTCTGGTGCAGCTCACAGAAAGGTAAGCGATTTAATTGCCTTACCTCGATCACCATCCATTAGATAATAAACCGGCGTCTCGGGCATAAACGAAAATAATACCAAGAACGAGATTGGAACTATCGCAGATAAAAATTGAAATGTTGCATACGGTACGAATGGTCCGACACAATACGAAAATAGCATGCCAACTGAAATTTATACGCAAATATTTATAAATTATATATAATTAATTACAATTTATTTGGCCTTACCATTCAAAAACAGCAATAGTAAAGTACCAAGGGCTCCACGAAACGCGTCCTGTGTAATTTCACCTACATATATTGGCAGCACTGTCATATACAAACCAGCGCTAATACCGTGCAAAAATCGCGCAGTATAAATTAACTCGATGCTTGTTCCAAAACCGAGAATTAGGTAGGCTACTAACAGACAAATACCAGTCGAAAGCAATCCTATTTTCCGGCCAAATTTTTTAGCTATTGTTCCAGCAAAAATGGGTGCTAAATTTTAAATTACATTAATAAAAGGTACTAACAATTTATAATAAATTAAAGGTGTGTGTCTGAGCTTTGGTCGATAAAGAAGTGAGAAATGTCATTTTTCTGCGAAAAGGCATTTTTATTTGTGTTTTATTTTTGTGATACCAAACGATTTAATAGGGTTCCAGCATGAATTTTTATAGAAATACAAGTTTTTGTTACATTTGTGTTATGTAAGTGAATAAATAATTATCTCACTTATTATATTTTAATGTACAAGTACATAAAAGCCACAAGGTATTTGCGTTGAATAAAGGCTACATCCCGTAGAAAAGGACGTCATAACAATTCTCTGATAAATCGTAATGTACGGTAAGTTAAATTCAAATTTTTAGTAAACGTTTACGTCAAAAACAAAGTTAATTAAAAAATCATAAAAGTTGAACTGGTCATAACAATAGTACCTACTACTCTATAATCATCACTCAAAAGATTTGGTACGTTTAATTAAATTACAGACACAAAAATTATCATAAAACATAATCCTTACAAATGGCACCTCCAATAGGTACCAGTGATCCAATCCATCCAACCTCACTGGCTGTTATAATTCTATCCAACGGTGTATCTTGTAATCGATCGTCCAGTAATTTGGCAATATTCGGTGATGACCATCCGGTAACTAGGCCAAATCCAATACTAGAAAAATTAGCTAACGAACCGAATTAGATTACAAGGAAATCGTAAATATATAGCTTTACCACTGACCTATAACCGTTACTAATATTTGTCGATACAGTGAGCTTTTCCCCATTTTGCCCTAATTGCTTAAGAAACGTCTCACAACTAATTATTGATATTCATTTTATTGTTACAGCCGTTTCAATTTCAGTGCCAGTGTTATCGCAAGGTAATTCGAAATATCTCAAATATTATTTTATCAATGACGTTAATATTCGCGTGCCATAAACTTTGTATACAATTCTTATCAATAAATTTGTGTACACGTTTAAAAAATTCAATTACCTTAAGTCATCATTATTAAAGATATGCTATATACTTACACTGTCGATCTAAAATACAGTACCATCACGTTAAAATATTTTCAAAATATATATATTTTTTTCTTATTCTTTATTTAATATTCGTTGAATTTGCACCAGTGTCAACCCCTTCGTCTCGAACAAAAATAGCTTAACAAATACGCCTCCAATAATGATATTTACTGTAAATATAGCAAAAACCCAATGAGGTCCAATCGCCTCGTTTAAAGTTTCGAAAAATAATAAAATTATTGCTGCGGCCATCAAGCCTACTATTGATGAAATAGTTATTACGTGTGTTTTAATATCGGCCCCTAATATTTCACCCAATATTGCTACGGGGACTGGTCCGTAACCGATAGTGAAAAAAACCGAATAAAACATGATCGCGATGATCGGTACAAAAGATGATGAATCGCTGAGCGCGGAATTCAGATGTTCCAAAAATAAATATGTACTCATTGTGGATGTGGCTAATCCCATTCCAATTGCGGACACTAGTAAACTAGGTTTTCGACCGAACCGCTCAATTGTATAAGGTACAATGCAGCAAATAATCGCTGGCACCGATAAAGAAATGATTGATGCTATTGTTGGTGATAAATTTCCGCCGGCCCGTTCAAATATCGACTCGCTATAAAAAGTAACAACTTGAATGCCAGAAAATTGCTGCGCCCACATCAGGCCACAACAAATTATTAAGGCACGTCTATTTCCTTGGGTACAAAATAAACGTTTTATTGTACTTTTTTGATGTTTGGACTGATCGACTAATTGTTGAAGTACGCCTAATTCAGGCTCGACTAATTTCGATGTGCTGTTTCTCAGAAACATTAACGATTTGATTGCCTTTTCATTATTGCCCTTGATTAAAAGATATGCAGGACTTTCAGGAATGAATACACTTAAAACTAGGAATACTGATGGAAATATTGCGCAAATAAATTGAAACATTTCGTAAGTGATGAACGGCGCGACGCAATAGTCAAATAGGATGCCAGCTAAAAATATTGAAATGTTATAGAAAAATTTATACGCGATCGATACTAAAAATATACATACCGTTCAAGGCTATCGTCAAAATTGATCCGAGTGGCCCACGTAGGGCGTCTTGGCTAATTTCACCAATGTAAATTGGCATGATGATCATAGTTAAACCAATGCTGAAGCCCTAGAAATAAATGCAAATGATAGAACCAAACATAGCAAAACCTGGTTAGTGTGATTTAAATGTACAGTACATGCAATAATCTGGCGGCATAAATTAGTTCAATTGTTTTTCCTAATGCCAGAATGACGTATGCAACGAGAAGACAAATTGTACTAAAAAGCAATATCGGTTTTCGTCCAAATTTTGAGGCCATTGTTCCTCCAAGAAATGATGCTGCAAAAGAAATGAAACTTTATTTATTCTTCTCATCATCATTGAGTGTCTAATTTTTTTCTTTTATTAACCCGCTTCTGTTAATTAATCGTTAATTGTTTATATTTATATTTTAAAGATGGTCCGAGTGGTCAACTTGGAGACGAGCTATTATTGTTTTTTACGTTAATTGTGTAAAAGTCAAAATGTTTGGTAAGTTTATCAGGATTTAAAAGATCAGACTAGCTTCCTCTCGTATTTCAGTGCCAAGAGAGCTCTTAAGAAATGCAATTTTTTATTTAATTGCATCTGAGATTTTAGAAGTTGGCCATTTACTCAAATGTTAACAACATGTATCATCTCAAAACATCAACCGCCATTTCTGGTGCAGGAAGCATATCGAAGCTGGAAGATAGAGCAAGTTCAGCTCAAAACATAAAGAACCATTTCCGCCCTAGGAAGTTCTTAAAAGATACAAATTTGTTTAACTTCACTTGAGATTTTGGAAGTTCTCCATTTTTGCATCATTCAATTCCACGTTTTACCTGGTTGTTCGTTAGTGGAATCGAGATGGTCATATTCCAACGCTTCTCGCTCAACAGTTCTGTACCAGGTGGCCATATTCCAAAACTCTTCCAAAAACAATTTTAAAAGCCATTTTCACACATTATAACAAACCCTAACATGATCGGGTAAGAAATGGACAAGTTTCGTCCCAGAACTTCTTCCAAAAATCAATTAAGAATCCTATTTTCATCCAACATATCCAATCCCATCAAAACCGGTTAAGAAATGGCCGAGTTCTGTCCCAAGTTGCCTTATTCTAGAACTTTTTCCAAAAATCAATTTAGGCTGTGTTTCAAACTTAAGGTAAAATTCAATTTTACGATTCTTTTCTCTCTCTCTCTGGCATTATATCCCATCAAGGGTTTTATCCGTCTCAAATGAGGTTTCATAATCATATTTTCATTTCGGATAATGAGTGATTAATTCATTGATCCTAACCAGCCCTGAAATTTTTTCCTTGTTACCACCGGGAATCGAACCCGGGACCTCCGGTCGCTGGAGCAAGCATGCTAACCACTTTGCCACCGGGCGGATTTTGTTTTTTGGCAAATTCAATTATTTTCAAAAACCTGTTTTTACTTTAGTAAACGATTTACCTTCAGTTTAGCACTGATTTCCATCCAACATATTCAATCTCATCATAATTGATTAGGAAATGCCCAGTTCCGTCCCAGGCGTCTATAACCCGAAAGAACTTTCAAAAATCAGTTTTGAATAAAATTTCTATCCAACACATTCAATTCCATCATAATTGATTCAGAAATGGCCGAGCTTTATTCCAGGTGGCCATATTCCAGAACTTCTTCCAAAAATCATTTTAATATTCCATTTCCATCCAACGTACCCAATCCCCCCCAATAGGTTAAGAAATGCCTGAGCTCCGCTCGAGATGAACATTCAAATATGCAATTCTTCTAAAAATCGTTTCAGAATACTATTTCCATCCAACATACCTCATCCATCATATAATTTGAAATAGCCGAGTTCCATTCCAGGAGGCCATATTCCAGAGCACATTTTTAAAATTATTTTAGAATCTCATTTGCATCAAACATTCCCAATCTCATCATAATCGGTTACGGAATGGGCGAGTTCCGTCTCAGGTGTCCATATTCCAGAACTCTTTCCAAAATTCATTTTAGCATCCCATTTTCCAACATTCCCAATCCCATCATAATCCTTTAAGAAATGGCCAGATGGCGATATTCCCTAACTTTCCAAAAATATCGTTAGAACCCCATTTCCATCCAACAGACAAACATATAACCGATTAAAAATGGCTGATTTCCCTCCAACGTGGTCATATTCTAGAACGCGTCAAAAACCGTTCTAGCATCCCATTTCCACCCAGTATACCGCATTCTATCGTACTTAGTTAAGAAATGATCGAGTTCCGCCCCCAAGGGGCTGTATTCCTCCAAAAGGGAACTTCTTCCAAAAATCATTTTAGAATCCCATTTCCATCCATCACATCATAACCGTTTAAGAAATGGGCGAGTTCCGTCCCAGGTGTCAGGTTTCATCCAGGTTTCACCCAAAATACTCGATCCCATCAGAACCGGATAAGAAATGGCCTAGTTCTATTTCAGGTGGCCATATTCCAGAACTTCTTCTAAAATTCATTTTAGAATCCCATTTCCATCCAATATCCGCAATCATAATCGGTTAAGAAATGGGCAAGTTAATAAAATTTTTAAAGCCCAACACACTAATTTATTATTTACGCATCCCAGTATGCAATTTTTCCAGTGTGTGGAAATATTGTTTTAATTTAAGACAATGGCCGACGGCACACGTAAAAAAAATTTCGGATTTTTCCTCGTTTTTTCCCCGTTTACCTATGATACAAGTTTTAATTGCGACTTAAACAAAATTTTCTGCGCAATCACACAACTCAAACATAAATTAAATAAAAAATACTTCAAGGACATTTTTAACTCATTTTACCTTAAATTTTATTTAAGAGAGAGCAGAACAAAACAAAATAAAACTAGTTTGCCTTGAAAAAAATACAAAAACCCTGTGTGGAATAGCAGAATAAATTATTTTTTGGCGAAAATAATTGTCTTTCTCTTTCTGTTTCGCGGTAATATTATTTAGTTTTTTAGTTTTGTTTGTTTGTATATTGAATCTTTTATTTTCTCTTTTCAGTTTCATGTGATAAGTCGACGGGTGAATACGGACACGATTGTGTATGCGTGTGTTTTTGTTTATTTTATTTTCTTGTTTGTTTTAATTTAATAGTTTTTAATTATTACAGTAACATTAATTTTATTTAGTTTAATTATAAAATGGATGCGATAGGATTGGGCTAAAGAGGTAATAAAATGAGTTTTGCAATGGCGTCGTCATCTACATATCTACGCAGTTTTTTTACGTAAACTGTTTTTGTTTTATATTTTTAAGATGCTGTGTGAAAATCTAACATGTGGATTGAATGGCACGTGAACATTTCGAATTTTCGGTCAGTTTGCTATAGGAGAAACCCGAAATTCTACCTTATTAATACTTTTAGTTTTCCTTTTTTAGACGGGATTCACATCCACACTGAAATTTTTGTGACACTTCTTTGGCGAGTAGTGCGGATTTTAGTGTTCATAACATGGTTCGTTCCACAGAAAGAGTGTGGTTTTTGAACGCGAATGTAAACGGAATTCCGTCGGCATTGCATATTGGGAGATTCTGTTATAATTTTACAAACTGCGAAAAGCTGGTATACGATCAATTGTTCACGCAATTAACGGTGTCCACGGTAAATGGTTTCTACGGTAGATAGTGCCCAGGGTAAATTGTGTCCAAGAAAAGCTGTTCTATGGCAAAATATTCACGTTAAATAGAAACACTAAAAATTATTTACGATAGTCCGGCCAACATCCGCTACGTACATAGTGAAAACGGTATAGGGAATTAGGGCAAGAATTTTAACGTAATTACTGTTCAAATATTTTTCCGGCATATTACCGGCATATATAAATTCTTTTCCCAGTTCTCTATTCCCGGAGAATTACCAGAATAGTGCCACAGTAACACATCGGGCGAACTCGCTTTGCACGCAGTCGACGTTTCTTTCATTCCTTTTATGTGATCCACAATTTGACACCCTTTAATTCCAGACTGGCAGTGTTTAGTTTTATTCTCGTTATATTTGTAGTTTTTAGAGTTCGTGCGATACTGTTTTCTCTGATTTCTTCCTAACGAGAGATTTTACTCTTTAGAAATTTTAGCGATTCACCCGTGTGACGGTATTTTGTCGCACTGAGTATTACACCGACCAGTGACAGAAGTAAAATGTTTTCCCATGGCGCCAATATGTCTAACATAAATATTTGCAATAAAAGATAATATGTATAATGAAACACCTTGCCGTATAATTAAAGATACGAGAACTACACCACTTGAGTTGGTTATGTTTCACAATGTCCACCCAATAACCTAATTAGATAAAATCAATGTCGCAGCGATAATCAAATTACGTAAAAACAATCAAAGCTGAAATGACTTACATATAGCTCCTCCAATCGGCACAAGAGATCCAATCCATCCAATTTCACTTTCTGTTAAAATTCTATCTAAAGGCGTGTCTGCTAACAGTTCATCTTGCAGCTTTGTAATATTCGGTGATGACCAGCCCATTGCGACTCCAGCCCCAATACTTGAAATGTTTGCTAAATAATTTTATTGCATATGAGTTTAATGCAGCGGCACTCGCCAGAAATCAATTTCCACCCACCAATAGTTGTAACTAGTATTTGTCGGTAAATTGGCCACTTCCCCATATTCTTTTTATCTGTGATGTTTCTAGTTTGAAGTACTTGGAACAACTAAATATAAATTTTTATGCCTCTACTTACCGTATCGGACTTTCAAGTGGTTCAAGTGGAAATCATTTTCTTACTAAAATAAATTTTTAAATAGTTATCATAAAGCAGGTTACACGGTCTTAAAACTTATATAAATTTATTGGGACTATAAAATTTACACTTTGTTTAATTTCCGTTGAATCTCAACCAATGTAATCGATTTGGTTTCGAAAACAAAAACAATTATAAATACTAAACCAAGACCCGTGCACAAAGTAAATGCAGCAAAGACCCAAAATGGTCCGATCGACTCGTTTAAAGTTTCAAAAAATTGTAGAATAATTGCACTACTTAGCGTACTTGCGGTTGTCGCAATAATTGAGCCACGTCCTTTAATATCTGGTACAAAAAGTTCACTCATTAAAGCCCACGGAACCGAAGCAAAGCCAATATTGAAAAAGGCTATGTACGTAATTAATGAGATGATTGGCAAAAAATGTAAGTTCTCAACGAATGCCACGTTGTGCCGAACCAAATAGAAATAAGTAGTGAGTATTGCTAATCCAATACCACTACCAATCGCCGATATAATTAAATTTGTTCTACGACCAAGTCGTTCGATTGCAAATGGTGTACAAAAATCTATCGTTAACGGCACCAATCCTATTATGATCGCCGCATATACGGGTGATATCATTGTACTGGCCCGGGTAAAAATTGATTGGGCATAGTAAACAATTGCACTGATTCCAGAAACTTGAGCTGCTATTGTAAGTCCACAACTTATGATTAACGCCCTTCTATTACCACGATTTAAAACCAATTTTGTCCATGATCCTGTTCGATTCTCATTAATCGAGCGTTGAATTATGCCTAGCTCGGGGAGCACATTGGTTTTGGTCGTGTTTCTTAAGAACATTAACGATTTAATTGCTCTCTCTTTATGTCCACCTAATAAATGATAAGTTGGTGTTTCAGGCATGAACGGGAACAATACTAGAAACGTTATCGGAAATGACAGGCAAATAAATTGAAAGGTTACGTAGGAGACGAACGGTCCGACACAGAACGAAAATAGCACACCAACTAAAATGTTAAACAAAATGTAATTTATGTATGTATTATGTAAGTAGTAAACGGTTTATTACCATCCAGGAACATTATCATTAAAGTTGCAAGTGCTCCGCGTCCCTTATCTTGTGTAATTTCGCCAATGTACATTGGCATTACCGTCATGGTTAAGCCGATGCAGAATCCCTAAAATGAATGGAACATTAAATTGGTCGCTCACAATATATCAAAACATATAGTCTACAATTACGTGCATCAATCTCGCTACATAAATCAATTCGATACTCTGTCCAAAGCCTAGAAGTACAAATGACGCGAATAGAATAACACCGCTAAGTAGCAAGGCCGATTTTCGTCCAAATTTGTCAGCGATGGTTCCGGCAAAAAACGGGGCTGCAATGTTATATAAAAAAAAAAAATTTAATTTAATTCATACAATCAAAAAACCAGATCTAAAAGTTAACAAACTTGAATAAATAATAACAAAGCAGTTAAGTAGAAATTTATGGAACAACAAATTTAAGAAGCGTATCGTGACGCACTTAAAACGATGTTATACACAACAAAATCACTTAACTCACACAACATTTTAAACTTACATATGGCTCCTCCTATTGAAACAAGCGATCCGATCCAACCGACCTCACTCGCAGTTAAATTTCTACCTAATGGTGTATCCTTAAGGGCAACATCTTGTAATTTTGGAACATTAGGCGACGACCATCCCATCGCTAAACCAAATCCGGCACTAGAAATATTTGCTGGAAAATTATTTGGTCAGCGACTGCTTTTCAACTAATAATTCATTTTTCACCTCACCAACGATGGCGACTAGAATTTGTTTATACATTTTAGTCTAGTGCTGTATACCATGCCGATGTCATTGGCTTGAAATGCTTATAACAACTAATGAATGAAATTTCCTTGTGTTGTATCGTTCCACTCATATATGTACAGCATGACGTATCTGCCACCTTGACATTCACCTGCATTTATTTAAGCTTTGATATACGTGTGTTGTAGATGAGATCACAAAATCATAAAATTCTCAAAACATGTATTCATATTTTTCAAATAGAAACCTAATAACATTGGTGGATCGGAAGCCGAGTTAAACCAGAAATAGTAAAAGTTTAATTTTGTATTGAATCTAAATTATTGGTGCGTCTACGTTATAATTTTCAAAAGATGTATGTATTTGGTAAGGCCTTGTGAACCCAGACCAATCATGAATCATATTCACAGAAAAATTTATTGGTACAGTCAACAGACAACCAAAAAAATTTAATTCTGCAATATCCCTTTTCCGGCCTTCCATCACAATTGTGTGGGTGAAGAAAGAGAATCATGTTAAAAATTTAGTTTGTATGTATTTTGGACCAACGCACACATTTGTGCAAACCACTTAAATCGTTTTAACACTATAACTATAATATGTAATAATAAAACAGTTAATATGTTATCAAATTATTAAGCTTTTTTCAAAAAGAATTCCGATTTCAATAAGATCCGTTAAAATCCGGAATACATTACAACCTATCATTTTTTACGTACATATTTGTGTATGATGGACTTGGATTGAAGAAAAAAATATTTGTTTACGATATTTTACGATATACGAGCCATGGTCACACAAATCATTGACATATATGTGATTTCGTAACAAGGATTATGAAACTATGATTTGTAAGATGAGAATAGATGATACACTACAATTATCATCTCATTTGACAGTTCATCAAAATTCTTTAAGTTATTGGCTGTGTTTTTAAAACTGAGTGTCGAAAAAAAATTTCTCGTGAGTGCTAAATTAGCTAATTAAAAAGAATATTCTTATCAATTATATGCAATAATTGTGGAAAGAAGCACGGCTATTGCGAAAAGGAAGGCTATTTTGCTATATGCTTCATTGCTAATTAATAAAAATCGTAAAAAAATAAAAATTTTGTTTTATTAAACTTTTGATTGGCACGTTTAACGTGAATAAAAAAAATGCATGACATAGAAAAAAGTATTTATAGTTTCTGGAATTCGCTAATTGAGCAACTTGGCGCTGTCAACAGTAAATTTCTGAATGAATTCGGGAATATTCACCAAAATGTACGTTTTAAAAATAAAATATTAGGCAGAACCATTCAAAACGAAAGAAACCAATGAAGAATAATAAATGTTCTATTTGACTTTTAAGTACCGCTAGGGGCGCTATATATCCCACGAGATAAAAGTGTTCAAAATTCGTTTCCTATTGGAATTGCCTTCAAAATATTTGTTTAGTTATGAAGTTACCATATTTGGTTAGCACAAAAAAATCAATACATGTCAGGCTCTTTGCGTCAATAGGCAATATAGCTGCTGAACTCAGTGCATTTTAATTCAATGCTTTCCGAATTTGAAGGGGTTTACGTAACATGCCAAAACTTACACAAATCGTCAAATGCAATCAAACAACAGAAGTTTACAAAGATTTATTTTAACTATAAAAATGGGCAAATGTTCAGCGATCTAGGGGGTTTAGAAATTTAAAATATTTTTTTTTGTGAGATTGGTGACATCTAGGGTTTAGTAGTAGCACTAAATAAGATTTATAACAGTTTTGTTGTGTAGCAGATTATAATAGTCTGGAACAGAATCTAGATTAAATCCAGGCGAATCTAGAATATTCGATCGATGTATAAATGTGAGTGCGACAAACACAATGAGTCAATCTTGGGCTGCGTACCAATAGGCTGGTAAATCGTTTACTATGGAAAAAACCGATTTTAGTACAGATTTTTTGGTCAGTTTGCCATAGAGTTTTTGAAAAATATTTGAATTCACTGAAAAATTTACTTAACATTGACTTTTACCTTAAGTTTTTCACACGGCCTAAGAAGTGAATTAATAAATAATTGTGGAAATTATTTGTTGTTGTGATTTAGTGTTGGTAAAATAAACGTGAGGAAATTATTGTAAGAATACTTCGGGAATATTCCAGTAGTGGCGTAATTGTTTAGTAAATATTTGGAAATTATTCAGAGATTCTTTCTGGTATTTTTGTGAATATTCTGGAGTTTGTGAATTACGTGAATTGGTGTTGTAGCCGTTAAATTCTATAAATATTCACAATCTAGTGATACGAACTGGATTTGACTAGGTAAATTCGTAACAATTTCTAAACAATTCATATTCATTAGAAAGAAATTCGGAAATAGTTTTAAAACCCAATGTTACGTAGATTGTAAGCAGACAAATATAAATAATAATTGGCCAGTTAATGTAAAACTTTTAGAACGATAGGCTATTGGACTAACCAAATACTGAAAAGAAGTTTTTTTGTTAACATTCCTCCTTATTTCATATTATGTAACTACCATAATTAGATCGTTCCTACTAAGTAGCTTTTACACATTATTTAAGACTTTGGAAATCTAACCAAATTTGCAAAAAAATAATATTTAGATGTCGGCTGTCGATTCGCTAAAAAATTTTATTTCACTAAAATTTTATTTTTCAATCTTTACTCATCGTAGTATTTTTAATCGTAGTATGTACTAAACATGCGTGCCAAACTTAAGGTAAAAGTCAATTTTAAGTAAATTTTTCGGTAAATTCAATTATTTTTCAAAAACTCTATGACAACGAAAAATCTGTCCTAAAACATGTTTTTAACGTAGTAAACGATTTACCTTAAGTATTGCACACAGTCTAAGTAGAAAAACCATGGAAATCCCGAACGTTAAAATGCTTGGACTGACTCCACAATTGTACTGGTGGCCTCGCTGCAAGGACACTCAAGTAACTGGAAAAACTTCCTAGCAAATAGAACATCGAAAATGCATGCTATCCTCAGCCCCTTCATATTGAAAACATGTAAAATCAAAGAAAAGTCCTGCTGTTCGAAAATTAAGGAAAAGGGATCAGTGGGTTTCAAGAGTAAGATTCACCCTTTAGATCCATTTTTGTACAAGAACGGAGTACTTCAAATAGCAGGACGATTGCAACATTCAAATTCAGATAAGTATAACGAAAAACATCCTAATATCATACCATCTAAGGATCATCCCACGAGTTTGATCATCGATTAGCCACATAAAAGTCCTCAGCATGGAGGTTTGTACTGCAAGGCGAAAGATCAACAACACAACACAATCGCCAATGCTACAAGTGTTTTAGGTTCAATGATCACCGAGCAACTTAACTGATGAGAAACCTACCTCCTCAAACAGTAGTATCCTCAAGAGCATTTACCTTACGGGAATAACTGGATCCATCAATTTTCGTTCGTCTACTAACATATGGGAAATAAACAACTTGGTTGTGCCAAATTAAAGCAACATTAAATTCTAGACCGCTATGTCCACTATCAGAGGATCCTTCCTAATTAGCTTGAACGATTAACACTGGGGCATTTTTTAATTGATGATTCCATGCTCGGGTTAGCCCCACTTATAATGAAATCCTTTACAGCAAACAAAATCTATTGACAAGATGTCAGCTAATCGAGAGAATGCATGGATACTTCTGGAAAATATAGAGCAAAAATTGTCTCGTTAATGTGCAGCACCAAATTAAATGGACAAAACAACAATCAAATATAAAGGAAAATCAATTAGTTCTTGTAAGAGACGTAAATTTGCCACCCACCAAATGGCTAATGGCGGGAGTTGTTACCTTGAAAACTTATAATGGAATACTCACAAGGTCCATTGTTTAGATCAGCCTATCAGCTGGGTTATCAGGTTTCGCCTGGAACTGTAATGCTTCGGCTGAAAAATCTTAAGTAATCCGACTGAAAAATCAAATAGTGTACAATGATACACAATACATTGTGCTTCCTGTTCCTTCTGGCTTTATAATGTTCCGTTTCCGGCTGAAAAATCTTATATTATCTTATCACAAGGATATACAATCCACTATACTTCTTGGGCCATAGTTATTTGGGTTGTAGAGGATATGGTTCCGGCTGGATTGCACAATGCATCGTGCTACTTGTGCCATTTGGTTCCGGGTTATATGCTTCCGGCTGGCGTGACGGACACAGCATTTTCGATGTGGTGCTTATTCATTGTATCATCGTTACGAGGTCTTTACGCTTTCAACAATTTTCAACCATTGTTACTATTTTGATTGTTTGAATAATTTTACCTAAATGTCGTTTTAGTATGCAATTTGTGTATACAAATATAGTATTCATTTTGGCGATCACGTTACACAATTTTAACTTAACGTTGACCTTGCACAACAAAACATTTTAATTTTTGTTAACCGTGTCAAATTTTTGATTACATTCCTTCATATTTTATAAAACGTTTTATAAAATGTCATATAGGTGTCATATCAAATTTTATAACATAAATTTGGGTCAGTAGTAGTTTTATGATTTCTTGGCGTGTGGTTGATTCACACGTCAGGACACTTTAGTTCGGTTTAGCGTATTATAGGTAGTTTTATAGTTAGGATGAATTTATTAATGTTACATTTAGATACAAATAATAATTTAATAATGAAGGTTTGTACTTCTTTGCAATAATGGGAAGTTGATGCTTTCGTTTCTGAATTCAGCGGCTGATCCTGTTACGGATATTAAATATCCGAGGTTCAAAATAATTTTAATTTCTCCTGTGCAAAACAAAATAAAAATTCATCCTTCATTTGCTGGTCATAGGATGCGGTGATCTGGAAATAATTTATTGAAACAGTGGAAAATGTATATCATGTTGAAGTGGCGAAAGTGAGGAAAATCCTAGAGAATAACCCGTTTACGTTTCTTCATATCAAATCAAAATCCAGGTTTGTGCTCATTCAAGTCTCTCTTATGCACGACAAAAGGCTGACAGCGGATAAAAGCGCAACACAATCAATATTCCGTCAATGATAATGACCGACATTGACGTATATGACCAATATGCACGAAAGTCCGATAGAAGCAAACGGCCGGCATAACCGCAAAGACAACAAACAAAAACTGAGTAAAATGAGTAAAAGACCGAACTTACAAAAGTCTCATATTTGCAAAACTCTTATATGAATAAATGGTCAACATTTAGGAAACGATAAGTAAAACGGCCATGCAAACAGTGACACCATTAACTATTAATGTTAGCCAAATAAATAAATAAAAAAAAACATTCAAAAATAAAGCATTGCGCAGCTTGAATCAGGACAGTGGCGACAGTTCATCCGCTGTAAGAAATCTGAAGTTGCCCAATGTGTTGTAAATTCCCAATCGCCTTCAGGATCTTTAGTTGATTTCCACTTTGTGATAATGTGTTCTTAGTTCTTATCCAGATCTAATTCAGAGATAAAATGTTTCGACTTGCGAGATGTGGAAGACGTAAGCCACGTTGTACTTAGTTAAGTTATGAACGAACTTCTTAACAACTTCACTGGTCAAAAAGTCCGTAGGCTCATTGTCCTTAATGCTCCAGTAAAACGGAACCTACATGAACGTGGCCCTACTATCGGAACAAATAAAATTAATAAACTATTTACAGCCTTTGGCCAACTTTGGAGTAGTTTACAGGTTTTTTAATGTACTGAGCATCTCCATTAAACGTAAATTTATCAGTTTACAAATATCGACCGTTCATTTTTATGTTGTATCTGACCTTAAAACTGATCCTTAAAATGATAAATTGGTTGATCTCCAAAGTAAACGAACTCGGTAAATAAAATCTTGAAATTTAACAATAAGACGGATTATCCACCATTTCTTAAAGAATTACGATGAAATTTGGACAGTATTGATCAGGGATTTTAAAGTGATTTTTAAATAAATTTCTAGGATCTGGTCATACAGGACTAAACTTGGCCATTTCATAACGAATTGAAATGTAAATTTTAGATGAAAAAATGGTATCTGTATACATTCTACACGATTTAAATGGATTTTGAGCTAGAGAGTCGAGAAAACTTAAACTAGTAACCAAGACGTTCGATTGTTTTCCTAAAAGCTAAGATCATATTGAGACTACATGATGTTATAACTTGTTTACTATGTTTTACGTAGAATCGAAAAGACGCGTTGTATTCTTTCATATGCTTTATTACAAGTGAAGTTACATCTAGGTTGGCTTATAAAACAACATGACAGTTACATTATCTTCTTGATGGGACATAATAATCTCCCAAGCTTAATTGAAGCTACTCGGCAATTCGGCTGCTTGACTCTCCGACTCAGGTTGATTTTGAAGAAGTGTTGGTTCAAATTGCTGTTAACTATAGTAGGTGGTATTTTGTGTAGACGTGATAGTTATAATATCTGGAGAAAAATGACGTTTTTGAACTTTGGTAGATTTTAATTGATCGATATGTCATTTTAGTGTGTAGCCATCATCAAGTTGTACAAGATAATGAAGTTCTCCAAATTTTCGTAGAACAGTACTGTTTCCAGTGTGCACAACTTGAACTCTTTCTCCTATACGCTTATTTGTCACACCCCTGGAATATGTTTTGTAGGTTTAAATTTTATAGGGGATTTCAATGCATCAAGCCGGATTCGAATATGTCTGTTGAAATATAATTCTGCTGGACTTTTCCTTGAATTGAGTGGTGTTGCACGATAACGTTGCATAATTTCATTGACTTTCTTGTGTAGAAAACCTGGTTCTGATGACATCGCTTTCAATTTACGCTTGAGCGTTTGTACGTTGCGTTCTGCTAACCCATTTGTACTAGGATAACCTGGAACAATAAGTTTTTGAAAAATACCGTTTTGGTTGCGGTACACTTTGAATTGATCACTAGTAAAATGGTTGTATTACCGATACAAAATGTCGGAGAAAAGATTTATTGACGTTTGTTCGTAGGCTGGATTTTAAATCATCGACGATTAGAAAAAAATGATCTTGGAAGGGTCCTGCAAAGTTGATGTGTATCCTTTTGCAGTTTTCAGATGGTTCCTCCCACTAGTGAAGTGGGGCTTTTGCCAGTTTTGATTGAACTTGGACACATGCTTCACACGACCTTACCATCCTCTCAATATCCCGATTTATTTCTTTCCAAAAACAATATCTTCTGGCGAGTTGTTTCATTCTTGTAATTCCAGCAGGAGTATGATGAAGTTCTTGAAGAATTTGAGGAGGTTGAAGAATTTTCAGAATCCAAACTCGGTGACCCTTAAGATAATGCCGTTATTGAGTGTATAAATGTCTTGACTTTCAGCGGAGTTGAGTAAATTTGACAAAATTTTTAAAATCTGGATCTTTTGTCGTTTCTGATGGCAATGCTTCCGCGTTTACGTTTGAGATTTCGATAATTGGTAGAAAACATAATTCATTACCTCTTCGTTTACGATTTTTTCTGTAGACGGTTTTCCCACTAGATGCATTGCGCAGTAATCTCGACGATGTTATTGCAGGCATCTTGTTGTGCTGATGAAAAATCTGAGTTAATGGACGATTATGATTAATTGTAAATATAATTGCTAGAGCTTTTCGTACTAATTGACTGTAATTCCTTTCAGCTGATGTTAACAATCTGGATGCGAATGCGACAGGATGTTCAATATCATAAACCATTGCGAGCGCACCCCTGCAATGCCCGTAGGAATTGCGTCGCATGCTACAATTACTGGTAGTTCGGGATCAAAATGCATTGAAACCTTATCGCTCGAAATGACGTTTTTAAGTTTTAGAAACGCTGAGCTTGATAAAATGAACATTTACTTTTGTTGAGGTGTAGATCATGTTGTTTTAAATGATTTCTACATTCTTCTTTTGTTGCAACATGTACGATGATATCATCGAAATATGATGTGGTGTTCTTCAAACCGGAAAGTATTTGTTCAAAGACGATTGAATTCTGATGGTGCCGTTTTTATTCCAAATGAAAGCCGGTTTACTTTTTATGCCCCTCTATGGGTTGAGATCGTTTGAATATCACACAATTCTTGCAATGCTCATAGATGCAGATACGGTTTATATAAATGAAGACGACAGTAGAATCTTGATCCTTTGAGGATGTTTAAAATTTAATCAATACGACGAATTGGGTAATTTGCAGATACAAGTTGTGGATTTACCCCAACTTTGTACTGGACGCAGAGTTGAAGGCCACTGTCAGCTTTGGGAATAATTACTAGTGGAGACCCCCAGTCACTTCTTTCTACTTTGAAAATGATTCCGGACTCTTCCAAATCGTTAAGCGCTTTGTCGACACAATCACGAAGTCAATATGGAACTTCATGTTCCTAGTAAAAAACTGGCTTAGCATCTTTTCGAAGTTGAAGCGTAACTTGGAAATTTGGCACACAAACCACTTTTTGAATAAAAGTTTGTTGAAAATTTTTGATAATATCTGTAATTGAATTTAAATTATTAATTTGAGCCTAGATCGTTGCTGGAGGTTGACGTTTAACTTTCGGATCCAAATACGTCCCAAAAAACGTCATACTTATTGGGTAAATTTCCACTACCGACCGACGATATTTGTATTTTAGCTCAACATTTACTTTACTTTAATTCTCAAATGGTGGTAGCATCACTTGCAATGGCGGCGGCTGTGGTTGTGGTTGTTGCTGTATTTGTTGTAAAATAGTATATGCATTTACTTGTTGCAGCCAATCGTGTTGACTTTTACTGAAAACTTCTAATAATTGTTCGAAATGTTCTTTGTTCATGATATTTCTTGAAAATTTGTTAACATTTTTTCCACTCGTCGCCAATTGTTTGTTATAACCTGTTTACTATGTTTTACGTAGAATTGAAAGACGCGCTGTATTCTTTCATATGCTTTATTACAAGTGAAGTTACAACTAGTACTCATAAAACAGCATAACAGTTACATTATCACCTGCAGTGTTGCCGTTTTGTCATTATGATGGGACATAAACCATTGAAAATTTATTTAGGAAAAATTTATGGATTAGAATTTTCACAATAATTTTTTGATTTTCTGTTGCCAAATAATTTTTTTTCGGTTTCTGTGCCAAATTTGCCACACAGTTTTACCTAGCTTCGAAGCTACCGATTTATAGGCAAGCAACTGAAAAGAACTGATCCTAGAATTTTATCTAAAACTCCAAAAGTCCCTGACCAACAGTACTGTCTAAATTTCATCGTAATTCTTTTAAAAATGCGCGGAAAGATGGAATGTTATTAAATTTCAAGATTTCATATGACGAGTTCCTTTACTTCGAATATCAATCAATTTTTCATTTTAACGATCACTTTTAGTATTTTATTCCGCTGAGATGTTTTATTTTGTTAAACAAGAGTTGAAAAAATAATTCTTTTTTATGATATTGGTGTCACATGTGGCGAGTAGCATAATCTCTTATTTTACGCTGTCAAATTTCCGCTATCTTATACAGCATCTTAAATTCGGCGCTTAGATATTTTCCGCGTGATGATGATTTTAAAATTAGTTAATAATCATTTTAAATTACATAGTTTGGAATAATTACAACAACTAATTTAAACCACTTGAGTAAACTTACCGCAATCGAATTCGATGTTTCCATAATTTTTATTACAGGCTTTAAGAAGCGGAATCTCAATTTAAAACCAAGTTGTAAGTTGTTAAAAAAATATGCAGAGTAAATAAAACCATGTCGTGACGTTTGACGGAAGAATGAAATCTGTTGGCCTAGAACAATCAAGGACACGTCGGATACAAGTGAGTACAACATTTTTGTGTGGCGATCACATTTTCTGTAAAACAAAAGCAGCAGAATAACATTTTCCTACAAACGTTGTAACGACGCGGTTTTAGTTACACTCTGTTTAACTATTTATTGCACCTTATCAGTTGACACTTTGTTTAACTTATTCTGAATTTCAAGTAACGAACTGGATTTCGTTTCGAACACAAAAACAATGATAAAAACTAGACCAACACCAGCACAAACAGTAAATGAACCAAACACCCACAAGGGTCCGATGGTCTCGTTTAACAATTCAAAAAATTGTAAAATAATTGCAGAGCATGCCGTGATCGTCAATATCATAATGATTGAGGCTCTCGCCTTAACATCGGGTGTGAAAAGTTCACCCACTAATGCCCATGGAACTGATGCCAAGCCGATATTAAAAAATGCTATATAAATAATTAATGAGATGTTTGGTAAAAATGTTACGTACCTAAGGAACGATACATTCTGCTCAATCATAAAGAAATAACTAGTAAGTAGGGCTAATCCAACGCCGCTTCCAATCGCCGATATAATTAAATTTCTTTTACGACCAAATCGTTCGATTGTGAACGGTGAACAAAAGTCTACAATTAATGGTACGCATCCTGTAATGATTGAAGCATATGCTGGCGATATACTGCTACTGGCCCTAGTAAAAATTGATTGGGAATAATAAACGACCGCACTGATTCCAGAAAATTGCATCGTGATCACAATACCACAAATTATCATAAGTGCTCGTCTACTACCTCGGTCTAAAAGTAATTTTTTCCATGACCCCGTTGTTTTACCATTAATCGTTCGTTGAATTACGTCTAATTCGGGCAGTACGTTGTCTTCGGTGGTGTTTCTTAAGAACATTAATGATTTAATTGCTTTTTCTTTGTGCCCGCCTAATAAATGATAAGTTGGCGTTTCAGGCATAAACGGGAACAAAATCAGGAACGATATCGGGAAGGTGAGGCACATAAATTGAAATGTTGCATACGGGACGAACGGTCCTACCGAGTACGAAAATAGCATGCCGACTGAAATATTTCAAACATTTTAATACATTTATAATTATATATAACAAAACTTTATACTTACTATCCATAAACATTATCATTAAAGTTGCAAGTGCTCCGCGTCGAGTCTCTTGTGCAATTTCGCTTAAGTACATTGGCATTACGGTCATGGTTAAGCCTTTACAAAATCCCTAAAGCGAACGAACGATAAATTAATTATAGTCACGCATCTAATTCAAAATATGTATTATAATCCATACGTGCATCAATCGCGCTATATAAATTAATTCGAGACGCTGTCCAAAGCCTAGAAGTGTGTACGAAGCGCAAAGAATAATGCCGCTTAATAGCAAGGCTGGTTTGCGTCCAAATTTGTCTGCGATTGTGCCGGCGATAAATGGCGCTGGAATGTAAAAATATAAATAGCATGGAACCCGAAATAAAAATAAACAAATTAATTTAACATCTTAAAGCTTTATTTATATTTCTTGACTTAAAGTCTAAGCAACATTTAACTTCTCTTGAATTTCAACCAAAGTTAAACCTTTGGTTTCGATAACATAAAAATAGATAAACAACAAGCCAAGGCCAATACTAACAGTAAATATTTCAAAAACCCAAAATGGACCGACTGCCTCGTTTAAGATTTCAAAAAATTGCAAAATAATCGCAGCACTTAATGAGCTTATCGTTGCCGCAATTATGGTAGCATATGCTTTAATATCGGGCGCAAATATTTCACCCACCATTGCCCACGGAACAGGCCCATAACCAATCGTGAAACATGTTAAATATATAATCAATGAGGTGATTGGTAAAAATGATAAGTTTTTAACTATGGCCGCATTGTGTTGATCCAAATAGAAATACCCACTGAGTAGTGTTAATCCAATGCCACTACCAATTGCCGATACTAATAAATTCGTTTTCCGTCCAATTCGTTCAATCGCGAATGGTACGCACCAACTCACCACAAACGGCACCAAAGCTGTAATAATTGCAGCATAGGCAGGTGCTATATTCGTACCGGCCCGAATAAATATTGATTGTGAATAATAAGTAACAGCATTAATTCCAGAAAATTGAACAAGGACCATAAGGCCACAACATATTATAAGCGCACGTCTATTGCCCCGATTCGTAACCAGTTGTTTCCATGATCCTCCCCGACTAACATCGATCGACCGCTGAATTAAATCTAATTCGGTTAGCACATTATTCTCGGTTGTATCTCTCAGGTACATTAATGATTTAATTGCTCGGTCTCGTTGCCCATTTAACAGGTAATATGTTGGTGACTCGGGCATGAAAGCGAATAGCACAATGAACGATATTGGAAACGCTAGGCACATATATTGAAATGTTGCGTATGGCACGAACGGTCCAACACAGAATGAAAACAGCTTGCCAACTGAAATTTTTAAAATTCTGAAATATTTTTACAGTGCTGCCTAAGTATTTATAGAACTTACTATCCAGAAATAGTACCATGAATGTCCCAAGTGGTCCACGCAGTGAATCTTGTGCTATTTCGCCTATGTACATTGGTATTACGGTCATAGTTAAACCTATGCAGATGCCCTAGAAATTAATACAATTTTCGTGTTAGCTGATTCGTTCGAAATTTTTACTAAGAATATACGCGGTTGTGATAAATTACGTGCATAAATCGAGCGACATAAATTAATTCGATGGTTTGTCCAATGCCCAAAATTATAAATGATGCGAGTAGAATTAATCCGTTTAATTGCAAGGCCGATTTTCGTCCAAATTTGGCAGCAATTATTCCCGCAAAGAATGGCGCTGTAACATGTAAAAATCATATAAATTATTTATGCTTTCGGTGATCTGTATAAAATGTTTCGACAGAAGTCTAAATCCGTTTAACGGACCTCGGACTCGTTTGAACCAAATAATAAACGAATACGATTTTATACACTTCATAGCATGCAATAACTGGTTCGCTGGTCAAAATACCAACTATTTATTGATTTTAACCGATCATCAAGAATTTTGCTTTACGATGTTTTACTAATTTATCTACATAACAAGTTTACACACTAACACACACACACAGAAACTAATTCTTAAAAATATACGGGAGAAAGTTTTTCACCATCTCACCATCACTTAAAATCACAATTTAAATAAACCTTACATACAGCTCCACCAATCGGCACAAGTGATCCAATCCAACCGACTTCACTCGCTGTTAAAATTCTATCTAATGGTGTATCCCTCAGCGTCACATCTTGTAATTTTGGAACGTTGGGCGATGACCATCCAATCGCTATACCAAATCCAGCACTCGAAATATTTGCTGTAAGAAATTAATTTGATCAGCAAACAATAAGTTCCAAAATATTATTGGTTAGCTCACCAATGACCGCCACAAGTATTTGCTTATAAATGGTGGTCTTCTGCTTCTCCATGTCGATGTCATTGGTTTGAAATTTTAAAAACAACTAAAGACGGAATTTTATTATGTTTTAATTTTTGTCTACGTCTCCGCGATTAACACCTTGACATTCACGTGCGTCTCATGATCTAAGCGGTACGTGCACTAGTAATTTTTTTAGATAAATACAAATACACCTTAAACCGTTTGCTTTACATAATATATTCAGGTATAGTCAACATAATTTATTCGTTCGGCGGGAGGCACTGAAGCAGTAAAATATTGTAGTTATCGCAGGCAGATGTTCCATTTAATTCATTAAAAGTAGAAACTGGTTCACCTTTAAAAGTAAACTTAACTGTTATTTTTGAATAACACGTCTTGATAACTTGTTTAAAATTATTTGAAATGCCCAAACATAACGTGACGCTGTAAACATCACTAAATAGGTGACAAAAATAACGTAAAAGTAATTATTAATATTGATACCAAGGACAACAGGCTTAAACTGTATTACTTAACTTAGTTCACTTGGTTATTTGGCCTTACAACGTTTTTATATATTTTTTAAACTAAACAGTCAGTTACATTACAGTTTTAAAAGTCCGCTGATGTTGTAGGTACTCGTCCCTAAGAGTGTAGTTTGAACTAACCTGTTTTTGAACACGTCACGCTAGCTCATTCAATGTCTTTTAATTAATTCATATTATAATTTTTTTATAAGCTACAATTGAATAAACAGTAAAGTACTGTGTATCTTCTTCACTATACTCCAGAAATTCATTAATCATTATTCATGTCGGATAGCAGGAGAGCTGTTAAGACAATTTTATTTACGTATTTGAGGCAGAATAAAAATTTGTGTAACACTTCTTTAGCAATGTTTATGCTTTAATTCCATGGATAAAATTTGTTGACAGCAATTGTTTTGCTGATAATACGCAAAAAAAAATTTTCATAAGAGTGACAAAGAAAAGAAATATTTTTTATTTCATTTTATAGAAAAATTTTATGGTTTTACATTTTGGCATAACCTAAAAATTGCATAAAATATTTAATTTGTACATTTTCGTACAATTCGATTTCTTTTTATACATATGTTTTAATTTTTATTTATGTACCACAAAAAACCACTAACGTTAACAAATTTCAACTCGAAAAAAAAAATAAATCGTCATTTGACTATAAAAATGGCGAACATCTATTTTGTATGAGTGTGAGAAAATTTCTTATCTTTACATACACTTTTTGTAGATGTGTGAAAAATGCTGCCATAAAAAATTCTCCAATTTACATTTTTTATGGCAGTAAACTTTCCCATTATGGCAGTAAACTTCCCCTATCGCAACTTCCCCTCTCAGTAAAATTTTACTGACAACATGTTTTGTTTCGTACACAACCAATAAAATCTATATTTTTTTCTCGCTTTTATTTTTGCTGACAGCAGTTTATTTCCATGGAATAGGCCCATTAAACACAAAATTGAAGACCTGGCTGAAGGGTAGCGGGGAATTGTCAACCGTTGAATTTTTTATGTTCTTGAGGCATTTTGCAATTTTAATACCTTTTAATTTAGTATTTAATAAAATAGAAAATAAAAAAGCCAGGTCATTCAGTCGGGTCGAACATTTTGCCAGGTGGTTTCAAAACTGAATTTCGTAAATTTTGAAAAGATATATTTGAGGCAAGCTATAAAACTTATCAGTTTGCACCACTTCGGTTAGTGTTACTACAATCACCAAAATTGTATAGACTTCTCGTCACGAATAAACAACTGACCTCTAAAATGTTAGTGGTCGTACCGCTCCCCTAAATGGTCCAAACGGAGCACAACTTAAGCGCTTAAGATTTGACTGGTTGAGGTTTCAGACAGAATAATATACAGTGGGTAAAAAAATAATAGGTGTGAATGTAAGAATGCATAAATACCGCAATTATCGGATGATAAGGAAAATTAATGAAAATTGGATGATTGTATTTTACAGTTTACTCACCAGTTAACATTTCAAATCCAAAAAATATTAATTTAATATAGGTTCCAGGATGCTTTATTTAATTTAAGTTTTTGTTGAGTAAAAATATAATAGGTGTAAATAAACAAAAACAAAATCACCAATTCAATCCAAATTAATTAATTAAAAATTAATGAAATCACAAAATATTACGAACATTTTCGTTGTAAACTCCTTGTTTCTCAAAAGAGCCTCGCATTTTTTAGGCACCGAATCAACCAATTTATGACACGTTTCGGCTAAAATGGTTTCCCATGCCTCTTTTATAAAACACCATAATTCTTGTTTATTTTTATGTTTTCATATTATATTTTTATGTTGGGGCGTAAGTCCGGCGATTGCGCCAAGCACTCCATTAGTTGACCTTATTTCGAATAAACCACATTGTTTTGATCTGTTCGAGGTGTATTTAGGATGATTGTCTTGTTGGAAACATAATATTATAGAATATATACTTGTCGTTTGCCGTTGAAAAGGTAGTGAAGAGTGCCGTATGTTTTTCTGAATACCTTAATTCTCGAAACTACCGTTGTGGTGCTAAAAGTAGTTACAGCTATTTTATTCCCTTATAATTATCATGTAGCATATCATTTCAAAGGTCTTATGGAAAAAGCAAACATTTTGTGATAGGCACTTTAGTCTCACTAATTCAAAAGGGCGACGTAAATTTTTCTGAACACCGCAGTATTCAAAATTACCGTTGTGGCGCTGGAATCAGTTACAATTATAACAGTTGATAAATCCACCGTTTTGGCGGTAGTAGCTAATTAATGATTTATTACAGAATAATAAGCATGACATCAAAGCCGAGGGTTACTCCCGGGAATTTGGTTGGTTTTCTATTTCCCGTTTCCCGGGAGATCAAAACTGAAAAAGTTAACCAAAAGATGGTAGATGAATACGCAAACAAAAAACTAATAAATTTTTATATATTTTAATTATTTCGAGATTTTTTTTTTGATTTTTTTATATTTTTTTTATTGATCATTTAACTGATTTACAAATCATTTAGTAACTTATCTTTCTTAAATATATATTCACATTTAACGGGCAGTAACTCAATGGTTACTCCCGTTTGAATTTACATCATTTATTAAATTTCTCTGTCCTACAACTGCCCAGTTCTAAAGGTTTCTGCCTTTGAAGTCTTCTTACTGCATTGGTGGTGCCCAACAAACTTCGTATGTCTATATTTTGGTGCCAAGATATCCGCTGAATGTGTTTCTTTGTATGATTTTTTATGACATTCCAAGTCCCTATGTAGGTTATCATTTCTGATGCCACGCAGCACTTTGTTTTGAAAACATTGTCCATGCTGGTTTAAGTATAGTGGCTATATTTGCCATATAGTGGCTATATTTGCCGATATATTAGCAATTTATTGTGTTTTGTTAGCTCAGCATTTCTATTAGCCAATACATTTTCCAATATTTGATGTTCAATTCTTCTTTTTTCTTTTTAACAAGCTCTTTCCATCTAAGCTTGCAATCGAGACTCATGCTGAGGTATTTGGCTATATTTGCATTTGGAACTTGTCTTGAATTGAGTTCGACTGGAAGTTTACGTAAACCGATTTTGCTTCGTTTAGGCTAATGCGCCATTTCTTTGTCCAGCTACTCACTGAGTCGGTTGTTTGTTGAAGTTTTGTTTTTGTTTCTGATATACACTTTCCAGTTGTCAGAATAGCTGTATCGTCTGCAAATGTTGGTATGGTAGCACCTTCTATATTTGGCATATCTCTGGTGCACTAGATATACAGTATTGGTACGCTACCTTGTGGTATGTATGCTGCTATTCTCTTTTTAGTTCAGAGTACTATCCGTTATATTTCCGTTAACTGCTTAGGTAGATGTCGATGCAATTTAAAGTCCTTGGTGCCAAACATTGTCGAAAGCTTGTGCTACATCTAAGAAGTTACTGGAACATATTTTATTTTTCTCAAGTGCTTCTTCTATTATGGCCGTTATTCTGTGAACTTGTTCTATCGTAGAGTGATTTTCCCTAAATCCAAACTGGTGGGGTAGAATTAAATTTCGTTCTTCTATTATTGGCTTGAGCCTCTTGAGCAATAATTTTTCAAATAATTTTGGAATGACAGGAAGTAGTGAAATCGGCCTGTACGACTTTTTGTCGTTTGCTGGTTTGTCTGGTTTAGGAATCATAATTACTTCAGCCACCTTCCATTGCTGTTGGACATATTTTAGTCTGAAGGCAGCATTGATTATTTGAACCAATTTTCGTAATCCTTTCTCGGGAATGGCTTTTACAAATTGCAACTAATTAAGATCATAACCTGGAGCTTTTTTCGTATTTAAATTGTACTTGATCTCCTCTTTCAATTCCTGTTATGTTACAAATCGTATATTATGGTCTGGTTCTTGGTTTCTTCCGCTTTTTTAATAGGCGGCACATTCATTTTGGTCCTTTTTAATCTCTTTGTTGCTTTCCAAAGAGAGTAATCAGTGTCTTTATGTTCGGTAAGACCACTTAAGTACTTGTTAATAGTTTCGTTCTTAATTTCTTCTAATAAGTTGTTTCAGTTTATTACACAAATAAATGAGGATTTTTTTGTTTTCCGGGGCGCGTGTACTTTGCCAGGTCTGTCGTGCGTTCCGTTTCTCTCTAACTAATTACCTGACTTCAAGAGAGTAGTTTTGATTCCTACGGGATTCGGTATGATTAGTATGAGAACTTTCCCATGCTGCTTGTTGAATAGTACTGTTAAGCACCTCCAGTTCGTTTTCCAATTGTACCGTTGTTTTAATTGCCCCTTGAAGGTATATTTGCTTTTCAATTAGTTCTTGGAATAGGTCCCAGTCAGTTTTGTTATTTGTTAGATTAGGCAAGTTATCGTGTTAATTATCATCGTGCTGAGTATCATTGTGCTGAGTGCGTCTGCTTCGAAAAGCTCTTTTCCTTTACGGCTTGTAAGTTTTGATCCCCAATAGTTGTTTTTTGCAGATACTCCTGATGATGACCTAACAAGTCGAAATCGATCGAGTGATTTTTTAAACTTTTTGAACGAATTTTTTAATTAAAATAGTCAAAAATCTAATTCTGCGAAATAAAAAAACAAGTGTTTAATAAAATTTGTTTATTAAGTATAGAATCGTAAAGATAGCTGACAAAGAGACAACTCTCGAAATTAGTGCGAATTACCTAATAATAACCTAAAAATTTTGTTAAAATCGCCGAAATCGAATAAAAACGAAATTTCATATGAGCTTTATGATGCGTTATCATGCGTTGTCACGTTCTCCAAAAGATTACTCTACAAAAAAAATCAAATTTATGAACCTATCGGTAACAAAGCAACAAATAACATATAAAGAAACTGTTAGATGCATTGTTCACGATTCAGCCAACATCTTTAGAAAGCGAACGGGCGTTTACATTATCATCAAATTTTTGTGCTAAAAGCGATCGTCGTTTTCAGATCGCCCTTTAAATGCTCTTGTGTTCTTGAAAGATTTTTTTTTTTTATATTTAGTATATTTAGTGAAACAAATTTTTATTTATCAAATCAAATTAAAGCACGCAGGCTTATCATTTATTTTCAAAAAGATTTTTTTACATATAATAATAATAATATACAAAATGAAAATAAATGAGTAGGGTAATCATCACCGATTTAAAGGCAGTATTGATCTATTATTTCATTAAAAATTTTTTATCAGCGATTTATTTTACAAATCCCGCGTTTTGACGCTGGTGTATATAATTTTTATCTTATATCATTGAAAATAGCTTCGAGAATATCACATAATAAGTTGAAGCACATTAGTACCCAAAACTACCGTAGTGGCGCTGTAATCAGTTACATTTAGCTCATTCCAATAAAATCATGTGGCAATAAATTGTTCACGGTTGTGAAGTCTTGGAAAAGCAACAATTTCATTACAAGCCCTTTAGTTCACAAATTTTCCGTTCAATATAACATGATACTTTTAAAAGCAAATTTTTACAAAATCAATGAAAACGTACGTTTTGGTGTATCTTCACCGAAATTCCCAAATAAAAATTTACAAATTGTCGGTTGGCCAGCTGTAAGTTGGGCGTCCTTCACCTGAAATCGTAAATAAGAGCGTTGTCTCTCCACACCGAAGACTGAACGAGTTAGTACTCGCTGCGGCACTTTCACCGTTATGTAAATGTAAACGGCTACTTACACCACCCGTATTTGTAGTCAACGAGCCCCTGTCGGCCGCCCGTAGATGTAGCGGTGTCTTCCCACCGAAATCACAATTAGTTTAGGCCACGTAAGGCAGCCTTCCAGTATTATTCGATTTATGTCTAAAATTTGTTGTTAGAGGCGATGAACATTTGGCATCCCACCATAAAATTTGACCCCTTATAATAAAATTCTCTCAACTTAATTTTTTAGATTTTATTGTTATATTTCTAAAACTGCAAGCTTATTCACACTATTACATAACTTGCACTCGTCTAATTTTACACTATTTAGTTTTCAAAATTTTTTGTATTTATTTTATTTTTAAAACATTAGAATGGAGCTCACCAAAATTAAAACAAACAAAATTTATTTGCACAGATCACAAAAATAACGAATTAATATGGAAGAGTTTTTGATACCAAATAAACTGACTTGATTTTATATAAAAAAAATATATCTCGAACTCATGTTCGATCAACAAACTCAAAAACGACTGTGTTTCTCTAATTTCAAAGTAGACCGCTCCTCCTAACTAAAAAAAAATCTCGCACCAAAAAACCCAAAAATGCAGAAAAATATTTTTCCTTCCTATGTATATATGTTTCCCGTTCTCGTACATGCAGTTGTTACGCGGCGCAAAAAGAGAACGAACGTGACGCGCTAAAAATATGAAACAAGTAACAAGAAACACAGAAAAAAAACATTCATCTACATCTTACCTGCTCGTACACACGCACAAGGGCACACATTGGTCTCGCTCGAAAAATAAATATTTGGCAATGCTTTAGTGTGGTTAAGCTGACGCAGTGCACCTAGAATACTACAGGCCACACTGCTTTAAAAATTTTGCTATATGACGTCTATTTATGTCGTCAGTTTTCTCTTTGGCCATTATAGGCAGCACTAAAATTAAAAAGTTTGTTTTGATTTTTTTTGTTTTTGCTGTCATATTGATAAGAAAAAAATTGTAAACAAACAACCAGAATAATATTTTAATAATATATTTTCAAATTGAATAGAAAGCTATTGGTAAAAGTATTAATTCATAATATTATTACAAAATTATGCATTTTAAATTGTGTTAAATATGTAAACATGTATAAAATGTGTACACATTTCCTATAATTTACGAGAAGACATAACCTTACTTTTAGTACACGTAAAAAAATATTTTTGTTTTCTGTTTGTTTTCATTTTTTCATTTTATGAACATGACTGCCGTCTACAGTTCAAAGAAAAAACTGTAAACATAAATGTAATGGCATAGCAAGCAGTGTAGAATGTAGTATTCTAGGGGCACTGGCTGACGTAACACAAAAACAGCTCGTTAAATTCCCATCGAACCAATCCATAGTATTGCTACTCATACACAGATGGTAATGCTACAATGATCAATAGTAAATTAAAAATTTAAAAAAAAATCGGGGAAGAAACTAAATGTTATGGCCAATAAGAATTGATACACCACAACAGACCATTATACCCTTGTAGAGTAACAGTATGATGCGCCATTTGGGCCGGCGGCATCATCTTAAACGATTATAGAGGCAATGCTGTAACAGTCACTGGTGACAGCTATCGGGAGATCTTGGAAAACTTTATTGTGACCGAATTCGATCAATTAGGCCTACAAAATATGTGATTTCAACAAAACGATGCCCCATCACACACAGCTCGTCCTACGATGTAAATTATGCAACAAAATTTTCGCAAAGGATTAACATCCTGTGTGGGGTTTTCTAGTACCCCCATCAGGCGCCTCCCCAGGTGGCGGATAGGGGAATGCTTGCCAGATATGGTAGGTACCGGCGAAATTAAATACTCGGGGCGGACCAAAAACTAGCACACCAAAGCTAAGGTGGTACTACATACGCCGATGGCTGCGCGGCTGAGAGGGTGCTTAGTCGTTAGTATGTGAACTCTGAATTTGGCGTCATTCAGTTTAAACCCATAGCCTTCCAATGATAATGCAGAGCTCTGTCATAGGCGAACCGTTAATTCGGTTCTCGTGCTACTCGTGGGAATAAAATAAAAATTTATGATGAATGAAAAAAATGACGATGAAAATAATAGCCTAATAATATTAGGAAACGAGACGGATGCGTCCATAGAAGCATCAAATCAACCGGGCCGGTCCATATATTCCGTGGAGGCTAGTACCATAGATTCTGGGGGAACCAACCCTTGGCAAATAAAGGGAACAACTTTCCTAAGAGCATGAAAATGTTGAGATCATCACCTCAAAATGTAAGCAGACGTACACTACAATTAAAGACAACTGTGCCAACAGCGACTGCGTCCACAGTAACTGCAAAAGACGCAGTCTCCACTGAAAAAGGAACTTCATTACAAATGCCGAGTGCATCAATAAACATTATAAACAGCGAGGATATGTTAACCAAGTTTCAGCAAATGGAGAAACTAATCGCGCAGCTGAGCAATGCAGTTTCTGAACTTAAGAGAGAAAACTCTGCTCTAAAAAAGGTTAAAAATTGCAAAGCTGAGGATTCATCACGAGCTAACAATCTGTCTGTCAACCAGTCAACATCATTCAAATAATTCCAACTGGTTGCTGCAGCAATTTCCAGTCTCTCAACAGAATAATAGATTTAATGCTCTGAGTATAGAGGATTATTTCACAGATGAGGAAGAACTGGAAGAAGAAGTTTCCAGTGCTAAAAACAGAAATCCTAAGAAACGTAGGTGCACAAAAACAAAAACTCCCCCAAAAAATAATACACAAAGTGTGAGCAGTAACACTGAACAGAAAACCCCAAAAATACCACTGCCTCCACCCATTAATGTGAGCAATATCAACAATTTTTCCGACAAAAAATAATAAAAATCACTAGTGAATCAACTAATTTTAAGGCGCTCTTAAATAGTGACTAGAATTACCTTTCAAAATGAAAATGACTATAGAAATGTCAAAAAATTACTGGAAGATTTAAAAAATTAATGTAGTAACCAACTAAGAAATATCCAATATCACACCTACCAGCTGAAGAGTGAAAAGGCCTATAGAGTGGTTATCAGAGCGTTAAATGCGCTGAAAATCACCACCTGACAAAATGGAAGAAAACACCAGATATCGCGCTCTTTGTCAACAACAAGGGCATACTGCAAATTATAAAGGATGCAGTGTATATCAGAACAAAATTAAAAGTCAACAGAATAATAGAACAAGCGCAGCGCACCGATTCAAACCAAAGTTCCTAAACCACAAACAACAATCACACCATCCACAGTTGGATTATCCTATGCGCAAATCACCAACGAGTCTAATAACATTGAAATTCTTAAAATGCTTGGCCAAATTCAACAGTCACTTGGTCATTTAGCAGAGAGGGGAGCAAAACTGGAAATCAATATCTATCCACCAAGCGAAAAAGTCAACATACTTACAAATGATTAACTCGTTCCTACGCATTGTAGCTTGGAACGCTAATGGGCTTAACCAACGAGCCCAAGAACTAGAAATATTTCTCCATACAAACAACATTGATATTGCGCTGATTTCCGAGACGCACTTCTCCAACAAAAGCTTTATCAGAATGAGGGGTTTTAATTCCTACTGGACAACCCATCCTAGTGAAAGCTGTACTAATTAAAAATAATATCAAACATAATCAACAAGAGGATATCCGTGAAACCTATATGCAAGCAACTGTTATCTCAATTCAATTTAATGGCGCAGATCTAAATATTGCAGCAGCCTACTATCCTCCACGGCATACACCAACGAAGTTACAATTTAATAACGTCTTCAATAAACTCGGTCCAATTGGAGGGGACTACAATATAAAACATACAGTTTGGGGTTCCAGACTTATTTCTCCTGGGAAACGAAACACCTTGTTCAATGCCATTCATGAAAACAAATGCGAATATCTGTCCCCAGGGGGGCCAACGTACTGGCCAACGGATGCAGGAAAAATACCAGATCTACTGGATTTCTACATCATAAAAGGTATTCCATTAAGTTACACTAGAGTAGAAGGAATTAACGACCAACATCTGACCACATTCCTGTACTGTTGTCAGTAAGCGCTATAGTAATAAAGAAACAGAAAAAGCAAAACCTTACTAATAGATTCACGGATTGGGACATCTTCAGAGATAAATTGGAAGAGCTAGTTGAATAAAAAGCTAGTATTAAAAGCAATGAAGAATTGGAACAACAAACAAACAATTTCCTCGAATGGCTGCCAGACTAGCTACTCCTGAATTAAAGGACAAAGCGGAGATTGAAGTCAAATACCCGGCTGAAATCAGGGAACAAATCAAGGCAAGAAGAAGGGCAAGGAGAATATGGCATCTAACCAGAAATCCCGCTGACAAGACAACTTTTAATCGAATAAGTAACAAAGTCAATAGGCTAATCAAAAATTTCAAACAAAATAGCCTCGATAACTACTTAAGCGGGCTAGGTCCAGAAATGGATAAGGACTACTCGCTCGTTATGGAAAGCAACCAGAAGATTTAAACGACCTGTGGTTCGAGCACCACCTTTAAGGAATGCTCAAGGCAGTTGGGTTCGACAAGACAAAGAAAAAGCGGAACTCTTTGCTCAACACCTAGCAGCAGTGTTCCAACCCCATGACATTCAATCCAACATTGATGTAACACCTGTTTGTCAACCAAATCAGGACTTTAAAAGGGTCACGCCGATGGAAATTGCTGAAGAAATCGACAAAAAACTTAATCATAAAAAAGCACCAGGAATTGATGAAATATCACCGGGTCTATTCAAGGAACTTCTACGTAAAGCAATCATCTTGATCACATACTTATTTAATGCCTGTATGACATTGAAGTATGTACCCAAATGCTTCAAAATGGCCCAAATCATTACGCTAAAGAAACCGGGTAAACCAGATGAAGAAGTAACATCATACAGACCAATCTCACAGCTTCCAACCTTATCAAAGCTGTTCGAGAAACTGCTCCACAATAGATCAAGTCCATCGAATAACTGCGGGAATAGAGCAAGCGTTAGAAGAAAAGAAATATTGGCCCGCCGTATTTCTGGATGTATCCCAGGCCTTTGATAGGGTTTGGCATGAGGGATTAACATTCAAGATGAGTAAAATATTTACTACCACAAAATTATTGCCAGCTGCTTGAATCATACCTCTCTGATCGCCAATTCAGAGTCATTCATGAAGAAACATGTTCTGACTTTTATCCAGCGATTGCGAGAGTTCCGCAGGGAAGCGTATTGGGTCAAACTCCTCTACCTTTTTTATACTGCAGACATACCTACAACGAATAAAACATTCATCGGCACGTTCGCAGACGACACTGTAATTATGTCAGTAGACGAATCTCAACCAAGAGCAGTGGAAAATCTCCAACGAGCAATGGACAACGTTACTAAATGGACAATTGACTGGAAAATCATACTGAATGAGCTCAAATCAACCTACGTGACATTTACGCTCCGACATAAAAATAACACTCTTCATATATTCCTCAAAGGGGTGCAAGTGCCGCAGGCGGAATCAGCAAAATACCTTGGTCTGCATTTAGATTCAAGGCTCAACTGGAAACATTACGTGAGACAAAAAGCTGAACAGATACGATTGAAACAACGTCAAATGTACTGGTTAATTGGACATCATTCCAAATTGAACCTGTATTGCAAAAGACTGGTATACCAGACTATCTTCAAACCAATATGGATGTATGGTGCGCAGCTATGGGGTTGTACACATAAATCAAATAGAGACATTATACAACGAAGCCAAAATAAATTTCTTCGAATGGTCGCCAACGCCCACCAATTTGTGACTAAGGAAATCCACAATGTTTAGAAATACAATTGATAAACGATGTTATCCGTGAATGTGCCATAAAACATGAAAATAGACTTCTTACCCACACCAATCTTGAGGCCGTACAACTACTGTACAGTACAAACGAAGTAAGGCGGTTCAAACGAATCAAACCACATGAGCTAACCGTATTAAAATTATAAACCAAGGGAACTGGACACTGGTCCAGCAGACCCACACAAGTTTATGCTTATCTCATAAGTACTAATGTCAACCTTACTAATGAATTGATAATGTTTACGATTGTAGTAGCCATATCAATAAAGTTGTTAATAAAAAAATAAAAAAAAAAGGATTAACATTACGGTACAGAGATTTATCATTAAATCAAACACGACCAAGAGATAAAAATTTCTCCGCAAATTGTTTGAACGGAAATGCATACCAATACTAGGATACGGCTTTAAGCACTTGTGTTCTTATCAATTATACCGTTTAAGGTTTTATTTTGCTATTTTGCGATTTATTGGAGTACTTATACGGTTTAACTAGATTATAATCAGGATAGCTGGTATATTCGAACTTATCGCTCGATTTTCATGCGGCCGATAAAATAACGGAAATGCGACAATTTATTAATGTTTGACGTTTTATCGGGTACTTAGTTTCCTAACCTTAGTTTTGAGAAATTCCAAATTTATTCCTCGTCTGTCTATTTTTGTTCCCAGACTCTTGATACGCATGTGTATTAGAATAGACACTTTCTTCGCGAACTTCCTTGTTGAAAATGTAATTTGTCATCGATTCGTGTTTATCTACGATAAGAATCCACTTAGTTTATTGTACCAATTTATTTACTATCTTTATTTCTCCGTTATCGATATTTACGAGTATTATGTAAAACATATGAACGTAAAGCTTAACAGCTTTCACGGTATTAAATCATTTTTTCTTATCTTTAAAATGATTACGCGCGTGTGAGACTCTTAATTTCTCTTTGCATACGTTTGCGACCACAAGTAAATTTGTGATTGGAATAGTTTGGTATTTGCTAAATCAAATGACTTACACTTCTACAAAGGGAATGCGGGAAAAGGAAGTAAACGATTTTGTGAGATTTAATTTTAAAATCTTGTTAAGTAATTTTATTATTTCATATTTACTAATAACGTATTTCTCTTATTACAGAAACGCAGACTTCAGCTTTGAGTACTATTTGCATGAAAGGACTACTCGGCCGTTGCCAATAAAAATTTGAAAATAATTTTGGCCGCAATGAAATGGGATCTGGTGGACGGTCCAGTTTCAGTGGTATATTGTGGTCATGGTATTCGAAGACCGGAGTTGTGGGACTGTGGGACGATACATTTGTAATAAATTATAAGATTCTTGGTGATTTGGCCAAGTGTTGTTTCATCCATGTCATTTGTGTGATGAAGAGTCTATTCCCTAGGTCGTGAAATATTCCAAAGTGGTCATCACTTTGGTTGGTCGTGTTTGGAAAACAACCATTTTAAACTCCAAGATGTTGATGGCGCAAATATGTGCCGTGAAATGGATAAAATTTATCCAACTTTCATTTCTCTTAATTTCATAATGTTGTATAGTTATCCGGCCGGACCATATCTATGGCCAGGTATCGAGATATTATTAGCCATTAATGCTTCTTACATTCATCAGTTGAAAGACGAAGTCTAACAAGCTGTTGGGTAATTATAATCAGGTAATTATATTCAGTACGTACGTTCATATTTAAAACCTAACATTTAAAATTTTAGCCTGAAATGTGATCACTACGAGTTAATCCACTGGTTCCACCAAACTATGTGTAAAGATAAAAAAAATTGGTTATCACCATTCGTTATATTCTTGTTACCAGGAAATTCGTTACAAGTACGATGAGTTACAATCAGAATGCATGGAACGCGAATATATCACCGACTGTTTCGAACAAGGTGTAATTAATTTAAAAACATTGGAAAATTTGGTTTAAAAGCTTTTTACATTTTAAGCTAATAAATAATATATCTTAATTATAAAATATTACAGATTTTGAAGACCTGTTAATATCGATGATAACAATTCGTACCGGGAAATAGTTTTCTGCATCGAATGTAATTTATGATATCACAGTCACATTGAAATTCTCAAAAAACATATTTCAATTACGTTCGAAACAAGTTCATTAAATATTTATAACGTATGATGCGGAAAGTGAAGCGGAGCACTTGTTAATTTTAATAATAAATAAAAAACAACTTTAAATTGAATTTTTATTTAATAAAAATTAATTTCTTTTGTTGGCTTGTGAGTGATGAGCTGCACCGTGTTGCTCCGGCAAAAATCCAAATTGAATAGAAAGTTTTTTTCTTTTTCTTTTACCCCCTCAACTTATAACTTTGCACTTAACTTGATTTTAAAAAAAAGATATCTTTATCTTTTACTATTGTATTAATTATTCTTTTTTATTTGATTTTATTTTATTTATTTAATTGGAAAATACAACGTTTCCCTAAGGCCATAACTTAACAACTAACTTACAATAATTACTTAATCTAACAGATTGACATCCGATCCTACAATATGCATAAATGCATAGATATGCATTTATGTGAATCTTGCACTTTTTTGCTGCGCGATGAAAATATGCATAAATGCATTGACTTGCATTTATGCGAATCTTGCACTTTTTGTTGCGCGTCGTTTTCGATGTAATACTCCGCGTGTGTTTGAAAAGTAGATCCCATCATACGCGTTGTTGTTGTTGTATAAAAATGTTATGTTGTTGTATTGTCATGTGTAGAGGATCGTAACTCTCACCTATCTTCGAAACAAAAATATAAAACCAAAAAAATCAAAACCTGATTTTCTGGTTTCTGATATTTACATGCACCAAAATGTTTTTGGTGCACCCGCTGCAAATATGTTTAACCCAAAATAATTGTTTGCCATGCCATCCATCTATTGTGCAATGGCATGGTAGTGTGTATGTACGTTTTACGTGACTTTGGTTTTGCAAAATCGATACGATTTTATGTATATCGCTCAATGATTTGATTGTAGAGGTTATTGTAATGCGAAATTGTTGTGAAACCAAAATATAATTTTTCAATTATATTTTGATTAATTTTCGTATGCACAAGTGTTGTTGTACGATTATGTATGTACAAGTTGTTATGTACATTATTTGTATATAAAAGATTGTTGTATATTTATTTGGAATAATTCTTTACGTGGAGAATTGTCCGTTAACAAAGAATTATGTGAACGGAGGACTGTCGGTTAAGAAATAATTGTGCGGATTCTCTTATATGTTATATATTCTCTTATATGAAGAAACTATCCGTTAAATATTTCTTTCGAGCTTGCGTCGAATT